>OY728164.1:267145712-269645712 GCA_963277665.1 Viscum album | reverse complement strand
TCCTTATAGGAAACATGGAAGTTGAAGTAGTAAGGTACTAAGTAGAAAATATCCTCCCAAATTAGTAGATTTGAGTGGTTGTAATTGGAAATTATAAATTTGTTACAGTGATGGATCGTTTGACATAGGATATAAATGGTTGTGGTATCCATGTTTGATAGAAACTAGATTTAACATAATGAAACATGTTGATAGTTGAAAAATTCATAAAAAAAATAACCCTCCAATATTTATTGGAACCTCATATCTTTTAGTAGTTTAAGGATGGATCAATGGACTGGAAAATATATTTAAAGTCATGGGATGTTTAGAACATCAATATGTAACCCTTTCTATTTACCATTTTGATGGTGCAGCTGATCGATAGTGGTCATTGGTTAAGAATATAATATATAAAAATTAGGTTTATGTCATGAAATAGGATAAATTTAAGAATATTTTCGAAAAAATATTTCCATAAGTCTATTTTAATCATAATGTATAAAAAATTCATATAATTGATGCAAAATTAGAATTATTCAATAATCACATATGAATAAAATTTTACAAGATCAGTTTGGTACCAATTGAATTATATTTAGGGACATGATAGTAAAATTTAGAGATTTTAATTAGTATTGAAACACATTTTATGAATATAATTGGACTTATGGGAATTTAAAAGTTATCATAATGTTATTTTTTGTGCTAATAAAGCTGAGATGGTTGTTTCGGACACATATGCTATATGTGATGAAAATTGTAAGAAGTTTTCATACTGGAAATCAATAGAGAAGTGGTCAACTAAGAAATATTGAGGTAAACCCCAAACATTATCCAAGTATGGTAAAAATATTTTATTCAATGTTTGAAAGGACCTATAAAGTTTTACCTAAAACATCTTGATATTTTAAAAGGAAACATTATGACTAATAGCATATAAATACACAACACCGGACATAAAACAAACAAATAAATGTATTTATTTAAAATGTGATTGTCATAGCCTAGCTGTTAAATTTGTCGGTATGAATAGGAATAATTGATTTATGAAATAAATATATATATATCCTACTCAATAAAAATATATTGATAAATTATCATGAATTAATAATATTTTTGTAAAGTAATTTTAGTGTTCAGAAATATGTTTTCTTTAAAAATGATTTTTTTTTTGTATTAATGAATATTATAATTAATTTTTGGAAGTTTTAGAAAAAAAAATTTCAAATAAATTAATCTTTAAAATCACAATATCAAAGTTAGTCTATGGTGAATGTTTGAAAATTTTCTGAAAAAGTTAAATATTTGGTGAATAGTTAAAAATATATTCTTTTATATAGTATTTTTATGACATTGTCAAGGCATAATTATGATATAAAATTTTTTAAACTTATGGAATGACTAAATTATTACATCACAATATAATTATTTAACAAAAATAATTCATAACATGTAAATTATAATTTATTTCATGATAAGTATAAAAATCTTTGTCATTTTCGACGCAGTGTCTGTACAACATCATCGAAGTCAAATTTGGTTCCTTATAGATAATAATTAAGGTATAAATAGTATTTTAATGTATTTTTTATTAATTATTATTTGTAATTTATTTTTTTTTTCTTGATAGTTTCTACTTTTGGATTTATATAACATTAATCTTATCCAAATACATGTGTAGTTCTTGCGCAAGGCAAGAAAAGTCGAATTAACAAATTATAGAAGTTGTCTAGACTGGATATGAGTAAATATACTTAATGAATGAATATAACTAATAATATTGAACCTAATAAATTTATTTTTTGACAGTAATTTATTTTTAATTTTATTTATTAAATAATTAACTTTAATTCATATAAATGCTGATGTAGTTCTGGTGCAAGAACAATAAAAATCATTAAAATGTTTTAATTAAAATTTTAATAACCCTATAAGGACCCAAAAACTTGAATAAATGTTTTTTTATAAGTAATTATCATCCATAATAATAATTTAATTCCAATTTTGTACCTTTTTGATCCACTTGTACCACTTAAATCCCATTATAATAATCTGTTTAAAAGAAATCCAAGTTGTTCACACTATGGTTTTCAATTAGTATAAATATTTAATATAATTTTTTCCTTGATATTTTTCAACCATAAATAGTTTTTGGAAATATAAATTTTTTTTCTCATAATTATAATTTATTTTTAATTTTTCAGAAAAATAAATATATTAATGGATTAAACAACAATGATGCAGTAATTACTAATTTATTTAAAAATAAAATAAATGATATGAAATATAGTAAAATAAATAAAATTTTAGATAATTAAGATAATAAATTAATTATAAAAATACATTTGAAATTTATAATATATCATAAATTTTTTTTTAGAATTTTAATCCTTTTTTATGTTTTTTAAAGTTATAGTGATAAATAGTGTTAAATTTGACAAAAAATATATTTCATGAATATAATATTTTATTAAATTATTTAAAAATAAAAAATATTAAATAAGAAAAATGGTATAACATTCTGTCTAAAATATAATCCCCGGATCCTTTTAGGCCTTTTATAAATCTTAATCCTTATAATATCCTTATTATATTTTAATATTTTAATTAATCGCTAAATATCCCCTCGCCTAAATTATAAAAAGGGACTCTTTACTTCACTTAATATCATCACCTTAAAATATATTTCTAATCTATATTATGTCAAATTATCTTATTCTCATTCCTTTCCACATTCTACTATTCCTGATCTCACAAAAAGACCAATTCAAAGTTCCTTAAAGAGGTTCTCAAGGAGAAAATATTGAAGAGGTAAATCCCTCCATATATATTAAATTCTTTCTCACTTATACCTTATCCTCACACCCTATCCAATATTTCATGATAACTACAGTATCATATATACACTAAAATTTTTTTAAATGGCATATCAACCATCTATTCTCTTATTTTCTTCTTTTATTCTTAAAAACGAAATTGTCTTCCATGGTGTGTTAACTCACTGCCTAAATCGTCATCATTGCATAAATTTTTATTCAACAGATAGAAATTAGTACAAAAAATTCCTTCCAATGTAGGATGGGGGAAATAGTAATATGGGGGTCTAAAATGATTAAGATGTGGGCGACCCCTCTAATGATGTTGATCCCCATCAATCTCTGGCTTTGTAGGTTATGAAATAATATGCTCTCTAAGCTAGGGATGTCAAGTGTGGCCAGGTATTCTACTTCCTTATTCCCCTCCCACAACGTTTGTGACACTTTATTATTGATATCAAGGATACCATGAGACTTGTAGATGATATAATCAATATACCTAGGAATATCTTTAAGACCATGAAGTGCATTCTAAACTAGCATAGAGTCAGTTTCAGATTTCGCCAGATTCAAACGCCTCTACCTATGAACTGTGAGGCCTGACAGCATGGTCTTAGCCTCATCCAGTCGTGATGTTCCTTAGACCAACCGGATAAAAAACACCATAATAACCAATACAAATCTATCTTGGATGATCCCCCCACCACGTACAATTTCTGGAACACGTGATCCCTCAGTATTGATCTTTAAGCCCAGTAGGGTAGGTTGACAACTAACCCCTTTACTAGTATGTATACTAATAATGGAAGAGATATCATTGGGGTCAAGTTTAAACCACTGAAAAGTAGAAGTCTTCCTATAAGTGTTGATAACTTGGTCCATATTGATAAGAATGTTTTTGATTCTAATAATAATTGTGTGCCTGGACAAAGCAACCCATTCATGAAACCATTAATTTCATGCCTTCCAAAAACACCAATATCCTGCACTCAAAAAAAAGGCATGCACCCTTCTCTCCCTACCCTTCTCCCTTGAGACATGGAACCAGCGAACAATAAAGTGTTTCTCTACCATTCCGTGAATGGAAAAGTAGTGAACTCTCCAAAACGTACCAAACCTCCTTTTCCCATTCACTCTCAAAGAACATGTGACCCGAGCTTTTCTCCTTATTCCTCCTATAGCTGACACACTTAGACGTTATGCTAACACTGCGCCACTTATTGTTATCATCAAAGGGTAAAAAGTTGTTTCAGATTCTCTAGGTGATAAATTTATATTTTTTGGGAATTTTCTTGTCCCACACCAACTCGTTCCACTCATCCCCTATGGCATGTATGGAAAGGACACAACGATAATCCTTGGTTGTTAAAGAGCCTGAGAGAGATAGGTTAAACATGCATCTATTAGAGGCTAAGGTTAGCTTAATGAGATGGAACAATTCCATATGGTCCTTGATAAGAATAGAATTGATGAATGATGGATGGAGGCTAGCTTCTCTAATGGATAAGTCAGTCGCAGGGCATCCCAGAAATCTGATTGGCTCCCCACACTAGTTGTCGTGCTAGAAAGAAACATCTCTCGTCCCTACAGTCCATTGAATATGGGGTCATAGGGAGGTAATGAGGGGATGTATCTCACACTAGAGTCGAGAGACGATGACATACCTTGTTTCTCAATCCCCCCTCCTAATAGTTGTGCATAGTCCACCCCCATAAGGTATGTTTTTCTAGCACCTCCAATGATAGTTTCGCTTCTTTGCCAGTAAGGGTTTTATTGAGACCCCGGACGCTAATTATGCCTTCCCTGATAGGCCTTTACATCTTTTGTTGAGAAGCACAGGTCCTTCTTCCCTCACACATTATGTCCCAAATAAAACCAAAATAATTCTATCCTTATTTCGAATAACACCATTAGGACCTTAACCGAAGATAAAACATGAACCCCGAGTGGCCAAGAGTACACTATTAACTTGTGAAGTCCTCCCGTAATGGATATGTTTCTATTCTTTCAATTGAGAACCCTCTTGTGATTCTATAGAAAAGAGAGTCGAAGTCATGCATGCACAGCCTCTTCGATGAAAGCGGGGCTCCTAGATACACCATGGGGAGATCGCCTTTCCACTTGACCAGAGAATGACTCACATTAAGGAAATGGTGGGCAATGCAGCTACTGGAAATATTGAAACTACTATTTGGTTTGTTGATAACCTGACCACTCCAATATCTGTACTCCTCCAAGACTTTATTCACACACTACACTGACCTGCTCGACGCATTACTGAAGATGAAGGAATCATATGTGAACATGAGGTGTGACACGGATGGGAATCGAATCCTTCTACGGTATGGGATGTAATCACCTCCACTCATAATATGTTTAATGAAGAATTTGAGCACATCCTGAGTAATTATAAAGTTACTTTGGGAGAGAAGATCCCCTTTCCAAATGGCTCGTTTTTCTTTTATAAAACTGAAATTTTTAGCCATAAATGAGATCCCCATATAGGTTGATCTAAAGCAGTGAAATAAAATATCAATATTCCAAGGAGAGAGGACCATACCTAAAAAAACTTTGTTGATGAAGCTCCATTAAAATCTTTCATAGTCCTTTCTCATATTGAGCTTGATACCAATATTAGACCCATGAGATTTTAATATTATATCCCTGGTCAATTCCTAGGCCAAAACGATTTCCCCATGGATGGAACACCCCCTCATGAATCCATGTTGTTCCATGTAGTTCCAATTGGGAAGATGACTGGATAGTTGAGCATTAATTAAATTGTAAAGGATATTGTAATGAATATTACAAATTCTAATTGTCTGGTAGTGTTCAATATAATTATGGTTTTTGGAATTGGGTATAAGCCCAATAGAGGTATCATATTCAACTCGTGGAAAAGAACAACCCTGGAAGAGGTATTGAATAGCCGAAATTAGCTCAGATCTCACTATCTTCCTTGAATCTCTATATAAGGATCCTGGGAACCCATTCATACCCTCCACACTATCAGGATTCAGGCTCATCATTACATTTTAAATCCCTTTCCCTTGATTTATGGATCCCATGTCTTCACTGTCATGAGTGGAAAAGTTGGTTTGGATAGCTACAAAAGTCCCCACAATGCCTCCTGGATATCAATTTAGTAAATGTGAGTAAGGTCCAGCATGTATGTCTCGAAAGTGGGAGTTATCCATCTTCCCAATTACCACCCTGTTATAGGTATAATACCCATCCTCCATATCAATGTTCGGTTTCACCCATATTCTCATTTCTGGAATGAAAATACTTAGTATTCCTATCCCCCTATTTGATCCACTTAATCCTTTCATCCTCCTTGGCCTGATGCTCTTGTCGCAAAAGCATGTCCACCAAAAGATCGTTCTTACTGGATAAGTCTTCAAAGATCCATTCATCCCAATCCTCTTTGAGACACCTTTCTAATAAACCAACTTTATTTAGGGTTGCCTCTAAGTCTCTATCTAAAATAGAAATATCTTTTTACCAAAAATGTAACCTCTGTTTGAGCCATCATAAATTTTTGTGAAAATCATTCTATGTGTGACCTTGAATAGGATTACTCTAGGAGTCTCTCACTAGATCATTGTACCCAGTAGAACTTTTATATTGCTAATAGAAACGAAACCATGTGTGCTACTCATGCCCAAAAGATAGAGAAATCAGGATTTGGGAGTGGTCTGATATTCTGCACAGGAGGTGCATCACTCGGGTATTGGCATACGTATATATTACATGAATATTGGAAAAGAATTTATCCAAATTTCTCCATGCCCTACAGTTCCCCCATTGACTATTACACCACTTAAAACGATCACCTGAGTATCCGAGATCCATTAGGCCAATTCCTTCCATGAATTGAGAAAAATCAAGGCTATCCTTCCTATTAAAAGGTCATCTAAAATTTCTATCCTCTGGTTCTATGATAATTTTAAAATCCCCCCCCCCACAGTGAACCATGGAGTGGTGCCAGGGTAGAATGCATTGAGATCATTCCACATGGTCTCCCTTTACTAAGAATCATAGATTCCAAAAATGAAAGAAGCATTGAAGGAATGAAGTTCCTAAGTCACCATGAAAGTGATGAACTGAACCCCTACACCAGTCAGAGCAACTATAAAACTCTTGTGCCAGAAAATCCAAATGTGCTTGGTGGATGGTTCAGCGTGCATGTAGCCATGTACTTTGAGTTTCTTCGAGAACTCTCAAATCATGCTTTCTTGATTCTTGTGTTCGAGGATGGCCAACATAGAGACCATATTATTGAGGATCATCAAATCCAAGAAGTTAGTTTTGAGGTGGTCATAGATACCTCAGGTCTTCTATATGAGAAAAGATATCATGAGTAAAAGAGGGTTCTATGATTTTCCCTAGAATTCATGGCCTTCCCCAAGTGGGAGGGAATCCTTCCCTTTTATTCCTTGGACTGGGATCTTGTGTACACACCTACACTAATGGGCCTGGTCTTAATAGGGGAGAAACTGATCCTTGTATGTGAGTGTGAAACTTTACTCTGGAGATCGGGAGAGATCGATACTCCATGTTCCAACCCTCTACCTTTTGTTGAGGAACCACCAAAATAGATGAAGGTGTAGTGTTTTTTTGAAAGAATGGGTTCCCTTGAAGGATTAACCTAGAGGTACCAACTCCATAGACTGCTCCTCCCCTCCAAAACCACTACATAGAAAATCTAGATCTTGGGAGGGAAGAACTTATAGGCCATGGGGAAGAAATAGATAATATAGAAGGTTGTCAGCCTGAACCTGAGAGAGGCATCTCATAATGAAGGGATCTAAGTCCAAACTAATCTCTTTAACATCCTCCATCTCTCTTCTAGGAGGCTTCTTGGTGAACATGGCCATATGTGGAGGTAATGGAATATCACTAGGGGCTAGGACCACCTCCATATTCACACCTAAAAGATCACCATTAGTTGAATCCAAATGTGTACCTCTAACCTGAGCACCCTTAGTCGAACGGTAATATCTATCATATCAGAAAGGATGACACACCTGCACATAGTACCCCTGAATAAGGAAGTGAGAAAAGAAGCTTAGAAACATAGGATAAGATATTTATTAGAACTAGTAAATGTAATCTTTCACCCAGAGGTTAGGCTTCTCTTCTCCTGGAAGAGAAATATCCAACTCAACACATATATGGGCCATAGAGACCTCCTCGCAGTGGTTGGTCTGAGGGTACGAGCACAGGAAACCACCAAGAGAATAACTAATGGCCTTGAGAAAGCCTTTATTATGGAATTAAAGAGGAAGCCATGGGACACTGGTCCACACCATAGTGGAGGGGCTCCCTTTCCCACAATGATCATCCATAGACCACCTGGACAGGCTATAGCTCCAACGACCCAAAGAACGAGGAGCCCTGCACTAAGCCTCAATGAATTCCTCCTATGACGCAACCACAACACAGAAGGAATTACTAGGAAGAGAAGAGATATTCACCAAAAAACAATCTCCTAGGATCCCACAAAATGTTGAAAATCTGTGAGGGAAGATTTTCAACCCTGAAATGAGCTACGACAGTGCACTACAAGCATGTAGAAGCCTCCTCAAAGGCTGAAGACAGAACATCTAGATTGATCTGAGAGCCTACAAGTGACGACTAAGGCATCCCCATATAGACAATCGGGAATTAGGGCTATCCAGTGGACAAATAATATCTAAATAGGTTATCGTGAAAGGATGGTTGCAAACCAGAACTATGGGAAGGGACGCATGGGGGTGGTATACGGTGTTGGAGACAGGGAAGCTAGGGAAGGCAGCCACTTAGGTGAAAATTGGAGAGACCTCGAATCCTCGTTCACATGGGCAGAGAAAGAATGAGCTAATGAGGAAGGTCTATGGTTGAAGGGAACTAAATCCAATAGGGATGGCATCTACTAGGTGGAAGAGGGCGTAACGTTCAAAAAACTTTGAACTCACCCAAAATGAATGCACCCAAAACATTGGAAATAACAAAATATTATTTATAAATGTGTAGAAATATGTGATTATAATATCATATAGTGTATTATGAATATCAATTTAGTTATATAATAAATTAATAACACACTTTAAACCATTATATAATAGGTTTTAATACATTTTGTGGAAGTCTAACCTGTGGTAAGAGACTCTTTAACTAAAACATTGTTTTAAATATTTTATAGATGTATTATTATAAATATTACTCTTTCATGACCATGTTTTAAAAATTGTTTTTATAAATTTATTAATATTGGAATGATTATTTTAAAATGGGAGTTTTTAAATTTCTTCAAAAAAATTTAAAAAAGGGAAAATTTTCAAGTTTTATGTATGGGACTTTCCTTTTAGAATCCTCTTTAATATATATTTTTAGGAAATTAGAAAAAAAATATAAGGATAGGGATAATTTTCCATATTTCATGAAACCTTAATATTTTTAATCCTACTTTATAATTTTTTATGGTTATTTTCAAATAAAATATTTTACTTTTTATGATTGTAGTATTCTTTTATAACAAGTGATTTTCCTTAAGGAATGTTTTTACAATGCAAGTATTCATGTTTTATAATTATGTACTAGTTCTTTGGAATTATTAATTATTAAGTTTTGTTCCATTATATACCAAATAATTATGGTTCCAAGATAGCCCTCTAATTCATTGGATATGTTGGAAGTTGACTATAATGATTATTCCAAGTGTAACTGCAATAGTTACATTATAAGGTAGTCGTGAGAGTTACATTATAAGGTAGTCTTGAGGGTTAAAAATATTATGGTAGTCAAGAGGGTTAAAATAATAAGTATTTATGGTAATAAAATGATGTCCCAACTTACCTAAATGTTTTATTTATTATTTCAATGTTTTATGGAAACCTCATGTTATCACAAAGTAATTATATGTTACTTTCAAGGGTGAGAAGTGTATATTTCATGTGTTTATATGGATTCATGGAGTAATTATTTGTTTCCTTATTTTTATATAACTTACTAAGATTTTTTCTCATACAAATTTTAAAAAAAAAATCATAGGGTTTAATTTTGGGTTAGATAAAAGAATAATCCAAGCTGATTGTTGTGAAGATTTTCATGAAAAGAAATCATGTTTTATTTTTAAAGTATTTTATATTATTTAAAAATATAGATATTGTTTTAGTATGATACACATTATAAGATTTTGGGTTGTTATGTATGCATTATAACCTAATTCTCTAAATCTTTAAATAAAATACTTCTTTGGTATTGTGTGAAAATGAATTCTAATTGAATAAACTATATTAATTAATGTTTAAGTATAAGTCCTAGTATTTGGTATAAGAGAAGGTTTTAGAAATCTATTGAGATTAGGATGTCTTATTAACAGTTATAAATATCATAATAGGTTTATAATTTTATGTTTTATCATAAGATATATGTATTAAAAATATCTTTTGAGGCTATAAGTTATGAAATTTTAACATGACTAGTGGTATTTTTGGAGACATTTAGTTTTGAAGTAATTATAATTTATTACATTATGGGATGTATAGTGAAATGTATGTGATAACCTTTCAGGTTAAATAATTTCTTTTTTAATTAATATTTTATGGTTATTTATAGAGATGTTTCTAATATTTATATGAATGTTATGAAAATTATTGTTTTAAAAAAGTGGAGAACTCTTAGGTTGAGCGACAACCTGTCTCATCCAGAAGGGCCACAGGAATTGAACCCACATCCAAATGGAATCAATGGTGAAGTACCTAACACTGGCCTACAATAAGTCTCAATTGGTATGAAATTTTATTCATAGTTAAATTATTTGATATATGAATAATAATTTGATTTTTGGGACATATATATAATCGTATAAAATACCATGGGATTGAAAATATATTTAGTTATTTAGTGATCAATATTATATCAAAAGACATTCATTGTTTTGGAAATCCTAATTGATTAAGGTAAATAGAATATAATAGGATTTTTTTAAAATAATATTTAATTATATTTAGGAGTAAAATATTGTTTGATTATTGATTTATGGTGTTTCTGGTTATTTATAAAATTTATTAGTATAACTTAGAGATTATATTATTAGGAAAATTACACTTTGGTATAAGACTTTAAGATCCATTAATGATATTTGGAGATGAATTTAAATATTATCTTGGAATTTTATCCTTTCTTTGGGGGTTTTAATATTAGTTTGGTATAATTTTTAGGAATTTAAAGCATGTTACTTATTGAATGATCTATTTTGAATATTGGGTATTACTGTTGAATTTTGGGGATTAAAATATTTTTTCTTCAAATAAAGGTTTTTTTGTAGAATTTTCTTATATTGTACTAAATATTTTGGATTTGGTTAATTTTTTAAGATATGAGAAATAAATGGTTAATCATTTTTGGATTACATGATACTTTAGAATTTGATCCTAATGCTTCAGTCATGAAAACTTCATACTCGTCATTTGGATAAAAGTGATGAGTTTTTTGTAGACATTAATTAAAAGATGAAACTGTAATTTTCAAGTATATATAATTCCCTATTATTTTAGTATATATAGTAAATTTATTCCACAACTCTTGATAAAGGGGTCTTTAAATAAAAAATTTATTTATTTAATTTATTTATCAAGAAATCCATGTCTTCATAACCTCTCAAATGTTTGCAGTTTTGTGGTGCTTAACATTCTAATGACCATTTTATATCTCACTACCTATTAGTATTAGAGATTTTTATTTATATTACATTTCCATATTTACCTAAATGGACCCTAATATGTGTTACTTTAGGTGGTCTTCACAATTTGTTTTCCCTCTTATTAAGTGGAAGTTTTAATAACCACTTTTACGATGTGGGATTTCATAAATGGTGTTTTGGAAATTCAAATACTAGTTAACAAAAATTGATTCAAATTTTGGGGATGAAATTTATTAATTGGTTTGAGAATTTATCATCCCATTATTTTCAATGGAAACACTATGCTCTATAGCATACAAGATATGCAAAACTGAGCATAAAACTAAAAACAAAATATTATTATTTAAAATGTGATCATTAAAACCTATTTATTAAATTTTTTGGTATGAATATGAATAAATAATTTATTAAATAAATATAAATATCCTAATAAATATATATATTTGTAAATTATCAAAAAATAATTACATTATTTTTTTGTAATTTCATATTAATGTTGAGAAATAAGTTTTCTTTAGAAATGATTTTAATTTGTTTTTATGAATGACTATTAAAAATAATTTTTGGAATATTTGAAAACTTTATTTCATTAAATAAAATTAATTTTTTAAATAAAAATAACAATATTATTCTATGCTTAAAGTTTGATAATTTTCTGAAAAAAGTAAAATTTTTATGAATAGTAAAAAACTACAATTTTTTTAATACATAAGTTTTGTGAAATCGTCAAGACATAATTATGATATAAATTTTTTAAAACATATTTAAGGAATAAATTATGATATTATAATATAAATATTTTAAAAAAATAACTCAAAATATCTTAATTTTAATTTATACAAGGATAAGTATAAAAACCATTATCAGTGTCGACGCAATGTCTGCACAACGTTGGAAAAGTAAGATTGGGTTCCTTATAGATAATAATTGAGTGATAAATAGTCTTTGAATTAATTTTTTATTCATTATTATGTATAATTGATTTTATTGGTTGATATTTTATAATTTTATAGTTATATAACATGAATCAAATCCAAATTCATGTGCAATGCTTGCGCAAGGCATGAAAAGTCAAATTCACAAATTAAAGATGTTTACTTGACATTGATATGATTAAATATAAATAATTAAATAATATAAATGATTATATTGAACCTAATTTTTTTATTTTTATGATATTAATTTCTTTTTATTTTTTATAAATTAAATAATTAACTTTTATGTTTATGCATCGCTGATGTGGTGCTCGTGCAAGCAGAAGAAAAAGCAGTAAACTAATTTTAATTGGAAATATAATAACCATTAAATGATCAAAACATTCTAAAAAATATTTTTTGATGAGTTAGTTTCATCTATAATATTATTTTGATTCCAATTTTTGACCTTTTGGATCAACATAGATCACTTTAGTCCCTATATAATATTTTAATTAAAATATAGTCAAGTTGTTCAAAATATGTTTTTCAATGAGTATAAATTTTTAATATAAGGTCTTCAATATGACTTTTTAGACCATAAATACTTTGTGTAAATATAAAAAATTTATCCTAATCGGGATAATTTATTTTTAGTTTTTAGAAAACAAATAAATACCTAAATGTCTTGAACAATGATGATGTAGTAATTATTAACTTAATGGAAAAATCAAATAAATGATATTAAAATTACTAAAATAAATAAATTCTAAGATAATTAAGCTGATCCATGAATTATAAATATAAATATGACATGTTTAAGTTATAATAAAATATTTGGTTCTAATTTTAATATTTTTTATGTTTTTTAAATTTAAAGTAATGAATAGTGTTAAATTTGACAAAGAACATATTTCCTGAATATAATATTTTATTAAATTATTTATAAATCAAAAAAATATTTAATAAGGCCAAATAGGATAATATTTGGTATTAAATATAATATTATTATCCTTTTAGGATTTTTTCAAGTCTTTAACAGTATAGTAGACTTATTATATTTTAATATTTTATTGTATTCCTAAACTGCCTCTGACCTCAATTATAAAAAGAGACTCTTTCTTTCCCATAATTTCATCACCTTGGAAAATCATTATCAGCTATAATCTTACATATTATATTATACTCATCCATTACCACATTCTAGTGTTTATAATCTCTCAAAAAGAACAATTTCAAGTTCCTTAAGCAGGTTCTCAAGGGAAAAATATTCAAGAGGTAAATTCCTAATTCTTCTCTTTTATATTCTTTCCCAATTATACCATATCCTCACCCCAATAAAAAGTTTCATAAAAACTCTAGTTTCATATATATACTGTAATTTTATTTTTTTAGTGGTATATACATCATAAAATCTCTTATTTTCTCCTTTCATTCTTAAAAACAAAATATTTATCCTTAGTGTGTTAATTCACCAACTTTGTAGATGATGAGTTTTCATTTCTCTTTACCACATAAATGGAAAGTTTAAATTCACTTATAATTTTTTAAAATTAAATATATATATATTCTCACTTCTATAATATTATATCCATTTGACAAGAAAATTCATAATGAACCGACCATGGAACCATGACAAAAAACGCACCTGAAATAATGTAAATAACATAATATTATTTACAAATGGGTATAAATATGTCATAATAAGATTATATAAGGTATTATAAATAAGAATATAGTTTTATAATAAATTGATAACACACTTTAATCCATTATATAGAAGTTTTTAATACATTTTGAGGGCTTTGAACCTGAGGTAAGGGACTCTTTAACTAAATCATTGTTTTAAATGTTTTAATGATTTATTGTTCTAAATATTTATATTTAATTACCATGTTTTCAAAGTTATTTTTATGAATATATTTATATGGACATTAATATTTTAAAATTTTAATGTTCTAATTTCTCTCAA
Source organism: Viscum album (assembly GCA_963277665.1). Lineage (NCBI taxonomy): Eukaryota > Viridiplantae > Streptophyta > Magnoliopsida > Santalales > Viscaceae > Viscum > Viscum album. The sequence goes on along the minus strand of OY728164.1, from coordinate 269,631,339 downwards.
TTTTTTTCAAAATGGAAAATTTTTCAGGTTTTATGCAAGGTTCATTCCTTTTAAAATCCTCTTTAATGTCTCTTTTTAGGAAATTAAAAAAAATATTGTTTTTTAACTTATATAGCATGAGAAATGTTTTACAATTTTATTAAAACATAACTATTTTAATTCTACATTACAAAATTTTATGGATATTTTCAAATAAAATGTTTTCCTTTGTATATGAACAAAATTCTTTTATAATAAGTGATTTTACTAAGGTAATGTTGTTTATGATGCAATAATTCATGTTTTATGATGATGTTTTGGTTCTTGGGAATTTTTTATGATGAATACATTTTTTTATAAACTATGTATGGGTGGGTCTAAGATGTCTCTCCAATGCATTGGGTATATTGTTAGTCGACCATAATGGATGTTCTAAGTGTAACTATGACAGTTACATTATTAGGTAGACATGAGGGTTATATTATATGATATTCATGAGGGTTACAAATCATATGTAATCCACAAATATTACTATCATAAGAAATTATGGTAAGAAAATGATTCCATAATATACTTAAATAGTTTGTTTTTTCTTTCTATGTTTTTTAGAAACTACAAGTTATTATAAAGTATGTATATGTTACTTTTAAGGGTGAGAAGTATATATGTCATGTGTTTATAATTATTTTTGGACTAATGGTTTCTTTACTTATTTTTATGTCCCTTACTGATTTTTTCCTACTCATACTATGTTATAAAAAATCACAGTATTAAATATTAGGTAATAGAAAATCGTATTCCAATTTGAATGTTGTGAATATTTTTCATGAAAAAAAATCATGTTTTAGTTTTAAAGTATTTTGTATTATATAAGAAAGATACTATTTTAGTAGTATCCACTTTTTATGATTATGGGTTGTTATGTATAAATTATGACATAATTCTCTAAAACATAATGCTGAATAAAAAAATATTTCGGGATAAAAGAAATTGAATTATTTTTGAATCAATTATGTTATGTAATGTTTAGTTCTGGTTCCTTTAATTACTAGTGTGTAATGCTTAGTCATATGGATTTGGATTTTAAATAAAAGAGTCTTGGTCAAACCATGAATGGATTAACAGATAGATATCCAATAGTGAGATGTTTTAATTTCAATGAGTTGGGAAATTATGTTTAGATGTGTCTAAAGTTAGTAACTCGTGGTGTAAATCATCAATATTGAAATAAATTTTGTGTGGTAAAATTATTTTCTACTACTATAGTTGATATTAGGTCATCTAATAAAGTGGAGATAAAAATGTTACTTTTTTATTTGAATTGTATTGATTCCATGTTTGAATTTGGATCTTTCTAGTCCATTTCTAATAAATTTTCATGTAAAATGGGAATATCACCCAACGAAAAAATTTATATAACTTTTAGTGAAAAATCCTAGTGTATTTATTCAAGAAACAAAGATTTATGATAATTTTTCTATTATTACTAGTGGGATGGTTTTTCTTATAAATCTTGTTAATCTACCTATTGTATAGTTTGATGTTATTTTGGTTTTCAATTTGATTTAATTTTGTCATACTAATATGGATCTAAGAGATTAAATAGTTATATTTAAATATTTTGTACCTATGATAAAATATAAAGAAAACTTTAAATTAATTAGATAAAGTAGTGAATATTACCAATATTATGTTATTAAAAAAGGAAAATGTTCAAATTATTGATGTTCCAGTAGTGATTAATATATAGATTTATTTATTGATTATTTTTCTGGTGTTATTATTGATTGGGAGGTTGAGATTACTGTTGAATTAGTGTCAAATACTAAACCAATTTCAAAAACCCTTTATCAAATTTCTTGAGTAAAAATTTTAGAATAGAAAAATTAGTTATAGGAATTTCTTAATAAGGTTTCATTTATACTAATACTTAACTATGGGGTGATCATGTTTTATTTATTAAAAATAAATATGGTCCAATGAGGTTTTTCATTGATTATACAACCTTAAATAACATCACTATTAGGAATGGGTATTCTTTAACTCATATCAGTGATTTGTTTGATCAGCTCTATGGAGCGCAGTATTTTTGAAATATTGATCTTAGATCATGATGCCACCATTTATAGGTGAAGTAGGAATATATTATGAATATCAAATTTTGTGCTATATATGTTAATTACGGGTTTTTGGTAATTCCATTTAAGTTTTCTAAAGCATCATTTATATTCACGGATCTTATGAAAAGAGTTTTTCAAGAAAATTTAGATAAGTTTTCGGTTTTGTATATTGATGATATTTTTTGTATATTCTAAAATTCATGAGGATCATTAAAGACATGTGAGGATTTTTTTTAAACATTGAAGAAAATAAGTTATATGTAAAATTTAATGAATGTGAATTTTGGTTATAGTATATCTCATTCCATAGGAATATTTTTTTTCTAAAGGTGGTGTAACTTTTATCCCTATTAAAACTAAAGTGGTCAATAAATTCCAATTACCATTAAATTTCATACAAATTGAAATTTTCTTGGATTAATGGGTCACTACTAATGGTTTTTTGAAATAATTTCATGGTTATCTAGACCATTAACTAAGTTAACTCGAAAAGGATTAAAAATCAATTGCAAAAAAGTGTGATAAATTTTTCCATGAAGTGAAAAAATATTGATGAATGCTCTAGATTTGGACCTTCCATATAAGAATATTAAATTTCTCATTTGTAATGATTTTTATTTGAAGGTAATTGGTTGTGTTCTAATAGATAATTATTAGGTAATTACTTATGCTTCATGAAAATTGAAACCTCATGACACAAATTTTCCCACACATGGTATGAAACTATCTTATTTAGTTTTTTATTTAAAAATATATAGACATAATTTATATAGAGTAAAATGTTAAATATATATTGAGTATAAAATTTTGATGTATAGATTCAATCAGAAATATTTCAATGTGAATTAGAGAAGCTTGATTGAACTAATAAAGGATTATGATTACATTATTCGTTACTATCCATGAAAATAAAATAAAATATTTGATTCTTTGAATTAAAAATATAATGCATCTTTAACCATTGTATATTTGTAAAATGATACTTTGGTAAATGATTTGATGAATTTTGGCCTATAAATTGTTCTTTTGGGAACTTCTTCATTTTGTTTTAGGTTTTAATTTAGTCTTCATTATCAAAACAATTAATAATTCTTATAAATAAGTCCGTTATTTGCAAGAAAAGGTGGAATTCTTAAAGAAATGTATGTTTTCTGAATTTCACATTAAGAACTGAGGGATTTTCATATTTGTAAAATGTTTATGTGTTTTAGGTATCTCTAAGTTTGAAAAGTAATTGTTGAGTGAGGATCATAGAAATCCATTTTATATTTATCCCTATAGTGATAGGATATATAGAGACCTTCAAGATTATTGTTTCTATGATATAATTAAGAATGATTTTATAGAGTTTACCATGAAATTAATAAATTTAAAACACAATAATGATGGAACAAATTACTAAAACGGATGCATCTTCCATTTCTAGTTCTAGAGTCTAAATGGGAAAATATGTATTTGGATTTTAGTATTGGATTTTAAAATACATCTCAAGTAAATAATGATCTTTGGTTTATTTTTATTGATTGACTAAATATTCACATTTCTCTATGTTGTTCCAGTATGATTTTGGTTACATTTTTTGTAATTATATCAATGTTTTCTTATATATAATGTTTCTTAATAATATTAAAGAATTTTGAGAGAAGATACATTATTGGATTCATGTGAAAAACTTTCCTTATGAATTGTAAAAAAGATTCCATATAAATTAAGGATATGCTATGTTAATTTGAAAATTTATAACATTACGAGAAAAAATCATGATCCAAGATGATTTTGTATACATTCATAAAAAAATTGAAATAAGTATAATAGTTGGTGAAACAAAATGTTACTATATGAAAGATTGATGATATTACTATATGGATATTTATAATATGTTTTCATTGTTTATTTTATATGATTGTTTATGAAGAGTAAAAAGTTGTTTTCCAGATAAATCTTGAGTTGTAGGTTATACAATGTTGGATAATATTATCATATAGAAAGACTCAATGTTAATGGATGGAGATATGAAAATTTTATGTTATAAGGTGAAATGATATGGCTTTATGGATATTGATCCATGAATTTATAGTTATCCCAATTTTTATTTATAAAGTTATCATGATCAGATAAAAAAATGATTTGATAGAGGAAACTCATGTATTACATCAGTCAGGGAGATGTATGAATCTTATTAGATGAACCTGAAAAAATTCATACTAGATAGAAGAAAATAGAATAATGAAATTTTATGAATCAATAGAGTTCCAATATATGAATAGTTTGTACAAATTTCATGTTATAAGGTTTACGTTTCAAGGTGTAAAAAGTTCAACATTATGAAGTTTGCATAAAGTCTATGATATAAAGTTATAATTTGTATAAGTTAGAGGATAAAATTTTATTTCTATTAGATGTAGATTACTAGTGTAGATCACCAAATGAAATAACCTTTTAGGTTTCATTCAATGAAGGTCTGTCAGATATAAATTAGAAATATCTAATGGATGTATTATTGGGATGAAATAGAACAAAGAATTTTTATTCCATCAGATGGAGATTCACTGGGAAGAAAAGGGTGTCCAAATTCTACAAGATGTTGAGCTTTATTGGGTAAATATATGTTGATCTCAACATAAAAAGGGTTCCTAATGGAGTGGAACTTGGTGAAGAAATTTTGGATACACATTTGGCATGTGATTCCATCAGATAAAGAATACTAAATATGTACCATGAAATAGAGTAGTTCTTGTAAATTAAATCAGATATATATTTTTTTAATAGATTTATAAGGATATTTACATGATATTTGTAAATAACTTAACAATAATTATTTTAATTTTTTAATTTAATTATTTTTATCTATCTAAGTTAACTAATTTTAAAGAACATTGTGTTTCTAAATAACTTTGGAAATATTCCAAAATCTTGTAGGGGTGTTCAGTGAAACTGTGTTGAGTGGGAATTTTGGATTTTAAACTTTTGGTGATTGGGAAAATACATTAGATGTCTCTCCTATTCACCTGATAAGAACACCTCTAAAATGTGGGGTGAAATAGTATGGTAGTGAGACACTATTAATACATGGGGGAGTATAAGTGTTGAAGGATCTTTGTTGTGAGTATCCAACTAAGGTTATTCTTTGTTAAAGGAGTAGAATCAAAATGAGGAGCTTCAAAGAAGGTTCAAAATGTTTATTTTCATTCATAAATGTAAAATAATTGTGATATTTTCCAAATGAGTTCCTAATAAATTTAAAAAAGATTATTTGAGATGAGTTTCATCAGATAGACAAGGGTTTTCATCTGAATGAGGCTGCCTCATTAGACATAGAAGCATTAGACATAGGAAAATCGTATGGAGCTGAATTAGAATGAGTTTCAATGGATAGAAGTGTGTTTATTTGAGTATTATAAGATAAATACATACCAGACTAATATTGTGACCCATGTAATAGAGGTTGTACCAGTAGAGCTTGATCATATGTAATTTTTAAGGGAAATGTTTGGAAAATGTTCTATAAGGTGAGATTGATTAATCTAGGTATTTTCAAGATTAAGATTAAGTTTTGAGTCTGATGAAATCTTAAGATAGTTTGTGATGATCATGAAGATTGTACACAAGAAAAGGTTATCTAAAATTCTTATGGATAAAGTTAATATTAAGAATCATATATTTCTATAGTGGATTAAAAAATAAGATGGAATAGCCAATAGCTGGAGTGTAGAACCAGGTGGTAAAAAGGCATGTAGTTGGGGTGTATAACCAGCTACGATGGAAGTATATATCATAAGTACATTTGGTGGGTATAGCTAATTGTGGTATAATAATTTATTTTTGTGGTGTATAACTATAATTAAATGGTGTAATTATTATTGGGGTGTATAACCTATTTTTGTATATTCTTTTCTATTAATGACAAAATTTAGTAAAATAATCCATGTTTGTGGGGATAACCCACATAGAAAAGAGTGGGTCTCTATACCGAACCATGTAAATATTTTTTGTTCTCATGTAACATTATAGTACTATATGTGAAATGAATTTGATAGTTATATGTAATTGGATATTAAATCTTACAGGTTTTAGTGGCTGGTTTTATAAGAAGAGTTCATAAAATAAAGTAAGAACTAACTCACCCCTTCCCTCTCTTAGTGATCCTTAACTTATTAGGGAACTTAAATTAGTATCAAAAGAGGTTCCATATGAAATATCCAACTTTATACAGAGGATAGAGATTATAATTTTAGTGAATATAAAGGATGTTCTAGTATATGATGGGAAATATATCACATATGGAATAATATGATGTTACCCTATCTTAAATATCATTTCCATGAAATTAGAGATGTTGTAACTATGTTATTTCCTCCCATTAATTATGTTTTTATTATAGTTTATCATAAGAGAAAATTTAAAATTGATGGTAAATATCATAATTATATTTTGATGGATGTTTATACAAATATTTTGGTGTTTCCAATGGCTAAAAAGTTGTAAGAAAAATTGAGAATCATTTATGAAAGAAATAAAAAAGTTAAGGAAGATAAGAATTAATCAATAGGAGAAAGTTTAAAGATATTAATATGGATGATGAATAAATTATTGATGAATAATTCACAAGAATAAATTAAATTATTAGAAATATAAATGGTTTCATTGAGAATCTATGAGATTCTATAATCATTAATAAATTGATGAAAAACATTCTATATATAATTGATGCTAAAGTACCAACTCTAGAAGATCAAGAAGATTTATCTCTAGATGAACTATAGAATATTATTATGGCATATGAAGTAAGAAAATAAATAATATTTGTGAACAATACTAAGGAATATAAGGATTTTGAAACTTTATTAAAAGATAAGTATAGAGATAAAAAATTAATGAAGAATCAATTGACTCAGATGTTGAGGAAAATTAAGATGACTTCAACATAATCATTTTTCTTCTTTCTAAGTGATATAAAAATTTCAATTGGAAAATATAAGTTAAGAAATATCTTGAATGTTGTAATTATAATTATAGGGACCATTTCTATTAAAATTTCACTGCGAATAATATTGATGATTCTGACTCAGGAGAAGAAGATGAGAAGTCTCAAAAATCAAAATAAAGGAAACCTAAGAAACATTTTCTTATCAAGAAAAATAAAATTTTATTAAGAAAAAGATAGTATGATGATACTTCATCTATATATGAATTAGATTTTTATGTAAACTTATTACCTTATGTTAGAAGAGGAAGTGATTTTTCATATAGTAATGATGACAGAGTAGAGAGAATAGAACATGAGTAAATTCTAAAAGAAACCATTGAAGATTCTCTTGAGAAAAGTACACAACACAAAAAGGAAAGGAAGAAGTTGAAGAATTAATTTAAGAAGATGAGTTTTTAGAATTTTTAGTGAATAAAAAATTAGGTAATAAACCTTAAATATATTAGTTCTTAGAAAATAAAAGTGGCTAATCTTGAAATGAAACTACAAGTTTTTGAAGGAACATCAGTTGGAGAGGAGAATCTCAACATGGGAGAAATAACACTTGTTAATGAATTTAATAAGAATAGAATGAAGTTGGATGAATATTAAAAGATTGTGAACAAGACTTATTATGAACATAATCAATTTTTATTACATCATAAAGTAAGTTAATAAGTCTTAGAAAATACTTTATCATAGAAATTGAGTTTAGAGTTGAATCATCTCAAGGTGGTTAAAATAAGGGTATATAGATGTTGGTTGATTCTATTCCCAAAAAATATAAATTTGAATATTATTTTTTGAAAAAATCAGTTTCAAATTTTATTATCTAAGAAATCATCCTATGTCATCCTGACATTTTATTTCATAACTTTTCACTACTTTGAACAAACAGAGGATCTTTCAAAGATAAGTTTCTTGAAAAAAAAGGTACATGATACAAGAAAACTTAAAATATTTTTCTACTCCACTTAAAATGATTATTAAAGATTCTTACTATGTATATTTATTGCATATCATAACCTGGTGGTACACATCAAAGGAAATGGTGAGCATAAGGCCTAGTAAGGGAAACGAGAGGAAATAATTTACAAGTGATCTTGAAAATTATTGAAAAGAACATGAATAATATCATAAAGGCATGAGAAATGTAAAAGAAGACATATTATAGAAAATAATATGAATTAAAACATATAAATATGCATATAACATTTAATTTATTCATACATAAGCATATCACCAAGGTTTATCACTGATGTGTCATAAAAATTACCAAGGTTATTCACCAAAGTATCATAAAACATGTCATCTCTAGAGATTAAATTCATTAAAAAATACATTGGAGAACTATTAAGAACAACTTTAATATGTATTAATTAATTTGACACAAATTTATCATTCTAAAAAATTTCATAAATAACCTATTGAGAATAAAAAATGATTTTTATTTCAAAATCAAGGTGTTTTAAAAAAAGTGCTTAAAGACAATATCTTTATGTCATTATTAAAACATGAAAAGGGAAGGTGGTTTTCATGTATGTTAATACCCAAATAAAATATTTCATTTTTAAATCTATGTTAATAGCTCTAGAAAAAAAAGTGGGTATTCTCAAAAGAAAATAAGATAATTTCTTAAGAAAAAGACAAAAAGTTTAAGAAAAAATTAGCGGCATAACCGGTGAGAAACATGGTTTTAGAAAACATTAAAAAGAGAGTTTACAAGGGTCTAAAATTAATAAAATAATATAAATATGGTAAATTTATATAATAAAATGGAAATATAAACATATATTTTAAATTTTAATGACATACCACATAAAATGATAACTTGAAAGGAAAAGAGAAGTTGAGATTTCCCTTACCTTGGAGAGTAAATCATAAAACTCGATGATTGGAAACATGGGGGCTCGAGGACATCTTGGGAGGACACATTTTGAGGTAAACCTATCATATATTTGTTGACTATTAATTTTAAATGAAATATAATGTAGAAATATGCGAGTATTTATATCAAAAGATGAGGATTTGTTTATTAATTTCCTTATACACCTAGGTAGTGGTAAATTCAAAACCCTATGATGTCCCATGGTATTTTACCATGGTATTGGCAACATAAGACACCTATTATGTTATTATAATCCACAACAGTTTACCAGAATTTTATATTACATAATAAATCATTACTATTTCCTTAAACATATAGAATACTCAAAATTTTATTTTTACTATTCATTGAAAAACAAAACATTTTAGAAAATTCTCATAAATTTATCCTAACTGAATTTTGATATGGTTGTTTCAAAAATTATATTAATTTTATCATATTAATTATAGAACTGTGATGATTTTAACTTTTAAATATAAAAATTATTAGTTATTAAAAATAATAGAGGATAGAAAATGCATAGTAAAATTGTATAGTGAAATTTTTAACACTTTAAAACAATAAAATTATTTTATAATTTATATTTAAATAGGAGTGTTTTATTAATAATATTTCATTCAAATAAAAACTATTCATAATACCTTATTTTATTATAGTAATTATATCTTTTCTGAAAAATACAATTTCTATCAGAAAAATCAATTTATCAAATTCCAACTAAATTTTATTAAGAAAAAATATTCTTAAAATGGAATTAATGGAACAAAAAATTTATTTAAAAAATTTATTTACAATTTAAATAACTTGGGCCTCATAGAATAACCTCTTATAAAACCCACATATGACCTAAGGGTAAGGTTTTCAATGGCTATAAATTCTTGGGGAAGTTCAGATAACATCACTAAAATGGTAATTTCAACTAACTTTAAATTCTTCAATAAGTGATTACATTCAAGCCTCACTTGTCGAAGATCATCTTGGTCTTGTTAAAAATTAAATTCCAAGGATTCTACCTCTCTCCTAACTTATAAAAAATTGGATTCGTACAAAACAACTCTACTAATTGATGGTGTCGACTCTTCTTTCTGCATTAATTTTACTTTGTATGTTTTATATGTAAATAATAATTATAATGTTAAAATTATTATTTATAGTATAGTATAAAATGGTCATAATTGACCAATGGTCATATAATATTTAAAACATGATGTTCACATTCCAAAATAGTCTCACTTTATTATTAGATAGATAATATTATATAACACACATTTTCAGGAAACAAATATCATTCAAAAAATTCAGGTCCTTACATTCTTCCACCTTATGAAATTTCTTCCCAAAAATTTCATCATGTTCTCTCAGTTGAGAAAAGGTGAGGGTATTTCTACTTAATTGTTTCCTATAGTTCACACACGTATTCTTGATATTTAGGTTTTCTCCACAACACCTTTATGAGGTGGGTAGTCTTGTTACATAGAACATTGTCTTTATGGTCCACAATCTCCACTATTATCTCCTCATAAGAGATGTCATGTTCCATTTGTACCTATATAGGATTCAGTTCATGTGAAGGGTCAAGTATGTACTTTCTTAAGATTTATAGATGGAATAAATCATGAACATAAGATATATTTGGAGTAAGTGCAAGGTGATAGGCCACTACTCGTATGCGATACAGAATTTCATAGGGCCCAATGTACTTGAGGCTGAGATTCTCTTTCTTCCCAAACCACATGACTCTCTTACAAAGTGAAATTTAAAGGAATACTTTATTGCCATCATTAAACTCCAAGTCCCTTTAATGGTTGTCAACATAAATCTTCTTAGGAATCTTTCCCTCCTTTATGTATTGTTGTATGGAATGAACCTTTTTTTATCTCTTCCCCAAGATTAGGGAAAAGAAATTTTCTCTCACTATATTCATCCTAACAAGTTGGAGTTCTACATTACATCCCATATAGATCATTATAGGGATCCATTTGAATAATTGAATGGATGTTGTTTTTTATGATAAATAAAATAATGGTATATGTTGATCACATCCACCATTAAATCCCATTGATCATGTTCTCATCATGTCCTCAAGTGTTTGAATAGTCCTTTAGTGTTGTCCATCAGTCTAAGGGTGATAGGTCATTCTTATCACGACCCTTCCCCCAGGGCTCGTGTCGTGACTACCCCAAGACCGCCTTCTATAGGCTAGGGTATGGCGACTACCACCGAAGGAATATTCCCTAAAACTGAGAAGGAATTGTCTTTACAACCTGTAATAACACACAACCAAGCACACAGAAAGATACGAACTCAAGTAAACTGAATAGTAAACAGAGTGAGTGTAGTAACTAAAAGGGTCCAGAATACAAGCCCAACTGGAAAGTAAAAGAAACTGAAAGTACAAGTAAACTGGAATAGCCCCTATGAACACCCGCCAAGGATCCTACCTGAAGGGTAGGTATAGATCTCGATCAGTCATATCTACTATATGCCTCATCTAAGGTCCACCTCTAAGCTACCTCCAGTCCTGGTACTCTTGTCCTCAGTCAGCACTATCTGTCATCTACACCAAACACAACAATGTGAGGGCATAGCCCATGCAGGGGTGATTATAATGATACTCAGTAGGGACCCCAAGACCCTTAGGGTCTCACAAAATCCACAAAGGATAAACCAAAAAGCATGAAATCAACTAACAACCAAACTTGAGTATATGCACATACATATACCTAAGTTATCATGTATACCCATCTCAATCATGAGTAAAACACAGAGTCCATCTCAAAGCCCAAAGTTCAATTGTTCCACAAAAGAAGGAATACCACGAAGGTAAGTACCGCGCAGGTACTCCACACAGAAGAATACCACAAATGTATTACCACGATGGAAAGTACCACAAGGTACAGACTCAAATCACACCAGGTATTTCTTAGGTATAGTATTAGAGATGATTAGATGTAACTACTTAATCATCATACTCTGTTAAGAGTCATAACCACGAAGTATCCCTAAACATCATCAGACCCGCGGAGGATTGTAGTATATTTTCATACCCACATAGGATCCTAGTACCTCGTTAGTACGTCGTCAGACCCACACAGGATCCTAGTACATCGCTAGTATGTTGTCAGACCCACATAGAATCTCTTGGTGCTGACCCACACAGGATCGCTCGGTGCTGACCCACACAGGATTTCACGGTGATGACCCACACTGGATCACTCGGTGCTAACCCACATAGGATCTCTAGGTGCTGGCCCACACATAAATGCTCGATTTTGACCCACACAGGATCACTTGATGCTGACCCACATAGGATCACTATTCATTCTTCACGTCACAGCCAGCTACATGGTTCCCACACTAATATTGATTGTCTCTGGGAGGTTCTGCTCCTCAATCACTCATCGATGCTCCAACTATTACGAAGTCCCAAGAAGAAGTATCTCAATGGTATTCCACATAATAGGGGTCTCAACGCAATAGACGATGCATCAATCGGACGCTCGGTCTGTAAGTTATTAATCTTTTAGTTCTGAGGTCCCGGTTGGATTCGCATTTGATCTAACCCGACAATAACCCAACTTTATCCAAATCTCAAGTGAGGTATACCAAAAGGACGATCTCGCTCCAAGGTTTCTAGCACTGTAGATGGTTTGCCAAAAAGACGCCCGGTGCCAAAGTTATGTCCAAAAGAGCATAAATGGGTTGAAGTGGGTTCGGGTCCAGTCCAACTCGTTCAGACAGACTCGGCCAAACCCGGCCTAACCCGGTTTGGGTCGACCTGGCCCAGCCCGAGAAGGGTGTTTTGTCCCACACTGGGCGGCCCAACCTAGGTGGCGCGGGGAAGCATGGAGGACGCGGGGGCCGCGAAGTCCACGGGGGCCGCAGGGCAGCGGAGGCGGTAGAGTCCGGGGGCGATGGAGGCCGCGGAGGCCACCGGTGGTGTGGAGATGCAGTGGCCACGGGCTGGAAGAGTCCATGGGGGACCCAGAACGGTGGAGGTCGTGGGGTCCGCGGAACAACGGAGGCCACAGATGCCACGGGGTGGTGGAGTTCGCGGAGTCCGTGGAGGTCGCGGAGGCCGCGGGGCGGTGTAGAGGCCGCAGTCTGGCTGGACGGCTATGGTGTAGTAGTCAGACGAGGCTGGAGGGATGGCCAGCTGTCCTCCCCATGTGGTTCGGTCACGTGCGGTGCCTTTCCTGGCAGCCAGTTTGTCCGGCCTCTCTCCGTTCTCCATCATGTCACAAAGCCATCTTCTTCCATCGCGAAGAACACACCAAAATGATGAACGGTGTAGGGGTTGGGTCATGTTTGTTTGGCCTGCACCCTTCACTTTAGAGTGATAGAAAGCAGCTCAACATAAACCTTGAATGAATAAAATCAAATTCTACCACCCCCGGTAATGATTATTCCCAAACCCACAAAAAAATAAATCACCTGTGGATCAATGATTTTGAGAGTTGATCTGGGTTCTTTGTTTAGAAGGGAAGAACATGGGAATCCAAAATCACACATAATAAAAAAATCCTACCTCATAGATTTTTTGACGGAGGCCGCGAGGAAGGAGACGATGTCATTGGGGATAGATGAACGTTGGTGACGTCAGCATTTCCTCGATCGTTGGATCGTTGTCATTGAAGACGTTCCTCATTGGTGGGATAATTCTTCATTGGGGAGTGCAATCTTCATTGGAGAACACATTCTTCATTAGAGAGAATAATCCTACAATAGTTCTCCTCTCCCAATTCTACCAATATCTGAAATTTCCAATTAGTTAATTTAAGTTTATCAATATAAATTAATTTGGCACAAAAAATTTGGAATAATTAATGTACTGTGTTGGCACCATTAATTAGCTCATTTAATTGGCCCAATTAAATTTATTAGTGTTGGCATAATTAATGTTGGAGAAGTTGAGAGGTTTTCTCTCATTAAAGGGGTTTGGGTGATCCCCGCCTCTCAATTAAAAATGGGGGTTAGGCTCGGGTGGTCCCCATAACCATAACCCATGTTGAGAGGGTTTCTAAAATGAAAATTTTTGACATTTTTATTTTATTTTATTCTTTCACGAAAAGAACCAAATTTTATCTTTCACTCTTGACCCACTAAGATCAAGGAGTTGGTCCCCTTAAGCGAATATTGGCGCTGTGAGTTCAACGGTGCCCTAGGATTTCAATTCCAAGCACTGGTTTAAATGTTACAAAAACCCACTCACACGTTTTCAAAACGTACCCAAAAAAAGTTCAGAAATTCATTCTGGCTACACTGGGCCTTGGAATCACGAGATTCATTTTTCATGGGCTTGTAAAATTCTCAAATAAATAAAAAACATTACATGGAATTTCTGGGTCTTTAAATTCTCCCCACCTCAGGTCTTTGAGTCCCTATAAGCAACAACATAAACTAAAGAAACAATTGGGGGTACTGAGCACAAATCTGAGCCTCTCATACCCATGTGCTCTCCTGGAGGTTCCCGTGATGCCAGTAAACGCACACCAGATGTATCAACCGCCCACGAAAGACCCAGTCTTGTAGATCATCAATCTCTACTGGAACCTTCATAAAAGTTTCCCCATCATCGACATCCAGCTCACCGTGGTCGATGATGTGAGAAGGTTCATGCACATATCTCCTCAGCTGGGATACATGTAAGACGTTGTACAGCCGGTGCAACTGAGGTGGAAGAGATAAGTGGTAAGCCACCTCTCCAACTCTTCTGAGGACCTGGAAGGGTCCAATGAACCTCGGATATGACTTTCCACCTCAGCCAAATCTCCACAAACCTCATCGGGGTGAGACCTGTAGAAAGATGTGGTCACCATCCTTGAGCTCTAGAGGTCTCTGTCTTCTATCGGCATAAGACTTCTTCCTACTATGTGCGGTCTTCATCTACTCATGGATGATCTGCACTTTCTTTATGGTAGCTCTTACCATCTCTGGTCTCACTAGTGCTAACTCCCCTATGTTAGTCCAGCACAAAGGTGATCTGCAAGGTTTCCAATAAAATGCCTCAAAAGGTGACATCCCAATGGTGGAGTGATAGATATTGTTTTATGTAAACTCCATCAAATTCAAGTGATCCTCCCAGTTGTGACTGAAGCTAAGGATGAAAGAACGCAGCATGTCCTCGAGGTTCTGAATGGTCCGCTCATTCTGGCCATCCGTATGAGGATGAAAGGTGGTTCTCAAACAAAGATTCATCCAGAAATCCTCTTGAAACCCCTTCCATGGCTTGGAATTAAAACGTTCATCACGATCAGATACAATCATCGAGGGTAGTCCATGTAGCCGCACAATCTCTTGCACATAGAGGTGTCCCAAGCTCTCTACTGAACCCTGCACTCTGATCAGTAGGAAGTGGACTGACATGGTGATTCGGTCGATGATCACCCATATCAAGTCATGAAAACTGAATGTACGTCAAATTCATGTCATGAATTCCATGGATATCCCATTCCACTTCCACTCTGGGACTTCTAAAGGCAGAACCTTGCTTGCTAGTAGCTGATTTTCTGCCATCACTTGCTGACAAGTGAGGCACCAAGAGACAAACTTTGCAATAGCTTTCTTCATTATCACCTATTAGTGTTGTCATCAGAGATCCTAGTACATCTTCGCCACTCCTGGATGTACCACTAGACGGGATGTGTTTAAATCCCTCATCACTTCCTCCCGAAGTGAAACTGGTACCATGGTACATCCTCTAAAGAAGATGACATTCTCCCCACCTTTAGAAAATACATCAGGTGCATGCCCAGTGGATATATGAGCACATAAGGCCTCACAGTCATCATCCCCATGTTGCGCCTCCCTGACTCACTGAAGAAGTTAGGGAGTGAATATAAGAGACTGAATAAAAGATGTTCTATCTCGATCCACAAAGGATATCTACAAAGAATCCAGCTACTTTATCGCCTCACCTAGAAGATATATATCAGATCTCCAGAAGAGTGCATCTGTTACAACATTCCCCTTCCCATGAGTATAGACTATCTCCAAGTCATAGTCTGGGAGGAACTCAACCCAACATCATTGTCTCGGGTTCAGGTCCTTTTGAGAGAAGATATACCTGAGACTCTTGTGATCACAGAACACTATAAAACACTCTCCTATCAAGTAATGTTTCCACATATTCAAGGTGACTACTACTGCTTCTAACTCCATGTCATGGGTAGCATAGTTCTTCTCATGTTGATTTAGCAGGCAAGAACCATATACGATCACTGCTCGCTCCTGCATAAAAAAAATGTGAGATCGATCCCTAAGGCATCGTAGTAGACTACGTACCCTACACCCTCCTCTGGAAGCCTCAAGATGGGGGCACTAGTCAGCCTCTCTCTCAGCTCTTGAAAACTTTGATGGTATCTCTATGAACACACTAAGGGTTTCCCCTACTTCATTAACACTGATAAAGGTGTTGCAACTCTAGGGAAATCGGGCACAAATATCCAGTAGTATTCGGCGAAACCCAGGAAACTATGTGTCTCTGTCACAATCCTGGGTGGATCCCAAGCAAGTACCGCCTCAATATTCACTAGATCCACTGTAAATCCAGCCTCTGAGATGACATTTCCCAGAAAGCGAACCTCTCAGATCCAAAATTGGCTCTTCGGGAGCATACCATAAAGATGATGCTCTCAGAGTGTGTCCAGAACTATCTTCAAATGATAGTCATGCTCCTCCTTATTAGTCAAGTATATCAGAATGTCATCGATAAATACTACTACAAAGAGATCAAGGTATGGCTGAAAGATCATGTTCATGAGTCCCATTAACTCTACTGGAGCATTGGTTACACCGAACGGCCTAACAATGAACTTGAAATGGTCATACCGACATCTGAAAGTTGTCTTCTGCACATCCTCGTCTCATACTTTGAGCTGGTGATAGCCCGATCTAAGGTCTATCTTCAAGAACCACTATGCTCCCTTCAAATGATCAAAGAGGTTGTAAATCCTAGAAATTGGGTACTTTTTCTTCACGGCCACCTGGTTCAGCCGCCGATAGTCAACACAAAGTCTCAAGCTCCCATCCTCCTTCTTAGAGAAAACAATCAGGGTTTCCCAATGAGAAACATTGGGCCGAATGAATCCCTTCCCCTGTAAGTCCTCCACCTATACCCGCAGCTCACAAAGCTCTGCAGGAGAAATTGGATATGCTAGTGTAGATATCATTGACACCCTGGGGTAAAATTTAATGTAAAAGTCCACCTCTTTGCGAGGAGGTAGACCTAGAACATCATCGAGAAAGACATTCGCGTACTGGTCCACCACTACAGGATATCTCGGACTCTCCATATCAACTGCTCTGAGGGAAAGGCTAGACAACTGATGAGTGATCGGCTGTACTCTCCTCTGGTTAAGTCCATCATATTCTACAAAGGCTCCCTTCTCACTGGTGGAGGTAAACCTGGTCCCATCTGTGCGGACACACTGCACTTTGCGCATAATACAGTTAATCTGATCATGGACTATAGATAACTAGTCCATACCCAAGATGACTTCCTAAGGCCTCGACGCCGCTACTAGAAGATCTCAGTCAAAGCTCTCGCCTCCTAGAGTAATCTCACACTGCCAGAACCAGTGCATAATCATCGAATATGCTACCATAGGAGTCTCTAGCCATAAGGATCGAGCTAACGTCGCCATCAGAATATCTAAGATTCATATGAGGGAAGTGGCAACAAAATAATGAATGGAACCTATGTCTATAAGTACTGCAGCTAAGGTGGAGTAGACACAAATCATACCTCGTATCATCTCTGGAGCATCATGATCATAGGCCTCAGCTGTCTGGACCTGAGCTCTCCCCTATCCTCCTGCACCCTATGGTTGGGGTGGACCACCTGGTGGTGGTGGCAGTAACATATTGAATCGTCTCCCACCACCAGATGCACGTCCAGCTCCACTTCCACGTCCTCCTACTCCCTACAGACGTCCTCAGTTGAACCTATGTCTCTGTCTGGGTGGTCCTTTGACCATCTACTGATCATCTATATGGTGGATCAGATAGTCACGAGCCATTTGACCCTTCCCACTTCATGCGTAACACTACCCGCTCCTAGCATGATTGGCTCTTCCCGGGGTGCCCTGCACAACCGACCCTAAATCCTATGGTTGTCCACCTGTAGGTCTGGTCCTCTTGGACCTCTGCAACATCTGTCAGCTGCCAGCTACAGAAGACTTCGCTATGTGATGACTGGTGGTGGTTCTCACTTCTTGTGACTACTCATCAAGGAAACTCTCCACTAAGAGGGCTCTTTCTAACACCCCCACCTATGTCGGGATGCTAAGAGAAATCATTGAATCCCTGATCTCCCATCTAAGTCCCTACTCAAAGGTTTGGGCCCGAAAGAATGGGTCTCGCACCATATCAGTGGAGTAGCGTGAGAGTTCAGTGAACCTCACTAATTACTGAGCCGCAATCATGTTTCCCTACTGCAGATGAAGTAGATCCTGTATGCACATTGCGCAAAGAGTAGCTGGAACAAACTCTGCCCAAAACAGGATCTCGATGTCTTCCTAGAGAAGCATCACCTCATCGTGAACCTAGAGCATCAACCTCCACCATCTGTCTGCTACTACCTATATAATTCTAGTGGAAAGGATCACCATGAGATCAGCTGGTGTCCCTACTAGTCAAAAAACTCTCACCACAACCTCCAACCAATCCTCATCCGCCTATGGGTCCATCTCTCCCTTGAACCTGGGTGGCCTCTAGCGATGGAACTCATGCAACGCGCTCAAGCAGCGTGCACCCTCTTTTGTTGGGGCTGGTGGAATCGGTATCCCAACGGGTAATGGTACCGCTAGTGCCTCCGCTGGTGCCTCTACTAGAAGAGGTCCCAACACCGAGGCCTCCTCACTCAGTAGGATATCAGTGCGAACTATACCCGGAACCCTATCTAGTTGTCTACGTGGAGGCATCCTGAAAAGAAACAAGTGTGCCACAGTAAATAAGTTATACCTGGTGAGATGACTCTAAAGATCATAAAGAAAACTTTTGAAAACACACACGCAATCAGTGTTTTCATGAACTGAGTTGAAAATAAGAAGTTTGGGTCCTAGTGTATGGATATGTCACCCGCCGCACCAACACCGAATTCCCTAAACTCATAACCACAATAACTACACTTAACACTATTTCCATTAAAAATAAATATCAGAGTCATTTTTTCTATGGTAGAACTGACTCCTCTAATACCAATACTTTACGAACCATCCCCTGGGGCCCATGCCCTGACTACCCCATGCCCGCCTTCCATAGTCTAGGTGATGGTGACTAGCAGCAAAGGCATATACCCTAAAACTAGAAAGGAATTGCCTTTATAAACTGTAAGCACATGAAACCAAGAACACAACAAGATACAAACTCAAGTAAACTGAATATTAATTAGAGTGACTGTAGTAATTAAATGGGGCCAAAATACAAGCCCAATTAGAAAGTACAAGAAACTAAAAGTACAAGTAAACTAGAATAGATCTTGTGAACACCCACCAAGGATCATACCTGAAGGGTAGGTACAGCTCTTGATCATTCATCTCTGCGGTATGCCTCATCTAAGTCCCACCTCTGAGCTACCTCTGGTCCTGGTACTCTCATCCTCAGTCAGCACTATCAGTCGTTTGCACCAAACACAACAAAGTACAGGTATAGCCCGTGTAGGGGTGAGTATAACGATAATCATTAGGGACCCAGAGACCCTCAAGGTCTCACAAAATCCACAAAGGATAAACCACAAAACATGAAATCAACTGAAAACCCTACTTAGGTATATGCCCATACATATACCTAAGTTATCAAGTATACCCATCTCAATCATGAGGAAAACACAGAGTCCAACACAAAGCTCAAAGCTCAACTATTCCACAAAGGAAGGAATACCATGAAGGTAAGTACCACACAGGTATGTCACATAGAAGAATACCACCAAGTTATTACCACGAAAAAAAGTACCATAAGGTAGAGACTCAGCTCACACCAGGTATTTCATAGGTATAGTAGTAGAGATTATTAGATATAACTACAGAATAATCTTACTCTATTAAGAGGAACACGCATGAAGGATATATAAACATCATTAGACCCACAAAGTATCGTAGTACATCATCAGTCCCACACAAGATCCTAGTACCTCGTCAGTATGTTGTCAAACCCACACAGGATCCTAGTACAACACCAGTACGTCTTCAAACCCACATAGGGTCTCTAGGTACTGACCCACACAGGATCGCTCAGTGCTGACCCAAACAAGATCACTCAGTGTTGACCCAAAAAGGATAGCTCAGTGTTGACCCACACAGGATCGTTATTCATTCGTCACATCATAGCCAGCTATTGGGTTCCCGCACTAAGCATGCTCGTCTCTGGGAGGATCCTCTCTTCAAGTATTGGTTGATACTCCAACTTCCACGAATTCCCACGATTAAGTATCCCAAAGGTCTGCCACATAATAGGGGTCTCCACGCAACAGAAGGTGTATCAATCGGACGCCCAGTCTGTAAGTTATTATCCATTTAGTTCTAAGGGCCCAGTTGGATTCACATTCGAACCAACCTGACCATACACCAACTTTATCTAAATCTCAAGTGATGTATACCAAAAGAACGAGCTCACTCCACGGTTTCTATCACCGTAGACAGTTCATCAAATGGACTCTCGGTGCCTATGTTATGGCCAAAATAGCATAAATGGGTTGAAGTGGGTCTGGGTACAGTCTGACCTGGTCAGACCGACCCGGTTTGGGTCGACCCGGCCCAACCTGCTGGGTCCGGCCCAGCCCACGCCGAGCGGTCCAGCCTGTGTTGGGCTGCCCGACCTGGGTGGTGCGGGGTGGCGCAGAGGTCACAGGGGCCGCGAAGGTCGTGGGATCCGCGGGGGCCTCAGGGTGGCGGAGGCCGCGAAGGCTATGGGGTGGCGGAGGCCGCCGACAGTGCGGGGTGGCGGAGGCCGCAGGGGCTGTGGAGCGGAGGATCTCGCGGGGGCCATGGAGCACTAGAGGAAGTGGAGGCTGCGGAGGCTACGGAAGTCGTGGGGCGGCGGAGGTCATGGGGAGGCGGAGGTCACGGGGCGGTGGAGTTCGCACGGCAATGGAGGCTGAGGAAGTCGTGGGGCAGCGTGAGGCGGTACGGAAGTCGCGGTCCGGCGGGGTGGTCATGGTGCGGTACGGCGGTCATGGTGTTGTGGTCTGTTGCGGATTTTTGGATGGCCATCCATCTTCTCCACATGGCGTGGTCATGCGTCGCGTCTTCGCCGGCGGCCGATTCGTTCGGCCACTCTTCATTCGCCACCGTGGCACAAAGCTATCTTCTTCTATCTTAAAGAACACCGCAAAATGAAGAATGGAAGAGGGTTCAGGCCATGTTTGTTTGGCCTACACCCTTCGCATTAGAGCACTAGCAAGTGGCTTAGCATAAACCTTGAATGAATAATGTCAAACTCTACAACCCCCGGCAATGATTATTCCCAAACCCACAGAAAAAGAAATCATATATGGATCAACTAGTTTGAGAATTGATCCACATTATTTGTTTAGAAGGGAAGAACATGGGAATCCAAAATCACACCTAATAAAAAAAACCCTACCTTGGAGATTTGTTGACGGAGGTCTCGAGGAAGGAGACAATGTCGTTGGGGATAGACAAAAGTCAGTAAAGTCGGTGTTTCCTCGATTTTCGGTTCGTTGTCATTGAAGACCTTTTTCGTTGGCAAGAGAATTCTTCTTTGGGGAGCACGTTCTTCATTGGATAATGCATTATTCGTGGGAGAGAATAATGCTCCAATATTTCTCCTCTCCAAATTCCACCAAAATGTGAAATAGCCAACTTGTTAATTTGGGTTTATCAAAATAAATTAAGTTGTCACCACATGGTTCGTGTAATTAATGTACTATGTTGGCAACATTAATTAGCCCAATTAAATAGATTTGTGTTGGAATAATTAAAGTTGGAGGAGTTGAGAGGTTTTATCTCATTAAAGGGGTTCGGGTGGTCCCCGCCTCTCAATTCAAAATGGGGGTTAGGCTCGGGTGGTCCCCACCACCATAACACATGTTAAGGGGGTTTCTAAAATAAAAAATTTAGACATTTCTATTTTATTTAATTCTTTCATGAAAATCACAAAATTTTATCTTTCAATCTCGACCCACTGCAGTCCATGTGATGGTATCCTTAATAAAATATTGGTGATGCGATTTCAATGATTCCTTCAGATTTCAATTCCGAGCACCAGTTTCAAAGTTAAAAAACCTGGTTACATGTTTACTGAACATACCCGAAAAAAAGTTCAGAAATTAATTCTGGGAACACCAGGCCTCGGAATCAGGCGTCGTTAATTTTCACGGACACGTAAAACTCCCATATAATTAAAAAAAAATTACATGGAATTTCCAAGTCTTTACAGTTATGAAATTCAATTCAGTATTCATAGCATGTAAAAGATTTCTCTAGAATTTTGATGTGAACCTTCGATCTTGATTAGATATGATAGATTGTGGTACCCATTCATCCTTACCACTTTCTTCACATATATCTTGGAAAGATGTTCAAGAAATAAATCTTCTCAAATAGAGATGAAATAGGAATCCTTGGTGGGATAGTCCACAATAAACCATATCACATTGCTTCATTTGGATATTCTTAGGAGACCAGTGAAAAAGACCATAGTGATATTATCCCACTTCCATGTTGGTATAGTTAGTGGTTTTAATACCACTTTAAGAAGTTTTCACTCTGCATTTACTTCATAACATTGCAGGTACCTTCTAGTGTAGTTGGTAATCTCCCATTTCTTATACTCTGAATGGCCCAAAGGCCTTAATTTTTATTGATTTTTGATAACCCTTCTTTCAAGGGATGAGGGGGATCCCTTACAAGGCCCGTAGGCTCAGAGATTACATGGACTATAGGCTTAGGAGATAACATGAACTAAAGGTCTTAAGGAATTCAACCAAACTATCTACAAATAACTGCCCCTCCCCAGCATCTACATCCTGATAGTAGCTCTCTACCTTTACATGGCCATCTGGCTAGACTTCCCGTGTAAGCAGAGGCTAGTCCCAATGGCATAGTCATACCCTCTCATTCTGACAAATCCATTTGCCTCTGTTATGGTGAGTGCACCATCTCTGTATCCTCTTCTGGGGCTGCTATTTTTTTGTAGTGTGTCTGGGGAAACTGCATGTGGCCTGAAGGCCTTGAGGTGGCTCAAAGGCCATAAATGTTTCCTGAAAGCCTTACCGACCTGAAGGCCTGGGTGGGTCGAAATACTTAAGGACTCCAAGCCCAAACCAGTGGCCCAAGGTGAATAGTTCCAGCTGCTACAGTACCGAACAGTACCTGCTACAGTACCCGTACAGTGTACAGTTCAGATGTAGTACCTCTACAGTGTACAATTCTACTACAATACCTGCACAGTGTATAGTTCTACTATAGTGTCTGCTACAGTAATGCTACAGTATTTCTACAGTAACCCAAAAATATTCCTCTACCTGGTTTTTAACCTAGGTCTTTTGGATTCACTTAAAGATACCTCACCAACTGGGCTGAGGCTCATGTGCAATATCCCTTTTCTTATTATCCCCTACTAATAATCAGGAAGGTCCCTATTCATTTTCATGATTCTATGATGTATAGAGTAAGTAAAGCTATGATATTTATCCATCATCTCTTTCTATATTTCCAGAATATATGGAACACATAGCCTTGTATGATATTTCAGTACACCTTCTTGATCAATATTGAACTTAGGAAACTTCTCATTCTTCAGAAATTCTAACTTATTCTGTAACAATGGATATTCTATTTGATATTTCTTAATCTTCTACAATAATGATGTTTGAGAAATCATTTCTGATAGGGTTGATTATTTTCCCTCCCTTACGATTCCCTTATCTAGTTTTACTAGGTCATTATTCAAAGGATCTCCTTGAATCCTCCTCATTTAAAATACATTAGTTTTTTCCTAATTAATATATTAGATAGTTTGTTTTCTATTTCGATGTGATAATTAATTAAAATGTCATATTCTTTAAGAACTTCCAATCATATCCTCTATCTCATTCTCAATTCCTTTTTTATGAAAATATGCCTCAAACTTTTACGGTCTATGTATATATCAAATTTATCCCCATATAGATTGTGTCTCTGTAAATTTAGAGAAAAAACAATGGTAACCATGTCTAGTTCATGCCTAGGATATGTTTTCTCATGAGGCTTTGAATGTCGATATGCATAATCAATCACCTTGTCATTTTTCATGATGATTCACCCAAGACCTTTAATAGATGCATCACTAAAAAAATTAATCCTTCTATGATAGAGGGTAAGGTTAAAATGGGTGTAGTAACTAATCTCTTCTTTAGATCTTTGAAACATTCCTCACACTCCTTTATCCAGATGAACTTGGACCCTTTTCAAGTTAACTAGGTTATTGGATTATAAATTCATGAAAATCTTTTCAAAAACCTCCTATAATATCCTACTAATCCAAGGAAACAATAAATCTCAGTTACTGTTGTAGGATGAGGTCACTCCTCCACAGCCTTTATATTTGTAGGCTAAACTAAGATTCCTTCATTGGTTACAATGTTCTCCAAGAAAGGAACTTATTGTAACCAAAATTCACATTTTCTGAACTTTCCAAATAATCTCTCACTCATCAAAGTTTGTAATATAATGCTTATATGATCCTTATACTTCTTGAGACTTCTAGAATATAGCAGAACATTATCAATAAAAACTACCAAAAATTTATCAAGGTAGTCCTTCAATAATCTATTCATCAAATCCATAAATATAACAGGTTAAATAGTCAAGACATATGGAATAAGAAACTCGTAATTCCCATATATTGATTAAAAGGTGATCTTTGTAATATATTATTTCTTCACCTCTAATTGATGATAACCAAATCAAATATAAATCCTAGAGTAGATGTTTTTCTCTATAATCCCATTAAGTTCTCTATAATCAATGAAAAGCTTCAATGGTCTATCATTCTTCTTCAAAAAGAGAATAGGTTCTCTCCAAGGAGACACATTTGGTCAGATAAACCCCTTCTCCAAAAGATCTTGGAGTTGTTTCATTAATTCCCCCAACTCCACATTTTTTATTCTATACGGGGTCTTTGAAATCACTTTGGAACCATGCATAAGATCAATCTTTAACTCTACCTATCTTTTGAGGGGAGGTCCAGGTAACTCCTCAAGAAATATATCAATGTATTCTGGAACTATGGGGGATTTTTCTATTTTTATACTTTCATTTCCTTCTTCATCTTCACTGGTTTTCTCTTTAAAGAGGGATATTGGAGGAACTTATAGATAAAGATGAGGTTGAGATATATATCCTTTGAATATAATTGTAGTTTTTCCATTCAAGACTACTAATATTTCATTCATTATATGGTTGATATTAGTATTTTAATTTTAGAGCCAATCTATCCCTAGTATAATGTAGGATTCTAGTGTTAGAATGACTACTATATTTCTGACAAGATTATGCTCATCAAAGTAAATAATAGGGTTTTTATACACTTTTGATGATTTTATAATCCCTCTAGGAGTCATGAATGATAAATCTACTTCAAGAAGTTTTTGGATTGATTCTATATTATTTGAAAACATAGAGGAAATAAAGGAATGCGTAGAACCAAAATCAAAAAAAGTACTTACTAGTTGTGAGAGAAAAAGACGATTACATTACACCACATAATTTATAGATTCAACTTCATCAGTCATGATAGAAAAATCATAAACTTGCTCCATTTAAATATATTAATGTTGACGGTGATTCCCCTCCACTAACATCAGATGTGGACAGTGATTGGAAAAGTACCCAACTTATCCACCCTTAAAGCACTGAACTTTAGGTTGGTCCTGCATCATATTCCCTTTGTTGTTAGTGTCCATAATTTGATTCCTCTCCACACTACAATATTTACAATAAATATAGTCATCTCTTCCACACTTGTAACATTTCCCACTCTTGATCAATTAGTTCCTTGAATACTTGTTCCCACATTTGTTGCACATGGGATGTTATAGTTGCTTTCCTCCTCTACCTTGTTCAACGATCCTCCCAATGTTTGGATCCAATGATATCTTCTTTTCATTCAATCTATGGGACCACTACGTCTCTATAAACTCAAGTTCTACCATCATATCAGTTCATATTATCTCCTCATAGATTTTATAGTCTTGATTAGAATGATTTCTCCATAGATGGGTTCTTAGTCCACAAAATAATCTATCAAAATTCCCATTAGGATCCATGAAAAATCTATAGGTGTTATGGAAAATTTTTGTGTAGTTCTTGTCGTATCTTCCCATAGGTTCATTTTCCTTCTACTTCATCTCTTGGAATTCCTTCTCCATTTTAATTCTCATTCAATGGGGGAAATATTTTTTTGAAAAAGGTTCCCATGAAATTTCTCATTCCATTGCATCAATAAGTCCCCTTAGATTCATGTTTTTAACCTGTTTCCACCATTGATCAGATTCTCCCTCTAAGAAGTACACAGGTAGGGTGAATTAATCTTATTCCAAAATATGGATTATAAAAATGATATGTTCTATATATCTTATTCATTTTTTATAAATCAATGGGTTGGTTGATCCACTGAAAGAAGGTGGTTATTGACGCAAGAAGGAATCAATATAAATTTATTCCTTTTGAGGTGAATTCAATCTCTCGACTTGATTCAAGTTATTTTTCATAACTCGATTCAGTTGATTCATTATTCTCATAAGGTTTTGTACTAATTCTTCCATTGGAAGGTTTCTAGTGCCTAGTACATTGTGCTCGTCATTTATTCAATTTATCATATTTCCCAATATTTTCTAAAATAAGAACACCTTATTGAAAAATGTATTTCATTTAATAATCATATAATTCTAAAGTAATTTCATTTCATAAAAATTCATTCTTAAATATGTTTTTCTTTAACAACAATTTTATTTTCTATAAATCAGTCATAATGGTCCATAAAAAGACTATAATTAACCAAAAATATACCATGGGTGTGTCAAAATAGGTGTGTAGTAAGGCCCATTGTCATGTACCATGTTATGCTGAGTTAGGTATGATTTAATTATTGAGATTTTTTACCCCTAGGTACTTCTATTTCAAAACCATTTCCACTTGTTTGTATCCATACCAGGATTTTTTTTCTCAAAAACCAATTACTTAGTACTTCACCAAAATACCAGTATGTTTTCATAAATTTAAACTTTTATATAAGGTTATTTATATTGTTTTCCAATCTTAATTTACGCAAATAAATAAAATGTCCTCTCATACCAACTATGGAATCCTCCCATTTTATTTCATAACTTTTCATTACATTGTACAAACATAGGATATTTAAAAGTTTTCTTTCTTGGAAAAAAAGGACATAATACATGAAAACAAAAAAACATTATTCTTCTCCACATGAAAAGATTCTTAAAGTTTCATAATAAGTATATGTATTAAATCTCATAACCTCAAGACATAAATCAAAGGAAATTTGGGTTATAAAGCCTGGTAAGGGAAAGCAGGGGAAACAGTTTATGAGTAATCCTGAGAATTATTGAAAAGAACTTAAATAATATCATAAAATCATGAGAAAAGTAAAAAAGAGATATATGATAGTAAAAATAACATGATTCATAACATCAAAATGTGCCTAAAATATTTAATTAAGTCATTTATAATCATATCACTAAGTTTTATCACTGATGTGTCATAAAAATTACCAAGGATATTCACTAAGGTATCGTAAAACATGTCATCTCAAGAGATTAAATTATTTACCCAATGAATTGGAGTTCTATCAGAGTGTGACCCTAATATTTATTAATTAATTTGAGCCACATATATGATAATATTTCATTTCATAAATAACCCATGTAGAATAAAAGAAATGAGTTTCATATCAAAATCATAGTGTTTTAAAAAAAGTGTTGAAAGAAAATATCTTTATGTTAATATTAACCCTTGAAAAGAAAAAGTAGGTTTAATTTTTTTAATCCTAGAATAAAATATCTCTTTTAAAATATAGATTAATAACCCTAGAAAAGAAATAGGTTTGTGTTTTCACAAAATAAAATAAGACAATTTCATAATAAAAATAGAGAAATTTTGAGAAGAAAACTCAACAACATGACAGATGAGAAACCTGGATTTAAAAAACATTAAAAAGAGAGGAGACAAGGTTATACCATTCATAAAATAATCTAAATGAATTAAAGGAATATAATAATATATACATATGAACATATGAAGTAAATATTAAATACATACCATATAAAAAATGGAACTTGAAAGGAAAACAGAAGTTGATATTTCTATTACATTTAAGTTTAACTCCTAAAACTAGAAGATTGGGTACTTAGGGGATTGAGGTATAAATGGAAGGTAAAACTATTATATATTAATAGATAATTAATTTGAAATTAAAGCTAATGGAGAAAAGTATGGGTATTTATAGAAAAATAGTAGGATTTGTTTATTAATTTCCTAGGACACCTAAGAAGTGGTAAATTCAAAACCATGGTCTTGCCCATGGTATTTTCCCATTGTATTAGAAACATGGGAAACATGTTATGTTATTATAATACAAAAGAGTAGATCATAATTTAATATTACATAATATATCATTATGTTTTCATTGAACCTTCCAAAAACTCATAATTGTATTTTTACTATTTACCGAAAAACAAATTTATAAAATTATCATAAATTCACCCTAACCTAATATTAAAGCACTAATTTCAAAAATAATATTTATTTTTTCATAATATTTCTCTAAATATGTAAATTTTAACTTTTAAATATAAAAACCCTTAATTATTAAAAAAATAGCATATAGAAAATGCTTAATTAAATTACATAGTCAAATTTCAGAAACTTGAAAAAATATTATCATTTATATTTAAATAAGAGTTTTTAATCATAATATTTCATTAAAAGAATCATTATTCATAATACCTTAGTTTATTATAATAATTATATATTTTCTGAAAATTATAATTTCTGTCTGAAATATCAATTTATCAAGTTTCAACTCATTTTAATTAAGAAAAACTATTCTTCAAACGAAATTGATGGAACAAAAAAATTATCTATAAAATTTTATTAAACTTTAAATAACTAGCGTCTTGAAACATAACCTATTATAAAATAATAATATTATTAAAGGGTAAGGTGTTCGATGGAGATAGATTATTGGGGCGGCTCAGATAACATCGCCCGAGTGGTAATTTCCACTAACTTAAACTTCTCTCATAAGTGATTTATATCAAGACATGCTTGTTTAACCTAAGAATGGGTTTGTTCAAGATCAAACCACAAGGATTTTACCTCCATACCAAGTTCTGATAGATAGGCTTGGTACGGCATGACTCTACTAGATGAGGCCATCGACTCTTCTTTCTTCATTAATTTGTTTGGTCATTTCTACTTAAAAAATAATTATAACATTAAAATTAATATTTTTAGTGTATTTTTGGATGGACATAATTGACCAAAATTCATATAATGATTGAAATCCAATGGTCACATCTCAAAATATACTCAATTTATTAATAGATATATAATATTATATAACACACATTTTTAGGAAATAAATATCATTCAAAATGTTTGGGTACTTACAAATCCTCTACTAATAAAGAGTGGAATTGATCAATAAAGTATCTCCCTAAACAATTTATCCCTCAATTTGTGAAGAAAAAACAATAAAAAATTCAGATCATTAATAATATTAGTAAGAATGATCAAAATTTAAAGGTCACTATTGGTATTGTGGAGTATTCAGGCACATAGAATATTCATGCTGGTATAATATGTCTCCTCCAAAAAAATTTATAAAACAAGGGTGATCTTTATTGAGCATAGAATAACTAATTTTTTCAAAAATCATGATGATAAAGAAAAGAGAGTTTAGAAGGATATGTGTATTAAATCTACAAGTGAGAATATTAAAAAAATATGAACAAGTTAAGAAAGATTTCTTCGTTATTTGGATATATCAAACGGCTATGCCTATATAGATAGAGGAATAACAAAAATATTCTATTGAAAAAGTGGAGAAATTGGATTCCAAATATGAGAACAATATTGATAATAAGTTTTCAATAGATGGTGGTTTGAATATTTAAAAAAGTGCAAGAGATGTGATAAATATGGGTATGTTATTAAAATTTAAATGACTATATTACCAACCTAAGAGAGAAGAATGAAGATAACTTTATAAAATAAACATAATAAAGAATTTATAAATACGAAATATAATATGATATCTTTTTAAAAAATTATACATAAGAAAATAAATGCATTAAAAATATATAAAGGCTAATCATAAGCAGGAAAGTACTTCCCAAGATAAATCTAAAAGGATGAAGACGAATTTTTTAATGGGAAAAGACTCCCATTAAGATCAGTACTTATTAAAAACATTTATGTTCTTCCTTATTCCTAATATACTTTCTTTTTTGTACAAATTTTCAAGGAATTATAGAAAAATAAGTATAAAAAATGTCTCATTTCTGTAAAAAAATTATAGCGGGATGAGACATCCATCATAAAACATAATGATTACCATAGTTAAGTTTGATATATTACCCATGAGGGGGGATAAATATTTAATCTAAGGTATAAAAATTGCACGTTTTAAAATGTTTATGATGTTAAGAAAGTTGAGATATAGGTGGAGTTGTGTTTATATAGTTAAAATATTTTGATATATTTGTCAAGATGGGTGTAGGATCTATATAAAATAATTATTTAGATTTATAATGATATAAAGATGTCGGAATGAGATTGAGTAAAGTATTACATTATATATGTTTAATAGAAAACATTGATCCCCTTGATTAAACACACTTTTTTTCTACACTGCATTCACCCACAAAGACTTATATTTATTAATTAAACTATCCTTTTTAAGAAACTCATGTTATACTATTTTTCCCTTGAGAAATGTTTTAAAATTTATGAAATGGAGGAAGATAAACTGATATGATCCTTATGTTGGAATTTTAATTTTATTTTCAATAAGGGGGATAAATAACATAGGGGGAGCTAGAAAATGAAAACATCATTTGGGGAGAAAGTATTGAGTTTACATATTGACTTAAAAGATATTTTATGTTTTATGTGGATGTTAAAAAAACATGAAGGGGTATATGGTTGATCTAAAGTGAGTTCAATTTCATTTATTTTCAATATATTGATTTGTGTTTATAGAAAAAAGTACTTAAGAATCTTTGATAATATTAGGTAAATAAATTTTGTTGTAATCACATAAGAAATATTCCTTATTGAATGTAAAAAAGTTTTATTATAAAGTAAAATAATGTTATATCGATATTTAAGTTCCCAACATCATCAATTTACTCCTGATCCAATATGGTATTGTATGCATTCAAACAAAGTTAAATAAGAATAATATTTGATGCAACAGAATGATCTTGATAGAAAAAAAGAGGATGTTACTAGATAGTGATTTATAGAATTTATCATTACTGAGTATGCATGAATTTGTATAAAAAGTAAAAAAGTTGGTTTCTAGAGAAAGCTTAAGCTACGGGTTGTACGAAGTTAAAAATGTTATCAAATAGAAAATCTCAATCTGAATGGATATATATTAATTTATCCTAAGTTAAAAAGTTTGATGATATGGTTTCATAGATATTGATTTATAATTTTTCATCTATCTAAATTTTTATTGATAAATTTTTCATGATTGGACAAATAATGATCTAATGGAGTAAAGGGTTATAGTGCATCGATCGGGGGGTCGTATGAAGATTACTAAAAGAACATGAACAAAATTATACCAAATTTAATCAAAATGAACAGAGTGGGATGATGAATCAATAGATTTATAATATAAGATCAGTTTGTATAATATTTATTTTATAATTATAATGTAAAAATTAGTACAAAGTTTGATGTTATGATGTATGAACAGTGTCAAAGGTACATATTTGAAATATGTATTAGAAGGAGGATGGCATCTTAATATTATCATATATAGATAACCAGAGTAGATCACTAGACTTATAAATCTATGAGTTTATTTTGGATGAAGGTCCCTCAGATAGAAACTATAAGGAACCAATGAATGAATTATTATAAAGAAATCAGATATATAATTACAATGTCATAAGTTGGAGGCACTCTAGGAAGAAAAGGGAATACAAATTTGGAGATATAGTTAACTTATATCTAAAAGAGGCATATTGATCCCAATGTAATGAGGGTTCCCAATAGAGCGGAATGATGAAAATAAATATCAAAAAGAGATTTGTCTTGTGAGTCCATTAGGTAGAGAATGCTAAAGATGTACCATCATGGAGAGGAGTTCCTATAAAATTCATCTGATAGAAATTTATTGAATGGAGTTCTAAATTAATTTATATAGACTTTTTAAAGTCTATAAAAAATGATGATTTTAAGTTGTTCATTAAATTATTTTCACCTATCTAAGTTAAGGAAGTTTGAATAATGATGATTTTTTAACAATCTTCAAGAATATTATAGAAGGATGTAGAGTTTTACCATGAAATTGTGTTGTCTAGGAAGTCTGAAATATGATTTTCATTTGAGTGGGAATATAATTTAGTGTTCCCTTATACCAACCAGAGATATGTACCTATAAAAAGGGAAGAAATGTTATAGGTGGGAGACTCTGTTCATATATAGAGGTGTAGAATTTATGAAGTATTTATGTCATAGGTATCCAACTAAGGTTCTACATGGTTGAAGAAGAAGAATCATGATGAAATCCTCAAAATGGTTCATCTAACTGATTTTCATCGATTGAAGAAGATTTTTGTTGAGAAATACCAACTGATTTTCTACTCAATGGAATAATATTCATCGATTTTAGTTTCATCTGACAAACAAGAAGGTGCATCTAACTGATTCTGCTTCATTGGATAGAGAAGCATCATAAAGAGTAGAATTAGATAAAGGTGTATTGGACCAATTTTCACTAGATTATTGTGAATTAATTTCAGGAGTAAAGGAAAGAGACATATTACATGGAGATTGAGAGACATTGGATTGAGGTAATACTAAACAAAACTCTATTTGATAGAATTTTTCTATAGTAAATTTGTGAACAAAGTTATATAAGGTGACATTTCATAATCAAGGTATTTTCAAGACTAAGAATAAGTTTTGAGACTAAAAAACTCATAAGATATTTTTCTAATATCTTAAATATTGTGCATAGGTTAAGTTGATCCAACTTTATTATGTATAAAAAGAATCTATAGAAAAGTATCTTTCTATAATTTATTAGAAAAGAAGAAGGAATAGTTTGTATTCAGGGTATAGAACTAGTTTTTGAAAAAGGATTATAGTTGACTGTGCATAACCAACTATGAAGGAAGTGGATATGAGAAGTATATTTTGGAGGTATAACCAACTATGGTAGAAGATTTTATTTCTAGGGTATATAACTATTATTATCTGGAGGAACGATTACTAGGGTGTAGAACAAGTTGTTTCCTATAACTTTTTATTCCAAAAAGAAGTTAGTAAAATAATCCATGTTTTAGGAATAACCAACTTATAAAGGTGTAGGTATTTGAACCAAACTACATAAATATCATGTGTTAATCTCTCACTTTATATTACTATATGTGAAGTGAGGTTCTGAGATATCTTTGATCCGATCGTAACTCAAAAAAACTTTATAGGTTATGTTTGTAAGAATAATTCATAAAAGAAATGGATCTCTAATTTCTCCCTCCCAATCTTAGTTATCCTATGCTTATTAGGTAACTTCACCTTCTTATTCTACATACTATGAATTTTCATCATCTTTTTTTATTATATATTAGTCTACAATACTAGGTTTACTCCTAATTTTTTTGAGTGGACTTCAATAGATGTTGGGTGCTGAATTAAATTTCAGTACAGTTTTTCAATTTTAATCATATGGAAAGTTAGATTAAACAATCAAACAAGGGAATAAATTTTTTTAGCTTTTTTAAAATATTTTTAGGGAATTTCGGTTCAAAATAATTCATTATTTAATTTTATTATAATAAATATTTCATTCCATTATACAGATGATGCCTTTTTATGAATTATATATAAAGTAGTGTCAGACTCCATATTGATGGGATAAAGTTAGTGAAGGTAATTTATTAGGTCCATAGTTGATAGAGGAGATTTTTGTGAACTTAATATGATTCAGTGTCACATGGGATAATCTGAAAGTTATGAAAAAATTGTTTAGACAATTGGAGGAAAGATCATTCATTCGAGGTGGGTATCATGTTTTCCATAAAGTAACTCAATTGAAAAATATTATGTGTTTTAGTATAAAGGGAAGGTTAAGCCCATGGTTTATTAGACCCTATAAAATTATCAATAAGGATTAATTATATTCTTATAGAGTTCCCTTGACTCCTAGTTTATCCCAGGTACATGATTTGTTTCATATTTCATTATTGAGGAAATTTGTCCCAAATGTTTCTCATGTTTTTGAGCCTTGAAGTAGTAGAGTTTTAGGAGAATAATTCATATAAGGAAAACCCAGTTCATATTATTAATCATAGTGATAATTTTTTGTGTAATAAGATGATTCATCAAGTTACATTTTTATGAAAAAACTAGATGTTTGAAGAAGAAACATAAGAATAATAAAATGCTTTGAAGGAAAAATATCCCTACTCATTTAAGTAATGAATAAAATTGAGAGGGTGTAATTTTTAAAGGGGAATAATGTAAAAATATATGTAATATTTATATTAAATAAATTTTATGCCTTATTAATTTTCATTAATTATATTATATAGAGTTATATTCGTTATAATAATATTTTGTAATTTTTCAATCAGAAAAAAAAAATAATTTTATTCTTACTAAATTTGATTACTTGTATTATATAGTTTTAATTAAAATCATAATTTCAAAATTTGATAATATTAATTTGAAAAAAAATATATCATTTTAGATAAAATTCTCTTAAAATGAATTTTAGGATTTTTCTTGAAAAATTTATTTTTTGCTGAATTGTAGAATATACCGATTTTTAAAGACATTTCATTTTATTTTTATTTATTTAAAAATTTAAATTATATTTGTTATTAGTTTTAAAATTTAATTATTTATTTTTGATTAAAAATAATAAAATAAATTTCATTTGAATCATCATTACACTTGATTTTGGTATAAAAACTTGTTTATACATAAAAATGAACTTTTCTAGAAAATGTTTTTCATCACATTTTTTGGGTTCATTTTAAAAGTAATGTATTCAAATTATATAATTATAACTAAATAAAATATTCCAAATATTTTTAATCATTATGTTAGAATTTAATAATTATTAAACTTTAAAAAGTCATTAAGAATAGTAACTTTGGTAAAAAAAAGATCAATTAACATGGTAAGAGTTAAAATATGTCAAAAGGGTTAAAACTAAAATGATAATGGTAAAAAAAACTTAAAAAAATTTCATAGATATTATTTTATGGTAATATTTAAACATTATCTGATATTATATTCTAATATGAGTAGTTTTTGAACCATTTTGTTTTAGGAATAAATTTATATATTTAAATATTTTGAAACATTGCATGTGTGTCATATTATTCACTTATAAAAGGACGCCCCATATAATCTAGTATCCAAATTTCAGGAGCATTTTGTCTCATAAAATAGATATGATAATTATTTAATAACATCCCTATCAATGTTATATATGATCTATTTTGATCAAAATATCATCATAATAAATATTTTGGTATAAACCTAAAGAGGTTTTCCGAAAAAAAGGCATCGTTCTTAAATGAATATTTTATTTTTTATATATTCTTTTAACTCCTTCAAAAATCTCCAAGAAAATGTGGTATAATACCATAATTATATCTCTTAAAATATATTATTATTGTTATTATTATTTTATAACTTTTTATTTGTCTCCTTATCCATCAAATGGGAAATGAAACCATCATGCATGTGTGTGTGAAAACCATCGCCTCACGAACTGATGCAATTCATTTTCCCTAACCACCTCTCATGGATGGTTATAATGATAGATATCATTTATATATATAATATTCATTAAATAATTATAATTCTATAAAGATAAAATATCATCTATTTTCATACCTTTCCACCCATTAAAAATGATAATTTCATTTATACATACGTGTGGATTACTATCTCCACGAAGCAATGTGATTTGCTTTTCATCACTACCCCAACATGGGCGGTATATATAATAGGATTTATATAAATAATATCATATTTATGATATAATATTAATTGTAAGAATATAAAATAATGCTTACCTTCTTTCTTTCACGTTTGTTAAAAAATAGAAATGTTATTCATGCGTACAAATGGACTACCATCTCCATGATGTAATGTGATTCATGTTTCATAACAACATTAAATTGATGGTTTTAAAAGTATAATTAATTTATAAAAATTATAATACTTACATGATTAAGATTCTTTAAATGATATAATCGTGATCCATTTGACCATTGTTAACCTGTTGAATTGATTTTTGACTTATGAGTTGAATTCCTCAAAACATCCAAA
This sequence comes from Viscum album, assembly GCA_963277665.1. Taxonomy (NCBI): domain Eukaryota; kingdom Viridiplantae; phylum Streptophyta; class Magnoliopsida; order Santalales; family Viscaceae; genus Viscum; species Viscum album. Next base: position 269,594,832 of record OY728164.1, on the reverse strand, counting down.
ATGAACATAATTGATTAATTAATTGAATATAGAATTGGTAAAATTCAAATAAAATTTATAAAATAAATTAAAAGGATTATTAATAAATTAAATAATCTACATGATTTTATTATTTAGTAAGATAAATAATGTATGTGATGATTCAGCCTCGAGGTAAGGGACACTCTACCTTAAAACATCATTTTAAATGTTTTAAAGATTTATTTTCTAAATAATTTTTCTCTATGTATATATTCATGAAATTATTTTATGGATGTGTTTATTTGGGAATAAATAAATTATAAAAGAAATTTTTATGTATATTTTGACATCAGTTCGGATGTTTTAAAAAGGAATATTTGAATATATTTTATATGAATTGTTTTGGCTTTCTTCTCAGAAGAAAAAAAATGTTTTATTTATATATATATGGTTGGAACCCCATTTCCCACCACCTTGTCCATTATTCCTTATCATGCTTTTATTACAAGTTTCCATATTTATTTTCAATGAAAATCATTTTCATATTATTTTTTGAAATTTCAATTATAAAATTTCTTTATAATGAAATAAACAAATTTCACATCTTTATGAGATAAATAAATGTGTTTCCTATGTGGGTTACAAATATTTATCAAGGGATTATGGTGAAAAGTTGAAAATTAAAAAAATCATTATATGTAACTTTAGAGTTATATATGAATATGGGTGAGCTCAATATATCTTACACAATGGGTCCGACCAATATGTATTATACGATGGGTGACCTCGATATATATCTCCAATGAATTGGGTAATATTTGTTTTATTCAATGAAAAGATAGAGGAAGTAAATCAAGGAGGTTTATCCTGTAGATTTAACTAGGAACCAATTATTTATAACACAAGTGAACATGGGTTATGAATATAATGTTATAATATTCCTATAGTATTTTCAATTTTTTATTAATGGTTTTAAAGGTTTTATTTAAGAAAAAAAATTCCCCATATGGATAAGATTTATTTTTTATGCTAAAATAATATTGTGTAAGTGGTTAAAAATATAAAGGTTTTTATGTTTTTTACAAGAATAAAAAATTTATTTCCTTTATATCCCATAATATGATTTTTTTTCTATGCATAAATTATTTAAACAAATTCCCATACTTGGTGGATGAAAATAAAAAAATAATAAATCAAGCTAGATGTTATGGATATGTTTCATGAAAATAAAACATGTTTCATTCTAAAAGTTTTATATTGATAGAACAATGGATACCGAGTGTAAATGTACAATTTTTAATGTATGAGTTTTTTGTATAATATTTATGACCTAATTATCTAAAAACATAAACCAAAAATTCTTTTGGGAATGGAGGAATGTGAATTCGTACCTAAAAACTCAAGATTATGTAATGTATTAAGGATGGGTCCATATACTCATTGAATTTTGTTAGGAATTAGACTAAAAAAGAACATAAAATTTTATCAGTTATAAAAAATCTAGATCATATCATGTAACACCATGTGATTTTATGGAATATTATTTTCTAATAAATTTAATTTCTTTGATAACTTGTATTATACGCAACACCGAGTTTAAACGAAATGCATTATACTATTAAAATAATATTATTTAATGTGAATGTTATAAAAAACTACTGAATTAGTGGGTATGAGTATCAATAACTAAATTTTTAAAATTATATATTTTATATATATATAAATTAAATTCATTGGTTATCAATTTGTTAAAAAAAGCTTTTGAAAGTAAAAGAAACATTTTTCTGAAAAACTCTTTTTATGTGGGAAAAGTGTTTTTATCTTAATAAATAAAATTAATACTTATTGGTGAATTATTTCAATTAAATTAGTATATTTTTTATTCAATAAAAAAATTTCATTCATCTAATATTTTCTCTAGGCATGGGATAAGAATAAATCCAGTTTTATTCAAAAAAACTATATTTTTTCTAAAAAAAAAATTCATCACATTTTCCACACTAATTTTTAAATAAAAAATTTCCACTTTTAGAAAATTTATATAACAAAATTAAATTCATTTTTTAAAATAAAAAGTTTAAAATTATCTTATATTTATTTTTTGATAATTTTGGGAAAAAATTACTTTTACGATTAACAATAAAAAATATTAACTTTTTAAAAAAATGGTCATTTTGTTAAAGAGTTTACAAATTTAATTTTTTTAAATGGTTTTAAAAGTATAATTAGTTAAATTATATTATTATTAATATAATTTATTTTATTTAAATCAATTTTATCTTAAAACTTCATATAAAAACATTTTATATAGAACAAAATCCTTTGCAAACATGTATTTCCATCATGCTTGTGATTTTAGTTTTAAATGAAATTCTACCACTTATGTTAACTATATTTATTAAAATGGAACATATATTTTAGGTCAATATAATTAATATTATGTAATAATATCAAATTAATTTTTTTTCATATTGATAATTAAAAATATTAAAAATTAATTACAATGGTTAAGGTCAAAACTGGTTTATCTGGGTGTTAAATCAAAATATAAGGGTAATTTTACAATTAAAATTATATAAATCCTATTTTATGATAATATTTAAACCTTATTCTATAACATAATTTAATATATTATCATTTGGAACAATTTTTCTTTTTCATTTCTTTACCATTTTGTATTCTTTTGGGAGATTTACAAGTGTTTTCCACGTTGGTCCTCTCTCACACTTATAAAAGGGAACCTCTTCTCCTATTCTATCCACACTTCAAGAACCTTTTGTTTCATAAAATACCTAACCAAATAACTTACTGAAATATCATAGAAAATCATATATTATTATTTTTGTTAGTAACCCACCTAATAATTCTTTTGGGGAGAATCTAAAGAGGTTCCTCAAGAAGATGTTTGAAGACGTATGAAGGAAGTCAGACCTAAGGTAATGGATCTTCAATTCACTTTTATTTCTATGATACACATGTAATATTCAATAATTTTAATATTTGTGATGTATATACTTTCAATTAATTTATTTTATTATTCTTATAATGAAAATAATTGTTTTTTTATATCCATATGAGGTTCTTTCCATCAGGGGGATTATGATTCAAAAGTTACTATACTAGTAATTCTTTTTTATGTTTTAATATCATTGTTTATTGTGATTGTTTTTTATTATTCTTATAATGATGAAATACTATGATAACTGTCTCATGAAACTCATGAATTTTCTTATGTTCTGGTTATTTCTTTCGAATAAATGTTTTCCTTTAATTTTCATATCTTTAACTACTCAAGAGACTGAAAGAATATTTTCATCAACATTATTTCTCTCTTAGGATGAAAATATTTTTCATCCATGTCTATGTTTTCTAAAAATGATTTAAACAATTTTTTTACTATTCAATAATTATTTTTTAATATCATTTTTACCCAAGTTTTACCTTTTTAATAAATTCTTTAAAATAAATCTTCTTGTCATTTTATAAATTAGGTTCTTTTGATTTTTTTACTTAAAGTGTGAAAATAATTTTTTTAACATGTATTGAATAAATTGAATTTTACACCATCATCAACAATCAATGATTTAAAATATTCCTTTATTATTTTTCAACATTATATTCAAAGAAAATATTTTATTTTAAATTTGGTAAATTTTTAGATTTTAAAGAAGTTATTTTAAAATAGAAATGATATTTTACTCAATAATGTTTCTAATGATGTTTTGATGGTATTTCTATTCATCAATAACAACATCTACATATTATAATAATTATATAAAGGGGATATGATCTAATTATAACATCCATATTCTTTCACTATATTTTTTATTATGAAATTTATGAAACTTGTTTATTTTTCATAGATTATGTTATGATAAAAAGATAAAATAGTTTTTAAACCCTTTTATTTTCCATGGGTTTTTCTATCATTAAATGATTTTGAAATCAATTTTCTTTTCATGGGGTATTATATGATAAAGTTTTTATGATATTGTGTAAAACATATGTCTGGTTTTCATTATGTGACAGGTGGGTCCATAATTATATATCCCTCCAATGTATTGTGTACCAGATTGATATCTCATTTGAAAAATAGGACTAGAATGGGGAGTGAACCCTTTTCACTAAGGGAATTTATCCATTGTGATAATCTTGAGAGTTAACCTATACTACTATTATGGTTTGGGGAGTGAACTCATCCTACTATACTAATATTGGAAATGATCCTTGACTACTAATGTAATGATTTTCTATACTTATGTGTAGCCTAAAATCTATTTCTTATGACAATGTTATGTTCTCATAGATCATATTCATTGATTCATTTATGATTAATGTATTATGAACTACCAATAATTATTCCATGACTCAAAATTTTGATCTATGATATGTAGGGTATGGTTTTAAAGTATTGTTATCATATTCTCATACCCTTATGCTCATGTATGTTTAAGTTTTCATTTATATCTCTTTTGTTTACTCTTACTGATAATCTGATATCATCATTTCTTATGTTTCATTTCCCCATGTTTTGATGAAATTTATTATGTATAATATGTCTAAGAAGGGTTCTATTTATGGATAACCTAGTTGGAGATGTTGTAGTTCACCTATGAACTAGTTTTTTATGTATCCAAGTTTCTGAATATATTAGACCTATGTGATTCTAGCCTGGATCATTATGTTATGTAATGAATATTTATTTAATAAGATGTAATATATATATATATATTATATGTCTTTATAGTTAGTATTACAGAAAGTTTTATTTAACCTTGGTAATGTATAATAATAAATATTTAGTGAGACCCCTAAGGATAAGAAAAGTTATAAGAAAATGTCCTTGAATTTTGGTGAAGGATAGTTTGAGTTGTTTCCAAGAAATTACATCCCTATTTGGATAAAATAAGTGGATGTGGATCTAGAATAGTTTTACATTCGGATAATAAATTTAATAAGTAAATTTTGGTATTTGAATCAATCGTTACTAGGTTTACAACAATAGAATTTCATATACACTTGGTTTGACACTCTTTGGGGTTATGTTTTGGAAATTCAAAAAATCTTCGTGAACCATCGTGATGGTTTTGAATACATGATAACCATAAATATACTAGATAAAAACAAAGGTTTCAAACGATGAAAATAATTTTTCTGTAATGTCTCAAATTTTATTCATGTATTATTTTTTAATATTATATGGGAATTAATTCAAGACCAGGCTCTGAGATGGTGTGCGGTTCCAAGGCCTGGTGAGCCTGGAACAAATGTTTGAATTTAATTTAATAATTAAATAACGCGCGCATGCGGTTTTCCTGAAAAAGTGGAATAACTCCTAAACGGGTGCTTGGATCAGAAATCTAAGGGCATCGTTGCATTCAGAACAGAGTTTTTACATTAGGCGAAGCTTAACATCGATCGGCACAGGTCGGTAGAAAAATATGGTTTTTGGAAGCAACCGTAATAAAATATTTTATTTAAATATTTTATTTAAATCTTTATTACAGTGAAATCCATTATATTTTTAAATGGAGATTTCGCAGGGGATCAGGGTTACAATTTCCATAACCCTAAAACCCTTGGCAGCTCTGGAGGCTCTGGAGGAAACCTCCCAATGCGGCGATGACGACGCAGCGACCGGATCATCGCCGACGAACGCCGCAAAATCCAGGTAGGATGTTTGTCTTTATTTTTCCTTCCTGTTTTTGATTTCCATGACGAACGCGGACTAATCCATGAACAGATTTTAACGCGGGTCTATTGTTCTTGCAGGACGGGTTTATGTGGGCATTTGAGGCTTTGATTCTTGAGATTGTTTTGGTTTTCAATCTAACAGCGGAAAACCCGGATCGTCACGAACAACAATCGAGGTTCACCCCTCTTATTGATTCTTGTTTTTCCCCCTCACGTTCTTTGTTGAGTTCTATGCGTTCTTAGAGGAAATTGATCATTGCGCTTTCGTTTTTTGATGCAACAATCTGAAATCAAAGATCCAACGTCAAGGCGACCTAGAGGAGGTGCGATGGGGACGGCGGCGGATGAATCGATGCGGTTTGGAAGTTCCCGTTCTTCAAGCGTTTTGTGTGGATGGATCGGGATGATATTTAAAGATCGATCAGAAGCCCGAAACCAACGTAATCGGTTTCAAAGGGGTGGGACGACCCCAAATCCAAAGTTTTGTGATGATCGGGCGGTTGGATCAAAATCCAGAGGGTTAGCTGAGGCGCGCGGAGGAAGACGACGGTTCTGGAAAATTGTAGACAACACACCGTGTAGTATGGGATACATGGAATGTGTTCATCGGAGGGATTACATAACGTGTACTCTGGGAGTACACGGACACGGTCATGGTACACGTCCATGGACACACCGTGTATACTCCTCCCCGGCCAGACTCAGCCAGATACACGGGATACCCCGTGTACTAGTACACGGGCAGGCGACACGGACACGGACAGAGGCTGTGTACGGGCACATGGCTAGCATACATGGAGCGAGCCCAGGTGCTCGGACACGACGTGTGATTTTTCTACACGTCATGTATTTTCTTTCTATCTGACAAGCCGAATGACACGGGCCGTTTACACGGGTAGTACTCGGGGTCAAGGAACACGGCGTGTACCTTTTCTACACGCCGTGTCGTTTGGTTTTACACGGCTTGAACGAATGACATGGGCCGTTTACACAGGCATTACTCGGGGTCAAGGAACACAGCGTGTAACCATGCTACACGTTGTGTAACATTTTCTTGTTAACTTGAGCCACTTGTATTCTGTGACTTGTACTAGTTCTCTTTGGGTTCGTACCATTGGTCGTTTCCCTAAAGGTTCTGGTATCATCTCTTTTACACATAAGTATGATCCCTTTAGCAGAACTCCCTGCATAGAGTTGTTGAAATCCCCTCTGTAAGACTTAGAGCCAGATCCTCTATTCATTCTGGGAACCCTAGGTAGAGTTCTTGGTATCGACGTGACCAACTTTACCCGGGCGCTGATCCTCTGCTTAGCAGATTAGCTCAGACTGAGTTGTCAGAACTACCCCATGACTTGGTTGTGATCCTCATCTGAGTATCATGTTCTCAAGGTACATTAGGAGTGTGTTCTCCCAGAATGATTACTTCATACCTCTCTCTTCAGACCTAGGAGTGTGTGTCCCGGTTGCATGTTTAGTAGAATCTTCGAGCTGGATCCTAGTGGTGGTATTCACGATAGTCGATTGTGCTTGAGTATATCTGGATATTCTTGTGTTATATTCTTTAGACATATACTGTGTGGAGATGACTGTATCTTTCCTTTGTGGTATTTACTTTTTGTATCTCCATTGTGGTTTCAGGGTGTCCTACTAGGTATTATTATACTCACCCCTGCACGGGCTTTGCCCGCACGTGTCGTGTCTTGTGCAGACGAGCGAGCCTTTGATAGGATTTTAGGTGGACCAGGACCGGACAGTACAAAGTGAGATCAGACAGGCCGAGGTGCGTTCCTACGGCTACAGACTGCAGTCCTAGCACCTTCCTTTACAGGTTGGACTTTCTTACAGACTTTCTTTCTGGTGGGCTTGTACTTTTGGCCAAGGGTTTACATTCTTTCACTTTACTTTCCTATCTTACTCTGTGGTTGGGTTTTAGTGTATGCATGCATCAATTTCTGTTTTTAGTATTTTTTTACTTTTAAGCTTTGTGATCTTGGAGATGTGTGTGCGTGTGTACAGGTTTATAGGCAATGACTCCCATGTTAGTAGTATGCCTACTCGGTGCTAGTCACCAGCCCCTGGCCTATTGGAGGTGGGCTTGGGGAGTTGCGGCTCGGGCCCCACTGGGACGGGTCATGACAGAGTGGTATCAGAGGTGGTTGGTTCTACCTTAGGACCGAGAGTCTGTGAGTTGGTTTGGGGAAACAGTGTTAAGTGTTTCGAGATCGGCTTTCTGGCAGGGATCCCAGTGTTGGTGCGGGCGGCCGACGTATCCATACACCAGGACTCTGATAACTTTCTTTTCGACTCGGAACATGAGAAAACTAGTTGCAGGGAATATAATTGTACATGCATCATATAGGAATGGGTTGTGGTTTCCATTTCCTTTTTGAGTCAGCTCTCCAGATATACTCACAGACTGAGATACATCTTTTTTCCTTACAGGATGCTTCTGCAACGCGCACCCACTAGGATCCAGCAGCTCGATCACGAGGATGACCCCCCACAGTGATGAAGCTTTGATACAAGGACAAGATCCCCTAGTTTTACCACCAGGTGGTGTGCTAGTTATTCTTCCACCTATGGAGCAGTGTTTAGTGTCTGTTGTACCAGTGGAGGAGGAGCGCAGGTTGAGCGTACTCCACGAGTTTCAAAGATAGAGACCCCTCAGGTTTTGAGGCAAGCCTGACCCTCATGTAGGAGAGGACTGGCTTGAGGTGGTGGCCAGAGTATTCTGTTTGGTTAATACACTAGAAGAACAGATGGTGATCCTAGCAGTGAGCCTTCTGCAGGGCTTGATAAGACTATGGTCGAGTTTGGTTATCCAGACTCACGATGAGGCGACACTCTCTTGGTCGGAGTTTGGGCGTCTCTTTAGAGAGGAGTTTCATTGGTTACCCTGAGAGCAGTACGCGTACAGGAGCTTCTTCAACTTTAGTAGGGAAGCATGACGGTGGCTGACTATTCATCGAGATTTACCAACCTATCATGGTACTCGATGGATATGTTCAGAGATCAGTACTTTAGAGCTCGGACTTTCGAGCGGGGCTTGCGCAGAGATATCCGAACTAGTATCATTTCTATGAGCATTCCTACTTATGCTAGGGTGCTCGAGCGGGCTTTGGTGGTCGAGAGCTTCTTCAAAGAGCAGAGACAACCGGCAGATGTCAGTAGTGGGAGAGCTGGAGCAGAGACCTTGGAAGTAGGGAGCCGATGTCAGGGACCCAGGCATGGGAGATGTTTTCAGAGGAGATCCTAGGATAGGGGATCTGTCATACAGGGTTCGCAGGGTGCATCCGGTCAGCCTCGAGAGAGGCGATGCTACTCATGTGATGGCAGGGGACATCTCGCTCAAGATTTTCCGACCTGCCGTACTACTGACATAGGATTAGTGGATGGACCACCGAGGCAGAGGCAACATGTGGAGCAGGAAGATCCTTGGGGCGGCGGATGTGGTAGGGGAGATGGGAGATTAGCCAGAGGTGGTCAGTATTTTGATATTTTACCACCACCACCCCCAGGAGGTCCACCCCAGGCTCAAGGAGCTAGTGGACAGAGGCAGGGACAACTACAGGCGGCAGAGGATTATGACCCAGGTACTACCAGAATTATTAGAGGTACTATATATGTCTTTTATACCTTGGTTTCAGTATTGATAGGCACAGGTGATAGTCATTCCTTTCTGGCTGCTTATCTTGTTCAAGAACTTGAGATTCCAGTTGAGTCGTTGACTCGACCCTTACGCTTATAGACACATACTGGAGAAGATTCAGAGATCACACACCTCTGTAGATAGTGTGACCTAACTCTTGGAGGTGAGAGTTTTTGTTGGAACCTCTTGGTGATAGTGTCAAGGCCTTATGATTAAATTCTTGGTATGGATTGGCTATCCACAGTTCATGCCTAGATCGACTGTTTTAGGCAAAGGGTGCGGTGTGTCTACAGTGATGGAACGAGGTTCTCTTTTTTTGGTGAGAGAGAGACCTAGGAAGCGCAGGATGGACTCGTGCATGGGAGGGAATAACCGATTTCACATCAGTTGGCTATCCTATCCCTTGGCGCAGCAGATGCTACGAGTTTCCAGTTTCTAGCAGTAGTGTCTGAGTACGAGGACGTCTTTCCTGAGGATATCCCCAGGCTACCTTTCCATCGAGAGATAGATTTATGCATTGAGTTGCAACCTGGGATGACACTGATATCAGCATCAGCATATCGGATGGCTCCTGCAGAGCTTTGTGAGCTCAGGGTGCAGCTGGATGACTTGCAGAAGAAGGGCTTTGTGAGACCCAGCGTTTCACCCTGGGCGGCCCCAGTGCTGTTTGTCAAGAAGGCAGATAGGATCTTGAGGCTATGTGTGGATTACCGGTGCTTGAATCAATTGACCTTAAAGAACCGGTATCCCCTACCAAGAATCGACGACCTCTTTGACCAGTTGAGAGGGGCACGATGGTTCTCAAAGGTTGATCTATGATCAGGCTATCACCAGTTACAAGTACGGGAGAAGGATATACCGAAGACGTCTTTCAGATGTCGCTACGGTCACTATGAGTACTTGTTGATGCCATTCGGTGTGACGAACACCCCAGTGGTGTTCATGGGGCTCATGAACCGGATCTTTCAGCCCTATCTAGACCGGTTTTCAGTGGACTTCATCGATGATATCCTTGTGTACTCTTCGTCCGAGGAGAATCATGCGAGACACCTAAGGATGGTTCTGGACACACTCTGAGAGCACCAGTTGTATGGGAAACTCTCGAAGTATCAGTTCTGGTTACAAGAGGTCCACTTTCTTGGACACGTTATCTCGTCAGGTGGTGTAGCAGTGGACCCAGCCAAGGTGGAGGCAGTGCTAGCATGGGAGCCACCCCAGAGAGTGACGGAGGTGCAGAGTTTCCTTGGGTTGGAAGGCTACTATGGGAGATTCATATTTGATTTCTCTATGATTGCAGAACCCATGACAAATTTGACCAGAAAGGAGCAGCCTTTCGTGTGGACCGAGAGATGCCAGCAAGCTTTCCAGCTGTTGAGACAGAGTTTGACGAGCGCCCCGATCATGAGGTTACTGGAGGAGGGTTTCGAGTACGTAGTGTTCTGTGACACATCAAGAATCGGTCTTGGTTGTGTCATGATGCAGAGGAAAGCAGTGATTGCCTATGGATTACATCAGTTGAGGCCACACGAGTAGAACGACGCGACCCATGATCTTGAGTTGGCAGCGGTAGTCTTTACATTGAATATGTGGCGGCACTACCTGATGGGAGAGCGGTTTACCATCTACTCTGATCACAAGAGTCTCAAATATATCTTTTCTCAGAAGTATATGAATTTGAGATAGAGGCGATGGCTTGAGTTCCTCCAGGATTATGACTTTGAGATCATTTATACTCCTGGGAAGGGGAACGTAGTAGCGGATTCTCTCAGCAGGAAATTCAGTTCACAGTTACTGGATGATGCGAAAAGGAAGTTGGCCTCCTTACAGTTATCCTTCGTGGATAGAGATGAGGGAGATTACCTTTAGTCGATGGTTGCTACCCCTCCACTCTTACAGCGAGTCAGGGAAGCACGGCGTGAGGATGCTAGATGTGAGACTCTATGTGCTCAGATATCCACAGGTGATGCTGCTGATGGATATTCAGAAGGTGGGGAGCATGTTGTTCTTTTTAGAGGGCGCACGGTAGCACTAGCGACATTTCAGGAGGAGGTTCTGAGGGAGTTCCATACATCCCCTTTTTTGGTGCATCTAGGCATAGAAAATATGTATCCGGACCTCCAACGTCAGTTCTGGTGGCTAGGAATGAAGAAGGGTGTGGCAGAGTTCGTCTCTCGGTGCCTTACTTGTCATCAAGTAAAGGCTGAGCACTAGGTGCCAGCAGGTTTGACTCAGCCCCTTGAGGTGCCAGAGTGGAAGTAGGACGGGATATCCATGGACTTAGTGACGGGTTTACCACGTACGTCTAGGGGACACGATGCCATCTGGGTGATCATTGATCGACTCACCATGTCGGCCCACTTCCTAGCCATACGGGAGCAGAGTTCAGTGGAGAGCATGGGACACCTCTATGTGCAGGAGATAGTCCGACTTCATGGAGTTCCATCCACGATCGTCCCAGATCGTGATGCTCGATTCACATCCCGATTGTGGAAGGGATTTCATGAGGCTTTTGGGACTCAGTTACGCTTGAGCACAACATTCCATCCCGAGACTGATGGTCAGATAGAGCAGACCATTCAGGTCCTGGAAGATATGCTTCGGGCTAGCATACTTGACTTCAGTCGTAGCTAGGAGGATCACCTACCACTTCTGGAATTCGCTTATAATAATAGTTATCATTCCACTGTTGGTATGGCACCATTCGAGGCTCTGTACGGGCGACCTTGCAGGTCGCCACTTTGCTGGACTGACCCGGGAGAGTCAGCACTCATGGGCCCAGAGATGGTGAGATCTACTACAGAGAAGGTATAGGTCATTCAGGAGTAGATGAAGACTGCACAGAGTCGGCAGAAGTCATATGCCGACAGGAGTAGGAGGCCCTTGGAGTTTGAGGAGGGATACCATGTGTTCCTTCAGGTCTCACCTCGAAGGTGATTGTGGAGATTTGGATGAGGTGGCAAGCTATCCCCGAGGTTTTTTTACCCTTTCTAGATTCTAAGTAGAGTTGGTGAGGTAGCGTATCGCTTGGATCTACCTCCTCAAATGGACCAGGTACACAACGTCTTCCATGTGTCGTAGCTACGGAGGTACATGCATGATCCATCGCACGTCATCGACTGGGGCGAGCTGGACATCGATGATGGAGCAACCTTTGCTGAGTACCAAGTGGAGATCGAGGATCGAGAGGAGAAGATCCTTTATGGGAGAGCTATTCCCTTGGTTCATCTTCAGTGGCAGCATGGGAATCTCCAAGAGAGCATGTGGGAGCGGGAGGCTCAGATTCGCGTGCAGTACCCACAACTTTTTGAGTAGCCTTTGTTTTGGCTTTTCTGGGACGTAAAGCCCTAAGGTGGGTGTGATGTAATGTCCCAGATTTTTTCCATGTATTTTTTTTTAATATTATATGGGAATTAATTTGAGACCAGGCTCTGAGACAGCGTGCGGTTCTGAGGCCCGGTGAGCCTGGAACAAATGTTTGAATTTAATTTAATAATTAAATAATGTGTGCATGAGGTTTTCTTGAAAAAGTGGAATAACTCCTAAACAGGTGCTCGGATCAGAAATATGAGGGCACCTTTTTGTTCAGAACAACATGTTTACCTTAGGAGAGGCCTAACATCGGTCAGCGCAGGTCGGTAGTAAAATCTAGTTTTTGGACGCAACCGTAATAAAATATTTTATTAAAATATTTTATTTAAATCTTTGTTACAGCGAAATCCCTTATCTTTTTAAATGGATATTTCATAGGGGATCAGGGTTACAATTTCCATAACCCTAAAACCCTTGGCGGCTCTTGAGTATTTGTAAAAAACCTCGCAACGTGGCGACGACGACGCAGCGACCGGATCATCGTCGACGAACGCTGTGAAATCCAGGTAGGATGTTTGCCTTGATTTTTCATTCCCTGTTTTTGATTTCCGCGATGAACGCGGACTAATCCATGAACAGATTAGCCCGCGTGTTGATCGTTCTTGTGGGACGGGTTCATGCGAGGATTTGAGGCTTTGATTCTTGAGATTATTTTGGTTTTCAATCTAACGGCGGAAACCCCGGATCGTCACAAACAATGATCAAGGTTCGCCCCTATTATTAATTTTGTTTTCCCCCTCGTGTTCTTCGTTGCGTTCTATGTGTTCTTGGAGGAAATCAATCATTGTTATTTCTTTTGTTGCACAACGATCCAAAATCAAAGATCCAACATCAAGGCGACCTAGCGGAGGTGTGACGGCGACGATGGCGGATAAATCGATGCGGTTCAGAAGTTCCCATTCTTCGAGCGTTTCGTGCGGACAGATCATGATGCTCTTTAAAAACCGATCAGAAGCCCGAAACTAATAGAATCGGTTTCGTAGGGGCAGGACGACCCCAAATCCGGAGTTTCGTGATGATCGGGCAGTTGGATCAAAATCTGGAGGGTTATCCGAGGTGCGCGGTGGAAGACGACAATTCTGGAAAATTCCCGACTACATGCCGTGTAGTATGGGATACACGGCGTGTGTTCGTCGGAGGGATTATATAACGTGTACTCTAGGAGTAAAAAGACACGGGCAGGGTACACTGCCATAGACACGTCGTGTATACTCCTCCTTGGCCAGATACATGGGATACCCCGTGTACTGGTACACGGGCAGGTGACACGGACACGGAAAGAGGCCGTGTACGGGCACATGGCTAGCGTACATGGATCGAGCCCAAGTGCTCGAACATAGTGTGTGATTATTCTACACGCCATGCAGTTTCTTTCTATTTTACAAGCCGAATGACATGGGCTGTTTACACGAGTAGTACCTGGGGTCGAGGAACACGGCGTGTACCTTTTCTACACGCCATGTAGTTTGGTTTTACATGGCTTGAACGAATGACACGGGCCGTTTAGACAGGCAGTACCCAGGGTCAAGGAACACAGCATGTAACCATACTACACGCCATGTAACCTTTTCTTGTTGACTTGATCCACTTGTCTTTTGTGACTTGGACTAGTTTTCTTAGGGTTCGTACCCTTGTTTATTTCCCTGAAGGTTCTAGAATCATATCCTTTACATATGAGTATGATCCCTTCAGCAGAACTCCCTGAATAGAGTTGTTGGAATCCCCTCTATGAGACTTAGATCCAGATCCACTATTCGTTCCTGGAACCCTAGGTAGATTTTTTGGTATCGACGTGACCAACTTTACCCGAGCGTCGATCCTCTGCTTAGCCGATTAGCTCAAACTGAGTTGTCAGAATCACCCCATGACTTGGTTGTAATCCTCATATGAGCATCATGTTCTCAAGGTACTTGAGGAGTGTGTTCTCCTGGAATGATTACTTCGTACCTTTCTCTTCAGACCTAGGAGTGTGTCTCCCGGTTGCATGCTTAGTAGAATCTTCAAGCTGGATCTTAGTGGTGGTATTCGCGATAGTCGAGTGTGCTTGAGTATATCTGGATATTCTTGTGGTATGTTCTTTAGGCATATACTGTGTGCAGCTGACTGTATCTTTCCTTTGTGGTATTTCTTTTGTGGTTTCGGGGTGTCCTTCTGGGTATTGTTATACTCACCCATGCACGGGCTTTGCCCGCACGTGTCATGTCTTGTGCAGACGAGCGAGCCTTTGACAGGATTTTAGGCAGACTAGGACTAGACGGTACACAGTGAGATTAGACAGGCCGAGGTGCGTTCCTACGGCTACAGACTGCAGTCCTAGAACCTTTATTTACTGGTTGGACTTTGTTACATACTTTCTTTCTAGTTTTCTTGTACTTTTGTCCCAGGGTTTACTTTTGTGCACTTTACTTTCCTGTCGTACTCTGTGGTTGGGTTTTAGTGTATGCATGCATCAATTTCCATTTTTAGTAGTTTTTACTTTTCATCTTTGTGATCTTGGAGATGTGTGTGAGTGTGTAAAGGTTTATAGGCAATGCCTCCCATGTTAGTAGTATGCCTACTCGGTGCTAGTCACCAGCCCCTGGCCTATTGGAGGCGGGCTTGGGGAGTTGCGACTCGGGCCCCACTGGGACGGGTCATGATAGTTTCAATATTTATACATCCTATAAATTCTTCATGATTATGTGGTTTCCTACTATGATTATTTTTTCTCACATTGTGCTTTTCGTTATTAGCCAATGTTTAGAACCTAAAAGAATAATGTTAATACTGAATGTGATGGAAAATATGGTGATTATGAGTAAACAAATGGAATTATTTCCAGATTAAAAGATATTTTTATTATTCCAAATCAACTATCATGACATATTATTAACTACCTGCACCTTTATCGACTATCAGACTCACTAAAGAAAAGAAAGTTACAGTTCCCTAAGAGCTTGTGCAGTGAACACTGTAGAGGAAATAATGCATGATTTCCTTAATTTTTGAAATTTATAAAGAGACACGAAGGATAATGTCTTCGAGAAATAGGAAAAAAATTTATGTGTGTAAAATAAGATTATAGAGCAATTAATTTTTGAGAGAAAATGAGGAGTTCAATAGAGGGAAATATATTTCATTCTAGGGATCCATGTATAGTTTGATGTCTTAAGTGTGGGGAACCTATACATTATATGATTCAATTCCCTTTTCTAAATACTAACTCTTAGAATAAAGAATTTGTTATATCACATTGAAGTTTGTATGAATGTACCCTATCTAAATCTTATTTTATGTTATTTTTAGAATGGATTGGATTTCATTACATAAAACCCATAATAGTTATTTATCAAGGGAAGTCATGTTTTATCTTCTAATCCTAGCTTAGATAATAGATCATTACAAGGATAAAGATTAACATCTAG
Source organism: Viscum album (assembly GCA_963277665.1). Lineage (NCBI taxonomy): Eukaryota > Viridiplantae > Streptophyta > Magnoliopsida > Santalales > Viscaceae > Viscum > Viscum album. The sequence continues at coordinate 269,578,755 of OY728164.1, read as the reverse complement.
TGGAAATAACATTCATTTTATGGGTTTTTATTCTTATTAAAAAATTGTGTTTATCCCAGATTTTTGGGGAGAAACTAAACCGCAAACATATACCTATTATGTGGGAGATTACTGATATTTTTATGAAATAATTTTAGATATTCCACTAAATCATGAGGTGGAGTTTTCAATAGAACTCATACTTTGTGTTAAACCTATTTTAAATAATTTATATAAAATATCCCCACGTGAGTTGCAGGAATAAAATAAGAAACTCCAGGAGAATCTTGGGAAGGGATTTATTCAACCAAGTCTATCGCCTTGGGGTGTACCTATCCATTTTTTTAAGAAAAAATATAGATAAATGTGAATATACATTAATTATAAAGTGTATAACAAGATCATTATCAAGAAATAGTATCCTTTATCCTATATGAATGATTTTTGTTATCAATTATAAGGAGATCAATACTTTTCCAAGTTTGATCTTCAACCTGGGTACTATCAGTTGAGAATCAAAAGTGAAGAAATACCCTTTAAAACCTTCCATGTGAGGTTTGGATAGTATAATCTTATATTTTTGTCATTTGGATTTACAAATTTCCATATTATCTTCATGTATTTAAAGATAGTGACTTTGGATATTACCTTGATCTGTTTTCTGTACTCTTAGTGGATTATATTCTTATATATTCAAAGAGGTAATAATTTTATAATGATTACTTTATAATTATGATGAATACCATTAGGTAGGGTAATATTTACACAAAATTTACCAAGTTTTAATTTTGTCTTCATAAAATTTTTTTCTTGGGTTATATAATCTCATGTGAAGGTATTTTAGAGGATCCTTCAAAAATAGAAAATATTGAGAAAAAGGTGAGACCAACCATGGTTATGGAGATCTATATTTCTTCAGTTTGGTTGGATATTTTTTACACTTTGTGTAGAAATTCTCATGACTAGATAATCCATTCATTAATTTGACTAGGAAAGGATCCAAGTTCATCTGTATAGATGAATGAGAAGAAAATTTCAAGGAACTAATGAGAAGGTTAGTCAGCACAATGGTTCTTACATTTCCATGTAGTAGAGAAGGTTTTTTAATATATATTTATGAATCAAAGAATATAATCAGAAAATAATATTATATAATTACATGGTTATAGCTTATTCCACACAAAAATATAAGGTTCATGTGAAAAATTACCCAACTCATGATTTGGAGTTAGATGAAATAATTTTTTCATTAAAGATATGGAGGAATTATCTTTATAGATAAAGGTGTGATATATATATATATATATATTATTCATAAAATTATAAATTATATATTCACATATAAGTATTCTAATATGTTCTAGAGAAGATGTTTGGAATTGATTAAAGATTATTACTATTCAATACATTACTATAATGGGAAAGCGAACAAGGTGGTAGATTCTTTTAGCTGAAATGATTATATTGGATTATATATTATAAGGATCAAAAAAATATCAAATATATTTTGATTTTCAAAGGAAGGATCTGGAAATATTAAAGGATGGGGAGAAATTTTACCTTTCTCAAATAAGAGTTTAACTTTCTATCCAATTGAATATTAAAGAGGTGCATAAAAAAGATGTTGAGATACTGAATATGATCAAGGATCTTCCTTTTTTTAACATTGATTATTATAGAGACCTGGGATTAATATACATGGATATTAAATCATTTTATATTGATATTCAATACATTAAAAAATACATGCTTGAGGACCATAATAGTTTAATGTATTTAGAAAAATGGAAACAAAATCTTCTATCCTAGTTAAAGATCTTCAAAATCTCCCAAAAATAGCTCCACCTTTAGTAATTCTAAATAAAACATTTCTTCATAACCTGAGGAAATTAATCATAAGAAAGGGGTGATATCAGATGCTCAGTAAGGGTAAATAAAGGAAATTCATAAGCATAACATGAACAAAATGGTATAAAACTTGAGCATAACATTTTAATATCATACCCTTCATATTAGAGATAAAAATAAGGATTATAAGTTTATAAGACATGAATCATAAGTAAATAGATAGCATAATACATGAAACCATAACATATGGAAAAAATATATGGAATTTTGTAAAACACGTAAGCATATAATAACCCAATGTCAAGGTGTACTACCAAGGCATTTGTAACATGTTTGGCTTGGGTTAATCACCCATGTACCTGCTTCGGGTTTCAGACGAAATCCTTTATACCCTCTTATTTCAGGATTAGGATTTCCTCTCATGTACCCTCTTATTTTAGGCATGGGATGTCCTCCCATATACCCTCTTGTTTCTATCTTGGTATTTCCCCCCATTTACCCTCTTGTTTTGGGATTGGGATGGCCTCCCATATATCCTCTTATTCTGGGCTTGGGATGCCCTGCCATGTACCCTTTGAGCTCATAAAACAATTATCACTACCCAATGCATTGGAGGGAGATTTAGTTCCCACCCATAATATAAAAAAATCATACATATATGTGACATAGAAAAATAATCTTTCATCATATCATGGCCCATAAAAGAGATGGTTTTTATAAACAACAATCATAACCCCTGAAATTAAATGGGTATCAATTAGATTTCATCACATCATAAACTATAGAAAATAGATAGGTTTTCTAATAATTTCATTAAATCATAACCCATAAAAAGAATTAGTATTCAAAATAATATAACTTGGGGAAGAGAAACTGATTTCATAAACATATAACCCATGAATGAGAAACATGTTTCATAAACATATAACCTATGAAATAGAAATGGGTTTCATAAAGACAATGACATCAAGAATAACCCATTCATAGAAATAATATGAATGTAAACATTAGATCATTTCCTAGAAATGAACGAGTATCATTAATATATGTCATATTGTAAGGAAAATAATATTGAAATATCTTTCAAAAACTTTTCTTGAGGAATATATCATTTCTTCTTTGAAAAGGGGTTTTTAATGTATGAAACCATTTGAAAATAATTTTCTTAGAAGGTAAAATAAAATATTATAAAGAATTCTTGAAATAATTTGGAAAAAAATACTTTAAAACTTATAGAATAATATTCAAAACATTTAAAAAAATATATGACAAATCTATGAAAACATGAAAACATTTTGAAAACCATTTCATTGAAACTACTTTTAGAATTTATAAATGAGTCTTGAAAAATTTTTGAAAACCTTTTTACTTAAAAACTTATGAAAGATTATTGAAAACATTTTGAAAACAATTTTCCTAGAAAATTAATTTAAAAAAAATATAAAAATTAATATTTTAAACATGGAAATGAAGCTTCACAGAAATAATGGGGGGTAAATCTATACATGTCGTATGAGGAAATAAGAATATTCCTTTTTCATGGTATAAAGGTAAGAAAAATTCATTTTTGGAAAGAAATAAGAATACTCCTTAAAAAACATTGGTAAAATAAAAAATGGTAAATTTTTTTTTAATTATTAAAGGATAATAATAGAATATTCTTGGAAACCCTTTTTAGAAAACATGGTTTTTAAGGAACTCAGATTTCTGACTGAAGAGAGAGGTAAATTTATACTTCATTAAAAACACTTTATTAACTATATTATGTACCAAAGAGTAGAAAAATAGAACCAATATATGATGATATCATTAATAAGTATATGAGAAGAAATTTTATGAGTGTAATTGACAAATGGATCATAATATTTCATCAAAGGATACATAATCATAAATAATCTCCAAAAGTGATGAGATAGTTTCAATAAACTCTTACAACTTGGTAACCTTGAACTATACTCCCCAATTAAAAAAATTAAATTACATAAAGCTTAAAATATCATGAATGCAAATTTATTCATGATATAATATTTCAAAGGAATTATATACACTTCATGGAACAATATAGGTTCATAGCATGGCATGTGTCTCAAAGAAGGAAAATTGAGACAAAATCATTTTACCGATTCGGTATCTTTTGAAACAAAAAACACATGAAATAAATATAATCAAATGGATATGTAAATACCCATAAATTTAATTATATTAATCATATAATACATCCATGGTAAGTATACACACCACAAAAAAGAAATGGGTGGTGAATAAAGTATGTATCTCAAGGAAATAAAATGTGAGATGAAATATCCTTACCTTGTGTCCTGACTCTCATCATACTCATTCAAACCTCCTGTATAAAAAAAATATAAATTTATTATACATATTTCACATAAAAAATTTCTTAATTTTAATACCATATATGTTTTTATTATGGATTTATATTACCCTCTTGTTAACAATTCAATTTTAAGGTCTCACTTCGGGTAATATCTGCTTGGTTTTTCGCATGGGTCTTAATTTGTTATATCTTTGGTCCTTATACTTATATCCTGATTTAAAAAAAATTAAAACATGATTTAAATATAATTTATATTCAGTATATATTTATCATAATAATCCATAGAATATATAATTTTGAAATGGAATATATCATTCATGGAGATGGTAAGTCATAGGTATGAAAGAATTTTATTTCCTTTTAATTGTCATGTTGAAAGAAATAAAGAAAAAGACATATATGTAGGTATATCATTATTAAATTAGATTTACTATCTTATATATATCATATATACTTACTAAACTCATAATTAATACATTCCATGTTGTGTGTGAACGAATCGCATTGCTTTGAGGGGGTGGTTTTCCACACTTCCCCAAACGAAATTATCATATTAACACAAAATAGAAAGTATAAACACATATATTGTAAAAGAATTAAAGAATAATAAATACATAATAAATATAATATATAAAATATATAAATATAATTTCCATCATAATTTCCACCATGATATATGGTAAATTAAGAGTGAACAATCATCATTTTATGAAGAGGCAGTTCATCGTACAAGTAAATAATAAGTTTGTAACCCATTAGATAGAGGTGTATGTAAGTGTTGTTAAAACCTTTAGAATAAAAACATCCAAGTACATTTATTATACTGGTTTTTTTTAAAACAATGTAATAAATAAAGTGGAGTGGTTAGAGAAATAAAATAAAATAAAGGAACTTGAGAGAAGACGTTACCTCTTAATCAGGTAACTCCTTTTCGTTTTTTAAAAGGGTTTCTTGGATTGATTTCTTACCTCATGGAGTCTTCAAGGAGGAATTAGGGGATGTTTGGAATTGTATAGAGCAGATAATGGCTGAACATAAGTGGTTTTAGAGGTGTGAGGAAGTGGGATAGGTGGTGGCCTTTTAAAGGGAAGGAAAATGACTCACTTGAATTTTTTGAAAACAAGTTAGGTATACACATGTTCTTACCTAAAAAAAATCATATAATCCCAAAATTATAAATAACTAATTGTTTATGGATGAAATATTTTCCTAAAATGGGTTTTGGAAAAGTGTATAGGCCATTCGGGCACTGATATTAAGGTTTACTCCCTAATTAAGATAAATTTGACCTTAATCGATCTGATTAATTTTATTTAATTTTACTAATCAGTTTGGTTTAAAAATTAAACTGATCTAATTTGAATCTAGACATTATATTGATTAATATGGTTTATTTCCATTTTTTAAAATTTAATTCATAGATTCAGAAAAATTAAGATTGATGATAATCTCACAGTCAAGATGAAATAAAGGGTTTTTAAATTAGATTAATATTAAAAAGTTAGTTAAGCTTTTATATACAATTTCAAAGTGAAATTGATTATAATGGAATGAGTTGTATTAATAGTTATATAATTAATCCAATGTGAACTTAAAAAATTAAATTATAATTTAACATTAATAATTATTTAAACGAAAAGGCAGTTATCTACTAAAATGCAGTATTTTTCACTATTTATCAAAAAACTGAATATTCTCAGAAAAATACCAATAAATTACCATAAGAAAATTTTGGTATTATAAATTAAAAAGTGAAATTTCTTTTATCAATTTAAATTTCTATATGTGTCTAAAATTAATTTTTTTCTTCAGAGAAGTGCATGAAATACAATTCATTCGAGAAAATAGAATTTTTAAAAATATAAAAGAATTTACAAATATATATATATATATATCACTATAAATATTCTTTATTTAAATAAAACTGTTATAAAAATATTTGAAGAGTATTTATCACCATTCATATTACTTTGTTTTAACAACTAAGTTATAAATAACTCATTTTAATAATTATAACAAAAATAATAATGTTTCGTAGAAACTCGGTATTGAATGTAACATATTCCAAGTCTGTTTTTCTTCTAGCGCAAGACAATTTAGTGTTGTCTGTATTTCAAGACAAGTTGGTGTTGCGTGTAGTACAATCTAAGTTGGTGTTATGTGTACTGCTATCCAAGTTGGTCCTTTGTGAAAGGAATTTTTGACTTAGTGTTTTGATATATATATATTTATACAACTATTTATAGTGTTTCATGAAATGAAAAATATCAAAATGATTTAATTAATTTAAAAAAATAGTTCACAAAATCTTGGGGTGTACATTCTACCCCCTTAAAATGAATTTCTCCATCGAAATTTATCTGGTTTATCAAAGGTTTAATTCTTGAAAGTCTAATTCATAGAAACCCACATCATAAATATGAATACTAAAACATCCATTAAAAAGGGGAAATTGGAACCATAATGGCCACCCAATGTAATATATAACTGGTTTTCCACATGAGAAAATATAGTTGGAAAGTGAAAACATGGACATGGAAGAGAAATCTAACCATCATGTTCTGATGGAGAGTGATAGAGACCAAGGTAACCAGAAAGTTATAAATTAGAAAGCCATAAATCTGTGTTGAACTAAAGGACTATATGATTCATCAAAAATTGAGGTAATAGGATAAAATTTTTTGTTTCAATATCATTTTTCTTAAAGTTAAATAATTTTCATGAAAATATATACTTTCATGATTTTAGGATGACATCACCCTTTGTTGTTCCTTGATCCACTTCACCTATTTCTCCAAAAAGGTAGGTGATTTTTTAATTCTTGAAGACTAAAAGATCATGAAGTCCATGATATGTTAATTCATATGTCATCTGTTATCACCAATGCTATTTTTTTATAATATGACATCCAATATGCTTAAATCATCATGTGGTAAGATAATACTTTTTTCTCGAAAACTTCATCCAAAGTTTAACTTAAACATTCCATAAATCATTAACCTTATAACCCTTACGAATGATAAAAATACAAAACATCAGAAATAAGTCACAAAATGAGCTTAACATTTATCACCCTTATACCACAAATTATTTATTTGTTATCACATTCCAAACATGTGAATACCCTCATCATATATTCTCTTGAAACACGGTAATAACTTGAATTACCATAAATACTTTAGGAAAACAAGAATGCTTCCTTATTCCAAAGGTTACTAGATATATTCCTTATATCCAATAATTTTTAAACTTCATCCATGATGATATAGTATAATTTTTCAAACAATTAATAATAAGATCTAGGGTAATCATCCAATTTACTTTATCCAAATCAACCATCTCTTTATCCAAGAAAAACAAAATTTTCTCAATATCACGATCACATTAAGGGTTACCTTATCTTAATCATAATATAAATTCTCTATATATTAATTGCCTATAAACATATCCTTTTCAATACTTAATGAAATCTTATAATGAAAATACTTATGTATTTCATTATTCATATAACATAATATTTTAATTCTAAAACATAAGTACTTCATTCATCTAACTTTATTTTTAATCCATTACCCAGGTGTCTTTCATTTATTCCTTAATACCTCATCCCTAGAATATGAAATATTAATCATTTATTAAGGTTCCTCAACCTCAATCTAATCATGATTCTTATGATCAATGTAAATAATACCGGAAGAACATCACATACCTTTCACATGTTTTTTGCGGTCTCTTTATCTTCAAAAGTATAACCAATACTCATACCTTCCTGATTATCTTTATGAGATTTCCACTTGGGAAATTGATTTGAATAATACCCATACTTTCCACATCTGAAATTTTCATTGTAAACCATGTTTCTTATATTTCTCAACATTGAATGAAACCATAAATAATGGGGTGAGAAACACATATCATATAAGAAATCCACATAATCATGAAAATTTACTTATAGGATGTCTAAATCATAACACCTATCATTTAATCAATGAAACCTCAGGTTTATCCTATGTTATTCATAGTTATCTTATATTCAAATCCTTCATAATGGTTCCTAAAGAGTTTGTAAATTTTCAAAGCATATCCCTCAGGTGTGTCAAACTAGGTGTGCAGCAAGGCATATTATCAGGTACTAGATTACCCCGAGTTAGGCCTGAAACATATTTTTGGAGTTGTTACCCCAAGTTACATCTATTCTAGATCCAAATACATGTGTAGTATCTATACAAGTATGTATTTCTAGGAAACCAATCACTCTATACTTTACCAAAATTATAGGACATTTTCTTAAACATTAACTAATCCTTATTCTTATCCTTAGATAAATCCCTGTAAATATCCTTACAAAAAACCTATGGATCTCACTAAAGTTTTATTATCCTAGTTTCCAAATTTTTACTAAAATGTTCCTTTGATTCCCACTATAATGACCCAGGCATAACATATATGGTTATTACATCATTTTATATGAATATTCAGTACATTAAAAAAAACATTCCTGAGGACTGTAATAGTATAGTTTCTTTGGAAACTTGGAAAAAAAATATTATATCCTAGTGAAATATCTTCAACATATCCTATAAATATCTCCACCTTTATTACTTCTACCTAAAACATTACTTCATAACCTTTGGAATGAAAACATAAGAAATGGGTGATCTTAGATTATCATAATGGCAAATAAAGAAAATGTGTAGGAATAACATGAAAAAAAGGCTGTGGAACTTGAACATGAAATTTGAATATCATAACCTGCATATTAGAGATAATAATAAATATTTTAAGTTAATAAGATATTAATCATAATCAAATAGAGATCATATTCAATGAAATCATAACATAAGATTAAAACATGGAATTTTGGAAAACACATAAGTATATAATAACCCTAGGTCAAGGTGGCCTACCAAGGCCTTTGTAACATGTAAGTCTTGGTTAATCACCCATGTACCTACATCAGGCTTGGGATGCCCTCCCGTGTACTCTCTTATTCTGGGTGTGGGATATCCTCTCGCATACACTCTTGTTTCGGGTTTGGGATTTCCTCCTGTGTACCCTCTTATTTTGGGCTTGGGATATCCTCTCATATTACCTCTTGTTTTAGGTTTTTCATGTCCTCCAGTGTACCCTCTTGTTTTGATCTTGGGATTTCCTCCCATATACCCTCTTTTTTGGGATTGGGATTCCCTCTCATGCACCCTTTGATCTCATAAAACTTTTATCATTACCCAATTCATTTTATTGAGATATATGTCCCACATATCACATAAAAAAGTAATGAATACATGCTCCATAAGAAAATAAAACTTTCATCACATCATAACCCATAAAAAATATTGCTTTTATAAAAAAAATCTGAACCCATTAAATGAAATGGGTATCATTAACATTTCATCACATCATAAACTATAGAAAATATATAGGTTTCATAATCATTTTATTAAATTATTTATTTTGAAAATAAGTTGGAATCAAAAGTATATAACCTATATAAGAGAAACTTATTTCATAAACATGAAACCCCTGAATAAGAAATGGGTTTCATAAAAATATACCTCATAAAAGAGAAATGGGTTTCATAAATACCATGACATCAAGGATAACCCATTCAGAAAAATAATTTGAATAGAACCTTTATATCATTTACTATAAAGTCATGAGTAACATAAATATATTTCATCATAGATGGAAAATATTTTTCAAAGATCCTTCAAATATTTTTCTTGATTAAAATATATTATCTTATTTTTAAAGTCCTTATTAATGAATAAAAACTTTTGAAATTCATTTTCATAGAAAATACCTTCAAAACATATAAAGAATACTTAAAATCATTTTGAAAAACTTTTTCCTTGAAAACCTATAGAATATGATTCAAATCATTTTAAAAAAAATTTATTTTAAAACACTTTAAAAAATTATAATAAATCATGAAAATTTTTGGAAAACCATTTCATTGAAAATAATTTTAAAAAATATAAAGAAATCTTGAAATTGTTTTGAAAACATTTTTACTTGAAAACGTATTAAAGAAGATTGAAAACATTTTGAAAACAATTTTAATTGAAAATTAATTTTAAAAAAATCTTAAAAATTAACCTTTTAAACATGGAAAGGAAGATTCATATAAATGATGGTAGGTAAAACTGTACATATTGTATGAGGTAAAAAGGATATTTATTTTTCATGTTTTAAAAGTAAGAAAATTTCTTTTTTTAGAAAGAAACAAGAATATTACTTTAAAAACATTGGTAAAATTTAAAAACGGTAAAAAATTATTTTAGTGATTATAGAATAATAGTATAATATTATTGGAAAACATTTTTATAAAACATGGTTTTGAAGGAACTTAGATTTCCGACCAAAGAGAGAGGTAAATTCAGACTTCCTTAAAAACACTTTCTTAAATATATTATGTTCCAAAGAGTGGGAAAATGGTACTAATATTTTAATATATCATTAATAGACTGAGGAGAATAAATTTCAGGAGTTTTTTTGAGATATGGATTATAATATTTCATCAAAGTAAGCATAATCATAAACAATCCTAAAAAGTGATGAGATTGTTTCAATAAACTCTTACCACTTGGTAACCTTTAACCATACTCCCCATTTAATAAAATGAAATTATATGAAGCTTAAAATATTGTGATTATAAATGTATTCATGGTATAACATTTCAAAGGAATTATATACACCTCATGGAAAAATATAGGTGTGAAACATGACATGTGTCTCAAAGAAGGAAAATTGAGACAAAATCATTTTACTGATTTGGTAACTTTTAAAACATAGTCCCCAAAAATAAATAAAATAAAATGGATATATAAATACCCATAAATTTAATTAAAATAATAATATTATAAATCCATGGTAAGTATAGACACCACACAAAAATAATGGGTGGTGAATAAATCAAGTATCTCATGGAAATAAAAAGTGAAATGAAATACACGTACCTTGTGTCTTGACTCTCGTCATACTCGTTCAAACCTCCTGTATAATAAAAATAAATTTATTATAAATATACAAAAGAACCATATTATTAATTATAATACCATATATTGTTTTATTATGGCTTTATATTACCCACTTTTTAATAATTTAATGTTAAGTTTTTACTTCAGATAATATCCACTGTGTTTTTCACATGTATCTTAATTTGTTATATCTTTGGTCCATATAGTTATATCATGTTTTCCATAATGTAAAACATGATTTATATTTGATTTATATTCATTATTTTTTTATTATAATAATCCATATAATATATAAGTATGAAACGGAATACACCATTTATAGAGATGGTAATCCGTACGTGCGCATGAATGTTATTATTGTTTAATTGTTGTGTTGAAAGAAAGTAAAAGACATGTATGTATATATATATATATATGGATATAAATAATTATTAAATTATATTTATTATATTATATATATGTAGTGACTCGGGTTTTTGGCCCTGTCAGACATCGGAATATTTCTACGAAGAATTCCATAGCTAGGGGCGGAGACGGCGTGCGATTCCAAGGCCCGGTGAGCCCGGAATAAATTTTATAAAAATATTAAGTATTTTTTTTATACTATGCACGTGATAGAGGCATGATATCTCCTAAAATGTTGCTCAGAACTAGAATCTGAGGGCACGGTTACGTCCAGAACGTGTCGTTTACCCTAGGCGGGGAGTAAACTTTGCGGGCGCGGGCCTGCGGTGAGAAACGCCACCAGGGGCGTTTTCATAAATAAGTGACGAAGTTAGTGTGTGGGCGTCAGCTCGAATAACTTCTGAACGGAGTCTCGGATGGAAAATATGAGTCCACCATTGCGTTCAAAACGGCGTGTTTACCCTAGGGGTGACATTACTTTTGTTCATATCGGGCGTCGGGTCCGAGGCGGGTTTGGCGCCGGCGGGCAGCTGATATAAATATCAGCCCCCCCCCCCTTATCGTTCCTCTCGACGTTTTTTTCCGTTCTTCACCGCCGCTCCGCCGAACCGAGCAAACGAAGCACCCACGAGCTCGTAATTCGACGACGGACGTTCCAGGAGCGCGGATCTAATGCAGAACGTCGGCGTTTCGCCCGCGAGGTAGGCGGATTTGAGTTTTAACCACCAATCCCGTTTTTGCTATGTTTTTCTACAAATTGAAGTCGTAGGAGTGTAGATCGAGTCCTGAGGGTCGTGTAGACGCCTCCGGATCCCAAAACGGACCACCGGGGTGCCCCCAGCGGTCCGCGGAAGATCCACCGGCGCGGCACCGGCGCGGCGACGTCGGCGCCGGCGGAGCACGGCAGCCCGCGGTGGCCCGCGGCGGAGCCGCGGCTGCCGGCCGTCCAGCGCGGCGGCACGCGGCGGCCCGTGGGGGCGCGCGGCGGAGGGCCGCCGGCCAGGGCGGGCCGGCGGCGGCGGCCGGTCCGGCCTCTTTTCTCATACGGGGTCTTTAAACCCCTGTATCTTGCAATCCGGGAGCCGGATTCGCGCTTCGTTTGCGGCGACATGACCCTGACGACGAGGCGAACCCTCCGGTGTGGGTTCGAGGGTTTAAAGGTTCGGCATCGTGGCCTGAGTGCTAGAAACGTCGTATAAAATAATATTATTTTATTATTTCACGACTTCGGGCCGTTGTAACTTCTACCCGGAGCGTCCGTTTGACGTGCCGTCAATGGCGTTGAGACCCTGATGGTACGACGGACTTTTTGAGATGGTTTCCGGGTGTTGGGACTGAGAAAGGGGTGCGGGCCCCATGAGGCCGCGTTTTGGCGTTTGCGGAAAAACGCCGCTTTTGCACCAGGAGTCCGATTTTGGCGGATGAATAGTCAATCCTGTGTGTTTTTTTGAGAGGAACACAATGGTGTGTTTCATTCGATGAGTTTTGAAATCAAGGCATGGGCTCCACCCGAGCTGAGCTTCGGTGAATAGTGCATTTTTTACTGGGTGTCCGTTTCGGACGAGCGAGTAGTCGATTCCGCTTGTTTTTTCGAGGGGATCGTCATGGTGTGATCCGCTCGATGGGTTTCAGGATCGTTGTGTGGGCCCCGCACGAGCTAGCTAGGGTGAATAGTGCCTTTTTCACTGGTGCTCCGTTTCGGGCGAGTAAACAGCCTATCCTGCGTGTTTTTCCGCGTGGAACGTGATGGTGGCCTCGGTTTTGGCTTAGGATGTGCGCAGTTTGGCATTGTGGTGGGTCGCTCGGGCTAGCGACGTTTGGACCAGCAGTGGTTGAGGGTTCTCCCTTGGTTCGTTCCTACGAGGGTTCATGTGGTATCACAACCTTCATATGGGTTTGTGATCCTCTTGATGGGATGTTTAAACTGTCAGAGTTTTGGTATCCTTCCGGTGGGCCCGGAGTGGATCCTCTAGCATCTTTACCCTAGATCGGGTTCTTGGTATCACTGTGACCGCTTATTTACGGGCGGCGATCCCCTCTCTAGCAGGTTAACCCTGTAGGGTTTGTGGCATCATCAGAAATATGATCCCCTACGCGGTGGGCCGTGCTCAGTAGGTTTGTGGCATCGTCGGGTATACGATCCCCTACTCAGCATGTGGTTTATAGTAGGGTTGCGGTATCGTTGGTTATATTATCCCCTACTCAGCGCTTGGTGTCGGTAGGGTTGCAGTATCATTGGTTATGCGATCCCCTACTCAGCGCGTGGTTTCGGTAGGGTTGTGACATCGTCAGTTCGATCCCCTACATCGCGAGTTATACCAGATAGGGTTCTGGTATCATCGTGAACACCTTTATATGGGCGATGATCCTCTATCTGAGTGTTGAGCTTCTGTCAAGTGCCAGATCGGGTTGTGGTATCCCCCAGCGGATCCTGGGTGTGATCCCCTATCTGTGATAACTACGTATGCTAGATCGGGTCGTGGTATCCCCCAGTGGACCCTGGGAGTGATCCCCTATCTGTGAGCTACGTATACCGGAGTGGGTCTTGGTATCCCCTAGCGAACCCTAGTGGCGATCCCCTATCCGAGGAGTTTGGTGGTTATGTTGTTTCAGCGATGATTCCTTAGTGATGTTATCCAACGAGCGTGGTCTCTCGGGTGAGCGTCTGAGATGTTTGTTTGGGACCCGATGTAGTGTATCTCTTGGATGAGTGTCATCTGGGATGATAGTGATCGTGGAGTGTGCTCTCCCGGTTTTGGAAAGTTGTTGGCGATGAGTTTGGTACCTCTTGTGGCTTGGTACGTGAGCTGAGTATATCTGGATTGTTCAAGGTGTATGTATGGGCATACACCTGAGCTGAGCTGAGTTGACTAGTTGTGTTTAGCCGAGGTTGGTCACGAGATGGAGTTTCTCTTTCATCTGGGTTCCCTCTGGAGGGGTTGAGCGGACTGTTGCCCTTCAGTTGCTCCCTTGGGTTTTGGGTATTTGGGGTTCCTACTAAGTATGTTTATACTCACCCCTGAACGGGCTTTGCCCGCACATGTTTGTGTCTTGTGCAGACCACAGGCCTTTCGACGGTGTCCCAGGAGGACCCGGAGCAGGCGGAGCTTAGTGAGCGAGTTGACCGGGGTGTTTACCGGAGCTGTGCCGAGGGAGCTTTCCAGCGGGTGTTGTGGCAGTGTTCCCCTTATTCAGAGCAGGTTGGACGCGCTTTGTAGTTTTCTTGGGTGGGCCCTGTTTTTTCCTTTGTACTTTTGCTGTTGCACTCTGGTTTGGGATAGATTGTATGCATGCATTTACTTTTCAGTTTCTATATCTCTGCACTGTTGCATGGAAGTGTTTGTGGGTGCGTGTGTACAGTTGCATTAGGCTAATGCCTCCCATGTGTGTGATAGCCTACTCGGCGCTGGTCGCCAGCCCCTAGCCTATTGGAGGCGGGCTTGGGGAGTCGCGGCTCGAGCCCCGTTGGGTAGGGTCGTGACATAGTGGTATCAGAGGAGGTTCCAACTTTGGGATCTCAGAGCGTAGCTTGTCTAGCAGGAGTTTGGTTTGGGTTGCATAGCGGTGTGTTAGGATGTTTCGAGTTCGGCTTTCAGGCCAGAGACTCCAGTGTTGGTGCGGCGGCTGACGTATCCATACACCAGGACTCTGATAACCTGCCTTTCGACTCGGGACATTTGTACACTGGTCGTGGGGACATAATGGTACGTGCATCATATAGGACTGAGTTTTTGGGTTTTCATTGTCCTTCTTGATTCATCTCTCCAGATATACTCTTTGACTGTGGTGCATCTTGAATGTATTTCAGGATGCCTCCACGACAATAGCCAGCGAGGGTTCCGCAGTAGGATTGTGCTGATGACCCGCCCCGTGTAGAGGTTGTGGAGCAGGGTGTAGGTTCTGAGGTTTCACCTCCAGGTGGTATTCCAGTTGAGCCACCACCTGTCGAGTAGCTGGTTGTGTCGGCAGTGCAGGACGAGGTTGCGCGCAGGCTGAGTGCGTTGCACGAGTTCCAGAGGTAGCGACCTCTAAGGTTTCGGGGTGATCTAGACCCCCAGGCAGCTGATGACTGGCTTGAGGCAGTCACCCGAGTTTTCTTCCTAGTGAGGACACCTCCAGATCAGATGGCGGTCCTAGCGGCGAGCCTTCTTCATGGTTCGGATGGGCGATGGTGGAGTTTGGTGACGAAGTCCCTTGACGAGGAGATGCTCACGTGGGCAGAGTTTGAGAGGATCTTCAGGGAGGAGTTCTATCCGGTGACGCTGAGCTCAGTGCGGATCCAGGAGCTTCTGCAGCTTCGACAGGTGGGCATGACAGTGTCAGAGTACTCAGCGAGGTTTACAGACCTGTCACGCTACTCCCTGGATATGGTTCGAGACCCGTTCTTTAGGGCTCGGACCTTCGAGCAGGGCTTACGCAGGGACATCCGAGCAGGTGGGGTTTCCTTGTGCCTGCCCACCTATGCTGGAGTGCTGGAGAGAGCTTTGGTGGTGGAGAGCGTTCTGGCTAAGCAGATTCCCCCTCTTAGTGCTGGGCACTCGAGAGCTAAGACTTCGTCGGTCGGATCGACATCTGGTAGCCGACGACAGACTTAGGGGTCTGGACGTGGCCGACGTTTCAGGAGGCAACCCCAGGATGGAGGATCTGAGGCTCATGGCTCGCAGGGCTCGCAGGCCAGTTTTGGTCAACCGCAAGAGATGTGGTGTTATGCTTGCGACGGTCGGGGACATCTTTCTAGAGATTGTCTTACCCGACGTGCTACTGAGAGGGAGCTGGTCGATGGACCGCCTTGGCAGAGGCAGCGTCTCGAGCAAGGAGGTCTGTAGGGCGGTGGACGTGGCGGCGGAGCTGGTGCAGTGGGAGGCGGTGGTAGGCAGTACCAGTTGCCACCACCCCTACCCCCAGGTGGTCCACGCCAAGCTCAGGGAGCTGGTGGCCGAGGGCGAGGACAGCTGCATGCCCTAGAGGCAGTTGACCCAGAGGCTATGCGGATGGATAGAGGTACGCCTTGTGTCTTTTCTACTTTCTGTAGTAGTTTGATAGACACTGTTTAGTGGTACCCTCTTTTTTGTTGCTTGCTCGAGTCTTGTTCAGGGCATTGGTAAGACCCTGTGTGGGTGTTGTTCGGCATGCTTCAAATGCGTGAGGAAGAGAGATCCTTCCCCCACCGAGACGTGTTTTTGTGACATGATTAAAACCGTGCGGGCGAGTCAGTGCCACCCATAGTGGATAGTATTGAGGTGTGGTAGATGAGTCCCTCTAACTTATGCGTTCGGGCATGGGTGTTTGTTGGTGAGCTCGCTGGTGTGTGAGACCCAGTTGTGAGTCCAGTCGCTTTCCTTCTGCTTAGGGATTTTCGGGGACGAAAAGTTCTAGGGGGGGGGAGGATGTAGCGACTTGGTTTTTTGGCCCTGTCAGACATTGGAATATTTCTAGAAAGAATTACAGAGCTAGGCGTGGAGATGGCGTGCGATTCTGAGGCCCGGTGTGCCCAGAATAAATTTTATAAAAATATTAAGTATTTTTTTATACTATGCACAAGGCAGAGGTGTGATATCTCCTAAACGGTAGCTCAGAACTGGAATCTAAGGGCACGGGTGCGTCCGGAATGTGCCGTTTACCCTAGGCGGGGTGTAAACATTGCGGGCACGGGACTGCGGTGAGAAATGCCACCAGGGAATTTTCGTAAATAAGTGGCGAAGTTAGTGTGCGGGCGTCCACTCAAATAACTTCTGAACGGACTCTCAGATGGAAAATATGATTCCGCTGTTGCGTTCAGAACTGCGCGTTTACCCTAGGGGTGACCTTACTTTTGTTCGCATCGGGTGTCGGGTCCGAGGCGGGTTTGGCACCGGCGGGCAGCTGATATAAATATCAGCCCCCCCCCCCTTTTTATCGTTCCTCTCGACGTTCTTCTCCATTCTTCATCGCCGCTCTGCCGAATCGAGCAAACGAAGTGCCCACGAGCTCGGAATTCGACGGCGGACGTTCCAGGAGCGCACAGGGGAAGCTCTGGAGCGCGGATCTAAGGCAGAACGTCGACGTTTCGCCCGCGAGGTAGGCGGATTTGAGTTTTAACCCCTGATCCTGTTTTTGCTGCGTTTGTCTGCAAATTGAAGTCGTAGCACTGTAGATCGGGTCCCGAGGGTCGTGTAGACGCCTCTGGATCGCAAAACGGACCACCGGGGTGCCCCCGGCGGTCCGCGGAAGATCTGTCGGCGCGGCACCGGCGCGGCGGAGCCGCGGCTGCCGGCCGGCCAGCGTTGCGGCCCGCGGCGGAGCCACGGGGGCACGCCGGCGGCGCGCGGTGGAGTGCCGGCGGCCAGGGCGGGCCGGCGGCGGCGGCCGGTCCAGGTCGGCCGGCCCGGCCTCTTTTCTCATACGGGGGTCTTTAAACCCCCGTATCTTGCATTTCGGGAGCCGGATTCGCGCGCCGTTTGCGGCGACGCGACCCTGACTACGAGGCGAACCCTCCGGTTTGGGTTTGAGGGTTTAAAGGTTCAGGATCGTTGCCCGAGAGCTAGAAACGTCGTATAAAATAATATTATTTTATTATTTCACGAATTTGGGCCGTTGTAACTTCTACCCGGAGCGTCTGTTTGACGTGCCGTCAGTGGCGTTGAGACCCTGATGGTACGACGGACTTTTTGAGACGGTTTCCGGGTGTTGGGACTAAGAACGGGGTGTGGGCCCCACGAGGCCGGGTTTTGGCGTTTGCGGAGAAACGCAGCTTTTGCACCAGGAGTCCGATTTTGGCGGATGAATAGTCAATACTGTGTGTTTTTCTGAGGGGAATGCAATGGTGAATTCCGTTCGATGAGATTCAGAATCCAGGCGTGGGCCCCACCCAAGCTCGGCTTCGGTGAATAGTGCCTTTTTCACCAGATGTCCGTTTCGGACGAGCGAATAGTCGATTCCACTTGTTTTTCCGAGGGGATCGTCGTGGTGTGATCCGCTCGATGGGTTTCAGGATCGTTGTGTGGGCCCCGCACGAGCTATATACGGTGAATAGTGACTTTTTCATCGGTGCTCTGTTTCGGGCGAGTAAACAGCCTATCCTTCGTGTTTTTCCGCGTGTAACGCGACGGTGGCCTCGGTTTTGGCTTAGGAGGTGCGCAGTGTGGCGTTGTGGCGGGTCGCTCGGGCTAACGATGTTTGGACCAGCAGTGGTTGAGGGTTCTCCCTTGGTTTGTTCCTACGAGGGTTCGTGTGGCATCACAACCTTCATATGGGTTTGTGATCCTCTCAATGGGATGTTTAAATTGTTAGAGTTGTGGTATCCCTCCGGTGGGCCCGGAGTGGATCCTCTAGCATCTTTACCCTAGATCGGGTTCTTGGTATCACTGTGACCGCTTATTTATGGGCGGTGATCCCCTGTCTAGCAGGTTAACCCCGTAGGGTTTGTGGCATCATCGGAAATATGATCCCCTACGCGGTGGTCCATGCTCAGTAGGTTTGTGGCATCATCGGGTATACGATCCCCTACTCAGCATGTGGTTTATAGTAGGGTTGCGGTATCGTTGGTTATACGATCCCCTACTCAGCTCTTGGTGTCGGTAGGGTTGCTGTATCGTTGGTTATGCGATCCCCTACTCAGCGCGTGGTTTCGGTAGGGTTGCGGCATCATCGGTTCGATCCCCTACATCGCGAGTTATACCAGATAGGGTTCCGGTATCATCGTGACCACCTTTATATGGGCAATGATCCTCTATCTGAGTGTTGAGCTTCTGTCGAGCGCCAGATCGGGTTTT
This sequence comes from Viscum album, assembly GCA_963277665.1. Lineage (NCBI taxonomy): Eukaryota > Viridiplantae > Streptophyta > Magnoliopsida > Santalales > Viscaceae > Viscum > Viscum album. The sequence continues at coordinate 269,559,457 of OY728164.1, read as the reverse complement.
GGTATCCCCCAGCGGATCCTGGGTGTGATCCCCTATCTGTGAGAACTACGTATGCTAGATCGGGTCATGGTATCCCCCAGCGGACCCTGGGAGTGATCCCCTATCTGTGAGCTACGTATACCGGAGTGGGTCTTGGTATCCCCTAGCGGACCCTAGCGGCGATCCCCTATCCGAGGAGTTTGGTGGTTATGTTGTTTCAACGATGATTCCTCAGTGATGTTATCCGACGAGCGTGGTCTCTCGGGTGAGCGTCTGAGATGTTTGTTTGGGACCCGATGGATTGTATCTCTCGGATGAGTGTCATTTGGAATGATAGTGATCGTGGAGTGTGCTCTCCCTGTTGTGGAAAGTTGCTGGCGATGAGGTCGGTACCTCTTGTGGCTTGGTGCGTGAGATGAGTATATCTGGATTGTTCAAGGTGTATGTATGGGCATACACCTGATCTGAGCTGAGTTGACTAGTTGTGTTTAGCCGAGGATGGTCACGAGATGGAGTTTCTCTTTCTTCTGGGTTCCCTCTGGCTGGGTTGAGCGGACGGTTTCCCTTCTGTTGCTCCCTTGGGTTTTGGGTTTTTGGGGTGCCTACAGAGTATGTTTATACTCGCCCCTGCACGGTCTTTTCCCGCACATGTTTGTGTCTTGTGCGACCACAGGCCTTTCGACGGTGTCCCAGGAGGACCCGGAGTAGGCGGAGCTTAGTGAGCGAGTTGACCGGGGTGTTTACTAGAGATGTGCCGAGGGAGCTTTCCAGCGGGTGTTGTGGCAGTGTTCCCCTTCTTCACAGCAGGTTAGAGGCGCTTTGTAGTTTTCTTTGGTGGGCCCTGTTTTTCCCTTTTTACTTTTTCTATTGCACTCTGGTTTGGGATAGATTGTATGCATGCATTTAATTTTCAGTTTCTATATCTCTGCACTATTGCATGGAGGTGTTTGTGGGTGCGTGTGTACAGGTATCTTAGGCTAATTCCTCCCATGTGTGTGATAGCCTGCTCGGCTCTGGTCGCCAGCCCCTGGCCTATTGGAGGCAGGCTTGGGGAGTCGTGGCTCGAGCCCCATTGGGTCGGTTCGTGACAATATATCTCATATATATTCAATAAACTATCAGTAATACATTCCATGTAGTGTATGAATGAATCACATTACTTTGAGGGGGGCAGTAGTCCACACTTCCTGAAACGAAATTAAAAAATTAAGAGAAAATAGAAAGAATACAAAAATATGTTGTAAAAGAATTAAATTATATTAAATAAAAAAATAAATATTATATATAACATATATAAGTATATTTTACATCATAATTTTCACCCTGAGAGGCAGTAAAGTAAAAATGAACAACCGTTGTTTCGTGAGGTGGTAGTTCGTTGTACACGTAAACAATATGTTTATAACCCATTAGAAGGATTTGTTTGTAAGTGTTGGTAAAACAATATCATAAAACATCCTATTATATTTATTATACTGTTTTTTTATAAAATCATGGAATAAATAGAGTGCAGGGGTGGAGAAATAAAATAAAAGAGAGGAGATTTATAGAATATGTTACCTCTTAATTGGGAAACTCCTTTTGATTTGTGCCAAAAGGATTCCTTGGATTATTTATGAAAAAATGGAGGGTTAATGTAGGAAGTTAGTGACTTTTTTAAGTGTATTAGGAAGATATTGGCCTGATATAAGTGGTTTTAGATGTGTGGGGAAGTGGGATTGTTAGTGGGATTTTATAGGGAAGGAAAAGCACTCACTTGAAATTTTTTAAAATAAGTTAGGTGTACAAATATTCTTATATAAAAAAAGTCATAAAAACAAAAAAAACATAAATAATTGGAGTTTTATTAGTAAAATATTTCCATAAAATTGGTTTTGGACAATTGGATAGGTTATTTGGGCCCATAACATTAAGATGTAGTCCATAATTAAGCTTAATTTGACCTTAATCACTGTGATTAATTTTAATCACTGTGATTAATTTTAATCACTTTCACTAATATTTTTTGTCAAAAATTAACATTATATAATTAAACTCTAAATATTAAACTAATTAAAATGGTTTATTTATATTTTTATAAATTCAATTCATAAAATTGGAAAAATTAATATTAATGCTAATCCCAGAGATTCAACAAAATAACAGGTTTTTAAAGTAGAAAAATATTCAAATTTTTGTTTGTTTTAATATTAAATTTAAAATTAAAATTGATTATAATGACCTAAAATGTATTAATAGATTTATAATTCATCTAATTTAACCATAAAACAAATTTCAATTATAATTTAACATTAATAATTATTTAAATGAAAAAGTAGTTATTAACTAAAATGTATTATTTTTCACTGTTCCTCAAAAAATGAAGTTTCTTAGAAAAATCCCAAAAATATACCCTAAGATAATTTTGGAATTATAAATTCCAAAATGAATTTTATTTTATGAAATTAAATTTATGTGCCTAAAATTAATTTTTTTTCTTCATATAAGGACATGAAATTCAGTTCCTTTGAGAAAATAAAATTTTTAAACTTATAAATAATTTATAGATAAAAGTATATTTTTTATTTTAAATATGTTTTAGTTATATAGAAAATTTATAAAAATATTTGAAAACGTGGTTATCAATATTCATATTACTAATTTTTAATATATAAGTTATAACTAACTTGTTTAAATAATTATAACAATAAAATTATGTTTCGTAAAAACATGGTATTTCATGTAATGTAGGCCAATTTAGTGTTGTATATAGCACAATCCAAGTCATTTTTACGTGTATTTCAAGCCAAGTTAGTATTGTATGTATCGTAATCCAAGTTATTTTCATGTCTAGTGCAATCCGTGTTGGTGTCGTGTGAAAGGAATTTTTGACTTTATGTTTTAACATATATATATATATATATATATATATATATATATATATATATAACTATTTCTAGTGTCATGTGAAATGATAAATATCAAAAATATTAAATTAATTCAAAAAAAATAATTCAAAAAATCTTGGGGTGTTACAATTATTATGGAATGATAAGGTTTTGGAACCGTGTATGTCTCATATCCGTTCCATATTTAAATAAGGGGTTGTTGGATGAGGCTTTTAGTTCTTCATTCTCTATTCATCCTAGAATTATAAATATGTATAGAGATATGAAAGATTATTTCTGGTGGTATGGTATGAAAAGAGATATTATAGATTTTGTATCTCATTTCTTGGTATTCTAGTAAGTTAAGGCTGGGATAAAAATGTCTAAGGGGATGTTACAATCATTACCCATACTAGAATGGAAATGGGAAAACATCACCTTGTATTTTGTTATTAGACTCCCCAAAAAATCAAAATCATATAATGCTATTTGGGTTATAGTCAATTAAATTACAAATTCATAACACTTAATTTCAACTACAAAATATTTATCTATGGATAATATTATTATTATATGTATTAATGAAGTTTTAAGGTTTCATGGTGTACCGTGTTCTATTATATTTGATCAGGATCCAAGGTTTACCTCAAACTTTTGGAAAACTATTTAGTAATATCCTGATTTGGAGTTCAGTTTCAACATTATGTATCATCCTTGGATGGTCTTCCTTGGAGAACCATTCAAAAACCTAGATTATATTCTAAGATATTTTTCTATGTATTTCAAAGGTGTTTGGGATCAACACATTCCTCTAGTTGATTTTTCTTACAAAAATATATTTCACCCAAGAATTCAGATGTATCATTTTGATTCCCTATATGGAGAGAAGTTTAGAAATCCATTTTTTGGAATTAATTTGGATAAATAAAGCTATTTGGAGCTTATTTGGATGAATAAATGGTATTGAATGTTAAAACCACCCAATATAACATCAAAGAATCTTATAGTCGATAGAAAATATATGCTAACCATTTTAAGCATGGTGTTGAATTTAAAGATAATGAAGATGTTTTTATATGAATTTCCCCATGGAATAAGGTTATTAGATTCCTAAATAAGTTAAATTTAAGCTCTAGGTGTATTATCCCGTTTGTGATTATTGATCGGGTAGGGATGGTATCATATCATTTGGAAATTCTACCAAACATATCTCAAACACATGATGTGTTCCATGTATATTCCTTAATAAAGCACATATATACTCCTTAGCATGTACTGAACTTAAAGATCATACCAATGGAGAAATATATTTCTTATGAGGAATAACCATTGGATATTCTGGAACATATAGAGAAAGTTCTACGAAATAATATCTCTCACCTAGTTATATTTTTGTGGAGAAACCAACAATTTGAGTAAATTACATGGGAACCTGACGATATTATGTGGTATAATTATTCTTAGTTGTTTGTATCAGATTAATAAAATTTCAATGTTGAAATACATTTTAAGGGGATAGGAATTTAACACCAAAATATTTTATCAAATATTTTTTAAAAATAAATTTACTTTATTTTATAGCTTCCATTACTATAGAAAACACAGGCTTGACAAACATGGATATTACATAATTTTTGATAAATATTCAGTTGATTACAAAAATAAATACCAAATTGCTGTAATATTTTAGTGTATTTGGAAACATGGAAAAAATATTGTATCTCGGTGAAATATCTTAAACATCTCCCATAAAGATCTCCACCTTTTGTACTTTTACCTAAAACCTTTCTTCATAACCTGGGGAAAGAAAACATAAGAAATGGATGAGCTCAAATGCTCGGTAAGGGTAAGTGAGGGAGATATATAAGAATAATTATTAGCATAAAGGCATGAGAACATGATCATGAATATATAAGATCATACCTTACATATCAAAGATCATATACATGAATCATGGAAGAAATCATGTCAATTTATAAGACATAAACTACAAATAAATATAAAACATAATCCTTGAAAGAATAACTTTGGAATAAAATATGGAATTGTGGAAAAAACATAATCATATAAAAACCATATGTCAAGGTGGAATACAATGGCCTTCGTAACATGTTAGGCTTGGGATAATCACATTTGTACCTGCTTTAGGTTGGGGCTTCCCTCCTGTTTACCCTATTGTTTCAGGCTTGGGATGTCTTCCTATGTACCCTCTTGTTTTGGGGTTGGGATTTCCTCCCATTTACCCTCTTTTTTAGGGCTTGGTATTTCCTCTTGATTACCCTCCTATATCAGGATTGGGATTCATCTTGTCTAACCTCTGGTTTTAGGCTTGGGATGTTATTCCATGTAACCTCTTTTTTTATGCTTGAGATGTCCCCTTGTGTACCCTTTGAGACCATAAAACATTTATCATTACCCGTTGAATTAGAGGGACATATAGGTCTCACCCATCTCATAATGAAATCATACATACATGTTAGACAAGATCATAAATAATCATATCATAACCCATGAAATAAAATTTGTATTATAAACATGTAATCATATCATAACATGTGTAAAAATAATGGTTTCATAATCATTTAATCATAAAAACCCCATTAAAATAAGGGGTTTTCAAAATCATATAACATGTGAAAGAGAAACAGGTTTCATAAATACAATGACATTAAGCATAATCCATTCATAGAAAGAATATTAATGGAACCTTATGATAATTTCTTAAAATCACATGAGTAACATCAACAGATGTCATCTTAGATGGAAAATAATTTTGAAATATCTTTTAAAAAAGTTTCTTGAATAAAATATCCTTTATTCCTTGAAAAATTATTTTTAATACATAAAACCATTTGAAATTAATTTTCTTATAAAATACCATTAAAACTTTTAAAGATGACTTGAAAACATTTGAAAACATTTTTATTTGTAAACTTATAAAATAAGAATCAAAACATTTAAATAAACCTTTTTCATTTCAAAAACTTTTAAATATTACAAGTAAATCTTGAAAATGTTTGAAAACCATTTGTTTGAAAATACTTTGAAAACTTATAAATAAATCTTGAAAATGTTTTGAAAATTATTTCTTTGAAAATTATTTTAAAAATTATAAATAATGCTGGAAAAAATTTTAAAAACAATTTCTTTGAAAATAGTTTGAAATTATTTAAGATGTATTGAAACCCATTTCTTGTAAAATACTTTGATAATATGTAAATAATTCTAGAAAACGTTTCGAAAACAATTTCTTTGAAATACTTTCAAAACATATCTATATATCATGAAAACTTTTTGAAAACCATTTCATTGAAAATACTTTGAATACATATAAAGGATATATTTAAAACCATAAAAATTTCTTAAAATCCTTTTTCCTAGAAAATGGGCTTCAATGGCCTTTTGAAAACCTTTTTTGAAAATATGTTTTTTGAATACAATAGATTTTCGACCAAAAAGAGAGATGGTAATATTTTACATAAAACTTTATATTAAGTACCAAAGAGTGTAAAATGTGACTAATATATGGATATATCTATAATAAATATAGGATAATTAAACTCATGATTTTTCTAGAAATATAGATCATAATATTTCATCAAGGAAAGAATAAACATAAACAATCTCGAAAATCGATGAGATTGTTTTAATAAACTCTTATAACTTAGTAACTTGAGCTCATATTATCCATGTAATAAAATTAAATTAAATTCAAAAGTAGTAGATTCATGATATAACATGTAAATTAATGTATATAAACCTTGAAACATAATTTAGGTTCATAACAAAACATGAGTCTCAATGAAGGAAAATTAATACAAAATTATTTCACTGATTCACTAACTTTTAAAAATTAAACCCCATGAAAGAAAGATCATAAATTTGATATGTGAATACCCATAACATTCTATATAATATTCATATATTACATTCATGGAAATTAAATACACCACGCAAAATAAGTGATTGGTTATTAAGACATGTATCTCACGAAAATAAAACTGAGATGAAATTCCATTACCTTGTGTCTTGACTCCTGCCGTACTTGCTCAAACCACATGTATAATAAATAGAAATTTATTATAAATATTTTATAGAAAAATATAATTATATATACTACCATCTATGTTTTTATTATAACCTTATATTACTCGCTTGTTAACGATCATATGTTAAGGATTCACTTCAGGTAATATTCATTTTATTCTCTACATGTGTCTTAATTTGTTATATCATTGGTCATTATACATATATCATGATTAAAAAATGTAAAAATTTATATAAATATAATTTATATTAATTATATGTATATTATAATAATTTAGATACTATAAAATTATGAAATGGAATACACCATTAATTGAGATGGTAAGTCATATGTATGCATGAACGTTGTTTTTTTTTTATTAACTTATTGAAAGAAAGTATGTAAATGAAATGTATATATATATATGTATATATATATATATATATAAATTTATATATATATATCATTATTATTATATTATTATTATATATTGTATATCATATAAATTCACTATACCCATCCTTAATACATTCCACGTGGTGTGTGAATGAATCGCATCTCTTTAAGGGGGCAGTAGTCCACACTTCCTCAAATGAGATTATCATATTAACACCAAATGGAAAGTAAAAAAGGTATGTGTTGTAAAAAAGAAAAAAATATAAATTACATGATAAATATCATATATAAGATATAAATAAAATTCAATCCTAATGGTCACCATGATAGATGGTAAAGGAAAAAATGAACAATCATCGTTTCGTGTGGCAGTTTATCGTTGTACACAGAAATAGTATATTTGTTACCCATTAGATGGAGGTTTGTGTAAGTGTAGTTTGAAAACTTATCATAACAACAACATAATATATTTTTTATAGTGGTTTTTTATAAAATAATGGAATAAATATAATATAGGGGTGGATAAGTAAAATAAAATAATGGAGCTTGAGAGAAGACGTTACCTATTAATCAGGTAACTCCTTTTGGTTTGTGCAAAAATGATTCCTTGGATTTCTTTTGGCCTAAGGTAAGGATTAAATTAAGAGAATAGGGATGTTGTAAAGTTTATTTTTTAGGTATTTTACAAAAAAAAATATGTTTGATTGGTGTGAGGAAGTCTGGTAGGTGGTGGCTTTTTATAAGGAAGGAAAAGGACTCACTTGGAATTTTTAGAAATAAGTTAGGTGTACACATGTTCTTAACTAAAAAAATTAATACCAAAACACAAAACTCCATAATGGAAGATTTATGGAAAAAATATTGGCATACAATTGGTGTATGAAAATTTTATAGAACATTTGTGCCATTAATTTTATGGGTTAGTCCCTAATTAAGCTTAATCTGGCCTTATTCGTTGTGATTAATTTTAATCACTTTTACTAGTCATTTTGGTCAAAAATTAACTTGATATTATTACACTAAAAATATTATAATGAATAAAATGGTTTATATCAGTTTTTATATATTCAAATCATATAATCAGCAAAATCAATATTAATGTTAATCCTATAGACGGGACTAAATAATAGGTTTTTAAAGTAGAAAATGTTCAAAAGTTTGTTAAGATTTTATCATCAATTCCAATGTGAAATTGATTCTAATTAATTAAATTATATTAATAGATTTAATATTTTTTTAATGTAACCTTAAATAAAATTTACAATATCATTTAGCATTAATAATTAATTAAACAAAAAGGCAAATTTTAACTAAAAAGTAGTATTTTCACTATTTATCAGAAAATGAAGTTTCTCAAAAAAAACCCCAAAAGTAAACCTAGGATAATTTAGATGTTATGAATTCAAAAATGAAGTATATTTTATCAAATTAACTTTATAAATGTTTCTAAAATTAATTTTATTTTTAAAATCAGTTCATTCGAGAAAACATTATTTTTAAACGTAAAAGGACTATACCAAAAATCATATCTTTCATTATCAATATGTTTTATTTATATAAAAAAATTATAAAAAATATTTAAAAAGTTGTTATTACTATTAATATAACTAATTTTAACATCTAGATTATAATTATTCCATTTAAATAAAAAAATGTTTCATAGAAAATCAGTGTTGCATGCATCATATGCCAAGTTGGTGTTGTGTGTAATGTACGCCAAGTCGGTTTTGCATGTAACATATGAAAATTTAGTTCTATCTAAAAGGAATTATTGAATTATTTCATTTAAATACATAAATTAAAATTTAATTTATGAGTTTAAAAAGGTTTTGTGTCTATAATAATACTTCCTTTTATATTCAATTGGTTTTTATATTCATTTATAATTAATTAGAAACCTATGGATTCATATTATATTGTGTTAACCAAATATTTTCATAAATTAGTTAATATTATTCATAACCTATAATTTAACATTTATTTTATATCTTATTATATTAAACAATATTATTTTAATAATATATTATTGTTTGGTAATCTTCGTTCTTTCATGTTATGAAAGTCGTCATGGAAAGTCGTTGTTGTTTATAACATAATCTAATCTAGATGATTCGTGTAGAGCAAGCCAAACTTTATGTTGCATGTAGTGCATGATTAACGTGGTGTTTTTTATAACACAAGTCAAACATAGTTCTTTAATATAAAATAAACTATCTTAAGTATTGCATAAAATCCAAAATATCTAAAAGGGTAAATTAATTCGAAAAAAAATAATTCACCAAATCTTGGGGTGTTACATTCTACCCCCTTAAAAGGAATTTCACCCTCAAAATTTTTCTCGATTATAAAAGGTTTAATATTTGAATGTTTCATTCATATAAACCCACTTTGTAAAAATTGAAACTAAAACATCCCTAAAAAGGGGAAATTTAGAACCCTAATGGTTACCCAAAGTAACATATAACTAGGTTTCTACATATGAGAGCATGGGTTGGGAGTGAAGATTGGACATGGAGGAAAGGAAAAAATATTTATAGGGATTGATTGAGGTCATCAATCATAAATATTAGATGATTAATAAGGTCATTGGTTAAATAAAAATTAATTTATTAGGATGAAATAATTTTTTTGATCATTATCCAAACGTTGAGTAATTCTTTTATTGCCCAAGAATATAAGAAAATATACTTACTTGACATATTTATATAAACAAAATTTCATTATTTAGTTGTGCATTTATAAGTTTCTAATTAATTCATTACTTAAAGAAATGGATTTCCAGAAATTAACTTTGATGCTTGAAGTGATAAAATACACTTTTAGTAGATCATAAGGCCCATAAAATAGTGAAAAGTAAAATTATTTGTCTCTAACTATTCTTCAAAGTCAATATGGTTAATACATTAATATTCAAACATAAAAAGTAACACTATTGTCTCATTATAAATAATTATTCATAAAAAATAATTATACATTAACCAATACATTGTGTAGGCCAGGGGTAGGCATGAAACCCTTAACATCCTCCAGTCATCGGTTTAAGACCCATGTCGTTGTAGGACTTGATTAGTTGTCACCCTACATATATTATTTCCTTTCCTAAAACCACACTAATATAATTTCTAAAATATGATGGACTATAGTGACCCTAGCCTTTTACATATAACATTATATGATTTTAAGCATAATTATACTTCAGAGTACAAGACAATGATCGTGAATTCTAGTGTCTTGGAAGACTAGGTACATAAAACTGAAAACATAGAACTAAATAAAACATTTATTTATTTAGTCTTCATAAAGATCCCCTAACTTACATTATTCTCATACATCTTCATTAGATAAACTGTGGATAACATGAACAAAGGAATGAGCTAAAAGCCCACTAAGGGAATGAGAATAAGAATAAATCTTTAGCACATGGGTTAGAAAACATGACATAAAGAAATAAAAGGCATCTAACGTAAGGAATAATAACATATAAACATTGATTCATATAAACATGGAATCATATAAATGTGTAAGCAACTTATAACATGACATTAGTACGAGTCAAGGATAACAGCCAAGATCGTTTCACATAGTATCACAAGCCAAGGCTAACCGCCAAGAACATATCACATAACGTGTCATGAGACTTAACATTAACCAATGAATTGGATCACTATCTTGGCACACCAATCATAAAATGTTCATGAATATGTTTTCCACAAAAATAATCATACATAATCAGTCATACATAAACGTAAGGGAACCAATGGAGAGAAATGGCTTTCACATTCATGACATAAAGCTTAATGAATGGGAGTATCATAAAGGTTTCCATGAGAGAAAGGAATTAAAAAATACATGTAAATTAATAAGGTATAATGAAAATATATCATGGTATTTGATCTAAAACATAAGTGACAACATGTAAGAAGAGTATTTATGAAATTCGTAGCATTAAAACATTTTAGTGCGGTTTTAAGAAAAACACTAAAGAGATTCTAAAATAGAAATGGGAACAATATTTAATATAAAACCATAAGTGAACCAAGAAAGTTTTCATAATAAGAATAATTATTTTATAAATCCAATGGTGGCTTAAAATATAGGATAGAGTTCACTTGAAATTGGGTCAGAATTTGGGAAGTTCCCTTAAAACAAGTTTTCTTACTGGGAAGTATCGAGGAGGGAGTCACTTAAAATCATGTATATCCCCAAAATATAATGAGGTATGTATATTGAACCAAGATTTTAGATCATATGAACATGATGTATAATTTTTACATAAAAATAAAATACAACTTCAATTGGGTAAAAAGAAAGATAGAGAAACCCAAAGGGATAAAGGGGGTTCGGGTAGGATTCTGTAGGGATTATCGGCATGATATCGGGTGTACTTAAGAGGGTTTAATGAGAGATAAATGGATGTATTATATTTTATAAATCATTATTACAGTATGGGTAGGTTCTTAATCATACCCCATTAGTATTAATTACACATAAAAGGTAATAACATAGAGGAAAATATTAAATAAAAGTGAAATGGATAGGATCCATTACCTTAAGTCTGTATGTGTTCTCCACTTGTTATTAATGACTAGAAAAAACAAATTAGGTTTATTAATTAATAAGTAAAAAACATATTATATATTTAAAATATTTATTATAACATTTTTAAGTTCATATAAGACCTTTTTTATTGGTTATAAGGTTCAATTTCATTGTTCGGGTTTGTTTTCCTTCTTTGGTTTTAATGATCGATTAATGTTCGGATAAACATGTATGAAGAAGGTGGTTGTAAATAATTGAGGACATATTTTATTATTGAACATCCAAAAGTTAATATAGTTTAAAAATTAATTTGTTTACTTTAAGTGATGTTGAATCATTATATAAAACTTTAGTGACATCCTTTTAGGTTAATTGGCGGTTTTTTCCACAAAGGACACATTTTGTTTTATAAACTAAAACCATGTTAAAAAAATGATTCCAGAACCATAGATGAGTCATAATAAATATATTATGGTCTATTTCAACCATTAAAATTTTTTCATGACCATAATTGAAGATTGTAATGGAAATTGATAAATGGTTGTCCTTGAATGTTCTAAATTAACACATCTCAAACGGTATTTTCATTTCTTTCAAATAAAAGATGGGGAAAGGAGAAAGAATAATGAATTTTACCATTAGAATAATAGTATTCCATTAAATGAATTTAATTTTAGTTATCATACCCTTTTTGTGAAGGGATGTGAGGAAACAAACAAGAAGATAAAATAACTTAAAAGAAATAAAATAATTGTAAAAAGGAATTAACCTCTTGAGTTTAACTCATTTGAGAGACTCTTAAGAAGAGAGGAATTGGTATTTTGAAGATACTAGGGGATTTTGGATGTGGGGAAGGAGCTTGAAAGTAGATTTGAGAATAATATTGTGAATCCTCAAGGCTTGAGAGAAGTTAATAAAGGTGGGAGTGAGGGGGGTTATAGTGGAGGAGAGGAGGGTTTCATAACTTTTTAATCATTAGTTTTTTAATTCCCCTCAAGACCAGAAATAGTGATGATTCCATGACCAAAAATAGTAATATGTGCATGTGAGTTCGAACCAATTTGTATTACTTCATCATGTCATCATCAATGACTCAATAAATCCATTTATTTAGCATTTATAGTAAATTATAGTATTTTACTATTCATCAAAAATTCAAGTATTTTAGAAAAATACCAAAAATTCACCCAAACCATTTTTTGAAATTTAGAATCCAAAAATTAATTCCATTTTTTAAAAATAATTTTCCAAATATTATTAATTTAATATTTAATTAAAATCACAATTTACTTGAAAAATAACCATTTTAAAACATTTATTTTTTTATTACAAGATATAGGTATATCGTACTTCCATTTGATTATTATTTATATAATATCATAGGTAAGTTTACTATTCATTAGATTATACCACTATTCATAAGGGTAACATTACTATTCATAATGGTATGTTACTATTCACCAAAAATTAAGTTGGTCGTATTAGATTTCAAATAACTTACTTATCGCAACCGTGTATGTCAGATTTTCAAAATTCATATCACAAAAGTGAAAAACTTATGTTTAATGTTTATATAGCACTTAGTAGTTTTTTATGTTGTGATTTTATGTGATTATATGACATAATTATAAGAAGTAAATTTCCATTGAAAAACATTGGGTTGTTACATTCTCCACCCCCCTTAAAAAATTACGCCCTCGAAATTTTTTTTTCATTCTAGTCCATAAACTCATGTGGGTACTTTTCCTTCATTGCCTCCTCTAATTCCCATGTTTCCTCTTTGTACTTATGGTTCCACCATAGTACCTTGACCAGTTGAGTACTCTGGTTACATAGAACTTTATCTCTATGATCCAAGATCTTCACTGGCTGCTCCTCATAAGAAAGATCATCCTCCAACTGAACCACCTCTGAGGAGAGTACATGTTAAGGGTCTGGTATGTATTTCCTTAAGAGGGATACGTGAAAGTCATCATGTACTTTGGACATCGGAGGTGGAAGTGCTAGTTGATAGGCCACAGCTCTGAGTCAATCAAGGATCTCGAAGGGGCCAATGTACCTAGGACTTAGCTTACCTTTCTTCCCAAACATCATGACATTCTTCTTCAGAGATATGTGTAGAAATACCTTGTCTCCAACTTCTATCTCAAGGTCTTATCGACAATTTTCTTCATAACTCTTCTGTAGACTTTGAGATGCCTTGATATACTACTGGATGGTTTTCACATTCTCCACTATTTCATCGACCATTTCAGGTCCTAGCAGCTTATGCTCACTGACTTTATCCCAACAAGCTGGCATTCTGCACCTTTTCCCATAAAGGGCTTCATATGGTACCATTCAAAAGCTCGAGTGGAAACTATTTTTGTAGAAGAATTAAACCTATGGAAGATGTTAGTTTTATCCTCCTTTGAAGTCCATATAACATGATCTCAACATATATTCCATTGTCTCAATAGTTCTCTCATATTGGCCATTCGTTTGAGGATGATAGGCTGTATTGAAGTTCAGTTTAGTGCTTAGAGCATGCTAGAGACTTTTCCAAAACTTCGAGGTGAATCTCAGATCACGATCGGATAAAATATATAGCGGTACTCCATATAGCCTTACCGCTTCTTTGATGTAAATCCATGTGATTTGATTCAATGATAAGTCCTATAAAATTTCAATAATGTGATTTGTCTTCGTAAGACGATCCACAACAACCCATATAGCATTGTTTCCTCTAGATGTCCTTGGAAGTCTAGGGAAAAATTCCATGGTAATGTTCTCCCACTTCCATTCTAGTATGTTTAGTTGTTTCATTATCCCCTTAAAATTTTGACTCTGAACCTTCACTTACTGACATACCAAGAAATTTGATGTATATTCAGCAATCTTTCTTTTCATATTGTCCCACCAAAATTTTCTCAGAGATCTTGATACATATTTGTGCTCCTTGAGTGGATAGAGAAGGTTGATCTATGTGCATCATTAAAAATATCTTTCTTTATCTCTAGATTAAATGGTATACATAATTGTGATCCAAATATTATAACCCCTTCCTCATCAATCTTACACTTTGAGGATTCCCCATTTCTGATAGCTTCCACCATTTTTAGACTTTCCACATCTTTTCTTTGAGCGTCTATTATTTTCTTCTTGAGGGATGGTTGAGCAATCATTTGAGAAATGATTGATGATGTTCCTCCCTTAATTATTCCCATTTCTATCCTCTGAAAATCTAAGAAGATTTAATTCTCGTCATTGATAATGATTCAGGATCCTTTCTACTAAGAGCATTTTCCTCCTTATTTAACTTACTAAGATGGTTGTGGATCGAGTAGTCATAATCCTTAATGAGCTCCATCCATCTTCGCTAGTGAAAATTAATCTCTTTTTGTGTGAATATATATTTGAGACTCCTGTGGTCATTATATATCTCACACTTCTCCCCATAGAAACAATGCCACATGATTTTCAATGTAAAGATCATTGATTCCAACTCCAGATCATGAGAATGATATTTTTGCTCGTGAATTTTAAGCTACCTTGATGTGTAGGCTATCATTTTATCATTTTGCATCAGCACATATCCTAATCCCTTATTTTAATCATAATTTTACACCACAAAGACTTCTCTACTTGTTGGTAGTGTGAGTACCAGTGCAGCGATAAGCCTCTTTTTCAACTCCTTGAAACAATCTTCACATTCCTGATTCAAGAAAAACATTACTCCATTCTATGTTATCTTGTTAATTGGGTTTTAAAATCGTGAAAAGTTCTTCACAAATCATCGATAATACATGGCTAGACCAAAAAAGATGTGGATCTCCGTTACAGATGTTGTCCTCGGCCACTCTTCAATCGCCTTTATCTTATAAGGGTCAATAGATATCCCTTTGTTGGTGATAACATTCCCTAAGAATGATACTTCCTCCATCCAGAACAGACATTTAATATACTTTTCATAAAACTTCTCCTTTCTTAAAGTCTTTAACATAGTATTCAAATGCTCCTCATGTTCCTCCTTTCTCTTGAAGTATATAAGAATATCGTCAATAAAGACTAAGACAAATTCATCTAAGTAATATCTAAAGACTCTATTAATTAAATCCATGAAAATATATAGATCATTAGTGAGTCTAAAGGGAATCACTATAAACTCATAGTGTCCATACCATGTTCGAAATACAGTCTTGGGAATATCTTCCTTCTTCTCTTTTAATTGGTAGTATCCCGAACAAAGGTCCAACTTAGAGAAATAAATGGCCCGATGAAGCTGATCGAACAAGTCATCTATCCATGGAATGGGATACTTGTTATTTGTAGTCATTTTATTGATATCATGATAATCAATGTATAGGATCATTGATCCATCCTTATTCTTGAGGAATAGGACTAGTGCACCCCATGGTGAAGCACTCGGGTGTATAAAATCCTTCTCCAGATTTTCCTGTAACTGCTTATTCAGCTCTTACAGCTCTATGGTGTCTATTCTATAATATTACTTTAATATAGCCTGAGATCCAGGAATAATCTCAATTGAGAACTCAACCTCTCGATCCGGAGGAAGACCAGGAAACTCTTTAGGGAATACATCAGTGTAAAACATCACGATAGGAATGTCTCCAAGCATGATTCTCTCCTTTGTCTCAATCATTTGATCTAGACATGCTTTCTCGTAAGGAATAAATATCCAAAATTGATACAATGATTCAAAAGGAGATTCATCTTCCTCCTTAAACTTGTAAAGAATTGGAGGATGCTTCGAGATGTGAAGAGTGATCTCCCTTTCCTGACAGTTGATGTTGGATTTTTTTAAAGATAGTCAATCCATGCCCAATATAACATCAAACTCTACTAAATAAGTATGATGAGATTTTCTAGGAGGTTAATTCCAAAAACATTATTCAGGGAGGAGTTATAAACCATGGACTCAATAATTTACCCATTCGCTATTCTTATAGATAACTTGTCCTCCAAATTTTGAGATAGTGTTTTAATAGTTCTACTAAACTTGAAAGATATGAAAGAATACTTAGAGGCAGTATCAAATAATATGTTCACTATTATTGAATGAATAACTAGAGTACCTATCATCATATCGTTGTTCGCCTCCACCTGAGAAGTAGTGATATCATAAGCCCTTCCTTATTTCCTTGGGGGTTGTTGTTGATTTCCTCCGACAACCCTTGGCTTAGGGAATTTTTTTCATAATGCCCATAATCCTTGCATTTGTAACACTACACCACTGGCTGAGTGTTGATATGAACCTTCCTTTCTTCTTCCACATTATCATGATTTTTCATATCCTTTCAGTAGTTTTTTTTTCAAATGTCCCAACTATCCACATTTGAAGCAATTCCGGGTTCCATTTATACAATTTCTATTATTCTTCTTCCCACAACTTCTACATGTGGGATTTTCGAGCTTCCTTCCATCATGGGATTTTTTTGTTGAACCACCCATGGTGTTCTCAATTTATCACTTCTAATCACTAGGCCCATGAGACCACTGAGATTCTCCAATATCCATTTCAACCTTGAGGGCATAATAGAAAATCTTCTCATAACTGTCAAAGTCTCTGATTTCCAACACCTTCTGTAGACTTATCTTTATCCATCTAAACTAGTAATCCACCTTGCTCTCGGTGTTCATGACAAAGCCTAATGCATACCTTGAAATCCTTGTAAGGTTTTATTCATACTCCCTGATGTAATCATCTTCCTTCTGCTTGAGACCGAGGAACTCTCTTTCCATTTTGAGATGGAGGTTTCGAGGAAAATATTAATTGAAAAACATCCTCTTGAATTCCACCCAATCCATAGAATCGATTTCCTCTTGGGGCTTCATATTCTTGATCCATTTCCACCACTAATCAGCTTCCCCCTCAAAATGTTAGATCACCATTACAAATTTCTCCTCTTCTGATCACTAGAGGACGGAGAATATCTTTTCAGTGGAGTTAATCCATTGTTCTACAAGGAGAGGATCAAAAGATCCGCTAAACATGGGAGGTCTTTGCTACATGAAGGATTTTATGGAAACATTATCTTTCCTTATAGGAGTAGGGTGTTCCACATGATTCATGTTATTATTCATAACTTGATCCAGCTGAGCAAGTACTATCATGATGTTTTGAGCACCCGTTCCCATCATATCAGGTATTTCATTAGGGAAATCTCCACATTAACTATCACATTGATTGTTCGAATGTGTTATTCTATTTCCTGCCATTAACTAAGAAAAATAATGTTCAATTAGAGGTCTTTAATACTTAGTTATTGAATATAAAAAATTAATCTTTTGAACATAAATGAATAAAATTTTAAAGGAGATGTATATCCTGACTTTTGATTGCTTAGGTTTAAATCTAGTTATCCTCGATCTATTTCTTATATTATATTTTTATTGGATTTTTTTATTCCCTTAATAATGGTTTATACTAATTTCAGGAATTTACCAAAGCATAACCCCTGGGAGTTTCAATACCAAGAGTGCAGTAAGGCCTATTGTCGTATACCAGGATACCCCAAGTCAATCCTGAAACTCCTTGTTAGAGCTTTTACTCCTAGTTATATTTATTCTAGAGCCACCTCAACCTCTTTGTATCTATACAGGGACATATTTTCTTGATAAACCACTTACTCTATACTTACCAAAAATTAGAGGTGTTTTTTTATAATTTATCTCATCTTTAAGGTTCTTACTAAATTTTTCTATTCTTAATCTCCAAAAATAACTAGAAAATCCTCTAATAACAACTATAGTGACCCTAAACTTTTATAAATAACATTACATGATTTTAAGCATAATTATACATCAGAGTACATGCCAATGATCAAGAAGTCTAGTGTCTTGGAAGACTAGATACATAAAACTGAAAACATGGAACTAAATAAAAAAATTCCTTATTTAGTCATTATAAAGAGCCCCTAACTTACATTGTGCTCATACATCTTCATGGGATAACCTGGGGATAACATGAACAATGGGATGAGCTAAAAGCCCAGTAAGAGAAAGATAATAAGAACAAATCCTTAGCACATGGATTAGAAAACATGACATAATTAAAAAAGGTTTGTAAAATAAGGAATCATAACATATAAACATGGATTCATATAAATGTGCAATCATAGAAATGTGGTAGCAACTTATAACATGATTTTAGTACGAGTCCAGGCTAACCACAAAGATCGTTTCCCATAATAGCACAAGCCAAGGCTGACCGCCAAGACTGTTGCACATAATATATCATGAGACTTAACTTTACCCAATAAATTAGAGAGATATCTAGGTTCACCCATCTTAAAATGTTCATAAATATTATTTCCACAAAAATAATCATACATAATCAATCATACATAAATAAAAGGGAACACATGAAGAGAAATGGGTATCACATTCCTGACAAAAAGCATAATGAATGGGAGTATCATAAAAGTGTCCATGATAGAAAGGAATTAAAACTTAAATGGACATTAATAAGTTAGAATATTCATATATCCTTCTATTTTATTTAAAATATAAGTAACACTATATAAGAATAGTATTTAGGAAATTCTTAGCATTGAAACATTTTAGTGCGGTTTTAAGAAAAACACTAAAGAGATTTTAAAATAAAAAAGGAAAAAATATTTTATATAAAACTAGAAGTGAACCAATAAGGTTTTCATAATAAAAATACTGATTTTATAAATAAAATTTTGTCTTAAAATAGATGATAGAGTGCATTTGAAAATGATTAAAAATTTGGTAAGTTCCCTTAAAACTAGTTTTCTTAATGGGAAGTATCGAGGAGGGAATCACTTAAAAGAATGTATATCCCCAAAATAGAATGAGGGATGGATCTTGAAACATGGTTTTGGAGAATATAAAAAGAATTTATAAGTTTTACATAAAAAGAAAAAGACAAATTCATTTGGGTAAAAATAAAGATAGAGCAATCCTAAGGAATAAACACGGTTTAGGTATAATTTCTTATAGATTATCAGCATGATATCTAGTGTACTTAAGAGGTATTAATGAGAGATAAAGGGATTTATCATATTTTATAGATAATGAGGAATGTATGGGTAAGGTTTTTAATCATACCCCATCACTAGGAATTACACATAAAATGTTATAACATAGAGGACAATCATGAATAAAAGTGAAATAGAGAGGATCCCTTACCTTAAGTATGTTGGTGTTATCCACTGGTTATTAATGACCTGAATAAACAAATTAGGTTTATTGATTAATAATTATAGAACCTCTTATATATTTAAAATATTTATTATAAACTTTTTATGTTCATTAAATACCTTTTTGATTGGTTATAAGGTTCAATTTCATTGTTCGGGTATGTTTTCTTCCTTGGTTTTAATGATTGGTTCATGTTTGGACAAATAGGTATCATGAAGGTGGTTGTCCAGAATTGAAGTTATATTTTATTATTTAACATACAAAAATTTATATGATTGAAAATTTAATTTGGTTACTTTATGTAAATTTTAATAATTATATAAAACTTTAGTGACATCCTTTTGGGTTAATTGGCGGTTTTTGACCACAAAGAACACATTTTGTTTTATAAACCAAAACTATGTTTACTAAAGGATTACAGAACAATAGATGAAGAATAATACATATATTATGGTCTAGTTCAACCATGAAATTTTTTTCATGGCCAGAATTAAAGACAGTAATTGAAATTGATAAACGTTTGTCCTTGAATGTGCTAAATTAACACATCTCAAATGGTGTTTTCATTTCTTTCAAGTAAAATATTGGGAAAGGAGAGAGGATAATGAATTATCACATTAGAATAATATTATTCAAGTACATGTATTTTAATGGATTTATCATACCATTTTGGTAAAGGTAGTTGATGAAGGAAGCAATAAAAGAAAAGAACTTAAAGAAATAAAAAAAATGGAAATAGGAATTTACCTCTTGAGTTTAACTCCTTTTTGAGCCTCTTAAGAGGAGAGGTTTTGGTATTTTGAAGAGACTAGGGGATTTTGTACATGGAGAAGGATATTGGGATGAAATTTGGGAATAATATTGGAAATTCACAAGGCTTTATAATTGTGGACAGAAGAGGGAGTGAGGGGGATTATAGTGGAGGAGAGGAGGGTTTTCCTGATTTTTTAATCATTAGTTTATTAATTTCCATAAGGACCAGAAATAGTGATGATTCAATGGAAAAACAATAGTAATATGTGAATTTTAGTACGAACCAATTTTGATTTAATCATCATATCATCATCAATTACTCAATAAATCCATTTATTTAGCATTTATAGTAAATTGTCGTATTTTACTATTCATCAAAAATTCAAGTATTTTTGAAAAATACCAAAAATTCACCCGAACCATTTATCGATGTGTAGAATCCAAAAATTAAGTCTATTTTTTTAAAATAATTTTCTAAATATTATTAATTTAATATTTAATAAAAATGATAATTTACTCAAAAAATAACAAATTTAAAACATTTATTTTTTTATTCCAAGATATAGGTATATCGTACTTCCACTTAAATCTGATTTATATACTACCATAGATAAGTTTAATATTAATTAGGGTATATAAATATTAATAAGGGTATAATTAATATTCATAAGGGTATGTTACTATTCACTAAAAATTAATTTGGTCATATTAGATTCCAAATAACTTATCGATCGCAATCGTGTATGTCAGATTTTCAAAATTCAAATCACTAAAGTGAAAAACTTATGTTTATAATTCACATAGAAATTAATATTTCATTATGTTGTGATTACATGTGATTATATGACATAATTATAAGAAGTAAATTTTCATTGAAAAACATAGGGTCGTTACATGGACATTCTTGAAATAATGTCAATCACTAAATAGCCTTTTAACCAAGGTTTTTAATAAAATATCAATACCAAAATACATCCTCTAAATTTTAACTAAACTTTTCATGAATATTTATAACCCTTATAAAAGATGAAAATTCATTTCTTTGGAAATAATGTCATGAAATCAGCTTAACATTGATCCCATGTATATAACAAAGTATCTCTTGGTGTCACGTTCCAAACATGTGAATAGCCTCATGGTAAATTCTCTTGGAACATTGTAACAACCTTAATTGACATAATTCCTTTTGTAAATCAAGAATGATTCTTTATTCCAAAGTATATTGTATATATTCCTCAAATAAAAAATGTTACAAACTTCATCCTTTATGACATAGAACACTTCTTCCATAATCAGTTCTAGGGTAATCTATACCATCCAATTTTCTTATTCATATCCATCAAATATTTATCCAAACATCATTATATCAACATAAAGCATTGAATTAGGGTTACCTTCCCCAAATCAAAATATCACAATTCCATGAAATCAATTTTGTATATATTCATCACCCTTAAAAATGTCCTTTTAAATATTTAATGAATACTTATACTAAAAATGATTATATATTTCATGATTTATATAACATAATCTATAAATTAAAAAACATAAATACATTATTCATCCAATATTATTCATAAACCATTACTCATGCTTCATCAATTTATCCCTTAATACCTATTTCCTAGAATATGAAATATAAATCATGTCTTTATTTTCCTCAACCTCAGTCAAATCATGCTTCTTATATTTAATGTAAACAATACTGGAAGAACGTCACATACCTTTCACATTTTGTTTTTGGTCTCATTATCTTCAAATTTATATCCAATACTCATACCACCTTCTTGATTCTATTTATGAGATTTACACTTGGGAAATTGATCCACATAATTACCATACCTTACAAATTAGAAACTATAAATGTTAATAATGTTTCTTCTAGTTATATCCATTGACTAAAACCATAAATAATAGTATGATCATTACATATCATAGTAGAAAACCACATTGTAATGAAAATAATTACTTATAGGATGTCAAAATCATCAAACCTTCCTTAATTTATGTCACCCTAGGTTAATCATATGTTATTCATAGCCAACTTATATTTAAATCTTTCATGGTGGTTTGTGATGAGTTTGTGTATTCTTAAATTATATCCCCTAGTATTGTCAAACCAGGTGTGTAGTAAGGCCCATCCTCATGTACCATATTACACTAAGTGAGGCACGGAACATCTTGTTAGAGTTGTTAATCCTTGGTACATCTATGCTAGAGGCACATATACTTGTAGTATCTAGATAGGGATATATTTATAAGAAACCACTCACTCTATCCTTTTCCAAAATTCTAGATCATTTCCCAAAATGTTGACTCAACTTTATACTTATCCTTAGAGACATCGCTAAACATATCCTTAGAAATATACCTAAATATCTCACTAAAGTTTTATCATCCTAGTTTCCAAAGTTTAACTAAACCTTTCCTTTGACGCCAACTATAGTGACCTAGTCTTGACGTACATGGATGTTACATTATTTTAGATGAATATTCAGTACATTAAAAAATTCATGCCTGAGGAAAGTAATAGTTTAGTGTATTTGGAAACTTAGAAACAAAATATTCTATCCTGGTGAAATATCTTCAACATCTCCCATAAATATCTCCACCTTTATTACTTTTACCTAAAAAAATTCATAACCTAGGGAAAGGAATCATAAGAAATGGGTGAGATCAAATTCTCAGTAAGCGTAAATAAAGGAGATATGTAATAATAATTATGTGCATAACAGAATTAGAACATGATTATGAAAATAGAATATCATATCATTCAAATCAAAGATCATATACATGAATCATGAAATAAATCATAGTACTTCATAATACATTAATAGTAAGTAAATAAATAACACAATACATGAAAGAATAAATTTTGAATAAAACATTCAATTATGGAAAACACATAGTCATATAAAAACCTTTGTTAAGGAGGCCTACCAAGGCCTTTGTAACATGTTAGGCTTGGGATAATAACTCATTTACTTGCTTCGGTATTTGGATTCCCTCTCATGTACCCTTATATTTTAGGCTTCGGATATCCTCTCGTGTACCCTCTTATTTTGGGCCTGGGATGTATTCCCATTTCCCCTCTTGTTTCGGGCTTGGGGTTCCCTCTCGTTTACCCTCTTGTTTCAATCCTGGGATTTCTTATCACACACCCTCTTATTTTTGGCTTGGTTTCTTCTCCTGTGTAACCTCTTGTTTCAGGATTGGGATGTCCTCATATATACCCTTTGAGATCATAAAACATTTAGCATTACCTAATGAATTATAGGGAGATATAGATCCTACCCATCTCATAATGAAAACATACATAC
Organism: Viscum album; assembly: GCA_963277665.1. Classification (NCBI taxonomy): domain Eukaryota; kingdom Viridiplantae; phylum Streptophyta; class Magnoliopsida; order Santalales; family Viscaceae; genus Viscum; species Viscum album. The sequence continues at coordinate 269,535,407 of OY728164.1, read as the reverse complement.
ATGTTCTACAAGATCATAAATAATCATATCATAACCCAGGAAATGAAATGGGTATTATAAACATGTAATCATATCATAACTTGTGGAAAAAAGATAGGTTTCATAATCATTTAGTTATAAACAAAACCCATGAAAATAAGAGGATTTCCAAAGAATATAACAAATAAAAAAGATATTGGTTTCATAAAGATAGTGGCATTAAGCGTAACTCATTCATAGAAATAAAATGAATGGAACCTTTAGAGAATTTCCTAAAACGGCATGAGTAACATCAACATATGTCATCTTGGATGGAAAATAATTTTGAAATAATGTTTTAAAACTTTTCTTAAGGAAAATATCCTTTGTACTTTGGAAAAATATTTTTAATACATAAAACCATTTGAAAATACCTCTAAAAATTATAAAGAATACTTGAAATCATTAGAAAAAAAAAATCTTTGAAAACTAATAAAATAATCTTACAAACATTTATAAAATACTTTTTCATTGAAAAGACATTGAAACCTTATAAAGAATCCTTGAAAACTTTTGAAACCCATTTCTTTATAATACTTTGAAAAATTACAAATAAATCTTGAAATTTTTTTCAGAACCATTTCTTTGAAAATAATTTTAAAACTTATAAATAAATATTGAAAACATTTTCAAAACCATTTCATTGAAAATAATTTAAAATGATTGAAAATTTTTTGAAAAAAAATTCATTAAAAATATATTAAAAACATATAAATAAATCTTGAAACCATTTTGAAAACCATTTATTTTAAAATACTTTGAAATCTTACAAATACATCTTGAAAAAATTTTAGAAAGAATTTCTTTGAAAATACTTTAAAAACTTATAAATAAAGCTTGAAAACGTTTTGAAACCCATTTTTTTGAAAATAATTTTAAAACATATAAAGGAAGAATTGAAAAGCATATAAAGTTTTTAAAACCCTTTTCCCTTGAAAATGGGCTTCAAATATCTTTTGATAACATTTTTGAAAACCTTTTTGAAAACATGGTTTTTGAATGCAATATATTTTCGACCGAAGAAAGTGAGGGTAAGATTTTTCATAAAACATTATCTTAAGTACCAAATAGTGTAAAATGGTACTAATACATGGATATATCTTTAATAAAAATATGATAATGATCTCAATAGTTTTCTAGAAATATGGATCTTAATATTTTATCAAAATAATCATAAAAATAAACAATCTCAGAAAGTGATGAGATTGTTTTAATAAACTCTTATTACATGGTAAGCTGAGATCATATTCACTATTTTATAAAATTAAACTAATTGAATATTAAAATATAATTTAAATTGAGATATTCATGATATAACATTTAAAATGGAGGATTATACACCTCAAAAGAGAATTTAGGTGTATAACAAAACATGAGTCTTAATAAAGGAAAATTGAGACAAAACTATTTCACTGATTTGCTAAATTTTGAAACATAAACCCCATGAAATAAAAATAATAAAATGGATATGTTTATACCCATAACATTAAATATAATATTCATATAATATATTCATGGAAATTACATACATCACACAAAATAAGTGAGTGGGGATTAAGGCAGGTATCTCACGAAATTTAATGTGAGATTAAATTCTCTTACCTTGTGTCTTTAATCTCGTCGTACTTACTCAAACCACCTGTATAATAAATATAAATTTATTATAAATATTTTATATAACAACATAATTATATATAATACCATATAATATTTTATTATGACCTTATATTTCCAACTTTTTAATGATCCTTTGTTAAGGTTTCACTTCGGGTAATATTCCCTTTGTTCTTCACATGTGTCTTAATTTGTTATATCATTGGTCCTTATAATTATATCATGATTAAAAAATGTAAATAATGATATAAATATAATTTATATTCATTATATTTATATTAAAATAATCTATATAATATACAAGTATTAAATGGAATAAACTGTTTATGGAGATGGTAAGCTGTACGTACCGCATGAATGTTGTTTCTGTTTTTATGGATGTGGTAAAAGAAAGTATGTAAATGACATATTTATATATGTTTGTATGTATATATATGATTATTATATTAGCATTATTATATCATATATATCACATAATTTCACTAAACCCACAATACATTCCATGTGGTGTGTGAACAAATCACGTCTCTTTGAGGGGGCGGTAGTCCACACTTCATCAAACAAGATTATTGTATTAACACAAAATGGAAACTAAAAAAGGTATATGTTGTAAAAAGATATAAAGAAGATTAAGGACATAAAAAATATCATATATAACATATATAAACATATTTTCTATTATAATGGACATTATGATAGGTCATAAAGTAAAAATGAACAATCATTATTTCGTGAGGCAGTAGTTCACCGTACATAGAAACATTATGTTCATTGATCATTAGATGAAGGTGTGTTTAAGTGTAGGTAAAACCATTATAATAAAAACAAATTAGTATATTTAGGATACTGTTTTTTTCATATAACAATGGAATAAATATAGTGGAGGGGTGGAGAAGGAAAATAAAAGAAAGGATCTTGAGAGAAGACATTACTTCTTAATCGGGTAACTCTTTTTGGTTTGTGCCAAAAGGCTTCCTTGGGTTCCATTATTCCCAAGTGAAGGCTTATAAGAGGTATATAGTGATTTTGGTAAGTTTATTGGGCATTTCTCTCCCAAACATAATATTTTTTAGAGGTTTGAGGAAGTGGGAGAGATGGTGGATTTTTATAGGGAAGGAGAAGGACTCACTTAGAATTTTTATAAACAAGTTATGTGTACATATGTTATTACTAAAAAAATTCATAAAAAACAAAAAAAACTCAAGAATGGAAATTTTATAGGAAATATAATGACATATAATGGGTATTGGAAAAGTGGATAGATCATTTGGGCCCTTAATTTTAAGGTTTAGTCCTTAATTAATCTTAATTTGGCCTTAATCACTATGATTAATTTTAGTCACTTTTACTAATCTTTTTGGTCAAAAATTAACTTGGTCTTATTAGACTCTAAATATTTTATTGAATACAATTTTTTATGTCAGTTTTTGAAAATTCAAATTACAAAATTAGTGAAATTAAGATTAATGACAATCCTGTAGACTGGACAAAATAATGGGTTTTTAAAGTAGAAAAATGTTCCCAAGTTTGTTAAGATTTTATATTCCATTTCAAAGTGAAATTGATTCTAATGAAATAAATTTTATTAATAGATTTAATATTTATCTGATGTGACCTTTAAAAAATATATAATATAATTTATCATTAATAATTAATTAAACTAAAAAGAAGTTTTTAACTAAAAATAGTATTTTTCACTATTCATTAAAAAATGAAGTCTCTCTAAAAAATTCACCGTAGGATAATTAAGACATTATGAATTAAAAAATGATATTTATTTTATCAAATTAAATTTATAAATGAGTCTAAAATTAATTTTATTATTAAAAGTATTTCATTCAAGAAAAAATTATTTTTAAATATAAAAGGACTTTACCAAAAAATCATACCTTTCATTATCAATATGTTTTATTTATATAAAAAATATTTTAAAAGTATTTATTACTATTAATGTAACTACATTTAACATCTACGTTATAATTGTCTCATTTATATAAAATAATATGTTTTTTAGAAACTTAGTGTTGTTGGTATCGTATACCAAGTCAGTGTTGTGTGTAACGTACGCCAAGTCGGTGTTGCGTGTAATGTTCACCATGTTGGTTCCATGTTAAAAGAATGTTTGAGTTAGTTCATTTAAATACATAAATGAAAATTTAATTTATTAGGGTAAAACATCTTTGTGACCATAATAATATTTCCTTTCACATTCAATCAGTTTTCATATTCATTTATAATTAATTGGAAACCTATGGATTCTTATTATATTTTATAAACCATATATTTTCATAAATTATTTAATATTATTTATAACCTATAATTTAACTTCTATGTTATATATTATTATATTGAATAATAATATTTTAATAATATACTATTGTTCTATAAACCCTAGTCTTGTGTGTTACGCTAATCATCATGGAAAGTCATTACTTCATATAACACAAGTTAACATCGGTGTTCTGTGTAAAGAAAGATAAATTTTATGTTTTGTGTAGTGTACGATTAACCTGGTGTTGCGTATAATGTAAGCGAAACATAGTGGTTTGATATGAATTAAAATATCTTCTGTGTTGTGTGAAATCCAAAATATCAAAAAGGTTAAATTATTTCAAAAAATAATAATTCACAAAATCATGGTGTCTTACAATTACATGTAACACCGAGTTTAAACGAACTACACTATACATTTAAAATATTATTATTTAATGATATAGTTATACCATGTCCATTAAATTAGTAGATATGAATAAAATTAAAAAAAATAAAATTATATGGTTTATACATGTATAAAATAAATTCATTGGTTATCATCTTATTATAAATTAAAATAAAAATCAATTTAAAGTAAAAGAAGTATTTTTCTAAAAAACAATTTTTATGCACACAATATTTTTTTATCTTAATAAATTAAATTAATAACAATTGGTAAATTATTTTAATGAAATTTTTATAGTATATATTTAATAAAAAAAATTATCATTAATCTAATATTTCTATTAGGCATCAGAGAAGAATAAATTCAGTTTTATGCTTAAAACTCTATTTTTCTAAAAATTGGTTTCGTCACATTTTCCACATTTATTTTAAAATTAAATTTTTATAATTTTAGAAAAAATATTTTAAAAATTTAACTAAATTTTTTAAATCAACAATTCAAAACTATCTTTAAGTGAATTTTCTAGAATTTTCAGAAAATATTTGTTTTTCTATTAATAGTGAAAAATACTTATTTTTATTGAAAATGATATTTTTAAATCATTTACAAAGTTCCATTTTTTTAAAATGGTTTTAAAAGTAAAATTAGTTAAATATATTATGATTAATTAAATTTAGTTCATTGAAATCAATTTCATATTAAACTTTGATATAAAAACTTTTTATAATTAAGAAAAAAATTTCTTTAGAGAACAACATTTTTTCATGCTTATGGGATTGATTTTAAATTAAACTTTACCTCTTATTGAACTAAATTTGGTAGAATTAATTCCATATTTGGGATCAAAATAATTAATATTAGGTAATAAGCTCAACATAATTTTTTCATAATGAATAGTAAACATAGTAAAAATTAATTATCATAGTTAGGGTTAAAACAGGTTTACATGGGGTTAAAACAAAAGATAAGGGTAAGTTAACTAATTAAACTTGTCTACATCCTATTAGATAGAAATATTTCAACTTTACTATATCCCAACATTGAATCGATGGTAATTTGGAATATTATTTCTTGGGATTAACTTTATCGTTTTTTTCTTTCAGAAAATTTCCAAGTAGTTTCCAAGTGGGTCCTCTCCCGAACTTATAAGAGAACACATACTATAGTCTCCTCTATACACTTCAAGATCCTTTTGGTTTGACCTATACCTACCTAAAACCCATCCTAATTTCCCTTACCACATCCTAGATTCCTTATTTTTATTATTAAATTATCCTAAGAAGTATTTTGGGGGAAAACTAAATAGGTTGTCCAAAGAAGATAAGGTTTGAACACATACGAAGGAAGTCAGACCTGAGTCCATGGATTTTCATATCACTTTTATTTCTATGGGGAACATTCCATATTCACTACTTTTCTCCTTTTGTGGGTTATATACTATCTAGGAATTTATTTTCTGATTATTCTCATGAAAATTATTGTAATGGCTGGGTTTAGACACGTAAGGCTTTGGAATATTTAGAAAAATATTCCTAGAGTCAGATGTTAAGTTGGTGTGGGAATCTGGCGTCCATGGTGCCTTGGTGCGGATATATTAAAAATGTTGAATATATTTTATCGTGCATGCATAGTTTCACTTGAAAATTAATTAACTCTTGTTTTGAGTCTCGGGTTGGGTTTCTAAGAATTTGGTTGAGTCCATAATGTCATGTTTACCATAGCTGCAAGCTAAGATTTTTCTGGGTCATTATTTTTTCTCAGAGGCTGTTTTGGGTGTTGTGGCATTGAGAGGGGAATTAATTAGTTTGATTTTATTAAACCTAATTCCTCCCCCCTCTAACCCTAATACACACATCACCCTAACCAAGGAGAGTCATGCCTCCATATCTTCTCTTTGGTGATGATGAATTACTGTCTAATCATTGAAGCAATGTGTCGTTGATCCCCAATTTTGACATAGATCATAATCAAATCGAGAACCAAATAAATCTGAGCACCGTTCTTCAACCAAAGCTTCTTCATTTCACAATCAAGGAAGTTGGATTTTCATTTTGGTCCCAATCCATTTTGTTTTTCATTTTTATAAGGTTCTAGAGCCTAATTTCATTTTTTTATCCCTACTAGGTGGATCTAAAAGTTTTGGGTTGAATCAGGAAAAATTTGGTGATTTTGTAGGTGATTCCTGACTGATATCACCATCTACGTAGCATTTAGTTTAGTGAAATATTCCATGTAACTCTTCCTATTCGGGGAAGATGGGATTTTGGGACTACATGTCAGGTATAGGGGTTTCACACCTTGTAGTTCCCTAAACCGTGTGACCATGGGACATGGCTTGGGATAACCATTTGAAAACACATGGTTTTGTACTAGCACCTGGAAAAGATACAAGAAAATGGTTATTGGTACATAGAACTAGGAAAACTACACATGTAGGTGGTCATTTATCCAAACATTTCATATAGTATGGGATACATAACATGTGAGGGACAAGGTCAACTGGTCCATGTAGATGAGAAACACGGGTAGTGGTTGAGAGATGATGAACACAACATGTACCTCATCTATACATCATGTACCCAAACATATGTTGGAACAAGTGTAGAACAAATACATGGTAAGGTTATCTTGTGGGCTCACACACTGTGTGTGCCCTAGTGTACGTCGTGTACTACTATGAGATCCTCTAAGGATATTCTACGTTCCGTATCTTCTTCTCTAGGACTCGGATTTAGGCTTGTGAGTAGTCTATACTGAGTTATTTTCCACATAGAATTTAATGGTGTCCTCCATTTAGTATTACGAGATATGATGTGGTGTAAATAAATCTAGACTCTTGGGGAGTGGTAATAAGACGATGTTGGAGATCGGTGAGGTTTGTATAAAGAGACGCTAGGACTGTTACTCCCCTCATGGACTAGGGTGTGGGGTTTTTCTTACCTATCTACTTTGGTAGATATGGAACTCCCAAATTCATGGGAATGGGTTTTTTACCTTTGGGTAGTTTCCTCTAAGGGTTGTACTCCCCTGATGAACTAGGGTGTGGGTTTCCCTGTGACGTTCATGAAGGTAGTGTAGGTACTCCACTGTTGGACCAGAGAGCGGGTCCTCTATCTGTGGAGTCATTACTCCCCTATTGTATTAGGGAACAATCCCTCCATAGATTAATTATATATATATATATTTCACTCCCCTATCGAGTAGGGAGTGGGTCCTCTATTATTGGATTTGTTACTCCCTTATCGTTTCAAGGCGTGGGTAATCCATTCGTGTTGTTCCGGAAGATTCATTACTCCCCTTCCATATTAAGAATATTATCCTCAAGCCTGGGGTTAGTATTCCCATACTGTTTCATGGTGTGGTTCTCCTATAGTGAACGAGTTGGTAGAGTCGGTACTCCCCTGTTGTTTCAGGATACGGGTCCTTTAACCACTGAGTAGTACTCCCCTACCAAGTTAGGGTGTGGGTCCTCGATCTACAATGTGGTACTTCCATTTCATATCAGGTTGTGGGTCTTTCATGACTATTACTCCCCTATTATAATAGGGTGTTGTTCCTCACTTGTAGATTAGTACTCTCTCATATCTGAGTAGCAGCGGGGAGCGAATCCTCCATTGGAGTTGGGGCTCCCTTGACTGTTGGAAATAGTTACGAGCAGTGGCACCTTACACTTGATATGAATGATACTTAGATAGGATCTATTTCCCCCTTTAAATACAGAGGTGTGGTATATTACTTATAGGAGCAACATAGGTTAGTTAGAATCAATAATCCCCTGATTGTTGGGCAGGGACAAGGTTTGATTCCCTCTGTTCTCTCTTATTAAAGAGGATGAATGCATTGCATAGTCTGGAGTAGTGCCTCCTCAATTGTGTATAGTGGTTAGGGGTGGGAATCTTTATTTGGGTTTCTTTAGCTTGTTATGGGTGTGAGGTAGTGATGAAAAGACCTATGGTTGTGGTCACTAGATAAGAACCTAGTAATATGTTCTTGATGGATCATGTTTTCTCAGATGTACCATTTGGAATGGTAGATTTGTTCTTGATGGAGTGAATCTATAAGATGGGTGCCATCTGGGATGGTTGAGCTTATGGATTTTGTTATATTGGTTTGATGTTATGGTCAGAGCATACGAAGAAAATCTCATTACTAGCTATGAGGTTAGAACCTCCTGAGACTTAGTGTCTAAGATGAGTATATCTGGGTGATTTCTGGGAGTCCTTATAGTATAGTCACATGTCAAGGTTGAAACCCCTTATAGATCGAGTTGAATTTTCATATAAAGTTGAATATGGTTCGAGATTTATTTTCTCTCCCTATTGGGTTTCATTATGGCTAGGTCGAGTTGATTGTTGCTTTTCAGTTTATCCCTTTTCATTTTAGGGTTTTTGGGGAATCTACTGAGTATGTTTATACTCATACCTTCACTAGTTTTACCTGCACATGTTTTGTTTCATGTGTGGACCAAAAAACATCTGATAGAGTCTATGGAGGACCCAAGGCAGGAAGGTCTTAGTGAACTATAAAGACTGAGGTGTTTACTAGATCTTGGCTAAGGAGCTTTCTGATAGTTTTAGTTGATAGTGATTTCCTCCTTCTAAGCAGGTTGGATGCTTTTGTTGTTTTCTTTGGTGGTCATTGTTTCTCCCTTTTTCTATTTTAGTTCTTCTATTTTACTCTAGTTGTGGGATATATATGTATACACGAATTGGTTTCCTTTGGTTCTTAAATTTCATCATTTCATGAGCTTGGAGATGTTTTCATGCGTACAGGTACTTCGGCAATGCCTCCTATGTTAGTGATATAACTTCCATGTTCTAGTCTCCATCCACTAGACTATTGGAGGTGGGATTAAGGAGTTTTGGATCGAGCCATTTCAGGTCTTGTCATGAAGGAGTGGTATCATAGGTGGTCGGTTCCCCATTGGGACCATAGTGTCGTGATCTTGGATTGTGTTGCATAGTGATAGTGTTAGGATGTTTCGAGTTCGTCTCACAGGTCAGAGGTTCTAGTGTTGGTGTGGTGGTCGACATATCAATTCACCAAGACTCTAATAACCTACTTTTCGACTCAGTACATTAGAATATTAGTCCCTGGGAAATAATTTTTATATGAATCATATAGGACTGGGTTTTGGTTTTTCGTATCCTTCTTGATTCAGCTCCCTAAATATACTCTTTGACTGTGGTAAGTCATGATTCTATTTCAATATTTATCCACGAAGACAAAAAAAGGATTCTATGGTGTGATCATGGTGATGATACACCCTGTGATGAGGCTTCAGTGTAGGGAACTAATTCTGAGGATTTACATTTGGGTGGTCTACTGGTGGTGCCACAGCCCGTAGAGCAGTGGGTTTTACCGGTAGTTTGGGATGAGGACATGCACAAGATGATTTCACTACATGAGTTCTATAGGAAGTTTAATCTGATGTACCGTGGTGATCCAGACCCTCATGTGGTAGATGACTAGATTGAGGAAGTCACACAAGTTTTCTTCTTAGTAAGGAAACCTTCTGATCAGATGGTGGTCCTAACGGTGAGCCTTCTGCTGGGTTCAGCTAGGTGATGGCAGATTCTAGTGATACAGACTTATGAAGTAGTGATGCTCACTTGGGAAAATTATGAGAGACTCTTTAGGGAAGATTTTTACCCAACCACATTGAGATCAGTGTGTATCCAATAGCTTCTATAGCTTTGGCAGGGTATCATTATAGTGGAGGATTTTTCTGTGAGGTTCACATAATTGTCACGATACTCTTAGATATAGTTCAAGATGCATTATTCAGAGCAAGTAAATTTGGGTAGGGATTACATAGGGAGATCAGGGTGTTTGTGATTATTTTGTTCATTCTCACCTATGCTAGAGTGCCAGAGTGAGCTCTGGTGGTGGAAATTTTCCTGTATGAGGAATAGGTGGACTTGACCTGCATCAATAGTCACAAGGTTGAGGCATCTAGAGGATCTAGAAGATAACAGGAAATAGTTTCATGGAACAGGAGTCATACATACACCCAGACACAAACACATGAGTCTTTTGTGTAGGAGTAGCACCAAGGATCAAATCATCCATATGAGAGGTGGTGTTATGCTTGTGACGGCTGAGAGAATCTCACTAGAGATTGTCTGACCCCCCATGATGCTGAGAGGAAGCTAGATAATGATCTTTCTTGGAAGAGGCTTCATTCGGATTGATGATTTATTTGTGTTGTTGGATGAGGCATAGGATCTTGAAGATCAGCTGGAGGTGGTAGGTAGTTCCTGGTGTTTCCACCACCACCCCCAGTTAGTCTAAGCTAGGATTAGGGAGTTGGAGGACATGGGTGAGGATAGCTGTAGGCCATGTAGGCCTTTGACCAAGAATATCCAAGTATGGATAGATTTATTCCTTGTGTCCTTTCTACTTTCTATAGTATAAATTGTTAGGCATAGTTTGGGTACTCCATTCTTTCCACTCATGATTGAGGTTTAACCAGGGTGACGGGGGCATTAGTAGAACCCTGTGTTGGTTTTTATGATAAAGGACCCGGTAAGAACCAATGCATGTCTGGGAAACCCTTTGATTTTCATGAGTAACTTCATGTGTTTTTTATAAGATTTTTATAAAACACACTTGAGGAGGATATGTTGAAGTTTAATGTAGCTTTGAACTCATGATTTATGGGGACACTTTTCCACCGAGATGCATTTTTTTAACGTGATCAAAACCCTGTAGGAGTGTCAGAGCCACCCAAAGAGGACAGTATTAAGCTGTGGTTGATGAGTTTAATAGACGTGCGAGTTAGGGTGGAGGTTATGTAATGAAGTTTTGGAGTAGGTATTGTCACTGCCAGCAGATGTTTCCTACTTGACCCCTAGCTTGGTGGCCTTGGGAGAGGGAAAGCCTTACTTAGAATCATTCCATAGCAGCAGAGTAATAACCTACGATGTTTCTATAGTATGTATTGGTTTCCTAAAATCCATACTCAACTGGAATTTAACTAGTGGGATTAGTAGTATTTTTGTTTTGGTGAGTTGTGTTACAGTTGGAGGTTTGTAGATGAAGGGCCTGGTAAGACCCACTATTTACTCTTAAGAAACCCTGTTTTTTTCATGAATACCCTCAAGTGTTCAGTTTCAACCTTGAATGAAAGATTCTTAAGGAGTCTATTATTGTAACACACTAAGGTTTTCTAAAAATAAATTTAAATGTGTGAAACTTTATTTTAAGTAGATATTTATAACTATCCTTTAAACATAATTTTTCTACTTCTATGTTTTGAATTTCAAAAAACCGTCATCCAAAATTATGTTCAGTAAGTTATTTGGTTCCTAATGGAACAAAATTAATTTTTGGTGAATAATAACATAAATTTATGAATAGTAATATAAATAGTAATATGGATTTAATGAATAGTAAATTTTATTATTATTTTATTTTCTTAAGGCTTTAATATAATGAAATCTTGTTTAATTTTTCAATATGATATAAAATCTATTATAGTTTTAAAATTATTATTTTTGAATAAATTATGACTTAATATTAAATTAATAATATTTTAAAAACTATTTTCAAAAAAATCTATTTCATTTTTTAATTATACACATTGAGAATTGGTTGGGGTGAATTTTTGTGAATTTTTTGAAATTCATTAATTTTTAAAGAATAGTAAAATATGATAAATTCTAAATACTTCATTTACTACATAATAGGTGATGCAAGGATGATGTAATACCACTTGGTTCGAACTCACTTGCAATTATTACTATTTGGGGTCACATGAATTAATACTATTCATAGTCTTGAGAAAAAAATATTACAATAATGATTCTAATAATGTAAAATACCTCATGTCCTCCACTATAAATACCACCCTCATTCCACTCTTCCTCCCACACCACTCAAGACTTGAACCTTACCTAAGTTCTACCCAACACTCCTCACAGGACTCTTCCCCACGTCCTATAGCATCTGGACTCACCAAAAGTCTAAAACTAAAGGCCTTAAGAAGGATTTTAAGGAGAAGAGATCAAGAGGTAAACATCCTCTTTTGTTTTCTTTCTTTTCTTTCAATTTATATTATTCTTTTTAATTTTTTTAGATTATATTGGGAAATGTCATAAAATATCCCCCTTACATAAAATATTATTTAATAATGAATATAGACCTATTTTCCCTCATTAAAACATTTTATGAAATTTTATGTTATGTCGTTAGGCTGCCAAATTTTTTGTAAGGTATTTCTTAACTTTTATTTTATTTTGATATTGCTTTATTTTCTTTTTCTTTCCTCAACTACCCATATCCAAGATACATGAATGATCTATTATATTAAATATTCTATATTTCATCATGTTTAGGGAATACTCATCATTACATTTCTTCTCCCCTCCCACTTATTCAAGAAATTAAAACATCATCTATGATGTGTCGAATTACCGACATCATGAATGATGTGATTTCAGTTACACTTAATTTCTTCAAGACTGGTCATGAAACCATTTTTATGGTTGAAAAAGATTATAATTAATGTATTATATAATATATAAGTTTATGGAATCATTTTTTACACACGTTATTAATTTATGAAACAAAATGACTTTTTTACATTGGAAAAATCAACAAAATAACCTAAGCGCATATCAATAATGTTTTAACTTAGAAATCATCCTCATGTCAGAATTAAAAATGATAAATGGTATAATTTATGGATATATAAATATTTAAATACCACTCTATTCAATTATAGAGTTTTACTTCCAATCATCAACAATATCCATCATGAACTGATCACAAGAATCATGTAAAGAACACACCCAAAAAACAATACAAGGAACAAAATAATAACAATTAAAGAGTGAAATAATGTAATGAAATGATAATATAATATATTATAAAGATAAATATGTTTCTGTAAGATATTAATAACACTCTTTTAACCATTATATAGGATGTCTAAAAACATTTGAAGTAAGAAGAACCTGAGGTAAGGGACTTCTTAACCCGGTTTCCATTCTTTGGATTAACCTTATAATTAATTATTTATGTGGTATTAGAATTTTTTGTTTGATGGATTTTTTTATATTATGTTTAATTATGTGTATTTATAGTGTATATATATATTCTATCCACTCTATTAATTATCACTTCAATTATATGATATTTATAAGGGACTTTCCTTTTAAAAACCCCTTTTAAAATTCTATTTTACGCAATGTTTTTATGCAATTATTCATTTTCTATGATTATGTTCTAGTTTATAGAAACTATTTATGGTGAAGTTTGGGAACTATACATCCCTAAAATTCATTAGTTATATGTAAAATGGAGGTAGGTCTTATGGTTACTCCATTTGTAACTGCGATGGTTACACAAATTGTAAGGTAGCCATGATGGTTTCAAATTATAAGGCGGACGAGATGGTTAAAATATTTTTTATGTAATGACCCAAAAAAACTTTATAGTTCTATTTATGTTCTTATGTATTGTGGGAATATTTTATAAATCTCATGTTTCAAAAAATAAGTAGATATGGGTAACAAGTGTGTCTTTCTAAAATGATTTCATAAGTTACAAGTATTCATGGACTAATGTGCTCGTTCATTCCTTTTATATCCCTTACTGAGATTTTTGTGCTCATACCAAGTTTTTAAATGATTTTAATAGGTTATAAGGATGTGTAAGACAAATAATGAATCCAAGTTAAATGTTTGAAGAGTTTTCAATGAGATCATGTTTTAATTGAAAATGTGTAATGTTTTGAATGTGTTATATCCCTTTTCTCTAAAGATCTAAACTGAAAAATATCCTCAATGTGAAAAGAAGAGATTTTTTGACTAAATTAATGATTATGTAATGTAATAAGGCTAAGTCCTTATAGTTGGTATCATATGATGGTTTAGATAACTTTAGGGGGTAGGGTGATGTTAATAGAATACCATAAATGATTTTTACTTTTTGGTTAATTTTAAATGTTATAGAATTTAAATATTACCATGTTGCTTCAACTATGATATGTTTGTTTAGAATGGTTTTCTGCAGAATAAAAAGGGAAGCTGAAGGGGATAGGCATCAACAGATTGACATCCTTCTGAATATGCATCATGTAATTGTAGGGATTGGAACTGAGCAGTTTGTAACAGTAATAGATTAGCTAACACAGTAAATAAATGGTGGTGTAACCCATTCAAGAGAACAACCAAAGGTACCACAATAGAACATGAAAATAGTGGAACATTTTATGAGACAATACCCTCCTTCTTTCAATGGATATTATCACCCAGTAGAGGATGAAAGATGGATTAAATACATTGAAAAGATATTTGATGTAATGGGTTGTTCAAATAATCAAAAGTTAAGTGTTGGGAAAAAATCCCTCAAGGTATCATTGAAGCATTTTTTGAGGTGATTGTGTTTGTTGACAAAGTGGACATCTATGTTGTGATTGTTGACTAATAAAACCATGACATACAAATTTTTTGACAAAGGGGATTTCATGGTGGCATTTTGAGTTCAATAGTTGTGGTTAATGATCAATGTTTGATTCAAGAATGTCAACAAAGGAATGGATGATTTTGAGGAGGTACAAAAAGAGTAGATACAAGGTGGCACTGTTTTCCAGTGATTGCCAAATTTTTGGGCATGAAAATCAACAAATGAAGAAAATTGTTTTTTGGCAAAGGGACTTGCACGTCGTGTACTTGAAGGAGAGGAAACTTGTGCGCCATGTGTTTGTCAAGATCAAAACATAAAAATATGTTTAATGGAGAAGGGTCGCGCAAGTTTTATGTTTGGTCGCGCAAGTGACTTACGCGACAGAGACTTGCGCACCGAAACTTGCACGCTAAGGGTAGACTTGTGCGTTGTCACATAGGGTGTCCAAATGCCTATAAATATAGGTCGACCCCTCCGCATTCTGTAGAGAGTTAAACATTTAGAAAAATCAGATCTCTCGTCACGCAGGTGTGGTGGTCACTCAAGTGGTGTGTGGTCATGCAAGAATAAGTTGTGTGCCATGTGATAGTTGCGCTCTTAAGGTGGTTTGGGTGAGATAGGAAGTGAGTCGCACAAGTGTTGAGTTGTAGAATATGGCGTCGTGCATGTGGTTTGGTGACACTTGCGCGCCAGATTTTGAAGAAGCGTGAAAGTTGTTAGTTGCACGTCAATATTGGTTTGGGCGTAAAAGGGTGTGTGTTGCGCAAGTTTAGAGTTGCAGAAGCTTGTGTCGCACAACTAGTTGAGGAGGACTTGCGTGCCAAATTTGACTTGCACGTCGAGACTTGTGTGTCGGCTTAGAGAAGGGATCCAAGTAAGTTTGTTTCACTTCAGTGGTTCAGGGCTACGTGGAAGCTGAAAAATTTCTTGATACCCTCGGTGCAAAGAGAGATTCATCTACGGGTGAAATTTGTACTTCATCAGGGCATCTACATACAACAGAGGATGAATTCATTAGTGATAATGAAGAGACCTACAGGTCTATAAACTGTGAGTGGATCCTTTCCAGAATCAATGAGAAAAGGAAGAGGAAGAAGGTGATCCTCTCCACCAGTAGTGAACCAGAGAGAGAGAGACAGGGAGTGACCCTTGGGAAAGTAGTGAGATGACCCTAAACTTTGTAAATGAAGTGAGCCTAGGAATAGAAGTGATCTATCCCGAAAATTATTGGCAGTGAGCCTTATTGTATTTGGTACAGTGGCACATCGTCATTGTATGCTCCTTGGATGTAACCCAGTGAGGGTGAACCAAGTAAAAATCTCTATGTCTTCCTGCTTGCTTCCCTGCATTGCATTCAAAGCATCATCATCAGATAAAGAAGAAAAGAAGTTGTCATAATAAATACACAAGTGAAAAAAAGTGACCCATGTAATAAAGAGTTCAAGGTCCGGTGGGGCAGGAATAATTTAGAAAAGAATATCCATACCCTGATTCACCCCCCCCCCCTCTCAGGGTATATAGGCCCATATTGGTCCTAACAGTAAGTATATCCATTTATTTTTTTGAAGTTGAATCTAATCAGTGGTGGTCAATGGTAAGGAATATTAGGGATATAGAGGATATTTATGCCTTAGAGTGGAATGAATTTCAAAATATTTTCCTTTAAAAATATTTTACTAAGGTGGTGCAACTTAGGATGGAGAAGAAATTCCTTGAATTGAAGTAAAATGAGGAAGATTAAATGGTTGTGTATGAAGTGAACTTCACCCAGCTGGAGAGGTATGCTCCAAATCTTATTCTAGATCTTGATAACAAAATCAACTACTTTTACTCGGGATTGAAGCCAAGGTATGGAAGGGAATTGGCCTCCTGTGAATTCAAAAGTTATGAGAAACATGTCTGATGTGCTGAGAGTGTAGAGATGGAGTTTACTGATGATCGCATGCATTTTGGAAACAAGGAAAAGAAGTGGCCCAGATGGAAATCTATGGGTAAGAATCAACCAAAGAAATATGTTGGTAAGAAAATCAAGTTTCTAGTTTGTGAAAAGTGTGGCAAGAAGAAACTTGGGGAATGTCTTACCAAAACTGAGAAGTGTTTTCAATGTGGTATGTTTGGACATATGGCCCAAGATTATAATTAAAGTGATCCTAAGACTAATCCTACTAAGAAAACTATTATGTGTTTTAAATGTGGTGAGATGGGTCATTATGAAAATGTCTTCCCAAAAAGAGATCCAAATGATGAAAAAAAAAAGACAAACTTTAAGAATAAAGGTGTAGTGAGAAATTTTTCGACTACGTCAGCAGATGTTGGGCCATCCAATGAAGTTGTATCAGGTACTTTGTTTGTTTACTCATATTTTTCTAAATTTTTGTTCGATACAGGTTCAACACATTCCTTCATTTCTGAAAAAATTTCTAGTAAATTAGAAATATCACCTCAAAAAATAAGACCATGACCTGTTGTTAAAACAACAAGGGAAATATTATAGAAAAGATGGATTATAAGAATATTTTTAATATAATCTGTAGAAACAATTTACCTACAAACCTTGTTTTTTTGCCCTTAGTCGGGTTTGATGTTATTCTGGGAATGGATTGGCTTTCTGTTTATCGTGCTAAGATTTACTGTAGAGATAAAGAAGTTATTTTTCAAAAAGAGTTTCAGTTTGTATACAAGAATAAACCCATACAATTGATAACATATCAGGAATCTGAAAAAATATTGAATTTTGGAAATGAAATTTATCTTGCTCATATTGTTGAAAACAAGGGAATTGTTTAGATTAATGATGTTCCAGTGGTAAATGAATACCTTGATGTTTTTTCTAATGATTTACCTCATGTCATACCTAATTGGGAAGTTTAATTCATAATTGACTTAGTTTTTGATGCTAAGACAATTTAAAACCCCCATATTGTATGGCTCAAATATAACTTTGAATTAAAAAATGATTTATAGGATTTCCTTGATAAAGGCTTTATTCGTCCTTGCACTTCACTATGGGGAGCTCTTGTTTTTTTTGTTAAAAATAAATATGGTTTCATGAGACATTCCATTGATTATAGAGCCTTGGATAACATCACTGTTAAAAATAAGTATCTTTTGCCTCATATCGATGACTTGTTTGATCAGCTCCAGGGAGCTCAGAACTTTTCCAAAATTGACTTGATATCTAGAAACCATCAGCTGATGGTGAAGAAGGATGACATCCCAAAACAGAATTTCTTACTAGATATGGGTATTATTAATTTATTGTTATGTTGTTTGGGTTAACTAATTCACCTAATGTATTCATGAATCTTATGAATAGAATATTTCATGAGTTCATAGATGTGTTTGTGGTTGTGTTTATTAATGACATTCTAGTATTTTATAATAGTAAAGAAGAGCATGAAAAACATCTAAGGGTTGTTTTTTAAACCTTAAATGAAAAGAAACTGTATATAAAATTTAGAAAGTGTGATTTTTGGTTGCAACAGATTTCTTTTCTTGAGAACATTGTAAATAAGGATGGAATAAAAGTAGATCCTTAAAAAACAAAAGTGGTTGATGAATGGAAAATATCCAAAAATGATACATAGATTTTTATTTTTATTGGGTTAGCAAGTTATTATCGACATTTTGTTAAAAACTTTGCACGGTTATCTAGCCAGATAACCAAGTTAACCTGAAAAGGGGTTAAATTTATTTGGATAGAATAATGTGATGTTTTTTTCAGGAACTAAATAATAGATTGTTGAATGCTCCGGTTTTGGACTTTCCTTCCTGAAATGGTGAGTTTTTCATCTATAGTGATGCTTCATTGAAGGGACTTTGTTGATTTTTGATGCAGAATGATCAGGTAATTTCTTATGCTTCAAGAAAAATAAAACCTCATGAGTTAAATTATCCCATACATGATTTAGAATTGGATGATGTGGTTTCTTCTCTTAAAATTTGGAGGCATCATTTATACGAATCCAAATTCCAAATATATACTGACTATAAAAGTTTGAAGTATATATTCACTCAAAAGGAATTAAACACGAGGAAGAGAAGATGGCTTGAACTAATAAAGTATTATAATTTAATGATCAACTACCATCCAGTAAAATCAAATAAAGTGGCAGATTCCTTGAGTTGAAAACATCATGCATCATTAACCATGTTACATTTGGAACATGATACCTTGATTAATGATTTGATGAATTTTGGACTACAAGTTATTGGTGCAGGAAATACCTATGTTTTGTTTTAGGTTTTAGTGCAGTCATCATTATCAGACAGAATTAATCAAGTGCAGAAGGAATACCTTGAGCTGTAGAAAAAGGTACAATTAGTTAAAATAGGTAAGTTTCCAGAATTTAACCTTGATAAAGATTGTGTTTTAGGATTTGGAAAATGGTTTTGTGTGCCTTGTGATTTCCAGTTGAAGAAATAATTATTGTGTGAAGCTCATAGTTCTCCATTTTTAGTTCATCCTGGCAGTATTGAGATGTACAGAGACCTTCAGAAGTATTATTGGTGGGATGTAATGAAAAGATATTTTGCTTATTTTACCATTAAATGTTTAACGTGTCAATAGGTTAAAGCAAAGTGGCAGTTACCAAAGAGAATTCTTCAGCCTTTGCATGTGCCAGAGTGGAAATGGGAGAATGTATCCATGGACTTTTTGGTGGGACTACCGAAGAATTATAGAGGTAACAATGTGATTTGGGATACTGTTGATTGGCTGAAAAAATCTTCACATTTTATTTCTATTCGAGATACAATGTATTTCGATCAGATTTCTTGACATTATCTCAAAGAGATTATTAGGTTACATGGAGTTCCTCTTTCCATTGTATCTGACCGGGATCCCAAGTTCACTTCTAACTTTTGGAAGGGGATTCATAGTTCATTATGCATAGAATTCCATTTCATTAAAAAAATTCATCCTTAATCAGATGGGAAATCAAAACGAACGATTCATACTTTGGAGGATATGCTTCGAGCTTGTTCAATGGACTACCAGGGAAGCTGGGATAATCATATTTCTTTGGTTGAGTTTTCTTATAATAAAAGTTATCATTAGAGTATAAAGATGGAACCTTTTAATGCATTGTATGGGAAGTGGTGTTGGACTCCATCGTTTTGGGATGAAGTTGGTGAAAGAAAGTTCATGGGGTCAGAATTAGTAGAGGAAGTGGCTGAGAAAGTGAAGATGATCCAACAGCACATGAGGACAGCTTAGAGAAGGCCGAAAAGTTATGCATATAATATAAGTAAATACTTATCAATAGAGGTAGGTGACCATGTTTTCCTTAAAATATCTCCTTAGAAAATAGTGATTCATTTTGGTAAGAAAGGAAAGCTAAGTTTGCGGTTCATCGGCCCTTTTAAATCCTGGTGAAAGTTGGACTAGTTTCATATCGAGTAGCTTTGCCTCTGATTTTGTCTCAAGTACATAATTTTTTTTCTTGTTTTGATGTTGAGAAAGTATGTTCTAGATTCAACTCATGTTTTTATCCCAGAAGCAGTTCAGCTGAAAGAGAACTTTTTTTATGAAGAGAAACCAGTTCATATTTTTGATCAAAGGGAATAGGTATTGCAGAATAAGGTAATCTAACAGGTAATGGTTTTGTGGAGAAACCATATGGTTGAAGAAGCAACATGGGATTCTAAAAATGATATGAGGGAAAGGTACCCTCACTTGTTTAATAAGTAAATAAAATTGCGAGGACGCAATTTCTAGAAGGTGGGGATAATGTAACACCCCAAGTTTTTATAAAAATAAATTTAAATTAATGAAACTTTTTTTTAAGTAGATATTTATAACTATCCATTAAACATAATGTTTCTACTTCTATACTTTGAATTTTTAAAAATGTTCATCTACAATTTTATTCAGTAATTGTTTTGGAGTCTAATGGAACAAACTTAATTTTTAGTGAACAGTAACATACACTTTTGAATAGTAATACGAATAGTAATATGAATAGTAATATGACCCTAGTGAATAGTAAATTGTATTTTTATTTTATTTTCTTAAGGATTTAAAATAATGACACCTTGCTTAATTTTTCAATGTTATATAAAAGCAGTTATAGTTTTAAAATTGTTATTTTTGAATAAATTATGATTTTATTTAAATATTAAATCAATAATATTTAGAAAATTATTTTCAAAAATAGCGTTTTTTTTAATTATACACGTTGAAAAAATTTTATGGTGAAGTTTTTGGAATTTTTTGAAATTCTATAATTTTTTGTGAATAGTAAAATATGATAAAATATAACAAATGCTAAATACTTGATTGACTACATCATAGGTGATGCAAGGATGATTTAAGACTACTTGGTTTGAACCCACATGCCATTATTACTATTTGTGGTCACATAACTTAAGACTACTCATAGTCTTGAGAAAAACTATTACAATAATGATTAAAATAATGTAAAATACCTCATATCCTCCACTATAAATACCACCCTCATTCCACTCTTCCTCTCACACCTCTCAATCCATTAGCCTTACCTAAGTTCTACCTAATACTCCTCCCAAGACACTTCCCTACGTACTATAGCTTCTATTCTCACAAAAAGGCCATAACCAAAGGCCTTAAGAAGGATCTCAAGGAGAAGAGATCAAGAGGTAAACATCCTATATTGTTTTCTTTCTTTCCATTCATTTTATGTTATTCTTTTTAATTTAACTTTGTCTTATGTTGGTATATTTCATTATATATCCCCCTTACTTTCCATATTATGTAATAATGATTAGATAACCCTTTTCTCTAATCAAAATATTTTATGAAATTTTAAGCAACGTCGTTAGGATACCAAAGTTTCGTAAGAAATTTCTCAACTTTTATTTTATTTTGAGATTCCTTTATTTTATTTTTATTTCCTCACCTCCCTTTATCTAAGAGGAATGGATGATCTAGTATCTTAAATTTTTTATATTTCATAATGTTTATGTAATACTCACCATTACATTTCTTCTCCTTTCCCACTTATTCAAGAAATTAAAACATCGTCCGTGATGGCTCTAATTACCGACATTGTGGACGATGTGATTTCAATTTCTTTTACATCCTTCAAGACTGGTCATGAAACCATTTTTATGGTTGAAACAGATTATAATTTATGTATTATATCTTATATAAGGTTTTGGAATCATTTTTTACACTTGTTATTAATTTATGAAATAAAATGAGTTCTTTACGATTGAAGATTCGCCAAAATGACCTAAGCGCATATCAATAATGTTTTAACTTAGGAATCGTTATAATGTCCAAATTAAAAATGATCAAAATTATAATTTATCATTACATAAATATTTAAATACTACTCCATTACAATGATATAGTTTCACTTCCAATCTATAAGAATATCCCTCATGAACCGATCATGTGAATCATATAAAGAACACATCCGAAAACAATGCAAGGAACAAAATACTAACAATTAAAGGGTGAAATTATGTAATAAAATGATAATATAATATATTATAAAGATTAATATGTATATTTAAGATATTAATAACACTCTTTTAACAATTATACAGGATTTCTAAACACGTTTTAATTAATAATAACCCAAGGTAAGGGAATTCTTAACCTGGTTACCATTCTTTGAGTTAACCTTCTACTTCATTATTTATATGGTATTATAATTGTTTGTGTGATGTGTTTTGTTTATATTATGTTTAATTATGTGTATTTATATTTTATATACATATTCCATCAACTCTATTAATTTTCACTTCAATTATATTATATTTATAATGGGATTTCCTTTTAAAAACCTCTTTTAAAAATCTGTTTTACGCAATATTTTTATAAAATTATTCATATTGTGTGATTGCACTATGGTTATTGGGAATTTTTTATGATGAAGGGTGGGACCTATATCTCCCTCCAATTCATTGGTTATGTGTATGTTTTATGTCAGTTTTTTGGTTACTCCAAGTTTAACTGTGATGGTTACACAAATCATAAGGTAGCTATGAGGGTTCCAAATTATATGTTAGTCAAGATGGTTACAAGATTTTTTAAGTAATGTCCCAATAAACGTTTATGGTTCTATTTATGTTCTTATGTATTGTGGTAATCTTGGGGAAGTCTCATGTTTTACAAAATAAGTATATATGGGTGACAAGTGTGTCTTTTGAAAATGATTTCATACGTTATAAATATTCATGGATTAATGTGCTATTTCCTTCTTTTTATATCCCTTATTAAGATTTTTGTGCTCATCCCGAGTTTTTAAATGATTTTCATAAGTTATAAGGATTTTAAAGACAAATAAATAATCCATGTTAAATGTTTGAAGAGTTGTCGATGAGATCATGTTTTAATTGAAAATTTTATATTTTGGAAGAAAATAATATTGTTATTATGGTATCCACTGTGTATTAATGTGTAATGTTATGATATTGTTGTGTACCTTTTCCCTAAATCTATAAATTCAAAAATATCTTCAATGTGAAATGAAGGTATTTATTTACTAAATTATTGATTATGTAATTTAATAAAGTTGGGTCCTTATAATTGTACAGTCAATCCAAGGGTAGATGTGAACTGTAGGGTTCTGTCAGTATCTACATCATGTTAGCAAGGTGGTGTACTGCTACACCCCATGACTAAAGATGTACTGTGGTGCTTGGTGTTTTTCCACCTATCGTATCTAAGGAAGAATGTACATGTTGTTTCATGATGTGGTCATAGTAAAATATTGACATAAGAGTTATTTGATGTTGGTGGTTCCTCTATTGTACATGCTTGTAAGCAGTGCATGAACCCTTGATGAGCTCACTGGCGCAGGTGTCCAGTGAGGAGCTAAATTTCTTCACTTGTTCTTAGACTTTCACTTTTTATGTAAGAAAATCCTTAAGGTGGGGAGAATTTAATGACTTGTTTTTGACCTATAAGGCTTTAGAATATTTCATAAAATATTCCCTAAGTCGCCACGCTTAGTCAGCACAAGAATTTTGGGACTGGGGTGGCTCGATGCAGTAATATTAAAAATATTAAATATATTTTGTCATGTGTATGAAGCTTCACTTGAAAATTAAATAGATCATATTTTTTGTCTCATATCATATTTTGAAGACCATGGTTGAGTCTAGAACATCATGTTTTCTTAGGGCGAGACATAAGGTTGTATGCGCCGGGAGTTTCGTTCGGAGGCCGTTTTGGGTGATGTGGTGTTGAGAGGAGGATTAATTGGTTTAATTTTATTAAACCTCATTCCTCCCCCTATAACCCTCATACATGAATCACCCCAACCAAGGAGAATCTCACATCTATATCCTCTTTCTTTGGTGATGACGAACCACCACCAAATCATCAATTTAAGGTGTCATTGATCCCCATTTTTGACACAAATCATTATCAAATCGAGAAATAGACTGATATGGGAACCATTCTTCAACTGAAACTTTTTAATTTCACTATCAAGGTAGGAGGATTTGAGTTTTGGCCCAATCACTATCATTTTTCGTTGTTCTAATATTCTAGAACCCTATTGCCTTTTTTATCCTTGCTACGTAGATATATGGGTTTCGAGTTGAATCGTGGAGAAACGTGTGATTTTTCAGGTGATTCCCAACTAGAATCACAATATAAAAATTGTGTAGTTTAGTTAAAGACACCATGTAGCTTTTTTTATTCAAGTAATATGTGGTTTTGGGACTACATGTTGTGTATAGTGGTTATACGCCTTGTAGTTTACTAAATTGTGTCGCCATAGGACACAACTTGGGATAGTCGTGTGAAAACACATGGCCATGTACTAACACACAACCAAGATACATAGACATAGGGTATGATACACAAACATAGGGTATGATACATAGACACAAGAAAACTATAAAAGAATATGGTCATTTATCCGAACACACCATGTAGTATGGGATACCTTTCATGTGAGGGAGACGGTCGACCGGTCTGTATAGAAGAGAAACATAGCCAAGGGATGAGAGATGAGGAAGATGACGTTTACCTCCTCTATAACACCTCGAGTTTTTATGGACAATTTTTTTGAATAAATTAAAATTTTACTTTTTTATCTTTCAATGCACTAAGTCAAACATTCCTTTCACATTAAACTGACTTATTGTATGTTACACGCAACACCGAGTTGGTGTACGATACACGCAACACTAAGCATAGATGTTGTTCAATATATAAAAGAACTATGTTTGGATTATGTTATATGAAACACCAAAGGAAGATTTCACTACATGAAAAACTGAATTGGATTGTGTAACAAGCAAGAGCGATCTTCCTCGATAGATTGCATTGTACACAATACCGAGTTTCACTAAACAATGATATATTATTAAAATATTATTATTTAATGGGATATAAACTAGCTGTTAAGAATATTATTAACCACATTTGGAATTTTATATAATATTAAAATTCATCTTATGTACTTTATATACATGATATAAGAACAAATTCAATTTTTCAAATAAAATAAGTATTTTTCAAAAAACACAGTTTTGTCACCTTTTGATGGAACGCCCATTAAAAATATATTTTTTAACACTTTTATATATTCTATTTGACCAAATAACCTTCTTCTTTAGAAGCGGGACATCAAAATTTTCCTTGATTGAAATTTTGTTATTTTTCTGATGAAATTTATATTTTAATGATTAGTGAAAAATACTGCATTTTAATACAAAAAATGTATTCTCATCTAATTTATTTATATAGATATATTATCTTTTTAATTGGTTTTAAAGTGTAATTGGATTATTTTTTTATCATTTAATATAATTTTTGTCATTGTAATTAATTTCACATTTAAATTGGATATAAGCATAAGTCAATATTTTTGTAGTTTTTACTTCTTAAAAACCCGCTTTCTTGTTTTGACAACATGAATTAATTTTAAATTAGTTTCTGCCAATAATATATTTTGAATTTATAAAAAATCATTCCATATTTGGAATCATAATTTTAAAAAGTTTTAAACAAGTACCTTTTATTTTTTTGACATTATGAATAGTAATTGCAGTAATTATTTTTATTTTTCATGGTTAAAGGGTAAATCAGGTAAATAAGGGTAAAAATATTATTAAAATAATATAAAAACATCCTAACATGTGTCCTAATCCTATTGGATGGGATATTTCCGACCATGAGCATCCTTTGGTCTATTTTATGACCTCATGGATCCACTTGGGTGTGATAATGACCTTTTATAATATTTAATTTAAAGTAAAGAGAAATATAAAATAAACATGTATCTTATACTAAAACATTTTTAATATAGGGTTATATAACTGATATATTTGAAAATAAATAGTAATTATAAATATAGAAAAATTCCCACATCATGGTATTTTATTTATAATTTTTATACATTAAATAAATAAATTTTTTATGACATAATGATGTAATAATTACCTAATTAATGAAATATTCAAATAACTGGTATTATCAATATTAATATAAATGTAATATGATCATTTTGATGCCATAAAATAGTTTTTTAGATGACATTGATATGTAAGGTATTATTTAATTCATTTTATTCTAAATAATAAAATTTTTATGACTTTAACAAAAATCAATTACTAAATTGTGTCAAAATTGACATAAATGATTTTAAAAAAAATATTTTATTAAATGATAAAATAGTCTTAAAAATATAATATTAGTCCAAATTAATTATATAATTTTAAAAATTACATTAATGATCCACTTGAGGTTTTTTTGACATTTTATAGTACCTATAGTGACCATATATTATGAAAATACAAGAAGACATGGTAAGAGTTAATGTTTTTAACTAAGGGTTAAATCTAAAAGATAAGGATAATTTTGCAAACTAAACTTGGATATAACCTATTGGTTGAGATTATTTAGACACATTCTCATCTTATATTTTAAATAAATTATTTTTTGACCTTTATAAACCTAAAATTAATTTATAATAAATTAATATTTAAAGACTTTCTTAAAGTGCCCCTCACCTCTCCTATAAAACGGAACTTCTCCTTCTCTTTTAATAACACTTATAAATCCCTTTTCATAGCCAAAACCATCCCATTTTCTGTCCTAAATTCCCTAAATTCATCCTATATACCACACTTTTGGAATAAATCCATCTTATGGATACCATTTGTGCAAATCAAAAGAAGATACTCAAAGAAATGGTAATTTTCTTATCACCTCTTTCAAAACTATTTTCTTCATCTACTTCTTCTTATTATGTTTTTCCATAATAAAGTAATAAACAAAGTATATTATAAATTCTGAGATGTTATTATAATTATGGTACAACCTTATACATCCTTTTATCCATCCTATTAAGAACAATATCATCATGCATGAGTGTGTACGGCTTACTGTCTCCACGTCATGGTGTAATTGGTTATTCAACAATTCTTAATTTGGATGGGTATAATGATGAATTTAATGAATTTAAATAATTAATATAACATGATAATTATTATGTATAATTAATATACCATCCAATTCTATACAACTTAACCATTAAGTGAATGATAGCGTCGCTCGTGGGTAAATACGGTCTACCGTCTCCACGATGCGATGAGATTCATTCTCCATGTTAACCATTCAAGAATGATTATAAAGTATATATGATAAATAAGAATTAAATATATGAAATAATTATTCTAATGTATTTGTATATGTGTGTGTGTGTGTCATTTACTTGCTTCCATTCAATTCAATAAGGAAACGAAAATAGTGTTCAGGCGTACGTATGGCCTACCATCTCCATGAATGGTGTATTCCATTTCATTTATATATCTATTATAATTAATATTTATGATATATAAGTCATTTTTTACATTTTTAAGTAATTAAATAATTATCAACGTTATAAGATCAAGAATAACAAGTCAAAACACGTACGATAAATAAAACTATTATTACCCAAAATGTTGCTTTAACATGAAATTGATAAATAAATGGGTAATATAAAGTCATAAGTGAATAATATATGATATAATAGATACGTTATGGTTCTTTTACAAATTAATAATATTTTTAAACCCACTATACAGGATTTTTGGACACATACAGAAGAAATCGGACCTAAGGTAAGGGTTAATTTTTCAATCTCATTGTTATTTGAGATTATTTATACATAAGTATTTACTGGGGTGTATTTATGATCAACATCCATGTTCCCTAAATATGTAATACTATTTATATTCTTCTACAATTTTTTAAAGTTAATTTTACCCATTTGTGAATTTCTACTAAATGGTATGAAAGGAATATTTTTTCATTATTCAATATGAGGTACTTTCTTTGACTTTTCTAGCAAAAGGATGAAGAGAATGTTTTTTTAACTATTAAGGCATGAATGGATTTTTATGCTTTTATAACGCCTTATTTCCATGAATATTCCTTTACATGATTTCAAGTTTATTTTCAATTAAATTATTTTATTTTAAAATTACTTAGAATTTTGAGAAAAGAAATTTTTTTAAGAAGAAAGGATATTTTCCTCCAGAATTAATTTCAAGTATTTTATCAAAATTATTTTCCATCTAAGATGAAATAGGGTTAGGTTTCCATACCTATTATTTCTTTGATTTTATTGTGTTTATGATGGAATTATTTTTATGAAATCTGTTTATTTTGTATGGATTATGATGGATTGATTTTTAAGAAACCCGTTTTTTGTTCCTTGGGTTATGCTATGGTGAATGGTTTATGTTTTTTTTGTCACATGTAAGAATGATTTAATTATGATATGGGTGAGACATATATCTCCCTCTAATTCATTGGGTAAAGATTTATATCTCTTGAGATATACATGACTGGAATGGTATGTAAATCTAGTTCAGTAATATGGGGATGAAACGACAAGTATATATGGATCAGTAATACAGGGCTTGAATGAGGAGTTAACTCGGATCAGTAATGGACTTTTTCTATTATGATAGTCTTGGCTATGAGCCTTGGCAAATATGGAAATTATTTTCTATTCTTATGTGTTTGGAACAAGTTCATGTTTTATGAAAATTCTATGTTATCATGATTAATTTTCTTTTATGATTTATTCCTTACATACTACCAAGATTTATTTAATAACTCAATATTTTGATATTCAAAAGTTATGTTCGTGTTTTTACATTATTATGTTTATTTTTATGTTTGTGTTCTATATGTTAACCCTTATTGAGCATTTGAGCTCACCCTTTATATGTTTTATTTACATCGGGATATATAGAAAGGTTCTAGGTAGGAAAACTAATGGTGAAGATATTTATAAGAGATGATGAAGATATTTCACCAATCTAGAAGAATGTGATCCAAGTTTCCAATAACACTAAACTAATAGTCTTTAGGAATCTATTTTTGTAATGTATTAATTATTATACAAAAGGAATGTAATATACATGTACATCAAGCTTGGGTCATTATATCCTATACACATCGTCTACCACTACATGGGATGGAACTTGTGTAGACTAGATACACAGGAAGGTTCTTGGGTGGGCTCACACATCGTGTGTGCCCCAGTGCATGTCGTGTTCTACTAGGATATCCTCTAATGATCTTCCACCTTCCGTATCTTTTTATCTGGGACTTATATTCAGGCTTCTGAGTAGTTTATCCTGAGAGGGTTTCCACATAGAATGTGATGGTTACCTGTGTTACATATTATGAGATATGAGGTGGTGTAAATAAAAAAATATGTGTGTAGAGAAGTGCTAAGTCAATGTTGTAGGTTGGTGAGGTTCGTATAGAGAGACGCTAGGACTATTACTCCCCTAATGGAATAGGGAATGAGTTTTCCCTTTCCTCTCTACATAATTAAATATGGGACTCCCCACAACATGGGTGAGGGTTATTTTCCTTCGGGTAGTTTCTTATAGGGGTGTTACTCTCTCAATGGACTAAGGTGTGGGTTTCCCACTGATGTTCCTAAAGGTAGAGTAGGTACTCCCCTGTTGGACTATGGAGTGGGAACTCTATCCATGTATTCAGTACTCCCCTATTGGATCTGAGCACAAGTACTCCATAAATGATGTATACACAGAGTGGGTACTCCCCTACTGGGTAGGGTGCGGGACCTGTATAATAGGAGTCGGTACTCCCCTATCTTTCTAGGTCATATATCCTCCATATATATTGTTCTAAAAAAGTAAATACTCCCCTTCCATGTTAGGGAGCAGGTCCTCATGCCAAGGGTTTTTACTACCTTGTCATGTTAGGGTGTGGGTCTCCCATAGTGAATGAGTTGGCAGAGTCAGTACTCCCATATCGTTCTATGGTACGGGTCCTCTAGACACCAAGTATTACTCCCCTTATAGGTTAGGGTGTGGGTCCTTAATCTATAAAGTGGTACTCTACCTTCATTTCATGGTATGGGTACTTCATGAGTAATACTCCCCTATTAGATCAGGGTGTGGTTCCTCACATATTGAGTAGTACTCCCTCGTTTTTGAGTAGCATCAGAGAGTGGGTCCTCTATTGGAGTTGGAGCTCCCTTAGCTATTTGATATAGTTACAAGGAGATGGGCCTTCCACTTAATTTGAATAATAGATAGATATGAGCTAGTTTTCCCTTGATGGACTGAGGTATAGGATACTCCTTATAGGATCAATAGAGCTTTCACAGGTTAATTAGAAGTATTACTCTCTTAACTGTGGGAAAATAGTGAGGTGTGAGTCTGTACACTCTCTATTGTTAGAGAGGATTCATGTAGTTCATAGTTGAGATTAGTGGTCCCTTAACAATGTGAAATGGTGAGGGGTGGTCTTCTTCACTTGGGTTTCTTTAGTTTGTGATGGGAAATAGGTAGCGATGAAAAGACCTTTGGTGCTGGGAATTAAAGTGGGACCTATTAAGGTGTTCCTGATGGAACACATTCTCTCAGATGTACCATTTGGAATGGAAGAGTTTTTCTCAATGTAGTGAATATCTCAGATATGTTTCATATGGGATGGCTAATCTCATGGAGTGTGTTCTTCTAGTTTTATGTTATAGTCAGAGCCTATGAAGAGAATAATGTTTCTAGCTATGAGGTTGGAAACTCATGAGACTTAGTGTCTGAGATGAGTATATCTAGGTGATTTTTGGGAGTCCTTATAGTGTTTTCACATGTCGGGGTTGAAAAACATTATAGATAGTGATGAATTGTCATGTATAGCTGAGGATGGTTCGAGATGGATTTTCTCTCTTGATTAGATTTCCTTTCGCTAGGTTGAGCTAATTTTTGCCTTTAAATTGATCCCTTTTTATTTTGGGGTTTTTTGGGTTCCTACTAATTATTTTTATACTCTCCCATGCACAAGATTTTCTCATACATGTTTTGTATCTTGTGCAGACAAAAGGCCTTTCGATGGATTCTACATAGGTTCTGAGGCACGTGGAGCATAGTGAGCTGGAAAGACTGAGGTGTTTACCAGATCTTGGTCGAGGATATTTCCAATAGTTTCAGTTGATAGTGATATCCACCTTCTAATAAGGTTGTAATATTTTACATTTTCCTTCGACAGGTGTGGTTTTTTCCTTTTTCACTTTCAGTACTTTTGTTGTACTTTGGTTGTGGGATATATATGTATACATTCATTGGTTTCCTTTTGTTTTTACATTTCATCATTTTGTGAGCATAGAGATGTGTGTGTGCATACATGTACTTAAAAAATTCTTCCCATGTTAGTGATATGCCTTCTCAGCACTAGTCATAATCCCTTGGCCTATAGGAGGCAAGCTTGGGGAGTTGTGGTTTGGGCCTCGTCGGGTCAGGTCATGAAAAAGTGGTGTCATATTTGGTTAGTTACCCATTGCTATCATAGTTTCATGATCCTGGTTTGGGTTTCATGGTAACAGTATTAGGATGTTTCAAGTTTGGATCTCAAGCCATGGGTTATAGTGTTGGTGCAGCAACCAATGTATACATTCACTAGGACTCCGATGACATACTTTTTAACTCGGTACATTAAGATATTGGCTGTTGTGAAATAAATAAAAGATGAATCATACAAGATTGGGTTTTTTTTCAATAATTATTGAGTTAGCTCCCTAGATATATTCTTTGATTGTGGAATATCTTGATTCTATTTCAGGATGCCTCCACAAAGACATCCAGATAGGATTTGACGCCACGATTGTGATGGCGATCCTCCCCATGTTGAGGATTCAGTGTAAGGCACTAATTCTGAGACATCACCTCTGGGTGGTTTATCAGTGTTTCCACTACCCATAGAGAAGAATGTTTTATCGATAGTTTAGGATGAGGATGCGTGCAGGCTGAGTGTGCTACACGAGTTCCAAAGGCAGTGATCTCTGAGGTAATAGGGTTATCCAGACCTCTAGGTGGCAGATGACTAGCTTGAGGCTATCATGTATGTTATACACTTAGTAAGGACACCTTCTGATCAGATGGTGGTCCTATAAAAGAGCCTTCTGCAGGATTTAGGCAGGTGATGGTGGATTCTGGTGATACAAACTTATGATGACACTACACTAAACTAATAGTTTTTTTTGTGGTTTTTTAGTGGCATTTTATTAAACCACCACTATTTTTTAAAAAATAATTTAGTGTTGGTTTCAAAAAAAACCTCTCCTAAACCATTAATTTTTTCTTTCCCATGAAACTTTCCCCCTTCCTTGAATCCCTCGACTCACCCAAAAACCCCAACCACCCCCCCCCCCACCCCGCCGACTCCTCGAAGCATTACCAGTCCCCATCACCACCCATCACTGCCCCTCGTTGGCAATCATTGTGCCTCACCACTCTTTGTCATCCCTCATCGGCCCTCACCATGCCTCACAGTGCCTCACATTCCCTAAACATCCCTCACCATCGAGGTTCTTTAACTCAAAAATTATATAAAGGATTTTAGAGAGAAAAATACAGATAGTTACACTATAAGGTAGGATATCTTAGGCAATTCAATTTATGATTGATGTGAACTACTTATTAAAACATTATCTTTTAAATTATGACATATCTGGAAACATGTTTTTGGTATATTATTTTCTAAGAACTATAGATATTAGATGGAAATTAAGTTGTCATCCATAATAACATGAGCACTTCTTTTTTTGGTTATTTGTTTTACTTCCCTGTTAATATGTGTTTACTTT
Source organism: Viscum album (assembly GCA_963277665.1). Taxonomy (NCBI): domain Eukaryota; kingdom Viridiplantae; phylum Streptophyta; class Magnoliopsida; order Santalales; family Viscaceae; genus Viscum; species Viscum album. Next base: position 269,502,638 of record OY728164.1, on the reverse strand, counting down.
CTAAATTCCATTTTTATGAAATTAGAAACATTTTTTATGTACAAATAGGTTTTTGAAAATATTTCTTAGTGTTTTGAGGTTGGTATAAATGGATTTTCACATAAATACCATGTTTAAATTTTTTTTAATATGTAATGTTTTATTATGATAATATTATTGTGAAATTTATTATTTCCTTTTGAAATAGTTATCATGTTTTGAAATGGGTTTTGACATGATTATGATTTTTAATTTGTGAAAACAAGGTTTTAAATTGAATTTAATTTTAAATTGAGGCGTTGACCACAAAATGTTTTAAAAAATGTTGTTTTAATGTATTTAAAATAGGTATTTTAAATGTGTACATGGTTTAAAACTTCTAAAATTTCTTTTTGTCTTGTTTTAAATGGTTTTATGGATGTGGTTATCCCTTTTTCCTTGTTTTGACTTTCAAAGAGAAATAACCTTGTTGAAGTGTAGCTATGAAACATTTTAAATGAAATAATTGATTTTTGTGGACCTATTAAAACATTTCAAGTTGTGTTCATGTGATTTTTGAGGGAAATGAAGTTCATTGGCCATGATTTGTTTTTTCAAAGAAGATAACTCTTGTGTAAGGGTGACATTGAAATGTTTTAAATGCTTTATTGTTTTCCATAATTTTCTATATTATGTTTGGTAATTATTTTATGAAAAATAAAATGTTTTGTTCATTCCAATACATGATTTGGTTTCAAAGTTTAGTTTATAACATTGGTTTTAAATTGTATATGTGGAAGAAATCCCTTGATTCCCCCTTTCTCATTTACCACTTGTGTGGTTTTGTGATAAATATGCGATGCTTGTTACTCCCCATGCATGAGAATGTGAAACTTATGACTTGAGTGTATGTTATTTATGTATGGGGTCCTACATCATTGGGTGTTATGGTTGAGTGTAGTTATGGTTATTCCTCATGTGTTAGACTTGTCTCATTTTCACTATGCCTCAGTTCCACTATTGGTCATGGGATACCAGGTACTAATTTGATTACATAACTTATTTCTCCAGTTGATTCACATGCTACTAGTTTTAAACCAATAATTATAGGAACAAGGTCTATGGGGGGGGGTTCATCATGAGGCTTGTGTGGGAAACTTTTTTTTCAGTTATATATATAGCATAAACTGTTAGATAGATAGTTCATGTGGTTATACCCATATATTATTTACTATTTATCATGTTATTATTCCTAGGGTAGATCCCATGACACATTCAATTATATGGTTACTTAGTGATTTAGGGTATTTTTATCTAGTGCTATATTATATCATTTTCCCATATTTCCTTATTATGGAATATTTCTTTTTTATATTGTATTTTTATATTCCTTATATAACTATTTTTATCACCCTTATATGGCATTATTAGTCTGTGTGTTACCATTACATATGTACCTTTTTACCCTTATGCATGCTTTTAATTTTTGGTTTTACCCTTAAGTAAGTACTACTTTTATTTACACAAGTGTTTATTACCTTTACATAAGTGATTCTTACCTTTACACAATTATTTCTTACCTTTACACAAGTGTTACTTACCTTTACTCAAGTACTAAGCTACCCATAAGAGACATGAAAAAAAATTATGTTACCCTTGTGTAGTGAACTAGATACCTTTAAATAGTGTATGTAATTTATGTTTTTCCTTTGTGTATGCTTTAGAAAATTATTATTACCCTTATATAACTTTTGAGTTCCTTTATACAGCTTCTCTAGTTACCTTTACATGACCAATTTAAGTAAAATCTTACCATTACACAACTTTACTAGTTACCCTTATGCAATTCTTATAATTTTTTCTTACTCATACATAGAATTATAATTTACCTTTATATAGCATGTGTAAAATTCATCTTATCTTACTGGGAGTTATATATTTTAAAGGTTACCTTTAGGAAAATTATAAAAATTATGAGGTACCCTTATGCAGCCTATGAGAAAAATATTTTACCCTTATGTGGGATATATAGGTATAAAATTTCACTATTATATTTAAGTAGTAGCATATCTCATCTATTTGAATGGTAGAAAGTCTCTGTCATTGTAAAATGATAACAGGAATGAAATAAATTGAGTATTTTTGAATTTGAACATGATACTTTAAATAGTAATATGTCTCTAATTTAATTTATAAATTTTGGGTTTTAAATGTATGATGAAGAATTAGGAAACACCCATGTGTAGAAGATTCAATGGATTTCTAAATAATGTTATCCATTTATGTTTTTTATATAAATATAATCTAAGGAAAGAAGTGGATAAAGAATAAGAAAGACATTTATAACATCATATATTCATTATAATGATTTGTTAAGGCATTTCAAGTTGCCCTATATTTTATTGTTCTATAACAATTAAATAAGGGTCAAAGTTTACTACACTACACCAGTTTCTTCATCGATATATTCTAATAGTCCATATAGTTTTATTATTTTTCACAAATTTCTATAATTCTTCTTCACAAATGGTTATACGTACATTTAAAAGGTAGTGTATTTTTAATTAACATATTCAAAAAAATTTTAACTAGTATATATGAATATCTTTTCTTATTCCGTAATAGTTATGTGTTTTAATTTTTTTATAATGTGTAGGAATATTGTGATATATATGGATAAAAGTTGGATCAAATTACCAAGGAACACACCTCAATATGCTAAGGGTTTGAGGGAGTTTTTAGATTTTGAAATTTCTAATCAATCTGTTGATGGGAGAATAAGATGTCCATTTCTGATATGTAAATTTAGAAGATGGTTGAAGATGGATGAATTTTAAGAAAACTTGATATTGAAGTAATTCCCTGCTCATTATTTTTTTTGGATTTGGAACAGAGAACAAACATTACAAAAAGGTTGATCACTAATAAAAATCCACAGAATAATCTCCCAAATTCTTCGATAATGGAAAATGAAATGAAAAAACTTATAAATGATTCATTTGGAATTTCAAGACACCAACACAAACATCAAAACATATCATAACAACCATTTTAAGGTTCTACAAATATCAACATGACAAGTGATGTTTTTGAAACTATAGGACAACCAGATCAAGATTGTAACATATCATTGGATCCTCCTCTTGATTATGTGGAGACTAATTTAAGAGAAAACTTCACTAAGAAGATAGATGTGTTTCATAGTTTAGTAGATGATTGAAACCAAGAGTTTTATAGTGGCTATTTGAAATATTCAAAACTTTCTTTTCTACTGAAGTTGTGCCATATCAAATGCCTATGTAGAATTAGAAATAAGGAGATGTCCATGATATTGGAATTTTTACGTGATACATTTCTTGAAGCCAGTATCTATGATTCATTTTATGATATGAAAAAAATTAACAATCTTGGTCTGAATTATACAAAAATACATGTGTGTCCTGATGATTGTATTCTTTATTGGGGAGAGGATTCAAGTAGAAAATATTAAAAAAATGTTCTTCTTCTAAATGACAGACTATGGGTGATGTTGGAAGTTTCAATCAATATACTACCATTAATAATAATAAATAAAACACACCTACAAAGGTTTTGTGTTACTTTCCTTTAAATCCTAAATTGAAATGATTATTCATGTCATTAAAAATCGTCGAACACATGAAGTGGAATTATGTAGATAATAACAATCATGGGTTAATGCGACATCAAAGAGATTCCCAATCATGGAATACATATGATTTATTACATCCACATTTATCATCTTATCCTAGGAATGTTTGATTGGGATTGGATACCAATGGATTCAACCCATTTGGGACTTTGAGTACCATTTATAGCATTTGGACAGTTGTTTTGAACCCTTACAATATGCCCATGTGGATGTGTATGAAACAAATATCTTTTATCATTTTTATGATTATTCCTAGAAAACAAATGCCTAGAAATGATATTGATGTATAATTGCAACATTTAATTGAATAATTATAGGATTTATAGAGGAACGATGTTGAGACATATGGTCCATCTTCTAGAACAATGTTCAAAATTCAAGATGCTCTAATGTGGACCATTAGTGACATCCTTGGACTTGGGAATTTATCTAGTTAGAATACTTAAATTGGTTTGGATTGTCCTGTTTATAAATTTTATTTTGAGCCTGAACAGATACCTCACAATAGAAAATGGTTCTACTTATTTCATCAAAAATTTCTCAATGCATCTCATATATTTTGGCTGAACAAGTCAAAATTCAATGGTTTCATTGATTGTATATCACCTCCAAATTTTTTAACAAGTTATGAAATATTCTAACAACATGGAAATTTTGAAATAGAATTTTGAAAGGTGGTTAATTTGAATAATAGTGAGAAACGAGTTCGAAGTGCATCATCAAGTGAAATTAGAATGCAATAATGAAATAAAAAAAGTATATTATTCAAACTTATGTATAGGGAGTTTAATTTTTTGTAGAATAATCTTGATGTGTTGAATATTTATAATAATGTTTGTGAAAATTTTATCTTCACGTTTCTTCATGATCCTGGAAAGTTGAAGGATCGTCTCAATTCTCGGAAAGACTTACAAGAAATGAACATAAAGCATGATCTCTAGCCAGATGAGAACGGAAGGTATGCTCCGGAAATTTTTACAATGAAAAATAGGGATAAAGATACATTTCTTAAAATTTTAAAACATGTGAAGGTATATTATAGGTATTAAAGTAACATATCATGGTGTGTTGACTTAAATCATCATAGGTTACATGGATTGAAAATTCATGATTCGCATATTTTGTTACAGAAGTTACTTCCATTGGAATTGCGTACATTATTACCTAAAAAGGTTACTACTATTGTACTCTGATTCTGCATATTTTTTATACAATTATGTGAGAAAACTCTACATTCATTTTAGCTTGAAAACCTTCTGGAGATATTTTTATTGACACTTTGTGCAATGTAAATGATCTTTCCTCCATCATTTTTTACTATAATGAGGCATTTAACTGTGCATTTGGTTGAGGAAGATAAATTAAGTGCCCTCATGAATTATCAATGGATGTACCCAATTGATAGGTACTTTATTTATATGTTTTTAATTTCAGTAAACAATTATTTTAACTTCATTAAATACATAATTATGTTTTTTTATTTTATTTCATAGATATCTTGGGTAGTTGAAATCTTACGTGAAAAATAAAGCTCAACCTGAAGGCTCTATTTATAATGGATATTTGATAGAGGAGTGCCTTACCTTTTGTTCTAGATACTTGAATGAAATTGAGACAATATTCAATTGAGTTGGATGTGTTGAAGAAACATTGAATCAATCTTAAATACAAGGTAAATAAAAAATATTTCCTACTATTATCCAATATTTTAGGAGGAGCTCAAATATTACATTGACATAAATGGAATTATTATAGGCACATAGATATGTGATGCTAAATAATGAAATTGTAGATCCATTTATTGAAAATTTTAGGATACAAAGAAAGATATAAATGAGAGGATGAACATGAAATGAGAAATATATAACAAAAGATATTAATAAAGAGCTTGTAAAATGGTTATTACGATGTGTAAGTTCAAAAATATTAAAATCGATAAAAATATTATTTTTACACATATATTTTGTAAATATAATAATTTATATTACTTTTTTTAGATCATGAATACTGATACTCAAGCATAGTTTTTAGAATATTTTAATTTTCTTGCTCGAGGTCCTCTAAAACAAACTAGAAATTTCGACGCTTACAACGTGAATGGATTTAGATTTCATAGAGTAGATCGGGAAGAGGGTTTGAAAACATATAATAGTATCATATTTGTATTTTATAAAGTGTAATACTATGGAAATTTAACTGATATTATCAAAATAAACTACCATGGGTATTTTTTTAGTTTTTTTATTCAAATGCAATTGGGTGGATATTATCAGGGGTGTTAAAAGTGATTCTTTGAAATTTACTTTTGTGAACTTCTCTCGCCTGATAGATGTTGGTGACTATGAACTACATGATCTATATATCTTATCATCATAAGAAAAAATGGTATATTATATAAAAGATGTTGTGGATGAAAGGTGGAGTGTAGTTTCTCATGTAAATCAAAGAGACTTGTATGATATGGGTGATGAAGTGGAAGATTTGACCTCTGACAATGAATCCCATATACAAAAAGAAGTGGACTTATTTATCTATAATGATATTGAAAATATTTTTATTTCAAGAGTGGATGATGTGGATGAAGTAATGATATAGTAAGAAACCAACATGATTGAATAAAACAACGATTGTATGTGCGGTTATCCATTCATTTATCAACCACTTATGTCATTTGTGCAGTTATTCATTATCATTGTTATGTATATATTTTTTTGTCAGTATTGTTCAACTATTATCATTTCTATTTTTTCTACATGAGTTTTTTGAAATATATGTTCTAAACTTAATTTTATTTGATTAAATGATAGGAATTCCAAGGGGGAAGCGTTATACTCATACTGCGTGGTAAAAGAGTTTTTCTAGAATCTGATCGACTCTGGTAATATTTTCATTAGTTTAAATATTTATTAGAAAATTTTATCTATTTAATATATTAAATATTTGATTTATCTTCATTTAGTTCATTCACAAATTTTAGGCCATAATGCATCCTGAATAGAATTGTGGTTTAATGTTTATAAAAAAAATATGATGGGAGTTTTGTTAATGAGTCTGCCAAAGAAGATGGGGTATGAATTCATTTTTCATTATAATAACTTTTTATCAGTTGTCACTATGTTAATATATATTTCTTGCAATATGAATGATATTTTATTTATAGGTAAAAATTAAAGAACTATGGGATGGAAATCTAACATTGTCCTACTCAGTCTCCCAAGATAACCTAGTAGGTAAAGTCCTTGGGAAGAAGCATCTTAGTCAAGTGCATAGGGTGGGTTTTTTACCATTACCATCTGAGGTCTTTGGTAGACAAATGGGGATTTCAATTGATGACAGGTGATGATAAGTTAAATTACACAACTTCAAAATCATTTAGTTCACAAAATTTTATTGATTTTAAGTTTAAATATAAATATACAACATTGATTAATTTTCAATAAAATTATCTTACAGGTGCCAGTAATTGGAAGTAGAGATGGAGATGGAGAGGGTGAGGAGCACAGTTCATCATTGGGAAATGATTAGTGTAGAGGGTTTGTTCATGTATCAGTATGTCCTATGTGGGTATTTTTTATCTTTTTCTTATATTATAGATGGGATAAAGACAACGAGTTCTGTATGTATGTGTTGTATAACCATGTGTATATATGATGTGTTTCTACTATCTATGGAGATTGAAATTTATTTATGATCATATATGATATTTAGTTTCTTGTATCTATTTTACATATAGGTTGGTATGGATATTATATTCTATTATTTAACACTTTTTGTTCATGGTGCCTTACTAAGTATGTTTATACTCACAACTACATGGGATTTTCTTGCATTGTTTTTTTCTTATACAGAAAACTGGTAGATAGTGTCCTTAGTGGACTTAGTAGCTATGGAACATAGAAGTAAGTGGAGGCGCTGACCATATATTCTCATATAACAATTTTTACATGTCATCTCATCAATAACCCTTAGGTTATGACAATTTACCATATCATACCAATACGCAATAGGTTTTTACAGTACCTCACTTAAAAATATATACTATATTGGGTCTTATAGTACATCATGTACAACTATATATTTCATAGAATATACCAGTGCACCATATTCCATGATTATATATCATGTGGGTTTATCTAGTACATCTTATACCAATACCTTATTGTGTTTTCTAAAACTAATCATCGGTATGGTTTTCTTGTATTTCATAAGAGTTCATAACAATCCTCACACCATAAATGGAGGATAGGGAAGAGGTATAATTCAGCCATATATTCTATCACCAACCGAGATGTTGAGGTGTGAAATCAGTACCTAGTATGTGAAGAACTGGTTTGTTTATCCAACACAAGATGGGTGTAAATATAAATAAAAAGAAATTAAATATCAAAAATACACCTTTAATCCCTTACTAGAGGGTTCCCATCTAATGTATGCTAATAAGGTCTATACAACCTTTGATTATCTCTATAATACACCAAGACACTACTGCCTTATGATACCACCACTTCCATCAGCTATGAATAACTAGACATCAATTATAAGGTAGGAATTATTTTTAGTAAGAACTCGGGTGGAAAATAAGGTAATTGAATCAAGCCTTCAAATCCATCATAAAAAATGGGCGTGCTCCATCTTAAGAATTAGTTGTGGTTTTATCCATATTAGTGGTGAGTTTTTTTAGTAAAATATTTAGGCATTATTAGCGGTTTTAAACACCTCTAGATTACAGTTATTTTTTAACTGAAAATTGTCCCTAAAACTAAAAAACCACTATAAAATGTGTGTTCTATAACACATTCTATAAATAGCTGTGTGTTGAATGCAAGCACCAATTTTATTAGTGGTTTTCTGAAACCGTCAAAATTCTATATAAAGGAGGTTTAAATTTCCCCTACACTTGAATTTTTTGTAGTGTGAGGAAATTCTCACTAGGGAGGAGTTTGAGTGACACTTCAGGGAAGACTTTTACCCAGCCAAATTGTGATTAGTGCATATCCAGAAGCTTCAACAGCTTTGGAAGGGTATCATGACAATGGCAGAGTTTTTAGTGTGGTTCACAGACTTGTCGTGATAATCCTTGGATATGGTTCAGGATCCGTTATTTAGAGCACAAACCTTTGAGCAAGTCTTGTGTCGAGAGATCATGACGTATTTGATTTTTTTGTGCATTCCCACCTACACCAGAGTGTTGTAGTGAGATCTGGTGGTGTAAATTATCATGTCTAAGGAGCATATGGACGTGTCCCATAGTAGTGGTCATGAGACTGAGGCATATATAGGAGCTATAAGATGATAGGTAATAGGTTCTTAGCATAGTAGGCATACCCATTTCTAGACACAAACGTGTGGGTGTGTAGTGTAGGAGCAGTGTCGATGATCTTATCATCCACACAAGAGATGGTGTTATTCTTACAATGGATGGGGGAATATTACTATAGATTATCTGACCCATTGTGTAGCTAAGAGTGAACCAGATGATGAGCTACATTGGTAGAGGTAGTGTTTGAAGAAAGGATTTACTCAAGGTGGAAGATGAGGTGGAGGAGTTGGAAGAGCTGCTGGAGGTGGTAGGTAGTTCAGGGTGTTACCACCACCACTCCCAGGTCATCAGAGCTAGGATCAGGGAGCTAGAGGACAGTTACAGGCCATGGATCCCTTTGAACCGAAATCTCTGATGATGAATAGAGGTACACCTTATGTCCTTTCAACTTTCTATAGTAACAATTGTTAGGAATGGTGTGGGAACTCTTTTCCTTCCTCTCATCCATGAGGTTTAACTAGGGTCACATGGGGAATGAGTAGAACCCTGGGTTGGTAGTTACAACAAAGGTCTTGGTAAAACCTAGTGCATGTTTGGGAATCCCTTTGTTTTTCTTGAGTACCCTCATGTGTTAAGAGTAATCTTTGTACATGACATGCTCGAGGAGGATGTGGTACAATTTTACATATCTTTGAACTCACAAGTGATGGGGGGACGCTTTCCCTAATGAGATGCATTTTTGTGACATGATTAGAACTGTGTAGGTGAGTCAGTGCCACCCAAAGTGGACAGTATTCAGGTTTTTTGGATGAGTTCCTTAGACTCACGAGTTCGGGGTAAGTTTATGTGATGAAGTGTCTGGGAAGGTCTTGGGCCTTCCTGCGGATTTCTTCTACTCGACCCCCTAACTTGGTGGCCATGGGAGAGGGAAGGCTTTCTTAGAATCATTCTATAGTAGTATAGTAAGACCTTGTGTTGTTTTGGTAGTATGTATTAGTTTCCAACCATCTATACTTAGTTGGGATGCCACTATTGGGTGTGGTAGTGTTTCTATTTTGGTGAGCTGTGTTAGAGCTATATGTTTGTAGATTAAGGTTCTAGTAAGACCTGGTTTTTATTCTTGCAAAGCCCGGTTTTTTTCATGAATACCCTTATGTGTTTAGCATCTACCTTGGACATAAAATGCTTGAGGAGTCTATTGTACAATCCATCCAAGGGTGGATGTGGACTATAGGGTTCCATTAGTATATCCATCAGTTTAATGAGGTGGTGTACCAATAAACCCCATGAATACATAGGTACCATGGTGCTTGGTGTTTTTCCACATATCACAGAAAAGGAGGAATGTTCCCATTGTTTCATAATGTTTTCTTGGTATAAGATGGACGTAAGAGTGGTTTGATCTTGATGGTTCCTCCATGTGTGTTCTTATAAGCAGGATAGGATCCCTTGATGAGATCACTGGTGCAGGTGTCTAGTGGGGATATCTATTTATTCCCTTGTCTTTTTCCTTTCAGTTTTTGGGGATGAAAGACCTTAAGTTGGGGAGAATGTAATGACTTAGTTTTGATTCGTAAGGCTTCAAAATATTTTGGAAAATATTCATGGAGCTGGTCACTGAGTTGGTGTGGGAATCTGGGGACCAGGGTGCCTCGAAAAGGCGATATTAAAAATCATAAATATATTTTGTTGCATGCACGTAGTTTCTCTTGAAACATAAATAACTTCAATTAGGTGTCTTAGATCATATTTTTGAGGCCAATGTTGTTTATTGAATTTCATGTTTACCCTGGGTGCGGCTTAAGGTTGTTCACATCGATATTTTCATTTAGTGGTCATTTTGGGTGACGTGGTGTTAATAATGGAATTAATTGGTTTAACTTTATTAAACCTAATTACACCCCCTCTAATCCTCATACTCACATCACCCCAACCAAGGAGATTGATGACTCCCTCTCTTCTCCCTTGGGTGATGATGATCCACCGCTGAATCATTGAAGAAAGGTGTTGTTGATCCCCATTTTTTATGAAGATCATCATAAAATTGAGAACTAGAGTGATCCGTTCATTGTTCTTCAATCAAGGATTCAGTGTTTCTCCATAAAGGTAGATGGATTTTAGTTTTGGTCTTAATCCCTATCGTTTTTCATTGTTCTAAGGTTCTATATCCCTATTGTATTTTTCTTGATCCCTTCTTGGTAAATCTATGGGTTTTGGGTTGAATCGGGGTGAATCCGATGATTTTGGATGTGATTACCGACTAGAATCACCATCTAAACAGTGTTTAATTTAGTGACACACATCGTGTAGCTCTTTTTGTTTGGGGAAGGTGATCTTTTAGGACTACATGTTATGTATAGGGGTTACACACTGTGTAGTTACCTAAACTGTGTGACCAAGGGACATGGATTGGGATAGCTGTGTGAAAACACATCGTTGTGTTCTAAAACATAACCAAGATACATGTACACAGGGTCTATTACATGGAAATGGGAAAACTACACGGGTAGGTGGTCGTGTATCCAAACACAGTGTGTAGTATGGGATACATGGCATGTGAGGGACACGGTCAGTCGGTCCATGTAGAAGAGGAACATGACCAGGGATGAGAGATGACAAACATAGAGTTTACCTCCTATACACACTGTATACCCCTAAATGGGTTGGAATCTATCTAGACCAGATACATGGGAAGGTTCTTGAGTAGGCTCACAGATCATGTGTGCCTCGGTTAATGTCATGTACTGCTAGGAGATCCCCCAAGGATCTTTCACCTTCCATATCTTTATCTCTAGGACTCATATTCAGGGTTGTCAGTATTCTATCCTATAATGATTTCCACATAGAATTTGATAGTCTCTTTCATTATAGGTTATGAAATACAAGGTTGTGTAAATCAAGAAATATTCTTGTGGAGTAGTACTGAGCTGATTTTGGATATCTGTGAGGTTCATATAAAGAGATTCTAGGACTGTTACACCCCTGATGGGCTAGGTCACGTTTTTTCCCTTACCAATCTTTATAGGTAGATATGGTACTCCCTACAATGTGGGAATAGGTTCATTACCTTTGGGTATTTTTCTTCCTGTGGTGCTACTCCCATGATGTATTAGGGTGTGGTTTTCCCCGTGAATTTTGTTAAGGTAGATTAGGTACTCCCCTATTGGACCATGGAGTGGGTCCTCTATCTGTAGATTCAGTACTCCCTTATTGGATCAGAGTGAGGGTCCTCTATTGATGACGTATATATAGAGTGATTACTCCTCTACTGGGAAGCATGTGGGTTTTCTATTATAGGATTTGGTAATCCCCTATTGTTCAAGGGTGTGGGTCCTCCATACATGTTGTTCTGGAAGATTCATTACTCCCATACCATGTCAAGGAGCGGGTCCTAAATCTTGGGGTTGGTACTCCCCTATTGTGCCAAGGTACGGGTCTCCCATATTGAACGATTTCATGGAGTTGGTACTCACTCGAATGTTGGATTCAGTTACAAGTAGCAGGAAATTTCACTTGATGTAAATGAAACCTAGATCAGAGATAGTTCTCCCTTGATGGACTAAGGTGCGGGCTACTCCTTATAGGAGTGAAAGAGGTTTTTTCGGTTGGTTAGAAGCAGTAATCCCTTAACTGTGGGTAAATGGAAAGGAGTGAGTCTATACATTCTCTCTTGTTAAATAGGATTCATGCAGTGCATAGTCTAGAGTAGTGCTCCCTCAACTATTTGCAGTGGTGAGGGGCAGGCCTCTTTACTTGGGTTTCCTTAGCTTATACGGGTCACAAGGTAGCGATAACAAGACCTATGGTTCTGGGAACTAGAGCGGGACCTAGTAAGATGTTCCTAATGGATCACGTTCTCTCGAACATACCATTTGGAATGGTACAAGTGTTCTTGATGGATTTCATCTCTCAGACAGGTGCCATTTGGGATAGTAGAGCTCATCGAGTGTGTTCTCATAGTTTTATTTTATGGTTAGAGCCTACGAAGGTAATATCATTTATATCTATTAGGATATAACCTCATGAGACTTAGTGTCTGAGACGATTATATTTGGGTGATTTGTGAGAGTCTTTGTGGTGTTTTTACATATCAGGGTTGACACCCCTTATAGACTGAGCTCACATGTCATATATAGCTAAGGATGGATTGATATGGAGTTTCTATATAAATTGGGTTTCCCTCTGGATAGGTCTATCTGACTATTACCTTTTTGTTTCTCTATTTTTCTTTTTAGGTTTTGGGGTGACTAGTGAGTATTTTTATACACACCCCTATACAGAATTTTCCTGCACATGTTTTGTGTCTTTTGTAGACCACATCCCTTTAGATGGAGTCCACGGATGACCCAAGGTAGGTGGATCATAGTGAGCAAGACAGACTGAGGTGTTTATTGGAGCTTGGATGAGGATCTTTCCAGTAGTTGTAGTTGACAGTGATCCCCTCCTTCTAAGAAAGTTGGACACTTTTATAGTTTTCTTTGGGGGCATTTTTTTCCCTTTTTCAGTTTTAGTACTTCTATTGTACTCTTATTGTAAGATATAGATGCATTCATGCATTTTTTTGACTTTGGATTTTACATTTTAACGTTTTGTGAGATTTGAGATGTGTGTGTGCATACATATACTTAGGCAATGCCAACCAAAATAGTGATATGCCTTATCAGTGCTAGTCTCCATCCCTTACCCTACTAGAGGTGGTCTTGGGGAGTTTCGGCCGAGGCCCCGTCATGTCAGGTCATGAAAATTATGGGTTATATATCCATATAAGGATCATTCCTTCATGAGGATTACAATTCAAAATTTACCAAAGTGCTAAAAGCTTTTATGTTCTAATCTCATTGTTTATCAGGATGTTTTATGATTATTCTTTAGATTGTGAAATATTATAATCTATTACTCAATAAACTGATGAATTTTCTTCTCCTCTAGTTATTTCTTGATAAAAAAATTTTTCTTTTAATTTTCTTCTCTTAAAGTACTCAAGAGGCAGAAAAAAAAATTTGTCGACTTTATTTCTCTCTTTGGTCAGAAATCATTTTCATTAGTGTCCATTTTTCTAAAAATGTTTTAAAATTTTAATATTTACTAATGATTGTTTAAATTCATTTTTACCCATATTTCACCTTTTAAAAAAAGTTATTAGCAATCTTCTTTTAATTTTTTCAAACAAGTTCCTTTTGACTTTTTATGTAAAATGTGAATGGAATATTTATTTTAATATGTATGGTATGAATAAAATTTTCCATCACTTAGGACAATCGATAATTTAAAGATTCTTTAAAATATTCAAAGGCTATTTTCATATAAAAAATTTTCATTAATATTTGAGAAATTTTTTATTCTAAATAACTTATTTAAAAATAGAAAGGATATTTTCCTCAAGGAAATTTATAATTATCTTTTGATGGTATTTATATTCATAAATGAAAATATAACCTAATTATAATTATTCTATAATGGGTATATAACCCAATTATAACAACCTTGTGCTTTATCTAGATGGTCTATCAAGATGTTTATGAACCCCTCTTCTTTTCCATGGGTTATTCCATTATGAAAATTTGAAATGTTTATGAAACCTATTTCTTTTCCACGATTTATGATATGATGAAATGGTTATAAAAATCATTTTAATTACATGGGTTATGATATTATGATGGTTTTATGATCATGTGAAACACATATGTATGATTTAAATTATGTGATGGGTGGTCTCAAAATTATGTAGCCTTCCAAGGCATTCGGTAAATATTGATATTTCATTAGATAAAAAGCACTGGAATAGAGAGTAAACCTAGTTCATTAAGGGAATTTTTCCATTGTGATAGTCTTGGGAGTGAAATTTGACTACTATGATGATTTGGGGAGTGAGCCCATTTCACTATGATATTATTAAAAATTATCTTTGACTACTAAGGAAATGATTTTCTATGCTTATGTGTATACCATAAATCTTTATATTATGTTAATGTTATATTCTCATGGTTCATTTTATTTTATTTATTTATGATTCATATCTTGTGATCAACCAATATTTATTCCATGACTAAAAATTATAATACATGATATGTAGAGTATGATTTTCAAAAGTTATGCTCACATTCTCATACCCTTATACACATGTTGTGTTTAAGTGATCATTGATATATCCCTTGTTTACACTTACTGGGAATCAAATCTCACCCTATCTTATGTTTCCTTTCTATAATTTATAAAAAAAGGGTATTTTGTTTGTTATGTCTAAGAATGGTACTAGTTATAAAGAAATTAGTGGGAGACTATGTAGTTCACCTATGAACCAATTTTTTATTTATCCTAGTTTCCATAGATACTAGGACTATATGATTCTAATGTGGATAATTATGTTATGAAATGAATATTAATCTAATATGATGTGATATCTATATATTAAAATTGTGGTTTTTTATTTCTCACCTGAGTGATAAGGTAATATTATGCCAACATCCCCATAAATAAACCTTGTTTTAGAGTAAAAAAGCATGTCGATCATGCTAGATTCCATTTAGATTTTTTATAAGACAACAAGGAAAAACATACTCATATATGGAATATAAGTTAAATACTTAATCATTAACTTTTAATCTAATAATATCACCATAAATCTCAAATATAATAAATAATTTACTTTTCTATTTTAGTAATGCCTTAAATACCCAGTAAAAATATGTTTCGGCATATAAATTCCAGGAAGTGGAACTTCAAATATAATAATGATGGACGCATATAACCCAAAATTATTATTTTAATCAAACCAACTTCCAAATATGTTACATCATAAGAACAACATTGTCCTTATAAGTATATTTTATTTCTAAAATTCCTTTATTAATAGGTTAAACAATTATTTTATGAATAATAGAGGTTTTCTTAGACTTTTCCATTACAGAACAAATCTATCTCTTATATAAGGAATTTATCATTCTCAATATATTGTTAGGAAGCATGATGATATAGACCCATTAATGAAACATCCAAATTAACACATATTTTACCAAAACCACCATCCCCACATAACTCAATAACCAAGATGACTATAATATATGTGTGGGGGTATTTTCTCTACTAAGGTAAGGTTGTCTGAGATAAAAAATATTTTGAATGAATATGGATCATCTAAATATTTAGCTGATATTCTTACTTTTTAAAGTTAAAAACATTAAAATATTCCTCCTAGAAACCTAAGAATGATAAAAAAAATATTACTCTTCCTATCATTGATGGTTAAGCCTAAGACAATACCAAAATCTCAAAAATCTCTAGATAATATCTTATATAAATAAGGATCAGATCTAGTAAAAAAATATTCTGTAATAATAACATGAGAAATTATAATTCTATAAAACTTGGGAATAAATCTGAAACCTTTTCCTTTAGTGGGTTTTCTAATAATTTTAAAAAATTATTTTATGACTAATATAAATAAGAAAAGGATATAAGGGGGCACTTTTCTCAATCCTTTTTAACTTGAAAGTTACCATATAACTCCCTATTAATCAATATATAATAATGAACATAACTCACACATATCATAATACATTTAATGAATAAGAAAAGGAATTTAAAATCCTTATGTTTCCTTTCTAAAAATGATCAAGAAACATAATCATAATCATTTGAGAGGTTAATTTTGATATCACATATAGGAATAATATACCATTTAGTATAATTCCTAATAAGTTATAGAATAAGCATAATGTTATTTGATATATCATTTTCATGAACCAAAGACCATTATTCTTCATTTATAATCTTGCGTGGGAAATTTTTTATATGGATGGATAAGATGTTAGAAATACATGTATAGATAAAATTAAAACATGGTATAAGCCTATAATTAGATGGAATCTTATGGTTCACCACTTTAATTATGTGAGAAATAATATTATTATTCAATATATGTAGTAAAAAGTGGTTCTAATAGAAATTTATAGTAAAATTAATAATATTTTCACTAATAATATCCCACAATTCCTTAAAGAAAATGATGAAGAAACAATATTCCCTGTGATTTTTATCATTTTCATTAGAGAACATAATCTCTTTAATTTATTTATCAATTAAAAATCCTAAATTTTTAAATAGTACACTTATTTAAGAACATTAAAATCCTTAAATGAATCTTAATTCATAATGTTTTTAGGATAATAAGTTCCCAAAAGATTCCTGAAATGATTAAGGGGAACTCTTTTAATAACATCAGGGGACTCAAACAGATCCCTTCTTTCGTTTTTAATCATCCAAATAAAATTTGTACATTTCATATATTTAATATAGTTATAAAAAATATGGAATTAGTATCACTTTCATTCATCCCATGTATCTTATCTCTCTATTTTAAGTATTTTTTCTCAAAAAAAGAGATTGTTAAACTTATTAACAAACTCCAACTCCTGAACAAAAAGATTTAAGTCCTTATAACCACTTAACACCTTAATTTTATTAACTAAAAGATAATTCTTAATACTTTTAATTATATAATAAATAATACTACTAGATCCTATCTCATTGATTTTTAATGAAGGAGATACCTAATTAAGGGAAGGATAAGAGTATTTAATCATCCAGATATAGGAACCCAATATAGTAAAACTCTATTCTTTGCATAATAAGTAACTAAATTTGATGGGAAACTTTTTATTAAACACATGAATACCAGAAACCACACAATAAATATAGTTATAAACCTAATAAGGGATAAATTTAATCATTTAGTTTTGAAAATATTTGAATTGATATTCATTAACTATCACTCTATCCAATTTGTAAAGGATATTGTTTCCCCCCCGCCAATTTATTTTACCAAGTATAGAATAAACATAATGAATTATATTCTTAATCATTGATATCCTATTTAAAATTTTTCAATTCCTCAAATTATTGGGTAGTGATATTTCTTCTATATAAGAAATCATTAGTATATGCATGAAAGATAAAATCACTCATAATAATTCAATAGTCATTATTATTGAAAGATATATTATTAAATTCTAACCAAAATTCATCTCATGAGTTTTTATCTTTTAAATAATATATATATGTGGTATGACTGGATTTACCGTGACTCTTGATTATATAATGAAACTTTTTTTAAAACACATTGAATCCCTAAAGAATAATTTTCTCCAAATTATAGAGTATAATAATAATCCCATTACTATCACACATAATGTTTTTTTGAATGAGCATTTCCACATCCTAAAAAACATGTTATTAATATTTATGTTCTATAAGGAAAATTTATTTACTAAAAATGGAATTAGATCAATAAAATGCATAAAAATAAATGATTTAATATCTAAAATTTTAGAGTGGTCAATTAACCCTTTAATATTCTTACATTAACTAATCATTATGATCAATTAGTGACACTCTTCTGAAAATACCTAACATTCTAACCTCCATGTTAACCCTAAAATCCATCCATTACATTTCCTTTTTATTCTCTTGGGATATATAAAGAACTAAGATAAATTCTTAATTGTAATAATTAGATCCTATAGAAGGAATTTTAACATCATGAGGAGTCGCAACAAAATCATTTCTCTCTAAAGTGATGGATAAAGAGGACGGGGATAGGGAAGATGGGAAATAACCAATTTCTTTAGTGTTAGTCCTATATATTTATGGTGGTTTATCAATGTAAATACCTCCATAATTCTATTTACCTTGTTAACTCTATGGGAGGATATAACAAACTCATTATATCTTCATTGGAAAAAAATTATGAAATTCCATAAAATAAAAAAATAGATCTTATCAAATTCATATATCCCCATGTTCACCTCACTATTCTTTATAGGTTTATTCTCTAATTTCACATCTACTATTTTTTCTTTCAATAATAATCTTTATAGAGATTTTTTATATGTATTGAACTCGATAAGGTAATACAAAAAGGTATTTCAATTGGTTAAAATCTTCAAAAACCCATTCATAAATTACATCCTGAGGTAATATATTCCATTTTTGTATTTGAATAGTAAGTTTATTGAGAAGGTTGAATGAAAGAGTAATTTTGATACAAAATCAGGCTTAATAAAGGTGATATATCATTATATTGAAGTCTTTAGTGCATAATGGATTACCAGTCACACTCAAAATCCTATTAAAAACTCCATACTCCCATAGGTGAATAATTAGGTTGGTGTAATTAACCCATATAAGAATTGATGTTGGGTTAACACACATACAGACATCTTCAAATGAATAGAATATAAGAATCACAATGTTAATTATTTAATTTCCAATATCCCAATTTCATTATTTCATGAATTCTATGATTATCAATGAATTTAAGATATGAAACACTCATATTACAGAGATAAACTTTAATGATTTCCTATACAACCCAATGGGTGTGAATAAATCTTTTTATAATCAAATGATTCACACCAATACCATAAATGAAACCAACCGGTGTGTTTTCCCATAAATCCAATCCCCCACCTCACTCATCATATTTTAATGGATTATTGTTTTCCATGAGCTTAATATGGATGGAGGATAGTGAAATCCTTGATTTAATTCATGATTCCTCATGAGAAATATTGATCTACAATTGTTCTCCAATAAGATCCATCATCAATTCAATAAATAGATATTAAAACATTAAGCATCATGTGATGGTAAATGGATCATATGATAGTTTAAGTAAACATGTTTATCTACACTACGATTTACAATCCTAGATAGCATGTGTTTCTATATATAACCATATTAAGAATAATTTTAAAATATTTCTTAATGACTAAAAACAAGATCATTGAAAGGGATCATTTTAATTAGCATACCCAAATTCACCCACCACCCACTTAGGGTATAATCCCCAGTGGGTCCAATAATAAATCACAAGGAGGATGGAACTCTATTATTCAAAAATGATATATCTCTTTAAATAAAAGGCTCTAATAAGGCTATAATTAGTTGAAAAATTATGAAAATGAAGATATTATGTTTATAGAAGGGTTGAAAAATAACTTACTCTATATTAGTCAATTATGTTATTTCAATAATTTAAACATTTTCACAAAGAATAATTTCATGATAATTATAAATAGGGTGTTTTATTAATGAACTGTGGATGAAAAATAGGTAATCTATATCAAATAAATGGATGAAAATACTATTTTTCCACTCAAAGGGGAAAGATAAAATATTAGAGAACTGGTGGATTGACCAAATTAATCAATACTCAATAAATAATTTTTCAATCCGTGGATAATACTAAGAAATAAACCCATTATAAAGTTATTATAATCATAAATGTGGTTCATGCTAAGAATAAAAAATCACCAATAAGTCAAAAAAGTCTCAGGTAAATATGTCTAAAGACTTTTTGGATTTAATCCATATTTTTTATAGATTATTCAATAAAAAATAAATTAATAGAATGAGGTATTATGTAGTTTTAATTTATTATTATAGTATAATTTCTTGATTAATGATAATAAAAAATCAATTATATGTATTGAGTTTTATTAAAATTTATTATCATATAACTAATAATATTCTTGAATAAAAAAATAAGCAATATCAAGTATGATAGTGATATGAAGTTCATTAATTTACAAATATAATATTATCTCAAAAAAACATGTGATAACCATCAACTATAAACCTTTATAATTCCTTCAAAAAATATGGTATTTTAAAAGAGAAAATAAAATATCAATTATATGAAATGAATAAATTTAATTGCAAAAGTTATTCCAGTAAAATTATGTTAAGAAGTGTTAATGTTTGTAATTTTTATAAGTAATTAATCATTATTTATCCTTGGGGAAGTGAGGGAGTTATAGGAATTTTAGTATAAAAAATTATAATCTTAAACATTTTAATAATTTTTAAAATGAAGGATATTTATTTGTTATTCCTTTAATATCAATAATTCTAAATGATTTAATAAAAATATTTTGAATTTTGTATAATTTTAGGTTTCAATGTCATTTAGAATTAAGGAATTAATAAAAATAGTGAGTAATTAATTAAACGAAATTTATTTTCTAGTATATTCATATAAATAATTTAAATATTTTGGAAATTTTTTATATGATGAAAAATTTCAAATTTCTATAATGTTTCTAAAATAAAATATATGAATTGAAGTTGATGAAGAAAATATAGTTAGAGGTAAATATGCACTGGTTTAAAAAATGATAATCAATGGTTCACATTAGAGAACATTTTTATCATTATTGAACAAATAATATTTAAATAAGTAGTAGAGTATAAAATTTGGGTCAAATATATGAATGTATAAATTTAACAAATCAAGAAATAATTTTCATATTATATTGTTACAAGGTCAATAGATAAAAATATCATTAGAACCAAGTGGACTTTATAAAAAAATTAAAAAAATAGGGAAACATTCGATGAAATAATGAATAACTTGTATAAAAGGGAATTCACACATTAAATGTGTAGTTGTTGGTGGAAATTATCCCCTATTATGATATTTGAAGTAATAAATACTTTAATAGATATTTGGGACTAAATGACGTTTAAATTGTTCCAAATGGATATGAAATTATCTTTTATCAATGTAATCTTAAAATAATATGTATATAATAAACCACCATTTGGTTTCATTCTTGATAATGATGAAAGAAAATAGTGAAAACTAAATAAAAAATTATACTAATTAAAATAATCCCTGAGGGATTGGTACATAATGATACATTTATTATATAGGAATTTTTTATTTGATTATGGAGGAGTTTATCATACTTTTATATGTAGAAAAGGTCATGAAAATATAATGATGGTGTTGATCTATGTTTCTAACATCATATTTCGTGGTTCAAGTGAAAAAAATTGTGAAAAGTTCATTGACATAATGAAACATAAATTTGAAAAGTTTTTAATTAATAAAATTTTATTTTTTTATTAGTATATTCTCTCATAAAATTTTTTTGGGAATGTTTATTTATTAAAAACAATTTTTCATGATTGTGTTTAAGCATATTCAAATAGAGTGAAACAAGCCTATGATAATATAAATTGCATCAACAACCAAGTTAATGAAATATGAAGGTATAAAGTTAATAAAAATCATGAAATGTAAAAAACATTAAAAGAAAACTTTATTTCATGATAACCTAACCAAATATGTGTGTAACATGTATCAATCATGAAAATATAAAAAGTTTCAAAAAGGATAATCCATTTTTAGTAGTGAAATAATACCTTGGATTTATGTATAATATTTTATAAGTATTTTTATTAGATAATATTACATAATTAATTTTGTTTTTTTTTGTTTTAAAGGTTTTATACAGTATTGTGTGATTATGGATGAATTTTGAAGAGTAATAAGAAAAATAAAAGAAAATTGTATTGTGTTTTAGAGGAAACCATATCTCGGTCTTTACATGTGAATTAAAAATGAGAATTATTGAAGGGGAAATAATTTAAGAAGGTTTATTCGTGGAATAAATATTTAAAAAGTGCCATAGGGACCATAATGTTATAGTTTACAAGTTTTTTTTGAGGATTTAATTTGATAAGAAAACAATGTAGGTCACAACCACAACACATTTATCATGGTTGAAAGTACAAGGATATAGGATGAATAATTCATAGTTTTAAGACCATTATGATATAGTGAAAAGATATTAGATATAAAACACAAAAAAAATACAAAAAAAATCAAGGTTTGATGGGGATGATTTTTAAATTGAAGATACGGAGAGACCATGTCGTAATAAAACCCACCATGTTGTTATAGTAAAGAAATGTGAAGAAAACTTGTAAAAAGTCTACAAACATAATGAGATTTTATAGGATTTTTTTATAAATTAATATTCTTAGTTCAGTTTAATTAAGTCATTTATGGTGTTAGGGTACCCTTTTATAAGTTATAGATTAATTAGTGTCTATTTATGTGACTTTTAGAGGACTTCAAAATTTCTTAGCACATTACCATGTGGTGGTGGAGAGTTTATTATTATTATTTCCATTTTTTATTGTCTATGAGGATTTAGATGTCACTTTTCACCATGTGAAATCCACCATAGTGTGGTAATAATTTCCAGTATATTTTTCTATAATTTTTCACTTATTCAAATGGTTTTATACCTTTTAAACTTTGTGGGAACTTTAGAGAGATATATAATGTATAACACTCAACTTTTAAGGATTATTTTAAAGTGATTTATATACTAATTAAAGTAAATAATGTATGGGATATATAAGTATATATAACAGTATATTTTCTCTATAAAAATTAGTATTTGGGTTATAGGGACATATGAACACATAATTCATTCATAGTAGGACTTATTTATGATGTTCTAGGATCATGAAGGATATGGTTAGAAATAAGAATAGGGATTTTTTCTTTCACTCTTTTATTTAAAATAAAAATAAATCCTATGGTTTTAGTGAAGAAGTGGAGGGGAAAACTTCATAGATCTGATATTTTTAATGAAAGACGATTAAAAATTTAATTAATTTGGTTTTTAATGTTATTGTTTTTAAGGTTTTCATTCAATCATTTATATATATATATTCTTCCTTTGATGACCATGATCATTATCTTATTTATTATGGAATATATTTCTAAAACATGAACTAGTTACTAGAATTATTTCTTGACCATAAATTTTTTTTGAGCTACTATATTTAAATATTAATTTTTATCACCTTATTATTAAATGAATATAATTATTTTATCTTAATAAAAGAGGATTTTAGTGATCAGATAAAAAATGTTGATACAAAGGATTTTTATAGATCTAATTCTGAAAACAACATGATTATTCATTGAAAATTTTAGATACTTCTCTATCTCATGATCATAGATTTAAAAAATTCTCATCAAAATTTCATTTTAATTTTATTAATTAGTTTTATGCTTATTTTAAATAATTCAAATTTTGGATCTTAAAATTTGAAACAAATTTCCATGCAAGGGATCACTGTCCTCTATGGGTTCAACTGTGGACTTAAACTATACTACCTATTAATATTTTTAGTTTTAAGGATGTGTTAATATAAATTTTAAACATGATTCACTGTGAGGATTATTGATTCCTCATGGTGGATAAATTTTTTGTAACCAATTTCAAGGAATTTTGAACATCATAGAATAATAGGTTCAATAGATTTGTAAAAAATCTATTTAACTTTTTAGTTTTATTTTTTATTATTATTGGAGTGTTTATTTTGTGATTTTTAGGTTTGATCATGCTGATACATGAGAACTAAACTCAAGATAAGGTTTTTAAATCGAAAAAGGAACTTATTGAGTATAATCATGAGACGGATGATATCTTAAAAATAATTAATAAAGAAGAGAACATTATATTTTTTGATCGATTTCATGATTTGGTCATGTTGTGCAAAGAGGTAAACCAAGGATAATAAATTGATGTGTTATGGTTTACCTTCATGTGTAGGGGTATAATTAAGCATCCCCATTCCATTGGTTTCTTTAATATCTTTAGGATAAATCTTGTGATCAAGTAAATGATCTCAAATTTGATTCAAATTGTTTGGATACCTCATGAAGATCATAATTCACACTAGATAATTTTTCTTGAGAGTAGATATACATGTCATTTTAATGGTGTTTTTGATGGTCTAATAAGGGTATTATTATTAAACTTTTCATTAATATTAAAATTAAAATAATGAAATCAAATATTTAGACCATAATACCTAAAAATATGTGATGATATAGCAAGATTCATTATAACAAAAAAATCCATTTTAAAACATTGAATCCCCACTTGAATATTTTAAATTTAAAAAAATCTAAATTAGATTAACTTTATGATACATATAATTGATCTAATTAAATGTTAATAAGGTGTACCCATCATGGAAAATATATGTGATTTATCATGAAAGTTTTTATAATTGGTTCTCTCAAAGTAATAGTTTGATTGTTGATGCTTCCATGGGATAATATTTGATGAAAAATATTCCTAGGGAGAGTAGTGGATTGTTAGATGATATTTATATAATCATATTTAAATAGAAAGAGGAATTATCATAAGAAAAATATTCTCATATGTTAAACAAAGTAAATTATTTTTTAAATGATTTTTTCTACTATAATTTCTATCCTATAATAAAGATAAGGTACGTACACCGAAGATAAAAATTATAATGATTTTATTGAATAAGATAATTTTCAAATATGGGGTGTGCATGAAATTAAAGGATTGATCACTGGGATGCCAATAAATATAATAATTACCATGACTCTAAAGTAGAATTTATTCATATAATAAACCATAAAATTATTTATGAGAAGCATCAATTTTTTTATTAATGAGATGAAATACGATTTTAAATATCAAGGATATTTCTTGAGAATTATTGAATTTAAATTCAGTAAAAATTAAAAATAAATTAAAGGAGAGGCCATGAGGAGTGTTAGTGGGTGACATAAAGATCTACCCAACAAGATAGTAAAACAATTTCACCCTTAATATTGGAAAAATTATATAGGAAAGTTTTAAAACAAAGTGAATACAATAATAAAGTAATTTATAAAAGGACAAAAAAATATTATGAAAAGATAAATAAAAAGGTAATAAAATATAAAAAAGGTTAAAGAATATGTTTTACCACCTTATGAACCACTATAACCATTATAGAATAGGATAAATCAAGAGAGAATAGAGGAAAATATAGTATATTAATATGATTTTTTGAGAAACATTTTTTTGAAATTCCTTTTATATAAGCTTTAAAATATATGACCATCCATTATTAGGCCATAAGAGAATTGGTTTCAAATAATAGGAATCTTATGGGGATGGGCACAGTCACTATTATAAGAGAGTGTTTAGATATTGTAATGAAAAGTCTACCAATAATAAAAATTATTGAAACAGTTTTTTAAATTACCATTAATATTGGATCTTGTGAGTTTAGAATATATTTTTACGATTTAGGTGTGATTGAAAACATTATATCATACTCAGTATTTAAAATCCTTGAATTTAAAGAGATAAATCCCACTATTTTTTATCTTCATTTTTAAAATACAATGGTAATATATCTATAATATTTAATCGAGGATGCTTTAGTTAATTTGTATAAATTTTAATTTCTAGTATACTTTATTATGCTTTAGATAGAGGAAGAGAAAAATAAATTACACTATAAAGGAAATTTTTATCATTGGTAATTTGTTAAATTGATTTTGGTAATTATTATTGAGAGTAATTTTTGATCATGTAATGTTAAATATTCCTTAAGTGATGAAATATTTTGATGAAGAAGAATATGTTTTGAGCAAGGAATGTGCAATGAAAATAGGGGATGTTTCTACTATATATAAGATGGAATAATGAGATACTATGAGGAATAAATAAAATTAATAAACATATAAAATTAGTCATAAAATAGTTTTGATTGATAGTATAAAGTATATAGGGAAATTTTTATGAAAAATGAGATAAAATAGGGCCAACAAGATTGGTTAGTTCATGAATTAACATTTGATTTTACAATGGTTAACTAAATATTGGTGGATTGGTCCCATAGAAGTGGAAAAGGTAATACCTCAAGGAATATTAAATTTTATTTTAGATAAATGAAAGAGATCCATCTATAAGAAGAATATTTAACATAGACTATTCATTAATCTAGATCATGTAACATACTTTCATTACTCTATTACATGACATAGTGTGGTCATGTATAACTAAAAGAAATTAAAAAATCTCTTATAGGTGGTAACACAATTTTTTCATTAATTTTATAGAAATTCATTTTTAAGATTCATTTTAAGAATTCATTTTTAGGATTTTTTTTAGAATATAAAAATTCAATCACCCTTTCCATTTTAAACTTTAATGGAATGGATGTTACACTTTAACTTGTCTATATTGATTTCTTAAGTATAAGATGATAATAAAGGAATTAATAAGAACAATATGTAAAATCTAACAAGGGAAGTGATTTAATGGATAGGGGGTGTCATTTTAAAATCTTTATAATTTTATATTCCTTATTTCTTTTGTTAACTTGTAATTTTTCGGTTTGGAATTGCACACCAAACTTACATTTATTAAAATATTTTTTATCTATGATGCAATATTTTATTAGTAATATAATAATACGATGTTATAGAAATAATTTTTAAAATATTTTATTGAGTAAGATGAAGGGTGTATGAGTAAAGAAAATTATGGTTTTTTTCAATGGAGAATCATGACTAATTGATTTGTGTAAATTTAATTTTTCAAAATTTTAATTGAAAAAAAATTTTGATATTAGAATTGATAGGTGTAGTTAGATATTGATTATATAGTTTATATTTAAATTTATTATTTATTTTATATATTTAAAAATTGAAAAAATTATTAAAATAAGAAAAATAAAAATATATTTATAAAATAATGGAATTAGATTATATTTTTATAAAGTTAAAAACTTTCCCCTTCTTATTTTTACTATTGTAAATAGTGTCAATAATAGATCGATGGTATAGATAGAGGTTATATTTTTTTTATATCCAAGATTTTATTATTCTTTTTGGATTCACACTTGACCTATAATATTTTTCTAACTAATAGTATAAGTGGTGGGTGGTGGCTAAAAAAAGATATTTTGGGGGATTTAAGACTTTTTTCTTGCATAAATGTCATTAAAATTTTGAAAAAATGAAAGAAAAAGAAAACATAAATATGAAAAGCAGGAATTTAGGTTACAAAGTATAAGTTAGAATAAAATTCAAAATAAATATTTTCTCAAATCAAGGATTTGAATCCTTATGTCAAAATAATTTTAATAGAAGTTTTGAATGAAAGTAAAATACATAGTTAATTGGTTTACTTGAAAAGTGAAGAGTCAAAATAGGTTTCATATGATGCTTGAATTATAGAAACCCTAGTTTCAAGTAATTATCCCTTTATTTATGATTTTTAAGTATGTAAAGTATTTGGGTAAACTTTGGTAGGGTTTGGAAGACTTTTGGAATGTTTTAGGGCCATTTATAAAGGTGAACTGTTGTTTTATAGTTTGTAGAAATCGTGTAAATCTTATAGGAAACCATGCACAGTGATACAGTATCTAAGGGAAGTCACATGGTTAGGCTCATGGTTTTCCTATCCATGTGACCATCCATGCACAGTTTAAAAACAAGATCCAAAAAAATTATATCTAGGTTGGGATTAAGTTTTAACCCTTCATTTTTCCTTCAATTCATCGCTAATTTGATATTTATTATTCTAAAATAATTTATAGGCTTCCCCCAATGATTAAAAAGTAATCTAGTGGTGTTCTTTTGTTCATTTAATTCTAATTCATTTGGTAAGTCTTTATTTATTGTGGTTTTGGTGGTTTTCCTTAGATTTAATTTCTTCTCTCTCTCAGTTTCTTAAATCTAGTCCACTATGGATATATGTAAGGTTTTTTATTCTAATCATGGTTATATTTGGACTTTTTTATGTAAGGGGAATAGATTTATAGTGAGTTTTTTTATATTTAACCTAGTTTTGTAGGTGTTTTAATATCATTCTTTATTTTCACCATAATTTCTAAGGTATATGGATTCAATCTTGACTCCTCTTATTAAAACATAAAGGCTTAGTTTTAAATTATTTAAATTGATTGAAATTGATTGTTATTTTTTTGTAAAATTCATTTTA
Source organism: Viscum album (assembly GCA_963277665.1). Classification (NCBI taxonomy): domain Eukaryota; kingdom Viridiplantae; phylum Streptophyta; class Magnoliopsida; order Santalales; family Viscaceae; genus Viscum; species Viscum album. Next base: position 269,474,116 of record OY728164.1, on the reverse strand, counting down.
TAAACCCTCTTTAGAGAGGGTTTTTGGATTCTTGGTGAAATTGTGGATTGGTAAGAGAAAGTCTTACATAGAAAAATCATGTGTCTAGTGTGGGTGTTGTGGAAACATGGTCAGATTCTAGAAGAAACATGGGAATAGAATAAAGAAATAGTTGATAAATTGTCTGATCTCTTTTAGTTAAATGATGTTTTTCTACTTTCTAGGGATGAAAAGGCCAATGGGGGGAGAATGTAGCACCCTTGGTTTCAAGTAAGTAACCCTTTATTATTTTTATGCATGTAAAGTATTGGGGTGATGTTTGGGAGGGTTTGGAATACTTTTTTAATGTTTTAGGCCTTTTTTAAAGGTGAACTATTTGTTCATGGTTTGTAGAAACTGTGAAACTCATACAATAAATCATTCACAATGAGACAGGGGATATGGGGAAGGCATACGATTAGTCGTATGATTTGGCCAAACCATGCGGCCACCCACAAGAAACTATGAAAACATGGGTAGAGAGATTTTTAATGGTTATCATATGGTTATCTAACTGTGTAAGCTAGTTGTGTGAGTCCCACATTGAGGTAGATACTGGCACGTGGTTAACGCAAGTTTTTTCTAACCATGCGACTAACCATGCATGTTTTTACACATTTTTCCTATAAAAGTGGATCAGGTTCAAGATTAAGTTTTAACCCATTTTTCTCCAATTCATCCATAATTTGAGATTTCTTTCTCCCAAAGGCAATATAATATTCCCCCATCAATTGTAATGTGATATTGAGGTGTTTTTTGGTGTGTTAAATCTTGATTCCCATGATAAGTCTTCATTTATGGTGGTTTTTGGTGGTTTTTCTTATATCAACATTCTTCCCTCTATCAGTTTCTTAGATATTGTCGGATTTAAATAGATATAAGGTTTTTTATTCCAATCATGGTCAAATATTCCTTTTTTATGTTAGACTAAGAAATATATGATGGGTTTTTAAATATTCAACCTAGTTTTGTGGGAATTTTCATGTCATTCTTCGTTTTATCCATAATATATGAGGTAGGTGGACTCATTATCGACTCCTCTTATTATAAATTTAATGATTAGTTTCAAATTTTTTAAAATGATTGAAATTTATTGTGATATTATTGTAAAAATCATTGTAAAAACCCTCTTTAGTGATGTTTTGTGTATTTTTGGTGAAATTGTAGAATGGTGGAAATGGTTGTGCAAAATTATTTTTTTCATGGTTTTAAAATGTTTATTTTAAAATATCACCATGCTATATTTTTGGATAATGGTTTAATTAAAATGTTTCAATAAATGGATAGTTTTATTGAAATGAATTGAAATTTTTGGTTTGAAATGGTTTTGGAATACATGGTTGTGTGAGTTTGTGCCTTCTACGTGACCCTGATTATGTGACATTTGCAATTGGGTAACAAAGTTTTGTGACCCTGGATAAGGGGTGTGTGTCATTGGGGAACAAGGAGATTGGACAATTTTTTATGAATTAGTGGATAGATGAGAAACTTTTCATGAGTATGGAACTATCAGTGAAGAATTAATTTGTGTATGTGTGTGTGTGTGTGTGAAACATGAAAGGGTATTCCAAAAAGAAATGAGAAATTGTTTTAATAATTGTTTGGTTGTTTCCATGGAAAATGGTTTTGGTTTAGAAAACTATTTTTCATATAAATAGTTTTGGTCTATGATAAACTGTTTAAAATTATTTTATATAATTGTTTTATATGAATGGGTTTATGTAAATGTGTCAGCATATTCTATTCTAGTGGCATGAGTAGGGAAGTCATTTGGGGAAAGACTATTTAGTTTCATTACTCACCACTACTTTAGAACTTTAGTGTTTTTATAGATATTTTTTCTCAAGAAATAGGTAAAGATAAAGTATCACACTTAATTAGTGGTGCTTCATGATACTTGGAATATTTTGTAGAGTTGGAGCATGGAAGTTTTTCAGAGTTGTGGAGTTATATATTGAAGTCTTTGAGTTTTTTTTTGTTTAATCTTTTGTTGTGTGATTTGGTATTTAGTATCCATACACTATGGTACTCTGTTGTATCATTATTACAATATCAAGGGTATTACATTGAGTTGTTTTACATTTTAATCATATATCATGTATTGGTATTTTTTATTCCATGTTAGGTTGGATTTTTTATCTTTAAAGGGAACATATTCCCTCATATTTTAATGAATCCCTTATCATTTATTGTCATCATTTGGAACCTTGGGGATGTTATTTAAGGACAAGTAATGTTCCATCACCTTCTCAAGCTAATGAGGAGGGGTAGGATGCTACATGAACGTTCATTTCTTATTATAAATTGTTTTATTATATTGATTATGATGTTTAGATCATGAGTATAATTTATTTTCTTTATGATGTTGTAGAAATCTATACTTAAGAAAAGAAAATTTTTATGTATTGGGGACTTTGATATATCAAATTTTTTTATAATATTTTATAAGTAATTTAAATGTTTATATGAGTTATTCCTTCTTAGTTCATATTGTTTTGAATGTTTTAAAGGTGGGATATATAATTTAGAGATTTATCTATATTTGGATGAAAAGAAAGAAAAATAGATAAAAGTTTGCTATGGTGTAGATAAATCCATTTCATGGTCCTTACATGTGAATGAAAAATTATAAAGGTGGAAGATAAAATGTTTATGGTAACACCAGTCACGGAAAAAAGAAATGTTGAGAAGAACCAATGGGACCACTATGTTTTGGTTTACAATTCTTGGTTGATGAACAAAGATGAGGAAAAAAAATACAGAACCACGACCATATTATATTGATCATGGTTGAAAATTAAAGGATGGTGGAAGGTCATTTCATGGTTTTAAAACCATTTTTTCATTGTGAGAATATATGTGATTCAAAACCATTCCTAAAAAAGGTAGAAAACATCATGAGTTTTCGGATAGTTAAATATTTAATTAAGGATATAGAGAAACTATGTCATAATGACACCCAACACGTTGCGGTTGTCAAAAAATATGAATAAAATATGTGAAAAGTTGAAGAACTTTTAGAAGATTTTGAATAATTATTTTATCACATAAAATGGTTTGTTTTGGTCAATTTAATTCATTTATGATTTTGGGGACCCTTAGATAAATTCTGGAGTGATTAGAGATCATTTGGGTGACTTTCATAGGAATTTAAAATTTCCAAAGGCATTACCAAGTGGTGGTAACCATTTTTTTATATCTATCTATGTATTTTTTAGTGTTTTTGAGGATTTGGAGCTCACTATAAACTATGGGAAGAAAACATGATGTGGTGAAGAAGGTCATGCCATTTTTCTATAATTTTTTGTTTATTTAGAATATTTTATGTCTCCTAAACTTTAAGAAAACTTTGGAAAGGTATTTGGTGAATCCCTATCAAATTTTAATAATTATTTTTATATTTTTTGATGTAAATTAATGTAAAGAATATATAGGATATATTAGTAGATATAAGTGTGACTTTTTCTAAAAAAGGAATATTTGATTTAGAAGGAAACATGAACACATCATTAATATGTTAGAGGACTTTTTCTAGAGATTCATAGTACATTATGATTGTGGTTAGTAATTAGATTATGATTTTTTTTCCTTTTCTATCTTTCATGTCTAACATGAATCAATCATTTAGTTCTTATAAAAACATAGATGGGTGAACTTCTTTATACTGAGATTTATAATGGAGTGTGATTGAAATTTTATATTCACTTTTTTTTAATTGTATTCTTATTGGGTTTATGTATTTAATCATTTTTTATACCTTTTATTACTTTTATTATCAAGATCATTGTATTGTAGATTATTTTTAATTCATGGGAAATTTAGTTACATTCATTTTTTAACATGGAATTAATTTAAGTTTTTATGGATAAATATGGTTTTGGTTGAAATAATTATTAAATAAATAAATATAATTGATCATAATAAAATATTATTCTAGAAGTGAGATAAAAACACTAAGACCAACTACTTTTGTAGATCCAATTTAGATAATAACATTATTATTCATTGAAATTTCTTGATGCTTATCTATCTTAAGATCTTAGATTTAAAATTTCTTGATACACTTTCATTCAAATTTATTTCACTAGTTTTAGTATTATTTTAAATCATAATAATTTTTATTATTACCTTTTGAATATAAGTTCCATGTTAGGAATAATTATTCTTTTTAGGTTCAGACTCAATCTTAAAATATACTACACCTTGTTAGTTTTATTTTTAATGGACTGTTAATAAAAAATGTAAACTTGATTCGCTATGAGAATTAATTATTCATTTTCGGTGGTCATTAAACAACCAGATAAATATTATTCTCGTTATCCTTGATTGAGTTATAGGTCTTTCTGAGAGAAATTATACTTTTTAACTTTTTTATCTATATAAATTGTGAATTTCTCACTGAATTAAAAATGTCACTAACACATTAAATAACGCATCATGGCTACAAGTTCAAGGTGGTGGTTAGAATAATTCTTCTCATGTGGTCATAACTGGAAGTAATATACACCACCACATAGTTATTATGTATTTGAACACATCCTAAACCAATATATAAATCATAAAAATCAATTACGTTTCCTTCAAATATCTAGGAAATAATCAATACCACAGCTAGAATAAACTTATTCTTCAATTAATTAAATCATTTTTAGTATCCATATCTCCATTCAAAATTCCCTCCCATGCATGTCAATGTATCCAAGGGTGAATCCAAAATTGATAAATTATGAAATAATCCTCGATAGTACCTTGAAGACCCCAAGAGACTTGTTATTTTAAAAAATATTAGGATTCTTCCTAGACATTATAACTTTGACATTATCTATATCAACTTAAATATCCTTCTTGAAAACTACATGAGCCAAAATTTTATCTTTCTAAAACCATTTTGATAACTTCATGTACATGTGTTGTTTTTTTAAATTCCTTAATAAAAACTCTAGATAGTCTTCAATTTCTTCTTTAAATTTGGAATAAAACAAGACATTATCCACAAAGACAATGATAAGGGTTTTAGGTTATCTATTAAAGAAACAATTCTCATGTTCCATGAAAATAATAGGCATAATCATAAGACCAAATTTATTGGAAACATATTGATAATTCCTATATCTACTCCAAAAAGTAGTATCATGAATACCATCCTCCATTATTCTCAATTAATGATATCATAGCCTTATATTGATTTAAAAAAACCATATCACTCATATGATCTAATAAAATTGGTCATCAATTCTAAGTTAAATGGTATTTATTATTTATTATTTCATTATTGAACTTTGGATAATAAATGTACAGGAAAATAATTCCATTAATATTTTTAGTAAATAGAACCAATGATTCCCAAGGTGACATTCTTTGATGAATGAAACCCTTTCATTTGACATACACTAACTAAATTTCAAAAAAATAAATTCTACAGGATCCATCATATAAGAGGGTAGATATATAACACTCATACATGGAATCATTTCAATGGATAGATATACTTACCTATTTGGTATAGTTCTAGATAAATCATTAGGAAACACTTATAGGTATCATTTTACCTCTATATAAAGTTAAATTTTTGGAGTTCCCTCTCTAACATCTATAATTAAGATCAATAATTAAAAATTGATAGGACAGATATCCTATAGAATATTCCCTATTATACACAATTTTAGGTCCTAATCACCTTGAAAACGTGAGTGATTCCATGAGGTAATGTAAAAAAAAGAAGATGATAATAGAAATCGATGTGAGATTCCTAGCTAATACTCCCTTCTATGTCAAGGATATGATAAAAGACTTCTAAGTACATGTTAAGGAAATCCCATAAAATTTTAACAGTATTAAACATCACATGATATGAAGGGCACTTGAAGTGATAAACCATATTTTTTTTCAAAGAAGTAGTGATATCCATAGGATAATGCATAATTTTAACTCATAAACTTAATCATTCAATCACTTTGGATAATATAGAATAATTCCAAGCACCTATATCAAATACAGTTAGAACCATATAGAATTAAATAGTTATGGAACCATAAATTGTCATAAATATGGATTCTAACACCATAGGTAAATATTCATTACTTATAATATTTATGACTTAGGTTCACCTTGATATTTCATGTTAGGTTGAGAATTATATTTCATCTATATCTACTCTCCATGTCTTTGAGATTGAATTTCTATGCCTTTAGATATAGTATACTACAACTGATATCTTCATGAGAGTGTAGAGACAACCTTGCAACCACGATAAAGATGTCATTTAAAAAACCATTCTTGATGGCCCAATTGATCAAATTGATAACAGGTCTTCATATATATCTTACATTTGGGATTTAAATTCTCTATATTCTCATGTTAGAGGTATATAAAAGACTTTGGTCTTGAATAACCTAAGGAAACAAGGTTGGATGATCATTAAACACTTCCACCACTTACTAGCCTTTACATAATAATGTGTTATGGTTTATCCAAGATGAAACTTAATAAATTACAATCCCTATCATTTTATTAATTCTAGTTTCATTCATCTCTAGCTTTTTTACTACCTCAATAAATAATATTTAGAAAAAAAATGGTGATCTTTCAATCAAATATGAGTTTTTAAGACTATTTAAAATTGGTGTGCCTTTAGAGCATCACTTGAGATATTCTTGGGTAAATACTGTAATAATTATGCAAAAAAATAAGTTTCATACTTCATCATAATGTGATTACTTTACTGAATATTTAAGAACTCCCTATCCTTATTCATCTATAGGTTTGGATAAGATTTATAATAAAAAAGTTAATTGAAACCTTTCCTGGCGATATCATCATGTAGTTTGGGTTATATCACTAAATATTATTATTTCATTCTTGTACATTCTAGGAAATAGTTATAAAACATCACCTATGATATTTTTAGTTTTTGAAAAAATTAATGATCCTTTGAATATTATTGAGATACTCTTCAACCTCTTGGGGCCCTTGGTCGCCATGAATAACAAATAGTTTCTACCTAGTAAACTCTTGGGAATGATTCGTAGATAAATTTTTATGTAATTATTATTCCCTACCGAGAGTTTGGATAATGTGAATAACTTTTTCAACTATATTAGGGTCAGTATAAGGATTTACCTAGAAAAAATTATTCATGAATTCCTCTCTAAGATTATTTGGTGATTTTATAAGAGGTATAATTCTATCAATTTCATAAAAAGTAAAATTTATTAGAAAAACACAGTAATAAATCAAAAAAATCACATTAAATAACATCATTCAAATCATAATAAATAAAATAATATAATTACATTATAAAGTTTTCATAAAATCACCTCAAATAAGTGAAAAATACCAATAATAGTGGTATAAATTCATAGGAAAATAAACTAGAACAAAAATAAAAGGTCTTGAAAATTAATGTTTAACAATGAATGGTCTTCATACATTGTTGATGACCATGAATCACCCAACGGATTACTTAGAGTGATCATCACAGTTCCCATGTATGGTCTGTAGTTGGTACATTATGATCATATAACATGAAATATCTTTCATTTTTTACTCTAAAACATAAAATTTCCAAAAATTACTCATAATACCTTAATATAAATCATAATAACATTTATTGGAATCATTATATCACAAAAAAATTGATAAAATAAATTTTAGATTAAAATACACTTACCTGATATAACATGAAAACAAAAAGATCATTATTAAGAGTATTGGATATAAACTCCTTCATAATATACCTATTGAGTCCCAACAATCCTATATTTTTTCAACTATAACCTCTTAAATAACACATTCAAATAGTTCTCTGATACATTTTTTTAAAATATTGGTCTATGTATTTTAACTCAACACCTAAATTAGTATGATAGAAATCCTAAAGAACATTCCCAATCTCCCTAGGTTGACACAATTGTTTAGTGTGTCTAAAATCATCTTTAGAAATGATTTCATAATCATAAACATCATTATACAAATCATTGAATTTATTCCATAAATATAGCATGAAGTGTTTATATGTTAGACTTTCCATGATAATCAAGTAAATAAACTTTAAAATAAACCTCATCTATACATGGAATAACTGAAACTAAAACATATGATCAAATAAAAAATAAAAAATAAACTAATACAAAAATATCATAAACAATCAAACCATGACCAATTTTTATATAAAAAAAGTTTCAAAATATAAGAGTAAATCAAAAAAATAAAGGGATACTTGATGATTCCCTTTTTCAACACATAATGTAAAATGAAACCATAAACTATCAGTGAATTAAAAAAGGAAACTCTATCTCAATGTGACTTGTAGTAACATGTGACATATCACCATCACTATAGATCCATCCAAGTAACAATGGTACACTACTAATGGAATAATACACCTTCCCTTTACATGCATCATGAATAATGAAACCTATATATACAATAAATTGTGTATGTAATGATAGAGTACAAAAAAGGTAGGATATTATAATATACCAGCTTGGGATCTACTAATCTATTTCCCCGAGATTGTTCTCCACATGGACTCCAGCATGCCTCCCCATACGCCAGAGGTTGTCGAATATCAGTGAGGATCTAATGGTGGTATATTGAGGAGACTATACCCTATATATCATTAATAAATATAGTGAAATAAATAATAAATAAAGGAAGTGTGAGATAAATAATTAAATAGTGTCAATATTTATAATAGATACCCATGCTAGTTTCATACAACCATGCATGATCATGTGGAATCAAAATATAATTAGTCAACATATAGAAGTTACAATATACCACAGGACTAGACAGACAAAAGAACCAAATAAACAATTACCCAGCTCTTGTAGGTGACCCAATTACATGCCCATCCCATAGCTTCATATTAATTCTAAGCCCATTGTAAAACAAGAGTATCTATCTAGGATCTAACTTGAAACTAGGAGATATTTCTAGGTACCAAATGGAGACCCAAATAAGGTGTGAGAAAAAATCCATAGGCTACCACCAATGAGATATAACTTCATCTATTTAGTGAGTATAAAATGAATTAGTGTGAAATTATAATGATAATCACTGTGATGAATAAAAATATAAAACATGTTGGCTCGGGTTTCTCATGGAACACCCGGTAGACTATACCTTCTTCATCCTAAGATGGAAAATCTATGAACATACTGTCATATATATATACACACACACAAACATATTGATCTATGTACAGATATATATGCATCATCTGGGACCCAAGTATTATGACATGATCATCCACATAAGGATGTCATACAAGTTCCATACTTTAAATAAGGGACGACATGCCTAATAATCTAAAAAAATGATAAGGGTCATCATGCCCAACAGTTTCAGATGAATTATAAGGGACTTCATGTCCAAGAATTTAAACTAAAGGGGTTTCATACTCAATAATTATAACTGAAACATGGAAGTACCATGTCCACACTTTATAAAATAATATAGTAAACTAAATTTCCTGTAATTACATTTCAATTATATGGGACACCATTCCCAATAATTTCCAATAATATGTAAGGAATATAATGTCTATAAAATTAAATAATTAATGGGTAATGTCATTTCTGAAAACTCTAATGGTGATAAGGAACTCATTTTCCAACCACTTAAAATAATTGTAAAGAGTGACATGTTCAACAATTTCAATATATAATGAGGAACATCTTTTCAAATAATTTAATAACATATGAGGAGTGTCAGTTCCAACATCACTAAACCATTTAATATTAAAATACAAGGTCCAACTAAAATAGTAACCGTACATTTAATCAATAATCATAGTCCATGAATTAAAAATTCATAAATTTACAATTCAAGGGAAATAAAAATAATCCATGCCAATTATCAATTCAAATTATATAATTTAAGTCGATCCATCATAATAGTCAAGGACTATGGGTTTTTTCCAACCTACACTATGATTCAATTTGTTCTATTAAACACCTCACTTGATTCCATTTATTAGTCATGTTAGCACGGTATAAACAACACACCTCAAAGGTGGTTCAATTTCAAGCCATGATTTATGGGTCATGGGTATACAAGAAACAAACCCTAAAGGGGGTGGTTTGATTCAAGGTATTTGAACTTCCAATATGTTGTTAGCTAAATGATAAATATCCAATTTAAGATATTAGAATTTTAATAAATTAATTTCTTGTTAAAGGGGTGTATATAAAGCTTGGTTCACAACACAATAGCGCATGATATAATCAGTGAGGATTTTAGTGAAAAGACATGGACCCCCTACCTCAAGATAAGGATTATTCACTTATCCATTATTGACCTCTAATTTGAGATAAAATGAAAAAAAAATCATATGAACCATCAAACACCCTAAAAATAAGGTATATGTGCTCACATTGAAATAGTATCTAATATGATGAAGTAAACAAACAAGGGAGGTAAGAAGAGTATTAGCTTTACCCACAGGCTCCCAACATGAGGAACAATGCTTGAATCCAACCAAGAACAAAGTGGAACCTCCCAAGTAAGAGGATTAGTATGTGGAGTTCATGGGGAACTATTGGTATGAAATGGGATAAGAAATGGGGTGAAACCCCTTTTTTGGTCTGAAGGGAAAAATAATAATTTTCCCCTTTTTAAGAGGTGCATGGTTAGGATGCATGGTTAGTAAAAACATGAACTAATCATGTGGTGACTCTATCCAAATCACCTCTAAGAAGCATGGTTTCCTCACACTATTTACCAATCATGCACCGGTCATGTGGTTCTACTTCCCATGTACGCCCCTATCCCACACGATTGTAGTGCACAATTAGGTAAACCATGCACCAACTATGTGTGGATTTCCTCTAAACTTTCACCAATTTGAATGGTTAGATAGGATCCCTATTATGGTTAAACAAACTATATTACTTAATAAACAATTTTCATGGTTTTGGACACATGGATAGAACTATTAATGTGCCAACTATGTGTCGTGGTTTACTCCTCCCAAAACCGATCTTTCAAATCCTGAAGCAAATGAAATTCATCCAAACACCTAATATAACTATTGATCCATAAACCTCATTCAAAAAAAACACACACAAGTATTAAAACTCTTATATTTGTGTTATGAAGCTCAAATTGAAAATTGACCCATCCACTAAAATGAAAATTCAAAAACATAAAGAAAAAATTTCAATCGGACCAAAACATAGGATGTTATAATGTCCTCACCTTAGAACTTCACATCCCCAAGAAACCTTGGGGAATAATAAAAACATTATATAACCTAATAGGATCATAATATCCCATTAAAATGGCCATGTTTCATTTTCAAATTCCCCACACACCACCAAACATCATTATAAGCATATTTTCCTTACGCCAATAAAATTTGATCAAACACCTGTAACCTATAATGAAACATTAAGAAAAAAAATTCAGAGCCCGTTTAACCCATGAAAAAATCATGTCATCATATCTAACCTCAACCATCAAATGGTGCTCCCCACCATAGGTCCTAGATTAATTATTCCAATTATAATTCATGGAATTTCCACTATTAGTATTTTTTATATAAGTATGTTCTCGGCATCTTAATGATTCTCTTAGCGTGTTTAATAGATTACATATGAGGACACAACCCTTGTGCCTCGATTTAATCATAACAATCAAACTCTAATTTACTAATCTCACACTATTTTCATTTAATTTTCCTTGAAAATACTTAGTCAACCTTTACACGGAACCCGGCCATGATCACTGAAGTTTATACCCAACTTCTGGTAATGTCCCTTAGTTGAACCAAATTCTATCGTTTTCAATATCATGTCACCACACAAACACTGAGGTATTCCTGGTCTAGTATACTTTTATTATCTCAAACCATAAACCAATTCTTACTAGAGATATAGCGTAACCTCATAATCAAACTATTTAAGTCCAAGGAGCTCATCTGATGAATCCCAAACTCCATAGTTTATGAGTGAAATTTTGGTACATAGATGAGGCATCCACACATCAGACACATTGATCGAGCCTAAAATTTGTATCCTAACTAGGGATAAATTCAATAAATCAGTTTGTGTCTATACTTTTTTCCAAGGTATTCCTACATAGGAACCCAAGCATCACTCAAGACCAACCATGCCTATATAGAGGTCCAAGTCCATGATCATAGTAAATCAAAAAACAAGAAATATATTACCTAAATTCCCTTGATCTCATGAATAGAATTTTACAATAGATCTAATAATACATAGTTCCATTCATCCAATAGAATATGGATTCCAAAATGACTATCACACAAATGATCTGAAGGTTCGATGACCCTTCTCACATGAGGGTCACTCACTAGAAACTGACATCCCACTCTCCACCATAGGAAAATAAATGTAATCACACCAATGAAATGATTTCAAAATTACGATATCCAACACTCTAGATATAATGACTGGCATGGCTATAAAATCAATCACTCCAAAACTATAACATAATCATTACCCATCACTTGTTCCTACATACTGATAATAATTCCCAATGAGTTTGATAAGTTTCAAAATATAATGAGGGTCAGCACCCTTAAATGGATAATGGTGTACTATGAAACCTATGGATTACCTTTAAACCACTCCTTAATCACAACTCTTTATGATTCTCTCCATTAAACCATGGAATATATTTAAGATATTTTGGAATAAAACTAACGCTCTCCCAACACTCAATATGATGTCAAGATATGGAGCATGTGCACCTCCTATCATGAGTGCACCAGGATTCTATTGATAGGTGTGTATTTATCTCCCCGAACATTCTCACATCAAACTAGGCTATAATTACATTTATCCAACCCTAGGCACCTCATCTCATGAAAATGTGTGTCAAGGTTCAAGGTCAAACGTCCCATGACACCAAATTTATTTTCAAGTGAGCCCTCATTATAGGAACTTCCTTTAATTTTCCCAAGGCTTCGGGTCTCCATGCTAACATTTATCATGTTTGAAACTATCAATCCTCATCCCACACTCGTACACTAACTAATTTTATATATTAATCAATTCTCACATGCTACCATAATGAACTAACCCAGTTATACATAATAGGTTTACAATCTCATACCACCCAGTTCAAAACCTGACTCGCGCTCTTATGATTCATCTATTAATAAGTTTAGGATGACTTTATTAACATTCTAGGAGCTCCATTGGAACTCCTCTTCAAAAATCACCACCTACCTATGTCATGATCTATTGAATTATTGTCCACCTCACGGTGTCATTTTAGTAATTAAAGAGTCAACCAAACAACTACTAGTCAAATGGTATAGGTACTCGAACAGTCTTTACCATTGAAGTAAGTTTAGATATTCATAACCATGGGTTCTTCCTCAAAAAAATATAGGCATCATCATGTCTATATTGAAAAACCCAATAACCTTCAGTGCATCAATCTCAAATGATTATAAAACCAAGACCCCACATCAAAGGAAAACATAAACCTCAAGACAACCTCTCTTGCAATTTTCCCTCAATCAAACCAATGTTATTTATCCCACTAGGCTATGAGTTAAATAATAAGGGCCACTAGGTCCATACACCTAGCCCTAAGGTATCTCACATGAGAATCATACTCAATATAATTTCTTCTATTACTGGCATCTAACGTGCCTGTAAACTCTCCTAAAAGAGGTAGAGCTGAAGGTAAGTAAAAATATCATTGAACTATAAGTTCTAAATCTATCAACCTAATTAGTATAGTATCACCTAATAATCATCGGGCTACTCAGACCTAATTCTCTTCTAGAATACACATACGTACCTATACCCTACAGGGTCTTGATATGATCATAAAAGTGATAAAGAGATGAAACTCACAAGGTATTTGCATATAGTAATACCCCCTCAAAGTTCAGCATAGTTCACAACCACCTTCCTGTCTGGGTTCTTTGTTATTATTTAAGATTCATATCAAACATGAATGGTCAAAGAGAGTAAATTAATTTTCCTAGAAACTTAGCTCAAAAGAATATTGATTTCATATTACCAAGGGTGCTACCAAAACTGATTATCCCTAAATTTTAGTATAAGGCATTAACTTCAAAACTAAAGTCACACCTAAAATGTCACTATGCCCTATCTCCTAACTTTTAAGTCCAAGAAATAGTAGAAATAAGAAAGCAGAGACTCTTGGGAAACATCCATGTTCTTATTGAAGATAACTATAGGAAATTCTAAATCTAACCCTTACATGAGGGTTCGAGTTATTAATCAGCACTTAAGGTTTTAATTGATCCATTTGAAAACTCCACATTCATTTATATTTAAATAGTCTCATACATAGGAAATGTTAAGAACTGGTTATAAAGGAATCATTTTGAAAATGAAATTAACACTTTATTTAGATGACAACATGTATTATTATAGGAAAATCATCCCATAATTTCCTTTTAAACCATTATTTATCAATAAGTTCTCACATATATACTTATTAAATAAAATTTAAATTGAAAACTATAGACTAAATCACTCTGGTTGTAATTATTATTATAATTAACTAATACCTAATACCAATAAATATTAGAAGTAAATAAATGGTATTTAATCATTTCATGGGGAATATGTTCTATAAGATGCCACCATACACTTATATGTGTCACTGTATAAGTGGCTTCTAAGACTTTAAATAACCAACCCTAAATATTATAACCATACCCTTAAGCAGTTAAATACCAAGGTATATAAGGATGGAGGTGACCTACGAGGATATTTTCATGCCAATCTCGTGTTTAGTTATATGGTAATTCATTCCCAATTTATGAAGTAAAAACTCTATAAATTACAATTAATATCCCATTTAAGTAAAACCCTTTAATAATTATTTTATCAACATTTTAACACTCCCTAATCAGGGTTGTCACATGGGAATAAGAATATTAAACTCACCTATAATGGTTGAGTTAAGAATAATATGGTTTCTATTATATGGGTCTTTATTTACAAGTTATAAATGTACTAGCCATAATAAGTTACAATTAAAACACCATTTAACTAAAATACATAATAAATTTATTGAATTTATCAAAAACCAACCATTTCTTATCCATTTATAAGATTCAATTTCAAAATCATTTTTTTTCCTTAATCAATTTCACATTAATTAATTATATTTCCTCCATCAAGTTATGTATTAAAAAAGAATTTTGGTTTTTTTTGACATTTTATTTAACCACCTAAATCATGTCTATAACATGAAAGCTAATACCAAATCAAAAAATATAGATAGACATAGAAATAATCACATAAACATGATTTACATAATCATGGTGTACAAATAAATATGGCATATAATCACTCAATCGTGTTATACATATAAGAATTCTAATGATATGTGAATCCAATGTTCTTAAAATTGTTCATGAACATGCCAATTATCTTTCTATATAGGGACAGTAGGTAAATAACATAAATTAAAACCTAGTGGAAATAAAACAACCACTCAAGGTGAAATAATAGTCAACTATAATAACAAACCATCGTGAATAATTTTCTCATCCCTGGAAAATTGATCTTCCACCATGTGTGGGTTGGACGGACCATGACACGAGTTATTCACCATGTTTCAACACATTTTTAGACTTATTTCTACCATACCAAATAGTAAGACAAATGAAAAAAACCTCTAGTGCCACTTTGTAACAACCTAGCTTAGGAGTCACTAATCTGATTCCCCCAGCCAGTTTGCAACACAGCCATAAGTGTGTCTCTTTATAAGTCAGAGGATACTAACTTGCAGGAAGGGTCTAATAGTGGTGAAGTGGGGAAAATATACCCTCTATATCAGTACTAAATATAGTACAATCAATAATAAATAAAGTGAAATATAAATAATGAAATGACATTAGTAATAATAATAGATACACAGGACAATTCCAAATAATACAACCATGTTTGAACATGATGAATCAAAATACTAGTGGTCAACATACAGTATGTAAAATATACCATAAGACTACATAGAAAAAAGAACCTAATAATCAAAGTATCCAACTCCTATAGGTGGACTAAGTACGTGCCTTACCCCCCATATCTCTGTCAATTCCTATGTCATGACCCATCCTCGGGGCCCGTGTCGTGACTACCCCAAGCCCGCCTTCCATAGGCCAGGGGTTGGCGACTAGCACCAAGGCGTAAATCCTGATAAAAGGGAAGTCATTTCCTTTATATAAGAAAATAAACACCATATAGTGCACAAGTTGAAGTAAACACTAAGTAAACTAAGTACAAAAGTAAGTGCTGGAAAGTAAATGGGCCAGAATACAAACCCAAATGAAAGTAAAGTACAACTAAAAAGATAGTACAATAGTAGTAAAGTAAAACAGTAGCACCGAGTCGTCCTCTAGAAATCCCACCTGAAGGGTGGGTACAGATAGTCTCCTCAGCTCCTCGGTCCGACCGTCCACTCCGTGTACGTCCCGCCAAGTGGTCCACCTCTGGGTACCGTCCAGCTTCACAAGCCTCTACCTCGATCAGTGTTTTCCATCATCTGCATCCAACACAACGAAGTTCGGGCATATCACGTGCAGGGGTGAGTATACGATACTCAGTAGGGATCCCGAGACCCCCGAAGGTCTCTCAGAATCCACGAAGGATAAATCACAAAGGAAAGATACAATTACGAAGTATCAACAACACTACTTCGGTATATGACCATAAATATACCCAAGTCATCATTTATAGTTCATATCCAACTCCCAAGAACTACACAGTCCACAAGGGAAAGAAAAACCTAGTCCACAAAGGATAGCTCAACTCAGTCCACAGAGGAAAAACACAACCCAGTACACAAAGGAAAGTAAATCAATCACATCGATGATAAGATTGAGAATCAAGACATAGCTCACACGGGTATACACTTCATAAGGAGATAGAGATGATCAGATGTAGCCACTGATTCATCTAAGCTGTCAGACCCACATAGGATACAAGACCAGGTAAGATGTCGGACCCACAAAGGATACAGGACCAGCTACTCTGCCGAACCCACATAGGATACAAGTATAGAGTCAAATACTGTTGGACCCACATAGGATACAAGAACATTAGTCATCATTGTTGATCCCACGGAGGATCCCAGTACAATCATCATCGTTGCCGAACCCACGAAGGATCCAAGTACAGTCGTCCTCGCTGCCGAACCCACAGAGGATCCAAGTGCAATCATCATCGTCGCAGTCACAGCCAGCTCTAGGGTTCCCGCACACAGCATGCTCGGTTCCATGAGGGTATACTCCACGAGCCAAGGGTTCAATAAATCAACTATCAAGAATTCTAGATTTGATGTATCACAATGTTCTATCTCGTCAATAGGAACTCAACGCGACAGACGGCGCGTCAATCGGACACCCGGTCTGAGAGATATTAGTTTTTCTGTCCAAGGGGCCCGGTTGGTTTTTAAGTTAAAACCAACCCGACCATACTCCATCTATGACCAAACTTATAGAGTAGTAAGCCAAAATAACCTTCTCTTAAATAGGAAACCAACAAAGTCGACGGCACGTCAATCGGACGTCCAGAGCTCGAGTTATAAGCGTTTCCGCTCCGAGGGCCCGGTTGATTCATGTTCGAACCAACCCGGACGTACACAAAGTACTCCAAAACCTTGATTGTAATATACCGAAATGACTGTCTTGATCCAAGAATCCCAACGCAATTGACGGTGCATCGATCATATGTTTGTACCCCAAGTTATGGGAAAATGACTGAAAATAGTCCGAAGTGGGGGGTTTGGGCCCGGCCTGGCCCGGCCCAACCCCCCCCCCCCCCTGGATTGACCCGACCCAGATCCAGGTTAGGCCCGGTGGGGCACGGCCTGGTCCGGCTTGGCACAGCCCGGCCCGGTCTACGTGACCCGCCTTGGCCCGACTGGGGGTGGCGCGCTGGCTCGGCAAGCAGGCCGAGCAGGGGGGATGCGGTCCCCCCTCCTTTGCGCTCCACGGATGCGGCGTGCGGTCGCCGCGTCCCATTCGGATCCCACACAGTCGCGGGATCTGGCCGCCTTCAGTCGCGGCTTAAGTCGTCACGGCTCCTGTCGGCGGCACGCCGGGGCACCGCCGGTGATGTCTGCGGGCCACCGGAGTCATTCTGGTGGTCCATTCTTGCTCCTGTCTGCACCTGCGGTCGTCTCGGGACCCGCACTTCACTACGACGGCTTTCAAATGCCGGTGTAGTCCTGTTTTGTCTTCTCCAAATTCTCCGCACATCATGAACATAAAAATGGTGGGTTCGTACTTGTTCATTGGTCCGCACCCACCACATTAGTGGTTTGAAACAACTCCAAACAATTATTTGACATTTCGAGGGTATAATCCACATAAAGAGAAATAAACCAAAACCCCTACCTCAACAAGGAAAACGATTTTCGGCGTCGCGGTACACGGCGTCGTAGAGAAGAGGATCGTAGGCGTCGCGGTACACGACATCATGGAGGAGAGGATCGTAGGCGTCACGGTACACGGCGTCACAGAGAAGATGATTTGGTGGCATGTCGTCGATCTCTGAGGAACGAGTGTTCTTCGTCATTCTTCGTCGGAGGCCGTTGTTCTTTGTCCAAAGCTCAAAAGCTCTCCCATGTTCTTTCCTTCGCCAACAAAGCTCACCCTTGATAAGATAATAGTTTCCCCCTATTATTTTATTATACGAAAAGAAACTCTCCCATAATTTAATTCACCACACTAATTAAAATGTGTTTACATTTAATTAAAGATGGGAGAGAGAAGGTTCCCCACAATTACACGCGTTGGAAGTTTAAATTAAAAAGGGAAAAAGGAAGGTTCCTCATTAATCAATACGAGGAGTTACCCAAAAATTAATCGAGGGATATTAATGGAGGAAATGTCAAGGAAATAGTAGGGGAAATAAATGAGGTCAGAGGAAGTTAAATGGTGGGGATCTTGTAGGCCCCACCTCTCTATCCTCCTCACTTGGGTAATTAAGTGGCTATAGGCTCCACCCTTAACTACCCATGGGAGGGAGTAACCTCCCTTAGTAATAAAAAATGTTCTGCCAATTTTTATTTATTTCTTAAACAAACCCCAAAATAAATTCTCCTCATTTGCTAACGCAACTACGGTAAGTGTCCCCTTAAGAAATTATCAGCGTTGTGAGTTCATCGGTGCCCTCGGATTTTATTTCCGAGCACCAGTTCAAAATCTAGAAAAACCCACTCGTTATTTCATTGAACTTCCCTGAGTTAAACTTCAAAAATTGATTCTGGGCACACCGGGCCTCAGAATCAAGCACCGTCAAAAACTGTGTACTCGTAAAATCACAAATAATTTTGGAGAAAAAAAATAAGATTTCCTTGAAATTTACGGGTCTTTACATTACTCCCACCTCAGGGATTTACGTCCCTGTAAAGTTACATCATAAACTAAGGAATAAAATGAGGGTACTGAGAATGCATCTGAGCCTCCCGCTCCCATGTTCTCTCCTGGAGGTTCTCGTGCTGCCTCCTGATGTGCACTAGAGGAATCAACCATCCACGTAGGACCTGATCCTGTCAATCCTCGATCTCCACCAGGACCTCCGTAAAAGTCTCCCCTTCATCAATGTCCAACTCCCCATGATCGATGATATGTGTCGGGTCGTGCACGTATCTCCTCAGCTGAGATACGTGGAAGACGTTGTGCACCCGGTGCAACTGAGGTGGAAGAGCCAAGCAATAAGCCACCTCGCCTATCCTACTAAGAACCTGGAATGTTCCGATGAAGTGCCGAGATAACTTGCCACCCCGACCAAATCTCCATAATCCACATCGAGGTGAGACCCATAAGAAAACATGGTTTCCATCCTCGAACTCTAGAGGTATCCGCCTCCTGTAAGCATAGGACTCCTGTCGTCTCTTAGTAGTCCTCATCCACTCATGGATGATCTGCACCTTCTCTGTCATGGCCTGGACCATCTCTGGTCCTACAAGTACTGACTCCCCAAGGTCTGTTCAGCACAGAGGTGATCTACACGATCAGCCATACAAGGCCTCGTATGGTGCCATCCCGATGGTGGAGTGGTATCTGTTGTTGTACGCAAACTCTACCAAGGGTAGGTGATCCTCCCAGATGCGACCAAAGTCAAGGACACATGCACGGATCATGTCCTTGAGTGTCTGAATGGTCCTCTCTGTCTGGCCATCTGTCTGCGGGTGAAAGGCAGTGCTCAGGCATAACTGTATCCCAAAGGCCTCCTACAACCCCTTCCAAAGTTGGGAAGTGAAGTGAGTGTATCGATCAGAGATGATATATGATGTCACACCATGAAGCCGTACGATCTTATAAATGTAGAGACTACCTAATCTCTCTATTGAGCCCTACTCTCTGATCGGTAGGAAGTGTTCCGACTTGGTAAGTCGGTCTATGATCACCCAGATGGTGTTGTTTCCTCTGAAAGTACGTCGAAGCCCCATCACGAAATCCATGGATATCCCATCCCACTTCTACTCCGGGACCTCTAAGGGTTGTACCAAGCCTGTAGGTACCTGGTGCTCTTCCTTCACTTGCTGAAAAGTGAGGAATTGAGAAAAGAATCCTACCACAACCTTCTTCATACCCAGCCACCAGTACTGCCGTCTGAGATATTGATACATCTTTGCTACTCCAGGATGTACTGCTAGAGGAGAAGTGTGGAACTCCCTCATCACCTCCTCCTGTACTGTAACTGGTACCATGGTACATTCCCTAAAAAGGATGATGTGCTCTACTCCTATAGAAAATCCATCAAGTGCCAATCTTGAGGATATTTGTGCACGTCGCGTCTCACTGTCCACATCCCCACTCTTTGCCTCTCTGACCCGCTGAAGTAGTGGAGGAGTGACTGTAAGGGATTGAAGATAGGCTGCCCCATCACTATCCATAAAGGATATCTGCAAAGTGCGTAACTGCTCCATCATCTCTCCAAGTAGTTGAATGCCCAATCTCCTGCTGGGAGCATCAGCCACAACGTTCCCCTTCCCAGGAGTATAGACAATCTCAAAGTAATAATCCTGGAGGAACTCAAGTCATCGCCACTGTCTCAGGTTTAGGTCCTTCTATAAGAAGATGTACTTGAGACTCTGGTGGTCAGAGTAGACTGTAAAGCGCTCTCCCATCAGATAGTGTCACCACATCTTCAGGGCGAAGACCACTGCTACTAACTCCAGGTCATGGGTGGAATAGTTCTACTCGTGCGGCCTCAACTGTCGTGAACCGTAAGCGATCACTGCTCGTTCCTATATCAGGACACACCCGAGTCTGGTCACTGATGCGTCGCAGTAAACTACGTACCCTATGCCCTCCTCTGGTAGCCTCAAGATGGGCGCACTGGTCAATCTCCACCTCAGCTCCTGGAAGCTCTACTGACATCTATCTGACCACACGAAGGTTTTCCCCTTCTTCGTCAAAGCTGAAATCAGTGATCTAAATCTAGAGAAGTCTAGCACAAATCTCCAATAGTACCCAACCAGACCTATTAAACTCCACACCTCCGTCACACTCCTGGGTGGCTCCCAAGCAATTACCGCCTCGACCTTTGCAGGATCCACTGCAACTCCCGCCTCAGATATTACGTGCTCCAAGAAGTGGACCTCTCAAAGACAGAACTAGAACTTCGAGAGATTACCATAAAGCTGGTGCTCTAAGAGTGTATCTAGTACAACTCGTAAGTGGTAGGCGTGCTCCTCCTCAGTCGTCGAGTAAATCAGTATGTCGTCAATGAAGACTACGACAAACCAATTGAGGTGGGGATGGAAGATCCTGTTCATGAGACTCATGAACACTACTGGAGCATTGGTCACTCCGAAGGGAATGACCAAGAACTCATAGTGGTCGTACCGACAACTGAAGGACGTCTTCTACACATCCTCGTCCCGAAATCGGAGTTGATGATAGCCTGACCTGAGGTTTATCTTTGAGAACCAACGTGCTCCCTTGATCTGATCAAAGAGGTCATCAATCCTCGAAAGCGGATACTTATTCCTCACGGTCACCTGGTTTAGGCGACGGTAATCAAAACACAGTCGCAAGCCCCCATCT
The DNA here is from genome assembly GCA_963277665.1 of Viscum album. Taxonomy (NCBI): domain Eukaryota; kingdom Viridiplantae; phylum Streptophyta; class Magnoliopsida; order Santalales; family Viscaceae; genus Viscum; species Viscum album. The sequence goes on along the minus strand of OY728164.1, from coordinate 269,452,071 downwards.
GCCTTTTTGGAGAAAAGGACTAGAGAAGCCCAGGGTGAAACACTGGGTCAGATGAAACCTTTCTACTATAAGTCCTCCAGTTGTACCCGCAGATCACGAAGCTCGGCGGGAGCCATCCGATATGCTGGAGTGGATATCGGTGATGTCCCGGGGTATAGTTCTATATAGAAATATACCTCCCAATGAGGAGGTAGTACTGGAATATCATTAAGGAAAACGTCTGCATACTGATCCACCACTATAGGAAAACTCAGACTCTGCACGTCAACTACTCTGAGGATGAGACTAGCCAACTGATGTGTGATCGGTTTCCCTCTCCTCTGCGTGAGTCCATCCTATGCTGCGAAGGTTCCCTTCTCACTGGTGAAGGTGAACCTAGTCCCATCTGTGTGGACACACCACACCTTGCTCCTAATACAGTCGATCTGAGCATGGACTGTAGATAACCAGTTCATACCCAAGATGATGTCGTAAGGCCTCAACACTCCTACAAGAAGATCCCAGTCGAAGCTCTTGCCTCCTAGAGTAAGCTCACACTGTTGGAACCAGTGCGTAATCGTCGAGTCTGCTCCCGTAGGAGTCTCTAGCTACAAGGATCGAGCCAACAGCTCTGTCGGAATCTCCGAGATCCGAACAAGGGCAGCGGCAATAAAATAATGACTCACACTTGTGTCTATAAGAACTGCAGCAAGGGTGGAGTAGACACAGATAGTACCTCAAATCATCTCGATTGCGCCACGGTCATAAGACTATACTGCCTGGAGCTGATCCTTCCTTTTCCCCCCATCTCCCTGTGGTCGGGGTGGACCTCATGGGGGTGGTGGTGGTAGAGCCTCGAAGAGTCATCCACCACCCGCTACTCAGCCATCTCATATGCCTCGTCTTCCTGCTCCTTGCAGACTGCCACAGTCGAACCTCTGCTTCTTCCTGAGAGGTACCTCCACTATCTTCTTCTTGTCTTCATAGTAGTTCGGGCAGTCATGAGCCATGTGACCCAGCCCGCCGCATGCATAGCATTTTCTGCTCCTCGGAAGGCTGGCTCTACGCCGTGTGCCCCGCACAGCCGAACTCATGTCCTGAGGTCACCCACCTGATGGACCGGTCCGCTTGGACCCCTGCATTGTCTATAAACTACCTACTGTGGAAGACTCTGTTATGTGCCATCCTGCGATGGGTCTCACTACTGATGGTTGCTCAGCGAGAAATATCTCCACTAGCAAGGCTCAATCTAGCACCCCCACCTGAGTCGGGATGTTGGGGGGAATCTTCGAGCTCTGATCTCATGCCTCATCCCCTGCTCAAAGGTCCAAGCCCAGAAGAATGGGTCTCATACCATGTCTGTAGAGTAGTGTGAGAGGTCGGTAAATCTCTCCGCGTACTGGGCTACTGACATGCTGCCCTACCGCATCTGTAGTAACTCCTGGATGCGCACCGCACGAAGGGTGGTTGGAATGAACTCTGAGCGGAAGAGGCTCTCGAAGTCCGTCCAAAGTAGAGATGCCTCATCGTGCATATTGAGCATCAATCTCCACCATCTCTATGCTGCTATGTGCAGGAGACTCGCGGCAAGGATCACCATGAGGTCTGTCGGTGTCCCTACCAATCTGAAGACTCTGACGAAGGCCTCCAACCAATCCTCGGTGGCCTAAGGATCTGTCTCTCCGCGGAACATGGGCGGCCTATGCCTCTGAAACTCGTGCAACGCACTAATGCAGCGTGAACTCTCCACTATTGGGGTGGGTAGCATCAGTGGCTCAGCGGGTAGAGGTACCGTCGTTGCCTCCGCAGTAATGGGGCCCTGTACCGAGGCCTCATCGCTCGGTGGGCTGTCGTCTTGCACAAAGCTCGGAACCCTAGCTGGCTGCCATCTTGGGGACATCCTGAAAAGAAACAGGTGTGCCACTGTTAATACAGTATACCTGGTGAGCTGACACAAAGTAATCACAAAGAAAACTTTTTAAACACACATGAAATCAATGTTATCATGCACTGAGTCGGAAATCAGAAGTCAAGGTCCTGTTGTATGGATACGTCAGCCATCACACCAACACTGGACTCCTTGGACTGATAAACACAGTCATTACTCTAAACATTATTGCCTCACAAAGAGGAAATTATCAGATTCCCAAGTTCTGCGATAGAACCGACTCCTCTGATACCAATTTGTCACGACTAGTCCTTGGGGCTCGTGCCATGAATACCTCAAGCCCGCCTTCCATAGGCCAGGAACTGGAAACTAGAACCAAGGCGTAAATCCCGATAAAAGGGAAGGCATTGCCTTTATATAAAAAAAACAAACACCACAGAGTGCACAAGCTGAAGTAAACACAAAGTAAACTGAGTACAAAAGTAAGTGCTGGAAAGTAAATGGGACAGAATACAAACCCAACTGAAAGTAAAGTACAACTGAAAAGATATTACAGTATCAGTAAAGTAAAACAGTAGCACTGAGTCGTCCTATGAAAATCCCACCTAAAGGGTGGGTACAGATAGTCTCCTCAACTCCTCGGTCCGACCGTCCGTTCTGTGTATGTCCCTCCAAGTGGTCCACCTCCGGGTACCGTCCAACTCCACAAGCCTCCACCTCAATCAGTTTTTTCCATTGTCTGCATCCAACCCAACGAAGTGCAGGCATAACCCGTGAAGGGGTGAGTATACGATACTCAGTAGGGACCCCGAGACCCCTGAAAGTCTCTCAGAATCCATGAAGGATAAACGACAAAGGAAAGATACAATTACGAAGTATCAACAACACTACTTAGGTATATGCCCATACATATACCCAAGTCATCAGTTACAGTTCATCTCCAACTCCCAAACACCACATAGTCCACAAGGGAAAGCACAACCCAGTCCACAAAGGATAGCTCAACTCAGTCCACACAGGAAAAACACAACCCAGTCTACAAAGGAAAGAAAGTCAATCACATTGATGATAAGATTGAGAATCAAGACTCAGCTCACACAGGTATACACTTCGTAAGGTGATAGAGATGATCAGATGTAGCCACTGATTCATCTAATCTATTGGACCCACATAGGATACAAGAACAGTTAAGCTGTCAGACCCACAAAGGATACATGACCAGCTACTCTACCGGACCCACATAGGATACAAGTACAGAGTCAAATACTGTCAGACCCACATAGGATACAAGAACAGTAGTCATCGCCGTTGAACCCACACAGGATCCCAGTATGGTCGTTGTCGCTGCCCAACCCACGGAGGATCCAAGTACAGTCGTCCTCGCTATCGAACCCACAGAGGATCCAAGTGCAGTCGTCATTGTCGCAGTCGCAGCCAGCTCAAGGGTTCCCGCACACAGCATACTCTTTTCCAGGAGGGTCCGCTACACGAGCCAAGGGGTCGATACATCAACTGTCATGAAGTCCAGATTTGATGCATCACAAAGTTCTGTCTCGTCAATAGGAACTCAATGTGAGAGACGGTGCGTCAATCGGATGCCTGGACTGAGAGATATTGGTTTTTCAATTCTATGGGCCCAGTTGGTTTTTAAGTTAAAACCAACCTGACCATACTCCAACTATGACCAAACTTTGATCGGAGTAAGCCAAAAGAACCGTATCACAAAGAGGAAACCAACAAAGTCGATGGCACGTCAATCGGACGTCTGGAGCTCGAGTTATAAGTGTTTCAGCTCCGAGGTCCCGGTTGGTTTCGTGTTCGAACCAACCTAGATGTATCCAAAGTTCTTAGAAACCTTGAGTGTAATATACTGAAACTAACATTTCGATCCAAGGATCCCAACTCAACTGAAGGTGCGTCGATCAGAGGTCTGTATCCCATGTTATGGGAAAATGACTGAAAATAGTCCGAAGTGGGGGGGTCTGGGCGTGGCCCGACCCGGGTCCGGGTCCGGCCCGGCTGGGCGCGGCCCGGCCCCATCCGCGCGACCAACCCCGGCCCGGCCGGGGGGGGGCATGCTGGCTTGGCCAGCTGGCCGAGTAGGGGGGGACGTGATACCCCCTCCTTTGCGCTCCACGGACACGGCGCGCGGTTGCCGCATCCCCTCCGAATCTCGCACGGCCGTGGGATCCGGCCGCCTGCCGCTACGGCTTCAGCCGCGCCGGTGACCCGCACTGCCGGTGATGTCCGCGGGCCACCGGAGTCATTCCGGTGGTCTGTTATTGCTCGTGTCTGCACCTGCGATTGTCTCGGGACCCACACTTCACTATGACATCTTTTAAACGCCGTTGCGGTCCCGTTTCGTCTTCGCCAAATGCTTCGCGCATCAAGAATAGAAAAATGGTGGGTTCAGACTTGTTCGTTGGTTCGCACCCACTGCATTAGTGGTTTGAAACAACTCCCAATAATTATTTGACATGTCGAGGGTATAATCCACATAAAGAGAAATAAACCAAAACCCCTACCTCGACAAGGAAGACGATCGTAAGTGTCGCGGTACACGGCATCGCGGAGAAGAGGATCGTAGGCGTCGTAGTACATGGCGTCATGGAGGAGAGGATCGTAGGTGTCACGGTGCACAGTGTCGCGGAGAAGAGGATTTGGAGGCGCATCGTCGATCTCTGAGGAACCAGTGTTCTTCGTCGTTCTTCGTCAGAGGCCACTGTTCTTTGCCCAAAGCTAAAAAGGTCTCCCACGTTCTTTCCTTCGCCAATGAAGCTCTCCCTTGACAAAATAATAGTTTCTCCCTATTATTTTATTATACGCAAAGAAAATATCCCACAATTTAATTCACCACACTAATTAAAATGTATTGAAATTTAATTAAAGATGGGAGAGACAAGGTTCCCCACAATTACACGGGTTGGAAGTTTAAATTAAAAAGGGAAAAAGGAAGGTTCCTCATTAATCAATACGAGGAGTTACCCAAAAATTAATCAAGGGATATTAATGGAGGAAACATCAAGGAAACAATAGGGGAAATAAATGAGGTCAGAGGAAATTAAATGGTGGGGATCGAGTGGGCCCCACCTCTCTATCCTCCTCACTTGGGTAATTAAGTGGTTGCAGGCCCCACCCTTAACTACCCATGGGAGGGAGTAACCTCCCTTAGTAATAAAAATTTTTCTGCCAATTTTTATTTATTTCTTAAACAAACCCCAAAAAAAACTTCTCCTCTTTTGTGAACGCAACTACGCTAAGTGTCCCCTTAAGCAATTACCGGAACTGCAAGTTCATCGGTGCCCTTGGATTTTATTTTTGAGCACCGGTTCAAAAGTTTGAAAAACCCACTCGTTCATTCACTGAATGTACCCGAGCTAAACTTTGAAAATTGATTCCGGGCACACCGAGCCTCGGAATCAAGCGCCATCAGAAACTACGTACTCATAAAATATAAAATAATTTAAGAGAAAAATATATAAAATTTCCTTGAAATTTACGGGTCTTTACATCCTAGCCCATAGTAAAATAGTAGACATAATCCAGGGTCCTAACCTACAACCAGAATATCTATCCAGGTACCAAACAGTGGCCTAAACAGGATGTGAGTAAAACTCAGTAGGATGCCTCTAATAGAGTCTAATGGTATCCAGTCAGTGAGTATAAAATGAATCAATATTCATGTAATATTATAAGAAATGTAATGAATAAAAATATAGCACATGTCGTCTCAGGTTCATGGAACACCTGGAAGACTATACCTATATCATCCTAATCCAAAACATATCTAGAAATACCACCATATATATATATATAAATACATATAGATTTATATATAGATATATATAAACTATTGTGTACCTAATTCTTAAAACCCAAGAATCCATATAAGGATATCATATAAGTTTTATACTTTAATTAAGGGATGTCATGCCCAATGTGAAGTTGCTCGGTCAGGATTTTGGTATCACTGAGAAGGGGAGGGGTGAATTAGTGATGTTTTTTTATTTTATGTTTCCTTACTTATGAAAAAAACTTCACCTCCTGTTAAATATTTTTTTCCATTCTAAACAAAATTCAACCACACATCTACAGGAACACATGAATTTATAAGGTTCACCACTCAATAAGAGTATCCACATCCTTGGTATTGTTTGGAAACAATCCAATACCACATAATCCACTAGAAAAAAATACTTTGATGTGGAATAAGATGAGTAGGATGTTCCCTTAAACTCATGTAGAACTATGAAAACAATCTAATAATGTGTTTTATTTTTCTAGAATAAAATGATGTAATACAATATCACGGTACTTATTGATCTGCTTCCACAAATTTGATCTCTTAAAACAATTCTTCTATTTACTACCTAGAAGCTAGCAAGAACTTCCTAGAATTTGTAATGATACTTATTTGGAAACCCTAGTTTTATTTCCATATTCTCTTAGACCTAAGTTAATGATCTTTGAAAGTCCTATTCAATTAAACTGGGTATTCAAAATTGTTGTTCGTGAAGCTCCCTCACAAAGCTCGCAACCTATACAAAGCACCTTGCCTTCAAAGAACTATCTACCTTTTCAAAGATCACTGATTCAACATGGGATATCCCATCATTCTGAAGCACCCATTACATAGATTCATTGCCATCAGTCGAGACTTTTGTAGTCTCTTCACGATGCTCAATCTTGAAAAGAAGTCTAAGTTTGCGAAGCTCCTGTACCTTCGGTAAATCAATGTGATTCTATATTTTATCTATAATTTTTATCATAAATGAAGTGAGGGTCACCTAATATTTATAAGATCTTCCATTCACAATGCTCTACCACCTCCAATTAATTTTTCAGATCAATAAAAAATATCTTCACGTCATACCTCAATTCGCAATGCTCTATTATTAATCTTAATTGTCACGGAGATCACCATAAAACCATTATTTTCTTACGATGGTCCACTTACCATAATCACATAGATCACCATAAACTTTCTTTGATCCTTACAGAAACATCCTTCATGAATCTGGTCTTCACTAAAATCATGAATTTTCTATATTTTCATAAGGCCTTCAATAAAATCTATATTTTGTGTTGCTATCCATCCCCAAAAAATTGGAACCAAAAATTTGGTAAACACTGGAAAACTATGATACCTTAAAAATATGATTTGGAAAAATCAACCATACTAATTCAAAGTTATCTAGAAACATATTTCTTTCAAATAAAATCTGAAAATTATTGGTAGCACCTTCACTTTCCCTTACAGTCATAAGTATTTCATCTCAAGTTATCCAAACAACTTATGATATTTTTAAAATAGAAACCAAAAAAGCATAATCATATTTACCAGTGAAAGTATTGTAACATCCCTATCTTCCAGTAATATCTTTCCATACAAATCAAATGGAATTTATTAATAATTATGAATTTTATTTTTTAATTATGAAAATAATTCTGATCATCCACTTATACAAAGTGATTTGATTTCTTTTCTTCTCAAACTTCTTTGTTAACAAAAGATAATACCTGAATATGATACTCTTTCTTATCATCTTGGTCCTAATAATACCACCCTTTGTATTTTTTTCAACCAAGATTCATAAATCACTGAAATTTGTGACCTCAATAAATCGATTACTTATCAAAAATTCTAAGACTATGTGAGATAACTATTTGTAGGAAACAAGAATTATTGACATAAAAACCATGTTGTCCAAAATTAGAGACTCAGCTTTTATCCTCAGATTTCTCCACTTATTTGAATTTCCTAGAAAACAAAAAAAATATCCTACAAACACTCCAACAAATATTTAGAATATTTCACATACTTATATACTGGTTTCACAACTTACCCACAACTCCATCTTTATGCATGCTTCCATAAGGATAGATTTATGAATGAATTATCCCCCCTGAAACCCCTATCCAAAGGTAATATGAGATAGGTGATAGAAACACATACCTTAACCTTGATGAGAGATAGGTTGGACACCCATGGTCAACCTCAATTTATAAAAAATTTTCTTTGGTAAATGTTTTATGAATATGTCTGCAACTTGTTTTGTTTTAGTAATATACTCCAACTTTAATTCATTCTTCTAAACATGCTCTTTGATGATGTGGTACTTTATATCAATATGTTTTGAATGATAATTTTTTATCTCATTCCTTGTAATATCGATTTCAATTTGATTGTCACATCATAAGAGAAAATATGACTTTACTTAAACAAGTAAGTCTTCCAACTAAGTTTTCATCCACATAAGTTGGGAAACAACTTGAGTGGAGACAAAAAAAATATCTTTTTTATGCTAATATTTAATAAATTGTATTTATTTTTATGACATCTAACACAAATTTTACCCAAAAAGAAAACTCTGCCATATGTGGATCTTCTATCATCAACATTTTTTAACCAATCAGCATCTGAATACTCAAACAAGTCAATACTTTCTAATATATCCTACATGATTCCAAAAAATTGATTGCATTTCATATATATGAGAATTATTTTTCCATCAATTAAATGTGATTCTTTAGGAGAAATCTGAAATCTTACACATGAGTTAACAACATAACCAATGTCAGGTCTTGAGGTAGTCAAATATAAAAAACTTCTAATTAGCTTTAAAAACTCTTTCTGATAAACTTCTTTGACTTCAACAAATTTAGACAACTTGGTTGCTACTAAAATTGGTTTTGAAACTATTTTCTATTTTTCCATGTCAAACTTCTTAAGAAGATCCTTAGAATACTTTTCTTGAAAAAGAAAAATGTGTTTCTTATTTTGTAATATTTGTAACCCAATAAAGTATTTAATTTCTATAATTATATACATCTCAAAAAACTTTTTCATTCCTTTAGTAAATCTTTCACAAGATCTTTCATCATTTCTACAAAAATATAATGTCATACACATAAATAATTTTGATGAGAGAAAATTCTTAAGTTTATTTAATGTAAATATTTTTATCAACTCTTCCTTTCTAAAAGCTCGTCTTTCTTAATAAAGTATCCATATTATAGTACCATGCCATAGAAGCTTTTTTTATCCCTTACATGGCTCTATTCTACCTTCACACATGACTTTCATATTTCCCAACAATAAAGCTACATGGTTGTTCAATGTAAACATTATTATCAAGATCCCCATTCAGAAATGTAGATTTCAAATCCATTTGAAAAACTTTGTAACTTTGTTTTGTAGAAATAATAAGAAATATTTTATTTGTTTATAACCTTTCCACTAGAGTAAAATTATCATAAAAATCAATTCCTTAAATTTTTAAGTAACCTTTACAAACTTATCATTCTATGTTCCTTATCACTTCGCCTTCTTCATTCAGCTTATTTGGGAAAACCCATTTATACCAATAACATTTCTGTTAATTATATTAGATAAGAGTTACCATGTAACATTCTTTTCTATATGGTCTAGTTCTTCATTTATATCTTGAACTAATTCCAAATTCTCATAATCTTCATTCACATTCACTTGGATTTACTTTTGAATACAAATAAGTGTGTGAAATAACATTTTATTTTCTTCTTGTTTAAACCTTCTGATATTGATCACCAATAATATTCTAAGCCTCCACTTTCTTCCTCATCCTAGGATGAGCTATTTGAGTTTCATCCTCATTAGTTGAAATAGTGAGTCAGAATATTCTTCTTGATTAAGATTACCACTGTCAGTATCATTATCATAATGGTTAACAAAACTTTTCTTATCCTACTCAACTTTCATATCAGCATAAGTCTGTTTTTCTTTCTCAATATTTTCAAAAACATTCACATTATAATAATTAATAATTCTTCATTTTTCTTTATAGAAACATCTATATCATATTCCTTCTAAATCATAGCCAATAAAAATTTCATATTCACCTCTTTCTCAAACTTTCTAAGGTTTCCACCTTTATTCTTTATGATGTATGGACTCCAAAAAACTCATAAGTGTTTAAAACCTATAGTTTTTATATAAAAAATTTCATATAGATTCATATATGAACATAGTTTATAGAAACATTGGTTTTGAATATAGGCATTAGTACTCAAGGCTTTCCTCCAGTAGTAATGAGAAAGACCATGTTCAAGTAATATAGTTCTCCCTATTTCCAACAGACTTTTATTATTTCTTTCAATAACCCCATTTTGTTGAGGTGTGTATGGTGAAATAAACTCATGTTTAATTACATCATTCTCAAGATAATTTTGAAATTCTTCATTCTTATACTCATTTCCATTATTAGTTTTCAAATTCATCACTGAATACTCACATTCCATGTCTTTTTTCCTCCTGAAACTCTTAATAATTTTCAGAGCATCTGACTTATGTCTCATGTATATAAAACAAGTAATAAGATAAAATTCATAAATGAAAGTGGTGAAGTATTTATCTATATATGTTCATTTTTTTCTCATTGTCCCATAGATATCAGAATGAATAACTTACAGGGGTCGTTTTGAAAAAATGATAACTTTCTTATATAATAAAGTTGTAATCTTTCCTTTTTGAAAAATAGTTCTTGACATATCAAGAATATCTCGGATACTATCTATATTTTATAACTTTATCATCTTTCTTTGCCACATGTTTCTCATCCTTTTATGCCACAACTTATTTTCTTCCACCATACCCATGTAATAATAATTTTGTATATCACCAACTTGGAACAAGTTTCCTTTTATATGTTGAACTCTTATAACTATATTTCCATATTCCTCACTTTTCACAAACACCCATATTTTCTAAATATAACTTTTTTACCCTCATAATAAAGTTTTGAAACACTCAAAAGGTTGTGTTTTAGGCCAACATCATATAACATTTTCTTAGATCTCATCTTTTCTTTCCCAATTATGGTTGATCCAACACCTTTGATTTTAAAAGATTCATCATTTCAAAATGTCACCATTAATTCTTTAAAGTATTTTTCATTTTTCAAAAACTTTAGGTCTCCTATAATATTGAAAAAACACTTGATATCAAGAATCCAAGGTCATTATCATTTTATAGCTTTCAAATTATTTTCAAAAACAAGATATTTTTCTTCTTCCCTTTCTATATTCACCACTGGATTCTGAGAATTTATAAGAATCTTTTGTTGTGATGGTAAAAAAATAAGACAACCCTTAGTAAGATGTCTAGGTTGTTCACATCTTTCACAAACAGTTTCTAATGGTTGTAACCTATTATAAACTTTCACACCAACCTTCTCAGGTTTCTTTTGAACTTCCTTCTCAACCTTATTTTTTTTAAAGGATTGAATACCCCTCAAACATTTCTTTAAATAACCTATGGAATAGTAGCAATGTTTTTTTTTGAACCAAAATGTATTTTTTGTATGTTTGAATCCACCAAAATATTACTAATATCCATACAAGGGGTATTTTCCAATTTCATCTCCATATTGATCGGTGTTGTGAGTATGTTTCTCTGCAAATTTATTAACAGATCTTTGTTGACTGATAACCTTTTTCTTTTCAGATGAAACTTTCTTCTTCACCTAAAATTTCTTTTCAGCCTCATCAAAACCAGAAGTAATAGAAACTTTTCTTAAATTAGGGTTTTTAGAAATATATATATTTCCTACTTTGTTAATATTGTCTACATACCTAACATTCACAGCTTACTAATTCTCAACCATTAAAGGTAACTTTTTTTATTCTTCTTAGGTTAATCCTTACCAAAACATTCACTAACATCTAAGATAATGTTTTTCAAACTTATATCCCTCTATTTATCATTAGATAGTTTTTGTTGAATATGTTCCAACTTTTATTCTTTTTCATTCAACTTTACTTCTAGATGTTCATTATGATTCTTTTCTTTCTTAAGAAAATTCTTCAGATCATTAATCTATTTTACAAGATTAAAAATATCATTAAAAAATCCTTCTTTATTGTTTGATGAGGAATTTTTATTTATTAACTTTCTATTTCCCTTCTCAAGCCTTATAATATTTCTCAAAAATTATTTCAAATCTTCTTTCAGATGAGATTCCAGTTGAGTTTCTTCTTCTTTAGAACTGCTGCTTTCGAAATATTCATTATTCATTGTTTCAATAAAAGTATTCTCTCCATATTTCTTAGTAAAATAATTTTTGGATTCAACTTAACTATCTTATTTATCATACTTAGACAAAAATATTATTCTTTTAGATTTTAAGAGCTTTTTACCCTTCCCTTTGGAAAAATATTTATCTTTATCACCCTGTTTCTTCCATGACCTTCTTGGCTTCTTTAATCTTAATCATTGAATTATTATTTATTTATTTGAGGAAAATTATCTACAAATTGGCCAACATATCCACATTCAAAACATTTCAAGGGAAGTTTCCCTTTGTATTTACCTTTACCTATTCTCACATTTTTATAAAATAAGGATAAATATTCATCAAGATTTTTGCATACCTCATTTTAGGATTCAAAGTCTGCAACATAATCTTCCTCAAGATCCTTCTTAGACTTTTCTTTCTTAGTGACTTTGAAAGAAATTTCTCTATCATCTTTTTTATCTTTATGTTCTTCTCCCTTCCTATTTCATAAGTTATGAGAGTTCTATGCAAATCATCCAGAGATAATATTTTAGGGTATCTATCTTCCAATGAATAAATGTTAACATAAAATTTTTCAGGAAGAATTATTAAGATATTTTCAACAACTATAGAATCCTTTAACTTTTGACCAATACATCTGATAGTGTTGAAAATGTCATTTACCCTGGTAAATAAGTCCCCAACATATTAAAACTCGCCCATTTTCAAATCTTCAAACTTCAGCCTCCATATTTGTATTTTTTACTTATTCACTTTTGTATTTTCTTTAAATATGTTTTTAAGATTATACTAGATACCTTTATCTATAGAGGAACCTTTCACTCTAAAAAAATAACTTTCATAAAGTGATGAGAGTAATTCATTTCTATCTCTTCTATCATTCTCAAGATTCCTCTTATCAATGAGTGTAAGAGGAACCTGGTCATCAATAGAAGGATATAAATTTGTTGTAGATTCATGAACTACATACCCAAGATACATAAGATAAGGAAACATTATATCTTTCTATATATGGTAATTATTTCTATAAAATATCAGAATACAATTACTCTTTATGCAATTCAGAATCTCTATCACAACTTCTCTTCAAAACATCAGTAATAAATAAATGAAGGGAACCTTCTCCTTTGATAACAATTAAATTTTCCCAATCAGGATTCAAGTATCACTGAGAGGGGGAGGGAATGAATTAGTGATGCCTTTTTGTTTTCTTACTTATGCAAAAAACTTTTCCTTTTGTTAAATATTTTTTTCCCGGATGAACACAATTCAACCAAAAATTCATAGGAACAAAGAAATTTATAAGGTTCACTACACAACAAGATTATCTATATCCTTGGCATAATATAGAAACAATCCAATACCAAAAAATTCACTAGAAAAAAATCCTTTAATGTGTAATAAAATGAGTAGGATGTTCCCTTACACTCATAAAGCACTAAGAAAACAATATAAAAGTTTGTGTGCTTTTTCTAGCCCAAAATGATGTAATACAATGTCACAGTGCATCTTGATCCACTTCCAAAAAATTTATCTCATAAAAAAATTATTCTCTTTCCTACCTAGAAGCTAGTAAGAACTTCCTAGACATTGTAATGATACTTATTTTGATACCCTGTTTTGATTTCAAAGTTCTCTTAGACCTGATTTAATGCTCTTTGAAATATTTTTTCACTTAAACTGGGTTCTCAAAACTGTTGTTTGTAAATCTCCCTCATGAAGATCAAAAAATTCGGGAAGCACCCTGCCTTATCGAAACTAACTGATTTCACAAAACTCATTGATTCAATACATAATATCCCATCATTATGAATCACTCATTACATAGAATTATTGGCATCATTCAAGACTTTTGTAGTATTTTTGTGATGCTCAAGCTTGAATAGAAGTCCATATTCATAGAGATCCTCTACATTCATGAAATCAATGTGATTATAGATTTTATCTATTATTTTTTTCATAAATTAAGCGGGTTCACCTCATATTTATTGGATTTCCCCTTGGAGATGATCCACCACCTCCAATTAATTTTTCAGATCACTTGAAAATATCTTTTTGGTGCTCCTCCATTCGTGATGCTCCATTAATATTTTCCATTTTCATATATATCACCATGAAACCATCATACACTAGTGATTATATACTTTTTATAATCATAGATATCACCATCACCTTTATTTTATCCTTTATGAAACACTCTTCAAGAATTTCATCTTTGTGAAACTCATGCCTTTGATATATTTTCATAAGTCCTTCAAGAAAATACATGTTTCATGATGCTATCCATCCTCCAAATTTTGGACCCAAAAATTTGGAAAACACTGGGAAACTATGACACCATAAAAATATGGTTAGGTAAAACCAAGCATGTTGATTCATGGTCATCCATAAATATGATTCTTTCTGATCAAATTGGAAAATGATTGGCATCGCCTTCTCTCCCCCTTATAGTCATAAGGCTTGCATCATAAGTTCTCTAAGAAACTTATGATATTTTTGAAATATAGACCAGAAAAGAATCATCATATTTACTAAGGAAGTTATTGTAAATTCCCTATCCTTCAGTAATATCTTTCCTTCCAAGCCAAATGGACTTTATAGATAATTGTGAATCTGATTTCCTAAGTTCAAATATCAATTTGAACATCCACTTATACAAAGTGAGGGGATTTCCTTTCTTCTCAAGATTCCTTGACAACAAAATAAAATACCAAAATATGATACTCTTTCCTATCAACTTGGTCCTAACTTGTTGATATCAAATGAATTGTAAGGTTCATCAAGACCAACAATTTTTGTTGAATGATAAGGGATGTCATGCCTAAGAATTTAAACTATTAGGGTCTCATGCTCAATAATTATAAAAAAAATATAGAAGCACCATGTCCATAATTTATAGAAGGATATTGGAAATTACATTCCTTATAATTACATTTCAATGATAAGGGACACCATGCTCAAAAAATTCCAATAATAAGTAAGGAACATAATTTCTAGAAAATTCCATAAGTAATGAGGAACTTAATGTATAAAAAATTCAATGGTAATAAGGAATTCCTTTTACATCCACTTATAATAATAGTATGGAGTGAAATGTCCAACAATTTCAATATATAATGAGGAATATATTGACCAATAATTTAATAATGGATGAGTAGAATTAGTTCTAATATCGCTAAAAAATTAATATTCAAATTCAAGGTCCAAATACAATAGGCATCTTAAATTTAATTGATAATCATAGTATATGAACTGTAAATTCCTAAATTTATAATTATATGCAAAGGAATATAATTAATTCCAATTAACAATTCAAATTGTATAATTTAATTCAGTCCATCATAATATTCTGATACCGAGATGTTTTTCTAACATACTCTATGATTCAATTTATTCTATTAATCACCTCACTTGATTCCATTTATTAGTCTCATTATCAAGGGATAAAAAACACACCTCAAAGGCTATTCAATTTCAATCCAAGGTTTAGGGGTCTTGGGTATATAAATAACACACCCAAAATGGGTGTTTTGAGTCAAGGTAGTCAAACTTACAAGATGAAATTGGGTACATGAAGATAATCTAATTCATCACATTAGCAATTTCATAAATTAATTTCATGTTTAATGGATTAAAAATGGAAATTATAATACAAAACACAATGGTGTATGATATAATTAATGATACTTTTAGGTAAAATTCATAGACCATCTACCTCAAGATTAGGATTCTTCACTCATCCATTATCGGCCTTTGATACGAGTTAAGACAAGATAAATTATAAGAATCATCAAATAGCCTAAAAATAAGGTATATGATCTCACATGGAAATAACATCCAATATGATGAAGAAAATAGATAAGAGGGCTATAATGAGTTTTAACCTTACCTCTATGCTCCCAATGTTTCAAACAGTTCTTGAATCGAACTAAGAATAAAGTGGAACTACCCGAGGAAGATGAGAAGGATAGGAGGACAATTCAGAGATCTACTAGCATAAAATGGGATGAAAAATGGTGTGAAACCCCTTTTAAGGTGGAATGGGATAAATGGAAATATTACTCATTTTTAAGAGGCATTTGGTTAGTTTTTTCAGTTAATAAACACATTCACTAACCATGTGGTGCCTCTATTAAAGGAACCTTCAAGACACGTAGTTTCCATACATGTTTTACCATACATATAGTGATATTTCCCAAGTATACCCCTACCCTGCATGATTACAGTGCATAGTTTTGTATATTGTGTTCCAATCACTTGTGTTTTTCCTATACACCTACACCAATTATCAAAGTTATATGGGATCCCTAATATGGTTGAACAAATCATGTTCCTTAACAAATATGTTGTATGGTTCGGGCCACATGGTTAACACTAACCATGCGCCAACCATGTATCCCTTTTATTCCTCCTGAAACTAATATTTCAAATCTCAAAGCTCCCAAAACTCATCTAAACACTCATGAAACCGCTTGGTACATAAACCTCATCCAAAAACAACACATAAAAATGTTCCAACTCTCTGAATTATGTTTTGAAGCTCAAACTTCAAATTGGCACATCCGTCAAAATGAAAATTAAAAAACCTATAGAAAAAATTTAAACCAGTCTAAAACATGTGGTGTTACAGATGCCAAGAATATATAATTTTTTATAATAAAAACCATATATGATAAATTAAAAATAATTAATAAATTAGTTTTATACATGTATAAGTAGACGAGGAAATCAAATATGCATTTATATTTTCAAAAAAACAAGGATAAATCACTCAGATAAAAAAATCAAATAGGAAATAATAAATACCATAGGGGAAAATAACCATCAAGTATCATGGGTAAATACTTAGGTCCTAATCATACTATCTTTGACTTGACTCTCATATAGTGATCTTGTTAGCATTCTTATGTGATTTTACCAGCACATACCTAATTTACCCTCACAGGACCTCATCAATAGGGTATCAAATTAGTTAAAGAGAAATCATAACAAGGGTTACTATAAAAAGTGTAATCATAACTAGTATATCTCTATTCACAAGATTCCTATATATATTACCAATTATTCAATGAAGTTTTATAATTTTAAATATTAAAATATTTAACAAAACATTTATAAATGATATTATGTAAACACTTGTACACCCCTCATAGAAGCAGTCCCTTATATATCAACATACCATCATTACATGTCATAAAATTCAACAATTAAATATATAATAACAAGGGGTGTGATCATAGGGTAAAATAAATATGAATTTTTGTGCACTAAATCATTGACCACGATATGGTGAAAGGAACCACACTATGGTCTATGATTTTATATGGTAATTCATACAGTGTTTTGTGCCTACAGAGAATAATATTTAATTTCATTCAAAAGATATTTATATATTGGTTATCATATCAATTTTTTTCCATTAATAAATCTTGAGATGATGTGTAAATAAAAAATTTATTATTAAATGATCCTAACAATTGGATAAATAAATCACTACAACAAATCAACCGATAGTGGTGTTTTTTTATTTGGTGGTGGTTTAAACCGCCGCCATATGGTTCTATAAAATTTTCCAAAAACTACCAAAAAATTTGGTGTCATCATCTAAATCATGTCACTTCCATCTATTTAGTGGCATGTTTTTGGAAATATTCACGGAAAATTCTTTTAACGGTTGTTTTTTTTTTGGGTTTTAGTGGCAATTCAAACCGCTGGTATCACCTCGACATTTTTTGGCAGCTGAACCCACTGCTAAAAAAAATTGACCTAATATAGAGTTAGTTTAAACCACTTATAAACATTAATTTGGTATATATGGGGGTTTTTTAAATGGTCTCTATATATCGCTTTTAAAAAAATATATCTTTAGAATCTACATCCCCAAAGTATCCGAACAAAAAACAAAGCAGTTGGAAGTATCCCAACCAAACCAGATTCAACAAAATTTAGATGTATGTATATGTGTATGTATATATATATATATCAATATTCATTGGAATATCCAAAGAGATAGATATAGAATACACATTAAGCCACTCGTTAAAACCAATGTATTCTATAAGATAACTCTCAAAAGTCCACAAGAAATAAGAAACCAAATCAAACAAAAATTTATGACCTTAACACTGTCATATAAGAGCATTTAAAATCCAAAACACTGATTATATAATCATAATTCACATAAAACGCCTCTTTCTATTTTATCATACATATGGAATAATACTATATCCTTTTAAACTAATATATAAAATCTTAAATTTTATCAATCACTGCATAAAATCATTCAAAACCACTAAAAATCAAAAATTTAGAACCTAAGGGGTCTTTGGATCAAAGAAGTGGTATTAGATCCAATAGGTTCTATGTCATGTGGTAAATCTTGAAATTATTAGTGAAAACGAAAAGAATAGATTCAAACTATTAAAAATGAAGTGAATTTCTTAAAGGTAAAAGGTGGAAGAAGTTATGATATCATTATATATTTAGTGGAAACCATCATAAAAATGAACAATTAAATGAATGAACAAAGTGATATA
Source organism: Viscum album (assembly GCA_963277665.1). Taxonomy (NCBI): domain Eukaryota; kingdom Viridiplantae; phylum Streptophyta; class Magnoliopsida; order Santalales; family Viscaceae; genus Viscum; species Viscum album. The sequence goes on along the minus strand of OY728164.1, from coordinate 269,433,613 downwards.
ATTAATGAACTTATTTATAAAATGAATTTAAGAAGATAAAAGAATAAAATCCATAAATCATCCATGACTATTCTTATATAATAGTATAAATAATTTTTGAATAATTTATATAGTGAAAATAAGTCTCAATTTGAGTATTTATAAGGACAAATAAAGGAGAATAACTTAAGGTTTAATAAGATTTAGGGATAGCATTGGGATATATAGAATATGTGAAATATTGAGGATTCTCATGGGGGACTTTGAGTTACAGTAAGAAATAAATTAATCTAGAGTCATGTAAAAGGTTGTATATACCTTCTTACAAAGATGTAAATTTTCTCAAAGATAATGTTATAATGTTAATTTTTTGGTAGAGTTGGACATACTACGAGTGGTTTTATGGAATCTAAAAGGTTCAATAAAAGAAGAATGACTTGATGTAACCATATCTGAACCAATAAAACAATAACATGGTATAATATTATTGTAAGATTTTATATTTTTGTTAACACTGGTCATATGGAGGATTATTGTAGAAACAAAAGGGGTTTAAATTCTAAGATCAAATTCCTAGATTTTATGAAGCTTACCCTGGAGTGTAATATATGCCCAAGAAATTTTGGATATATCCCAATAGTATACAGCCATTTTTTTGGATAAATTTTGAGATTTTTCAAGTAGTATAAATCCTTGTATAATTAAATGGATAGCATATTGAAGAAACTACTTCATTAATTAAGGAATGTTTGTCTTACATTATTATGAACTAGAAATTCAACATCATCTAAATGTTATTTTCATGTTACTAAAAGGCTATTGAGAAGAATGATTTTTTGAAAATTAAGTGTTTAAGATAAAAAAATATGTCTTATCAGGGAAATTTTCCAAGAAACCATCATATTTTTAGTTAAACATCATCTCCAAATCCAATGTGAACCCTAATGACTACTAGATGAACTTTCATGAACACCCTCTCCACCTTCATCTCCACTTCCTAATATATGTACTTTCATGAAAATTATGTTAAAAATTAAACAATGTTGTATATTTAAATTTAAACTTAAAACCAATAAAATTTGTGTACTAAATGATTTTGAAGTTGTGTGATTTACCTGATCACTACTGTCCATCGATGCAATATTAGTGGGGATAGATCTAGGCATCTTATGATATAATTCAATCAACACTTTCTGAAGAGCATCGACCTTTGCATCTTGCATCTTTATATGAGCCCCGTGTTCCTGAATTTTATTTTTACATGAAACAAACTCTCTCTGTCCATATCGAGGTAGGTAGTCACTAAAATCAAGATTAGATACCTCTGCAATCCCCGGTGTCTTTCCAAATACCTCGTATGGTAATGGTCCCAAACCCATCCTATACACTCGACTAGGATGCTCTTTCCCAATGACTTGATCAACTAGTTCATCCTGGGAGACTGAGAAGGACTGTGTGGGGTTAGCATATCATAGTTATTTTATTTTTACCTATAAATCAAATATCATTCATATTTTTATAAATACATATTAACATAGTGAAAACTAAAAATAAGTTATATTTAATTAAAAAGGAATTCATACCCCAAATTCTTTGGTATGATCATTAACATAACTCCCATTAGATTTTTTATAAAAATACAACCAGAGTTCTATTCAGGAGTCTTGGTTCCCAAAATTCTTTGACTGCATTAAAAAAATAGATCAAAAATTTTATATATAAAATAGATAATTTTTTATTACAAATATTTAAACTAATGAAAATATTACCGGAGTAGATCTATTTTTGGAAAAAACTCTTTGACCCGGCTATATGAGGGATGATTTGTTTTTCTCAACCTGATGCATTTTTTCATTGAAACATCCTAAAATAAATAAAATGTAATTTAATATTAATGTATGAAATTTCATGTACATGTCATATTCATGTATATACATAAAATGAGTTTAATATAATAATATATTTTTCAATACCACGTGCTTCTCATGATGATGGATGTCAACAAAAACCTTTAATTTCTCTCTAGGTACCCTTTTGGATACATTATCACATACTTATTGACTTCTCAATTAAGTATCATTTAATTCATTCCATAATCTTTATTTAAAATCCTTCCATTTCTTACCCCAATTTTTCAATATCTACTTTCGTGTGATCGGATCTATAATGATATAGTGGAAAAACATCTGTACAAAGAGATTCATTTTTAAAATATTATAATTTAATAATATAATAACATTCAATTGAACCATATTTTAAAATTAGCTTCATCTGTGAATCAAAAACTTCATTTTTCCAAGTATGAGGCACATGCCTCCAATCTTCATGGTTAATCAGAATAGTTACCGACTCTGCCACCAGCTAGCCTAGAATCTGGCTATATAATCCTATGGTATCATCAGTGGAGACCCCATAATAGTCAAATGGGAAAACTATCTTCATTCCATTCAGATTCCAAACATATGAACTACTTTTATTTCTCTTTATAGTAACAATTTTTTCATATTTTATGAAAAAAATAGATAGTAGTATAAAAAATCATAATAAATTTATTCATATTAAAATTTGTACCTATAACTATCACCCTCCAATATCCTCATGAGATGACCTGTTACCTTACTACTGAAGTAGAAAAATAGGGATCCACTGTCTCATATGCTGATGGGATGTTAATGGAGGGTGTGACAGACACTGAATGAATATAGGGTGTGAGAGACTATAAAGGTGGGTAGATGGGGGGTGTCTCGGATTTTTTATGGAGGGAGACTGATGGATCATCATATGTCTATGTGGTCAATAGAACATTGACTGGGATTCGACTAGGATAAGTGAAAAGATTCCTCATTGGCATTCCTATCATTTAATCAAATAAAATTAACTTCAGAACATATATTTTAAAAAATCCATGTAGATAAAAAATTAAAAAAGATAACATATGCACAGTGTTAACAAAAAAATATACAAAGATATGATAATGAATGACTTCACATATAACATAAGTGGTTGATAAATTAATGGATTACTACACATACAATCATTTTTTCTTTCAATCATATAATTTTCCTACTTTATCATTACATCGTCTACTTCACCCACCCTTAAAAGACCAATATTTTCAATATCATGATGGATCAATAAATTCACCTCTTTATGTTAATGGGATTCAGTGTCAGAGGAAAAATCTTCTACTTCATATACCATATCATACAAGTCTCTTTGTTTTACATGAAAAACTACACTCTTCCCTTTATCCGTGACAGGTTCTATATAATATACGATTTTCTCTTATAATGATAATATATATGGATCATATATTTCACGTTCATCGACATCCATTAAGTGAGATAAGTTCATAGAAGTAAATTTTAACTAATCTCTTTCATCTACCTTAGAAATATCGACTCACTTTCATTTGAATAAAACGACTAAAAAATAGTTTTTGTAGTTTAATTTGAAAATATCATTCAAATTTCACTTTTATCCCAATTCATAAACCATAAATATTAAATTATTATATGTTTTCATACTCTTTTCCTAATAAAATATACGGAATTTAAATCCATTCATATTATAAGCATCAAACTTTCTAGCCTTTGTTAGACCTTAAGCTAGAAACTTCAAATATTGTAACAAATTAACCTAAGTATCAGTATTCATGACCTAAAAAAAGTAATATACATTATTAGATTTATAAAATATATTTTTCAACCAAATATTAGTATTGATTTCAATATTTATAAACTTACATGGAATGAAAATCATTATACAAGCTCTCTATTAACAACTTTTGTTATATCTTTATCATTTCATGTTCACCTTATTGTTTTTCTATTTGTTTTTATCATTATGTATTCAATAAATGGATATTAAATTTGACTATTCATTAGCACATATCTATGTGCATGTAGTTATTCCATTTCTATCGGTGCAATATTGAGCTCCTCCTAATTGATCAACAAATAACATGAATGATTTTTTATTTCCCATATAGTTTAGATTGAGTCAATGTGTCGTCTACCCATCCAACTTGATTGAATATTGTCTCAATATCATCCAGGTATCAAGAAAAAAAGTTAAGACACTCCTCTTCTAAATATCCTTTAGAAATAGAGCCTTCAGGTTGATCTTTATTGTTCACATATGATTTCAAATTCCCAATATATCTATGAAATAAAATAAATAAAACATAATTATGTATTTAATTAAGTTCCAAAAAAATTACTTAAGATTAAAAACATAAAATTAAAGTACCTCTCAATTTGTTACATCCATCGATAATATACAGGGCCTCCTACTTTAGTTTCCTCGACTAAATGAATAGTTAAATACATCATGACAGTAAAAAAAGGAAGAAAGATCATATCCATTTCAAAAAGTGTTATTAAAAATATATCCTGAAGGTTCTCAAGATTAGATGGTTATAGAGTTTTCTCAAATATTGTTTTGAAGAATGTGAAAAATTGGAGTACAACAGTAGTAACACTTTCAGGTAATAATGTACACAATGTCAATGGTAGTAACTGATGTAACAAAATATGTGAATCGTGAATTTTTAATCTATGTAACCTACAATGATATAAGTCAATGCACCTTGAGATGTTACTTTAATACCCATCAGATACCTTCGCATGTTTTAAAATTCGATGTAATGTATCATTGTCCCTATTTTTCAATGAAAAAATTTATAGATCATACTTTCACTTATCATCTGGATAGAGATCACTCTCTATGTTCATTGTTTTTAAGTCCTTCCAATCATTGAGATAGTCCTTCAATTTTACATACCCATTAATTAATTTTAAGATCAAATTTTCATAAAAATTCTTATCAATATCAATAACATCAATATTATATTATAAGAAATTAAATTCCACATACTAAAGTTTGAAGAATATACATTTTTTATTCCATTATTGCATTTTTATTTAACTTGATTATGCACTTAAAACTTGTTTCCCACTATCATTCAAATTATGAACCTTCACAAATATTGTTTCAACATTTTCAATTTGTGCTAATATTTCAGATGTTGTTAACAATTTTAGAGGTGGTCTATGATTAATATAACCATTGAATTCTGACTTGTTCAAATAAAATCTATGAGATGCATTGAGAAATCTTCTATGACACAAGAAGAACCATTTTTTACTATGAGTTATTCATTTAGTCTCAAAATCAAAGTTACGAATAAGAAAAGATAAACCTATTTAAGTTTTTCAACCAGTTAAATTCCCATGTCAAGTTAATTCACTAATGGTCCACATTAGAGAAGCGTTGATTTTAAACATTGTTCTAGAAGATTCATCATATGTCTCAAAACAACTTCTCTATAACTCCTGTAATTGTTCACTTAGAGGATACAAGTATACATCAATATAATTTTTTAATAATAATTATTGAAATTATAAAATACATTTATTGCATACACATCCATGGAGATAGATTATAAGGGATCAAAACAACCATCCAAATGCTATAACTAGTGCTCAAAGTCCCAAATGGGTTGAATCCATTGGTATCAAATACCAAATTCACATTATTAGGATCAAATAATCAATCTAAATATAATGAATCAATTCTATTCTGTGATTTTTAATCTCTTTGATGTCTTATTAACCCATTATTATAATTTTCTACATAATGTCACTTCATGTGCTCAACGGTTTTTTATGACATGAATAGTTTTTACAATTGAGGCTTTAAAGGAAAGTAATTAAAAACCTTTGCAGGTGTTTTATTTTTCATATCTTCATAGTAGTATATTAATTCCTACGTCCAACATCACACATTGATTACCATCTATTAGAAGAAGAAAAAAATTCAATCATGCCTGCTTGAATCCTCTCCCCAATAAAGCATACAGTCATTAGGACAAGCATGTATTTTTGTATAATTCATACCAAGCTTGATAAAAACTTTTTTCATATCATAAAAAGACTCATGGATCTTAGTTTTAGGAAATTCATCACACAAAAATTCCAATATCATGAACGCTACCTTATTTTTAATTCCACATAGGCATTTGATATGGTATAACTTTAGTAGAAAAGAAAGTTCTGAATATTTCAATCATCCACCAAAAAACCCTTGATTTTCATCATCAACTAAACCATGAAACATATTTGTTTCCTCTGTGAAGTTCTCTCTTAAATTATTCTTTATAGAATAAAGGGTAAGATCCAATGATATGTTACAATCTTGATCTGGTTGACCTAAATTACCAAAAACATCACTTGTCAAGTTGATATTTATAGCACCCTCAACTAGTTGTTCAGATATATTTTGATGTTCATGTTTTTGTCTTATAGTTTTGAAAGCATTATTTATAAGTTTTTTCATTTCATTTTCCATTGTTGAAGAAGTTGGGAGTTAATTTTTTCGATTAACATCAGTGCTCAAACTTTATATAACATTTGATTCCCCATGCCAAATCCAACAAAAATATTAAGTTCAGAATTTCTTTAATATCAAGTGTTCATAAAAATCATTTATCTTCAACCATCTTGTAAATTTCATTTAGGACATGGACATCTTATTCTCCCATCAAAAAATCGATTGAAATTTTAAAAATATAAAAACTTCTCCAAACCCTTATCATACTAAGGTGTGTTCCTTAGTAATTTGATCAAGAATTTATCAATATATATCAAAATGTACCTAAAATTTATTAAATAAAAGTAAAACACATAATTATTTCTAATTTGGAAAAGGGATAAATGGAAGTGAAAAATCATATCCCAAGTATTTATAAAAAGTTTCATATAAGTATTAAAAATTTCAAAGTAAAAATAGGAAATCAATCATGGAAATTCATTTTCATCAATTGTTGTAGTAATTATTGGCCTCAATCAAGTCTCATGAACCTTAGACACTAATAATGAAAAAATGTAACACCCAAAATTGGATTAGGCTTTTTCTGGGTTGTATGAGTAGTGAAACCTATGGAAAAAAAGTAAAATTGAAACAACTCTTAATGTCTACATAAATAATGTTAATAATAGGGAGTCCTGAGGCTATTTTTTATATACACTTTCCAAAACATGTTGGGAATTTTCCATATTTATCCTAATCATTTCTTTGATTAACCATTCACATGATGCCTCTAAAAATTTGAAACAAAAAAAAAATATTTTTAGTATATTAAATGATTTGACATGAGAATCCCTAAGTATTGAAGATAAACCTACCAATCCCACAAATAGTTTTGGTTTTAAAACAGATGATGTTACAAGTATATGGTGATGGAACTGGTATAACTAAACTGGTTAATTTCACTTTTACACTAGATAAAAAAATAAAAAAATGTCCTAGTAATTTTTTTAAGAGACTAAAATTTATACAAATAGATGAAGTAAATATAGAAAAAATTCAAAACCAATACATGTTAAAAAAACACTTGAGCCACTCTTCCAAGTAGCCCAACCTCACCACCAAAAACAGTTCAAGTAGTAATTAATACCATAATAAACATACACAAAGCATGATTTCGATAAATGTTGAAATTGAAAAAATACATGGGACATATCAGTTCTGTACATTTAAATAACCCTTAAGAATTCATTAATTTCAACCAAATAAATACACAAATCAAAATAAATTTAAATAGAAGATAGATAATCATTGATAAATATTCAATACCCATAATCAATAAAACGTTCTTTTTCTATTCATATTCTTATCGCAGGGATATGGTTTGAGGTTCCATGATTGAGGGGGAAGGGGTAGTGATGAAGGGGGAATGGTCAGTGATGAGGGGGAGTAGCAGCAGGGTGGTGACGAGGGGAGTAGCAGAAACAAGAGTTCATGGAAGAGGGGGGTTAGTGGCTCAGACTCAAGGTCGTGGGACTCTTGGGGAGAAGGGGGGGGGGGTTGGAGACGAGGGATGGTACTTGGGTGAGTAATGTAGAAGGGGGTCAGTGGTGACATATCAGGGGATAAGGGGGCTGGTTTAGAGGGCTGGGGTGGGGGAGTCGGGGTGGGGTTTTGGGGGTTTCGAGGAAGAATTATTGTTTCTTAAAAAATGTAAAATTTTTATCTGTGGTTATTTAAAAACCGATGCAAAATTTTGTTGACTTTTTAAGCATCGGTTTCTTAAAATTACACTAATAGATAATTTTGGTGTAGTGAATAGGGTTAATGTTGTAAGGAGTTACAATTTTGATTAACCATTTTTAAGTGATTTTATAATTTTAAAAACGTTTTTTATATTTAAAAACCCATATTTTACATTTTATAACTTAACATATATTTTTTTTAAATGATTTTAATACATTATACATTTATTATTTTAAAATGCATTTTTTTATTTTAAAAATTGAATAAAAGAAAATGTATTTAAAATTTGGAATCATCTTTTTTAAATTATTTAATAAGGAACATTTTATTTTTGGGAATAAAGGATAAATTACCTTTGTAAAAACTTGTTATCATGGTGAAAACTAAAAGGTAAAAATGAGTAACCTAAGAGTCGAAGGATCTGACATGTTAAAAAAATTAATTGAGTGGATGAGGTTTGTATAAAACTTATCTCTTTCCTATTACATTATTTATCAATTTTTTATTCACTTTCATTGATAGTGACTTCCCATTATTGAGAATATTTTTGTATTTAAAAAAATGACATCCCTTTACACTTATAAAATGGACACTCATCTCATCAATTCCCCTCACACCTCAACACCATAAGTTCAGCCAAAAATATAGCCAACCCAATCCTAAAAAATATTATCCCGCTTAAATAGTTTATGGTCTTCTAAAAATAACATCCCTAAAAGTTTTATCCTCTTTTTCAAAGGATATTATCCAGGAAGTGAGGTTTAAATTTCTAACCACACCTTTATCATTTCTATTTCTTTATGTGCATTCCTTCTCCTTCAAATTCCTTTTCACCATATTAAAATGATAAAATTAGTATCATTATTATACTTTTATGTTATTATAATTATGGTACAATAATTAACCACCTTTCCCTTTTCTATTAAGAAAATGAAACCATCATTCGTGTGTTGTGAGGATTACCGCCCCCATGATGCGAGATGTCTCTTTTCCATCACTATCATACAAGGTTGGTCATGATGGGTAATGTAATATTTATCTATATATATAATTATTATATTTATTAAATATTTTATATTCTTAAATGATAAACCATATCACTCCTTTTCCTCGTTCAATGAAAAATTAAATCATCATACATGCATATGTGCGGATAGCCGCCTCCACGGAACGGTGTATTCTATTTTTCATTACCACATTTTATGGATGGTTATAATAATTATTTTAAAGGATAAATATGATTTTTATGATATGAATATGTTCTTTTAATACAAATTTAAAAACATATTAAATTTATGGGTGATAAACAATCGTTATAAAAGTTAAATGTCTTAAGAAAACAAACTAGGAGGAAAAACAATTTCTCCATACTATCTAATTGTTTATTATACATAAATTATTCTATTATTTATTTATAATTATATTATATAATACCAATAAACACTAAATTGTATCATTATTATACTATTATAATGATGTTTCAACTAAATCACCTCATCATCATCTATTAATCATGGTATGTTTGTGTTTGGGTAAGTTTGTCCACCTACTTGAACAATGCTTTGAAATTATATCCTGGATGATTATGAAAAAATAATTAATGGCTTAATATTATATAAATATATAAATATTTTTTTTATTTTTTTAAGGGTTATATCTATATCTAATAAAATAACTAAGAAAACACCCTTTGTTTTTTATAAATCACTGAAATATGTCTGTTGTTGATTTCATATTCTTAGATAAAGACTAAATCACAATGAATGGAAATATAGAAATAATAGATAATTAAAAATCATACCTTATATTAAAACTAATTATTTTGTAAATATAAACATTGGAATTAAAAAATATTGGCATGGCTTCTATGAAACTAGTATAAATCAGTAAAATTATAAAAACTCAATGTGGGAAAATAGGTAAAAACTAACTAATATATATATATATATGTGTAATTATTATAAATGAGTAGTATATATGGTTATAATTATGAGTAAGGTTATTAGGTATGTAATTAATAAACTTAAATTAATTATTCAGCAAGTTTTCTATAAGTATAGAACGAATTAGGACCAATGTAAGGGTTTTCATCTCAAATTCCTCTCTTTGATAATTATTTTATATTATATAATTAATTTGTTTTATATGATGTATATACTATATAAATGAGCTATTATATCATTAAATTCCTTTTATTAATTTTATTTTAAGTTTGATTTAAATTTCTCTCTTTTGAGAGGTTTCAATTTAAATGATCTTTAAGAGGTAAGGGTTTTTGTTAACTCAATTCACATTCATTGAGTTATAATTATTATTCTTCAAAAAATTTCATATAAGTTAGATAAATTGTAACATTTTATTTTATTATATGTTTTTTTATATTTATCATATGTGTATTTACATTTTTACCACATAAAACCATTTTAAAATGTTTCTTACTTCATGAACAATGTTGTCCGTAAAGGACTTTAGTAACTCAAATATCTTGCTTTGAGTTATATGGTTTCTTTTAAACTTTAACCATAAATATTATATTTATTAATTGATTTTAAATTTTATATTACATTATCATTTACCATTATGGGGAAAATTTCTCTTTTAATTCAATGTTTCCTACTTTATTTTTCTCTCACCTAAAAGTATAACTTTATCAAGAATGAACCTTCATATATTAATTAGTTCTTTGTTTTAATTATATATTTTCACTTACCACCAATGTTATCCTTTATTTTTTTGAAATCCATATAGATATAAATTTTTTTAGTCTTTATAATTTCCTTTACCACCTTTAAGGGATAAGTTTTATTACTCTTTTTATGATTTGGGTTTTCAACAAAGGTATTTCAAAATATCAAAAATCATTTTACTTTCAAAATAATATATTTCATTTTCAGATCCATATTTAGTATAGATAAATTTTATAAAATTTTCAAGGATCTATTATTGAAGATTATTTTTAAAATAAAAAATTCCAAATGTTTTCAATTTTCTTATTTTGAAAATGAGTTTTGAAAATGATATGTGACTCCTTCCTTTCCGAAAATGTTTAAAAAATCTAAAATAAAATTTCATAATTATAATTAAATTTTCTTCTTTATCTTAATGAATATATATTCTAGGATATTTTTTTAGGAACCACATTTACATTATTTGATAAATTTCCACTTAGGGTGATTGAATTTTGAATCAATCAACATAGTTTATGTGGTTATTTTTGTGATGCATTTAGACATGTAATTTAAAACCCATTCTTATTTATGGGATTGAATAATATAATGATTGGATGTTTTCATGTGGTAAAAATGTTTGTGGACAATATTTAAGTGATTAGTGGGCCCTATATATCCCTCCAATGCATTAGGTAAAGCTTTAAATCTAATGAGAAGATGGTGAAATGCATAGTGATGCTCAATCCAAAACAAGAAATGTTTTGTGATTCCTAATATATTATGGTAAATAGGTGACTGAATCCCAATCCACCATAGGAAATAGGTTATTTAATCCTAATCCAAAAATGGAAATAGGTTGTGATACATAGTCAACTATGATATTATTTTTATTCTTATGGATGTTCCAGAAAATATCATGTATGCCTTGTTCCTATGATATGTGTCATTTTCATGATGTATTATTATATTATGAAATGATTTATCATCTATGATTTTTTTGGTATAACTTTATTATGTATTATAACTATACCTATATGATCACGTTATGCTCAATTAAGATCCTTGATTTTTATCACTTATTTTTACCCATACCTAGTATTTGATCTCACCCCTTTCTTATGTTTTCATTTCCGCGGGTTATGAATATAAGAAAGGTATAAAACACCTAAAAGAGTAGCTTATGTGGAAAACTAGTGGGATATATTGAATACTTTTTTTGGATTAATCATATGTTTATATAGTGGGAAAATTGTCCATTAGTTAAAAAAGGAATTAGTTTTTTTAGTTAATGTTTCTTTATATTTCTCTAAATATATAATACTAAAAGGTCCTAGGAATGTGTTGTAATGAGATATTTTCTTTATTTTATGTAATTACTAGATGGTAAGGTCTTGTTTTTCATATTCGGTATCCAAGAAGGGTGGACATAACTTTAGAGATTAGGATATTATCAGTTGAGGATAATTTCAGAGTTATAAATTTTATGAAAGTTTGATAATTTATGGTTGGCCATTATGGTGACCCATTCCTTTTACATATATTATTACTTTATTTATAAACATAAATATCTATTAATACAACATAAGGATTCTAAAGGCTGATTTTATTTAGAATATTAGGTTCTTAATACATAAAATAAAACTAAAAAATGGAATCCATATTTTATTCTCCATAGTGAGATCCTAAAATACATTTGATATCCTAAATTTTTATAGGATAACCTAGGGAATACATGAATGAAATGGGTGATATAAAAATCCCAGTAAAAGAATAAACATGATAGGGAAGCATAACATGTGATTCAAAGGTATAATATGATATCATAAAAGATAAGTAACATGAGTAATCACAAGAAAATATAACATGAACAATATGGTATCATAAGATCATGGCATCATAGGAGATGTGGTTACAACATAAAACATGATATAAGTATAATTCAAGGATAAATTCCAACATAACATCACATGGTAGACAGATTCCCATAATGGATTAGGTTCACTCCCTAATCCTATACATAAAATATCATGAGACTAAATCATTACTCAATGTATTAGAGGGATATATAATTACAAGACCACCCATCACATTCATTACATGTAAATGAATATTAGTTCTACTTAGGTATGTTAATCATGATGTATAAACACAATAATTTCCCAAGGAAAGAAAAGGGTTTTATAATCTTGTCTCCTGACACAATAGAAATATATTTCTTAAATAATTCATTTGATTGATGGATTTAATTTATATATTACCCAATCAAAAGAGGATATTATAATATAGGTATATATGTGAGATACATATATATATATATAATTTATATGCAATTAAAAACCTAAATGGTTTTTTTCATTGATGAATAAAACAATATTAAAAACATTCTTGAGTAAAATAACATTTTCACTTTGAAAATCACTTTTGAAAAAAAATCAAAAATATTATAGAAAAAAACTTCTTTAAAAATAACCCTAGAAACTTATAAAATAATCATCAAAGAGTTTAGTGGTCAAGAGAGTGGGAAATTTCATACATTATGAGTATGTTAAAACAAATATTCCTTTTACTTTTTTCAAGAAAACTAAAAGGTAACTTGTTTGTAAAATAATAGGAATATTCTTTTAAAAAAAATTAAAAAACCAAAAATGGGTAAAAATTAATTTAAAAAATAATTTTATAATATTAAAACATTTTTTAAAACACTTTAAAGAAAACATGGACATGGAAGAAAAAGGGTTTTCTACCAAAAAGAGGAATCAAATCAGTCTTCCTTAAAAAATATTTTCATGAGAATTTTAAGTACCAAAGATAGAGAAATAATCCTATTACATAGAAATTTCATGAAATTAAAAAGATAATAAAATTAATGGGTTTTATTATACAATTATCAAATAATTCCCTACAACAAAAATTCAAGCATGAACAATCCTAATGAAAATGAGATTGGAGCATAAACCCTTACCACTTTGAAATTTTTTTAATCATAAACCCCATGAATGAATTAAGTTAATGGTAAATTAATATACCAGGAATTATGAAAAATTCATAATATAATATTTAAATTGTATGTATATAAATCATATAAAATAAATTAGGTGTATAAAAGAACATGTGTCTCAAAGAAGTAAGTTTTGACATAGAAACCCTTAAAAAGTTTGTATCATTGAGGTGGGAGTTAATACATGTGGTTATTATGTGTGAAAAAATGTTAATCCACATAAATAAATGTGTAAATATATTATATATTAATTAAATTTCATTTCACACATAATCTTTCTATAATATAATCAACGAAGTATATGTATAACCCAATGAATGGAAATTGAGTTAAGAAACCCCTTACCCCATACTTCCATTTAGTTGAGCATTATTCAACCTCTTGTATAGTTGTTTTAAACCTATTATTAAATTATTCAAGAACTATATTAATATTTATAATATCATACATTATCCCTTATATTAAATCTTATCACTTGTTCATTAACAAACTTTTATTATCACTATTTTTTTGTGTTAATTGTCTTGTTTTCTCATGCATGTTTTGTCAATAAAGTTTCAGTTATCAAACATAGGATATAGTTACATCAAATCCAAAATTATATTAATTTTATAAATATAATTTTATTTATTAGATCCATATTTATAATCATATTTAATTTTGAATATGGATAATGATTTACATCACTTCGTAGAGATGGTAAGTCGTACGTATGGACAAACGACATTATCATTTTCTTAACGGGTGAAAGGGTGATTAATTTGATTTTATATTAATTTTACAGAATCAATATCATATCATATATATCACATATATTCATTAAATATATCCTTTATTACCTTCTATTTAAATATTTAGTGAAAAATGAATCTCATCGCTTTATAAGGTGGTAGTCTTCTATACATATGAACGACATTATCATTTATTAAATAGATGGTAAGGTAAGAAATTATATGATACAATACTTTTCTAGATTGGTTAATATGTAATTATTATCATATATAAACATTAAATTACTCTATATTATCTACCATGTAAATAATATGTTAAAAATGAATCACATAGCTTCGCAGGGCAGTAGTTAGTTGTACACACGAGTGAGTGACATTATCATATTCCATGTGAAATAAAAATTAAGAAGTTATATGTGATATTATAATTAAAAAAGTATAATTATATCATAAATATCATATATAAACATTAAATACATCATTATATCTAGTCATGAGAAGAGTTTATGGAAAATGAATTGCGCTGGTTCATGAGGTGGTAGTCCATTATACACATGATTAATGGTTTTATTTCCCATTTGAGGGAGGTGGAGATGGTTTTAGGTTATTACCCTACAAAACCATATAATTATATTTAATATACTAATATTATCATATCATAATGTTTTAATAAGGTTTTAAGTATGTGGAAGAAGAAATAAAATAAAATGATCGGTTAAAGATGTTACCTCTTCTTCGGATAACTTCTTGAGGTTCACACAAAAACCCATCCTAGGTTAAATTTTTTATCATAAAAACGCTTCTATGATGGTATGATAGAATTTAAGAAGTTATATAGGCATTTATTAGCCAAAATAATTTTTTTTATAAGTGTTTAAATGATAGAATATTGGGTGACCTTTAATAATTGAGGTGAGTAGTACACTATGAAATTTTCAAAGTTTCTCAATAATTCTATATCACTTTCAAGAAAATAAAGATAAAAAATGGGAAATTTACTATAATTTTAAGATATAAGGTTGAAATATGGCCATAAAATAAGAATTAGACATGTTTTAGGTTATTTTTAAGAGCTATAATTTTAGTATAACCCTCTGGTAAATTGACTTTACCATAACTGCCATAAATAATTTTTACTATTTTCACTATTCATTATAATCAAAGATTAAGTTGAACTTATTAGATAATATAAATATGGAATCAATTTTCCCAAATTCCACCCATAGAAGTTTTATAATTTACTATATGTTTCAGAATTTACTTTATAATTAAACATGCAGGCGTGTTGAATAAATGGTTTTAAAATAAATACATTTTTTATGGAAATAATGGTCTTATATTAACTATATGAAAATTAATAATAATTAAATGAATTTAAATTCATATTTATATATATAATATATATATTTAATTTTAATCATACCTCGTTATGGGTTATTTTCATTATTTAATATGCAGAGACATAGAGATAGTGGGAATACGGTGATGGTTTCGGAAGAAGTTCCACTGTGCGGGGTGAAATCCTTGACTTGAAAGGTGGAGGAAGGCCTTGAATTTGGTGTTATCATGAGTTGAAGTCTACAGAAGCAATGGAATGGTCAGCTGTGATTGTGACTGGTGTGTGTGGCAGCGATGAATCTCATCAGCACCCCAAGGACAGTGGCAGGAGCGTCACAACATCAGGCGGGGTCATTGGATGCTAGAAAACTGAGGGTTGGATTAGATATCGTCAGCACCCTAGGTATGAAGGCATGATTGCAGTGATGAATCCAGGTGGGGTCTTTAAAAACTGGTGGGCCGTGGGAAGGAAGGACCAGGAAAAAGTGGTAGGGGAGGCGGGATCGTCGGATGTTAGTAGGCTGAGGGGATATGGTTGGGGCTCTGTTCGGGAAGCAACAATGAAAATGGTGTTATTAGGGTTATTGGAATGACATCATGTACATATCTGGCGGGAAAAAGCACCAATGTGGAACAAGCGAGTATGGCCTATGGGTTAGGGTCCATATGGCCATATATTAATATTAAATAAGAAGAGTTGGATGGGTAGATAAACCCCGGGGGGGCTATGATCCTTCTGTTTGGCACTGTAGGTTTGTGGAGTGTGTTTGTTTCATTGTATTTATACCCCAAGCATCTATAATAATAATATGAATAGACATTACTCACTTCAAAATAGTTTTCTGAAATAATATGTTTTAAATCCTAAAAATAAAAATATACTAAAATATAATATAAGGATGATTTAAATTTAACTATTTGGATTTAATAAAACAAAATAAAACTTATATTAATTTTAAATCAAATTAAAATAATAATGGGTATTATTTTATTAAAAAGAAATGATATTTTATAAAAATAGGTATTTTCACTAATCCCTAAAAATTAGTATTTTCCAAAAAAACTAAAAAATTTACCATAAGTTAATATCGAAATTCTGATTTCAAAAATTATACTCATTTTTTTAAAATAAATGTTATAAAATTTCTATAAATTAATTTTAAATTATGTTCACAAAGCGTGATTAAATAGCCTTTTAGAAAAATATAGGTTTTTTAGAAAATATTTATTTTTCTTTTAAATGGTTATAATTTTAGTTATAATTAGTATATAACCATTTAATTTATTGTATGCATGTGTATACCATATAATTTTTATATTTTATTGAGTTATATTAATATCTTTCATCTTAACGGCTAGGTTATAATGGTCATGTTTAAATAATAATTTTTTATTAGAGTATTTTGATTCATTTAAACCCAGTGTGGAATACATTGCAAGCTATCAAAGTGAATGAATTTATATAAAGATAAATATATTCTAAATTATTAGTGTGTTATATTCTACCCCATTAAATAAATTTCAACCATGTAATTTGAAATTATACTTATTAATAATCGTTTTCTCATTCAAAAAAATCTTGGGTGGAAAGACCACATTCAAAAAAGGGTTAATAAAACTTCCACTTAAAAGAGGGAAAGGGAAATATGATGTTCATTTAGAATAAAATGTAACTATGGTTTAAATTTGGATAAAATTTTTGGGAAGTGAAAATATGGACATGGAATAAAAGATCAAAATATTATGGAGAGTGATTGGGATCATCAGTAAAATGAAATTGAATAATAAATAGAAAGTTAATAATAAAAAAAAATAAATCTATGGTGAGTTAAAAGACCATTTACTCATTTGATATAAAGGTAATTGGATAACATTTTTATTTTAAGATCTTTTTCATAGAGTTGAGTTATTCTTTTACTATCAAGATAGAAAACCCCATAAAATATACATATTTGATATATTTTTATTTCATAAACACGGTTTAATCTTTTCATTGTGCTTTGATCAATTTCCACTCCACCACTTACTCTAAGGAATGAATATCCAATATAAATTTTCTTTATTCCAGAAGAACTAAAATTAAATTTTAATGGATCACAATATTCATAAAAGAGTATCAAGATATTACTTGTATATTTATTAAAACTAAAAATTTTAGAACAAGGTAAGATAATATCCAAAATGAATATGAATACATTAATCTCCAAAATTAAATAGTATAACCAAAGGATTAACATATATTATTCCTTAAATAAATAACCATATATCCCAAATAAACTCAATAATATCATCATGAAATAAGTTTTTAACCTCAAAGGATATCTCATATCCTTTCAATTTATATCTCCAAAACATAATAGCATTATTCCCAAATAATATTTTATGTTAAACCTAAAAGTTATATATATCTCAACCTAAAAAATTACTTCCCAAAATATCATTAATCGCCTAAAAATCCTAAAAATTTACAAATATTTTATCTTGTAATATGCTTCCCAAAATAAACATAATATTTATCCACAAAAACGTTAATGTGAAATAAATATCATAATAACCAGTACATCACATAGGCATATGGTAACTGTTGCACCCTTATCACCATTCAGATGTGGGTTCAAGCCTCGTACCCCTTCTATATGCAATGGTTTTTCACTCGGAATGTGAGTTTCCCATTTTTATAATACTATATTAATATAATTACTATAACGTTACCAAAAATATGATGAACATCTTAAAAATAACATTAATCCTCAAATCAGTTTGTAACCACTAAGGTTTTCTATACAGGTTATTTTTTCCACAATATCAAATAATCTTAATTAAATATTATTACCTTAACATAAAATATAGGATAAACCCTAAAGGTCACCAATAATATTAAACATATGTCCATAAAATACAAGTCATTATCCCTTAAATAACTATTTTTTTTAAAAATCATACTAAACCCAAGGGTTATATTACCATATATGTCTCCCAAAATACTAATAATCATCATATACTTCCCTAACTTAAAACCTCAAAAAGGGTACTTATGCCTTTAAAACCATGATCAACTTTAGACTTATACACCCAAGACAATTTAGGTTTAATATATTTCATACATGATTATGGTCTATTCAGGTCCTTAATGATGGTTCATAAAGAGTCTATGAATTTACGAAGAAATCCCCCCCCCCCCACCTCTGTGAGTGTCAAACCATGTGTGCAGCAAGACCCATTTTCATAAACCACATGATGGTTGATTCTGGCTCAATGTGCTCTTTTGGGAGTATCTACCCCTATGTATAATTATTTCAGATACACATACACTTGTAGTATCCAAATAGGGATGTAATTTCTTGGAAACCACTCACTATAAACTTCCCTAAAATTCCAAGATATTTTCATATACTTATATATATAATTATACTTATCCTTATACTTATCCTTAGGTTTCTCGCTAATGTTTTCTCATACTAGTTTCCAAATATTATCTAAAACTTTCCTTTGATACCAACTATGTAAATAATTCATTTTACACATATTATTATATGATTTCTAATCATAAATATCCATTAATACCACACAAGGATCTTAATGGCCTAGTGTCTTTGGAAGACAAGGTTCTTAATATATAAAAGGAAACTAAAACATGGAATCCTTAATTTATTCTAAATAGTGATCTCTTAAAATCCATTTGAGATCCTAAATACGTATAGGATAATATAAGTAATAAATTAAAGAAATGGGTGATCTAAAAAACTTGGTAATGGAATAAACATGACAGTTAAGCATAATATGTGAGTCCGCGATATAAAATGATATCATAAAAGATAAGAAACATGAGTGATTGTATGTAAAAATAAAATAAAGAACACGGTATCATAATATCATGGAATCAAATAAAATGTGATAGAAACATAAACATGATATAATCATAAGTCAAGGATAACTTCTAAGATAACATCACATGGTGGAAAGAGTCCCATAAATTTCATTTGTCAAATGCCTTCTTTAAGAAATATCTTTTGATCATCTTATGAGACAAGATTATATAACCCATTTATTTCCATGGGTAATTATTATTTTTATTCTTTATGATTTAAATAATCATGTGGAACATATATTTATGTACATGAAATTAATGTGATGGATGGTACCAAAATTATATAGCCTTATAATTTATTGGGTTGGGTTTTATTCCTATGAGATGTCGTATATGGGATCAGGGAGTGAACCTAATGCAATTCATGTATTACCCCATCAAAGTAAGAGATGATAAGTTAGTTATATATGTTAGAGACATATATATATATATATAATTTATAATAAATCCATAATATCAAAGGTTTTTTTCATTAATGAATAGAAAAATATTAAAAACATTATTGAGGAAAATAATCTTTCCATTTTGAAATTCAATTTTGAAAAACAAAAAATTTCCAAAATATTATAAAAAAATTATTTAAAAGTAACCATGGAAAATTATAAAGAGATCATAAAATAGTTTATTAGTCATCTTCGTGGGTAATTCAATACATTACTAGCATGTTAAAATAAATATTCTTTTCACATTTTTATAAGAAAAGTGAAAAGTACATTATTTGGAAAATGATAAGAAGAATCAATTAAATGAATTTTAAAAAAATCTATATTAGAAAAAAATAATTTAAATAATCATTGTATAATACTAAAAAAAATTAAAACACTTTAAATAACACAAGGACATGGAATAAAAAGGGTTTTTGACTTAAGAAAAGGATGAAGTTGGTTTTCCTTAAAAAAATCACAAAAATTTTAAGTACCAAAGAGAGGGAAATGATCCTATTATTTTAAAATTTAATGAATAACCATATTAGAGTAAAATTAATGGTTTTTATTATAAAATGATCAAATAACTTCCTATAATATAAATTCAAGCATGAACAATCCTAATGAAAATAAGATTGAATCATAAACCCTTACCACTTTCGTGAATTTTGAATCATTAACCCCATGAATGAAGTAAGTGAATGGTAACAAAAAAATACCATTAATTTTTAATGATTTATAATATAATATGTAAAGTGGAATTATATCCACCATATAAAATAAATTAGGTGTATAAAAAACATGTGTCTCAAAGAATAAAGTTTTGAGTCGGAATTCATTACAAAGTTCATATCATTGCAGTGATAGTTAATCAATGAGGTGATTATGTATAAAAAATGTATATACAAATAAATAAAATTGTAAATAAAACATATAGTAATAAAATTTAATTTTAAAATAATAATTTTATAGTATAATAAATTAAGTAGATGTATAAACCAATGAATTGAAATTGAGTTAAGAAACCCCTTACCTCGTACTTCCCTTTAGTTGAGAATTCATTAACATCATATATAGTGGTTTTAAAAATGTTATTAACTTATATAATATCCATATTATAATTTATAAAAACATACATGTTCCCTTTTATAACATTTTATCACTTGTTCGTTAACAATATTTCATTATCACTATTGTTTTGGGTGTTAATTGTCCTGTTTTCCCATGCATGTTTTATCGTGAAAGTTACAAATATTAAACATATGATATAGTTACATAATTTCAAAAATTATAATAATGTTTTAAATATCATTTTTTCATTATATAAAACTTTTTAATCATTATTTAATTTTTAACAAAGAGAATTATTCGTATCTCTTCGTGGAGACGGTAGAACGTATATACGCATGAGTGATGTTATTATTTCCTTAACGGGTGAAAGGGTAAGGAATAGGATTGTATATTAATTTTTTATAATCAATATAATTACATATATATATATAATTTATTTATTAAATTTATCCTTTATTACCTTCTATGTAAAGCTTTAGTGAAAAATGATCACATCACTTTGTGAGCCGATAGTCCATCATACACACGAACGACGTTATCATTTTTTCAATGGATGGTAAGGTAAGAAATTATATGATATAATACATTTAAATAATGGTTAATATTTTATTATTATAATATATATAAATATTAAATTAATCCTTATTAACTTCTATGTAAATCATATGTGAAAAAATAATCACATCGTTTCATGAGGCGGTAGTCCACTGTACACATGAGCAACGTTATCTTATTCTTTATGGAATAGAAAGTAAGAATCTATATGTGATATTAATATTTAATAAGTATAATTATATCATAAATATCATATATAAATATTAAATACATCATTATATAAATCCTTAAGAAGTAGTTATAGAAAACAAATTAGGTCAGTTCACGAGCCGGTAGTCCACCGTACACACAATTAATGGCTTCATTTCCCATTTGATGGAGGAGGATTTGGTAAAAACATATAATTATATGGAAGATAATTAGGTTATTATATCATCATGTTTTAATAAGGTTTTCATGAGTTTTAAGAATAAATAAAATAAAACACTTAGTTAAGGGCGTTACCTCTTCTTCGGACAGCTTGTCTATGTTTACATCAAAATTCTTCCTATGTGGTATTTTTTATTAAAAAAATGATTTTAGGATGATTTTAGATAATTAACTAATTTATTTGGGCATATATGTTCTGAAACAATTTTTTTAAGTGTCTAATGGATAAAAGAGTGGGTGGACTTTTATAATTGAGGTGAGTGGCAAACTTTGTAATTTTTAAAGTTTCTCAATAATTCTATACAAAATTCTTGGAAATAAGGAAAAAATGGGAAATATATGAACCTTGTAATATATAAGGTATAAATATTTCTTTAAAATAGTAATTAGAAAATTTTTGGTCCATTTTTAACCCTTATCGTTTTAGTTTAACACTTTGGTAAACTCGTTTTTACCATAACCATGGTAAATAATTTTTACTATTTTTACTATTTATTATGATCAAAAATTAATTTTACATTATTATATAATTAAAATTATGATTATTAAAAATATATAATCCATTTTTCCAAATTAAACTCACAGAAGTGGAAGAATTTACTTTAAAATTGAACTAGTAGATGTGTCAAAAAATGGTTTGTCAAGAAATGCATTTTTTAAGGAAAAGATATCTCATTTTAACTATATAAAAAGTAGGAATAATTAAATGAATTTAAATTACTATTTATATATATATATAATATAAATTTCATTTAAATCATTCATCATTAGGGGTTATTTTAATTATTTAATATTAAGATACATTGTTCACTTTAAAACATTATTCAAAAAAAGTTGTTTTAAAGCCTAAATATAAATTTATACTAAAATCTAGTATAAGGATGATTTAAATATAATTAATTGGATTTAATATAATTAAATAAAACTTATTTTAATTTTAAATCTAATTACAACAATGATGTTAGTTAATTTATTAAAAATAAATAATAATTTTATAAATATCTATATTTTTCACTATTCACTAAAAAATTGTTATTTTCTAAAAAATCACAAAATTTCAATAGAAGTTAATACCAATATTATTATTTAAAAAATTATTTAACATTTTTAAAATAAATTTTATAAAATATTTAAAATTTAATTTTAAATTATGATTGCAAAGAAAGACTAAACTGCCTTTTTGAGAAATTGAATTTTTTTAGAAAACATTTTTTTCTTTCAATTGGTTCTTATTTTAATTATAATTAGAAAATAACCATTTAATTTATTTTATACATGTGTAATACATGTAATTTTTATAATTTATTTAGTATTATTCATATCTTTCAACTTAATAAATAGGTTATAATGGTCATGTTTAAATAATAATATTATAATAGAGTATTATGTTTCATTTAAACCCAGTATTGCATGCATCACAAGCTATTGAAGTGATTGAATTTATTTAAAGGTAAATATATTCTAAATTTTTAGGTGTTACACTCATAATTTCAATATTATAGATAAGCCTTTAGGTTTTTTTAGGTAATATTGAATATTTTAGTGATTAGGATAATATTAATTTAGTGAAAACTATATGAATAAGTATAAGTTTAAGATAACGTGATGAATTTTTGGTAAAGAAGATATTGTGTGATTATTATAGAAATATAATCTCTATTTGGATACTAAAAATTAATTCAATCTCTATCACAAATGTACCTATAGGTAATAACCATAAAAAGGTCATATTAGGAATTTACCAATCATCACCTGGTGCATGAAAAAAAAGGCCTAACTGCACACATAGTTTAACACTCCTAGAGGATATGCTTTGGTTAATCACATTCTCTTTTAAATATGTTATGGAGGATTTATTTCTTAACTAGTTTAAGTTATTTGGTTAATAATTATTATAGAACACAAATTATCCTAATTATACTAAAGATAGTTATATCATTAACCAAATGTGATATAGTTAAAAAGAAAGTATCATAGGTTGAAAAGAATTCATCATCCTATAAGACATATTATGATTGATTTTTTATATTAATATGTTCATTTATAGTAATTTTATTGGATATTATCATAATAATTTTTATTTTGGTATTTTTTAAAAATAGGATCATAAACATAAAGATGATAAAGGTATGTATCTAGAAACCATTAAGTATTTTAATTAAATAAAGGAACATACTTAAATGATTTATAATTTTGGTGTATTCTTGAAAAAAATTGAGTTTCTTTATATTAGTTAAGGTATTGAGGTTTATATCTAAATATAAATTAAATCTTGATACTCTTAGCTATTTTTATTAGTGATTAATATTTATCAATGATATTTTAGTATATTCTAAAATTTGGGAGGATTATGTGAGACATATAAGGATTTTTCTTTTTTATTTCTTATTTAATAGTTTGGAAACATATATTAAATTCTATATATAAGCTTGAAAATGATTTTATGATAAGGTAATATTTTTGGGGATAACTATTGGAGAACATATGATTGGTGTATAGATAACTCTTATGTTTAATATATGCTTGATTTTGAGGTAATAAAGGGTTAATTGATTTTGAAAAACTAAGGAAGATAGTAATAGTAACCTAGGGATTGATAATTGATTCATGATATTTTTGGTTAGTTTTATCTCATATTTAGTATTATGATATACATTTATTAGTCTGTAACATTATAAACTAGTTATTAATAAATTTAAGGGTTTGCGATAAGAATTAATTTTTGGAGGAATATATGATTTCATTATGGTTTAATGTCTTGTAGATTCAAATTGTTTTGGGAAAGATATGTTATTAATGATATATGATTAGGGTATATACATATTGGGGTACATGATTGTATGAATAATTAATGTATTTATATAATAGATAAGTAACTTAGTAAATTTCATATTAGAAGATATATCTCAAATTATGGATATGTTATGTTTACCCTTGTCTTATTTCATCTATTAGTAATAATTAAAATTTATGGAATGCCAAAAAATATGGTTATGATATCTCCCTTCTACTTAGGCTCACCACATCTCGTCCTCACCTCTGACTAAGGTTTCCCTCTGAAACCCTTTTTTATGGAGTCAACGGTGTGCCTGATCAATGTATTTCTCCCTCTCCTTCCTTCCTACCATTCTCTCACCTGCTTCATAATTCTTCCTTCAGCATGGATTCTCTATGATATGGTTTTTCTATTCATGTTGACGTCTTCTTCTTCAAAGAACTTTGGGGTCCCAATTTTGGTTGTCTATTCTTGATTCCCTCATACGCTTCTTCCACAACTCTCACCACTTGTTCCTCAAATCCTCTCCAGGTCGGATTTTGAGCAGTGGTTCATAGAGGTTTTGGGTTTCACGATTCTATGCTTAATGGGTCTCAAGGTGATGCCTAGGTCTATTTTCTCCTACATTGAAGGATCCTGGTTCTCTACCTCGTCGACGGTGTTGAAACTTAGAGCCCTCAGCCACTCTTACCACTGCTCTTAAATCTCATTCCACTAATCCTATCTTAGTCGGATCTGGAGAAGTGGTGACATTGAAGTCTTGGGAGGTGTGGTTCGGCAGCCTCTAGTTTTCTAGGCACACTCCCTTCATCGATGGATTTGGATTTTAATATTTCATCCTAGTGATTTCATTGAAGGAATGGTTTTTTCTTATCATTGATCGATCTATTTATTGTTTTTTTTTTGTGTTCTATTTTTGGTTGGGGTTCGTTTTTTTTTCAAATTTGGATATGGATGCAATCTTCGGGTTTCTCTTAAGGGTACCATGTCAATAGATTTTCAATAAAGTGAGATTGATTGGTTTTTGGTGGTTTTTGTCACTAGTTCTCTGGGGGGAAACGATGATGGTGTGATGGTTTCGGTGGCTTCAGCAAGATATGATATTCTACAAAAATGTGGTGATTGAACGATGACATCTATAGCAGTGATGGATAGTGATGAATATAAGGTCTCATGATGTTGGCGGTTAGCGACTTGACTTAGGGTGATGTGGATGAATCTGATTCTTCGATGATGTGGTGGCTCGTGATCTTCTCAGTTATCTTGAATGTTTTGAATTTTGAACTCTCATTTTGTGTTCCATTTGTTATGGTTCCCAATCATCCATAAATAAAGTTTATAAAATCAAATAAAAATATATTTTCAACTGAGCACACAATTTATTTAAGGGAGTAGAATGTAACAACCTGAGATTTTAGACCCTTTAAATTAATACTATCTTTGATGGTTTTCTCCACACGTAAGACTAAACTAAAAAGAAAATATGATATTCGTAGACCATTGAAAACTAGTTTTTTAATTATAAGTTATGAATATAATTACCCAAATTACAAAATATATTGATATATATTTTTATATATAAAAAGTTTATTTTACTCAAATTTACTTAATTCATTATTTTGTTTATGAATCTATATTTTTATATAGTATAATTTTTATTAAATAAAACTATGTATATTATTATTAAATTATTATTTTAATAAAAATCATATTTATTAATTAATTATTACTTTATTAGTGTTTTATAGAAATTAAGAAAAATAACAATTAGTATTTTAAAAAATATTTTTCTCTAAAAATAGTTTTTCATTGTATTTTATGATTTTAATTAAAAGTTAAAATATAAAATTCAATAAAATAAATTTATTAAATTAATTTTTATTTTTGGATTTAGAATTTCAATATTAGTTTATGATGATTGTTTTGGAATTTTTCTTAAAATAATAATTTCTTGGTGAATAGTGTAAAATAATGTTTTTACAAATAACATAACTTTTATGACATAATTAAAATATAAGTATGAATATAAAATTCATGAAAAAAAAATCTAATACTAAATATTTATTTTATTAGTGAATATATAATATTAAAAATTATGTTTTTAATTTAAAAACCCATATTTTAAATTTTAGAACTTAAATTATATTTTTAAAAGTGTTTTAAATACATTGTTCTTTAGTATTTTAAAATTTATTTGTATCACTTTAAAAAAATAAATAAATAAATGTATTTAAATTTTGGAATAATTAGTTTTAAATTATAGAATAAGGATAGTTTTATTTTTATACATAAAGGATAAATTACATATGTAAAAACTAGTTAGCATGTTGAATACCAAAATAGTAAAAACTAGTAACCTAAAAGGTAAAGGTCCTAACATGTTAAAATAATGTTTTAAATTTAGTTTTTTAGTTTTTTTACCTTATCTCTTCCCAAATCCATTATTTATTAATTTTTTAGTAAATTTACTAGAGGTTTACTTCTCATTGTTGAAATGTATTGGTATTTATAAAAATGTCATCCTTTTTCCTTAATAAAAGGGTTGCTTCTATACTCACTTACCCTCACACAAAAACCCCCTATTTTTGTCCTAAAACTTGACCAAACTGCACATAAACCCTCCTAGACACCTTAAATAGGTTCTGGTATTCTCAAAATATCATCCCTCAAAGGTTTAACCCTTTTTTCTAAAGGAGATAATCTAAAAAGGTAGGTATAAATTTCTGACGGCTCCTTTCTCATTTCTATTTATTTTTGTGTGTTTCTTATTCTAAAAATTAAATTAAACCATATTAAAATGATAACATAAGTATCATTATTATATTTATATTTTATTATAGTTATGTTATAATCATTAACCACATTTTTCTTTTCTATTAATCAAAATTAAACTTTCATTCATGTGTTGTGCGGATTACCGCCTCTATGAAGTAACGTGTTCATTTTCCTTAACTACCATAAAATTATGGTTATAATGGGGAATTTAATATATATATATATATATAAGTATGATATTTGTGATATATTTTATATTCTGAAATTATAAATCATATTACTCCATTTCCTCATTCTATAGAAAACGATATAACCATTCATGCATATTTGTGATCACCACCTCCATAGAGTGGTGTAATTCATTTTTCATTTTCTCCTTTTATGAATTGTACTAAGAATGTTTTTTAAGGATGAATATAATTTTTATTAAATGAATAGTGTTTTTTTAATATAAATTTAATAACCTATTAATGTTATGAGTGATAAAAAATCATTATAAAATTAAACATCTTAAACAGGTGAACTATTAAGGAAAAAAATTATTTATTCTGTATAATTGATTATTATCCATAAATTATTCTCTTAAGTATTTATAATTATATTAAATAACACTAATAAACACTAAATTTTATCATTGTAGAATGATTATTATGATATTGAAACTAAATCACCTCATATTTTTTTATTAATCATGGTGTGTTCAGGTTTAGGTAAGTTTGAACACCTACTTGAAAAATGCTATAAAATTATATAATGTAAGATTATAAAAACATAATAAATGTTTTAATATTATATAAATATGTAAATAAAGAGTTTTTATTTTTTATTTAATTGATATATCAATATTTAATTCATTATCTAGGAAAACACCTTTCGTGGTTTAAAAATCATCAAAATATGCTTATTGTCAATTTCATCTTATCAGATAAAGATTAAAGCACTAATGAAAATAAATTTAAAATTAATAAATCATTATAAATAATAATTTATAGTAACATTAATTATTTTTTAAATTTAAACTTTGGAATAATAATAATAAATACTAACATTGCTCCTACGAAACTAGTATGAACCATTAAAATTATAAACACTCGATGTGGGAAAATAGGTAGAAAATAACTAATATATATGTATGAAATAATTATAAATGAGGATTATAAATGGTTATAATTATGAATTAGTTTATTTTTTATTTAATTAATAAACTTAATTTAATTATTCAAGAAGTTTGGTGCAAATGCAAAATGAATCAGGACTAAGGTAAGGGTTTTTGTCTCAAATTCCTCTCTTCGAGACATGTTTTATATTATGCAACTAATTTATTTTATATGGTGTATATGAAATATAATTGAGTTATTATATAATTAAAATCATTTTATTAATTTTAATTTATGTTCAATTTAAATATTTCTCTATCTAGAGGTTTCAATTTAAAATCTCTTCAAGTTGTAAGGGTTTTTATTGACTCGGTTATCATTTATTGATTTATATATGTTATTTTGGAACTTATTTCATATAATTTGGATAAATTATGACCTATAATTTTATTATTTGGTATTTTATATTTTAATTATATAGATTTCATATTTACCACATAAACCCCTTTTCAAAAGTTTCTTACTTTGTGAAATATGTTATCCGTAAGGAACATCTATAATTCAAATCTATTTCTCTAAGTTATATGGATTATTTTGAACTTCAAACATAAATATTATCATCATTAATTTATTTTCCATTCCATATGACTTTATATTTTATACTTATAAGGAAAATTTCTCTTTTGATTCAAATTTTCCTACCTGATATTTCCCACACTTAAAATAATAATGTTATTAACTACAAACCTCTACCTCTTAATTGTCTCTTTATTTCATGTCCATTTTTTCACTTACCACTAATATTATATTTTATTATTTTTAAATACTAGTATGTATCAATTTATATATAATTCATAATTTACTTTACCACCTTTAAAGGATGAGTTTTATTACTATTTTTGTGGGGTGGATTTTAAACAAAGGTATTTCAAATTATCAAAAATATTTTTCCCTTCAAAATCAGATGTTTCATATTTAGATTCACATTTCTTATGTAAAACTTTAATGTCTTTTTTAATTATTCATTATTGGATATTATTTTTAAAAAAATATTCCAAATTTTTACCTCTTTTTGAAAATGACTTTTGAAAATGATCTATAGCTTCTGTTTTGACAATGTTAAAGAAAATCTAAATTATTATTTCATGATTCCTCTTTAATGTTCCACTTTATCTCAATGGATTTATATTCTATTATGTTATGTTTTATAAATAAAAAATAAATTATTGTATTTAGTTTCTATTTGGGTGATTGAATTTGGAATCAGTAAATCTAGTTTATATGGTAATTTATGTGATACATTTTGAAATGCAATATGAAACCCATTATTATTTCAAATGATTTTATGATTGTATGTTTTAATGTGGTACAGATTTGTATGGATAATATTTAAGTGATTTTTTTCACCTAAATAACCCTCCAATAAATTGGGTAAAGCTTTACATCTCATGAGATAATGGTGAAATGAGTAGTTATTCTAGATCCAAAATTTGTAAATAGGCTGTGATGCATGGTCCTCTATGGGAAATGGGTGACTCAAGCCTTATTATCTTAAAGAAACTAGTTATTTAATCCTAATACACTAAGGGAAATAAGTTTTGATACCCAATAGAATAAATTATGATTTTTATACTTATGGATGTACCAAAAATATCAAGTATGCCTTGTTTCTATGATATGTTTAATTTTAATAATGTATTTCTATATTATTCCATTATTTATGATCTATGATTGTTTGGGTGTAACTTTATTATATATCTTTATTAAGATCTTGATTTTGATCACTTATGTTTACCCTTACTGGGCATCTAATATAATATCTTTATTATGTTTCTATTTTCCCAGTTTATGAAGATAAAAATAATAATAAATGCCTTGAAGAGTAACTTATGTAGATAACTATAAGGAGATGTTGAAGAATTGTTTGGATTAAACAATTTCTTATATAATGGTAAAATTATCCATTAGTTAAAAAAGGAATCAAATTTGTCAGTTTTTTTTCTGGATTCTCTAAAACTCTAAACCTAAAAGGTATTGAGAATTTATTGTGATGAAATGTTTTCTTTAAGTCATAAAATTTATAAATAGATCGGTCTATTATTTCATATGGTTATATCACATAGTTTAATTAATTGAGGTCCTAATGATGTGTTTGGTGATTCTACTAGATGGTGGATATTTTTATAGGGAAAAACCAATTGGTTATTTATGAGGGAGCTCAATAAAACTCACTACCAATGAATATTGAAAACTTTTATAGTGGGGTATTCTCATTTTATAGTGTTATTATTTATCCCATTGATTCCTATCTCATGAAATATTAACATGAGTTTCATGTTTACTGTAAATGGAAATTGTGAGGTCATATGAAACCCATTAGTGGTATCAAATCAATGTTTGGTGATGAATTAGTAGGATGAAGATTGAAGTAGTAAACCTAGAGTAGACTGTTCCTAGGAACTAGATTTTATCCTCATCAAAATGGTCATTTCTTTTATTGATATTTCTAACCACAGCATATATTGATTGAAAATGGTAATGGTCTTATAAGATTATCGCATAATTTAAGAGAAACAAGTGTAGTGAATCATTGAGAAAATGAAGCATCATATTCAATATTTTTAATCTATAGTATGATATTTTTATTATATAGTAACTTTCAACATAGGTAAAGGCCACAAAAAAGTGGAAATTTCTAAGTCATTTTGGTATTTTAAATTCCTACTGAAAACACTTCGATTGTATGAAATGTATTATCCAAAACAGCCAGCCCAAAACATCATACTAACCTAAAACACCTTTCAAAACTATTTTAGTCTATATTATTACTATAGGACCAAAGTACCCACCTATATGACCATGTTGAAATTAGCTTTGAGTATAATTTTGAAGTTAATTATATTTTTAATAAATTTCTAAAAACCTTCACCCATATAGTACCTTTAGTATTGGACTAAATCTATGTGGCTTTAAACTATATCAATATTGGTTTTAGAAAAATTATGTATCAAAAGTTATTTATACCATTTAAAATATTTTTTTTCATTTATTTAAGTTTTTATTATTTTATTATTCATTTTTTTATGTTTCTTATAAATTATGAATGTTTTATGATTTAGTTTGAATTATTTAAATTGCTTCTTATAAAATTATCAAACCATGCATTATATGTTACGTATGAAAATATTTTTAGTTTACAACTACCTTGATTTTGGTTTATTATGAAGTTATAATATTTAATTTATTATTGGAGTATGATTTATTTATATTAATTTTTAGAGTTATGATGAAATTTAAGTCTTTATTGAGTAATTAAATATGGGTATAGGGACTTTGGGTCAGGATTATTACTGGTTTAGAGGCTTATTACTTGTATAGAAAATTATGGGTTGGATATATGTCACTCCACACTTACTCTTATTGATGTTATTGATTTCATATAATTATAAACATTTACATTAAAGGGTTTTATATACCTTATTCTTGGGAATGAATTAGATATTTTTAAATATATTTAACTTCTATTTTTGATTAGTTACACAAACTGTGAGTTGTACAAATAATTACACATTACTATGATTTTAACTTATTAATTGGGTAGATAGAATAGATATTATAAAACTAAATCATTAGATTCATGCATACATATAGGAATAAAATATGAGATAGTAAATATTTCATATGATGTAATATTAATGTATTTAATTTACAAGTGATGTGTATTGAAATCTCGAGATAAAGAAAACCCCTTGAATAATAAGTATGATATTCATTCTAAAGAAAAAAAAATATCAATACCCTGATCATCCAACTCGGTAGGTTAATGATAATGTTGGTTTTCTATGGTTTATCTTGTGTGATGCATAGATAATATAGTTAACATTAATAGTTTAGTAACCAAACATCATTGTGATATTTTGGTTATATTTAACTGGGAAACCCTACAATGTAATATACTATAGGCATATTGATGATTTGTTTTCATATAATAGATTTGGAAAAAGGATTTTTAACTCAACTATATAGGAATCATATATGATATGATTAGAATAATGGACCACCTAAAGAGCTAAGCCTTGATAGGAACACTAATGTGGGCTCAAAACTTAGTAAAATATGGATATTGTACCACTAAAGATAATTATGTATATAGTTATTATTTTATTGGGATAAATTTTATTATAAATCCTTGATGAAGAAATATAAAAAATGATACTCACCCATAGATATGTCTTTATTTTAGATTATAGAATTCATCATTATTATAATTTTAAGATCTATTATAGGTATGACTTTTAAAGAAATTATAGATTAATATCTAAGGTTGATAAGTGTTCTCAAATTGAATCACTCAAATAATTTGAATGTGAATGTTATAAAAATCAATTTCCCTAATTCTTAGTAATGATTATTGGATACTAGGTGAGAATCACATAGTTTTTTTGATAAAAATAGGCTCATGTTAGAATTTATAAAAGGTAAAGTAGATAATCATGTTGTTCATAGAGTAAGAGTTACTTATTTAGAGTTTATTACTTATTATCTACGTCAACCAAGTGGATTATCTCTATAATTAGGAAATTTTAATTATGTTATTTCTATAAATTGACATTTTATTTCTGTATCATGTTTGGATAAGAAATGGTTCTTAATCATTATTAAGAAAAAAATCAATATATATGAAAGAAATATTTTATGGGATTGGTAATATGATTAATGGTTTATAAATTCTAGATATGTATAATTCTACCTATAGAATTCCAGATAAGAAGGTCATTTTTTATTCTAACACAACTCATCTTTTTCATTATCACCTAGGGAATATAAATGATGTTCCTAATTTATATAAGGTATAGTTGGGAAAGTTTTTCTCGACGAAATACATGTATAAATTATCTTGTATACTA
This sequence comes from Viscum album, assembly GCA_963277665.1. Classification (NCBI taxonomy): domain Eukaryota; kingdom Viridiplantae; phylum Streptophyta; class Magnoliopsida; order Santalales; family Viscaceae; genus Viscum; species Viscum album. The sequence goes on along the minus strand of OY728164.1, from coordinate 269,399,940 downwards.
GGTATGTCACACCCACAATGTCATTTTCATTTATGGATTTCATTATTTATTGATATTTATCATTCTCCTTATTCTCTAGGTATTTTTCCTTTGATTTTTTTGAATTTGGTAAAATAGTGGATATCACCCAGTTTGTGAAATATTGGTGAAAATCATCCAACTTATCCTTGTAGGTGTCTATATCACATCACAGTGGAGCTCATATAATTGGAGAATGTTTTTCCAAACCATTCATCTCCTCTAGATGTGCCTAGTTAAATTCACATGGTTGGCATATATTTTGGTTAACCGTGTAGAAAAACTACATGGCCTACCCAAGTTAATTATAAAAGTGATTTTACCATATTTATCCAACTCATTTTAACTCTCATAATCCCTACTTATCCCATCACTCAAACTCTTTAGGATCCCTACATGTCAAGCCTCTCTTATCCCCTTCCCCGAGTTGATTCCAAGTGGTATTTCATGTAGGTTATTAAATAAACATCTTAGTAATTTACTTTATCCTTATTCCATGGATCTCTTATCCTCCATTTCATGATTTACTTCCTTTCCTAGATCCATAGAGACCTATGGTTTTCGGTAATCAAATTCTTATTAATGGGTTTCTAATGTTAGGAAAAAAAATTATATCCTTTGGATCATTCCTCTCCACTCTTGGTGGTGATACTTCATTGGCTAATGATTTCATTGATTTGCGGAAGGTGGTTTCCTAAGAGTTATCCAAGTTTAACAAACCTTAAGTTATTTATTATTTTTAAAGGATTGTTTTTAATTTTTTTAATTATTTTTATACAAACTTTGAAGGTTTTTATTTTTAAAATAATTGTTTCAAATTTTTCTATTTAATTTTTTTTAATTTTAGTTAATTTAAAAATCATGTTTACATATGAAATTGATTGTCTCCTACTATGAATTTTATAAAGGATCTTGTTTAAATAAAATGGATGTATATAATGGTTTTAATAAATAAATTGGAATTCATTAAAAAGGGTATAGCACATGGGAACCCAGATAATTAGGTGGGAAGACTAGGAGAAGTACTATTATGAATAGAATGCCCTACCTATCCTTGGATTATGACACACAAACTAAACATTAATATGACTTGGATGATATGGTTGTGGTTCCATTAGATGTGTTTCACCATAATTCTATGCTAAGAGTATATTCTCCTTAGCACCCCATGCATGGATGGGTATTATTAGTTTTATCACTAAGAAAGTATGAGGATCTTAGAGTTCCTTAACCTTAGCTACCTTAGGGATTTTTCGATGGTTGTTATTTTAATTACTTGTTTGAATTACATTTATTTTAATGTTAAAATTATTTTAAATCTCCACATGTTTGTTTTAATTTAAAATGTAAAAAAATATCTATATATAGTTTGTTTACAAACTATCATTATTTTATTATTCAAAAATGGTTTCACATGAAACAATTTGTGGGACCTTGCTGGTCTAGTTATGCTTACACCATATATACACCTAAATGGTTCACGTAGATTTTTGAAAAATACAAGAAAATTAAATGTCTTTCTTGTAGGTGAACTGTATTATTATTTTTAGATCTTTGTTTGTAGGTGTTACCGTGGTAGGAGTGAGCCCTCATTTCATATGGTGATGTGTGGTGGTGTTTTTTTATATTTTGGTTTTTGATTCTATTGCATACTCTTTTATTTCCACTTCATATTCCCCTGTTATTACTTTTGTTCATACATATTTGATCCCACCATATAGTAATGTTATGAGTGATTCTTTATATCTTCGTATGCAGTTTTTATTATTTCATTGATATTTTATTTATGTTATGGAATGATGATGATTCATTTTTCTGGTTCTATTTATTCAAGTGCATGACTCTACATCTTATAGTGAGGTCATTTAAAGTTCTTGTTTAGGACTCACATGATGGATTTATTGGGAAAACTATTCCCAAGGTAGGTTTCTAAATGCACATACACCAATTTATAACTTATGGGGATTGGGAAAGACCTTCAGGTCTTTCTAAGGACCAACTCAAGTCCCTAGGCTAAGGTTAGTCTAGATTAATTCATGAAAAATTATATCATAGCCATATTTTTTATTAATGATACTTGGGATTTTAATGTATATAAGAGATATAATTTTCAAGACTTATGGGATAAGTTTAGATTAATTTTCTAGATAACACTCATTGAAATAATATTTCAGTATCTATGGGTATCAAGAAAGGAATATTTTGAGATGTATTTCAATTTGATTTTGAATTTTGAGAAATTTTAGGTCAAAAATAGAGGTTTGGGGGAATTTTCTTAGGCATGTGGCTAAGTCGCATAGGCAAAAAACTACAAGACCAAAAAATGTGGCCCTAATGTATTGTTTCTAGTGTAAATCACACACTTGGTGCATTGTTTTGAAAATAATGCATCTAACTCCACCCATCCAGTTCAATCTTTACAATTTAAAAAATCATGCAACCAAACCCTATATAGAGGGAATTTTAGGATTTCATGTGTTTTTTTAAATGATTTCTTATAATTCCTAAATTATTTTAAAAAAAATTTTAAAAAAATTTATATTATTTAACAATTTTAATGGTTTTGTTTCCTTTTTTTTAATTTTATGTAGTGTTATTCCCCCTCAAAGGCCACCTGTGAACCCTATGAAAGAAGTTGTGAATAACTTTGCACAAGCTAATTACTTGATGGATCAAAAAATTATTAAGGTTTTGGGGTGGATGATATGATCCATGGATTAAGTAGTGGTCATTGTCCCCACTTAGGTAAAAGAGGTAGGTTCATGTCTGATTTAGGATAAGGATTAATATTTGAAGCTTCTCTATAATAAACCTTCATCCTTTTGAGGAAGAAATGATCCTCAAGAGGCATAACATTGGATAGAGAATATTTTAAGAATATTGGAATTTACTAAAACTCAAAGGGACATCATGGTTAAATATTCCATTTTCATGCTTAAAGGCCTCTATTATAAATGTTAGGAATTAGTTTTTCAAGCAAAGCAGCATTATAATTTGGAGTGGAAATACATTAAGGTGAAGTTCACTCAATATTTATACTTGGAAACTGCCCTTAGATAATTATTGGAATTTGTTTTACTACATCAAGGAAACTAGATGGTTTATATAGTATACTAATCATTTCACTAGAATTTTTCATTTTTACCTCAAGATAGTTTCAAATGAATAACTGAAAGTTCGATGTTTTGATTTGGTCCTTCGTCCTAACATCTAAACACGGGTCTTCCTCTTTAAGCTCCACACTTATAAAAAGATATTGGATTGAACCTTGATGGTTGATATAGAAAAAACTAAAATATCATGTATGGTTGATGTTTCTTTCATTCTTAGTGGAATCAAAGGATGTTTTTTAAAATAACAAAAGAATAAGTGAAATGAATCTAGAGGGGGAGCGGTTGTGGTTTCAGGCATCTATCCCAATCTATATCATTAGCATCACTAGGCAGTGGACCTTATATCAGTTATCAATGTGGAAAATATAGGCATGTGATATATCCACTCCAATAATCCCCTAAGTCTTGTCACACTTATGGGTGTTTAAGATATTTACCTAGGTTTTGTAAATACAAACCCTCTCCTTTAAGTAGTACATGATATTTAAGTACTATAGGATCCATGATTTTGTCTTATTTATTAAAGGAGGTAGGATTATAATCTCATGGGTGTAGAGGTGGTATTTATTCATAATATAGGTAGATCAAGTTGAGGGATAATCCCTATGGTAGTAGTAATCCCTAGTCCTATTCTAAGGAAAAACAGTTGCATGTTTTAGAGAAAGTATCTATATAATCTGAGGTAGGACTGATGACTATGAGAGGTGTTATCCTTATTTCTTAATCTATAGTAACTAATTTATTTGATATAGGTGTCTCTCATTTATTTATATATTCTTCTATCATTTATTTTATAAATCTCCAATCTGATCTTATGTATTATGTTATTGAGATATTGAAACCTATAGATTGGAAGAAGGATCAGGGATTTAGATTTCCTTCATGTCCTATATTCATATTAGAGGTAGAGCTATAATTTAGTTTCTTGTCCTTATAATGGATTTTTTTATTATTAGAATTGATTATATGACTACCTTTGATGTCTACATTGACAGTTACCATTGAAGAGGGACCTTTACTACCCCTAATGGGAACTTGTATGTATTTCAAGGAAAATGTATCCCATCCTCTAGATGGATAGGGCCTCCTATTCCCGAGTATTCTAGATTAATATCATATATCCTAGCTGAGGTCGATGAAGAGAATCTCAATATTGTACTCCTTATAATGGTTAAGAAGATTCTTGAGGTGTTTTCGAATGATTTATTGGGTTTTCCCTTGGAGGAAGAATTAGATTTATCGATTGATATAGTATGTAGAATATAGCCAATCTCATTTCCTTCTTATCATATAGAACCCATATAATTAAAATAATTTGTAATTTTCCTGGATAACTTAAAAACCAAGGTATTTAATTATCCTATTGTTTCTCCTTGGGTCACTCTGGTACTTTTTTTAATAAAAAATATGGGATGTTCCCCTTGTACATTAATTATAGAAATATTATTCTGATAACTATAAAGAATAAATATCCATTTTCCCACATTTATGACCTCTTTTATTAGTTTAAATAGGGGAGGTGGTTCTCAATGATTGACCTCTGATCATATTATCATAAACTCAGGGTAAGGGAGTATATTATTCCTAATACATATTTCAGAAGTAGGTATGGTCACTTTTAATATCTAACGATTCCTTCTAGTTTAAATAAATATTCAGAATTATTTATGGTTCGTATGAACTAAATGTTTCATAGATACCTCAACACCTTCACTATAGTATATTTGGATGAAATTATGGTATATTACATAACCAAAAATGAGCACAAGCATCATTTGAGATTAATTTTGGGAACTCTCTATGATCATCACCTTTATGATAAATAATAAAAGTATAACTTTTGGATAAAAGATGTAAATTTATTGAGAAATGTGTTATCAAAATAAGTCATATCAATTGATCTAAAAATGTGAGAGCAATTATTTCTTGGGAAGAATCAAATAATATATTTTATAAATTAATCTTCTTGGGTATAGCAGGTTATTATCATAAATTTGTGAAGTATTTATTAGGATCAATATGCCTTTGACTTCTCTCACATTGAAAGGGGTGAAATTTATATAGATCCTTGAGTTTCAAGTTTCTTTAGATGAGTTAAATTGTAAATTGATCTTAGCTATTATTTCAATTCTACCCAAGGATAGTCAGGGTTATGTCATTTATTATGATGTATCGAGTATAGGTTTGGGTTATATTATTATATAGTGTGATCACATGGAATTATATGGATATCTCTAACATTGACCACATGGGAAGAATTATCTGATCCACAACATTAATCTAGTAGTGGTTATGGATACTCTTAAATGTTGTAGGAACAACCTTTTTGAAGAGATATTTATGGTCTATTCCAATAATTAGAGTTTGGGTTACATATTTTATCATAAATATTTGAATCATGGGAAGATGTGATGGATAGAATACATTCAAGAATTTTACTTTGATATTTCCTATACACTAATAAAAGGAAATTTAGTCATTTACTCTCTTATTAGGAAGTTTTTTTCTCGACCTTTGAACGAAATCAATGAGAAATGGAACTTTATAGGTCTCATTTCTCAAATGCATTTGGAGGTGAAGGAAGAGAAGGAAGATATGTTTCTTAATATAATTTTGTTAAAACCTTTTCTTTTTGTGCTTATTTATAAAGAGAAACTATGATATGAGGAGAGATATTTTATAAAAAAAATTATAAATAATAGGGAGACCACTAGTGAGCGGTCACTTTCATTTGACGTAATTTATTGTATTGGGAGTCGTTATGTGGTTCCCTTATCCATGAGTATAGTGGTGATAAATGATTTATACTAATCTCAATGGTAAATACACCTAGGTTCCACCAATATTTACTATAACAAGTAGTTTTTATATTGGTTTATGGTTAAGAGATGTGACATAGTGGATTTTGTGTTGTTTTACCTATGAATAAGTTAAAGACAAGTGTTAGAAGACCTCTAGTTTGATTCAGCCTCTTTCTATACCCATCTATAAGTGGGAAAATGTATCCATGGACTTTATTATTATATTTTATCATACCCATCAGGGGAATAATTCCATTATAATCATGATTTTTCGATTATCCAAATCTATTAATATTATTTTGATCAAGGATATAACTAAGGTGGATGAGCATTGAAAGTTATACGTGAAATATATCATGAGTTTTCAAGAGGTTACTTATGTTATAATTTATGAAAAATATCCTTGGATGACCTAATGATTTTATAAAGTCTGTTAAGAGTTGATGGGACCCCAGTTGAAGTTTGTAATAGCCTATCATTTGTTACTTGATATCCAAATGGAGTGGGAAATCCCAATTTTATAGGTTATTATTTCTGCTTGCGTCATAGATTTTAGAGTCTCATGAGATACCCACCTAGAATAGGTTAAGTAAGCTTCTAAAAATAATTTCCATAAATCTATCAACATGGATTATTTTTACACATTGTGTGGTCATTCATATCAATATCCCCTCTATTGGACTAAGGTGGGAAAGACGTCCTTAGTGGGATCGAGTGTCTTCCAAGAGATGAAGGGTAGAATTTAACTAATCCCACCATTACTAGTGTTCCTCAGATTATACATAAATCTTATTCTAATCATTGTAACCATACCTTGTATTTTTTTTATTTTTGATAGATTTTTATTAAATTTGTCACCTCAGTTGGGTCACCGGTTGCTCAGAAAGCAGGGGAAGCTTACTCTAAGGTATGTGTGACCCTTAGAGATAACGAAGGATCGAGAATTTTTCTTATGATCCATTGTTACCTCCCTAGTTAACATTGATCCATACTATATTATTTGTTTCTTAGTTAAAAAAGTACCACTCCTATGATTTGAATTAGAAATATTTGGATCCAAATCTGGATGTCTTGGTTACTGAATAACTGATTCAAATTATTAACTCCCAGGATAATGTGTTTCATGGTAGATTTATACCTTTGGTTCAAATTATATGGCATCATAGGATGTATTCACGTGATATGTGGGAGTAGAAATATTTTATGAGGGAGTGGTGGAATCATATCTTTATTGATCACCCATCTTTGAGGTGACTTTCTAGGGGGAAAAGTGATGTGGTGGAGAGAATTTTCACACCCATGATGTCCTTTTCATATATGGATTTCATTATTTATTGATTATTATTTATATACTTATTCTCTAGGTAATATTACTTTGAAATTTTATAATTTTTGAAAATTTTGCATGACGCATGGTTTGTGCACAGTTAGAGAAAATCATGAAACTCAACCATGAAAGGGTCTACAACACTTCACATTAGCACTCACAAGGTTGCCAAATAGTTTTACAAGCCATGTAGTCAAAACATGTGTCTCATATAAGTGTTCTTAATACCATCCATAGGGTTGGTGCATGGTTTTGTAAACCATGTGGATTACTCATGTTCATTAAAAATATGGTGTTTACTACATATATCCTACTCGTTTTAACTCTTTTAATCCCTCTTTATCCCCTCACTCAAACAATAAAGGATACTTGTACATAAATCCTCTTTTATACTCTTAATTGGGTTGACTTCATGTGGTATTTTACCTATGTTCCTCAATAAATTACTTTTTAAGTGAATTTCCCCTTCTTTTATGGTTCTCTTCTCCTTTATTTCAAGGATTCCTTCTTTCCCTAAAGCCATGTCTACCTAGGTTTTATTGTGATAAAATTATGATTGAGCAGTTTTTGATGTTAGGATATTTTATTACTTCCTTAAGATCATTTATACTCTATCTTGGTGGATATACATCATTGGCTAGCGATTTAATCGATTCGAGTTAGGTGGTTTTATGAGTTGTCCTTATTTGAAAAACCTTAAGTGATTTCTTATTTTTAAAAATGTGTGTTTTCATTTGTTTAAATCATGTTATATAAAATTTTAAGTTTATGATTTGTGGTATAATGTTTGTTATCTTTGGGTTTTCATAATTAAAGTGGATTTTAAAAGCATGATTACATATGAAATTGATTATTTCCTACTATGTATTCAATAAAAAGTCTCATTTAAATGAAATAGATGTGTAGAATGGTTTTAAAAATGAAATGGGAATTCTTTGAAAATGGGATAGCATATGGAAACTCATATTATTGAGTGGTTAGACTAGGACAAGTACCCCTAGGCATGACATGCCCTACTTAACCTTATATTATGTTATACTATCTAAATTTTACTGATACATGGATGATATGGTTGTGGTGCCATAATATGGTGTTTCCATGATACTAAGATAAGAAGATGATCTCCATAGTGACTCATGTATGGATGGATATGATTGGTTTGGTCACTAAAATGGTATGAGGATCTTAGGTTTCTTTAACCTTAACTACCTTAAGTATTTTCCCATGGTTCTTGTTTGAATTATTTGTTTGTATAAAATTTATTTTTATATTGAAACTACTATAAATATCCACATGTTCGTTTTCCTTTAAAATGTAAAAATAAAATATTCATATGTTTTTTTTTCAAAATAACATGCTTGGATTATATAAAAACAGTTTCCCATGAAACACTTGGTGGGACCCTACTGGGATACTTATGATCTCACCCTAGATACTCCGAATGTTTGTATGTAGACATTATTTTGGTTGATATAGGAAAACAGAATACATCAATTGGTGGAGGTTGGTATTCTTGTTAGCATAGTTTGGGTTAGAGGCAGTGGCACAATGGGAGTGTCCCCTCGTGTCACACAAATATGGGTAGTGGTGTTTTATTATATTTTGGGTTTCGATATTATTGTATACTCTTTTATTTCCACTTCATTTTCCCATCCCATTCCTTTTATGTATGTATATTTGACCCCACAATATAGTATTTTTATAGGTGATAATTTATATCATTGTATATGGTTTTTATTATTTCATTGAGATTTTATTTATGTTAAGGAATATTTATGATTCAATGTTCTAGTTCTACTTATTTGAGTGTGTGACTCACCAACTTATATTGAGGTCATGTATAGTTCTTAATTGGGACACACTTGATGGATTTATTGATAGAACCATTCCCAAGAAATGTTTCTTAATTTTCAAGCACTAGTTGTCAGTGTGTGGAGATTGGGAACTCCCTTTGGGCCTTTCTATGGACTAGATTGGGAGTCCATCTTAGGGGTAATCTATGTTGGTTTGTAATAAGTTATAAATATTTATAGATATATATCAAAAAGGTTTCTTGGACTAATTCAAAAGAAATATATTGGAAATTTTTTAAAGTGATTTAGCATGGAGAACTCAAAAAATGGGACTTTGAAAGTGTTTCATGTAATTAATCATAGGATTATCCAAGATTCCTTTAAATATTTTAGAAGGATTGAAAATATTTCTTATGCTTCAGCCATTGGATCTATCATCACTACTACACATAAGGCCTTTAATATCACTATAATAGGGATTTGTTAGCACAAAAAAAGTTATGAAAATCAGAGAACCCTTAAAGTCCCTATGCCTTTATCAAGGATAAAAAATCATTGATAAAGGGTTCCTTTATTGGTACTAGTTCAGCATTGATAAAGGATGCCTTTATCATCACTTTTCCTAGTGATGATAAAAAATACCTTTATCAGTGATTTGTATAGTGATGATAAAGGATCCAATTATCATTACTTTTTTATCATCGATAAAGGGTCCCTTTATTAGTGTTATTACTAGCACTGATAAAGGGGCATACTACTATAGTGTGTTGTTAGAATTATAGCACACTACAGCAGAAAAATAGGGAGTAAATAGAGGTAGAAAATATAGAATTTAATTGAAATAAAAATTACAACACAAATATAAGGAAAAATGAAATATCATACACATTTCAAACACTAGTTTGTAAAATTATATGAGTAAGTACAATTTAGCACAAATATTCAAAAACATCAATGTCCATTTGTCCTTGTCCCCTAAACCCTAGTCATGCTATTAGTTTTCCAACAAAACAACCCATCTCAAGAAAAAGAATACCCCTATATAAGAAAACAATTCTTATGTTGGTAATACTATAAATAAATAAATTAAACACAAAGTGTCATTTTTAATCTAAAAACATATACTTTGAGTAATACCAGGAACACCGCATATCATATTGAGTTGTTGTTGATTATTATATGTCACACTATTTCTGGTTGTTCTTAAAATTAGGTGTTCTTGAACTAGATCACATCTATACTGATAAAAAAATCACTATGGATCTGATCCAATTCAAGAGCACTTTATTTTTTAGAATAAGCCTCCAGCTATCACACCATTTCATGTTCTTCTTCAATAATTATCTCTAAGAAAATTAAATAAATAAGTATCAGATAAAAATGATGAGGAAATTATTTAAGTAACAGTAGATAAAATGATGAGAAACAAACCTAATATTGTTATGATCAATTTTTCATATGAGATATGCCTTTTAAACTAAAATGGAACTTATATATCAAAAATATGCACTTCAAGTCATACTGACCACATAATTTTCCATATTTACGTGAGGTCAATTTCTAAATTTTAAAAATGAATTATGGATCATTTTCCAAAAGTTTGAAAACAATTCGAGATCATTTTATCAATTTTGGATAGTGATGTGCATTTTCAACTAAAATGACACATTTATATTGAAAACACACACTTTGATCCATATCAGTCACATAGTGGGTTAGATTGATGTGCGGTCAATTCTTCACATCAAAAATGAATTATATACCATTTTCCTAAAGTTTGAAAACAATCCAAGATCATTTACACATTTTTTGATATTTGAGGTCTATTTTAAACTAAAATGGAACTTTTGTATTGAAAACACACACTTCAGGTCATATCAACTACATCGTGTGTTAGGTTTATGTGCAACCAATTCCTACATATCAAAAATTAATTATGAATTATTTTCCTAAATTTTGAAAACAATATGATTTTTTTCTTAGTTCTTGAAATGTGACATGTTTTTTAAACTAAAATGGAACTTTTGTATTGAAAACATACACTTCAAGTCATATAGACCACATCAGGTGTCAGATTGATGTTCAGTTGATTCCTACACATAAAAGATGAATTATTGATTTGTTTCTATTTTTTAAAATAATCTGAGATCATTTTCTTATTTTTTTTATATTTGATGTGTATTTTAAAATAAAATGACCCTTTTTTATTGAAAACATGCACTTCAAGTCATACCGACCACATTGGGGGTTATATTTATGTGTAGTTTATTATTATAAGTCATAAATGAATTATTTATTTTTTTCTAAAGTTTTAAAATAATATGGCCTCATTTTTTAGGTTTTGTATCTATGATGCGTTTTAAAAAAAATGAAAGTTCTATTTAAAATATTTACTTTGAGTCATACCGACCACATCGAGTGTCGTATTGGAGTGAGGTCAATTCCTACATGTGAAAAATTAATTATGAAAAGTTTTCCTAAAATTTAAAAACAATATGATCTTGTTTTCTTTTCTTTGATGTTGTGACACGTGTTCTAAAATAAAATTACAAATTTATATTGAAAACACATACTTCAAGTCATAAAAACCACATCAGGTGTTGGATTTATGTGTGGTCAATTATTACATGTCACAAATGAATTAAAAAATCATAATGACTTAAAACAATATGATATTATTTTCTTGATTTTTTATATTTGATGTGTGCTTTAAACTAAAATGATGTGTTTTTATTGAAAACATGTACTTTGAGTCATACTAACCAAATCAAGTTCCATATTTATGTGTGGTCGATTCCCACGTGCTTTAAATGAATTATGGACCATTTTCAAAAAAATGAAAACAATATGATCTAATTTTCTCAATGTTAGATATCTGATGCGTTTTAAACTAAAATGAAATGTTTATATTGAAAACACATACTTAAATTCATACCAATCACATCATGTTTAGAATTATAATACAGTCAATTCATATATATGAAAAATTAATTATGGATAATTTTACTAAATTTTAAAAACAATCTGATATCATTTTCTTGGTTTTGGATATGTAACACATATTTTAAACTAAAATGGAACTTTTTTATTAAAAACACACACTTAGAGTCATACCGACCACATAAACTATCAAATTGATGTTTGGTTGATTCATATACCTCAAAAAATGAATTATCAATCATTTTACTAAAGTTTGAAATAATTACAAACTCGTTTTCTTGGTTTTGTGTATTTGATGTGTGTTTTAAACTAAAATGATACTTTTATAATTAAAACACATACTTTGAGTCAAACTAAACACATCAGGTTTCAAATTAACATGTGATCAATTAATACATCTCAAAAATTATTTAGGGTTAGTTTTTTTAATGTTTTAAAATAATTCAAGCTTATTTTCTCAGTTTTCCCTATGTGGTTCATTTTAAACTAAAATGACACATTTATATTGAAAACACATACTTCGAGCCATATCAACCACATCATGTGTTGGATTTGAGTACAGTAAATTAAAACATTTGAAAAAAATGGATCATTTTATTAAATTTTTGAAAACAATCAGAGCTCGTTTACTTGGTTTTGGCAATGTGATACATGTTTTAAATTGAAATTGAACTTTTATATTGAAAACACTCACTTAGAGTCATACCAACCACATCAGGTGTTAGATTCACATGTGTTCAATTCCTACACATCAAAAATTAATTATTAATAATTTTTATAAATATTCAAAACAATATGATATCATTTTCTTGGTTTTGTCTATTTGATGTGTGGTTTAAACTAAAATGACACTTTTGTATTGAAATCACACACTTTGAGTCATATCAACCTAATAATGTATTAAATTAATTTTTATTCAATTCTTATAAGTGAAAAATTAATTATGGATTTTTTTTCATGAATTTTGAAAACAATATGAGCTCGTTTTTTTGGCTTTGGCTATGCCAAATTTGTTTTAAACTAAGATGACACTTTTATATTGAAAACACATACTTAAAGTCATAATAACCGCATCAGGTGTTGGATTGATGTGAGGATGATTCATATACATAAAAAATGAATTATGGGTCATTTTTAAAATGTTTGAAAACAATATGATCAAGTTTTCTTGGTTTTTGATTTGCAATACATGTTTTAAACTAAAATAACACTTTTGTATTGAAAAATTTCACTTCGAGTCATACCAACCACATAACGTGTTAGATTGATGTGAGGTTAGTTTCAATACATCAAAAATTACCTATAAATCATTTTCCTAAAGTATAAAAACAATTTTAATTCTTTTCTTAGTTTTGATCATGTGATGTTTTTTTGAACTAAAGTGTAAATTTAACAAAATAAGTATCAGATAAAAATGATAAGGAAATTAACTAAAAAAATTTATAAAATGATGATAAAATTAATTAAATAATTAGTAGGAATCCACCTATTCATGATGTTTATATACATTATGACACCATTTATTCTTCCCATTAATTTCTAAACAAATTGATTTCCTCCATTATACTTCTCCTTGAGAAATAGATCAAAAATAATATATAAGAATTACAATACTAATGATTCACATCTCAAGTTTATATATAAGTTAATAGCCCATACTAGATCAAAAACATAATATATAATCACCTAAATTTTATGTTAGAAAACATTATGACACCATGTACTCTACCCACTCATCTTTAAAAAAATTACTTCTTCTTTTTAGTATGTAGATTTTTGTAAGTCTTGGTAGTATTGAGAAAATATATATAAACAAATGATTAAGAAATATTTTTAATGAAATTATAATTACATTTATAAATCACTTGTTCATATCTGCTAGTATTTTGATGGCATATAATATCTGTCATAAATTTTAAAACCAAATATTTATAATTATTATTGTTATATTTCTTTGGACACTATAGATACATTGACCAAAATGAGTAAATTATTTTAAAATATGTTTTGATAGTTAAGTATTTCTCTATATACCTTAATTTTTTCCATTTGAATAAATCTATAGGCTTCTTATGTTCAGTCACTAACCTCATACCATGATTTATCCTATATTTATAGATCTTCATATCTTAACAAAATTTATTTTAAAAAACAAATTGAAAAATATAATTCTAGGTTTAACTATAAAATTTTGATTTTAGTGCATTATAAATTCACAATACACGTCATGTATGGTAGGTTTGGTGTAAATCCATGCATTGGATCCAAAAAATATACATTTGGGGTACCCAAATTGATTGTGATTAGCATCTACTGCTTCCTAGAAAACAGAATAAAATAAGTAATAAAAAAATAAATTTATATTTTATATTATTATATTGCATAGTTTTACCCATGCATTGTAGGAATCAATAATATCCAGACGTATATTATTTTATTCTCAAATGCCTTGGTCAGATCATCTTTTTTATTATCAATTTATTCCAACCCCAAAGAAATTTCTTCCCTGGAAATGATACAAGGATTAATGGATCCAAACCATGATTTTTAGAGTTTTAAATTTATACAGTAGTAATATAAGCGCTTGTATAAAATATTTATAGTCGTTAACTTTAATAAATATAGTATATCATTTTTTGTGCAGACAGATAATGAAAATATACCTCATGTATGTATTCAAAACTGAGTCTCTCATCCATCAAAACTTGAGAATATAATTTATAATATTGATACAAACTACATATGTAATGTATTTCTGAATATTTCATCTTCATATTGAATTTAAGACACATCAACATCTTTGAATTTAGTTTATGCATGAATTTGTAATGTTAATATATGTTGCATTTGAACTAGTGTGAAGAAGTTACTCCCAGAAGGTCATTTTGTTTCCTTGGTCAATTCATCATATTATCTTGATCCAACCTTTTGTTTCCCCATAATTTTATCCATATGTAATAGCATACCACACTTCAGACCTTTTTCATTAACTGTTATAAGTTTTTCATTTGAAAAAAAAATATTATGTGCATACCCCATGTATCTTTATAATATTAGATGATCATGTTATGAAAGTAATAATAACATCATTAACCACTATAATATTTGGATCATCAAGTGGAATAGCCAACTCAGTGATCAGATCTTGAGATACTTAAATCTACACTATCATGTGATCTTTTGGAAGTACTTTATTGTGTATCACGTCTCTCGAGATATTATACACCATACCCCTCACAAAAATTTGGTGTGTGGATGTTGATAAATATAAACAATATACAACTTTAACCTGGATAATTTTAGCAATATAAAGTTATCGAAAGTTATTTGATTCACATTTAGGAAAAATATTAATGAAAAAATTTATTACCATAGGTAAGGTATGTAGTTGAGGGGAATGAATAGCCTCAAATATAGTGGGGTCATTTGGTTGTTCATGTGTTGATCTTTATTACACTACCAATTTACTTTGATATTTTCATATATATTAGTCTTCCAAAATATACTATAAATAACATATTAAAAAGAATATATTTTCATATAAAATCCTTTCATCATATGACATGTATCTTTTTATAGTTTTTTCTTCTCAAAATATGTTCAAGTTGACACTCCAAAACTTACACCTATAATATGGCCATATTGTTCTAGCCACTTCAAAGATATTGAAAGTAGTTTTTCTTTAGTTACGGTCGCTACTGATTCTTATTTCTAAACCGTATAAAAATATCAACATAAATAGATATGTTTATGTAATAATATTATAAATAATAACAAATTAATATTATATCATGCATCTAGATGTTTTCCATTCTACTTTTTTGTTTTTATCAACTAGTTTACCCTCATTATTTATATGGGCCTCTTTCTATAACATATGATGTGGGATGGAAGTGGCTTTAGATTTTGATTCATCAATATGCATATAAACAAAGGAACATATTTTGTTTCATATCACATAAAACATTTATTGTACATTTAAGATACATACCATTTTCTTCTATAGTGAAGTATACCCTATCCTTGCTTTGTGATGGGGGTACATTGGTGTTGATTCACATTGCTTGCTTACAGAACTCCTTCAATGTTTCATAAATTAAAAATTTTGAATAAAATTAGATAAAATAAATAATATAAAATAATATATTATCAATTACAATTTACCTAAAATGATTTCATATCATGATTACTGATGAAATCATTCCACATTTCCTACTTTATAATGTGTAAATACATAACTGGTGGGTCAGGTGTCACATTCCCCCCACCATCCCTGAGATGAATCTTAGTAAGAAGTGTCTAGAATCCTCTATAGAATTTTCTACTGGCAATTAAGACACATTTATTATAGAAATCATCTAAAATAAATGAAATCTACAAGGGATATTGAAATGTAAATCAATGTTTCATTATATAATTTTCAGTAAAATATAGAAAGTATATCATTGCATTACCTTAATATCTTCCCAAAGGGTTTCCTTAATTATAAACTGAACATGGAACCATGAATCTATATATATTAGAACATTTAGTCTTGTTGTGACCCCAATATATATAATGAACATTGACTTGTTGGGGTTAATAGGTTAACCACATTGATTCTATCCAACCCCAAATTTTATACCCTTACTTATTTCCTTAATATTTTTAGTCAAAAAAGTGATTTTACTTCTCTTTTCATTATTTCATCAACATATTGTTGATCCCCTAATAATTATGATGTTTCAGTATCAATCCCTTTATTCCCCAAGATTGTTAACATCATCATGTGCAGAATTTATTGTTTTCATGAGTATTAAAACATTTAATTTAGATTATGTAAATATAGTAAAAAATGTATAATACTATGATTCAAAGCATAGTATACTAAAAAAAATAACCTACTCATTGAGCTCTTTTTTTCTTTAAAAGTTGATGGGATTTGACTCCTCTCTTGAGAGTCCAAATCCCCTCTTTATAGTCCCCTCTAACCTATAATACATTTTCTACATTGGAACCACTGTGAAATGTTTTTGATATCCTAATGAAAGGTTCATCCTTGATTGAATTTACATATAACCCTATAATTGTTTTATTATATTATATTAATTTCTTGGGGGTATAATTACATTAAACATACACACACTTCACACACACAGGCCTGAAAGGCAGTTCATAGCCCCCCCAAGGGATAACCCACCCAACAAGCTGATTTATTACATAATTTTTTTAGCCTGAAATCCCATTGGGCATGAAGCCCATTATATTAATGGCCCATGGCCCATTCTGTTAATAGTAACCTGGCTAATACAGTACCCGCTACAGTATCGCCACCACTATAGTACTTTCTACAGTACCTGCCGCCGCTATAGTGCCATTGGTGAATAGTTATGTTGTTGCTATAGTATGCTACAGTACCACACCCAATGGGATTTAAACCCCCATTTTTGATGTAGTGTTACAGGGTTTTACCAATAAGACAATCCCCAACTACCCCTATAGTTTTTTTATTCTTAAATAGGAAAATTGATCAATTCTTTTTTCTAGATATGAGACATAAAATACATGAATTGCTTTTGAAACTTGTATGAACGGATCATCTTTATAGCCTTATACACTGAAATTCACCTTCAAAAATACCATTTCATCAACTTCCATGACACTCCTATTTTCAACCCATTTTCAACAAAAATTCATCACTTGAAATATTGTATAATATAACCTGTATATATGTTTGATGATTCTGAAATATGACATATCCTCATAAATTGAATTTCTATCCTTAGAACTAGGTATGTGCATCAATTTTTACATAATCATAACTCCATTGTTTTTCATCATACTAATATTATCATGTTATTTCATATATAATGTATAAACATTAATTATAAAACCAGTGTAAGATATAAAATTTTCATTTGGTCCCATAACTATCCGTTAAAATCATTCGTCAATTGAATTTTTAATTTTAGATAAATCCTTATAAATATGGTCTCAAAACCATCTTATAAACTATTGAATATGTGTATTTTATATCTATACTTCATCCCTTGATGGATTCAAATATCTAATAATTTCTTTGTGGGATCAACATAGGGATCAACATCTTCACTATTATATAAAATGTAATGGGGAGATTGATCCTGCTCTGTGATGGTAATTGTAACAATATCTCTTCTGAAAATATATTTTTCCATAAGGAATTTGTTGTGATGTGACTTTGGGAGACTAATTCTATCAACATATAATTGGTAATTGGTATATAATTCAACAACTTCATCAAAAATATATCATTCTACAATACAAACTTTTGGCCAACTTCAATTCTTGACATACCCTTTCAAAATATCTATATATCATTGAATGGGGTACATCAATATGTAATGGACATGAACACATATTTTAACCACTCTAACCAAGTGAACCATCATGTGGACCATTATATCAAAGAATGGTGGTGGGAAGAACATCTATGATACACATTATATGATTGTAACCTTCTTATTCATGATTGAAAACTTTGTTGGGTATATAATTCTACTACATATTTATTCGAAAAAGAAGCAGAGTTTGGTTAATTTATGTCATGGTTTTTTAGGAAAAATGAAATGTAAAGTGATGGGAATCAAATGTTTTATCAAAACATGACATTCATGTGATTTTAGTCCTTATATCTTCAAATATTTCATTGACATGAAATTATTGATATTTTATGAATACCCCTATAGAAATTTTACACCATTAAGGAAAATGCATAATTTTAATTTTTCTTGTTTGGATAGAGTGTAAGATACTCGAAGAATAAAATTACACCTTTTACCCTTCACTAGTGCCAAATATTTTCTTATTCCCATATAAATCATTTAAATACTAGATGTGATGCCATATTTTTTAAGGAACATTTTGTAAAGTTCTAATAACACTATCAAACACATTTTCTCTACATGCATGACATTAAGAAAATGTCTGACATATAAACAATTATAGTATGCAAATTCAAATAAAATCGATCCATTTTTTCAACCTAAATTCATAAAGTTTTTCAAAAATGGTTTACCAGAAATAGTGTCAATATATTTTACTTTATAAAATAGTTGATCACTTGTTATTAAAGACGGTGTTGTACCTTTTTTGGTATTCCCATTGAATTTTTTTATCTAGGATTGGTATTTATTTCATCGAGGAAAAATTTTCTGATGTACTAAAAACACAGGCATCGAGGAATTTTTCAACCAAATTGAGTGTGTGAATTCTTCACAAATGGGATACCCAAATATTCCTCTAATGTTATAGCCTGAAGAATTTCTATAACCAAGAATGCCATTTATCTGCCCATACAACATGGACCTAAATTTTAAGTCTTCAATTATATGAGCATCGTATATTATATCACTTATATCCCACATAAATTTCATATATTTGATCACACTACTAGAAATTTAATCTATACTAATGGACATATACGAATAGATTGAAAAAAAGCAATTGGTATAGGGAAATTATACCCATGGTTTTGGAAGAACATTGGGTATAGGTGGCTTAATAAAACCCTATGCCCACAGTTTTTTCAAATCCATGGGTACACTACTGGAAAAATGACCTAAACCCACTGTTCAAAACCATGGGTATAGACCCCAAAACTGTGGGTATAGCCTATACCCACTGTTTTGGGAATTATGGGAAACCAAGGTGTCTGTATATCTCCACAACCTATACCCATGGTATGGAAACTATGGGCATAGATTTTTCTACTGTGTAATATGCCTTATATAGGCATGACACCATGTCAAAACCCTATTACTCACAGTTTGAAAACTGTGGGTATTAATATTAGAAAAAACAAGATATCGGATTTAAAACCCACGACCTACACTTTCCCAACAAGGCGTCTCACCACTCTAGTTATTCTGATTATATAATTATATATGTGCATTTATATAAATATATTAATTTAACCATCTATACTAGAAAAAAAAATTGCAGCGACTTTTGAACCTGGGTCCATAGGTTACAGTATACAGCACCTACCGACCCAGCAATGGAACTTATGATTAATTTTATATACATTTATTAACATATATTAC
Organism: Viscum album; assembly: GCA_963277665.1. NCBI lineage: Eukaryota > Viridiplantae > Streptophyta > Magnoliopsida > Santalales > Viscaceae > Viscum > Viscum album. The sequence goes on along the minus strand of OY728164.1, from coordinate 269,379,885 downwards.
TATCACCCGTCTATTAGAAAAAAAATATTCAGTGTGATTCGATATCACGACCACCACTAATAACAAACAGCATTTCACTAACACACCTACATAGCTTATATGTTTATATATCTATATATAACTATATATATTAATCGAAACAAAGGGTATAGGTTTTCCTACCAATTTTTTTTGTGTCCCGTAGAATTTTTTTTCTATCATAATGAGGGGAATCTATACCCACGGTTTTACAAAACCGTGGGTATAGGTCTTCAAAACAAAACCCTTATTCCCAGGGTTTTACAAAAACCGTGGGTATAGGCCTTTAAAAAAATACCTATACCCATAGTTTTGGTCAAAACCATGGGCATAGGTTACCTATACCAATGGTTTTTCAAAATTGTGGGTATAGGACATGAAAAAAAAATTATACCCACAGTTTTGGAAAAAACTGTGGGTATAGGTTCCCATACTATCCTTATACCCACAATTTCCCAAAATCGTGGTTATAGGGATATTTTCCAATATTGTTATAGAAAACATTTTCAAACTATATACCCATTGTTTTTTCAAAACCATGGGAATAGGTGCCTCACACAAACCCTATACCCACATTTTTGGAAAAACTGTGGGCATAGGTTCCTCATACAAACCCTATACCCATGATTTTGGTAAACCTATAGGGAATAGGTTCCCCACACAAACCCTATACCCATGGTTTTGGAAAAATAATTATCATAGGTGCTTCACACAAACCCTATAACAATAGTTTTCTCAAAAACATGTGTATAGGTTCCTCACACAAACCCTATACCCATGATATTTACAAAATTGTGGGTATAGGTTACCTCTATACCAACAGTTATGCAATAACCATTGTTATAGGTTCCTTACACAAAACATATACAAAATTTTTTGGAAAACTATTGGTATATGTCCCAAAAATCCAAGGGACTATACAAACGGTTCTGAAAACTGTTGGTATAGGTATATTCCAATAGTTTTGAAAATTATTGTTATATATGCCCATATATTTTATGAATTATTTTGTCAAATATCATTAAATGTATCAAAATATTAAATTATTTGTAAATATACATATATATATATATCAGGTTAAATTCAAAAAGTTAATTATAGCTTAGTGGTTAGGTCATTGATATATAAGTGAGAGGTGATGGGTTCAAACCTCATATATCTCTTTATTTTTATATTACCAATGCCAATAGTTTTTAAAACAATTGGTATAGGTCTATACCAATGGTTTTTACAAAACTATTGGTATGGACCTATACCAACGAAATAGTATCCAATGGCCCTCTAAAACCATTGGTATAGGCTATACCAATGGTTTTGGGTCCTATACCAACTATTCCAAACAATTTGTATAGGATGTTTTTTTAGTAGTATCAATGGATCCAAAAAGACATCAATATCATTACCGGGTTGTTTTGGTCCAGATATAAGAAGATCCAACAAAATTTATTTGTGATTCATGTATAACCATGGTGGAAGGTTATAATTTACCAACATAATTATCCATGTACTGTGAAAACTACTTTGTACACCAAAAGGATTTATTCCATCTATAGAAAATGTAAGATGGAATTTTCTTTCCTCATTTCCAAATTTAGGATACTCATAATCAATTTTTTCCACTAAGGAGAGTCTACTAGATGACATAGTTTTCTATATTCAATTCCTGTATCTACGTGACATTTCAATTTTCTGGTGGTTTCCTAACATCCATATAGACATATGAATCATGGAATGATAGGAAATCACAATAAATCTTTCAAACGTATTGATTCATATTCCTTTTCTTGATTCACATCACACTTAGGGTATTTTATGAGTGATTCATGGTCCTTATGAAACAATATGAAATCATTTTTACAAGAATATATTTTTTATAGGTCATTCCCATTGAATGTAACATTAATTTAGCATTATATGCTCAACAAGAACATTCATTTTCTTCTGGTATCATGTCATTCATGAGACCAAGTAGTTCTATAAAGCTGGTTTTGTTCCATATACTTCCATCTTTCATATTATAAAACTTCAATACAGTATACAATGTTGTGCATTTAGTATAATAAATATACAAGGGCCTCTTATCGTAACTATTCAACTTATAACACATATTTGTAAAATCATAAAGTTCATCTTAAATTTTCATTATCATTTCATCCATATGATCTCCATCATCATTTACACAAGTATTCATATCAAATGATCTATAAATAGCAGTATCATCCCAATCAGTGGGCATGTTTAGTTATTCCCCATGTTTAGTACAAAATTTGTATCACTCATCTATTCCATGAAAAATAAAATATTCTTAAAAATATTCTAGACTAATATTTCTTGAATAAAAACAACATAAATAAGGGGAACATTTTTGGGAAGGGTCGTATGCATGCTCTATTACAAACTTGATTAACTCTTTAACTCTATCTTCATACTCATTTATTGTATGATTATTTTGCATCCATTTTCAATTCATATCCATTCTATTAGGTTTATAAAATATTGATTTTCTATAAAAATTAAATAAATACACATAATTTATTCATAATAAAAGGAGAAATTTATAAATAATTCTTATAATGGGAACCCAGCATTTGAATGTTATCCGTTATGATTTACGAAAATTTATCATTTTACACAAGGGTGACATGAAAATAAATAACCTGAGGTAAATATGTGTTTGTTTTTCTAGGTTAATGATTTGATGTTGTGTGGGAAAAAAGGGTGGTAATAAATATGCTGTAAAATAATATTTATTTATTATTTGATGGTATAATTCCCTTTGAAATTATTATTCTTAATTGTCAGTTTATTGTGACCAAAAATTTTAAATTTGTGTAAAAATATCTTTCCTTGGAACATACAAAGTCAGGAAATCACTATATTTTGAAACAAGGTCAAGAATCTTTTAATTTCATGAAATGAATGGATGAAACTATTATTGATTACCGAAGTGAAGTTAGATTCCATGTTACTCTCTTTTTCTATAGACTATTTTAGACCATGTATAATAGTAATACTAAAAAATATATCAATATTATAACCCACTGACGAACCCCTATTTCGAAAATAGTATAGTTATCAATCTTAAGTATATTTTAAATATCCTACAACATCCAAAACCTCTATTCAATTACGTTAAAATCACAAAAAATTCTTTATATTAATAAAAATTCTAAAAAAATCAATTAGTAGGGATTTCTCATCATTGTGATCCAAAATATTCTGATTCCACCTCTAAAAATAACATAAATAACTAAAAGTTATCTTCCACATCTAGTAGTCAAAACCTTCACTATTATATTAAAAACATTATACCCATTCTTAATAAAATACATATCACATTTATGGATAGGGGAGATTGTAATAAACTTTATAAAATTCTTCCATTATCTCCTAATCTTGTGTGTGTCTGAGATAAATGTGGTTTAGATTAGAACTTTTTATGGGTGACACTCAAACCATTCCTAATGATACAAAATATATAAAAATAATATTATTATTATTTATATGGCTTAATAAAAATAAATATTGTTATAAATAATAATATGGAAATTATACATACCTGAACACCTAAAACCATGACTAAATTCTTTCTTGTCCACCTTTTATAATTAAGGTAACTAGGAAATAAAATGAATCTAAAAAATTATTTTCCCAATATCTATATTAAACAAGGAAAACTCAAAATACCTTCAATCTTATGATTTATATTCTAATAAAAAAATAAATAGAACACACTAAAACACCTTAAAAAATCCATATCAATTGATAGGTCCATTATATAACTATTAACAGGACCATTATATAACTAATACTACATCTCAAGTATGGTTTAATACCTTTTGGTCCCCATTTATAGGGAATTTAAAGAGTATGGCATATTATCAGGGGGTTTTCATGTAGAAGGGTGGAATGAAGAGGGGTTATTTTCATGGCGGGTGTCAGATCGACAAAGAATAAGGGCGGGGTATGGGTCTCTCAGAGGTGGGATTTTGAGCCTTGGTGTTGGTTAGTATGAAAATAAGGGGGAAGCGATGGTGTAGGGGGTCGGTAGACAACTCACCTAGGATGGTGGTAGAGCTACATGGTGGTGATGGGTCTATAAGTGTCCAACAGGAGAGGGGATTGAAGACCTTCGATGGACTATGGTGGAGGGATTTGGCAAGTCTAATGATGGGTCTATGTGACAATGCAGCATGGAGAGAGATGTCTCAATGAAAAAAAATATTCTATCCATCAGTGCAGATTCATATGGGGTTCAGGGAAACTTCTCCCAACTTCACAGGGCTACCATATTTAGACGAATGGGAGAATATGGTATCTTCCATCAGGACCAAGCCCCATCAATGCACAAGGAATTTCTTGTTGTGAAACACTTAAAAGTATGGGAGTTTGATAAAAATGTATATACTAGGTTGGGTCTATCTTGTGGTGTCAATTTATGTTCCCTTTAAGGGCCATGTATGAGGATATATATGCCTCTTGGTCCTACGAGGTTCCCCCTCATCTATTAAAATAGGATTATCCAAAAATGATAAAAATATGTATGGCCTTCAGGATTTTAGGAAAAAAATGATTTTGTGTCCCCACATAATGGGGAAGCACCATACCCTTTCAACTTTATATGAATATGATATAAGCCTTATAGTATAATATTGGAAATTTTATACCTCAAACATTATATATTAACATGATCAAATCCAGAATACCTAAAATAAAACACACGTTAAACTCTTAAAAGAAACTCATTTAATAGGTCTCTCAAATCATATATATTCTTAATAAAAACCATGTATTTACATTTAAAATGAAATATTCTTATTTTTAACTCTAAAAAATTTAATTCAATTTTTATTTTCACAAAAAAAAATGAACATTTACCCATTTAATTAATTTAATCCCTTCGTAAATCAATTTTATAAAATACTTTACTATACATATTCATTTTGAAAAACAATTCACTGAATAAACTACCAAACCATTTCATAAAAATCACCATAAAACAATAAAATTTAATTTCCAACTTCTTTTTGAATTTCGAAACCCCAAAAATCATTTCTTTCTTTTAAAATATTTTTGAAAATCAATAGTAAAAAACTAAATTGAATTTTGAATCTAAATAACTAAAATCTATAATTTTATAAAAGAATAAAATCAAAATTCAAGTAATACATTAAAAAAACTTCCTAAAAAAATAAATAAACATAATCATTCCTTTAATTAAAATCACACTAACTCTCATTAATGTTTTGGAACAGCTAACTAATAGACACATCATTAAAATGAAAATTATAACTTTCATTATGTGATGATAAATGGATTATAATTAAACAATTTAAATTTAATTTATGAGCCTCTAATATCCAAATAAATAAAATATTAATTAAATCAATAGGATTTTTATTTATCACACATTTATCCCAAATCATTAATAAGAGTAATGGATACACAAATCACATCACATCTATAAATCGATTTAATTATAATTTTCTATCATAATCATCACATGACATCATCCTTATAAAATAAAATTAATCATATAATAATAATTTATAGAAAATTATATATTAAACGCTAAAATATTGACTCCAACACCTAATGTGAAATGGTAAAATCTTAAAGCCAATCTCCCACTAGCCTGACTAACAAAACAATCCATTCAACAAAAATTTGAGACAGTGATGGTAGTGAGGTAGTCGAGAAGGGAGAGGGGGAGGCTTACTATACCAGTCAGCTAAAGGAGTGGAAAATGGGGAATGGGTGGTCACCGAAGGGATGCTTTGTAAGAGTGGGTGGTCAGCCTAAGCTAAAGACAATGATGGTAGGGAGGTGAGGCAATAGAAGGAAAGAAAAAAAGGACACAAAAATATAATGTGGTTTGGACCAATTATTCATGATAGAGGTGATATATGACACCGATTAATGATAGAGGAGAAATAATAGCATACCTTAGATTTGAGAGAGTTGATTTTTCTGAGAGAAGGTCGACGGGGAGTGGCGGCAGAGCTGAACTTCCATGAGATCTTGAACGGTGTGGGGGAAATTGATTTAGTTAGGGTTATATTTATAATATCAGGAAGGGTTTTATTAGTTATTTCAAAAAAGTGTTGATAAATAGAATTTTTATTAGTGGTAAAATAATAAGTGTTGATAAAATAACTCTTTATTAGCACTTTTCTAGCATTGATAAAGACCTATATAATTAAAAAAAATAAATGTATATAATTATAAATAAATATAAATGTATATAATTATAAATATATTAAAATAATTGTAATATGTATTTATAAATATAATTATATATATATATATATAATTAAAAATATAATTGTATAACTATATATATTTTTATAATTATTTATATATAAATTTAATAAATATATATAAATATAAATATAAATATAGTAAATATATTCATTATATAAATATATTTATTATAATTATATACTTATTTAAATATTTATTTATTTATTTATAATTATATAAATCCTTTTTAAAAAAATATGTTTATTTATTTATAATTATAAATATATAATTTTATAAATATAGTAAATATACATTTATAAATATATTTATTTATAAATATTTATTTACAAATATATTTTTATCATTATTAATAAATATATAATATTAAATGCATGGATATTAAAAATGAGTGAAATTGAATAATTAAAAATGAGTAGACTTTTAAAATATTAAAAAAATGGATAAGTTTTATTAATTATACAAATTATTAAAAAAATATGGATATATATATTTAAATGAAGATGAATACATATTAAAAATAATAGAAAATGATTAAATTCCAAAAAAAAATATTAAAAATATTAAAAATTAATAAATAATATTAACTGAAATAATATTATAAATAAATAAATACAATTTATCGATTGAAAACATAATATATTAAATATATTATGTTACTAAATGAAATTCTAAAATGAATATTAAATTTTGAATAAATTATATAAATATTAGGTGTATGTGTTTCTATATAAGATTTCATTAATTACTTAAATATTTGTGTTTATAAAATTAATGTGTATATATATACAAGTTTGTTATATATAAAATTGAATAATGACATTATATAATATTTTACATCAATTAATGAAATAAATAATAATAAGAATGAATAAATTTTAAAAATGAATAGTTGTTATAAATTATATAGACAATTTAGAAAAAGATTAAAAGTAACTATTTATATATGTTAAAATGGAAATAAATACATATTAATTATATAAATTACAACCATATTAAAACATCAAATGTTAATGAACAAACCTGTATAAATAAAAAATAAAAAATGGAGAAAATTATAAAAAAATGAATAATGAAAAAACGAAAATAAATTAATTATAAAAAAATTAAATATATTGAGGAATAATTATGTGTAGGAAACAATAAAAATGAATAAATTACAAAAAAATTAATTAATTGATATTTAAAATCTAAAAATTATAAAAAAATCATACCCTTAACATTATTAATGAATAAATTATATTTAATGAATGCATGATAAAAATGAGTGAAATTTTATAAATTTTAGGGATCATGGGATAAAACTCATGGTCTGAACAACTTTAGATTATATATAATTAAATAATTAATATATTTTTTTATAATTAATAAAAAGGATAAATTTATTAAATACTTAATATATGAATTAAATAAATAACAAAATATTTATTACTATACAAATTAAATTTATTTATTTTTAATAATTTTATACATTTTCATTCATTATATATAATATATTAATTATTTAATTATATATATATAATTAATATACTATTTATTACTATATATATTAAATTTAATAAATTTAATTATAAAAAATTTGGGGGTTGGCCTAGTCTAGCTCGTGAATCTACATGATTATATGTTTTAATAAAAATGAATAAATATTAGTTATGTAAGTTAAAACTATATTAAAAACATTAATGTTAAAAAAATTATTAAAAAAATTATTAATGAAATGTTTATTGTTAAAAATTAATAAATGTAATATATATATATATAGTAATAAATATTATATTAATTATTTAATTAGTATGTTAATTATTTAAGAAATTTATTCATTTTATTAGATATAAACATTTTATTACTTATTTAATTATAAATATAATATTTTTGAAATTTATTAATTTTTAATTAAATAATTAATATACTATTTAGTACTATATATAATAAATTTAACAAATTCTATATATATACATAATTAAATAATTAATATACTATTTATTAATATATGTCAGTATATATTAATATATATATATATATTAATAAATTAAAATTAATATTTATCAATATTTAATATGTATCAATATGTTTTTATATAAATCAATATTTTTATATATATAAATATATATATATATCAATATATATTTTTATATATTAATATTTAATATATCAATATATATTTTTATATACAAAATAAGAATTTAATTTTTAAAAAAACTAATAAATATAAATAAATATTAAAAATGAATCAATTTTATAAAATATTAGACAAATAAAAATTAAAATCAAATAAATTTAATATATATATATACATTTAATATATTCATATACATCAATATATATTTTTATACATAAAATAATAATTTATTATAAAAACATAATTAACTTAGCTAGCCCATAATAGAGAAGGCCTACTGAGCATGGGCCAAGGCAAGCAGAAGGTCGGCCAATGCCCGAGGTGGCCCATGGAGAGTGGACCGCAGTGACCAGAGGGTGGGTCAAGGCTCATGGGGGGGCCATGTGTGTAAGCATGATCCCATTTAGGTGTGTAGAGAGTTTATGTGGGAGTCCATCCCTACAATAGGATTCTGATATATGGATGTAATAGAATCGTATAAAAAAGCAGTTGAATGTCCGCAAGTTCAATGTGGGACTTGCATGCATGATTGTTTTAGTTTTATCACCACTTTAACTAGTATTGATAAAGACAGAATTTTTCAGTTCTAGAAAATGCACTGATAGAGGTGTTATTTTATCAGTGCTTTTTTAGCACTAATAAAGGAAACCATTATCAGCACTTTTCACTACCACTGATAAAAGATGGCACTAAATAAACTCAAATCCTTAGTAGTGTATGTATTTCATGTTTTGTACTCAACCTGATCTCAGTTATTTTTTGAGTATAAAATTTATATATTAATTGAATCTTGGATAGAGTTATAGGATTACTACTAAGAACATCCTTAAGTACTTGATAAAAAGTAAGGATATGTTTTTGGTCTTTAGAGATGATGATGATCAAATTATAATGGGGTACATTAATGCTAGTTTTCTAACTTACAAATATTATTTGAGATGTGAATATGGTTGTTTGTTTTGCCTCAATGATGAATCTATCAGTTGGAAGAGTTCCAATTAGTCCACCATGGAAGACTCAACAATAGAGGTAGAGTACATCACTACATCAGATACTGTGAAGGAAGCTGTTTAGATCAAGAAGTTCATCCTTGAACTTAGGGTGGCTCCTAGCATTGAGAGATTAATTGAGATATATTGTGACAATAATGGATCTATTTCTTAAGATTAGGAACCCTAGTCTCACCAAAGGACAAATTACATCATTTCTAAATATCATCTCATTTGAGAAGGTGTTGAGAGGGATGATGTAAATATTTTTTGAGTAACTTTATAAGATAATGTAGTAAATTCATTTACAAACCCATTAATATTGTGAAACCATGAGGGTTATACTAAGTCTCTATGTATTAAATAAATGATATATTGGATATAATTGTTGCAAAATATATCATGGTTTTATAATAAAGAAGATGTTCATTTATCATTATTTCATATGTGTTTCATATATTTCATGAACAATAGTGAAAAATCCCATTTATTAATTACATTTGTAGTCCAAGTTATCGTGATTATTGTAGGTTATCAATATATATTGCAGAATTTTTAAAAATTGTTTGAGGTGATTCCTTCATAAATAAAAAAAGGAAATTTGGCTACTTCTTAGAGAACTTGGTTGAACTATTTCAATGTATCATCCCTTTATATGTGATGATTGTTGAACCAACATGTACAACTATGAAAAGTGATAACAAGTGTGCAGGGTACTATCTACTACTTGTTAAAAATAAGGAATTGAGGGTGAATATACTATAGGAACTGAACCCTACTAGATAGATTGAACTCGTGTGAATAACAAGTGTGAAATAGCTTCAAATGTTAAATTGAATCATATAAATAGTTGGATGAACCATCATTGACGTATATTTCATTTTGGTTACTAAATATAGTGTTGAATATCTCTTGGATAAATTTTTTAGAAGATTTTTTAAGGTGTGGGAATATTTAACGTTTCTTTAGTCTAATTTGAATAGGTTTATAGAGTAAGGATGATGGGAGTCTCTATAAGAATAATTTTGTACTCAATATATATATATATCATTCTATTGTTACATGACCATTATCATGCTACAACATAAGCATCATCCAGTATTATGTATACTTGAATTTCATTTTCTTAAACATTATATCTTACCTATATAAGAATCATCTTTAGATGCATCATGTGTGTAAGTATCATTTCAGGTGTTTTATAACTATTATATGTGTAGGAATTAGTCTATGTAATCATTATTTCAGTCTGTGTATCCATAATTTGTGTAAGGATGATCTGCATAAGCATCATGTAGTCTTTTAAGTTTTATGATAATTTTATACTAAACAAAACATCATAATGATTAATTTCAATGAAAACTATGAGGAATATTCAGAATAAATATTCTAAACAAATGGAGAATAAAATTAGATGATACTCATTTTCTATTCTTTTTTGATTAATCATCATAGTGATTTAAATGTATTATGATTCAAGTTAAGATTACAGCATCAAACTGATGGTGATATTGTGTGAAATAGATAAGAGGTTCATATTGTAAATCAAGGTTCCATTTCATAATGAATGATTCCATGAATGCATGGAATTATTTAAAACATATTTAAATTTCATGGATTCTGTAGATCCATTTGAGAAGGAAAATATCTCAAGTCACATGGGAGTGTTTAAATAGAGAAAATCTAGGAATATCAAAGTATAATTGATCTATGATTTGAGATGAGAAGATATGATACATTTTGGTGATTATTTAAATTAGTATAAAGACTGAGGAATTTACTCACCTAAAAATAAAATATTTTGAGAGATATATTGTAATTATTTTATCTTTAAAATTTTTCATTGTTCAATGATTCTATAAGAATAGGATTTGAATGATTTTTTAATACTAGAAAAGGATAAGTTTTACATAATTAATTATAGAAATAATATATATAATTTTTTGAATATAAAATATACAAGAAATAAAAAATAAGTAAGTGAAAGTGTGAGAACCCTTTGACATTGATGGTAATTTTTAAAATTACATTTAAATGAAGAAGAGTGTTGGTTCTAACTGTGTTGTTATAGTATGTAAGCCAAGAAGAAGGTCAAAAATGGGATTATATTATTTTTTCTTATGATATGCCACCATTAGGAGTGTGGTGAGCAAGGTGAAGTTATTTTCAATAAGAAATGACTTGTAAACTTAAAGGATAAAAAGTTCAATTGTCATTCATTAAAGAAGAATTTTATCACCTATTTCGAAAAAGAGTTTGGGAGGACCCTTGTAGAACATTCAGGAGGTATTATAAATATCCCATTGAAAGGTGAGATTTATAATAGAGAAACTAACTTTCTTAGAAGATAGATTGTAACTGTTTTCAATTAATTTATAATAGAGAAACCAAGTCTCATAACCTAACTCAATGCAATAAAAGAGTAATCTTTTGAGGTAAAAACTTGTAAATCCTTATGTTTTATGCCTTTCAATTATTGCACTATTTATGTGAGGCTATATAACATAAGGCGATTATATTGAGTATTTAATTGGACACAGAGGTTTAAGTAAAGGATTGATTTATAAAAATAAAATGGGATCACTTATGTACTCACTCCCCCTCTTAGTTATCTAGAAGACCTAGAAAATTCAATTAGTATCAAATCCAGGTTACCTCTAAAAGATTCAAGGAGAAAAATAAATGATATTAATCCTATCAATAGGTAAGTAATTCCTATTTTTAATTGAAATAATTTTAATGGATAGAATAACTAAATGCTTCCAAATCTACTATCACAAGGCCTTGAGTAAGTGATGTCATAACAGTTGTATTCCCTCTATTTTAAAGAGATGATCTCGTGAATTTTTATAACAAATGGAATATTTAATTGAATGGAAAATCTAGAAAAATATTTTGATAGTCTCTATCTAATAAATTCTCCATTGATATAATGGGACTTAAAACTACCAAGGAGATGTCAGAGAATCTAGAAAATATGTATAAAGTTATTGTGAAGATTAATGAATTCAAACATTGAATTTGGAGAGAAAACTTTAAAGACATTTTGATGGATGATAATGTGGGTATAGTTCACTAATTTACCAGTTTTAATGAGACTATCCACCATATTAGAGGGTTTGAATATAATCTAGAATATTAAACCATTGTAAAGAAGTAGATAAGTAATTTTATTAATAGATTCGAATCAAAGATATTCGTTTTTTATGATATGGGTGTAATATCCCTTGATAAACCACATAACACCCTAATTAATAATTAAATGATAAAAGTACATATTTTAAAAAGTAATTTAAAGGATTATATGGAATTGAAATCCATGATGAGACAAAAGAGTAAGGAGAAGAATCTTTATTCTGATTGAGGTTCTAAAATTGATGATAGAAGTAGTGTGGAGTATAAGAAATTCATGTCCTTTATCTCCAAGAACATCGAAATAGGGAAAAGAAAATAAAAAGGTAAATTTTCTATTAAATGGTTTATTTTTAGAGGAATTTCAAATTTTATATTGATTACCTAAATAATAAATATGATGAGATTGAAATTATTGATGAGTGAGATGTGTTTTCGAAGTAATGTTTTAGAAAATTCATAAAAGGTGATTTTAGAAGAAATGAAAGGTCCTAAAGAAAATTCAGAGTAATTTTATGAGAAAAGAATAAAGTGATGACTCATCATCATCTTCATTTGATCTAGATAATGGAATTATTCATCACAAAACAGTCATAGCTAAGGTTAAAAACATAAAGACTCATAAATCAATAAAGGTATGGAAGATGAGGAAAGCTATACTGACTATATGTGAATACTAATTTGATAAAAACTCCTTGTTTAAGTAGGGGTAAATATTCTTGAAATGGAGAAAAAAATGAATAATTGAAGGTGGTGATCTAATAAAATAGATCAAAATTTCTAAGGTTAAAATTGTAGAACAAGAAAAAAATTAATAAGATTTTAAGGAAAAACTATCTATAAAGGAAGAAGTGTTATAAGAGGCTCCACCTAGGTTCCTTAAATCTATAAATACATTTAATACCATGAGATAATATTATCAAATATATATATATATATATATATATATATATATTCAATATCAATTATCCAATATTTCTAAGAAGATCAACACTAATAAAAAGTTATAAACTATTTTTTATGTTTCATGTGATATTGAATCTCGTTTGTTCAGTTGTACAAACTATAAAACCCATATTAGAGGTGATCGAGCTGAAGAAATTATAAAATAAATTTCTCCAACTATAAAGAAAAATAAATATGCGACGATAAAGGAAAACTACTAAAGAAAAGGAAAAAATGTTGGATAATTTCAGAGAATAAATCAGACTTATGTAAATAAAGTCATCTAAATATTAAAAGATCAATATTCAAAGTATACTACTAGTACTATGGAAAAAATCCAATAATTATAGTTTTAATATGTCCTTACTCTATAATAAGTGTGAATAAAGTGGAGTCTTATAAGAAATAAAATGTGTAATTATATGAGAAGAATAAACAATCTCAAATATAGAAATATGAAACTGATAAGTCATAAAAGAGAACACCAAAACTACTGAATATGGAAAGAATCAAAGAATTATATTGAGATATAACCAATATTGTATTAATAAAAGTGTAAATTTAAGGGAAACACAAGAAAATTCTCATAAATATGGAAAAAAAATAAATTTAAGAGTTGTTGTGTGAAAGATTAAAAGACTTTGGTCATGTTGTAAAGATTTCATGGAAATCTTACCAAGAAAAAAACATTGAAGACAAATAATATAGTATATTAGGAATAATGTGTATTTATTTCTAACAATAATAAAGACTATCCATATAAGGAAATTTTCAAGAATAAGTAGAACACCATTACCCCTATGAAGACTAATGATATAAAATTTAGAAGAGGAAGCATAAAGAGATCATCAAGAACTAAAATTAAAAGATAAATGAAACCTTGGTTTAGAAGTAGTTATCAACATTCCTTCCTTTTCTAAGAAGAAATAAGTAATCCCATCCTTATTCCATTTATATTTTTTTATACTACCATGTAGGGAATTGAATGAAAATTCTTCAAGGGGAGATGATGAGGTAATAAATGTTGTATAATACAAAGGGAAGGATGACAATTATGGGATTGGTTACTTTCATGATGAAGAGGAAGTGTGTTCACCCCTTTAGGGAGATATTTTTTTATAAGGACTTATCGAAATATGATTAGGCACTAATTATAGAATTATATACAACCTTATAATAATTTAAGGTTGTGGTTTCCAATCATACTTTATACCAATTTTTTGATTATAATAAATATATTTATAGAGTTGGAGTGTTGGTTGATGTGCATAAATGGAAAAAGGTGAAATAAATTGTCTTGTACTTAAATTTTCAAATTTATTTGTTGAGGTAAGTGCGGGATACATGAAAATATTGATAAATATATTGAACATACCCTAAATTGAGATTGTTATAAGTAGTATCACATTCATGGGAATTTATTTAAATTTATTATGTCATGGTGAATTATCTCTTATTTTATACATTGAGTTTTCTCATGTAGAATTAGAGTAAACCAACTAAAGTATCTTGGCTAAGTTGTGTATGGTGCCATCCTTCTATCACAAGTGAATCATACTAAAATTAAGATATAAAAATTGGGTTAAATATATTATGTAAAACCATTTTCTCAATGAGAATAAGGAGTTGGTGAGTGAGGTGAAACCCCTATATTTCCTTTGCATTTATTGACAATAATGAAGAGAATAAAGGATCTCAAACATACATATTTACATAGGATTTTTATATTATTTAAAACAAATTATAAGTAAGTGATGAAAGTTCCTATTTATTTATTGTATTCTTTTTCAAAGAAATCGTGATGATAGTAGGATCTCAATATTTTTTATGGAATTATTGAAAAGAGTATGAGGTGCAACCATCATAAATGGAAAATGAAATTCAATTTCTTATTGAATAACCTATAAGGACATATTCAATGTAGCATCCTTTTATTTATGATTATTATTGAGGTGGTATGTATGGATATAAAAAGTGTTAATGATTGTTCAAATAATTGTCTACAATATTTTAAGAATGAAGGAATTGAGGTTGAAGATATTGGATGAACTGAACCATGTTGGATAGCTTGTCCAACTATGAATAAAAAGCGTGAAATGGGTTTAAAGGTTGAAGATAATCTCACCTAAAAGTTAAATGATTCATCCTTGAAGTAATTTTATTTTTTTCTACTGGATATAGTATATAATATATATTGGATAAATTTTTGAAAATATTGGCGAAGTCCTGAGATGATTTTAAGTGCTTTTAGTCTCATTTGAAGAGGTTTGGAGGATATGGATAATTATAGGTTTTATAAGAATAATTTAGTTTTATACATATATATCATATTATAATATTATAACCATAAACTTGTTTTTGTGTATCATTTATTGATTCATACACATGAAGTTTTTTTGTGTAAACATCATCTATGGATGCATCATGTGTGTAAGAAAAATTTCAAGAACTATATAACCATCATCTATGCTGGTATCAATCTATGTAAGAATGATTTTAGCTTATGCAGGAATTATTTTCATAATAATTTTACTTTTTTGAATTTTTAGATAAATATATACTGAATAAAAATTCAAATGAATTTTAGTAAAACCCATGTTGAATATTCCGAATAAATATTCTACATAAATAGAGAATAAAATCAAGTGATGTTTGGGTATTTTTCTTTATCAATAAATTTTCATAATTATTTTAATGGGATATTATTCAAGATAATATTTCATCATAAAACTAAAGGCGATGTTGTGAAAAAAGATATAAGAGTCTCATTCTATAAATAAAGGTCGATGTCACAGTGCTTGAAGCCATTAACACGTATAATTATTTCAAACATATTTAAATGGAATGGATTTTTTTGATCCATTTGAGAAATAAAATATCCCCAATTCATTTGAGAGTATTTAAATATATTAAATAATGGAAATATCATAGGATAATTTATATATGATTTGAGATGATATGATATGATGCATTTTGGTGCCTATTTTTAAGTAGAATAAATATCATAGAATTGAATCTCTTAAAAATAGAAGATTATAAAAGGTCGGTTAGAATTGTTTTATCCCCATGTTCCTTTTCTTTAAAAGTATGTTATGACCTCAACATTTGAGTGATTTTATTCTATAAAAAATATAGGATATTTTAATAATTATTTATGGAATCACTATATACGATTTTTTGAATATAAACAAAATAAGGAACAAAAAATAAGTTTGTGCATGATAAAGAACCCTACAACATTATTGTGACATTTATAAAATATAATTAGTTAAAGAATTAGGTTGATTACAACATTATTATAGTGTGTAATCTTATAATAATGTGATAAGTAGGAACCACTTCCTACTACCTATGATATACACCATTAAGAGTATAGTGAGTAAAGGAAAGTGATCTTAAAGAAGAAAAGACATAAAAATTTGAAAGAGAACAAGGCTGATTTTCATTAATTAAATAATAATTTAAAATCATATTCAAAAGAGGAGTTTCAAGGGACCATTTAATAATTTAAATGATTTATTATAAAAATACCACTAAATGGTGGATAGAATCTTTTTGGGAGATAACTTCAAATAGCGGGAGCTAATACAAGAAACTTTTCAGGAGGTAGATGTTGTGATCACTTAAATACTAGAAATTTATAGATATTTTCTACTCAATATTTCTGGATATTATCCCTCAATACTTTATGAGATAGATTTTAACTATATTAAAGTGATTTATAGTGGAAAAACTAGGTCTCTAAACACTACCTGAACCTAGAAAGGAGTAGTATTTCAAGAACAAACCTTGTAAAAATTTGTGTTCTATTTCTATAAACTAGTGAACTACATAGGTATCATTATGTAAAATAATAATATTGGATTTAGGATTTAAATATTTATAGAGGTTTAAATAATGGATCAATTCATTAAAAGAAAAAGGGATCATTGATTCACCCTTTCCCTCTCTCAGTGATCTACCAAACTTGGGAACTTCAAGTGGAATGATAGTATCCCCTCAAAGTACAACATTGAGTTTTACCTAATAAATTCTAATCATATATTAGTATGGGTTGTGATGATATATTAATATTATTGTAAGTATAATATGTGATATATAGTAGACTCGTGATATAATATGTAGATACTTATTATCTTGAATTGTATGTGAAAGTATATCACATGGAATATTATATGGTCCTTGATATACTTAAGGGCGTATTTTTTTAATATGAATCTACATCACCAAAGTTTTATAAGCTACTTATTATGTGGACCATCATACTTGTATACCTTTCTTACGCCAGCCTTGAGGTTATGTTAATCAAGGGTAGCTAGGTATATTGATGATCATGGCATCAATTGAGTTTAATGAAGATGGGATTTTTCCTCTCATATGAAAATTATTACACATGATCCTATTATTTAATTAGAATGATGAAATTTATGTCCATTCATAGTTTAGTGACATGTTATGTGCTCAACTACTTAGATGAATTACATGGGATGTATTAATTCAAACTAGTCAGTTTATTTTGAAGAATAGCGAATGTGCGAGTTTTATTATACTAGATTGAAATTTTCCATATATAGTGGTCACTTGATATATTAGACAAAGGGAATATATAACAAGATTATAAGTTATAATGTATATCTTTAAGTGTACACAATCATATGGAGATATTGGTGTGTTTTATCAAGATCATGCAAGACCCCTTTATAGCTTGAGTAGCACAAGCATTTTATTAGTGTCCTCTATTTTCTTACAATTATGTATTATAGAATTCATAATTGTTTTCAATGATATAAAGTTCTAAAGGTTCACATTTAAGTTCCTATAATGAGGATTAATTTTTTTATAAAAAAATCTAAAATTTTAGAGTGATAATGATAACCATATAGAAAGTAGTTTTGATGGATTCATAAATACCCTTTAAGTTTTGTATAAATTTTGTGGGGATTTAGTGAAAGTGGGAGATTTTTTAGTTTAATTCACAAAATCATTCATCATGATGTGTTGAAAGTATCCATGTTTTGGTCTATGATTTCATATGGTATTTGATACCAAATTATATAAATATAGAGAATAATATTTGATGTTATTAAAATGATATTCTCATGTTGTTTATCATTTTTATTTCATCAATTAACACATCATGAGATGATATGTAAATAAAACATTAATTATTAAAGGAGTTTAATAGTCAGAAAAATAATTGAGGTTAATTTTGTAATGAGTTATAACATTGATTAATGGTTTCAAAATGTTTGAAATGTTTATATTCTAATAGGATTGATAATTTAATGGTAGAGTTCTATTTAAAGGGAATTTGTGGAATTAATTTGATGGATGAGAGGTCATTATCTTATCGAAAACTCTCTATAGATTTATTGATTCTACATTTTAATTTTAGGAGAATTTTTTAGCACATTGTTCTTATAATTTAGGTTATAAAAAATCATTTTATTATTCTAGTGGTTAGTGTATACTGTTGGAGGAAAGAATTAGTTTTTCTTATTGAGGGAACTTGATAAAACTCACTTATAATGAAGATTGAAAGATTTAGCATTGCATCATGTTCATTTTATGGATTTCATAACCATCCCATTAATTCCTCTCCCAGATGATCTTGGAATGAGTTTCATGTTTACTTCCACTAAAAATAGATATTAATTTATCCTACGAATCCCAACAAAAAAATCTTTATCCCATTTATATCATAACTAAAAAACATTTATTCTCTAAAAGATAATGAATAACCTTGTAAATATTCTTTAATACTACTAATAAATTTTATATCCATATATAATACCAATTATATCATGATCATATTTAATCAACCATTTATTAAAACATTTAAATTATTAAGAATTAAATTTAAAATAGAATTTATACTTAGTTCCTGGAAGAAATTTGGAAACACATATATTTTTCCAAAATTAGAGATAAACTTTCACATAAAAAATTGTGTTAAATAAAGTTACAGTATACTGAAATGAAAAATTAGTTTTGAGATCTAAATCACATAGGGTTTCATTAAATAAATAGAAAATTTTAGAACCACATACTTTAGATAAGAGTAAATGGCAAAATCATTTGAATAAGAGTACAATGAGGTTAGAGAGGGATTTTTCCCACCCTAAACATAAAAAAATATAATTTTAAACAACACATAACTATGTATTCACCCACCATCACCTATTATAGAAAATAAATTAAAAATGAAGAAAAAAGTGAAAATAAAGGAGGAGGAAGAATATTAAGGTTCTCACCCTGGGATTTCACCAAGGAATCACCAAGAATTTAAAAAAGAGGAAGGAGGAAGTAATAATTTCATTAGAGTCCTTAGAAGGTAATTATAACCTAAAATTAGATAAATGAATTTTAAAAATAAGATTCATCCACTTTTTATAAAAATTCATGGTTGAACTACATAGTCACTTGGATTGTGTGTCAGATTATGAAAAAATCAGAGTTTATATTTTTTAACCTCCCATGATCCCCTAGAATGGTCTTTAGGTCCATGAATTCTGATTTTGAATTCTATAAAAATTAATATAATTTCTAAATTTTCAACCCAAAATTCATAAAACTAATGTTGGTAAATGATAATTAATATGAATATGTATCGGTGAAAATGTGGGTGTCAAAAAATAACTACAGGTCATCTAGTAATGATCATAAAAATACATTCAAGAAAAAAATAAACTAAATAAAAAGAGTTATGTTCCTCAAAATTCATAAAAAAAAAAGAAAACTAAAATCCATAGTGCAATGAAGCTTATTACAGTGTAATTGTAGTCTGTCTCATGGGGATCCAAAAATAATAGGGAAAACCCCCTTATCTCCCTTTAATTTTCATTGTCCACTCTACTTCAAACCCAATAACATATATATATATAATTACATAATATATATTGTTATGACACAATCTCCTAGACTAAATTATTGAATTAAAATTCACATCTCAATCAAACCTTTTCTTTAATTTCCATAACTGAATTTCTTTTTAAAATCAAACCCATCCAAAATTCCTCTTGGCGAAATAGATATTACTATAAAGTAATTCAAAAAATCCTTAAAAGTCATTAATTAAAACTATAGCTTAATATTATTCCCTAAAATTTACAACCATGACACTAAAATCTTCTCTAAATCACATTACTATGTAATATAAACCATTATGCTACAATGATTGAAACTATAGTGTAATGACTAAGTCATAATGGACAGTAGTGACACTATTTTTCAATTCTAATACTTTATAAAAATCTTAAACTACTATAACAACTCAATTTTAAAATGAAAAATAATGGCATGATTTAACATCAGATTGAAATTCAACCCAAACTCAATTATCAATCATTCTCTTCCTTCTCCAACTTCTGTAACACACAAAGGAAGTCTTGCACTAAAAACCCAGACCCTCACACATGTAAATTTGTTTCTTTAAATGTTCATTTAAAATAATTATTTTAACATCCATTTGATAAGCATTAAAATTATATATAAAATATAAATAAATCAATATACTTATAGAATTAATTTTAGATATAGGTGTGTATGTATCAAAATAATCAATCCAATCTTTTTTCCTAAAATCTTAGGAAAAAATATTAATTTAAAACCTAAAATGTTTCCATTGGAATTATACATTCTTCAAAATATATGTTTATATCGAGTATGAATTAATCCTTTTATAAAATTTATAATTACCCAGGTTCTATTTCCTATAATTAATTATATCTCACCATTAGTCTCTTTTTTCTAAAAAGTGGGATCTTTATAAGATACTATTTATTTATAAGAATTTAGGTCATCTTTATTGGTTATTATTGTATGATATTTATTTAGAGTATTATTAATTTGATATAATTCAATAATAAAAACCAATGGTTCAAAATATATGAAATATATATATTCTCTTTATTTTTAGATCTAGTGCTCTATTTAGGTTCAAGAATACTAAAATGTGTAAGATACCTCCAATATTCAAAATATAAAATATTTGGTTTCCTACCATTCTAAATTTCATAAGATATTTTTGGAATTCATTTGAAATATTATTTTTTAAAAATAACCAAAAAAGGATCCTTTAATCAATCTAGGTCTGATTTAGTTTTCTTATATGTAATTCTATTATGAATATGATATGAAACTAATAAATTTTATCACCAAAAATTAGTTTGTAACTTACATTTGTTATGAAATAAGTTCACCATTTATATTAAATTTTGGGTTTTCATTTTAGTTTAAACCATTTTTTGAGGTGTATTAGGAGTAGTGAATTGATGAAATATAACATTTTATTCACATAAGTCATTAAATTCGTTCATAAATTTTTCATTACCTCTAATTTAACATAATACTTTGATTTTTTATTTAATTTATTTTCAACTTAGGATTTATATGTCTTAAATATAATAAAAGTTTCATCTTTGGTTCCAATAATATATACATATAAAAATATACTAAAACCATTAAAAAAATAAGTAAAATATATTTTATCTCCATCCATTAATAAACCATTTAATTCAATAATATCTTATTTAATTAATTTTAATATTTCATAAATTATATTAACACAATAAAAAGGTTTTTTAAACTATTTTAGAATCTATGAAAGTTTCATATTTATTTAACCCATTCCCAAAATTAATTAAATTCAATTTTACAATTTTTTATTAATTAAAATTAACATGTGTTAAAGGGTCGAGGAATAAATTAGAAAACCATGATAGTTGATAAACTGTGTCACTTGGATTTTTTTCCCCTACAAACATATCACCCTTTAACAAGATAATATTATCTAATTCAAATTAAACCTGAAATACCCTCTTAAATATAATATTAATAGAAACTAGATTCCTTATAATCTTGTGCCTAGGCGTTATATTCATAAGAGTTAATATTTACCTAGATGTAAAATCCAAGTCCATACTTGTTTAACCAGTAAATTTGATGCATGCATTGTTTTCCAAATTTAATTCCTTCATAGTAGTAATTTTATCAAGTGTTTTGAACATTGAAGTATATTTTCAACCATGCATCATAGATCCTAAATTGATCCACCATCTCATCTTCATTAAAGTCATATCAAATTCAAATATCATCATAAATATATTTTTCCATTAAACATGTTTATAGAAGACTTGTTCAATTTCTTATGGAAGCAAAAATCCCTTTCAAATTTCTATAGATTTCTATGTATAATAATTCTCCCCTCCTATTTAAAGAAATAACTTTATTATAAAATAATTAACTTTTATTCTTGGAATGTATGAAGGAGTTTTGGGGTGTCTTTCTATCAATGATATTAACCTCAAATTTAAATTGTGATTTAATGCCTATGCCTCTTTTTATGTACTCTTCTTTGATATAAATAAGTTTTGATAACTATTAAAGTGATATATATTCTCTCTTTTTTATAAGGAACTTACCAATTTCTTTCCCCATGAGTGGATATTTACCAATAATCACACCCAATTGAAAGGTTTATATAATTAAAATTGGGATTAAGGAAAGTTTTCTTATAATACATTTAATTTCATTAACTCATTATAATACCATATTTGTATTAACTATCCTAAAATTATGATGTTTTTCAATAAGAAATATATTAATACATTTTACCTCATCTTTGTATTTGAATTTTTGTGCATCCAATATCTCTTATTTGGGCTTCATTTATCAAAAGTGATTATAAATATTATTAGAAAATTTATAGATAATATGACATCAACATAATTCTTCATCAACATTATGTTACTTCCTCATGACTTAGATTTGTTCTGCACTATTTCATCAGTCAGAGTGTCATCATAATTTTAAGTACACTCTTTGGGAATGGGTTGAAATACCTGATTCCATGATATTAAAGGTCTTCAAAATATTGTAAAAAAACTTTTCATCAAATAGATCAAGTTTCACCATGTCTTTATTCTCCAATTATAAGGACTCAGGATCCATATTATATGTTCAATCTTGAAGTTTCAAACCCTTTGATTGTTGACTGTTTTCTTTAGTCCATAAAATCCTTATTTTAATGTCATTTTAATTATCACATATCATATTTCTTATTATATTAATGATATTTAATTTTTATGAATTTAAACTATTTTTTTATCCAAAATTATGAAAGAAAAAAATTGGATAGGTCTTGAAGTGATAGTGTCAACCTACCACACATTAAAGACCAAGTGACTACATGAATAAAGAAGTTATCGTGCGCTATATGATAAAATTTTTCTTAAGTCCTGATGTGACTGCATGTGTACTAAACATATCACATATTAAATATCAAGTGAATTCAAAACATATTCAACCTGCCACATAATTATTTTAAGTGACCATGAATATAGAAAACATTTTTTTGTAAAGTTATAAAGTGATTTTATGAATAAAAACAAGTGAACACATGAAGAAATAAAGTTACCATGCCAAGTGACTATGTCAAAGTTACCATGGAAAGTCAACATGGAATATTTCTATAAAAGTGACCATGACAAGTAACTGTGATCCAATGTAACCATGTTTAAGTGAAGACTAAGTAAATTTTCTTAACTTAAGTAGTGAGGTATATTCAAAATATCTAATAGAAATATTTTAAAAAATTTACTATAGATTCAAATCATTTAAGGTTACTAATGAGTATGAGGATTAATTTATAAATATTCTCCAATTTCTAATTAGATAAGGTGCTATCTTTAAGAATAATATTAACTTATGGACAAGATATAGATGAATTCACATGTTCTTGAGAGATATATTGATATAATGAGGTCTTAATATAACATACTACTTTAATTAACTCCTATAAAACACTCTATTTTTTTGAACTCTTAGTGAAAAACTCTATTAAATATTTTAAAGTATAAATTTAAAGACAATTGATCAACCATATTTGAACATATTGAGATGATTTATACTCTATTTCTTCTCATTTATTTCTCTCTCAGATTTATATTACATTTGAGTTTTTTTTTCTTTACACTGTATATTCATCTGTACAATATCATTTATTATAATTAAGAGTTCAAGATACTCTTTCCTTTACTATTTTACACCTATTATCCCTTGTATAACTATGGAAGAGGTTGTGTGTAGCCTAGACTTCTTGTGCATAGTTTTTATATGTTAAACCCAATCCAGGTTTTGGATCAGTTTATTTTTTAAATAAACTAATTTATAGTGGGTAATTTTTAAGTGAAGAGTACTAGGTTTGGAATTGAGATTGAACCTCTTGTTTTTATTTTTTCATTTATTTTTTTGTTTTTTACCCTTTTTTAAAACAAACTAGTTTTAGTTTTCAAAACCATGCATCAAAACATTACTTTGATATTTATCTTTAATAATTATTTTATATATTGTGCTTAAATTAATTAGATTTATTTCAAAAGTCAATGTAATGTTAAAAAAAATTAATTGAGCTATGATCGACATTTTGATAAATATTTTGAAAACTTGGAATTATATATTTCTAATATTTTATTTAACTAGGTTGTTTTTATAAATAGGAGGATTTTGTTTTAAATTTTTTTGAATCAAAAAATTTAATTGGAAAATAAATTCACCCCTTTTGAGTTATCCACACTAACCAACATTTGGTATCAGAGGTTCTTATTTATTTCTATATTATTTTTAACTATGACCAAGTTTTTACGAAAAATATCAAAATTTATATTAATTGTAAATTTATATCTTTGTGGATAATATTATACTAGAGGGGACTAGTAATAATGGTACTTCTTAATTTAATGGAACAAACTATGACTAGTGTAAAATAAAAAAAATAAAATACATATATAGAGAATGGGGTTTGATATTTATACTGTAATAGATAACAAATATTAAAAACCTAAATCTACTTGAGATGATTAGAGTGATTCCACTAAGTTCACTTATGATTGTAATTAAAAATATATAAATGCCTTATATTTTTCACTAGGATAAGATTAATTCAGTAGGATTTATTCTTCTTCTACTACTTTTAAAATTTGGGATACACTTTTTATGTCTCATTAAGGAACATAAAATGTCAAATAAATGTACCTGAATAACTATAATATTAAATATTATAATTTTAAAATGAAACTTGATTAATAAATTTATGACATGTATCTCAGGTTTATCAAAAAAATTAATACGATTCAAGCACTTGGGAATAAAATTGAATATAAAGATCAAGTGGTTAGACTCCCATGGTGCTAATTAGATTAATGGAGAGAAACCTCTGTCTCCATTCATGAATCATGTGATATAAGAAAAATACTTTCAAAGGAGATGGTTAGAAAACTCATGATGTGCGAGGAAGAGTTGAAAGTGAAAAAAGAAGATGATAAACCAAAGAGAAAATCAATTTCTTTCAAAAAAATAGAGTCTGTGATGAAGGATAAAATAAAAAAAGATATTTCAAGTGAGGGAAAGTTACACTATGATAATTATGATGATATAGATCATCTATAAAAGATATTTAAGAAGATATATAGTAAGAATAAATTATTCAATAAATCAAACTATGGAAGAAATTATAATAGAAGAGCAAACTGGAAAAAGGAAATCAACCAAGAGAAGTGACTTGTTAGGAATTCAAGAGGAAATGGAATATCATAGTCGAATGTCCAAAATTAAATTATAATAAAAATTATGAGGAGAAATAAAAAATACCAAATAAATCTATTAAATCAACTTATATAACCTTTGAGGAAAGTTCTAGTGATTTTGATTTGAGTAAAGAAAACAAGGATAATAGGGAAAACATCTAATTTATAACAAGAACATTTGAGGTAATAAATATTGTCTCTACATCTCCTGATCATATTTCTAATATATATGAAAATTAAAATAATGATGAAAATAATACTATTGGATATTTATTTTAATATTTCAACATTTCATAAGATACTTTAATGAACTTAAAGATATATATAAAAATTTAAAGAAACAACATGATTTATTTGTTCATGTTAAATATGATCTTAGTATATAAAAATAAAGGAATGATCATTTATTAAAATTTAAAAATAAATATAAAATCTCAAATGAAAATCATAAAAAGGATTTTGAATGGTTTATAAATGGGAGAGAAACTTTGACTAGGATTCTTGGTAAAAAGACCACACCCAATTACACAAATGGTAATGGATATCGGCCCCATCAAAGGAAAATTTATAAGAATAATTTTATTCCCAAATCAAACTCTTATAATTATATAAAAAGTTTATATTCTTGTTTACCTAATAATAATTTTATTTCTAAAATTATTAAGTATTCTTATTGTAAATTTGTTAAAAAAAAATTGGATTCCAAAATTTCTTATTCCTAACTTCTCTGGACCTAAGAATTTGTGGGTACCAAATTCATTTCTTATTTAAATGTGTATAGGAAACTTTATTGAAAATTACCAATAATTATTTACAATATCTAGATAGTGGATGTTCCAGACACATGACTAGGTACTGTTTAATATTTAAAATCCTTATATAGGTGGATGGTGGACATGTCACTTTTAGTGATAAATCCAAAAATAATAGGACTTAGTTAAATTGGTAAGTTTAATTCTATTTTAATTTATAAAGTCTTATTCATTGTTGGTTTAAAGTATTATTTTTTTAGTATCTCACAGTTATATGATGATGGGTATCATGTTTAGTTTGAAAACAATGATTTCAAATTCGATGATTCTAAACATTCTTTAGTTTTTTCAGATTTATGTAATGATAATGTTTATGCAACTAACTTAGATTCTTTATTTTCTCAAAATATTTCTTTTATAAGTAGATTTTAAAAAGAATATTGGCTATAGAATAGGAGAATAGTCCACTAAAACCTTCACTCTCTTGGAAATATAACTAGTAATTTATAAGTTAAAGATCTTCTTAAATTATAATTATCAAAAGATAAAGGTTGTAACCCCTGTAAAAAGGTTAAATGTCTTAAGATCTCTTTAAAACCAAAGAAATAAGTTTCTAATTATCAACCCCTAGACTTGGTTCTCATGGACTTATTTTGAATTTAAATATTTTTTATCTTAAAAGTGAATAATTATGATTATGTTCTTATAAATAACTATTTTGAATATAATTGGGTATTATTTTTAGCTCAGAAAAGTGAATTTTGTTCTTATTTTACAAAATACACAAAATCAATATAAATTATTAGTGGACTTACTATTAATACCTTAAAGATTGATCATAGTTGTGAGTTTGAAAATAAATATTTTGAAAATTTATGCTCACAATATGGATACAAACATAAATTTTCTTCTCCTAGGACTCCCTGGTATAATGGTGTTGTATAAAGAATTAATAGGACTCTTAAATATATTTCCTATAACATACTAAATGAGTATGACCAACCTGTTTATTTTGAGGTAGAGGTTGTCAATACAGCCTTTTATATTATCAATAGGGTACTTATTAGACAGATTTTAAATAATAATCCATATGAGTTGTAGAATGGAAGAAAACCAAAGGTTAATTACTTTATATTTTTTGGATTCAGGTTTATTATTCTCAACATAAAGGAATATTTAGATAAATTTGCATCCAAAAGTGGTGGAGGAATCTTCCTTGGTTATTCAACCTCAAGTAAATCATATAGTGTGTTTATTAAAAGAACCAAACTTGTGGAAGAATTTATAAATGGTAAATTTGATGAAACCTATCCACATGATCCTAAAAATTCCATAAATTACCTTGAGTAATATCTTTCTAACTTGAATATAAATAACTCAACCAAGCCTAGTGATAGTTCTTTAAAACCTATTATAGATGAATCATCTAGTGTAGAGGAATTTTATGAACCAAACCCTATATAAGAAACTAATGTACCAAATACATATATCTCTAAATCTATTAGAACTCCTAGAGACCATACTTTATATATTGTTATAGGAAATCCATATAAAGGTACTTAAACTAGAGCTTCTCTTAGAACCCAAGTTGAACATCAAGACTTCTCATCACAGATTGAACCTAAAAACATCATAAAATCTATTGATAATGAATTATGGGTAATATATATGCAATAAGAGTTGTATCAGCTTGAAAGAAACAAAGTATGATAACTAGTGAAAATACATAAATACTTCATGGCCATTGAAACTAAATGGGTTTTTGGGAGAAAAGTTGTTGAGTCTAGCATAATAACTAGAAATAAAGCTAAACTAGTTGCATAATGTTATAGTCAATAATAAGGTATTGGATATAAACAAGACTTATCACTAGAAGATAAAATTGAGGATATTGGAATGTTTTTCTCCTATGAAGCACATTTGAATTTCAAACTATATCAAACAGATGTCAAGGTTTATTTTCTTAATAGTTATATTATTAAGAATTTTTTTTTGAACAACCCACTAGATTTCAAAACCCTCCTATTTTAAATCATGTTTTTAAATTAACTAAATCTATTTATGGTTTAAAAAATTCTCTTAGAGCTTGGTATGATAGGCTCAGTTATTTTTTAATTTCAAGTAGTTTTTTAAAAGGTATAGTTGATCTGACCTTATTTATAAAAAGGATTTACAAAGATTTTTTTTAGTTAAAATTTATATTGATGATATTATTTTTGGGTCATATAAAAACCCCTTTTGTATTAAATTTTATAAATTTATGAAAAATGAATTTAAAATGACTTTAATGGGTGAGTCAAAATTCTTCCTTGGTTTTCATATTTTTCAAAATAAGGAAGTAATCATTTTAAATCAAAGAAAATATGCAAGGGATATTTTAAAGTGTTTTGGTATGGATATAACCAATGGAAGTGATACTCCCATGAGTTCATGTTATATGTTGGATATTTTTATAACTAGGAAATTAGTTGACCAAACTACTTATGAGGGTATGATTAGAATTTTTCTATACTTAACTACTAACCAGCCTAATATTATGTTTAGTGTACATAAGTGTGCTTGTTTTCAATCATATCCAAATTAATCTCATTTAAATTCTTTCAAAAAAATTAAATACATAAAAAGTATAACCAATTTAGGATTTTTATATTCTATAGTAAAATAATTTGACTTAGTTAGTTATTGGGATGCAGATTTTCGTGGATGTAAGTTATATAGAAAATGAACCTCTGTAACATGTCACTTTTTGGGAAAGTATCTAGTTTCATGGTGTAGTAAGAAATAGAACTATGTTTCATTATCCACTGGTGAAGAATATTACATTGCTACAAGTATTTGTTTTTCATGGATTATATAGATGAAACATGCATTACTGGATTATGGATATAAATTTATACATGTCCCTATAAACTGTGACAATAAAATTACTATAAACATTTCTAAAAATATTGTATCTCATTCAAGGAAAAAAATATTGATATAAGACATAACTTTTTAATAAAATATTTTAAAAAGGGTTATATAACTCTTGAATTCATTGGTACTGAGCATCATTTTTCTAATATTTTTACAAATCCATTTAATATTGAAAGAGTGAATTGTATCAAACATGAGTAACGAATGGTTAATTATTCCTAAATATTTCAATTCAACTCTAACTCTTGTATATTTCCAAATTATTATTATAAAACTTAACATATGTTCTTATTAATCTATTTCTTAATTTAATATTTTTATTTCATGTTGTTACTACTATTGTTATTGAGTAACCATGAAACTTAGTTCACATGGTCCGTAAAGTTATTGTGATATTTGTTTCACACAGTCTAATAAGTGACTGTGAGACTTTGTTCATATGGTATATTAAGTGACTGTGAGTTTTTTATCATTTAGTATGAATATCTACCATGAGTTATATAAGTTTCCTTGAATATGTGGTCGGTATACCTACTGTGACTATTTGTGTTTAAAATATTTATTAAGTTGTTTTTCCATATATTCTTTAAGTATATTATTATTTTAATCCCTAAATGATTGAATGGAATTTAAAATTGGAGTCTGAATCATCCCACATTTATTATTTAAAATTATGTTCTTCTTTTTGAATCCCTACCTGCTTACTCTCTCTCAAACCTTTTTTCTAAACCCCCTTTTATTTACCTCTAACTTAAAACTAAACCTCCAAAGTTTAAATTGTAGTAAAAAAATATCGAGGATGAAAATATATCATGATGCCACATATCCTATTAGATCACCTTCTTCAAAGAAATCAAATAAATACTAAGTTATCTTGAGTTCTATGGATAATCCTTGCAACCCTCATCTTTTATAATATCTTATCTATACAGAAAAATAAGTAGCTATTGAGTGGATTCAAACTAGAAAATTTTTAGACTATAAATTGATTCAAAAGTAAAGGTGAATTGAATTGTTTAAATATAACGGTAATCCATTTTATCCTTGGTTTGTTAAAGATTTTTATGCCCATATGGAATATGTTTTTGGAGATTCAAGGGACACCATAAGAACAATGGTGAATGGATAAATTTTTGTTTTTTCATCAAAGCTATGAGATAAGTTCTTAAGTGTTCCTCATATAAGAGAGTGTGAAGACCATCAAATATTTATCCTATGAATCATTATCATTTTGAGTGTTTGAATTCACTAAAGGAATTAACTAGGAAAAATACTCCCAGGAGACACACTATCATGGAATTTAGTGGAGAATAAAAACTATTGATTAAGTTTTTCAAACTTTTTATAAGTCCCAAGAATGGGGAATCTAGTACCCTAAGGCACCATGATTTATAATTTATTTATCTAATGAATAATGAAGTTAATGTAAGTTTATCTAGGTATTTCATTAGGCATATGGTTGAGTTATACAAAACCTCCTCAATGTTTAATTCTCTTCCTTATCCAAAGATAATCTTAACCATCTTTGAGTTTAAAGTATTAGTTACTAAGGGAGAGGAAAGAGTAATTTCCTCTAATGGTACTTGCCTAAGTCAAAAGATTTATAGGCACATAAAAGAAAACTAGATTATATGGAGAATAAAATAGGTAGAATATAATGAAAGGATTTATAAGAAATTTGACCTTATGAAGAAACCTATTAGACCATGAGACCAAGTTGAACTTGGTCTTTCACCTAATGAAATTTTTGAACATTCTTATGATAAAAAAAATGTTGTTGTGGAAGCTCAAGAAGAAGAGGAATCATAGGTAGTTGGCCTTAGTGAAGAAGTTAGAAAATCCTATGCAAATGTAATCGACCCCTCTCTTGTAATTTCATTTGTAACTCATGGATATCCTTTACCCCTACCTTTAAGATAAGAAGAGTTATAAGATGAATGTCTTTAGGATATTAAATTGTCGGTAATTGTTTTATTGAAGAACCAGAATGTCATGACTCAAGTGAATGTGAATAAAGTGAAAAAACCTATAAAAATTCTTCCACTCTAAGCCTTATCATTGTAACTACTCCTAGGATAGGTGTAAGACATTAATATTACAAGGAGTATAAGTCTCGTAGATCAACAGTATATGGCTTGGATTATTTTGAATCTGATGATATTGATCATAGGGGTAGTCCACCTGAGCATAGTAAACCTTCTATCTCTTCTATTTAGATAGAACTTGAAGGACCTATTATAGCTAATATTTATTCTCAAGAAACATTTAAGTATATTCTACAAGACCATCAGTTGATCAAGTGGTGGAATAAGAGTTTTGTTCAACTCCTACCAAATATGTTAAGGAAAAAGTAGAGTTTGAAGGTGATTTAGATGTTCAGTAGGCTGATATTTATCCATATACTCTTATTCTTACTTATTCTCCTTTTACATCCAATGTAACCAAATATGATTTTAATGAGTTCAAATCAGAGGTTATGGGTGTTATAAAGGAATTTTTTATTAGTTTTTTAAGCACAATGGAATCAATCAGATATGAGGACATACTAAGTGTTTTTACTATATTCATTTATCATTTCCAAACTAAACTTCATCTCAAATTGGATCTTTTGAGGAATGATGTTAAAATTTTAAGATATCAAGTTAATACTATACAGGAATATCTTTATGATATGATGTTGAAGTTTGATCAAATATTTATGAATTCATATATTTAGGCTTCTATATCTACTACTCTTCATGTATCTTCTTCAACTTCATCTCCTACTCCTTACCAAAGTTTTTTTAGTGAAGATAATATCAATAATATTATTCAAGAAGAGTTTAAAGTAGTATTGGATGAATTTTACAAAACCATAAATATGGTTTTTGAGGGATTTTAAACCAATGAAGAAAAGATTTTAGAGCATGTTAAAAAATATTTCAAGAAATCTGGAAGATATAGATACACTATCATAAGGGATTATGACTTTTATATTAGTTGGATATTCTCCAAATCTTATTTGAATACCATGTTCAGGTCCTTGTCTAGTGATCTCAGAATTTCTCCCTTGACTCAAGCCATAAAATATCAATTTTAAATGCTAAAATTTATTATTCCTATTTTGGAAGCCTTTATAGAGGACAAAGAAGATTATTTCCATGCCATAGAGCATGATTCAAGGGTTGTGAATGATTTCATTTGATTGTTATATCCATACCTTTACACTGAAAATACTGTCATCTTGGATCCTCTAGCCTTACCTATTTCTTTAGACCATCCTTCTACCACCCTTATCTTACATGTTATTCAGTAAACCTTATTGTATTATACCATCACCTATTTATTTTTATGATCCCAAATCATGTTTATAATTTTATTAATTAATTTCATGTTTTCTATTAGTAATTAGTTTTCTAAACAAAATTTAAAAAATTCTTAAGTCTAAAACTTACTATAACAACCTATCGCATGTGTAATGTACTTACCATGTAAATAATTTGAAAAAAATATTAATTTTAAGGGGATATATAGAATCAAATACATGTTTTACTCTAACTAACAGTATGAACAAAGAACCTACTATGTGTCAGATGAGAAAAAAATTTCCAAGTCATAAACTAATAGTGCATTAAAGATGAACCTACCTTACATTGAAGAACCTACCATGCATTGGGAATCAACTAAAAACATAAACAATCAACCTACCATGTGATAGGTATGATTATTTTATGCAATCCCTATACTAATCGTGTGTATATTTATTTATAGTAACTACAAGAAAAACTACCTACCACATGAAGATAAGTACCTATCATGAGTATAAAATAAGTGACTGTATGAAAAAATGAAGTTATCATGCAAAAGAGTCAAGTGAACACATGAATAAAATATATTTTTATATGAATTCATGAACCAACCATGTGAATAAATCAAGTGATCATGACAAGTTGTCTTTCCAACTGACCATTCCAACAAACCATGAGCACAAGTATCCATTTTTTAAGTGAAGACAACCTACCATGTCTCACTTAGTGGTGGATTATTTTCAAATATCCAACAGCTATATTTTAGAGAATTAATTATAGATATATTTCAATTTAGGATGAATTGAATGTTATCCAATGGCTACTTTTGGATGGATTTATTTTTAATACAAAGAGTTTCTTGTATAAAAAAGAGAGGAGTTACACATAATATTTCATAGAACAAAATAGAAAAATATATGTGCACCTATGCTATATAGAAGACTCATTTAGAACACTTTATGATGCTCTATTTTTCTACACTTACTATGTAAACTCAATTGATGCTTCTCAAAGAGAAATTCAAAGAGATATAAACAACCTAAGATGATTTGATTCAAATGTGCCTAATTTTTACATCTCTCGTTGTTTTCTATTTTTTTAGTTATTCTTTAGATATATGTTTCATTATAATATGTTTATCTATAAACACAATATCATGTAATTAAATGGAGAGTGTCGTTAGTCTCTTTAAAATGATTTCTTTTTTAATCCCATTTATAAGTGTAGAAGAGGTTGTGTATGACCTAGAATATTTTTCTCCCATGTAGAACTATAGAATAGGATTTTAGATTTATCTTTCTTAGTATAGTTATTTGTAAAAACCTGATCCAGGTTTTGGATTAGTTTATTTTAATAATAAATTTCTTATAAATGGATTATTTCTAAGTGGAGGGGATTAGGACTTTGCTTAATACTTAATCCCTTGTTTATTTTTCATTTTGTGATTTTTAGTTTTTTTCCTATTTTTAAAATAAACAATCATGTATCTATTTTAAAACTAATAAAAAATATCTAATTTGATATTTGGATTTGACATGTATTTTATATAAGGTTTTTTTTACTAGTAGATTAGTTTAAAAAGTTGAAGTGTATTTAAAATTACTTTAACTAAGTTTTGATCAAACTATTGAGAACCTTTTTGAAAGAAAAAATTATATAATTATAAAATTTTAGTAAACTATGCATTTTTATAAAATTATTGGATTTTAGTTTCAAATATTTTTAATATAAGTTTTAAATTAGAAACTAAATTCACCCCCCCTCTTGAGTGTCCCAATCCGACCAATATTTTGTATCAATGTTACCTTAAAATATCTTTTTACTATGATATATTGTTATCAAGAGATCTCAATTTATTTTAGTTATAAATTAATACCTTTATGGATAATAATAATATTGAACGAGATACTACTAAATCACCACTTTATTTTAATGGTACCAATTATTCTCAGTGGAAGATTAAGATGAAAATCCATATAAATAGATTGGGATTTGATATATGGACAGAAACTATAAACAAATATGAAATAACCAAAACTCTAATAAATACATGGGATGATACTGTAAAAGATTCATATGATTCAAATAGTAAATAAATGAATGAAATATATTTTGAATTAGTATTATATGGATTTAATAAAATATATACTTATTCTAGTGCATTTGAAATATGGGATACAGTGGTGGTTTCTCATAAAGGAATTTCCAATGTTAAAGAAATTAATTTAAATACTTATTTCAATAAATATGATATATTCAGGATAAAGCCTGAATAATCCATTTCTGATATATGTATCAGGTTCAATGAAATATTCAACACTATGTATGCACTTAGAAATATAGTTACTATCAAATATTAAGTGATGTGATTTCTATGATTTCTACCTAATAGGTGGATAGAAACATCGGTTTCCATCAGAGATTCCTATGAAATCAAACAACTACCAATAAAATAACTCATTGGTAAACTTATGATGTATTAGGAGGAACTGAAATTAAATATAGAATATTAAGATGAAACAAATAGTAACTCAGTATCCTTCAAGGCTTCTATCTCAAATCTAAAAAAGATGATCAAATATGGAAGTTCAAGTGATGAGGAATCACCTGCTAACAGTGATGATAAAATGGGTCACCTAGATAGATGATTCAAAAATTTCTATAGGAAAAATAAATTCATCAAAAATACTAACTATAGAGGTAAGTATGATATAAAGGTAAATTTTAGAAAAGAATGGAAAAAATAACGATTCCACTAATGTGTGTTTTATAAAAAACACATCTGAGGTGTCAAATATTTTTCTAGTAACTACTAAACATATTTCTAATATTTCTAAGAATTAAAATAGTGATTAAAGTATGTATAGTGTGGATTTATTTAAATTTTAAAATATTATGGAAGAAACATTTAATTATCTCAAGGATAAATTTAAAAGTCTAATGAAGCATCATGCATTGTGTGCTCACTTTAAAACTGACTTTTTAGCAGAAAAGGAAAAAAATAGTCTATTGTTAAAAGTAAACAATGAAATTAAAATTTAAAATTAGAAATTAAATAAATTTCTAAATATATTCACTAATGGTATAAAAACTCTAATCCATATTCTTAGTAAATAAAACACTCCTAAATATACTATTGGAATTGGTTACCAGTCTGGACAGAGGAAAATAAATAAGAAAAAATTGTTCATAGTTCTTGTTCTGCTAGTTCAATAAATAATTTTTATTATCCTATAATTAACAAAAAAATTTTCTAAAATATTAAAATATATTTTTAAAAAACCATTTAAAAAAATTTGGATTCCCAAATCTCTTATTACTAACATTTACAGACCCATGAAAATATGGGTACCAAATTCACTTTTTGTCTAAAATTTTTACTATAGGAAACATTCTTAAAGATTACCACTAAGAACTTATAGTATCTATATAGTGGATATTCCAGACACCTAATTGGGGAATACTCGTGATTAAAGAACCTTATCAAATTTTATGGTGGACATGTCACTTTTGGTAACAATGACAGAGGAAAAATAACTATACTTAACTCTAGTAGTGTTTTAATTTATAAAGTTTTATTTATAGATATCTTGAATTATAATATTATTAGCATATAATATTTATGTGATTATTGATATTATGTTAATTTTGATAATAATTCCTTAAAATTTTATGATTCTAAGCATATTTTAATTTTTACTACTTTGTGAAATGATAATGTTTATATCGTTAATTTAAATTCATTATTTTCTCAGAATACTTCTTGATTAAGTTCATTTCACAAAGATTATTTTAATGTCATGGAAATTAAGTATAATTTTTTTTAATTATATGGAATTATTTTGATACCTCTAAATTTGACGGCGTGCGATTCCAAGGCCCAGAGTGCCCAAAATGATCCTTCAAAGTTTGGTTGAGTTTAAATTAGCATGTGTAAGCAGTTTTCCTGAAAAAGCGGAATAAATCTTAAACGGTAACTCAGATTAGAAATAAAATGGCACTGTTTCATTAAGGATGAAGGTTTTACCCTAGATGTGACTTAAGTTTAGTCGGCTTGGGCCTCCTGTGAGAAAACCCAAAAATGGCATAACCATAAATAAAATAATTAAATAAATTATGTTATTTTTCAAATGCTTATAACTCACAAATGGTAGCTCGGATTGAAAATATGAGACCAATTCTGAACTCGTGAGGGTATTCTCTCTTTAGGAAGATACTTAATTTGGTCGGCGCGGTCCACTAGTGAAAGTTAGTTTTTGGTCGTAAATAAAATAATTAAGTGACATTTATTTTATTTTAAAATCCATAACTTTTAAACGGTAACTCGGATTGGAAATATGAGAGTATCGTTGGGTTCGTTGGGGCGTTTTTCACTTAGGCAGGGCCTAACCTCAACCGGTGCGGGTCGAGGGTGACTGTAAATAATTTTCCAAACTTTTTTTTGGTTACGTTCAATAAAATCACAAGCCGCATATTATAACATCTAAACTGATGATCGGAATTGAAATATGAGGGCACTGTTGAACTCACAGTGCCGATATTCACTTAAGGAGACCTTAACCTTGACCGCAGTAAGTCGAGGGTGAAATTTAGTTTTCATGAATTTCATGGGAGAGTTAAAAGAATAAAAATAAAAAAAAGAACAACTTTTATTTTATTTTTAAAACCTCCCAATTTGTATGTGTTGTGGTGGGGACCACTGAACCCCTTTAACTCCCTCTTTATTGTGATTTAACTCTTGGGTTCTCACCCAAATTAAATGTGCCAACTTTAGTTTAATTAATGTGCCAACAATTAATTGAGTTAATAGACTTAACTCAATTAAAATTGGCTCATCATCCTTTTGGTAGAGATCGTTGGAAAATGAGATTTGGGATAGCCTCTGTAAAGACCAGAAAATTCCGTGAATTTTTTTTAAAAAAAATACATGGGAATTTTACGAGTCCACATTTTCTGACGGCGCCTGATTCTGAGGCTCGGTGTGCCCGGAATCATTTTTTGAAGTTTTGTTCAGGTACGTTCAGTAAACTTATGTGTGGGATTTTATATCTTTTGAACCGTTTCTCAGAATTGAAATCCGAGTACACCGTTGAACTCGCAGTTCCAGTATTCGGTTAAGGAGACCTTTACTGCAGTTTCACTTTATCGAGATTGGAAGTTAATTTTTGGGGGTTTCTAAATAAATTAAATAAAAATATGTGTAACATATTTTTATTTTGTGGCGGTTTAATCCTCCAAGGAGTGGTTGGAGGTGGGGACTATCTGCTCATAACCTCCCATGGGAGGATATTATGTGGTGGGTCCCACACGATCTCAAACCCCCCTTAACCCCCCATTAACCCTTGGAACTCCCAATTTGTTGTGGAGCCTCTTCACCTTCCTTCATAAGTTTGCCAACACAAATTAATTAATGGATTAATTAATTAATTTGAATTCTTTTGAATTCTTTTGGGGAATGCATGGAAACCATAAAATAATAGCTTCTCTATTATTTTATGTTGGTTGGTGTTTCTCTGTGGTGGAACTTTGAGAGAAGGCTTGGGAGATTCTTGGTGGAGAGTTTCCTCTCCAATGAAGAACGACGTCCTCTCCAATGAAAAAAGACGTCCTATCCAAAGAAGAACACACAGTCTCTGATGAAGAACGGGGAAGATTCTCAAACCCGGGATCGGCGGCATGTGACAGGCACAACATACAACGACGTCTTTGAATTATTTTCCCGCGCCTTCGACAACGTTCACCATAATCTAGGTAGGGGTTTGTTTTGAGTAATTAAATCCTTGTTCCTCGTCAATTATTATGATTTGAATATGGCCACTTGATATGATCTAATGCAGATGGTGCAGGCCGAACAAACACAGTCAGACATCCCTCTGATTGGTTCTTGTTTGGTTGATGACAGAGGTGGAGCTGGAAGGGCGTGGTGCCATCACGCTGCGCTGGAGAAGAACCGCAGCCATGCGGGCCGTGGAAAACGGCCAACTGGCCAGGCCCCGCGGCCAGCCAGGCCACGCGGCCAACCAGGCCGCCCCTTGGTCGGTCTGCCTTGGCCAGGTCCCCCCTCGGCCAGGCCGCCACGGCCTGGGCCGCCACGGGCCGGACCGCCCCTTCGGGTCGGGCCGCGCCTTCAGGTCGGGCCGCCCCTCAAGGTCATGCCCCTCCCTTGGTTCTGGCCGCCCACTCGGGCTAGGCCGACCACTCAGGTCGGGCCGCATCCGCGAACTGGGCCAGACCCCGGTTTGGGTCGGGTCGGTCTGACTGGGTTGGACCAGACTCTAACCCGCTTGGCCATTTAAACCTTTTAGCCGCATCTTGGGCTATGGGTGTCTGATCGATGAACCGTCTGTGGCGATGGAATTCTTGGAGTGAGTAAATTCTTTTGAAAAACTCCACTTGAGGTTCGGATGCAGTTGGGGTATGGTCGGGTTGGTTTGAGCCTAAAAACCAACCGGGCCCCTGGAACGGAAATGCCAATAACTCACAGACCGGACGTCTGATTGACGCATCGTCTATCGCGTTGGGTTCCTTATGATGAGACAAAATTATAGGATATATAAAATCAGGACTTCATGATAGTTGATGTATCAACACTTGGCTCAAGGATCAGACCCTCCCGGAATCGAGTGTGCTGTGTGCGGGAACCCTAGGGCTGGCTGCGACGATACTGTACCAGGATCCTCCATGGGTTCGACAGTGATGACTTTTGTATTGGAATCCTACATCGGTTTGACAGTCATGACTTCTGTACCAAAATCCTCTGTGGGTTTGACAGTTCTGACTTCTGTTCCTGGATCATGTGTGGGTCCAACAGAATAGCTCATCCTGTATCCTGTGTGGGTCTGACAGCTTAGCTGTTCCTGTATCATGTGTGGGTCCGACAGCTTAGATGAATCAGTGACTACATCTGATCATCTCTATCACTCTAAAAAATATGTATACATGTGTGAGCTGAGTCTTGACTTTCAGTCGATATTATCGAGATGATTGACTTTAATTCCTTTGTGGAATGGGTTGTGCTTGGTCTCGATAGTTGGAGTCGGACTGTGTAACTTAGGTAAATGTATGGGCATATACCTAAGTAGGGTTGTTTGATACTTATTGATTGTATGTTTCTTCTTTGGTTATCCATAGTGGATTCTGGGAGACCTTTGGGGGCCTCAGGGTTCCCTACTGAGTATTGTTATACTCACCCCTACACGGGCTTCGCTCGCACCTTATTTTGTTTTGTGCAGACGATGGACAGCAGTGATCGAAGATGAGGGTGACGGATGGGAGTCTGCTCAGATCTGGACTAGATGGGCGTACCTCAGGGATGACTTGTTCGAGTTCTGTACCTACCCTTCAGGTAGGATTCCCCGGTGGATGAACCAAGAGCTTTTTTTCCTTTTTTACTTGTACTTGTACTTGTTGTTCAGTTTGGTTTGTATAATGGCCCACTTACTTTCAGCACACTTTTCTTTTTCTATATTAGTACTTTCTGCCTCTACTGCTTGTGTTCAGATTGTGTGTGTTATATGTTTAAAGGCAATGTCTTCCCTTTTATCGGGAGTATGCCTTTGGTGCTATTCACCAGCCCCTGGCCTATGAAAGGCGGGCTTGGGGTAGTCACGGCATAGGCCCCGAGGACAAGTCGTGACAAATTGGTATCAGAGGAGTTGGTTCTACCGCAGAACTTTGACTCTGATTCTTTTAATGTAAATAGTGTTAATTGTTTTGGGTGTGGTTATCATTTTATGGAAACCAGTGTTGGTGTGGAGGCCGACGTATCCATACACTAGGACTCTGACTTCTGATCTCCGACTCAGTGCACGAAAACACTGATTGCGTGTGTGTTTACTTTGAAAAAGTTTTCTTCATGATTACTTTGTGTCATCTCACCAGGTATACTATTTTATCCATGGGGTACCTATTTCTTTTCAGGATGGATCCATGAAGGCATCCAGTTAGGGTTCCGAGTTACAAACGAGATGGTAGCCCACCGAGCGACGAGGCCTCAGTGCAGGGCCCCATCACAGCAGAGATACCAATGGTACCACTACCCGTTGGTCCACTGATACCACTAGCTCCAGCAGTAGAGAGTGCACTCCTTCTGAGTGCGTTGCATGAGTTCCAGTTCCAGAGGCCACCCAGTTTCCGGGGATAGATGGACCCACATGAAGTTGAGGACTGGATGGAGGCTGTCGTGACAGTTTTCAAATTGTTAGGGACACTAGCCGACCTCATGGTGATCCTTGTCGCGAGTCTCCTGCATGTAGCAGTAGATAGATGGTGGAGCCTGATGCTCCAGGTGCATGACGATGCATCTTTACTCTAGAGAGACTTCAAGAGTCTCTTCCACTTAGAGTTTATTCCAGCCACCCTTTGTGTGGTGCGGATTCAGGAGTTACTTCATCTACAGCAGGGCAGCATGAAAGTAGCTCAGTACTTAGTGAGGTTCACTGACCTCTCATGCTACTCCACAGATATGGTACGGGACCTGTTCTTCAGGGCCCAGATCTTTAAACAGGGACTCAGGCATGAGATCAGGGCTTCTATGATCCCCCTCAGCATCCTGATGCAGGAGGGGGTGCTGGAGCAATCCCTTCTAGTGAAGAGTTTTCTCGTTGAGCAGTCACCAGCAGCGAGACCCACCACAGGGCGACACGTAGCAGAGTCTTCTACAGACGGTAGTAGACAGATGTCATAGAAGTCCAAGCGAACCAGTCCATCAGGTGGGTGACCCCAGGATACAGGTTCGGTTGTGCGGGGCACACGAGACAGAGCTAGTTATACGAGGAGCAGGCAGTGTTATGCATGTGGCGGGTAGGGTCACATGGATCGTGACTTCCCGACCCGCCATGAAGATGGTCATGAGACAGTAGAGGGGCCTCTTAGGAAGAGGTAGAGGTTCGACCATGGTGGTCCTCCTGGAGCAGGTGGATGTGGCAGAGGAGATGTTCGAGCATCGGGTGGTGGACAACGTTTTGAGGCTCTACCGCCACCACCACCAGGAGGTCCACCCCGACCACAAGGAGCTGGCGAAAAAAGGCAGGCTCATCTCTAGGCAGTCGAGACCTACGACCAAGGTTCACCTGAGATGATTCTAGGTACTATCTATGTCCACTCCACCCTTACTGTTGTACTTATAGACACAGGTGCGAGTCATTCTTTTATTGACACTGCGCGGTTCATTCAGCTTCACTGGCGCGGTGCGACGACGCCACGCACCACTGTCGCGGCCCGCTCTGGCCGCGGTTTCCTTTGTTTCCGAATGGTGCAACGGCACCACACCGCCTTCACTGCAAAGTTCAATGAGGATCAACAATTAAAAGGGAAGGAGGATCGGACGTGTTTGTGCGGTCCGATCTCCTCACATTATGTCGATAACAAGCGGCTGATTTAATTAACGAATAACATTAAATTAATCATGAACGTAAATAACCTCTACCTCAAAGAAAGTTTGCGGTTGTCAAGCACTGCGGATGATGGTGTCATTCTCATCGACATTGGTGTGCACCTGAGGAAACATCGTCTTCTCTTTTATCACGGAGAGAAGATGATTATTGCGTGTCAGTCGCCGAGTCGTTCTTCGCTTGAAGAGATGACGTTCTTCATGGGAGGATTGAAGTTCTTCACAGGAGGATGAAGTTCTTCCAAAGATAAAAGAGCTCTCTCCCCAAATTCCTCACACCACAAAACTAACCAAATAAAATAAGGTCTCCCCTTATTTTATTATTTTTCCAAGCATTTCAAATTTCCAAAATTCAAACACATGATTCAATTAATTAAAGAGGTTCAATTAATTAAATTAATGTGTGTCGGCATTATTAAAGTGGAAGAGGAGAAGTCACATAATTAAATACAAGGGGGGGTTTAATGGAGAGTTTAAGGAGTTATGGGGAATGTGAAGGGTTAGGGCTTGGGTGGGCCCCACCTCACATTTATCCTCACATGGGTAGTTAGGGTTCCAGTGGGTCCCACCCTAACTTCCCCATGTATGATAAATCCACTTATGTTAGGAATAAAATTTTTACCACAAATTTTATTCAATTCAATTCAATTCATTATTAATTCTCAAATTTAAACAACTCCTCCCGAGAAAACACACCTTGGGTAAAGGTCCTCTTAAGAAAGTATTGGCGTTGTGGTTCCATCGGTGCCCTCGGATTTCAATTCCGAGCACCGGTTCAAAAGATATAAAAACTCGCTCGTTCGTTCACTGAACGTACCCGAGCTAAACTTCAGAAATTGATTCCGGGCACATCGGGCCACAGAATTAGGTGCCATCAGAAACTGCATTCTCGTAAAATCCAAAAGAATTTAAGAAAA
Source organism: Viscum album (assembly GCA_963277665.1). NCBI lineage: Eukaryota > Viridiplantae > Streptophyta > Magnoliopsida > Santalales > Viscaceae > Viscum > Viscum album. Next base: position 269,336,574 of record OY728164.1, on the reverse strand, counting down.
AAATTCCTTGAATTTTATGGGTATTTACATTACTCCCACCTTAGGGATTTACATCCCTGTAAAGATATATCATAAACTTGGGAAACAAATGAGGGTATTGTGCATGCATCTGAGCCTCCCGCTCCCATGTTCTCTCCTGGAGGTTCATGTGCTGCCACTTGATGCGCACTAGAGGAATTGATTGTCCAAGTAGGACCCACTCCTGTCGATCCTTGATCTCCACCGGTACCTCCGCAAAATTCACCCCGTCATCGATTTCCAGCTCCCTGTGATCAATGATATGTGTCGGGTCGTGCACGTATCTCCTCAGCTGAGATACGTGGAAGACGTCGTGCACCCAGTGCAACTAAGGTGGAAGAGCCAAGCAATAATCCACCTCTCCTACCTTGCTGAGAACCTGGAATGGTCCGATGAAGCGCAAAGATAACTTGTCACCCAAGCCAAATCTCCGTAATCTACATCGAGGCGAGACCTGTAAGAAAATGTGGTCTCCATCCTCAAACTCTAGTGGTCTCCACCTCCTGTCAGTATAGGACTTCTGTCATCTCTGAGCAGTCCTCATCTGCTCCTGGATGATCTGCACCTTCTCCATCGTGGCCTGGACCATCTCTGGTCCTACAAGTGCAGACTCCCCAGGGTCTGTCTAGCACAGAGGTGATCTGAAAGGTAATCCGTACAATGCCTCGTATGGTGTCATCCCGATGGTGGAGTGGTAGCTGTTGTTGTACACAAACTCCGCCAAAGGTAGGTGATCCTCCCAGCTGCGACCAAAGTCGAGGAAACATGCACGGAGCATGTCCTCAAGAGTCTGAATGGTCCTCTCTGTTTGGCCATCCGTCTGAGGGTGAAAGGCGGTGCTCAAGCATATATGCATCCCAAATGCCTCATGCAACCCCTTCCAAAGCCGGGAAGTAAAGTGAGCATCTCGATCGGAGATGATAGACGATGGAACACCATGAAGCCGTACGATCTCCAAAACATGGAGGCATCCCAAGATCTCCACTGAGCCCTTCTCTCTGATGGGTAAGAAGTGGGATAACTTGGTGAGTCGGTCTACGATCACCCAGATGGAGTCGTGTCCTCTGGAAGTACGTGGAATCCCTATCATGAAATCCATAGATATACTGTCCCACTTCTACTCCAGAACCTCTAAGGGTTATACCAATCCTGTTGGTACCTGGTGCTCCACCTTCACCTACTGACAGGTGAGGCATCGTGAAACAAACTCTGCTACATCCTTCTTCATACCCGGCCACCAGTGCTGTCGTCTAAGATCTTGGTACATCTTCTCTACTCCTGGATGTACCACCAATGGGGAAGTGTGAAACTCTCTCAGAACCTCCTCTTGTAATGCAACTGGTACCATGGTATGTCCTCTGAAAAGGATGGAGTGCTCTCCTCCTACTGAAAATCCATCAGGTGTCTGTCCTGAGGATATCTGTGCACGTCGCGTCTCACAGTCAACATCCTCACGATGTGCCTCTCTGACCCTCTAAAGTAGTGGAGGAGTGACTGTGAGTGACTGTAGTAAGGCTACTCCATCTCTATCCATGAATGATATCTGCAACGCGGCTAGCTGCTTCGTCGCCTCTCCAAGTAGCTGAATGCCCGACCTCCTGCTGAGAGAATCAGCTACTATGTTTCCCTTCCCATAAGTATAGACTATCTCAAAGTCATAGTCTTGGAGGAACTCGAGCCATAACTGTTTTCTCGGGTTCAGGTCCTTCTACGAGAAGTTGTACCTGAGACTATGGTGGTCAGAGTAGACTGTAAAGCGCTCGCCCATCAGATAGTACAGCCACATCTTCAAGGCGAATACCACTTCTGCTAACTCCAGGTCATGGGTAGCGTAGTTATGCTCATGATACCTAAACTGTCATGATCCATAGGCGATCACTACCCACTCTTGAATCAGGACACACTCGAGTCCGGTCCCTGATTCATCGCAGTAAACTACGTACCCTACGCCCTCCTCCGGTAGCCTCAAGATGGGTGCACTAGTCAATCTTTGTCGCATTTCCTGGAAGCTCTACTGACATCTATCTGACCACATGAAGGGCTTACCCTTCTTCGTCAAAGCTAAAAGTGGTGCTACAGCTCTAGATAAGTCTGGAACAAATCTCTGGTAGTACCCAGCCAGACCTAGGAAACTTCGCACCTCCGTCACGCTCTTGGGTGGCTCCCAAGCTAGAACTGCCTTGACCTTCGTAGGATCCACCGCAACTCCAACCTCAGAGATGAAGTGCCCCAAGAAGTGGACCTCTCGAATTCAGAACTGACACTTCAAGAGATTACCATAAATCTGGTTCTCTCAGAGTGTGTCCAGTACAACCTGCAAGTGGTAGGCATGCTCCTCCTCAGTAGTCGAGTAAATAAATATGTCGTCGATGAAGACTACAAAAAATCGATCAAGGTAAGGCCGGAAGATCCTATTCATGAGACTCATGAACACTGCTAGAGATTTGGTTACACCGAAAGGCATAACCAAGAACTCATAGTGGCCATACCGTCACCTGAAGGTCGTCTTCTGCACATCTTCATCTCGAACTCTGAGTTGATGATAGCCCAACCTGAGGTCTATCTTCAAGAACCAGCATGCTCCCTTGAGCTGATAGAAGAGGTCGTCAATCCTCAGAAGTGGATACTTGTTCTTTACAGTCACCTGATTCAGGCGATGGTAGTCAACACACAGTCACAAGCTACCGTTCGCCTTCTTGGCGAACAAAATCAGGGAAGCCCAGGGTGAAACACTAGGTCGGATGAATCCATTGCCCTGCAAGTCCTCCAGTTGTACCTGTAGCTCTCAAAGCTCGGCGAGAGCCATTTGATATGCTGGAGTAGATATCAGGGTTGTCCCGGGGTACAATTCAATATAGAATTCTACCTCTCTACGAGGAGGTAGTCCTGGAACATCGTCAGGAAAAACATCTGCATACTGATCCACCACAACAGGAAAACTCAGACTCCTCACATCGACTGCTCCTAGGACGAGACTACCCAACTAATGAGTGATTGACTATCCTCTCCTCTGTGTGAGTCCATACTGCGCTAAAAAGGCTCCCTTATCATCGGTTAAGGTGAACCTACTCCCATCGGTGCAGACACACTGCACCTTGCGCCTAATACAGTCGATCTGAGCATGGACTGTAGATAACCAATCCATGCTCAAGATGACGTCGTAAGGCCTCGACGCCACTACAAGAAGATCCCAGCCAAAGCTCTCGCCTCCTAGAGTAAGCTCACAATACCAGAACCAGTGCGTAATCATTGGGTCTACTCCCGTAGGAGTCTCTATCTGTAAGGATCGAGCCAATGGCTCTGTTGGAATCTCCGAGTTCTGAACAGGGGCAGCGGAAATAAAATAATGACTTTGTCCTATGTCTATAATAACTATATAAAGGGTAGAGTAGACACAGATAGTACCTTGAATCATCTCAGGTGCGCTGTGGTCGTAGGTCTCCACTGCCTGAAGCTGAGCCTGCCTCTGCTTGCCAGCACCCTGTGGTCGGGGTGGACTTCCTGGTGGTGGTGGTGGTAGATCCCTGAAGCGTCGTCCACCACCTGCTACTCAGCCAGCTCCTCTACCTTGTCCGCCTGATCCCTGCAGACTACCACGGTTTAACCTCTTCCTCTTCTTGGGTGGTCCCTCAACCATCTGTTGCTCCTCTGCATGGCGAGTCGGGTAGTCACGATCCATGTGGCTCTTCCCGCCGCATGCATAGCATTGTCTGCCTCTCGAATGACTGGCTCTGCTGCGTGTTCCCCTCACCTTCGAACCAGTATCCTGAGGTCGTCCACCTGATGGTCTGGTCCACTTGGACCTCTGCGACATATTTCTACCGCCGGTTGCAGAAGACTTTGCTACGTGTCACCCTTCGGTAGGCCTCGTTGCTGGTGTAGACTCAGTAAGAAAGCTCTCCACAAGAAGGGCTCGCTCCAGTACTCCTGCCTGCATCGGAATACTGAGGCAGATCATCGAATCCCTAATCTCATGCCTCAGTCCCTGATCAAAGGTTCGGGCCCGGAAGAATAGATCCCATACCATGTCAGTGGAATAGCGCGAGAGGTCAGTAAATCTCGCTGAGTACTGGGCTACTGTCATGTTTCCCTACCGCAGCTGTAGTAGTTCCTGAATGTGCACCGCACGGAGGGTGGATGTAACTAACTCTGAGAGAAAGAGTCTCTCAAAGTCCAACCAAAGTAGTGATGCCTCGTCGTGCACCTGGAGCATCAGTCTCCACCATCTACCTGCTGCTGCGTGCAGGGGACTCACCGCAAGGATCGCCAGGAGGTCAGCTAGTGTCCCTACTAATCTGAAGACTCGGACAACAACCTACATCCAGTCCTCGGCTGCCTGAGGTTCCATATCCCTGTGGAACCTGGGCGGTCTCTGATGATTAAACTCGTGCAGTGCACTCAGGCGACGTGTAATCTCAACTGCTGGGGCTGGTGGCATCGGTGGCTCGGTGGGTAGAGGTATCACTGGTGCCTCCGCTGTAATGGGGCCCTGCACCGAGGCCTCATCACTCGATGGGTTGTCGTCTCTCACAAAGCTCAGAACCCTAGATGGTTTCCATCATGGGGCCATCATGAAAAGAAACAGGCGTGACATGGTTAAAACAGTATACCTGGTGAGCTTACACAATGAAATCGCAAAGAAAACTTTTGAAACACACATGCAATCAATGTTTTTGTGCACTGAGTCGGAAATCATAAGTCAGGGTCCTGGTGAATGGATATGTTGGCCACCTCACTAACACTGGACTCCCTGGACTGATAACCACACTCAATACCCTTAACATTATTGCTTCATACAGAAGAAATTATCAGAGTCCTGAGTTCTGCGGTAGAACCGACTCCTTTGATACCAATTTGTCACGACCCGCCCTTGGGGCCCGTGCCATTACTACCCCAAGCCTTCCTTCTATAGTCCAGGGGCTGGTGACTAGAACCAAAGTCATAAATCCCGATAAAAGGGAATTAATTGCCTTTATATAAGAAAACAAACACCACAGAGTACACAAGCTGAAGTAAACGCTATGTAAACTGAGTACAAAAGTAAGTGCTGGAAAGTAAATGGGCCAGAATACAAACCCAACTGAAAAGTACGGTACAACTGAAAAGAAAGTACAACAGCACTAAAGTAAATCAGTAACCACCGAGTCGGCCTCTAGCTATCCCACATGAAGGGTGGGTACAGATGATATCCTCAGCTCCTCGGGTCCGGCCGTCCGCTCCGTGTACGTCCCGCCTTTTAGTCCACCTCCAGGTACCATCCCGCTCCACAATCCTCAACCACGATCAGCGTTGTCCGTCGTCTGCAACCAACACAACGTAGTGCGGGCATAGCCGGTGCAGGGGTGAGTATACGATACTCAGTAGGATCCCCAAGACCCCCGAAGGTCTCCCAGAATCCAAAAAGGATAAACCACAAAGGAAGGATACAAACACGAAGTATCAACCAACTCTACTTAGGTATATGCCCATATATATACCTAAGTCATCATTTCCAGTTTGGCTCCAACTCACGAGCCCAAGTACAATCCAGTCCACACAGGAAAGGATAACCCAATCCACACAGGAAAGCAATTCAATCATATCGATGATAATGATTGAAAGTCAAGACTCATCTCACATAGGTATACTACTCACGAAGAGGGGTGGAGATGATTAGATGTAGCCTCTGAATCATCTCCTATGCCGAACCCACGTAGGATCCAAGTACAGAAGTCGTCGCTGCCGAACCCATATAGGATCCTAGTATAGTAACCATCATTGTCGAACCCATGTAGGATCCAAGTACAGTTTTCATCGCTACCAAACCCACGTAGGATCCAAGTACAGTCCTCCTCGCTATCGAACCCACGTAGGTTCTAAGTACAGTAACCGTCATCATCGCAGTCGCAGCCAGCTCTAGGGTTCCCGCACATAGCACGCTCGATTCTGGGAGGGTCCACTCCATGAACCAAGGGTGTTGATACATCAACTATCACAAAGTCCAGAGTTGATGTATCAAAAAGTTCCATCTTGTCAATAGGAACTCAACGCGATAGACGGCGCGTCAATCAGATGCCCGGTTTGAGAGTTATTGGATTTTTCATCCGAGGGGCCCGGTTGGTTTTTAAGTTAAAACCAACCTGATCATACTCCATATAAGTCCAAACCTCAAGAGAAGTAATCCAAAATAACCTTCTCACTAATATTAATTCAATGTGATCGACGGCACGTCATTCAGACGTCTGGTCGTTAAGTTATAAGCATTTCTGCTCTAAGGGCCCGGTTGGTTTCGGGTTCGAACCAACCCGTCCGTACACAAAAATTACCTAAACCTTGATTGTAATATACAAAAACTACCGTCTCAATCCAAGGATCCCTATGAAACTGACGGTGCGTCTATCGGAGGTCTTCAGCCCAAGATATGGGTATTTGAATGAACCTATCTGAAAATAGGGGGATGGGCCCGGTCTGACCCGGCCCAATACCCCCTGGGTCGGACCAAACCGGGCCGACCCGACCCGGTTCCAGGTCCTGCCCATTTGGGTGCAGCCTAGCCCAGTTAGCGTGGCCCGGCCCGACGCTATCAGCCCGTCCCAGCGCGGTCGGCCCGGCCCAGCTTAGAAGCCGGCCGCGGCTCGGCTCTCGGCCAAGCAAGGTGCGAAGGGGGGGCACCGCCCCCCTGTTTCCAAAACGTCTGGTCGTAATGGCCGGCCTTGGTGAACTGTGGGACCCCTTTGGGTCCCGCCTCTAGGTGGCGCCGGAGGCCGGCTGAGCCCGGCCACCCCTGCTGGTGACCGCCGCAGCGCTACGGCACCGTGCACCCCCGTCGCGGCCTGCTCCGGCTGCGGTTTCCTTCGTTTATGCGCGGTGCATCGACACCACACTGCCTTCGCCGCAAAGTTCAACGAGGATCAACAAATAAAAGGGGAGGAGGATCGTCCGTGTTTGTGCGGTCTGATCTCCTCCCGTTATGTCGATAACAAGCGGACAATTTAATTAACAAACAATGTTAAATTAATCATGAATGTAAATAACCCCTACCTCGAAGAAATTTCACAGTTGTAAAGCGCCGTGGATGATGGTGTCATTCCCGTCGTCGTCGTTGTGCACCCGAGGAAACGTCGTCTTCTCTTTTATCACAGAGAGAAGATGATGATTGCACTTCAGTCACCGAGTCGTTCTTCACTTGAAGAGATGACGTTATTCATGGTAGGATTGAAGTTCTTTGCGAGAGGATTAAGTTCTTCTAAATAGAAAAGAGCTCTCTCACCAAATTCCTCACACTACAAAACTAACCAAATAAAATAAGGCCTCCCCTTATTTTATTATTTTTCCAAGCATTTCAAATTTCCAAAATTCAAACACATAATTCAATTAATTAAAGAGGTTCAATTAATTAAATTAATGTGTGTTTGCATTATTAAAGTGGAAGAGGAGAAGTCACATAATTAAATACAAGGTGGGGTTTAATGGAGATTTTAAGGAGTTATGGGGAATGTGAAGGGTTGGGGCTCGTGCGGGCCCCACCTCACATTTATCCTCACATGGGTAGTTAGGGTGCCAGTGGGTCCCACCCTAACTTCCCCATGTAGGATAAATCTACTTAGGTTAGGAATACAATTTTTACCACAAATTTTATTCAATTCAATTCAATTCTTTATTAATCCCAAAATTTAAGCAACTCCTCTCGAGAAAACGCACCTTGGGTAAAGTCCCTCTTAAGCAATTATCGGCGTTGTGGTTCCATCGGTGTCCTCAGATTTCAATTCCGAGCACCGGTTCAAAAGATAGAAAAACCCGCTCGTTCGTTCGCTAAACATACCTGAGCTAAACTTCGGAAATTTATTCCAGTCACACCGGGCCTCGGAATCAGGTGTCGTTAGAATCTACGTTCTCGTAAAATCCCAAAGAATTTAAGAAAAAAATTCCCTTGAAATTTACAGGTCTTTACAGTTGTGATTTTGAAAATAAATATTTTAAATATCCATCCTCATAGCATGGTTATAATCATAACTCTTATATTATTAGGACACCATAGTAGAACGGTGTTGTGAAAAGGAGAAATAGAACCCTTCCAAAAATTTCCCAGACCATTCTCAATGATTATGATTTAACCATTTATTTTCAAGTAAAAGCTTTGATTGAATCTTGCTATATTATTAAAAGAGTTATAATTATACCTCTTTTAAAGAAACCCCCATACGAGTTATGGAATGGTATTTAAAAATTCAACTACTGTATATTTTTTTAAAGTACTTATACTCAATACAAAATAGAATTTTGAAAAAAAATCATCCAAATGTGATAAGGGAATTTTCCTTGGATAATCAACATCTAGTAAATCATATCGGGTATTCGTCAAAATACCAATATTTTGAAAGAATGTAAATACCTTGACCCCTAGTAGCCTAAAGTCATCGGTTACTTTCTTACATTGTCATAAGATAATAGGAATCACATCCTGAAGGACCGTATAGTTTAGTATACTTGGAAAAATAGATGCATAATTGAATCTCACATTATAATTGAAAATATAAAATATAACATAGTATTTTCTTGGAGAGAATCATTGTTTCCTCTAACATAACTCTATATATTAATTATAATACACATCTTGGAATCCTAGGGAAGGAAACAAAAGAAAGGGGTGAGATCAAATTTTTAGTAAGGTTATACGTATAGAGGAAGATATTATGAATAAATAATCATAATAAATATGGAAAGGTAAATAACTAGAACACATTTCATTTAATCAATTACATGATCATAATATGGTAGGAATAAATTATAATCAAATAATTCCATATAAATAACCACATGGGATTGAAACTTAACCATGGATATTCTAAATAATCTAATAATCACATCAAACATCAATAAAAAATAACATAATGAGATAAATCATAATATTTAAAATCATAAACATACTTCTAATACCTTTCATAATAAATTTTAAAACTATGGGTAAAACCCCAATTAATTTGGCCAATCGGTTTTATTAATGAAACCTACTAATGCATCAAGGGGCTCTATAATTTTGGGGCCCACCCATCGCTTAATAAGTCCAAATCATTACTAATAATAAATGGGTGAAACATAATCATCATAAACATTTTTATTGGAAAATCTATCATATGAAATGTTAATACTTTCCCAAATCAATAAACATAATCATAAACCCTTCAATATAATATATAAAATGGTATCAAAATAGTATATCCCAATCAAATAATTATAATCCATCTAGATAAATAATAAAAATTTAATAATTAAAACATATTCCCAATGAATCATAAGTACAATAAATTTTTGATGTAATTTATGAATAGAAGTTCCATAAAAATGTCATTAAAAACTTTCTTTAGAAAAATGTGTTTTTTACTTTGAAATTATTGTCAAAATTAAAGTTCAAAAAATATTTTGAAAATAATTCTATTTGAAAATAACCTTTAAAACTTATAAATTATTCTTTAAAAAATTTATTTTTAATGAATGAAATAAATTCCATACATGTCGTACACATTAAAAAAATATTCTTTTCACATTTTTATTAAAATCCAAACAAACCTTATTTGAAAAATTACATGAATATTCCTTTCAAAATAATTGTAAAAATTCAAAAATGGGTAAAATTTTATTAAATAAATTATTTTTATAATTCTAAAAACATTTTTTAAATTTTTTTTAGAAAACATGGTTTTTGAAGAAAATGGATTTTCAATCGAAGAGAGAAATGAAGTCAAATTTTATTAAAAACAATTTAAGTACCAAAGAGAGAAATATGGTACTATTATTTGAAAAAATCATGAATAAATATAGTATAATAAAATTAAATTGTTTTATTATAAAATGATAAAATAATTTCCTTCAATGGAAATTTAAGTATAAACTATCCTGAATAAAATATGATTGAAACATAAATCTCTTTCCACTTTGGTAACTTTTGAATCATAAGCCCCATGAAAAAAATAAAATAAAATGAAACATTAAATACCATTAATATAAATATATTATTGATATAACATATCAAAAGGTTCATTATATACACTGAACTAATGGAATAATTAGTGAATATGACATATGTCTCACGGAAGTAAAAGTGAGACAAGAAACCCTTACCTTAGGTTCGACTTCCTTTGTATGTGTCTGAACCTCGTATATAATAAATATAGGTTTCTTATAAATCTATTACATAATCATAATAATATATTTCATACCATATATTATTTACTTGTATTATTTTTATGACTTTTTTATTAATGATTCAATGTTAAAATCACTATTTCATATGATAATTGCTTAGTTTTTCATGTATGTTTTGTTTCAATAATTTCTTCCCATTTATATTGATCATGGTTACATAATATCAAAAAATTTAAACATGATATAAATTTCATCTATATTAATTATATATTAATTTATATTAATCTATAAAATTGAGAGATAGAGAATGGATTACATCGTTCATGGAGACAGTAGGTCATACGTACGCATGAATGTTTTTTTTTCATTTTTCTCGATGGATGGAATAAAAGAAAAATAAATGTTAATTAAACTTTTTAAAATAATTATTATTTTAAATATTTAATTTATACTCATCAAATACATCCTTATTACTATCCATGTAAAAATAAAATGAATAACATTTCACGTCACTATGTGGAGGTGGTAGTCCACACGTACGCAGGAGCGATGTTGTTATTTTCCAATAGTATGGAAGGTAAGTAGTTTTATGTGATATTATATTTATGGAATTATATTTAGGTATTAAATATCATATATATTCATTAATCTTAACCATACTACCTTACAAATAAATTTTAAGGTAAAAATTAATCACATCGCTCCGTGAGGTGGTAGTCCATTGTACATAGGAGTGACATTATAATATCCCCCCATGGAATGGTAAGTAAGAATTTATATGTGATATAAAAATTATATAAGTATAATAATTTCATTAATATAATATAAAAAAAATTAAATACATAATTATATCCATACTTGAATGGTGGTAATGGAAAACTAATTACATCAGTTCATGAGGCGGTAGTCCGTTTACACACGATCGAAGGTTTTGTTTCCCATTTGATGGAACTGGAGATGGTTCTGGGTTATTAAATTAACATAATAACATCTCATTATATATTGGATACTTTTTTTATTATATTATCATATTCAAATAATATTTTAATAAGGTTTATGAAGAAATAAAACTAATACGCATATTTAAGAATTTTACCTCTTCTTCGGAGAGCCTCTTTAGGTTTATATCTGAAGCCTTTATAGGAGATATTTATAATCAAAAAAATCATCTAAGATGTTTGTAAGTAATTAGTTAAATTATTTTGGTAGTTATTTGATAAACCAAATGGTTTTTTATGTGTTAATATGGGAGTATATGGGGTGGCCTTTTATAAGTGGGGGAGAGGACGCACATGGAATTTTCTAAAATATAAAGAGTACCCACATTTTTATCATGAAACAAGCCTCTAAAATGGGTCATTTTCAAACCTTAGAGGTGATAAGGTATAAATATTCCCATTTAATGGGTTTTTTACAAGTTTTAGATCTTTTTTAACTCTTATATTCTTTGTTTAACCCCACGATAAACCTATTTTTACCTTAACCATGATATTTAATTTTTATTGTTTTCACTATTAATTATTTTCAAAAAATAAGTTGAACTTATTAAATAATATAAATTATTTTTATTCCAAATATGGAATCCATTTTTTTCTAATTAAATTTAAATAATTTAAATAATTTAATTTAAAATTAAACCCACATACGTGTCGAAAAAATGGTTTTTCCAAAGATAAACTTTCAAAAGTTTGAAAAAATATATCATAATTCAATATGAAATTGATTAAAATTAACTACATTTCATATATTGAAATATAATTTTACAAATTATACTTTAAAACTAATTTAAAATATAATTTTACTTTTTAAATAGTATAAATGAAATAGTATTTTTCAATTAAAACCAATATTTTTCAATATTCATCAAAAAATAATAATCATTTCAAAAAAATCCCAAAAAATATCTCAAGGGTAATTTTTACATGTAGATTTCAAAAATTAATTTTATTTTTTCAAAAAAAATTCTATAAGTGGTAATAAATAATTTTAAATTATGTGCGTAAATCGCGACTAAACTATCTTTTGGAAAAATACATTTTTTTATAAAAGTTTTATTTTTCTTTAAAATGGTTCTTATTTTATTTATAATAAATATATAATAAATGAGTTTATTTTATAAATTTTTAGACCATATAATTTTCATAATTTATTTATTTATTTTTAAACCTTCTAACTTAACATATTGGTTATAATTTTCATATTTAAATAAAAATATTTTAAACGAGTATAACATTTTGTTTAAACCAAGTGTTGTGTGCCTCACAATCTATCAAAGTGATTGAATTTATTTAAAAATAAATTTATCAAAAAGTATCAGTGTGTTAAATTCTCTTACAAACTTTTTGTTTCATTTCATGTACTTTATCAAATATTATGTTCCTCTTTGAAAATATTAGGGTGTTATATTCTTCCCACCTTAAATAAATTGCATCCTCTCAATTTAAACTTGATCTTGGTAATCAAGGGTTTGACATTTGAAAATACCATTCTTTAAAAAGACACATCATAAAAGGGTTAAAAAAAGTTCAACTTTATAAGAGATAAAGGTAAATACAAATTTAATCTGGAATAACTCATAACTAAGTTTCAAAATAAGAGAACATTGGTGAGAAGTGAAGATAAGGACATGGAATAAAAGCATAAATAATTATGGAAAGTGATAGATATAATTGATCATAAGAATGTGGGTGATCTAGGAAGATTAATGAACAAAAAACCATAAATCTATAAATGTTGAAAGGACTATCCATTCCTTAGAATTGATGGTATTAGGATAACATTTTCATTTCAAGATCCTTTTCCTAGAGTTAATAATTTTCTTACTATCTAAGAATATAATTAAATATACTTACTTGATATATTTATATTTAAAAATTAAAATTTAATACTTTGGATTTGATTTGATCAATTTCCACTTCAACCATTACTGTAATAAATTAATATCAAAAAAATAATTTTTTATGCCTAGAGCACTAAAAATAAATTTTAACGGATTGAAATATCCATAAAAGAGTAACAAAATATTCCTCGCATATTTACTAAAACCAAAATGGTTAGAAAAAAGTTATCCTATATAATAAATTATTCTATAATACCTCAATAGTAACTCTTAAAATATAACTTAATCCATTTCATAAATCTTTAACCTTAAGACTTTTCCAAAATATGTCTAACCAAATTCAAAGTCCAAAAATTTAGATGGAAGGTCACTAAATAATCATTATATTCCCTAAAAAATATAAAGTGACTCTTATTTTAACATCCCAAATATTTTAATACCTCAGTCACCATAAAACCTTAATGAAAACATGAATGCTTCTAAAAATAAAATCTAATATTGTCTAATATATTCCATAAATCTAAACATGTAGTAAACTCCAGAAAATATAACATAAACCATCAAATCACTAACCAATTTCAATGTCACCAATACTATCCCATAAAAATTTATTTATCATTATTATATCAACACAAAAAAATATTAAGGTTTATATTCCCCCAATCATGTGTTTTCAAAAATGATCAACTTGCCACAGAATCACTTTTTCTTATCATCGGTATCATTCAACATATGCTCTCAAATACTTAAAGAAAAAGTACTACATTACAATTCCTATATATTTCATAATTAATATAACTATAATATCATTGATGAAATAATCCTATAACAAAATTCTTTAATCAAAACACATTTACATTAATCATTCCTCTTTATATGTGGTAATAGCATAAGCTTGACCTTGATCCCTTAGCTTCTTTTGATACATGTTTTTTTGATGCTTGGGGAATTCATTTGCGTAGTTCCCCATATACTTATAGTTGAATAGTTGAGAATTAAAAAATTATTTATTTACCTTAAAATCATGAACATGGTTTCCTTTAACTCCATACCTATAGAAAATTCTTATTCCCATCAAGCAAGTACCATGGTTTTTATTTCCATAATTTTCACATGTGGGAAAACCATTATTTCCCTTCTTCCCCTTATCTATTTTTTCTCTATCATACTATTATTCTATTGTTTAGATTAAAATACATAATACTTATATAATTATTTCTCTGTATTTATAGAACATGGTACTATGTTCTCATATGATTAGTATGTTTGAGAGACTAGTTCCCTTTAAACTATTAGCTTAATCCCATCAAAGAAATGATCATCCTTACTCTTTGGATGATGTGTATAGATATAGTTCTCATTAATTATATTAGGTTCTATTTATAAATAATGTAATACACTATATTAGATCATAACATTATGTATCATAATGTATAATCCCAAAACTAGTGTAATACATCACATAAATTTAAAAAAAATGCATGGATAATCTCATAATCATAAACATGGTTTCTTTGAGAACTTTTCCAAATCAAAAAATATTTTCAAATAATTAATAATTTTTTGTAAAGAAAACTTAAATTAACCTAATCATATCCCCGAGAGTTCCAAAACAGGAGTGTAGTAAGGCCTGTTATCGTGTACCAAGTAATTATCAAGTCAATCTTGAGACGCCTTTTTCAGATTTATTACTCCTAGGTACATTTGTTCCAGAAACAAATCCACCTATAGTATTCATATAGGGATTTATTTATAGGAGAAACCACATAATATATTCTATACAAAAACATTAGGATGTTATTTTATACTTATCCACAATTTATATCATAAATTTATGTTCCCTAATATATGTTTTCCTAAATTTAGTTCCCAATGTTTTTACTAAATCTTCTCTGATACCAACTATAAAGACCCTGACCCTAGTATCCAAGAGTTAGTGGTTACTTTATTACATTGGCATAAAATATAAGGAATCATATCCCGAAGGACTATATAGTTTAGTAGTCTTGGTTAACTATACACATACACGAATCTCACATTACAATTGAAAATATAAAATATAGTATAGTATTTTCTTCAAGTGAATCATTATTCCCTCTAGCATAACCCTACTTATCAGTCATAATACACATATTGGTATTCTAGGAAAAGAAACATAAGAAATGGGTGATCTAAAATGATTAGTAATGGTATGCATACAATTTAAGATATCATGAATAAAAAAGAATAATCAATATGTTAATGCAAATAACTGAAACACATGTCATTCAACCAATTACATGAGAATAATATAGAGGGAATTAATAATGATCAAATAATTCCATATAAATAATTAAATTTTCTTGAAGCTTAACCATAGATATTATAACTACTATAATAATCACATGGAACATCAATAAATAATCACATAATTAGGTAATGCATAATTTTAGACATCATAAACATATTGTCAAGACCTTTCACAAGGGAGTTTAAAAATATGGGTAAAAACCCATTTAATTTTACCAACTGATTTTTCTCATGATAAATACTGACACATCAAGGGGATTTGTAATTATATGACCCACCCATCACTTAATAAGTCAAATTAATTACTCATATTAAAGGGGTGAAACATAATAAATATAAACATTCATATTAGAAAAACTATCATACAAAATGTTAATACTTTCCCCAATCAATAAATGTAATCTTAAACCATGTAGAGTAATATAGAAAATGGCATCAAAATAGTACATCCTAGTCAAATGATCATATAACATCTATATAAATAATAAGGATATAATCATTACAATATATTCCTAGTGGATAATAAGTATGATAAATGGTTCATGTCATTGATGAATAGAAATACAATAAAAATTCCATTAAAAACTTTCTTTAGAAAAATATCATTTTTTTACTTTGAAAATATTATTAAAAATAAAATTCCACAAAATATTTGTAAAATGATTTTATTTTAAAATAAACTTTGAAACTTATAAATTAATCTTTAAAATATTTATTGGTCATTATAATGAAAAATTTAGTACATTTCATACACGTTAAAACAAATATTCTTTTCACATTTTTTGTAAAAGACAAATAGAATGTGTTTGGAAAATAAAATGAATATTTATTTCAAAAAAATAGTAAAAAATAAAACATGGGTAAATATTTATTTAATAAATAATTTATATAATTCTAAAAATATTTTTCAAAACATTTTTAGAAAACATGGTTTTGGAAGAATTATGATTTTTGATCGAAGAGAGAAATGAAGTCGGGTTTAATTAAAAACAAGTTCCCATTCATTTTAAGTACCAAAAAGAGTAATATGGTACTATTACTTGAAACACAATGAATAATAAGAGAATAATAAAATGAAATGGTTTTATTATACAATGATCAAATAATTTCCTTCAATGGAAATTCAAGTATAAACAATCCAGATTCAAATGAGATTGAAACATAAATCTCTTACCACTTTAGTGACTTTTGAATCATAAGAAAAATGAAAGAAAAAACATCAAATGAAAAATTAAATACTATTAATAGAAATATATTCATGATATAAAATATAGAAATATGTAGTATATATACCACACAAAATGAATAAGTGGTGAATATGATATATGTCTTATGGAAGTAAAAGTGAGATGAGAAACCCTTAACTCAAGTTCAACTTCATTTGTATGTTTTTGAACATCATATGTAATAAATATAGGTTAATTATACATATATTATAAAACCATAATCATATATTTCATACCATATATGATTTACTTATAGTCTTTTATGACCCGTTTATTAACAATTCTTTGTTAAAATCACTATTTTGGTGATAATTGCTTCATTTTTCATGTATATTTTCGTTCTGTAGCTTTTTTCTTTTTATATTTATCATAGTTACATAATATTAAAAACATTAACCATGATATTAATATCATATATATTCATTTTATATTTATTTATAGTAATATATAAAATTTAGAGATAGAAAATAGATTACATTGTTCATGGAGATAGTAGGTCGTACATACACATGAATGTTATTTCCATTTTTATTATTGGATGGAATGAAAATAAAATAAATATTAATTCAACTTATGTTATATATATCATTTATATTAATCAAATACATCCTTATTACCAACCATTTAAAAGTAAAATGAAAAACACTTCATGTCGTTATGTGGAGGCGACAGTCCACACGTACGTATGAGTGATGTTATTATTTTCCAACGGATTGGAAGGTAATAGGTTATATGTAATATTATATTTATATAAGTATTTTTAGGTCATAAATATCACAAATATTCATTAATTTTAACCTTATTAACTTCCATGTAAAGCGTAATCAAAAAATGAATCACGTCATTTCGTAAGGCAGTAGTCTACCACACACACAAGTGACATTATCGTATCCCCAAATGGAATGGTAAGTAAGAAGTTATATGTGATATAATAATTAAATAAGTACAATAATATCATAAATATCATATATTAATTTAAATCCATCACTATATTCATTCTTGAAATATGGTGTAGGAAAACGAATTACATCGGTTTGCAAGGCGGTAGTCCACCGTACACACGATCAACAATTTCGTTTCTCAATTAAAGGAATTAGAGATGGATCTTGGGTATTAAATTAGAATAATAGAATCCAAGTATATATTAGATAATTTATTTATTATATTACCAAATTTTAAGATGATTTTAAGGAGTTTTAATGAGAAATAAAACAAATATGCATGTTTAAGAATTCATCCTCTTCTTCGAAGAGCCTATTTAAGTTTACACTAAAGAACTTATTATGAGTAATTACTAATCAAAATAAGGACTACAGTATGTTGGGAGTGAATTAAGGAATATATTTTTGTACTTATTTTCTGAACCAAATGATTTTTGAAGTGTGAAAAGGTGGGATAGGGGTGGCCTTTTATAAGTGGGGGAGAGGACGCACATAAAATTTTTTAAAATATAAAGTGATACCCACATTTTATCATGAAAAAGGCCTCTAAAATAGGTAATTCTAAATCCTTAGAGGTTATACATCTAAATATTTCTATAAAAAATTGAACAAGTTTTAGTTAATATTTAATACTTATCTTCTTAGTTTAACCCCACAGTAAACTCATTTTTACCTTAACCGCGGTAATTAATTTTCACTATTTTCACTATTCATTATGGTAAAAATTTAATTTAAACTTATTCGATAATATATATTATCCTGATTAAAAATATAGAATCAATTTTTATAAATTCAGTCCAAATAATTAGAATAATTAAATTTAAAATTAAACCCACATACACATAAAAACGGTTCTTCCAAAAAAAATTACAAAGGTTTAAAAAGTTTTTATATCATAATTGAATATAGAATTGATTAAAATGACCTAAATTAGTTAAATTGTAATATAATTGAACTAATTTTACTTTAAAACAAATTTAAAATATAATTTAACCTTGTAATTAATTTAAATTAAAGGGTGGTTTTCAATAAAAACCAATATTTTTCACTATTCGTCAAAAAAATTAATCTTTTTAGAAAAATACTGAAAATTAACCCAAGGATAATTTTGAAATATATATTTAAAAAATAAATTTTATTTTATTAAATAAATTTTTTAAAATTGGTAAAAAAAATAATTTTAAATTAGTACGCAAAGCATGATTAAGTCATCTTTTAGAAAACTATAGTTTTTCATAAACCATTTATTTTTATTTTAAATGGTTCTTATTCTATTTATAATCAATAGATAACCATTGAATTTATTTTATAAATTATAGTTTATATAATTTTCATAATTTAGTTATTTTTATTCCTACCAACCTACTTAACTTCTTGGTTGTAATGGTCAGTTTAAATAATAATATTTTAAGAGTATCATGTTTCGTTTAAACCTAGTTTTGAATGAATTAAAATATATAAAAGTGATTTAATTTATTTAATGATAAATATATCACAAAGTCTCATTTCATTACATTCTCTTTAAAGATTTTTGTTGTGCTTCATATACGCTATCAAAGATTATGTTCCTCTTTTAAAATCTTGAGATGTTACAAAGAATCTGTATATGTAAAATTTGTTGAGACAGATCTATAGGAACATAATACTTATTTATAGAATATTTAGGATGACCTTTCTAATATGAATATTAATTTTAAACCAATTGAATTTTTTTCAAACATTATGTATAAAAATCTCTCAATTCTGAGGAACTATTTAAACTTGAACTTGTAAAAGAAAATGAAGTATCAAATACTTTTATTACTCTAGATATTAGGGATCATAGAAACCATACCTTATATATAGTATTAGGAGACCTAAATAGACAAAAAAATCAGAGATTATCTAATAAATAAAGTTGAACATCACACTTTGTTATCAAAACTTGAACCTAAGAACATCACAGAAGCAATAAATGTTGAGTTCTGGTTAATGGATATAAAATAAGAGCTAAATCAATTTGAAAGAAATAGAGTCTCAGGACTAGTTGAAATACCCAATTACTACATAACCATTGGAAATAAATTGGTGTTTAGTAATAAGGTAGATGAGTCAAGGATTATAATTAGAAATAAATCCAGATTGGTTTCACAAGGATATAGTCATGAGGAAGGTATTGAATATGAAACAACCTTTAAACCAATATCTAGAATTAAAGATGTCAAAATGTTACTTGCTTGTGCAACACATTTGGATTTCAAATTATATCAAATGTGTGTCAATATTGAATTCATAAATTTTTATATAATTGAGGATTTTTTTGTGGAACAACCCCCAAGATTTTAAAACCCTTATTCTCTAAATCATGTTTTTAAATTTACAAAAGTGTTATATGGTTTAAAACAAGCTCCTAGATCTTGGTATAACAGGATCAACTCATTTTTGATTTCTAAAGTATTTTCTAAATTAATATATTATCCTAATTTATTTATTAGAAGAATTCAAAATATTTTTTAGTAGTAAAAATCTATGTAGATGATATTATTTTTGGATCGTCAAGAAATTATTTATGTACTGAATTTTAAAAAATAATATGAAATGAATTTAAAATTAGTTTAGTGGGTGAGTTAAAATTATTCCTTGGATTTTATATTTTTTAAAATAAGTAAGGAATTATTTTAAATCTAAGTATATTAAAGACCTTTTCAAACTTTTTGGTATAAATAATAATAAAGGTGGTGATACTCTCATAAGTACAAATTGTAAATTGGATCTTGATAAAAAAATGGGAAACTAGTTGATAAAACTAATTACAAAGTTATTATTAGAATTTTACTATACTTAACTATTATATAACCATATATTATGTTTAGTGTGTGTATATGTGCTCATTTTCAATAAAATCCAAAAGAGTCACATTTTATTGCTATTAAAATAATTTTTCAATACCTCAAAAGTATAACCAACATAATGAAGGATAGGAATTTTATTTAGATATTTATTTAGATAAAAATATTTGTGGTTGTAAGTTAGATAGAAAAATTACTTCTGGAACATCTACTTTGTGGTAAAGTCTCTAGTTTCTTGGTGCAGTAAGAAGTCAAATTCTATTACATTATCTACTGTAGAATATTAGTACATAAGTGAAGGAAATTTTTGTGCATAGATTCTATGGATAAAACACACTTTAATATACTATAGATATCAATTTTTAAATGTCCCTATAAATTTTGATAATAAAAGTTTGATAAATATCTCTAATAATTTAGTAACACGCTCAAGGAAAAAGCATACTGATATAAGTCATCACTTTTTGAGAGACCATTTTTCAAAAGGAAATATAACTCTTGAATTAATTGGTATTAAACATAAACTTTCTAATATATTTACAAATCCTTTAAATTTTTAGAGAATCAATTATATCATGCATTAATTGGGTATAATAAATTATTTCTAAATTGTTTCAATTTAGTTTTATCCTTTTTAGTTATTTAAATTCTTATTGTAAATTGTTTAAATTATATTTGATAATTTTTTCATAAAGAAGCCATAAATTTTGGTTCACACAGTCATTATACTAACTGTGAGTTTTTATTCATACGGTTAGCATAACTACCATAAACAGTTGGTCATTTGGTTAGTATACACACTATGAACACTTACTCACATGATCACTATATTTACCATGATTTTTTACTCAAATGGTCACTACTTACCTACTATGAATGTTTTACTCGTGAGTTTAGTATAACTAACATGTGGTTATGATTAGTATACCTAACATACCTTCATTATCACGGATACATAGTTAGTATACTTACCGTGTCTAATTTATACTTATAATTTTTCATGGAAATGTTTTGGCTAGATTTTACTTAAGTTTATTATTATTTTAATCCCTAAATGATTGAAATTAAATTCAAATTAGAATCTGCATTGATATCTATATTTACCCTAAAATTTCTTATTTATTTAAAAACCTTTCATGAAAATTGAAACCCACATGTCTCAAACCTTTTCTCTCATTAAACCAAACCTTTAAAGAAACCGAATCGAATAAAAAATTATAAGGATGAAGCATGTTTTAGAAGACTCGTTTCCTCTTAACTCTCATTATTTAAAGAAATCAAAGAAAACTAAATCTATCATGATTTCAATAGTGAATTTGAGGAATCCACATCTAATTGATCATCCAGTTTCTATAGAAAAAGAAGTTTATTCATAGTGGTTGTAATAGAGAAAATCACTGGTTTGGGATGAGATTCTGAATCATAGATAAGATGATTGGTTTAAAGATAATGGAATTCCATTCTACCCAAAAAAAATTAAGGAGTTTTATGTGAACTTGTAATTTATTATTGGAAATAAAAAGAATATAGTTAAGATAATGATCAATGTGTAAGTTCTAGAGTTTTCTTTTAAGTGTTGGGAAAAGTGATTAAGTGTGTTTCATAAAGAATAATTTGAGGATTACCTGATATCATATCCAATCAATCATGCTCGCTTCAATTTTCAAAGTGATTTAGATGATATAACTAAGAATGGAACCCCCATAATACCAACTTCTATTGAGTTGAGTGGTGAATATAGACTGGTGGTCAAATTCATCCAACACTTGATATGTCCAAGAAAAGCGACTTAGGTATCTTGATTCACCAGAATACTTTTTTATTATTTTTAATGAGAAATATTTTTAAAATAAATCTATATATATATTTCATGAGAAATGTGTATGATTTTTGTAATCCTAGTATGAAATTTAGTTCTTTACCCTACTCAAATATTATTTTATCCTTGTTAGAATATAAATTCTTAGTTATTTAAGGGGTGGAAAGAATAAATTCATCATATTATATTTTCCTCTATTAGAATATTTATAATAAAATAAAATTCAACTAGAACCCATGGAAAAGGGAGTGGGTGTCAAACCCAAAAAAAATTATGAGAGGTTTGATTCAGTGAGATGTCCTTTTAGACCAATGGATTTGGTATAAGGACTCAACCTTAAACATTACATATTCTAGTAACTTTTAATTATAATTCATATTATTACATCTCCAAAGATATTTTGGGTTTATAGTTTTAGATATCTAGGTCATTAATGTTATATAAAAAACCCATATATATATATACAAAGTTGAAACTTTTAATCAGTATCCATTCTTCACACAATATAAAACATTTAAAATAAAACATGATTTTTTTCATCGAAAAACTTAATTATTTTTAACTTGACTTCCTCCTTTCCCTTACCCATCCTTAAAACCTATGAAAAAACATTTTAAAATGTTGGATGGGTACAGGAGGATTAGTAAGGGACATAAAAATAAAGAAAACCCATTAATCCGGTAAAAAATAAAAAAACCCATGAAATTTTTTACCTTTATCTCAATTTTCTTTTGATACAAAGTTAAAAATAATTTTCACATTAAAAACACACACATTTTTTTATCAAATAAAATAACTAAAACCCATAGAAAGAAAATAAAATCCCTTCTTGGAAACTTAGATTATCACATTCATAACCTATTTTAAACTCATGTTAGAAATAACTAGAGCTTAGTTAAATCCATATGATAAACCCTCTGGTAACTCCCTACTTTATTTCTAATACAACTAACATTACCCAATTCATTGGAGTGCTATTTGGTGTCACCCATCATATATGCTATATCGGGCACACCTAGTGCTATATGGGTGCACCCATAATATAAGCTATATCAATCTCACCCACTTCTGATATAATGATTATGTTTTATATCATGAATAAAATATTTTATTCTTGCACTTTTTCATCATAAAACATTTTAAAAATTCTTTTAAACACATATGTAAATCACTTTTGGATATCAAAATACCATTTTATTTTAAAAAACCATTTTTAATACCAAAATAAACCGAAAAAAGGTTTTTCTTTGAATAAAATGTGAAATCATATAAAGTAATCCAAACTTCAAAATAACTGTTATGGCATTGGGAATATTCATTGTCACCATATACATTAAAATATAACATTCTTTTTTCATTTGTAAATAGTATAAATATTCCCTTTTAAAAAAATTTGAAAGAAATAAAAAATATCCATTTCTAAACTCTCATATACATTCATTCCTAGAATCATTTTAAATACATGTTTATGGATGAAAAATATATTTTTAAGGAAAACTTTAAAAGAATATTTAAAAAAATATCTCTTACCACTTTGGAAATATTTGCATCGTAATCCCCATAAAAGAATAAAATTAAAACAAACATTAAATATCATGAGAATAAATACATTCATGATATAAATTTTAAAATAGGCTATATATACACCTCATAAAAGAATAAAGGTGCATAATATCAAAATGTGCCTCAACGAAAGGAAATTGAGACGAAGTCCCTTACCTCAAGTTTGATTCATCACGTTCATTATTTATCTTCATAAATAATAAAATTATATTAATTATTTAATTTATTAATAACATTTTTCAAGTTTAGTATTCCTTTTATTTCACTTATTAACATGTTATACACAATTACTTAATCGATTAATTTTATTCCATATGTTTTGATGATATTCGACTTATGCGTCAAAAATGACTTCGGTAAGTTAATTATGGTCAAAAAGATTATTATTTAAAAATATAAATAACAATATTCATGAAATAATTATAATTTTTTATTTATAAATTATACTTTTAAAACCAATCATGAAATCTTATTATGAAAAATGAGCTACATTACGATCATGTAGACGGTAGGTCATACATATGCATAAGTAACATTTCTATTTTTCAATGATCATTATGGAAAGATGGTAAGTAATATTTTATATTTTAATAATGATAATAATTTCAAAAATACCATATTATTACATTAAATATACTTATATATATTATTCATGTTTTTGGTGATGAAAAAAATAATCGTATTGCTTCGTGGAGGTAGTAGTCCACACGTATGAACAAACGACGTTATCATTTTTCAATGTAAGAAATAAAATGATATATTATAGTTTCAGAATGATAAATATGTCATTAATATTATGATTATTTCATGTATATCACATATATTTATTAAATTCATCCTTATTACCTTCCAAGTAAATTGTTAGTGAAAAAAAATCACTTCGCTTCGTGAGGCGGTAGTCTACCGTACACATGAGCAATGTTATCGTATCCCCCACGGAATGGAAAGTAAGAAGGTATATGAGATATAATAACTTCATAAGTATAAATTTGTTACAAATATAATATATATACTTTAAATCCATATTTATAAAAATCCATTAGAGGCGATGATGGAAAAATAATGACATCAATTTGTGTGAAGGTAGTACATTGTACACACGAATGATAATTTTGTATCCAATTTGATGGAAGAGAAGATTGATTTTGGTTGTGAAATTAACATAAAAACATATAATTATATGGTATATACTGGTGTTATTATATAATTATAATTTAAGAATATTTTAATGTGGTATAATAAGAAATAATATAAAAATACTTGATTAAGCATTATGCATCTTATTCAGACAACCTCCTTAGGTGAGCACCAAAATCCTTCTTAGGATGACTTTATAATAAAACTAAGAGATATAGGTCATGGTGAGGGAAGTGGGGATGTTTTGTGGGTAGATAATGGAATATCTAAGGGATTTTAATGTGTTAATATAATAGGATAGTGGGTGACCTTTTATAAGTGAGGTGAGTGGCACAATTTTAATTTTCTAAAAGAAAAAGGTGTACCCACATTTTTCACTTGAAAAAAGGATCCAAAATGGTCCATTTTTTATAATTATACATTATAAGGTCTAAATATGTCCATAAAATATATTTTATATAAGTTTTTAGGTTATTTTAACCCTTATCTTTTTAGTTTACCCCTCCCCACTCAGTAAATCAATTTTTTCCAAAACTGGAGTATTTAATTTTTAATGTTTTCACTGTTAAGTATGGTCAAAAATTAAGTTAAAATTATTATATAATACAAATTATTATGATTAAAAATATAAAATCCATTTTACCAAATTCAATTCACATAAGTGGCGATGTTTAATTTAAAATTAGACTCAAAGACGCGATGAAAAAGCCTCTATCAAGAGGTGTACTTTTTAAGAAAAAAGTGATTTTATATTAACTCTATGACTAATAATCATCATAATATTAATTTAAATTAATATTGTTTGATATATAATCTATAAAATTCATTTAAATCATTCCTTATTAGGTTTTTTTTAACTAATTATAAGGGATAAACATTATGCACTTTAAAATAGTTTTCAGAAAAATCATATTTTTTAACACAAAAATAAACTTATACTAAAATACAATATAAATTTGATTAAAAAGTAATTAATTGGATTCAATATAACTAAATAATACTTATGTTACTATAAATAATATTTTAAAAATAATGGTACTTTCAAATTACTTAATTTATTGAAATTAAATGATATTTTTACAAAAATGGTATTTTTCACTATTCACTAAAAAATCAATATTTTCTGAAAAATCTCAAAATTTCACCTAAGATGATTTTGATATAATTATTTAAAAAATATATTAGTTTCTAAAAATTCAAATTTTAAAATTTATAAATTAAACTTTTAAATAAAACCTTATAATAAAATATTTTAATCAAAACTATTTACTTTTTTATTTAAAAAATTAGATAATATTTTTATAATTAATATAACTATCTAATTAATATTAATAAACATGAAAATTATTTATTCTATAATTAACTAGTTTTTTACATGATCATGAGCCTAGGGTAAACTTAGAGGCAAGGCCACTTAGTAAGCAATTGATCCAACTTTCTCAAAAAGCACATATGGTCCAATGAACCTTGTACTTAAATTCCCCTTTTTACCAAAACACATAACACTTATCCATGGATATAATTTAACAAAAACATGATCACCAACCTTAAAAGAAAGATATTTCCTCCAGTCATCTGCATAAATGTTCTGCCCTCTTTTATCCATCCTCATATATTGCTGAATCAACTACACCTTCCCAATTATTTACCCTAACAACTCTAGTCCCCTCAAAATTATTTCTAATACATAATCCCAAAAAAGTTAACATTTGATACCACTTTCTATATAATGCCTCAATATTTTCCATCTATATACTATAATGAAAACTTTTGTTATAAGAAAACATAACCAAATAAAAATATTGATCTCAACTTACCTTGTAATCTATTGAACAAGAACAAATTATATCTTCCAAGGTATGAATTATTTTCTATAACTATCTATCATATTGAGGATGAAAAGATGTATTGAAATTTAATTTAGTACCCAAGGATTTATGAAGTCCTTTACAAAAATTATATTTGAACCTAGGATCTTCATATGATATAATGGAGAGAGGAACTCCATGTAACCTAACTATCTTAATTATATATAGTTGAGAAATATAATCCAAATACATAATATCTTTAATGGGAAGGAAATATTTAGATTTAGTTAATTGATCAATAATAACCCAAATCGATTTTTTACCTCGATATTTCTTTGGTAATATCACCATGAAATCTATTGATATATTTTCTTATTTCCACTCTAGCATTGTAAAAGGTTAAATCATTCCCTTTGGTAATCGTCATTCTACTTTAATCTGGTTAAAAGTCAAAAAATTCATGGTAAATTCAATAATATCTCTTTTCATTCCATCCCATCAGTAATAATTCTAAAGGTCTATGTATATCTTAGTGTTTCTAATATGAACAGAAAATAGCAAACTATAAGATTTTTTCAACAACTCTCCCTTCAACTAGGAATCATAAGGCACATATAATCTTTTTAAAAATCTGATAAAACCTTCTTCATCAATATTAAAATCAGGAAAATTAATCTTATTAATGGATTCTACCTTTTACTATAGAACATAATCCTCCTTCTGAGATTTTTTAATTATTTTTGACAAAGTTGAATTCACTGAAACCTGAAAAAAAAAATAGATTATGTTCCTACATCCACAACTTATAGGCCAAAATTCATCAAATCATTGACCAAAGGTTCGTGTTCCAAATGTAATATTATTATTCTGAATCAAAGTACCATCCACTTTTTTTCTTTTCCAATATGGTAATGAATCATGAAATCATAATCTTTAATTAGTTACATCCATATTCTATGTCTCATGTTCAATTATTTCTAAGTGAATATATACTTCACACTTTTTGATAAGTATATATTTCACACATTAATCCATTTAAATTATTACACCAAATTTTTAAAGAAAAAATCACAATAACTAATTCCATATCATTTTTTGGATAATTTAACTCTTGAGGTTTCGAATAACATAAATTATAAGAAATTACAAATCATTCTCCATTAGGAAACAACCAAGTCCCTTCAATTAAGAATCACTATAGATGATAAATTCACCATTTCAAGAATTTAGAACCAAAAATAAAGCATTTTCAAATCTTCTTTTTAGTTTTTAAAAACAATCATCACATTCTTTTGTCTATATGAATTTTACTCCTTTTTAAGTTAACTTATTCAATGGTTTATACAACTGAGAAAGGTTTTAAACAAAACTTTAGTAGTAACCCGATAATCCAAGAAAACTATGAATCTATGTGACATTTTTTGGTCATGTCCAATATTTAAAAAACTTTTGTTTTAGTATGGTTAATAGTTATGCCATCTTTATAAACAATATGTCCAAGTAAAGAAATTTTTACAACCAAAATTCACACTTACTAAATTTTCTGCATGGTTTATTTTCTTTTAAGGTTTGAAAAAATATCCTTATGTGTCTTTCATGTTCGTTTTGAAATTTATAATATACCAAAATATCATCAATAAAAACAACCATAAACTTATATAAAAACTCATGGAAACTATATTCATAAGGTCCATAAATACAACAGATGCATTAGAAAACCCAAATGGAATAACCAAAAACTCATAAATATTGTATATAATATGAAACGATTTCTTCATAATTTCATCCTCTATCACCTTGAACTAATGGTACCTAGACCTTAGATCAATATTTGAAAAATATTGAGTTCTCTTGAGATGATCAAAAAATTCATCGATATAAGGAAAAGGATTCTTTAACAATAATGTTATTCAAGGCTTAATAATTAATGAAAATTATAATTGAACCATATTTATTTTTAACAAACAAATTAAGAACACCCCATAGTGAAGTGTTAGGTTGAATTCAACCTTTATCTAACAGCTCTTGCAATTTATTTTTCAATTCTAAAAGTTCTACTTGAGCCATTCGATAAGGAGTCTTAGAAATAGGCTTATCATCATGCACTAAATTAACAGTAAACTCTACTTCTCGATCAGAAATAACACCATGAAAATCATCATGATATACATCTATGTATTCATTC
This sequence comes from Viscum album, assembly GCA_963277665.1. Lineage (NCBI taxonomy): Eukaryota > Viridiplantae > Streptophyta > Magnoliopsida > Santalales > Viscaceae > Viscum > Viscum album. The sequence continues at coordinate 269,307,799 of OY728164.1, read as the reverse complement.
ACTACTAGAACATCACTAATTTGAAAAAATTTTCTATTTTAACTAATATGGGATGGGAAACATTCAATTCCATCTCTAATCCCTTTTTCATCTTATTAGTAGGTTATCAATGGTATGAAATCATTGAATAAAAATTTATTGGATCTTTATTATATCTTAGCATGATAAACTAAAAACCACTTTATACCCAGAATAACATCAAACCTTAATATGGTAAATTGAACAAGATTTGTAGTAAATACAATTCCACTAATAGAAATAGGTAGATTTCTATAAATTTTGGTTGCTTTAATATTTCCACCCAAAGTTTTCACTAAATTCTTTATCTTTTTTTCTTATGTTGATATTTCTATTTTACATGAAAATTTCTCAGAAATTAAAGAATGTGAAGATCTATAGTCAAACATGGCATTGGAATAATTTAAATAAACAAGTACCATACCTGTCACCACTCCATTCCATGGTCTAACATCAACTTTATTAGTAAAAATGACTTTACTACACCTTTATGATTCCAATCATGATGATTTTTATCCTATAAAACTAACTTTGGACACATGTTACCATAATTAAATAACTCATTGCAACTAAATAACCTCTCCATTGGATGGTTATCGGTTACCCCATTCTTTGGTTGTTTAGGAATATTTTCTTTATAGTCACAAGCCATGTGACCAAACTGAACACTCAAAAAACACTTTTCATATCCTATAAAACATTCCATGAAATTTATTTTACCACACTTGGAACATTTTGGGGGTATAACTCAATAATTCTTTGTTGGTTTCTTCTCCATTTCCTACCACCTTGACCTTTCCTTACTATTATCATCTTGAAGAACATATATATTGACAAACTCCATATTAGCTTTCTCAGCACAATGAACCAATTTCTTATAACTTTAAAGTTCTCATGCAGCCAAAGCTTTTCATAAACTTGGTTTCAACAATGATTAAAATCTATTTATTTAACTATTAGTGTCTTGAATAAAATTTGGCACATTCCTGGCCAATATTGTGAATTTTTCTTCATACACATCCACATAATATTCATCTTTTTTCCTTAATTCCAGAAATTGTTTATCCATCCTTAATTGAACGACCTTAGGGAAATATTTCTCAAGAAAAAAATTCTTAAATGTGTCCCATTCCATGGAATCAATATCATCTTTCTCTGTGGTATTATTAACTAAATACCACTATCAATCAGCTTAACATTTAAAATAATAAATGGAAAGGGTTACGTTTTGACATTTTGAAGATCTCTTGACTTCAAATATCTTCTCTAGGGAATTGATCCATCCTTTTGCTACCACAGGTTTAGATAATCCAATGAATGGTGGGGGATGTTGTCTCATGAAATTCTCCACAACTGACATTTTCCTCTATGGTAAATTTAGGTTCTCCCTATCATGTATACCACCACCATTTATAGCTTGTGTCAACTGAGCCATCACATCAAAAAATTACTGAGTTCCAATTCCAACCATATCTAGGTTCTGATTTGGAAGGATAGTGTACTCTCAGTGCCTTCTCACTACAGCTTCCCTATGTCATCTATGGAAAACTATTGTGAATAGACATAGTTTAAATGAAGAAACATGGTAATATTTAAATTCTATATCATCTCAACATAACCATAAATTAAAATCTTTCAAGGTCATGATATTAATATTATCCTAACCTCTAAATTTATCTAAATCATTCTCTAATACCAACTATAAGTACCCAGCCTTAAACATTACATATTCTAGTGAATTTTAACTAAAATTAAGTTTCTTACATTCCCAAAGAACTTTTAGGTTTATATTTTTAGAGATATATTTCATAACTGTTACATAAAACCCCTATATATATATAAAGTGGAAACTTATAATTAGTATCCATATGTCCCAAAATATAAAAATTTTAAAATAAAATATGATTTCATTTCATATAAAAAAATATAAACTTTCAACTTGACTTCTCCCTTTCCCTTTCTTAAAACAAATGAAAAATATTTTAAAATGTGTGATGAGTACAAAAAATATCAATACGAGACATAAAAAGAAATAAAAAACATTAGTCCAGTGAAAAACATTAAAAACCATGAAATTATTTTCCTTTATCTCAATGTTATTTTGAGAAAAATAAATAAATCATTTTCACTTGAAAACCAAACATAATTTTTTCTCAAATAAAATAATTAAAAAATATAGAAAGACAATAAAAATAATTTTTTAAATTTAAATCATCACATTCATTAACCATTTTAAACCCATGTTAGAAATAACGGGTGCCTAGTTAAATCCATAGTAGAACCCCTCTGGTAACTACCTCCTTCTAGATTGTTAAGACAAGGAACATTACCCAATGCATTGGAGATCTATCTGAGCACACCCATTATATAAGCTATATAGTCCTCACTTATTTCTCATATAATTTTCAAGTTCCATATCATTAATAAAAACAATTATTGCATGTTTTCATCCTAAAACATTTGAAAAACTCTTTTAAACTCGTATATAAATCTCATTCAGATATCAAAATGACCTTTTCCTTTCAAAATACATTTTCATTAAAAAAATACCCATAAAAAGGGTTTTCTTTGAATAAAATATGAAAACTTTTAAAGTAAGGAAAACATAAAATAATATTAATGGTGGTAGGAAAATTCATTTTCATTGTATACGATAAAATAGAACATCACTTTTATCATTTATAAAGAATGTTAAACATTTCATAAAAAGAATAATTTTTGAAAAAATTTGAAAGAAAGACATAAATTTACTTTAAATATATCATTTAAATATAATTTAATTGTTAAAATCATTTTAAAAACATGTAAATGTAATAAAAATATAGTTTGAAGTAAAACTTTAAAAGATAATTTTTTTAAAAATAAAATTCTTTTTCCACTTTGGAAAAATTTGAATAGTAATCCCCATGAAAGAATGACATTAAAAAAACATTAAATATAATTATAATAGAGAAAATAATGATATAACATGTCAAATTTTTTGTACATACACCTCATAAAATAATAGATACACACAACATCAAAATATGCCTCAACGAAAGGAAATTGAGACGAAGTCCCTTACCTTGAGTTTGACTCATCACATATATTCTTTATCTTCTTGAATAATAAACCTATGTTAATTATTTAATTTCTTAAGAACTATTTTAAATTTTATTATTCCTTTTATTTCACTTATTACCTTGTTATAAACAATTACTTAATTAATTATGTTTACGCATGATGTTTTGATGATATTCAGCTAATGTGTCAAAAATGACTACGGTGGGTTGATTATAGTCAAAGAAGTCATTATTTAAAAATATATAGAATAATAATATTTAAATAGTTATAATTTTTATATATAAATTATATTTTTAAAACAAATCATTAAATATAGTTATGAAAAATTAACTATGTTACGATCATGGAGATGGTAGCCCATATATACACATGAGTAACATTTCTATTTTTCAAAAATCATTATAGAAAGAAGGTAAGAGATATTTTTTATTTATATAATGATAATAATATCATAAATACCATATTATTTCATTAAATATACTTATATATATCATCCATGTGTTGTGGTGATGAAAAAAATCACATCACTTCATGGAGGTGGTAGTCCACACGTATGCACGAACGATGTTATCATTTTTCAGTGTAAGAAATAAAATTATATATTATCTTATAATAATAATAAATATGAAATTTCTATAATTTTTATGTCATTTATATCATATATATTCATTAACTCTATCCTTATTACCTTTTGTATAAAGCGTTAGTGAAAAATGAATCACATTACTTCGTGAGGCGGTAGTCCACCGTACACAGGAGCAACATTGTCACATCCCCCGTGAAATGAAAAGTAAGAATATGTATGTGATATTATAAATTTTTAAGTATAATTATTTTAAAAATATCACATATATACTTTCAATTAATTATTATAATAATTCTTTATAATCAATGATGGAAAACAAATGACATCGGCTCGTGAGGCGGTAGTCTACCGTACACACAAATAATGATTATGTATCCCATTTGATAAAAGAAGAGATGAATTTAGGTTATTCCATTAACATAATAAAATATAAGTATATTTAAGATATATTTCTTATTATATAATCACAATTTAATAATATTTTAAGGAGATATAAGAAGAAATAAAATAAAAATGCTCAGTTAAGCATGATACCTCTTCTTCAAACAACCTCCTTAGGTAAGCACTAAAAGCCTTATTAGAATGGATTTATGATAAAAACATGGGATATAGGTCATGTTCATGGAAGTAATGAAGATATTTGTTTGGTTTTTGGCTTATCCAAATGGCGTTTAAGGTGTGAAGGGGAGAGGAGAGGGGTGGACTTCTATAAGTGTGGTGAGTGACACACTTGTAATTTTTTAAAAGAAAAAGGTGTACCCACATTTTTTACATGAAAAAAGATTCCAAAATAGACCATTATTGAGACCTAGGAATTATAAGGTAAACATATGGTCATAAAATATATTTTAAACAAGTTTTTTGGTTATTTTAACTTTTTATAATTTTAGTTTAACCTTCTAGTAAATCCATTTTTACCTAAACTATGGTAATTAATTTTTATTGTTTTCATTATTCATTATAGTCAAAAATTAAGTTTAGATTATTAGATAATATAAAATATTTTGATTCCAAATATTTAATCAATTTTACCAAATTAAATTTACGGAATTGGTAAATTTTAATTTAAAATTAAACCTACATATATGATGAGAAAGTGGTTTGTCAAGAAATGAATTTTTCAAGAAAAAGATGATTTTATATTAACTCTATGACTATTAATCATCATTTTATGAATTTAAATTAATTATTAATGATATATAATATATATATTTTATATATTTTATTTAAATCATTCATCATTAGGGTTTTTTATAATTAATTAAAATGGAGAAACAGTATGCACTTTAAAATAGTTTTCAAAAAAATACTGTTTTTAAACACAAAAATAAACATATACTAAAATACAATGTAAAGTTGATTAAAATGTAATTAAGTAGATTAAATATAACTAAAGAATAATTATTTTAATTTTAGTCATATTAAATACATAATGGTACTTTCAAATTACTTAATTTATTGAAATGAAATGATATTTTTACAAAAATCGGTATTTTCAATATTCACTAAAAAATCAATATTTTCCGAAAAATCCAAAAAAAATCACCCTAAGTTAATTTTAATATAATTATTTAAAAATGATATTAATTTTTTAAAATTAAAATTCTAAAATTTATAAATTACACTTTTAAATAAATTCTTATAATAAAATAATTTAATAAAAACAATTTTCTTTTTTATTAAAAAATTACTTAATATTTTTATAAGGAATATAAATATATAATTCATATTAATAAACATGAAAATAATTTATTCTATCATTACCTTGTTTTTTATTCTTTTGGATCTAGTTCTTGAATAAAATGAGGTTGTTCAGTATTCTATTTATGAATTTATGAAATGGTTGTTTGTGAGAAAAAGGTAGAAGAAGATGATGATTGTGAATAGATGGTGGATCTTAATGAGGAAGGTAGGGTGGCTCATGAGAATGATAGGAAAATTGCTCCATTAATACCTTATAGACCACCTAAATCTACTTTACCTTTACCATTTGATTAGGAAGAGATCCAGTCTAAGGACCTGATTGACATAGAGGTATCAGTTAGTGGCTATCATCCAGAATAAGATGATTTTGGAGGATATGAAAAGGCTGAAAGTAGTTTAGATGGATCTCCTATGATAGGAATTACTACCAAAACATCTTTTCTAGAATCATCCTCTAAATGGGATAAGTCACATGGATCTACTTTTTTGGACCTATAATATTCAGACCCTAAGGATGATGATGACATGGGTAGTCCACTTGAACATGATGGACCCGCCATCCCTTCTACTTAGAGAGTACAATAGGGATACCTCATTGTAGAAAAAATATTCTCAATAGAGACTCGAGGTATCTCTTTTGAGACCCTCAGTTGACCAAACTCTTCAAGACATCTTTTGTCCTACTCCCACAAAGGATAGTGAAAAAAATGAGCAAGGAAGTTCTCATGGTGAATATGTTGAGGTTGGTGAACCTTATATTCATGAGGAAGAAGTGGATTTTGGTGTTAGTATTGAAGATTAGTTTGAAAGATCTATATTAGTAGAGGATTTAGCTAACTTTGATGGTATGAATCAGGTTTACAATCCATCTAATTCTATTCCTTTTGCATCATATATTACAAAGGATGATTTGAATGATTTCAAATCTGATATTATGAGTGTTTTCAAGGATTTTTTCTTGGTTTTTGAAATTCTTTGGATCCTACTAGAGAAGAAGATCATACAAGAACAATGATTTTGGTGATTTCCTATATTCAAAACAAATTTCATAGTGAGATGAATTTAATGAGAAATAAGGTGGATGATTTGAAAGCATATATAGGTTCTTTGAAAATAGATCTATTTGATACAGTGTTGAAATTAGATTATATATTCATGAATTTAATGTTTCAACCCACTCTTATTCATGTTCCTCCACCTGCTCATCTTGTTTGGATAACTTTTGATGAAGAAAAGATCATACAACTCATAAGGGTTGAATTAAAGGTCATTTTTTTATATGTTCAAGAAAACTAGAGAAGCTATGTTTGATGGATTTCAAACACATGTTGCTAAAACTTTGTAAATGGTCAGTGAAGATGTTAATAAATTTAGGAAAGATAGAGAAACAATTAATAAATACATTGATTACTACCAAATCCAAATCTTCACCAAGCCATATTTCAAGGGTATGTTCAGAACTCTTACCTTGGATCTTAAGATAGCCCCTTTGACCCGAGCCTTTAAGTATCATGTTGAGAATCTCAAGGTGTTGAACCCAGTGTTGTAAGACTTTATAGAAAACATGGATGAATTTCTTAAGGATTTGGAGCATGTATCTCATGTAGTGAGTGATTTTACTAGGTTGTTAGAACCCTACCTTTACACTACTCATACAGTTGTGTGATCTCCTCCTAACATACCTTTGTCTTTCACTCTTACCACTACCTCCACTTCCCTTAATCCTTTTGGATTGTCTCCTAAACATGTTCTTGATCATCTAAGAATTGTTTCTAGTTTTATAGTCATTAGTTTCCCTTCTTCCACCTCTGCACCTCAGACTAATTTTTCCTCTTCTTTTTCTCCCAAAGAAAAATATCATATCCCTCCTTTTGATATGAGGGATGTTCTGGATTTAGATTCTAGTTAGAATTTTTGTTAGGGACTAATTGTAAAAAAATTTATAATATATTTTGAAATATTAATAGAATACTCCTTTTTCTTATCATTTTTATTTATTTTTTATCTATTTAATTTTCCTATTATATTTTTATTTTTTGAGAATCCCAAAAGCAAGTAATTTTAAGAGATAAATTGAATTCATTTCAAATCGATAACCCTATAAGATATTGGATATTAATTATTTCACTTTATACTTATGATTTATTTAATTTATTTCATTTAAAATTTCATGATTTAGGATCATAAAAATGTGTAAATTATTACCTTAGACCAAAACCTCCTTATTTTAATGATCTAAAATCATATTTATAATATTATTAATAAATTTCATGTTTTCTGTTAGTAAATAGTTTTTTTCCAAACTTTCAAAAATGGATAATTCTGGGACTTACCATGACAACCTACCTCATGTGTAATGTACTTACCATGTGAAGAATTTGAACTAACCATGAATGTAAAGTGACCATGTAGAACCTACCAAATATTTTACTCCAACTGACCACATGTATAAAGAACCTACCATGCATCAAATGAGAATATTTTTTCCAAGTCATAAACTGACCATGCATTGAAGATGAACCTACCATTCATTAAAGATGAATCTTCCATGAATTTAATAACCTGTTGTTCATTGAGAATCAAATAACCATGTGTATCTATATTTTTAGTAACCAAAATAATAACTACCTACCACATGAAGATATTTACCTATCGTTGGTACAAAATAAGTGACTGTGTGAATTAATGAAGCTACCATGAGACTGAGTCAAGTGACTTCATGAAGAAAAAAAGCTATCGTATGAATTTATGAACCTACTATATAAAGAAATAAAGTAACTGTGAGAAGTGGTCATGCCAACTGACCATTTAAATTGACTGTGAGCTCAAGTAACCATGTTTTAAGTAAAGAAAACCTATCATGTATAACTTAGCAGTGGAGTGTTTTCAAGTTTCCAATGGCTATATTTTGGAGTATTAATTACAAATATGGCATAATTAAGGCTACATTGAATGTTCTTCAACTGATGATTTTGGATGGATTTATTTTTAAGACAAAGAAGTGATTATAGACCAAAAAAGTGGAGCTTACATACTCTTATAGATAACAACAAAGGAACATGTGTGTTCACCTATTCTACACAGAGGAATAATTCAGAACACTTTATAATGCTTTATTTTTCTATAATTCATAAGAATACTCGATTGAAGCTTCTCAAAGAGAAATTAAAATATTTTTGAACAACCTAAGTATATTATATTATGTTTCACCTAATTTTCACATCACTCATCCTTTAATATTTTTATTTTTAGCTATTCTTTAGATCTGTGTTTCATTTTTATATATTTATCGATAAACGCAGTCTCTTATATTGAACTGGAGAGTTCTGGACACTTTGTTTTAAATTTTTTCTTTTTTAATCCCACGTATAATATTTTAAGTGGTTTTTTTACTTGGAATCATTTTCTACCACATAGAACTATGAAAGTGGGTTTTAGTTTAGACAGTCTTAGTATAGTTGTGTGATGACCTAGACCCGGATTCCACTTAATGGGTGTCTTGAGCCTAGTGGTCCACATGGCCTCAAGCGCATATCTCCAAACACCAGAGGTTATCGACTAGAAACAAGGGCCTAGGGTGTGTCCATGGGGAGACTATGCCCTCATTACTATATTATAGCATAGTGGATAAATAATAAAGAGGTAAATAGCATAATAAATACAAGTAAATAGAAGGAACAATAGAAAATAGATACAATAGTAACAATAACTAGAATAAATAGAATAACATACAAAAAATGATGATGATATGTCATGTATCTATAAAACTATAAAACATGGATATAAGATAGAAATCATAACATGTTCAAAAAATTATAAACGAAATCAAAAGATTTTCCCAATCATCTTGAGCTCCAACTTGGTCATCTACTATCAATCTCCATCCTAAATAGAAAACAATCAAGTGTTTAAAGTCGTATGCTTCCATTTATCAATACCTGTATTAATGTTATCTAAATCAGGTACCAAAAGATGCCTGAAAAGGGTGTGAGATAAATCTCGGTGGGCCACCACCAATGGTATCTATAATATCTGGCCCGTTTAATTGAAATGTAACAGTGTGAAAGCATGCATATATAAAGTAAAGCAGTACAATGTAACTGTTGGACTCCTCATGTATTAATCATGTTTTAATGATCACAAATCTCATTAGTATTTACCAATCTTAATAATAATCAAAAATCTCCTTACTGGTTACAAATCTCCTTACTGTTTACAAATCTTATTACTGATCACAAATCTCACATATATTATTACTCATGTGTATTTATGTTTCAAGTTATCTTATACTTTATAATGGTTAAGCTCAATCCATTTTATGTATATTACTGTTTAATTCTAAATACAGTTATTTTTTCAAGTACAAGACACCATGAAACTTGACACAGTAAGTCAGACATTGTGAGCAAGAAGAAGACACCGTGAACAGAAACACTGAAGTAGACACCGTGAAGCCTAAGTCTCAAACACCGTGACCAATGAGACATCGTGACCATGAGACACCGTGATGCAGACACCATGAAGGAAACACTGTGAGAAAGACACCGTGAGATACATACCGTGAAGAACATACCGTGAAATACACACCGTGAGTAAGACACCGTGAGCAACATACCATGAAAGACATACCGTGAAGGACATACTGTGAAAGACATACCATGAAGGGAATACTGTGAAAGACATACTGTGAAGGAGACACCGTTTTCATAACTACTGTGACATCGTTTCTTAACCTTTTTGTTAATATTATTTAAATATTTCTAACGGTCATATTTGATGTTTTTAATGAAATTAATGATATTTAATGACAGTTGTTGGTTTGTCAGGAAATCGTACCTCGTACCTATGAAAAGGAAATCATTATATTGCCAGATCTCAGGGAATATAAGGAATATTGATTTGTAGTAGAGATAAGAAAGAACATACGTATGCGAGCAAGAAACACGAGTGCACTGTACTGAACAGAACACCAATCCTGAGCACGACCATGAAGAATATATTGCAAGATATTCAAAGAAATCATTGTCTCATACATGAAATCTGACACTACTAAAGAACACACGAAATACAGAACATCTTCACTTGTGAAGAACACCAAGATGAACCATGACACTCTGTTTTTTAACAGAAAAACCAGAGAAGGACTCAAATGCATTTTTCCTGAATCCAAGGAGTCTAGAGATGCACTACTAATCACTTGATCATTCTAAACTCTTATCTACTCTCTAAGTGATTCATTATTTACTTTCGAGCAGTGTGTGTACACTATTTATTTTACACACACACTGTCTCCTGTGCTGAACTGGAGGATACTAAATCCTCATTACAAAATTTCTACACCTTCTTGTGTCCCACTATGGATAGTGGTAGAGTTTAAGTGAGACCTGGACAGCCTGTGTGCTGTTGAGTTGTTTTCCCACGAATAATTGCGGTAGAGGTCTGAGTACCTGTACAGTTTGTAAATTGTTTTTAACCCCGATCCAGGGTGTGGATCAAATTTATATATAAATTTGAGAGGACTAAGTCTCGGATTGATACTGAACTTCTTGGTTATTTCTTCTGTGCATTTTAGTTTAAGTTTAAAGTATACAATATCTAATTTATATTCCGCTGTTGTTACTTTGAAATACACAACTATTTTAAAGTTACTTTGATAGTTAATCTATAAAGTGTTTGTATGTTTTTTAAATTATTAGTTTATCTTCAAAAGTTAATTAATCTCCAAGATTAGATTAACTGATAACTAATCAATCTTTGAGAACCTAACTAGCCCTTTACTATAATATAAATTCACTACAGATTATCTTGTTATTTAATTTGGGGAATTTTAATAGAAATATTTTTTAATAGAAATTTTTATTGGAACTCAATTCACCCCCCCCCCCTCTTGAGTGTCCACTCTGACCAACATTTGGTATTAGAGGGTGTTTTTTTTTTCAAAGTTTTCAAAATACTCTGTTTTTTCAACTGTGATTTTAGTTGCATCTTTAAAGATCTTAAATTTCTGTTAATTCTAAATTTTATCTCTTTAAATTTATTTTCTAAAATCTAGCTATGGATAATAGACTAGAAGGTGCTACTACCAACATTCCACCTTTCTTTAATGGTACAGATTATGCCCAATGTAAACTTAAGATGAAAATTCACTTAGAGAGTATGGGATTTGATATCTGGACTACTATAGAAACTCAATATAAAATTCCATAAACTGAAAGAACTACTTGGGATGAACCTACTAAATTAGCTTAAAATAATAACTATAAAGAAATGAATGCCTTGTATTATGCTTTAGGAGATGAAGAGTTTAATAGAATATCTACTTGTAAAACTACTTATGAAATTTGGGATACCTTGGGTGTTTATCATGAAGGAACAACCAATGTTAAAGAAATGAGATTGAACACTTATACTATTAAATATGATAATTTTAAAATGAAGACTGATAAACCTATCTCTGACATGTATCTCAGGTTCAATGAAATATTCAACACTATGATCTCCCTTGGAAAGGCTGTTCCAACAAAGGAACAAATTATGAGAATATTGAGATGTCTACCAGACTGATGGAGAGGCACTTCTGTTTCAATAAGAGAGTCATGTGGCATTGGTTCTCTGCCTGTCAAAGAGCTAATTGGTAAGATTATGATGTATGAGGAAGAACTCAAGGTGAATAAGGAAGAATATGATGAACCTAAAAGGAAGTCAATGGCATTTAAGTATACTACCTCAAGGAGCAAGGACAAGGAGAAAACTAACATACCTACTGAAAGATCAACAAGTGAAAGTTCAGAATCTGACAGTGATGCAGAAATGGATCAGATGTCCATAAGATTTAATAAATTCTATAGGAATAAGAAATTCCTCAGAAAATCAAACTACAAAGGTAAATATGACAACAAATGACACTGAAAGAAAGATTAGAAGAAAGCTGATAAGAGTAATGAAGTTGTTTTCTATGAATGCAAGAGAAAAGGTCACATTAAAGCGGACTGTCCAAAATTGAAGTTCAAGAAGAAACATGACTATAAGGAAAGAAGGTATAAGAAAGTAATGAAAGAAACTTGGAGTGCTTCAGAATACAGCACAAGTGAATCTGAAGTTTCTAATTCTGAAAATAATCGTGCCAACATGTGTTTCATGACCAATACTTCTGAGGAAACATGTTTGAAGAGTTCCCATAAGAAGATATGGTACTTGTACAGTGTATTTTCAAGGAATATGTCTAGGGATTATTCATGCTTCAAGAGGTTAATAAATGTTGATGGAGGCCATGTCACCTTTGGTGATATTTCTAAAGGAAATATCATCGGCCTAGGCCAAATTGGTAACACTAACTCAGTTTTAATTTCTAAAGTTTTATTTGTTTATGGAAATAAATATAATCTGTTAAGTATTTCTCAGTTATGTGATGATGGATTTAATGTTAAGTTTGAAAATGATTCTTGTAATGTTTTTAATTCTAAGAATGTTTTAGTATTTTCTTCTTTGAGAAATGAAAATGTTTATGTAGTTGATTTGAATTATTTAGCTAAACAAAACATTACTTTTTTAAATGCTTTTCATAAAGAATCTTGGCTTTGGAATAGAGTATTAGGACACTGTAATATACATTCACTTAGAAAAATGTCTAGGAAGAACTTGGTTAGAGACTTACCCAAACTTGAGTTTCCAAATGAAAAAATTTTCAATCCCTTTCAAAAGGGAAAGAAACACAAAATATCTTTCAAACCAAAGAAAGAAGTTTCAACTTCTCAACCTCTCGAGTTGGTTCACATGGACTTGTTTATACCTTCTAGAGTTTCTAGTTTAAATGGGAAGTACTATGTCTATGTCTTAGTAGGTGACTTTTCTTGATATACTTGGGTATACTTCTTAGCTCACAAAATTGAAGCTTGTTCTTAATTTATTAAATACTCCAAGTCTGTAGAAAACCTTAGTGGACTTAAGATTAATACCCTGAGAAGTGATCATGGTCGTGAGTTTGAAAATCATGAGTTTGACTCCTTTTTCTCACAAAATGGCTATACTAACAATTTCTCTGCCCCTAGGACACCTCAGCAGAATAGTATAGTAGAAAGAATAAATATAACCCTTCAAGAAATTTCTAGAACTATGCTTAATGAGTATGACCTACCTATTTACTTTTGGGATAAAGCTGTAAATATAGCTTGTTATATCATCAATAGAGTCTTAGTCAGACATGTTCTCAAAAAGACCCATTATGAACTGTGGAATAATAGGAAACCTAAAGTTAGCTACTTTAGAGTATTTGGGTGCAAAGTCTTTATTCTTAATTCCAAGGATAATTTGGACAATTTTTCTTCTAAGAGTGATGAAGGAATATTGTTAGGATATTCTATAACTAGAAAAGCCTATAGAGTTTTCAATAAGAGAACCAAGTGTGTGGAAGAATCTATTCACATCAAATTTGATGAAACTGATCCACATGAACCTAATTCATCTCTTGAAAATCATGAAGAAGATTTGTCTGTTCTGAACTTTAATGACAAATTCAATGAACCTGCTGTAAAGACAACTATTTTTGGAAATATTTCAGAATCTGCTCCTAATGAACCCGAACCTAGATAAGAACCTGAAATTTCTAGTCCTACCTTTACTTGATCAACTAGGATTCTAAATAATCATCCTTTAGATGTTGTTGTAGGAAATCTGGATAGAGGGACACAGACTAGAGCTTCTCTTAGAAATCAGGTTGAACATCAAGCCTTATTATCACAGCTTAAACCTAAAAAAATTGATGATTCTATTAATGATGAATGTTGGGTAATTTCTATGCAAGAAGAACTTAATCAGTTTGAAAGAAATAATTTTTGGAAACTAGTAGAAAGACCCAAGGACACTTTTGTCATAGGCACTAAATGGGTGTTTAGAAATAAATTAGATGAAGCTGGAAACATAGTTAGAAACAAGGCTAGGTTAGTTGCACAAGTCTATAGTCAAGAAGAATGAATTGACTACGAGGAGACTTTTTCTCCAATAGCCAGACTTGAAGCCATTAGAATTCTACTTGCTTATGTTGCACATCTGAATTTTAAACTATATCAAATGGATGTCAAGAGTGCACTCTTAAATGGGTATATAGCTGAGTATGTTTTTGTTGATCAACCCCCTATATTTACAAACCCTCATTTTCCAAATCATATTTTCAAATTATCAAAATATTTATATGGTTTAAAGAAAGCTCCAAGAGCTTGGTATGATAGATTAAGTACTTTTCTAATTTCTAAAGGTTTTACAAAAGGAATAGCTTATCCTACCCTCTTTATAAAACGAATTTATAATGATGTTTTAGTTGTTAAAATTTATGTAGATGATATTATTTTTGGATCTTCAAAAAATTCACTATGTACTGATTTTTCTAAAATGATGCAAAATGAATTTGAAATGAGTTTAATGGGTGAACTAAAATTCTTTCTTGGATTTCAAATTTTTTAAAATAATGATGGTATTTTTTTAACTCAAAGTAAATATACTAGAGATCTTCTAAATTTTTTTGGATTGGATAGAACTAAAAGTAGTGACACTCCCATGAGTACCACCTGTAAGTTGGATCTTGATGAAGATGTAAAATCTGTTGATCAAACCACTTATAGAGGAATGATTGGAATTCTACTATACTTAACTGCTAGTTGTCCTGATATTATGTTTAGTGTGTGTATGTGTGTTCTCTTTCAAGCAAACTCTAAAGAATCACATTTAAATGCTGTAAAGAGAATTTTAAAATACCTCAAGCATACACCCAATTTAGGACTGTTATATCCAAAAGGACAATAATTTGAACTAATTAGTTACTCTGATGCTGATTTTTCTGGATGTAATCTAGATAGAAAAGGCACCTCTAGAACATGTCACCTTTTAGGCAAGTCACTAGTATCATGGTGTAGTAAGAAACAAAATTTTGTTGCATTATCTACTGCAAAAGCTGAATACATAGCTGCTGGAAGTTGTTGTACACAAAATTTGTGGATGAAACACACATTACTATACTATGGATATTAATTCAGACATATCCCAATAAATTGTGACAACAAAAGTTCTATTAACATTTCAAAAAATCTTGTTTTACATTCTAGGACAAAACATATTGATGTAAGACATCACTTTTTTGAGGTATTATTATCAAAAAGGTGATATCACTTTGGAATTCATTGGTACTGAATATCAACTTGTTGATATATTCACTAAACCATTAAATTCTGAGATATTAGACTACATCATACATGATCTTGGGATGATCAATCACAAATAGATATATTACTGATCTTATTATGTTTAATATTGTGCTATAAATTACTTTACTATTTCATGCTCACAGTTTCTTGGTTACTGTCTCATTTTTACGGTCTCACAGTTAACACTATGTGTTCATGGTCTGTCACTATCTCACCGTGACTAACCAGTTTACTCACTGTCTCATCGTGACAACTACGGACTGTCTCACTGTGATGACCTCTTTTCCTCACACCGTAACGAATACTCACGGTCTCACTGTGAAGATTATTTATGCATTTATTTTAACCCGCGTCGTGGTAATTTTTATTTCACTGTTATTTCCTTTCTCATGTTTTTATTTTTGTGACATTTGACATTCCCAAATGATAAAACATAAGGGTTTTACTCAATTACTCACCCAATCTCTCTCCTAAACCTTCTCAACCATGCAATCCTTCTCTCCTTCTCTCTCGCCTGAATATTCAGTGGATGCCAAGGATGAAGCGTCCATCTTCACCCTCATCTGAGAAGTGCCACTCTAAGAAACAGAAGAGGACACCGAAGCTTGCACCCGAAGGACCCCTGAATCCTAACCTAGTAAGCCGTACTGTTACTCTTGAGAAGTAAATCTGACCTGAGTGGATTTTTTCCAGCAAGTCTTTAGTCCTGAAAGTATTAAGAGAACAAGGATGGATCGAATGGTTCTCTAGACAAGATAGACCTATTTACCCAAGTTTTGTATCCCAATTTTATCAGTGTGTAAAGTTTTCCTTTGATGCTGGGGAAATTTTTATAGTGACAAGTTGGATCAATGGTCAAAAATGTGTTTTCTCTTCGAGTCTATGGGTTGCATGCCTAAGGATTCCTCATGAAGGGATTTGTGATGATTACCAAAGATACCCTCCTCCTACAACAGACATATTTGACCTAGAGAATGACTTAGAAATTCTAATTGTAAATGTCACTAAGAGAAGGACCATAGCAGTTTAATTGGATGGGGAGACTAGGCTGTTGTTTAAGTTTCTTCAAAATTTGATTAGCCCAAGGAAAGGAGACTTTGTTGTTTTGAAGTATCAGGATGTCTTTATGATTCATCTGATGAAGAATGGCCATAAGATAAATCTGTGAAAATATATCATTCACCACATGTGTGAATTTATTAAGGTCACTTCCAAATCCACTTCCCTGTTTTACTCAAGGATGATTTCGGCTATGTTAGTTTCCAAGGGAGTAGTTAGACCAAATGAAGAAAAGCTTGTGAATTTTGAGTACTGTTTATCCAAGCCTACCATCATAAGGATGAAGATAAATTAGAACCCCTGGAAGAAGTAGTGGGTTGAAGATAATGAAAAGGTTTATGAAAATTTCAATCTTGTGGATTATCCTACAAGGACTAAAAACATTATTGATCTTGTTTTGGAACCAGATGAGGTGGTTGAGTATCTAGAAGAGTAAGAAGAAGAAGAGGAAGAGGTAGATAGAGTACCTCATAGAGAAGAGGATGAAATACCTCATGAGGAAGCAGCTCCTATTGATAAAGAAAGGACTGATATTCCTGCTGAAGTTTCAAGAGAAGAAGTTATTGTTGAAAAGGAAAGGATTGTTGGTAATTCTGTTGTGCTTGAAGAAGAAGTACCTCCTACCCATGTTAATCAAGAAACCCAATCTGAAGCTGCAAGAGAGTTAGTTGTTTCTGAATCTGAGCAGCAAGCCATGGAAGAGGTTGTAGTGATAGATCTTGTTGTAGAAGAACTCCCTGCTAAAAATGAAGCAAGTCTGGAAGCTCTACCTGAGGAACAATCTGCTTCTGAGTACATACCCTCTGCTGAAGAGAGGATGGAAATTTCCTTTCAGTTGGCAAGGAAGGAAATAGCTGAGGAGATTAGAGATGATCCTGTGAATCTTAACCCAGTTCCTGAGCCTCAAGAATCTGAAATTGAAGCACATTTTGAGGGGGAGGAACCTCAAAATCTTGAGATTGATGAAGCTGAGCCTGGTAATGCATCTCCACCAACTAAGTCATACTTTGTGTATACTCGATATGAATTCCCTAGCTTCTATGATGTGAGTGAATCACAGCAAGTGACTGCATCTAGAATTGACCTTTCTTCTTTGTTTCGATTGAAGTCAGTCTCACACCCTGAACCTCAACCTGAACCTGAATCAGAATCTGAAACTGAAACTGACTATGAACCGCAACCAGACCCTGAACCTGCCCATGGACCACTTTCTTCACCTGAATCCTTACCTGATCAGAAATCTTTCATTAGTAAAGAATATTTGAAAGTTTTTGGAGAGACTATCTTAGCTGGAGTTGAGAATATTATGTCCTCTCAACCTCGTCCTATGACTCAACTAAGTCAGTAAGATGCCTCGATTTTTTTGGAAAATATTATTCTACACATTAAACCCAGGATGATCCATGAAATTCAATAATTAAGGGCTGAAAACAAATTTCTTAGTGTTGATGTTGCAACTCTGAAAAGTATGGTAGTAGACATGTAGAAAGAATTGTCTTCAAGATCAGAGCCTACTCCTGCTCCTTAACCTGTTGTTTCTTCTCTTGAACCTACTGTTTCCAACATTTCTCGAGACATTGTGTCCAAAATGCATCCCTATATGTTATCTTTTGATGAAAAGATTGGTGAAAGGCACACTCAGATGTTTCACCAAATGAGAGAGATAGTGGATAACTTGAATAAGCTTACAGATGAATACACTGGCTGTCTTCAAAAGGTATTGAAATAGCTCAAAGCTCTAACCATAGCTATCAAGGCTTATCCTTCCTCTGGTCATACCTCCACACCTTCTTTGGATGATTCTCTGCTCAGATCTTTAATGAAGGAATAAATTCAGAATGCCTTCAGTAATTTTGATTTGTCTTCTTTATCTGAAGTTGCAAAGAACAGTGATAGAGCACTTGACCTGATTCAAATTCATGCTAAGATTGCCAGTGATGCTCAACAAGAGATCACTAAGATGATAGATTTCTATCTCACTCGGATTTTCTCCAAATCTGATATGACAAATCACTTTAAGTATCTTGTGGAAATTTTGAAGATACCTCCTGTGACTCGAGCTTTCAAAACTCAAGTTCAGAATCTCACTGAGTTCACTAGATTTTTGGACAAATTCATGGAGAATAAAGATGATTTTGAAAAGGCTATGCAATATAGAGGAGAAATTATCACAGACTTCATCAACCTTCTGAAGCCCTATATCCATGTCCAAAGTACTGCAATTATTGCTCCTGCAGCTGCTCCACTCAGACCTGGACTGCCTGCCTTAGCCTCCTCTGCCATGTCAGTTAGCCAAGCTCTAACTCAGATCAGTCCAGTCATTCTTGATCAGCCACAGACTTGATCTTCTACATCTCCATCTTTGGCTCCCTCTATCTTTGAAGGTCTACCTTTACCTTCTTTGTCTACCACCTCTATTCCTTATTCCACATCAACAACTGATAAAGGCAAAGAGAAGGTCAATCCCTAAAGAATCCCAGTGACTACTTTCTTTTTGGTGGGGATGTCTTTGATTTTTTTTATTGTTGTTTGTATTTCTACTGTATGTTGTATTCTGAACATTTTTAATGCAATATTCACTATTTTTCCCTCTATTTTGTTTACTTTTTGATAATCATAAAAGGGGGAGAAAAAGTATTCTAAGTTCTATGTTATTCTATAATATGTTTTTCTATGTGTTATATTCTATATAGTTGCATCTCACTTATACTTTACCTATACATGATTTGTGATCATCAAAAAGGGAGAGATTGTTGGACTCATCATGTATTAATCATGTTTTAATGATCACAAATCTCATTATGATTTACCAATATTAATAATAATCACAAATCTCTTTACTGCTTACAAATCTTCTTACTGTTTACAAATCTTATTAATGATCACAAATCTCACATATATTATTACTCATGTGTATTTATGTTTCAAGTTATCTTATACTTTATAATGGTTAAGCTCAATCCATTTTATGCATATTACTGTTTAAGTCTAAATACAGTTATTTTTCTAAGTACAAGACACCGTGAAGCTTGACACAGTAAGTCAGACACTGTGAGCAAGAAACAGACACCGTGAACAGAAACACTGAAGCAGACACCATGAAGCCTAAGTCTCAGACACCATAACCAATGAGACATCATGACCACGAGACACCGTGATGCAGACACCGTGAAGGACACTCCATGAGCAAGACACTGTGAGATACATACCGTGAAGAACATACCATGAAAGACACACCATGAGCAAGACACCATGAGAAACATACTGTGAAAGACATACCGTGAAGGACATACCGTGAAAGACATATCATGAAGGAGACACCATTTTCATAACTACTGTGACACTGTTTCTTAACCTTTTTGTCAATATTATTTAAATATTGCTAACAGTCATATTTGATGTTTTTAATGAAATTAATGATATTTAATGATAGTTTTTGGTCTATCAGAAAACCGTACCTTATACCTATGAAAATGAAATCATTCTATTGCTGGAGCTCAGGGAATATAAGGAAGATTGAGCTGTAGTAGAGATAAGAAAGAACATACGTATGTGAGCAAGAAACACAATCGCACTGTACTGAATAGAACACCAATCCTGAGCACGACCACGAAGAAGATATTGCGAGATCTTCAAAGAATGAATTGTCTCATACATGAAATCTGACACTACTGAATAACACTCGAAATACAGAACATCTTCACTTATGAAGAACACCAAGTTGAACCACGACACTCTGTTTTTTAATAGAAAAGCCAGAGAAGGACTCAGATGCATTTCTGCTAAATCCAAGGAGTCCAGAGCTACATTGATAATCACTAGAGCATTCTAAACTCTTATCTACTCTCTAAGTGATTCATTATTTACTTTCGAGCAGTGTGTATACCCTGTTTATTTTACACACACACTGTCTCTTGTGCTGAACTGGAGGATACTAAATCCTCATTCCAAACTTTCTACACCTTCTTGTGTCCCACTGTAGATAGTGGTAGAGGTCAAGTGAGACCTAGACAGCCTATGTGTTGTTGAGTTGTTTTCTCATGAATAACTGTGGTAGAGGTCTGAGTACATGGACAGTTTGTAAACTGTTGTTAACCCCGATCCAGGGTGTGGATCAAATTTATATATAAATTTAAGAGGACTAAGTCTTGGCTTGAGACTGAACCTCTTGGTTATATCTGTTGTGAATTTTAGTTTAAGTTTAAAGTATACAATATCTAATTTATATTCCACTGCTATTACTTTGAAATACACAACTATTTTAAAGTTATTTTGATAGTTAATCTAGCAAGTATTTGTATGTTTTGTAAAGTATTAGGTTAGCTTAAAAAGTTAATTAATCTTCAAGATTAGATTAAATTATAACTAATCAATATTTGAGAACCTAACTAACCCTTTACTATAATACAAATTCACTAAAGATTATCTTGTTATTCAATTTGGGGAATTTTAATAGAAATATTTTTTAACAGCAATTTTTATTGGAACTCAATTCACCCCCCCCCCCCCTCTTGAGTGTCCACTCCGACCAACAGTAACTAAATACCCAAGTACCTGTTTTAGACCTCATCTAGCATCTGAACATAACCAGTCCATTAATTTATTATTACTAGTTTATAAATAAGTCACATGTTAACAATAGTAAAGGTCCCATGTTATGACAAGGAAATCTACAATGACATTTAATAATGAAGTTCCAAGGTAATAACCAAGGCAATAAACACCTCAAGGGTCACCAACTTAGTAATAACTATATATTGGCTAAGGTTAAGAGTGTAATCCAAAGAGAATATTCCAAGGCACTCCACAATAATATGCCTACTAAATTCAAGGTGATCTTCCATGGTAAAATGAGGATAAGCAGCGACTGATCCCTATGGGCTTCAACCATGGCACCTACTTGTCAATGTTGGATCCAAGGAGTGTATCCAAGGTATCCTTTAATACTATATGAGGGATCATATGGTATCATAATAGGAATCCAAGAATAGATAAGGATCAGGATATAGGTGAGTCTTAACCTAAGAAATTTGTATCTTGGAATCGGAATGGGGTTTCTGAGTACTCATGGAATTTCCTGATAAGAATCCAAGGCGAGCTCAAGTCAGGACACTCCTATTTGATAAGCAAGTCATTTAATATATTAGTTGGTTCATTCCTTTCATTTCATTAGTGTGATAATTCTAAGTAGCATGAAACCATTTAATCAATGCATAGTTTATCAATAAGTCCATTTGGTTCAAGCTTTGCCTTTCATTAGTGTGAAAAGGATAAGTAGCATACAGCTGTTCATTTAATCCATTTAATCATATTCAATAATCAAGGTTCATTATGTTACCTTCTATTAACATGGTAAGGGGTTCTACGGACATTCAATCTATTAATCATTCACATTTAACCTAGTCAAGTCATATACTTAGTATACTTTCCAATTTCCCTTTCACATTTAATTATCAATTTGAAGCACTTACCTTTGGTGGGTCAACTGGAAGTGACATGATACTTTCCATTCAATATTACATGATACAATAAGAATTTATTCACATGATACTTAGCCCAGTTGGTGAGGTATCCTTAAGTTCATCCACAAGAATCATGTTCAAAACTAGGCAAAGGCATATTTCTGGTTCTGTAGTAGTACTATAGCAGGGCTGTAGCAGGTACTGTAGCAGTACTGTAGCAGTATTGTACATTGTGTGGGTACTGTAGTAGAACTGTACACTATACAGGTACTATACCAGAACAGTACACCGTGTGGGTACTGTAGCAGGCACTATAGCAGTTATTGAAGTAGGTATTGTTTAGTACTGTAACAGCTAGAACTATTCACCTTGGGCCATCAGTTTGGTCTTGGAGTCCTTAAGGCTTTTGGGACACTCAGGCCTTTGGGTCAGTAGGGCTTTCAAGCCACCTTTAAGGCCTTCGGGCCACCTCAAGGCCTTCAGGCCACATGCAGTTTCCCCAGACACACTACAAAAAAAGGAGCAACCCTAGAAGTGGATTCAGAGTAGGTGCACTCACCACAGCAGAGCCAACTGGATTTTTCAGAATGAGAGGGTATGGATATGTCATCGAGACCAGCCTGTGCTTTCATGGGAATCCTAGAAAGATGTCCAGGAAAAGGTGGAGATCTACTATCATTATGAAGATGTTGTGGAGGTGAATTTTCTTATAGATAGTCTGGTTGAATTCCCTAAGACCTTAGGGTCATGTAATCTCCTAAGCCTATGCGCCATGTAATCTCTGAGCCTACAGGTCTTGTAAGGGTTCCCCATCATCCCTTTAAAGGGGTGTTATCAAAAATAAATAAAAATTATTGCCTTCGGGCCATTCTAGCAATAAGAATTTATGATAAGAAGGCCTACCATTAATGTGGTCAATCTCGAGCACATCCAAACGATGGCTCAAAAGTGTCAAAACACTAAAAACTTGACTATGGAATATAATCCTACATGGGATGTTGGGAGTTGTGGGAATAACCACCAACAAATAATCACATATATATAAGGAACATGATCATACAATTATAATTATTATCATTATGACATATAAATTCAATAAACGACACCCGATGAAATCGGTGGGCCCCATAAGACAATTCCAAAATAAACGAACTTTAGGGATGAGTTATAGACCACCCACCTTAGGGTCATATGACTCTCCTCCTCCAATATCGGACCTTGATTTGGCTTAGAATGGGGTAGATCTGAGAAAAAGGTAAAACACTCACACCTCAATAACTATGTCGAGAGTAAGAGATGAGAAGAACGACTAAAAATGACTTGAGTACTTACCATTGTGTATCCAATGTGGTGAACATATTCTCGGTCAAATCTTGTATGAATGAGTTATTTCAATACCTACCATAGGCCTTCAAAGAGCTCCAAAATGAGAGGAAAAAATATGTTAATCCCATAGGGATTCAGATAAGGGAAGAAGTAGGAGGGTTAATTAGATCATTAACGGAAAAATAGTAAAATTATGCATAAAATATACTATGTGTGGTTTGTCTGCATGGTTTGAAAAACCATGCACAAACCATGCATAGGTAACTAGGGAAGAGAGGAACTCACACGGTTAGGTAAATCATGTGCCAACTGTGCGGTAAGGCTATGTCCAAAAACATGCCACCCATACGGTTTACTCTAACTGTATAGACTTCTTTCACGGTTTATTATAAACTATGCATCAGGGCTGTTTTCCCAAAAATCTAGGTTTCGATCTATGAAAAATCCCCAGAAACCCTCAAGACCTTCACTAACTCATTAGGCATCCAAAATAGGTCCAAAATAAATAATTATACCAAAATTTAAAGGATCTATACCTGAGTGAAAAATAAGGTTCTTACAGTCTTCCCCCCTTAAAAGAACTCGTCCCTAAGTTCACCTTCCAATGGTGTATAATCACTGTCTGAGAAAAAATTATGGCCACTGATCATTTATATCGGTCTCCTGTTCCCAAGTCTCGTCCTTCATGTGGCCATACTTCCATAACAGTCATACTAGAAGGACAGATCGGGCTCAGAGAACCTTTATGCTCCGGTCGATGATGTATACTGGATACTCTTCAAAGGTATCATCATCATATAACTCCACTTCCTCGGGATCAAAGGTATGATGTGGGTCGACATGATACCGGTGAATATGTAAAACATAGAAGAAGTTGTGCATGGAATGATACCTATGAGGTAGTAGCAACTGATAGGCTACCATCCAAACTCTCTCTAAGATCTCAAACAGACCTACATAACAAGGCGACAACTTCCCTTTCTTCCATAAATAGTTATTCCCTAGTATGGACGATACCCAAAGGAAAACAAAATCCTAGACCTCAAACTCTAGAGGCCATAGAAGGCAATCATCATAAGATTTTTGTCTATATTGGGAAGTATTCATACGCTTTCTGATCAATTGAACTTGCTTTGAAGTCTCCTTAATGAGATGAGGAGCTAGTAGGGCTGCCTCACCTACCTCTATCCAGCACAAGGGTGAATGAAATGGACTACCATATCAAGCCTCAAAAGGATCCATCTGAATTTTTTCTTCAAATATATTATTAGAAGCACTTGTGTTCCCATAGTATTATGAAATCCCTACCAAAACCATGATGTAAAACGAGAATCCCTATATGAAATGATATTAAAAGGGAACCTTTGGAGTCGTATGATCTCATAGACATAAATTCTTCCCAGTTCATCAATTAATAAAGTATCCCAAATAGGAATAAAGTGGGATACTTTCGTTAGTATGTCAATGGAAACCCATACAGAATTGCTACCTCTAGGAGACCTGGTTAAACCAACTAAAAAGTTCATAGTAATATCTTCTCATTTCCATTCTGAGATTGGAAGCATCTGTAGCAGACCCGCAGGTCTCTGATGTTATGCCTTCACCTGTTGACAGGTGTAACACCTAGTGATAAATCTTGTTGTCTGACATTTCATCACAAGACACCAATACTGGCGTCACATATCTCAATACATATTTGAGATGCCTAGATGATATTCCCATTGAGAGGTGTGGGACTATTTCATCAACTCATCTATCATATCTGTAGAAACCCAGACACGTTAATGAATACACAGGATGTTATCTTTTTCTATAGACTAATCTGGAGGTAGGTTATCTCCTGATATACTCTCACAGAGTACCAAGCCTTCAAGATCTTAAAATTTTCTACCCTTCACCTTCTCAAGGAGGGAAAAGGTAACTAACAAAGATGAGAGATAATACTTCTCATGAATATCATGAAACTCTAGGTATATCTCAGAGAAGAGTTCCATTAACTTCCATTCATCATTGGCTTCCCATACTGCTTGTGCCTGAGTTTTTTAACTCAGTGCATCTGTAACCATATTTTCCTTCCCAAACGTATTGGAAAGCTCAAAATCAAAATATTGTAAATATTTTACCCATCTTCATTGTATGAGTTTCAAATCATGTTGTTTAAAGATATATTTTAGGCTCTTGTGGTCTGTGTACACCACAAAGCGCTCACCTAACAGATAGTGTCTCCAGCAACATAAGGCGCAGACAACCTCTACTGGCTCTAGGTCATGTATCGGGTAATTTCTATCATGATACCTCAACTACCAAGATCCATATGCAAATACTTTGTCTTCCTACATCAGCATTTCTCCTAGTTCAATTCTTGATGTTTCATAGTAGACGGTATAACCTACACCTAAATCTAGAAGAATTATAATAGGTGCTGAGACAAGCCTCCCTTTCAGCTCCTGAAAGGATTTATCACATGCTTTTGACCAAAGGAACTTAACACACTTCTTTGTAAGTCTAGTGAGAGGTGAATCAAGGTGTGAGAAATCTTGTATGAAACTCCTATAATATATATCCAACCCCGAGAAGCTCTGTATATCAATCACATTCTTGGGATACTCCCATGAGTCTATTACACTAACCTTTTCAGGGTCAAAAGATACTCTTAATTTTGATATGATATGACCCTAGAAATGAACGTTATCAATCTAGAAGTGGAACTTAGCAAGCTTGGTGTCAATATTATTCTCTTTCAGTGTACTCAAAATGATATCAAGGTGTTTAAAATAGTTGTTATGGGTATCATAATACACCAAGATGTCAACCACAAAGACCATCACAAAAAAGTAAATATAGGGATGAAAAACCCTATTCATTAGAGCCATGAAAATGGTAGGTGTGTTCGTAATACCGAATAGAATAACAAGGTAATCATATAGACCATACTTGTTATGGAAAGTTGTATGTGGTATGTCTGATGGTCTAACTCACACTTGATTATAAACAGATCTCAGGTCTATATTAGAGAAGACCATATCTCCCCAAAGATAATCTAAGAGATCATATATTCAAGTTAGTGGATATTAGTTCTTGATAGTAATCTTGTTCAAACTTCTTTAATACATGCATAAACATAAGGTTCCATCTACCTTCTTGGAAAAAAGCATGAGTGAACCCCAAGAGGATGTATTGGTCTATATAAAACCTTTAGCCTCTAAATACTCTAACTGTCTCTTGATCTCTTCAAACTCTGTAGGTTCCATCCTATATGGAGTAATAGACACTGGAGATACTCTTGGAACTGGCTCAATTGTAAAATATACCTCTCCCTTATAAGGTAATACATAAATATTATTGGGAAAGACATCCCTAAAACAATCCACTACTGGAGGGAAATCAACTTGTCATAAATCCTGATCCTCCATGAAGAGATTTGCAATATAGACAGTCACTCCACCTAGACAATGATTCTCTGTTCCATCTCTACCATCCTGGACATCACACTCAACCTTATATAGATAATTTCTACCCTCTGGTGATGTAAATGATACCCTGCAATGATAGCAGTATGAGAAATCATGATACTAAACCAACCAATCCATTCTGAGAATGACATCGAAGCTCATCATCTCAAGAACAAATAGGTTCTAAAATAAAGGGTAACTACCTACCTCAAGGGGGAAGTCCCTACACTGTCACATACCCTCTTTTTGTACTCCTAACAGCATATCTAAGCTCATTATACTATAGTAATATTGTATCTTCAGTCCAAGACTTCCCATGATAGATACAGAGATAAAAGAATTCAAATCACCTGTATCAAATAAAGAAGATACTATAGTAGATGTCACAAGAATAGTACCTTGTACTATAGATGGTCTTGTAGCCTAATCCTCAGGTATCGGCTATAGTGCATGCAATTAACCTGATCCACGACCATATGCAACAGATAGACTACCATGATCATAACTACTATGCTGGCGCTGCTAGTGATCAGGGGTCTGGCTTCCATGGCCACGAACTCCTCCTCATTCAGTCCTACTGATTCTATCCCAACTCCCCACCTAATGTGGTGAAAAATAATCCACTCTTGAACATGGATCTAGTTCAGATCATTTTCCACTCAAATCTGGTGAAAAGTTCTTGCAGAAATTCTTAGGATTCCTCATACAGCTGCAAGACCGGAACTCCATTAGGTCTCTATCACAATGAATCTTCAGGTTTCCCCTTTTTCCACACTAATGAAACACTTTGTACATATCAAAACAGGCACTCTATTCATCGCTACCCTGATGAGAAACCTTGTGGGAATGTTTCCTGCCACTGGAAGAACTACTGGCCTGACATGGCACCGGTCCACTATGCTTGGTACTATTGTCTTCCCTCAGGTTATGCTCAGTGATAAGATCTTGATTTAATATTATATAAAAGGTATGAAGTTTAAAGATGTTATCCTACATACGGATGGCATACTGGAGCCCATCCTTGAAATTTCTAGCACATTAAAGCTCATCACTGGCTAAAAGTAGTAAGAAGCATTTCAAATTTATGAAATGTGATGAATATTCCGTAACTAACATAGAACCCTATTCACGATACATAAACTTTGTATCTCTATCATCTCTCAGCATCTAAGGAAAGAATTGATCATAGAAGGTAGTCTAGAAATCAACCCACAACATTCCCTGATGATGATCATCCTGAGAAATCACATCCCACCTACTCTTGGTCAAATAACACAACATGTAAGTATCAAACTTGACCCTCATCTCTTGAGGTGTCTCCCAATACTCAAAGATAGATAGGGTGGACTCTAGCCAAGATTCAAAAGCCTCTGGACCGCCATCCCTTAAAAAGGTAGGAGGATGCTGCTATTGGAACTCTCAAGTAATATCATTCATCGTAGATGAAAGTTGTGGAGTGCCATGCATAGACTGCATCATGTATAGGAAACTATCACAAACTTGGGAATCTATGCCCAGATCAGGTAAAGTAGGTGGTGCCTCAAGTGTTACTTCTGGAGATAATACTGCCAACTCAGGGTCCACTGCATCTGGAGCATGGTTGTCTCCACCTTCCTGGTGTATGATATGAGGAATTCGTGGTGACATTGGTCTAAAAATTCCAATCACATGCCTTATAATAATCTTAAGCAGAAAGATATCATCACTAGCGGAAGATGAACATAAGAAAACTTACTACCCAAGGCATACTACCCCAAATTCATTCTTACATGGTCAGGTATTGGTAAGTTCTCAAGTATAAGTTTCATTTCATTTTATATTTAATTACCAGGTTTACTCCTTTCCCATTCATAAACATGACAAGGAAAGATAAGGATGTATAACCAATTCATTTTAGATGTCATGATTCAATTTATAATAGATATCCATTCATATTGAATGAGTACCTATACACCTTATCATTGTAAATGATGCCCATTTATTTATATCATAATGGATCGACTTGGTAAATTAATCATCCCAACCCATGAGGTCCTATACACCTCATGAATTGAGATAAAAAATCACTCAATCACAACCAAGAGTAATACAAGCATAATCTAACTATCACAACATCACTCAACAATCATAGGCATATCAAGTAATTAAAAATAATTAAATGCACCTATATGGCATGACAATATGCATGACATGATAATCCTAGGTGCCTAATATGATGAATGTAATAATACTCCTTGACCTCATATCATCAGACCAAGGATGAAAGAAATCCTCAATTATAATAATAATCAATAAATCCACACAGCATGTACATCACCCAATGGTGAAATAATGTCAACTATAATAAGAAAAATAGAACAATAATTATATTTTGGGTAACTTGTCTTTTACCCCGAACATGGGTTCATGATGCCCAATCACGTCTTATGACCAAGTCCCAAGCATTACTAATTTATAATCTATCATCTCTAAATAGTAAAGTAATAAAAGAAACCTCTTATGATAGCACTTTGTGACGTCCTGAACCCATATTCCACTTAATGGGTATCCCAAGCCTGGTGGGCCACATGGCCTCAAGCGTATCTCCTCAAACTCCAGGGGCTACCGACTAGCAGTGAAGGTCTAGGCTATGTCTATGGGGATAATATTCCCTCATTACCAGAGTATATCATAGTGGATAAATAATAAAAAAGTTAAATAGATGAATCAATACAAGTAAATATATGGAACATCGTAAAATATAGACAATGGTAACAATAATTGGAATAATTGGAATAATATACAACAAATGATGATGATATGTCATGTATCTAAAAAACTTGAAAACATGGATACAATACCAAAGGCATAACATGTTCAGAAAAAGTATAAAAGAAATCAAAAAGACTATCCCAAGCATCCTGAGCTCTGACTCAGTCATCTAATATCAAGCTTCATCCTAAATATCAAGAAATAATTTTTTCGAAGTTGTATTCTTTCCTTTATCAACACTCGTATTCATTTAATCTGCCTTGGGTACCAAACGATGTCCAGAGAGGGTGTGAGATAAATCTTAGTGGGACACCACTGATGGTGTCTATAATATCTGGCCTATGTAATAGAAATGTAATAATTTTCAAGCATGCATATATAAAGTAAAGTAGTACAATGTAACTAAATACCCAAGTACCTTGTTTATCCCTCGGATGGTGTCTAAACATAACCTGTACATTAATTGATTATTACCAATTTATAAATAAGTCACATTTTAACAATAGTGAAGGTTCTAAGTTATGAAAAGGAAACTTGTAATGGCATTTAATAATGAAGTTATAAGGTAATAACCAAGGCAACATAGACCTTAGGGGTCGCCAACTCAGTAATAACTATAGCCTAGATAAGGGTAAGAGTGTAATCTAAGGATCATATTTCAAGGAAATCCATAATAATATGTCTACCGAATCCAAGGTGATTGTCTAAGGTAAAATGGGGCTAAGAAGTGACTGGGCCCTATGGGATTTAACCATGGAACGTACTTTTCAATGTCAGATCTAAGGAGTGTATCCAAGGCATCCTTTAATACTATGTGAGGGATCATACGGTTTCATAATGTGAATCCAAGAATATGCAAGGATTGGGATCTAGGTGGGTCTCAACCTAATAAAAATGTATCCTTGAATCGGAACGGGGTTCCCGAGTGCTCATGGTATTCCTCGATAAGAATCCAAAGTGAGATCGAGTCAGGACACTACTATTTGATGAGGAAGTCATTTAATATATCATTTAGTTCATGCATTTCCATTCATTAGTGTAATAAGTCCAAGTATAATGCAACCATTTAATCAATTCATAATTTATCAATAATTCCATTTAGTTTAAGACTTTCCTTTCATTGGTGTGACAAGGCCAAGTATCATGAAACCTTTAATTTAATCCATTTAAGCATATTCAATAATCAAGGTTCATCTTGCTACCTTCTATTAACATTTTAAAGGTTGTTATAGATATTAAAACTATTAATCATTCACATTTAATCCTTTCAAGTCATATACTTAGTATACTTTATAATTTCCATTTCACATTTAATTATCAATTTGAATCACTTACCTTAGGTGGGTAAAGTGTAAGTGACATGGTGCTTTTTATTCACCATTACATGATAAAACAATCATTTATGATAAGGATGATTACCGGTAATGTGGTCAAGCTCGAGCACATCTGAACAATGGCTCAAAAGTGTAAAAAAACTAAAAACTCAACTATAGAATATCATCATGCATGGGATGTTGGGCATTGTGGGCATAACTACCAACAACTAATCACATGTTTGGAAAGTGAATAATCATACAATTCTAATTATTATAATCATGACATATAAATTCAATAAACAATACACGATAAAATCAGTGGGCCCCACACGACAATTCCAAAAATCAACGAACTTGAGGGATGAGTTATAGACCACCCACCTTAGGGTTTTATGGCTCTCCTCCTTTGATATCAGCCTCTAATTCATCTTATAACAGAGTAGATATGAGAAAATTTGAAAAATGATCACACCTCGATAACTAGGTCAAGAGAAAGAGAGGAGAAGAACAGCTAAAAGGGACTTGAGTACTTATCATTGTACATCCAATGTGACAAATGAAATCTCGATCGAATCCTAGAAGAAGGATATCTTTCAATCCATACCTTAGGCCTTAAAAGAGATCCAAAATGAGAGAAAAATAGGTTAATCCTGTAGGGATTTGGATAAGGGGAGAAGGGGGGGCTTAATTATATCATTAAGGGAAAAATAGTAAAATTACTCATAAAATAGTCGTTTCACTATTTGTCCACATGGTTTGAAAAATCATGCACAAACCATGCATGGGTACCTAGGGAAGAGTTCACTTGCATGGTTAGGTCACACATTTAGGTAAACCATGCGCCAACCATGTGGTAAGGATCTATCCAAAAACATGCCACCTGTACGGTTTACTATAAATCATGTTCCAATCCTTTTTTTCCAAAAGTCTAGGTTCTATGCTTAGAACAATCCCTATACACCCTCATGACCTTCACTAAATCATTAGGCATCCAAAATAGTTCAAAAATAAAGAATTATACTAAAATTTAAAGGATTCATACCCGAGTGAAAAACTAGGTTCTTATAAGTTGTTTGTAAAAAGTCAATCCAGGTTATAGATAAGTTTATTTTATTAATAAAATACCTAATATTAAGTGATTTACAAGGGTAGGGGAAGGGTTTTGGCTTAATATTGAACCCCTTGATTAATTTTTTTATGTGATTTCTAGTTTTGTTTTCTCTTTCATAAATAAAAAATCTTTTATCTATTTTAAAACTAATAAAAAAAACTTTATTTGATAGTTGGATTTAACTTGTTCTCTATATAATTTTTTTGTTGCTAGTAGATTAGTTTCAAAAGTTAAAGTGTTTTTAAAATTACTTTAACTGAGTTTTGATCAAACCATTGAGAATCTTTTTGAAAGAACAAATTCTATAATTCTATAATTTTAGTTAACTAGGTATTTTTATCAAATTGGGTAATTTACATTTTAAATATTTTTAATGTATTTCTTAATTATAAAATCAATTCATCCCCCTCTTGAGTGTTCCACTCTGACCAACAAACCCTTTTGGCTTGTCTACTAGTCAAGCAATTCGACACATTCTCCCTATTTCCATATGCATGTTTATTCGAGACCCTACTTCCACATCTTGACAACAACCTTACCCTCCTTCCTCAACCTCCACAATCAAAGGAAAGGATCCTTTAATTCCTTCTAACATTGGGAATTTTGTTCCAGATTCTGATTCTAATTGAAGTGCCTAATAGGGAAACCCTTTTTTTAATATTCTTGTAATCATTTTTTGAGATATTAATAAAATTCCTATAACACCATGATATTTTAAAAGAAGATAATTTTTAATTGTGTTTATTACATAAAAAAAAATATTATAAGAAAATATAACACCTGAAACTTTATGAAATATTTCTTTTAAAATAAATTTAATCTCTTTGATAGCTTGTGGAATACACAACCTTGAGTCGAAATGAACCATAATATAGTATACCATTATAACCTATCAATTAAATTGGTGGGTATGAATAGTAATAACTAAATTATGAAAATTATGGTTATCTATTTTTTAGAAATAAAATAATAATTATTTAAAAGAAAAAAAGAAATGTTTTTTGAAAAAGTGTTATTTCTAAAAGAGGGTTTAGTCACGCTTTGCACACATGACTTAAAATTAATTTTTAAAAAATTATAAAATTTATTTGAAAAAGAAAACTTAATTTTTGAAATAATAATATCAAAATTATCATAGGGTTAATTTTTTGTATTTTTTTGAAATGTTTCATTTTTCGATGAATAGTGAAAAATACTGAATTTTAATTGAAAATTGTCTTTTCCTTTAAATTATTTATTGATATAAATTATATTTTTAATTGGTTTTAAAGTAAAAAAATTTAAATTATATATATATTAATCCAATTTAAGTTATTATAATCATTTTTATACTAAATTTTGATATAAAAACTTGGTAAAATGTTGAACATTTTCTCTTTAAAAACCTGATTTCTCGTCACGTTTATAGGGTTAATTTTAGAAAAAAAAAATCCAATTATGTGAATGGAATTTGGAAAAATGGATTACATATTTTTAATAATAATAATTTATATTATATAATAATATCAACTTAATTTTTTACCAAAATGAATACTGAAAACAATAAAACTTAATTAATGCAGTTAAGATAAAAATAGATTTACTTGGGGTTAACTAAAAAGATATGGGTTAAATTGACAAAACAAAACTTGTCTAAAATCCATTTTATGATAATAATTTGACCTTATAATTTATAATTCTATATATTACTTTATTTTGGATCCTTGTGACATGTGAAAAATGTGGGTACGGCTTTTTCTTTCCAAAAATTACATGTCACTCACCTCACTTATAAAAGGCCACCAACTCTACACTATTAATCACACATTTACACACTTTTTGTTTATCCCATACCTAACCAAATAAATTCCTATATTCTCTACCCTAATAATATATTCCTTATTTTGGTTATAAATCAAATCTTGGAAGGCTTTAGTGAAAACCTAAGGAGTTTACTCGAAGAATAGGAAACGTTCTTTAATGAGCATTTTTATTTTATTTATTCCTACACCCCCTTGAATTATTATTAAAACATTATGATATAATAAAAGTATTATCTTAAATGTTTCTATAATAATTTAATTATCTACAACCATCCCCACTTCCAACAAAAGGGTTATGAAATTATCATTTGTTTGTACGGCAGACTATCACCTCGCGAACTGATGTCATTCATTTTTCCATTTCCACCTATCAAGGTTAGTATTATGATAGATATAAAGTATATATATGATATTTATAACATAATTAAACCTATTGAGTAATTATATTATATATACCTATTTAAATTTTATCATGTATGGGATACGATAACGTTGCTCGTTTGTACAACGAACTACCACCTCAAGAAGAGATGTGATTCATCTTTCACTAATGCTTTACATGGAAGGTGATAAGGATAAATTTAATGATTATATGTGATATAAATGGAATAATTATTATTTTCATGACATATTTATAATTATTTAAAGATAATATATCATTTTATTTCTTACACTAAAAAATGATAACATCGTTCATTTATGTATGGACCATCGCCTTCACGAAGTGATGTGACTCTATTTTCATTACCACACCACATGGATGATATATATAAGTATATTTAAATAAATAATATGGTATATGTGATATTATTATAATTATTTAAAGATAAAATATTACTTACCTTCTTTCCATAATGATTATTGGAAAATGGAAACATTACTCATGCGTATGTACGGTATACCATCTCCATGATTGTAACGTGATTCATTTTTCATAATCATCTTTAATGATTGGTTTAAAAAGTAAAATTGATGTAAAAATATGATAATTATTTCATTATTATTATTATATAAATTATGGAACTATATAACATTCATAATAACTGGACCCTTCTTGACGAAACACGCATGAGAAAACAATGAAATTAACACCTGAAACAATAAAAGTAATGAAAATTTATTAACAAACAGGTGATAAGATGTTATAAAAGGATAATATATTATATTATGAATATTAACATGGTTCTATTATAAGTTAATAACCTTATTAAAAAAACTATATTGGATTTTAAATCATGTTCAACTAAAAGGAAGCGTTAGGTAAGGTATTTTGTCTCAATTTACATTCCATTGAGTCTTATTGGAAATTATGCACCAATTAACTTTTATGTGGTGTATATATTGTCCCTTTGACATGAAATATCATAATTAATTAATAATTGATTATATTTTAAGTTTAAATTTGAATTATTTCTTCCAAGGGTATTTTAAATTAAAATTAGCAAATGGTAAAGAATTTCATAACTCAGTTTCCTTTCATTGGGTTATATTACTTCTTAGTTGTATTTAATATTATAATATTATGTGTGTAATGAATTTTGATTATATTATGTTTTATTTATACTTTTTTATGTGGATTTAAATTTTATACACATAATATACCCATTTATTAATTCTCACTTTAACATTATGATCTTTGTGAGGATTTATTTCACAATCTCATTTTAATTGGGATTGTTTATACTTGAATTTCCATTAAATGAAATTATTTGATAATTGTATAATAAAACACTTTGATTTTATTATCATCTATTTATTCATGAAATTTTTCAGGTAATAGTTCCATTTTCTACTCTTTGGTACTTAAAATTATTAAGAAATTTTTTTAAGATAATCTGACATTATTTCTCTCTTTGGTCGAAAATAATTTTTCTTCCAAAACCATGTTTTTTTATAAAAAAACAAAAAAAAAATAGAATTATAAAAATTATTTATTAAATACTTTTTTACCCATTTTTTACTTTTAAAAAAATTATTTCATAGGATTATTCTTGTTATTTTCTGTATGAGGTAGTTTTTTCACCATTTTACAGTGCAATAGGAATATTGTTTTAACTTATATATCATAATTTTCATTTCTTTAAAGATAACTTTGTAAGTTTACAATGATATTTTTAAAGAAAATTTTTTCCCTAATATTCTAGAAATTTTTATTTTTTAAAATTTATTTTCAATGAAAAGGATTTTGATAATATATTATGAATTTTATAGTTCTAAATAAAAAGGGTGATTTTTCAAAGAAAGCTTATTTTTCTCAAGAAATGTTCCAAGTGATCTTTTAAAATCATTTTCCATCTAAGAATACATTACTTGATTTTACTTATGATTTAATGGGGATATAATCCAATGATACCATACTTATTATTTCTCTAGATGGTTTATGATCAGTTTGACTAGGGATATACAATGTTGATACCATTCATTTTAATTTGGATGGCTTATGGTTATTTTTATTGACTGGGGAAAGAATTTATATTTTGTATGCTAGTTTATATATAAATTTTTATGTTGATTATGTTTCATTCCTTTTATATGAGGAATTCATTGGACATTGTAAGTAACAAGTGGGACCTAATATGTCCCCTCGATGCATCGATAGTTCTCATGAGACAAACTAGATATGTTTTTTTTAGGCCTTACCCATTTATATATATCTCTTGCAACAAGCCTAGATGGTATTAAATGTCTTGGAATAATACTTAATCGTATTATATGTCTGGTAATAATCCTCAAAGGTATGTTTTAGATGTCCAACATTATCCATTCCATCATTATGAATTCTGTTATTAATATTCCATGTGATTATTCGATTAGTTAAAATATCCATGGTCATGTTTCAAGATCATGTGATTATTTATTTGTCATTATTTGGTCATCTTTTATTCCTACCATATTATGCTCAAGTTATTGATTAAATTTCATATGTTTTTGTTATTTACCATTCTATATTTATTATGCCTTATTTATTCATAGTTTCCATTGTACACTTACCCTTATTGAGCATCTAAGCTCACCCCTTATGTTTTTTTTTCAAAACACCAAGAAGTAATTTTTTATTTATATGCATGGATACACTAAGAGAAATAATGGAATTATCAAAGAAAAATCTTTGTGTATTTTATGTTTTAAAATATAATGTAAATTTTAAGTATGTATCTAGTTTACCCAGAATAATAAACTATTCAATCCTTCGAGATGTGATTCCTTTTATCTTATGCCAATGTAATAAATAGACACAAACTCTGGGCTACTAAGGTTGATGTCACAAACTTTGTTCACCTGGTTTGACACTCCTAGGGGATATGATTAGAATAATTCACATTTTCATTACATACCATTATAAATTATTTGAAAATAAATATATCCCCAAATAAATAATGTTTATGATTATGATATTAGATATATATAAATTTTTTAATTTATGTTAAGTGTTTCACTAGTTTTGGGATTATACGTTATTTTTCATAATGTTATGATCTAAACTAGTGTATTCTATTATTTAGAAACAATGCCTAATGGAAGTAATGGGAACCATATCAATGAATGTACTCCATATAGGGATTGCTCTCTGGGGAAAGATAATGAAGCTGGAGTTGGATCTGCAGTTGTAACTAATCAAATTATAACCATATTGGGGCAGTTGACTCAGGTTATGAGTAATAACCTTTCCTGTATGGGGAAACCAATTGATCTACCACACGGTGTAATAATGTTAGACTTGTTCATGCATCAGTAACCTATATTCAATGGGACTGAAAATATTTTTTTTTATTTGAGCAATGGATAAGTTTCTTAGATAAGATATTTCTCACTTTGGGAAGTAGTGAAAGGGAGAAAGTTGTCATGACATTTTATCTTCTCTTAATAGATTCAAATTAATGGTGGTTGTTGATTCAAAACACGAAGGATGATGAGAAAATATCAAGTATATATTGGAAGGATTTCATGGTAATATTTTTGGAAAAATATTTTCCTCACGAAAAACGAGTGGATATGGAAAGATATTTATTGAGTCTAAGATATAAGGAAGTGGAAAATTTTGCTATGTATGAAGCCAGCATTACAAGGCTAGTAATGTATGTTATAGACTATGTATGTAATCCAACAAGAAAGATTGACTATTTTTTTGATGGGATTAATCCAATACTCCAAAGGGAAATAGTCTCATAAAAATTATCATCATAAAATGACATGGTATCATGTGTTATAAATATAGATAAAGAATTATCCAAGTATTATGGATTAGAAGGGAAGAAAGAGAAGAAGAGGACGATAAATAAAAAACGGATAAAGGGAAGAAGGAAAAGAAGGATTTTCCAACATGTGATACTTGTGAAAGGAAAAACCATGGTATATTCCTAAAAGGAAAATGAGTTTGCATCAAGTTTGGAGAAAAAAGTATACTACACTCATTATTTCATGGGTGAGAAATAATGTTCTAATGTAAAATGCTTCCACTGTAAGGATATGAGACACTACGCACATGAATGTCCCAAATGTCAAGGTAAAATACTTCAAAAGGAACTAAGGTTTCAAGGTCATGCTTATGATATTTCTAGAAAGTGAATGATTATTTTTATTTTGATTTTGGATACAAGAAAAATATTGTAAGAATATTTTATTAATTAAATTCTCAAAATGTATAAGGATTTTACTACAGTGATTTTTCATTGAGGATTTGAAAACTTATGTTGAATGGTACCGAAGACCAAGAAAATTATTCAGTGGAAAGTTTAACTTCATGGATTACACATGATTGAGAGAAATAAAACCCTTAATTTGTTCCTAACATTGAGATAATGATGTTAATATAAAGAGATAATTAATATGGATAAAGTAAATTGGATAGTACTGACTACCTTGTAACTGATTAATGATAAGTTCATTTTGGGAATTTAGTGAACTTATTTATAAAGTTATGGATCTTAATATTTTGGAAGTGCCATAAGTTTAACCATTTATAAAATTGTTAAAATTGAAATCTAGATGAGGTTTTAGTGATTAATGTATTAATTCACCATATGGATATTCATGCATATTAGATAACTTGTGTTGACTATTTTTTCCATAGTAATAAATAGAGATCAAAGGAATAAATTATCATTATATTATGGATATTATGATCCATTGGAACTGAATTTTAGTGGTTCATGCATAAAAACTCATTTTTGGATAATCGTTTCTTGGGGTAAGAGATGAATTGGAAATTAACCGAAACACAGCCAAATGATGAAATTGTCCTTGTGAAATAGAATCGTATCAGGTAAGTATATTTCCTTATAATAATAGATAGTAAAATAATTCCTCAACATTCGGCAAAAGATATTGAAACAAAAATATTATCTTATTACCTTAATATCTAATGATTCATATGGCCTTTTAAATCATCATATATTTATCATTTTTATTTCCTTAACTTTCCATTGATCATTCACTTTTTTTTGATCAATTACCTCTATCACTCTCTATAATTATTTATTCTTTTCTTTTATATCCATATTTTCATTTCCAACCCATGTTCTCCTTCTTGGAAACTTAGTTATGTGTTATTATAGATGATATTCATACTTAAATTTTTCTCTTATTAAGAGGATGTTTTATTAACCCTTTTACTATATGGGTTTCTCAACAATGGTATTTCCAAATGTCAAAACCTTGATTACTGAGAACAGGTTTAAATTGAAAGGATGTTATTTTTTGAGGTGGGGAGAATGTAACACCCCAGTATTTTAAATTAAGAACATATTTTAGATAGATTGTATGACATGCAACACCTATAGTATAAGAAAATATAACACTCGAGACTTTACAAAATATTTCTTTTGAAATAAATTTAATCTCTTCGATAGCTTGGGGAACATGCGACCCCAATTCAAAATGAACCATAATATAGTAAACTATTATAACCTATCCATTAAGTTAGTGATTATTAATAGTACTATCTAAATTATGAAAATATGGATATCTATTTATTATAAATAAAATAATCACCATTTAAAGTAAAAAAAATATGAAAAAATGTATTTTTCTAAAAAATGATTTACTCGCGCTTTGCACACCTAATTTAAAATTAATTTTTACCAAATTTATAAAATTTATTTTACAAAATAAAATTAATTTTTTAAATCATAATATCAAAATTTTCTTAGGGTGCATTTTTAATATTTGTCTGAAATGTTTCATTTTTTAATGAATAGTGAAAAATATAGAATTTTAATAGAAAATGGATTTCTTGTTTATATTATTTACAAAGTTAAATTATATTTTGAATTATTATTTAAGTAAAATTAGTTAAATTATATATCTTCTAATCCAATTTAGTTCATTTGAATCATTTTCATGTTGAATTTTGATATAAAAACTTTATAAAATTTCAACATTTTCACTTTGAAAACTCAATTTCTCATCACGTCTATGGGATTGATTTTAAATTAAATTTTGCCTATTATATTAATTGAATTCAGAAAAATTGATTCCATATTTTTATTAATAATAATTTATATTTTATAATAAATTCAAATTAGTTTTTTACCAAAATTAATAGTGAAAATAGTAAAAATTAATTTCTTTGGTTAAGGTAAAAATGAATTTACTATGGAGTTAAACTAAAAAGATAAGGGTTAAATTTACCTAAAAATTGTTTAAAATAAATTTTATGACCATATTTAGACCCTATAATGCATAATTATCAGTAATACTCTATTTTTTATCCTTGTGTCGTGTGAAAAATGTGGGTACACCTTTTTCTTTCCAAGAATTATAAGTATTCCACTCACCTCACTTATAAAAGTTCACCCCCTATCTACTCTTCTTAACACATTCACACCCTTTTGGTTCGGCCAAGACCTTTATAAATCCCTTAAAAATTTCTCTACCCTAATACTAGTATCCTTATTTTGGGAATAAATCCACCCTTGGAAAGATTTGGTGTAAACCTAAAGAGGTTACCAGAAGAAGAGGTAACGTTATTCAACGATAATTTTTATTTTATTTCTTCCTACACATAGTTAAATTATTATTAAAACATTATGATATAATAAAATCATTATCTTATATTTTTTATAATAATTTTATGACCTAAAATCATCACCACTTCTATCAAATGGGTTACAAAATCATCATTCATGTGTATGGTGGACTATCGCCTCACGAACTTATGTCATTATTTTTTTCATTACCACCTCTAACGATTGGGTATTATTAAGGATATAAAGTATATATATGATATTTATAACATAATTATACCTATTGTTTAAAGACCCAAAAATTCCTATAAATTTTTATTTAATTATTTGGGATTATTACGAGTCTACAAAAATTGATGGCACTTGATTCTGAGGCCCAGTGTGCCCAAAACGGAATTTTGAACTTTTTTTAAGGTACGTTCAATAAACGCACAGGTCGAGTTTTCTATCTTTTGAACCGGTGCTCAGATTAAAAATATGAGGGAACCGTTGAATCTGCAGCACCGTGATTTGCTTAAGGGAGACTTAACTTCGACCACAGTAGGTCGGGTGAAAAGTTAGTTTTTTGGGACTTTTAAATAAGTAATAAAATAACATAAAAAATGTTATTTTATTTTGCTACCTCATGTTGAGTAGC
This sequence comes from Viscum album, assembly GCA_963277665.1. Classification (NCBI taxonomy): domain Eukaryota; kingdom Viridiplantae; phylum Streptophyta; class Magnoliopsida; order Santalales; family Viscaceae; genus Viscum; species Viscum album. Next base: position 269,266,354 of record OY728164.1, on the reverse strand, counting down.
GGTGGTGGGACCAATGGGTTGTCAATCCATTTAATGGATTGACTCTTCGGTCTGTAACCACACTATTGAGAGATTAAGAGGTACATTCATTAATGAACCTCATTAATCTCTCATTGTGTTAACCTCCTTTACCCCTCTATTTAATTGAGGCTTGCGTTGGGGTTTTTGACATGGTTGTGAGGAACCTCTGGTGAAGTACCATGACATCTTCCACTGATGAAGAATGGAATCTTGGACGGCAATGATCTGGGATCGACGAACGTTGTCGGATTCATTAAACGTGAATTCTTCTTCCACAACCGCAACGTCACCTCCAATTACGAGGTAGGGGTTGTTTATTTCTAAATTCATGAGAATTTTTTTTTTGTCGTGCTCTTTAAGTAAGATGAATCATGGAAGTTCTGAACAGGATTAAATTTATCTTTGTGATGAATTTTTTATTAACCACTTGATATAATGCTAACACAGAGGGTGAGGGCCAAACGAACAAGGCCCGGACCCTCCACCACTTCGGTATTTGTCTCGTTCCTTAGGGAATAATTTCTAATCAGTGTAGCAAGATGAATCTGGGAGCCCCGCAGTGATGACGACATTCTGAGAGGCCCGTAGGCGCTTTCAGAAGGGAAAACGGACCACTAGAACTCACCTAGTGGCCCGTGAAAGACCTTCGGTGACCGGTGCCAGCGGGCGAAGGCTGAGGTTGGTGCCCGCCGACCGCAAAAGGGGGATACTCCGCACGGCACCATGGAGAACCAACTGGGGTAGCTGGATTTCGATCGGCCGCATTAGCAGAAGGGCGGCGCGCTATCACGCACCGCAAGTGGAGGTCGCGGCTTCGAAGCCACGGTGGAGGGGGACCCGCACCCTATGGGTCCATAAGATAGTAAGGTGGTGCCATGGGGCACCACCAATTGAAGAGACGAACGAATATTTGAGTTGTTAGGGAAGAAGGGGTTGTGTGATCCCTCACGCGGGTCACGCCTAGCTGGCGGCCAGGCCGGTCTGCTGCCTAGTGGGCCGAGCCCACCGCGACCCAGCCTAGCCGGTTCGGTCCAGGCCGGGTCAGACCTTGATTGGGTCGGGTCATCCCAGGATGGGCAAGTTAGCCCAAGACGGGCGGGTCGGGTTCAACTCGGTCGGACCGGACCCGGACCCTCTTCGACCCAGATACGCTTAAAAGGTCATATCTTAAAAACCAAATCCCATTTGATGAGCCGCATGTGGCATTGGAATCATTGGTATGAGACAGTCCTTTTGAGATACTCCACCTGAGTTTTTGAGAAAGTTGTAGTATGGCCGGGTTGGATCGTACTTGAATCCAACCGGGCCCTCGGTACTAAAATGCCTATAACTCTCAGATCGGGCGTCCGATTGACATTTCGTCTGTTGCATTGGAACCTTTATGACATGAAGGATCATTGGGTAACTTTTTCATGGTACTTCATTCCAGTTGAATTACGGCCAATGGTTTGAGGAGCGAATCCTCCCAGAATTAAGTGTATTACGTACGAGAATCCAATGGTTGGCTGAGACATGAAGAATAAATAGAAATCTTGTGTGGATCAGCACCTAATGATCATGTGTAGATTAGCATCTAGTGATCCTATGTGGATCAGAACCTAGTGATCATGTGTGAATCAGCACCTAGGGATCCTGTGTGGATCAGCACCTAGCGATCCCAGAACCCTTGATAGAATAAGATGATCTAACTTTAAAACTAATCATTTGTACTTCTGTACTTAAGTTATACCTGGTTTGAGCTGAGTCTTTTTCTTTGTGATTTGTGATTGAGATCATGTTTTTTTGTTTTCCTTTGTGGAATTATAAGATATCTTTGGGGTTCTCAGGGTCCCTACTGGGTATTTTTATACTCACCCCTGCACAGGCTTCACCCGCACCTTGTTGTGTCTTGTGCAGATGATGAGAAACTCAGCTGAGACCTTAGGAGTCAGGACCTAGCTGTACACAGAGGTGACTGGTTGACATGGAGATCTATGGAGATGAGTTTTACCTAACCTTCAAGTGGGATCCTTGGAGTATGGGCTTAGGAGTTTTTTTCTATTTTTTGTTGTAGTTGTATCTTTTCAGTTGGGATTGTATTCTGACCCCTTTACTTTAGTACACACATTTACTACTACAGTTTTACTTTGTGGTTGCATCTTGTTATGTTTTTAGACTGTGTGTTTATATAGGTTTAAAGGTAATGCCTTCCCATTCTAGGGATACACCTTTTTGGTGATAGTCGCCAACCCCAAGCCTGTGGAAGGCGGGCTTGGGGTAGTCACAGCACGGGCCCCGAGGGATGGGTCATGACAAAGTGGTATCAGAGGGATCAGTTCTACTAAAGAACTATGACTCTGATATTTCTAATAGAGAAATAGTGTTAAGTGTTTTGACTGTGGTTTTTAGTTCGGATAGTCTAGTATTGGTACGGCAGCTGACGTATCCATACACCAGGACCCTGAATTCTAATTTTCGACTCAGTGCATGAAATCACTAATTGCATGTGTTTTGGAAATGTTTTAATTTTAATATTTTTAGATTTAGCTCACCAGGTATAACTTATTGACCATGGAACACCTATTTATTTTCAGGATGTCTCCATGTAGACAGTCAGCTAGGATTCCAGAGAGAGTACATGATGATGACCCACCGAGCGACGAGGCTTCGGTGTAGGGCCCTCTTACTGTGTTGGCACCTTCGGGTGGTGTACCAACAGCACCACCACTTGAAGGGCAGAAGTTTCCACCAACCCCATTGGAATACCGTGCATGCTGACTGAGCATGTTTCACGAGTTCCAGAGATAGAATCCTCTGAGGTTTCGAGGCGAGACAGATCCTCGGGCAGCTGAGGACTGGCTGGAGGCTATGGCATGGGTTTTCTGCCTAGTTAAGACACCAGTAGAGCATATGGTGATCCTAGCTACTAGCCTCTTCCAGGGAACAGTAGGGAGATGGTGGAGTCTGACACTCTAGATGCATGATGAGGTGACACTCACCTGGTTGTACTTAGAGACCCTCTTCAGGGCGGAGTTCATACCAGCGACTTTATGCTCAGTGTGTATCCAGGAGCTGTTGCACTTATATTAGGGTATCCTATCAGTGGCCTAGTACTCAGAAATATTCAATGACCCCTCATTCTACTCCACCGACATGGTATGAGACACATTATTTAGGGATCGTAGCGTCGATGAAATCACTCAATATCCTGACGCAGGCTGGAGTCCTCGAGTGAGCATTATTGGTGGAGAGCTTCTTAGCTGAGCAATCATCAACAGTGAGAGCCACCATCAAATGACAGATATCCAAGTCATCTGCATAAGGTATTATGTAGATGATGCTGAGGTCCAAGTGAGCCAAACCTTCCGGTAGACAACCCCAGGACGCAGGGTCGGAGGTGCGGAGCTCGCGAGGCAGAGGAGGTCATCTGAGGAATAAATCATGTTACTCTTACGGCGGACATGGACACGTGGCTAGTGACTTTCTAACTCCCCAAATAGAATATTATCAGATGACTGAGGGACTACTGAGGCAGAAACCTAGGTTCGAGTAAGGGGGTCTACAAGGTGGCGGACGTGGAAAAAGATCAGGTCGTACAGTAGGTGGTGGACGATAGTTTGAGGTTCTACCACCACCACCTCCATATGGTCCACCCCGACCACAAGGAGTAGGTGGATAGGGGCGAGCTCAGCTTCAAGCACCAGAAACCTATGACCATGGTGCTCTAAAAATGATTAGAGGTATAATCTGTATCTATTACACTCTAGCTGCATTTCTTATAGACACATGTGTCAGTCATTCTTTTATTTCCACAGAACTTGTTTGGAGCTCGAAGATTCCGATGGAGTCATTGGCTCGATACTTACTATTAGAGACTCGTGTGGGGGAAGATTTGATGATTACACACTTGTTTATATAGTGTGACTCACTCTAGGAGGCAATAGCTTTGGCTGGGATCTCCTAGTATCAACGTCGAGGCCTTACGACGTCATCTTGGGTATTGACTGGCTATCCATAGTCTATGCTCAGATCGACTGTTTTAGGCACAAAGTGTGGTGCGTTCATGAGTATGGGACCAGGTTTTACTTCATCAGTGAGAAGGGAACCTTGGTAGAACAGGATGGACTTACTCAGAGGAGGATGCAGTTGATCATTAGTTGGCTAGCCTTACCCTCAGAGCAGTTGACATGAGGTGTCTGAGTTATCCTGTAGTGGTGAACCAGTATGCATATTTCTTTCCTAATGATGTTCCTAGACTACCTCCTCACAGATAGGTAGAATTATATATTGACCTATACCTTGGTACAACACCTATATCTATGCCAGCATATCAGATGTCCCCCACGGAGCTTCGTGAGTTGTGAGTACAATTTGAGGACTTACAGAGGAAGGGTTTCATAAGGCCCAATGTTTCTTCATGGGCATCCCTAATTTTGTTCTCTAAGAAGTAAGATGGTAGTATAAGGATTTGTGTGGATTATAGGCATCTTAATCAGGTGACCGTGAAGAAAAAGTATCCACTCCCGAGGATTGATGATCTCTTCAACCAGATGAAGGGAGCTCGATGGTTTTCGAAGATATACATCAGATCAGGCTATCATCAGCTAAGAGTACAAGATGATGACGTACCGAAGATGGCCTTCAAATGTCGGTATGGCCATTAGGAGTTTTTGGTGATGCCCTTTGGCGTGACCAATGCTATGATAGTGTTCATGGGACTCATTAATAGGATATTCTAGACTTACCTTGATCACTTCGTGGTGGTCTTCATTGACGACATCTTGTTATACTTGGTGTCAGAGGAGGATCATGCTACACACCTACAGATAGTTTTGGATACACTCTAAGAGCCCCAGCTTTATGGAAAGTTCTCAAAGTTCCAATTCTGGATACGGGGAGTCCACTTCCTGGGTAATGTTATCTTATAGGCTGGAGTTGTAGTTGATCTGGTGAATATAGAGGCAGTTCTTTCTTGGGAGCCACCCAAGAGTGTGACCGAGGTGTGTAGTTTCCTGTGATTGGTTGGGTACTACCAGATATTTGTACCTGACTTTTTCAGAGTTTCGACACCCTTTTCAGCTTTGACAAAGAAGGGAAATCCTTTTGAGTGGATAGAGAGATGCCAGTAGAGCTTTTAGAAGCTGATACATAGGCTGATGAGTGCCCCATCTTGAGGATACCAAAAGAGGGAATTGGGTATGCAGTCTACTGAGATGCATCAAGGACCGAACTAGGTTGTTTCATGATGCAGGGGTGAGTGGTGATCACCTACATCTCACGACAGTTGAGATGGAATGAGAAAAACTACACTACCCATGACCTTGAGTAAGTAGTAGTGGTATTTGCACTGAATATGTGGCGGCACTACTTGATGGGAAAGCGTTTTACAGTCTACTCTGATCATAAGATTCTTAGGTATATCTTCTCACAGAAGGACCTGAACCTAAGACAATGATGATGGATAGAGTTCCTTTAGGACTACAACTTTGAGATATACTACACTCATGGGAAGGGGGGAGTAGTAGCAGACACACTCAATAGGAGGTCTGATCTATAATTGCTGAGTGATGCGATAGAGAAGCTAGCTACGTTGAAGTTATCCTTTGTGGATAGTGATGAATTATCTTTCCTCCAGTCTGTGATAGTTACTTCCCCACTCCTTCAGCGAGTCAGGGAGGCACAACTTGGATACGTAGACTGCGAGACCCGACGTGCTCATATATCCTTAAGATAGGCTCCTGATGGATTTTCTATAGGTGGGGAGAACGTCATCCTCTTTAGAGGATGCACCATGGTACCAGTAATGTTATGAGAAGAGGTGTTGAGGGATTTTCACACATCCTCTTTTGTGGTTCATCCTAGAGTGGAAAAGATGTAGTAGGACCTCTAGTGTTAGTACTGGTGGCTAGGGATGAAGAAAGCGGTGGTGTAGTTTATATCACGATGTCTCACTTATTATCAAGTAAAGGTCGAGCCTCAGGTACCAGCAGGATTAGCTCAGCCACTTGAGGTACTGAAGTGGAAGTAGAATGGTATATCCATGGACTTAATGATAGGGATACCACGTATGTCTAGGGTCTATGATTCCATATGGGTGATCGTTGACCGACTCACCAAGTCAGCTCGCATCCTACCCATCTGAGAGTAGGGATCAGTAGATAACTTGGGATGCCTCTACATACAGAAGATTGTATGGCTTCACGGGGTTTCATCAGTGATCGTCTCAGATCATGACACATGTTTTACATCCCACTTATGGAAGGGGTTATAGGGGGAGTTTGGGACTCAGCTACGCTTGTGCACCGCCTTTCATCCTCAGACAGATGGTCAGATGGAACGAACCATACAGACACTCGAGGACATGCTTCGTGCTTATGTTCTTGATTTTGGCCGTAGTTGGAAGGACCACCTACCACTAGTGTAGTTTTCATACAACAATAGTTATCACTCCACCATCAGCATGGCTCCGTTTTAGGCCCTATACGGGCGACCTTGAAGATCACCACTATGCTGGAAAGACCCAGGGAAGTCAACACTTATGGATCCAAAGTTGGTACAGGATGACACGGAGAAGGTGCAGGTCATCTAAGAGAGGATGAAGACTACACAGAGCTGGTAGAATTCTTATGCTGATAGGAGATGGAGGCCCTTGGAGTTTGAGGAAAGAGAGTATGTCTTCCTACGAGTCTCGCCCCGATGAGGATTAGGGAGGTTTGGCCGGGGTGGCAAGCTATCTCTGAGGTTCATCAGACATTTCCAGATCCTCAACAGAGTAGGTGAGGTGGTGTACTGTCTAGATTTTCCCCGACAGATGCACTGGGTGCATAATGTTTTCCATGTGTCGCAGCTGAGGAGGTACGTGCATGATCCATCGCATGTTATCGACTGGGGTGAGCTGGACATCGATGATGAGGCGATGTTTGTGGAGTTTCTAGTGGAGATAGAGGATTGATAGGAGTGGGTCTTTCATGGGCGGTCGATTTATCAGGTGTGAGTTCGTTGGAAATATGGTAATCTCCAGGATATCACATGGGAGCGGGAGGCTCAGATGCGTGCTCAGTACCCCCATTTGTTCCCCTAGTTTTTTTGTAGCTTTCAGGGATGAAAATCCCTAAGGTGGGGAGAATGTAAAGACCTAAAAATTCCATATAAATTTTTATTTAATTATTTGGTATTATTACAAGTCTGCAAAAATTGACGGTTCTTGATTCCAAGGCCCAGTGTATCCGGAACGGAATTTTGAACTTTTTTTAAGGTACGTTCAGTAAACGCATGGGCATCATTTTCTATATTTTAAACCGGTGCTCTGATTAAAAATCTAAGGGCACTGTTGAATCCGTAGTGTCAGGATTCTCTTAAGGGAGTCTTAACTTCTACCATAGTAGGTTGGGTGAAAAAGTTAGTTTTTTCAAATTTTAAAGAAATAATAAAATAACATAAAAATCGTTATTTTATTTTTCTACCTCTTGTTGAGTGACGGTGGTGGGACCGATGGGTTGTCAAACCATTTAATGGATTGACTCTTCAGTTTGTAACCACATCGTTGAGAGATTAATAGGTTCATTCATCAATTAATTTCATTAATCTCTCGTTGTGTTAACCTCTTTTCCCCCTCTATTTAATTGAGGCTTGGTTTAGGGTTTTTAACATGGTTGTGAGGAACCTCTAGCGAAGTACCATGAAATATTCCACAAAAGAAGAATGGAAGCTTGGATGGAAATGATCTGGTATCAACGAATGTCGGTGGCTTTATCAAGCATGAATTCTTCTTCCACAACTACGACGTCACCTCCAATTACAAGGTAGGGGTTGTTTATTTCTAAATTCATGAGAATTTTTTCTTTTCCATGTTCTTGAATCATGATGAATCGCAGAAGTTATGAACGGTAATAATTTATCATTGTGATGAATTATTTATTAACCACTTGATATAATGAAAACATAGAGGGTGTGGGCCAAACGAACAAGGCTCGGACCCTCCGTCGCTTCGGTATTTGTCTCATTCCTCAGGGACGAATTTTCAATCAGAGTGGCAAGATGAATTTGGGAGCCACATAGTGATGACGGCATTCCAAGAGGCCCGTAGGCACTTTCAGAAAAAAAAAACGGACCACCAGAGCTCACCCAGTGGCCCACAGAAGACCGTCAGCACTGGCGGGCGAAGGCACCGGCTAGCGCTCGCTGACCACGGAAGGGGGCGACGCTGCAGAGAACCAGTAGGGGTGGCCAGATTTCGGCCAACCGTTTTGGGGGAAGGGCAGCATGCCATTGCATACTGTAAATGGAGGTCGTGCCTTTGAAGTCACAGTGGAGGGAGACTCGTGCCCTATGGGTCCTGCGGATAGCGAGGCGACACCATGTGGCACCGTCGGTTGAAGAGTTGAAAGGATCTTTGATCCATTTGAGAAGAAGAGGTCGCACGACCCCTCACGTGGGTTGCGCCCAGCCAGTGGTCAGGCTGGTTCCTTGCCCAACGGGTTGAGCCCACCGCGGCCCAGCCCAGCCGGTTTGGACCAGACCGGTCCGCGGCCTAGCCCAACCAGTTCGGGTTGGGCTAGTCCACGGCCCAACCGGTTCGGGTCGGGCTAGGTTATACCTGGGTCGGACCCGAACCGGGTTAGGTTGACCTAGGATGGCGGGTCGGGTCGACCCAGGATGGGCGGGTCGGGTCGGTTCGGCCAAGTCGGACTAAACCCGAACCCTCTTCGGCCCAAATACGCTTAAAAAGTTGTATCTTACAAACTAGACGTATGTTTGACAAGTCGTCTATGGCGTTGGAATACTTGGGATGAGACAGTCCTTTTGAGATACTCCACCAAAGTTTTGAATAAAGTTGGAGTATGGCCAGGTTGGATCGTACTTGAATCCAACTGGGACCTCGGTACTAAAATGCCTATAAATATCAGACCAGGTGTCTGATTGACATGTTGTTTATTGCGTTGGAACCCTTATGACATGACAGATCATTGGGTTACTTCTTTGTGGTACTTCATGCAGGTTGAAGTACGATCGATTTCTTGAGGAGTGGATCCTCCCAGAATCAAGTGTACTATGTACGGGAATCCAGTGGCTGGATGAGACGTGAAGAATGAATAGTGATCCTGTGTGGATCAACACCTAGAAATCCTGTGTGGATCAGCACCTAGTGATACGGTGTGGATCAGCACCTAGCGATCCCATAAGGATTAGTACCTAGCAATCTTGTGTGGATCAGCACCTAGTGATCATGTGTGGACCAACACCTAGCAATCCTGTGTGAATCAGCACCTAGCTATCATGTGTGGATCAACACCTAGCGATCATGTGTGGATTAGCACCGAGCAATCCTATGTGTATCAGCAGCAGAACCCCTGATAGAATAAGATGATCTAGCTTTACGACTAATCAAATGTACTTATGTACTTAAGTTATACCTGGTTTGAGTTGAGTATTTTTCTTTGTGTTTTGTGATTGAGATCATGCTTTTTGGTTTTCTTTTGTGGAATTCTGAGAGACCTTTGGGGGTCTCGGGGTCCCTACTGGGTATTATTATACTCACCCCTACACGGGCCCCATCCACACCTTATTGTGTCTTGTGTAGAGGACGAGAAACTTAGATGAGACCTTAGGAGATAGAACCCAGTGGTACATGGAGGTGACTGGTTGACGTGGAGAGCTGTGGAGACAAGTTGTGCCTACCCTTCAGGTGGGATCCTTAGAAGACGATCTTAGGAGTTGTTTTTTTTTATTTTATATTGTAGTTGTATATTTTTAATTGGTATTGTATTCCAGCCTCTTTACTTTTAGTACACACTTTTACTACTGCAGTTTTACTTCATAGTTGCATCTTGTTGTATTCTTGGACTGTGTGTTTGTACAGTTTTAAAGGAAATGTCTTCCCGTTTTAGGGATATGCCTTTCTGGTGCTAGTCGCCAACCTCTGGCCTATGGAAGGTGGGCTTGGGATAGTCACGACATGGGCCTCAAGGGACGGGTCGTGACATATTGATTCATCATATAATATATAACTTTTTTTCTTTCCATTCCATAGGGGATACGATAACGTCGCTCGTGTGTACGACGGACTACCGCCTCGCGAAGCGATGTGATGCATCTATCACTAAGGCTTTACATGGAAGTTGATAAGGATAAATTTAAAAATTATATGTGATATAAATGAAATAATTATTATATCTATGACATGTTTATCATTTTGTAAATATAATATATCATTTTCTTTCTTACACTGAAAAATAATATCATCATTCGTGTATGTGTCGACCACTGCCTTCACGAAGTGACTTGACTCTCCTTTCTTCAACACACCACATGAATGATATATATAAGTATAATTAAATAAATAATATGATATTATGATCATTCTATAAAAATAAAATATTACTTACCATCTTTCTATAATGGTCATTAGAAAATGGAAATGTTACTCATGTGTACGTATAGCCTACCATCTCCATTGTCATAATGTACTTCATTTTTTATAACCATATTTCATGAATGGTTTTAAAAGTATAGTTGATGAAAAAATATGATAATTGTGTCTTGATTATTATTCTTGAGATTATGGAACTATATAACATGAATAAGAACCATACCTTTCATGAAGAAATATTCTTGAGAAAACAAGGTAATTAACACCCAAAACAATGAAAATAATGAAATTTTATTAATGAATGGGTGATAATATGTTATAAAATGATCATATATGATATTATAAATATTCATATGGTTATATTTAAGTTAATAATATTTTTAAAATCACTATATATGATGTTAAATCACGTTCAATCAAAATAAATCGTGAGGTAAGAGATTTCGTCTCAATTTACGTTCTATTGAGACTTATTTTTTATTATGCACCAATTCACTTTTTTGTGGTGTATATACATCCCCTTGACTTTTAATATCATGATTACTTAATAATCTATGGTATTTTAAGTCTCAATTTGAATTATTTAATCCAAGGGTATTTGAATTGAAAATTTCCAAGCCATAAGGAATTTCATAACTCGATTTCCTTTTATTGGGTTATATTACTTATTTATTGTCTTTGATATTATAATATTATGTGTGTAATGAATTTTTATTATATTATGTTGTATTTCCACTTATTTTTTTTATTTAAATTTTATATAGATAATTTATTCATTGATTAATTCTCACTTTAACATTACGATCTTTGTGAGGGTTTATTTCACAATCTCATTTTAATCAGGATTGTTTATGATTGAATTTATATTGAAGGAAATTATTTTATCATTTTATAATAAATACATTTAATTTTTTCTTCTATGGTTATTCATGAACATTTTCAATTAATATTACCAATTTTCCTCTCTTTTTTACTTAAAAGTATTAAGAAATTTTTTTAACATAATCCGACTTTATTTCTATCTTCAGTCAAAAATCCTTTTTCTTCCAAAACCATGTTTTCTAAAAATGTTTAAAAAATGTTTTAGAAATATAAAAATGATTTATTAAATAAATTCTTAACCATTTTATACTTTTAAAAAATATTTTTAGAGGAATCTTATTGTCTTTTTTTTGAACGAGACACTTTTCAAACCTTTTTACAGTGCAAAATGAATGTTCTTTTTAACATATATGGCATGTGTAGAATTACCCACTATCATGACAATAATTTATTTGAATATTCCTTTTCAATTTTATAAGGTTCTTTTAAAATAAATTTTTTCCCTAATATTATATAAATTATTTCTTTTTAAAATTTATTTTCAAATAAATGGATTTTGAAAATATTTTACGAATTTTCTAGTTTTAAAATAAAAAGGGTTATTTTCAAATATATGTTATTTTTTTCAAGAAATTTTCCAAGTGATATTTAAAAATTATTTTCCATCAAATAATACATTAGTTTATGTTACTTATGATTTAATGAGGATATACTCCAATGATACCATCCTTATTAATTCTTCAGATGGTTTATGATCAGTTTGATTGGGGATGTACCATGTTGATACCATTCATTTTACTCTAGATAGATTATGATTATTTTTATTGATTGGGAAAAGTATTTAAATTTTGTATGATAGTTTAAATATAAATTTTTATGTTGATTATGTTTATTCCTTTCATATGAGGAATGCATTAGACTTTATAAGTGATGGCTGGGGTCTGCGATATCCCCTCAATGAATTAGTAAGCCTTATGAGAAAAACTAGATATGGTTTTGTCCTGGGCCTTACCCATTTATATTGATGTCTTGGCATGAGCCTTAATGGTATTAGATGTCTTGGCATAATACTTGATGGTATTATATGTCTTGGAACAATCCTCAATGATATTTTTTAGATGTCTAGCATTATGAATTCCATCATTATGAATTTAGTTATTAATATTCCATGTGATTATTCGATTATTTATAATATCCATGGTCATCTTTCAATATTTTGTGATTATTTATATAGAATTATTTGATCATCTTTTATTCCTATCATATTATGCTCAATTTATTGATTAAATGTAATGTTTTTCAGTTATTTACCTTTTCATATTGATTATTTCTTATTTATTCATAACTTTTGTTGTATGCTTACCCTTACTGAGCATCTAAGATCACCCCTTATGTTTTATTTTCTCAAAGATACTAGGAAGTATTTTGTGATTGATATGCAAGGATATGTTAAGGGAAATAATGACATTCTCAAAGAATTTTTTTGTGTATTTTATGTTTTAAAATGTAATGTGAATTTCAAGTATGTATAAATTTTAAAAATACTATTAAACTATTCATTCCTTCAAGATGTGATTTTTTGTATCTTATGACAATGTGATAAAGCAGACACTGGATTTGGGCTACTAGGGTTGAGGTCACTACAATTCCTTATTGTCTTCATTTGTGTTTCATATATTCTAATTCTTTTATTTTATTTTCTTCTCCTTCTAGAATAATTTTTTATAATCCTAAAATGGGGAGAAATAATTTATGATTTCAATTTAAATTAATTTTATATGACATAATTTTTTATTATCAAAAGGGGGGGGATTTTTAGCTTAGTCCATAAAATCCTTGTTTTAATGTTGTTTTAATGATCACATATCATGTTTCTTATGTTATTAATGATATTTATGTTTTATAATAGTAAACTATTTTTTGGCCAAAATTATGGAAGAAAAAAATTGGCTAAGTCTTAAAGTGATTGTGCCAACCGACTGCATGTTTAATTCTAAGTGAATACATAAACAAACAATTGATAGTGCATTAGTTGAGAAAATTTTCCCGATGTCCCGAAGAGACTCCATCTGTACTAAACCTACATCATGTTAAAGATCAAGTTATTACATGAAGTATTCAACCTACATGATGATTTCAAGTGATAGTGAGGATGGACAACATTTTTTTGTAAATTATTGAAGTAACTGCATGAAGAAAAGAAGAGATTGCATGAAGAAACTAAGTTATCATGTTAAGTGATAGTGTCAAAGTTACCATCAAAAGTGATTATGGCAAGTGATTGTGGAAATTGTCCATGAAAGTTTACATGAAAGTGTTCATTCCAAGTAACCGTGCTAAGTAACCTCAAGCTAAAGTAAGCATGCTTCAGTGGATACTAAGTGATTGTTTCTAACTTAATAAGTGAGGTGTATTAAAAATATACGATATATATATTTTAAATCATTTATTTCAGAGTTAGAGAACTTAGGGTTGCTAATAATTATGAGGATTAATTTATAAATATCTTCCAAGGACTAATTAGAGAAGGTGTTCTCTTTAAGAAGAAGATCCACTCATGGAAAAGATATAGAGGAGTGTGCATGTGATTGAGATATATAGTGATACACTAATGACTTACTCTGAAATACTAATTTACTGTATGATTCCATGCAAATTTTTTTTTTCTGACCTCTTAGTGCAACACTCGGTTGAATCTTTTCAAGGAAAAGGTTAAAGATAATTGATCAACTAAATCCAATCAGATTGAGTTGCTCCATACTCTCTTTCTTCTCAACTATTGATCTCTCTGTTTTAGATTAAATTTGAGTTTTGTTTTATTTACTCTATATATTCATTAGCATAGGCACCTTTACTATACTAAAGAGTACTATATACTCTTTTATTTATTCTTTTACACATGTTATCCCACATATAACTGTGGAAGAGGATATGTGTAGCCTATATTTCCACACCCTGACCTTGGTTTTCCTTTATTTTATTCTTTTCTTGATGTTGGATCTTTTGGTTGAGGTTTAATTTGAGTTCCTAGTGATAATTTTTTAGTTTTGGAGGTTTCAGGTGGTTTTTGGCCTTGTTCATGGTTTACATGCATAGTTTGAGAGAAAACCGTGTGTCTGGTGAAGGAAAAGGGTGTTTTCAGTTAAATTTCTTCTTTCACAATTCGACTTTTACTATCTAAGCATGGTTTTGTTCAAACCGTGTGATTCAAAGGAGAAATATTTCAACTCATGGGTGGTGTCTGAGATAAGGTGCACATCTTGCACATGGTTAGGATAAACGATGCACCAAGCATGCGGGAGCCACTACAATTTTAACAGAGGCAATTTACATAGTTGGTTTATGGTTTCCCAAACTGTACGGCTAGACCGTGCGGGTGTCCTCTTCTTCTAATAGGGTGTGCAAAATTGGTGCACGGTTTGGAAAACCGTGCATCCCAACCATGAGACTTTCCTAGGTTCTTTAAAAAGTTAAAATTTTCATCATTCCCCTCTTATGTTTTAACCCCAATCAGCCTCCCTCGCCTCTTTCTTGACCAAGGTGCATGAAGGGGGATTTCAAGGTCCCCCTCCCCCTTGGTTCTACTTCCACTTTTGGAACTCCTTCATGCTTATAAGGTGAGTTATTCATATTTTTTGGTCAATTTTATAATCTTCTTATCCTTATCTCTTGGTATCTTGGTTTCTCTTGGCTTATCTCCTTCCTGTACAAACCCTATAACAAGGGTTGGATAATTTTTGTCGATTTCTTTGAAGTTAGGCTGTGTGGATTGTCTCTCGGGCTTAGTTCTTCTCTCTCTTGGAGTTTCATTGCATTCACATGACGTTTAGGTGGGTATTTCTATACATTTACTTTCTAGAACATTCCGTTTTATGATTGAGTGTATCAATTAAATTTATAAATATGATTTTCATGATTGTTATGTGTTTATTTGATGAATTGTGGTGTTTTCATGTTGGCAATTTGGTGAAAATTTGGTTTTCAAAGGATTTCATTGGTTATTCCTATATTTATAAATACAAGGTGTTTGATGAAAGGTCAATCAGTCTTTAAAAATGAAATTGAGTGCTTGGATTGTGTTTGGTTGAGACTGGGTTTTGGTATTTTGGTTTTCATTATGAAATGAGCTTTGTGTATGGTTGTAATGCCTCTTTTTGGTTTAGTGCTCATGTATGGGTTATTGTGATTAGTGGTAATTCTAATGGTGAATATTTAAATTATTAATTGGGTATTCTCATGGTTTACCATGGATGTGCCATTGGATGTGGGCATATCCATATGTGCATGGGGTTCACATATGGATAGGAACACAAATGATAATGTTCTTTCATAAAATTGTATACCTTAAACCTCAGATCTCAAAACACTTTTTCATTATCCCTCTTCTTTCGAAATAGTTCTTAAAAACCCTAATGTTTCTCAAATGAATCTGTGGTTCCAAAATGTTCTCAAATGTGGTTTTTAAATATGTTTCCTAAAGTTCAGCCAGTTTTTCACCTTGTACATATGGTTTGATAAAGAAACTTGACTCAAAAGGCTCATTTGAAATTTTCTAGGCACGAGTAGTTCTCTCACCTTGGTTTTGAAATAGTTTAGCATGAAATTTGGATTTGTAAATGCTAAAGGATCGATTGGTATCTTTTGTTGTTTTGGGAATTGGTTTTCAAACTCATGTGACATGTTGACCCAGTTGGCACTTTGTATGATTCTATGTGTGATGGGAACCCCTATGGTCATCCTTCTAATGTGAGATTCTTTACATAGTTGGTGTTGGGGATTGGGTGATGGTGGAATTTTTGGGTTATGGTATTCTCAGGCATGTGATGAACTCCTCATTCTCCTTTATATTATTATCATGGGATTCATGGGAATATTCTAGTGGGTCTAGTGATAGTATCTTACTGATCCAAATTATATAGATTGGTAACCCCTGGATAGAGGATAGTTCAGGTGGGATTTTCCACTAATGGGGCTGGTTTAGAGCATCCAGTTGGTTATTGAGTATGGAGTTGCACCATACATCGGTGGGTGAGTTCAAACCGAGTACATCTGGGGATTTTTTCTAAATATGTTTAGGAAATGCTCATGATTATTATTTGAAAATTACTACTTTAGTTTACAGCACTTTGGTTATTTGTTTATTTAGTGTTTGTTAGCTTGCACCTTTATTATTTCCTTTATTCATGGTTTTTCTTGATTTACCCTACTGATCGTCTTGGTTTAGATTTTTCCTTTACTTTACTCGTTATTTGGGTTATGTTTCCTTCTTAGAATTTGGTTTTCAAACTAGGTTTTAAAAGGGATAAAATGTGATTAGTTCTTTAAAATTAAAAACCCTATTTTGTTGAATTTATTTCAAACTAGAGTTTGTGGAGTATTTCAGGAAATTAAATGTATGGATTCTATGGTGCTTACCTGCTGAGCTATTTTATGATCACACCTTACTTATTCCACTTGATATTAGTAGACCCGTGCTGTTTTTCATGTTCAAGTTTTGTTTAGGTTTTCCTATAGAGTGGGATAGTTCTTATGGATGGTGGTGACCAAGATGTCACATGGAGATCATGTCAATCTCAGTTCTGGTTTAGTTTTGTTTTTTTAGTTTGTTATTTCTTTATGATATAGTTGTATTTGTATTTGGTTATGTATTTTCTTTGGTTTCTTGTTTCTTGATCTATTTTGGTTACTTGTATTAGTTTATTATTGGGTTAAATCATTCCCACTTGGTTTATCTTTGATTCCCAGCACTAGTTTCTAGCCCAAAAGGATCAAGAATGCCTCTCAATCCTTGTTGTGGGTCAGGTTGAGTATTGGGTTGGATGGAAGTCTGACCTGGTTTGTGAAAAAATGGTATCAGAGAAACCCTTTATTATTTGGGGCATCAAGTAGTTTGGATATAGGAATGTCAAGAATTAGTAGGTAGGTGCGGGAAGAGCATCATGAACTCTTGCTCATTCTAATCCTCAAGTTTCCAGGGGTAGTTCAGGACATGAGTCTTTTGTTTTAGATTTTGGGTTTATGTTATTGGTGATTGTTGGGATTATGATTTGGGGAATGAAAATGGTGGTAAATCAGTGTTACATGGTGAGCTTACATAGAGTAGCAACCCATGTGGAGCCTGACTGCATGGTTCAAGATACTTCTAGTGGTTGGTGATTTCTTGGGGCCTAGTATGCTAAACCATGTGGTCGAGCTATGAATGACCACTAGTTCCTCATTTCAAGATTTTTGGTGTGAGTTGTGTTTTGGATTTATTTTAGTTGGTGTGAGTGGATTTTAAAATGAAAATGGTTTTTTAGAAAAGGGTTTTTTAAAAGGAAAAAAATTTTGATACATTGGTTTTATTTCAAAAAGTGGGTTTGGGTGTTTGAAATTGAATTTTAAAGCGAGTTTGGAGTTTTAAAAAGTGTCCATAGAAGAAGGCAGTTTTGAAATTAGAATGGAAGCTATGTTTTTGTTTTGTGATGTTTGGTTTATGATCTTAGTGTTTTTTAAAATTCTCTTTTTGGTTGGATTTGGGTTTGATTTTGGTTTGATTTTGTGTTTTTTTTTGTATAGAGTATGCCACCTAGAAATATCTCAAAGGTTTCCAGTGTGTCTCTTCCAGTCTTTGGCCCTCTCCAGACTCCTAGTGGGGTGGTACAGTTGAGCTCTTCTCATTTTTTGCTAGTTTTTCATGGTGATCGATGTCTATTAGAGGCTGTGGAGTGGCTTTAGAAAGTCGATGATTTCTTCAGGTCATTTGAATCACCTGAATTCATGAGATTGTTTGTTGTTATGATTGTTTTTAAGGTTTGAGTTTGGATCATTGGAAGGTGATTGTCCCTCCATCATTGTAAGTTATCATGTCATGGTATGTCTTTAAGACCACTTTCATTCGATGTTTCATAGCTGAGGGAGCGAAATTAAGGAAAGTTGTAGATATCTTTGGCATTCAGCAAGTCTAATGGATGGTGAAGTCCTATGTTTTCCATTTTGAAGAGTTTGTTTCTTTTTCTCCAGAGATAGCATCAAGGGATCAGATTAAATTTCCTCTATTTTTTTGGGGTATTTTTTTGGAGATTAAGGATTAAGTTCTCTCGCTCAGGGAAGTTATATTTAGGAAGCTACTGGATGAGGTATTTCTCACCTAGTTGGTTCCCTAGACGCACTTTGTAGTTGGAAATCTAGTTTCTCTTGGCACTCATGAAGGTTCCATATTTGGAGAAAGGTGAGTGCTAGAGGAACCTATTCCTGAGGAGTCTCCTTTTTTCGATCACATATTCTCATCCATTGGACCGTTCGCCTGTGTATTTATAGTGTGGTTGGTACGAGAACTCAAATTCATCTTGTCATAATCCTATGAAGAATTACTGATGATCTGGTCATTTTGGTCACTTGGAAAAGTTTTGTAAGTAGCACTGATAGCCCCATGGGGTGTTGTTATTTCCCTATGGTACTATGAAAAATAAAATTTATAAGACTCAAACTATGATACTCAATTAATTAAAATATATTATTAGGAAAGCTGGGGTTGAACCCACAGATACGGTGAATTTAGTTTGGTTAGGTTTTAAAAAGATTTAATTTTATTAGATTGAAGAAAGAGGTGAGAAAATTTTGGTTTGATTGATTTCACGAAAGCAGAATGAAAATGAAGTAGCAGATTGATTGGTTTTGTAGAAAAATTTTAAATGTGTGCTAGGGTTTTATAATATCAGGTTTAAGTTGAAATTGGATTTCTAGAAAATAAGTTGATTCATGATTGGTATCGGATTTAATATGAGGTAGATCCAATGGTCATGGTATCTCCTCCTCAACGCAAGAATACCCTATTTCCCTTGGTCTGGTAATTTAGGATTTTGTCGAGTTAAGTTTGTCTTGGTACCATATTTAAACCTGATTTCCCCTAAAGTCGACAATGTACATGCCTTATTTAGGTTTTTCAATTGCGCAATATTAAAGTTCCTTTTAGATTCAATTATCAATGGTCATGATAAAAGAAAAATAAAGGGATTGGAAGTTGAAATTAAATTGCGGAAAACCAAACACATGAATAAAATAAATCAATCCAAAGGCACCTTACCCCTTCTATTTACATCACCCAATAACATGGAGGGTTTTCACACTCATCCTAGTGATGAGAGGATAAAAGGGAAGGAGAAAATAAAATAAATGTATAATGGAAAGAAATAAAGAACTCAAGGAGGGCGCAACGGCTTCTCGCTCCAGGATTTGTCTTTGAATCTAAATAACCCAAAGCAGTTGATTTCTCCTCTATTTATAGGCTTCAGATGGGTTCTACCTAACCATTTTCACGACATGTAATGTGATTTCATGTCATGTAATCCTTATCTGATGTTTCCTCCATGATTTTTTAATCTACGCAAATCTCATGCGAATCTTGTTAAAAGAATTGGAATGTTGACTCATTTCATGGTGTGTAACTGGGACTCATGATGTATAACGAACATTCACAGCATGTAAACATTTCACAACTTTTTTTAGAGGTGAAATTTTTAATTCAAATGTTGCACGATGTGTAATGTTGAATCATGTCGTGTAATGGATTCTTGACTTGAAATTCTTCATGACTTTGCTTCACGGTCTGCGACATGTTACGAAAAGCAACTACACATCATGTAATGATGATTCATGGCATGTAATTCATTTTTATTCTCCCAGGTCTCATTTTTCCTTAGTTTTTCATTTTTTCCCTTAGAAGTTCTCCATGATCATCCTCAAAAAACTGGTGTCGTGCTGCAAGCTTTACTCATGGTGCGAAGTGTCATTTTTCTCTAAAATCTATCTCTTTTAATTCCTTTTCCAAAATTTCATTGTTTCCTACCAAAAATCATAAAATAAGTCAATATATTCCAAATTTGGAAAGTTTATTCATTTAAATACACAAATTAACACATTACAATACCATAAAATGTATGCATGGAATACACTTATCAAGTTCTCACAGAAGAAGAAGTATCGATCAGAGGTTTTTAGCCCCTAACTATAGGGAAGAAGATGCTTCAAGGCACCAAGGCTTTAGACAAAGGCCTTAGAGTGAATCTTTTCACACAGTTAGGAATCATTGGGTGTGGTGGACGGTTCTTGGCCCATCGTTTGTCGCTGATTCTAGAACGGGAATAGTTTAAGTTTCCTTGTTGTAGTTTCTCTTGTATTTGGAAGTCCCTTTTATTGTGAAAGATTGAGTGGACTCTTTCCATTGTAAGTTTTGTGATTGAACTCTATTTTAGAAACCTATGTGTTTATCCATGTGGATCAGTTCTAGTTTTAGGTTAATCTCATCTTGGAGATTCTTGTGTCTTTTGGAAGTGATGAACTTCATTTTGGATCGGTATTTATTTTGTGTTTCTTTCATTGGGTTTTCTTCATGTAGGGAGTTCTGGTTATGGTGTCGTCATGCTGGAAAGTTCTAGTGGTGGGGATAACCCTTTTCTTTTTATCCTCTATGGTTCTCCTTCTTGTGGGTTTCCCTAGATCTATTCAGGTGTGACTTGTGGAGTTAAAAGGTCACATCGAGGCTCGTGGTTTCGTTCTGCTTTTTTTAGTTTCAAGTTTGAGTTTTGGTTCTCATTCGGCTGGATGAATTTCTAGGGGGAGTTTTTTAGTTGAGATAATTGTCACACCCTGGCCCTAGATTTTATTTTATTTTATTCTTTTCTTAATATTGAATCTTTTGTTTGAGGTTCTAGTTAAGTTCCCAATGATAATTTTTGAGATTTGGAGGTTTTGGGTGGGTTTTTGGCCCTATGCATGGTTTACGTGCATGATTTGAGAGGAAATTATATGGCTGCTGAAGGTAGAGAGTGTTTTCAGTTCAATTTCTTCTTACAAGATTTGACATGCATAGTCCGAGCATGGTTTGGTCCAAACTATGCGAGGCAAAGGAGAAACTATGAGGCTCTTGGGTGGTGTCTGGGGAAAGGCGCACAGATTCTCCACGGTTAGGAGAAACCGTGCAGGAACCTCTACAATTTTAACATAGGTGATTTGCATGATTGGCGCACGATTTCCAAAACCATGCAGCCAGCCTATGCAGGTGTCCTCCTCTTCTAGTAGGGTGTGCACGGTTGGTACATAGTTTGGAAAACTGTGTGGTCCAACCATGCGACTTGCCCAAATTTTTTAAAAAGATGAAATTTCCTTCTTTACCCACTTATTTTTTAACCCTAATCGGCCTCCCTCCCCTCTTGATCAATCTAGGTGCATAAAGGGGCCTCCCAAACTCCTCCCCCTTGGTTTTCCTTCCTCTTTTGGTGATCCTCCAAGATTCCAAGGTGAGTTCTTCATAGTTTTTGGTCAATTTTCTCCTTTTCTTCTCCTTCTCTCTTGGTCTCTTGGTTTCTCTTGGCTTGGTTCCTTTCTAGACGAACCCTAGAGTGAGGGTTGGCTAATGTTGGTCGATTTCTTTGATGTTCGGGTGTACAGATTATCTCTCAGTCTTAGTTCTTACCTCTCTTGAAGTTTCATTGCATTCGCACGCCCTTGAGGTAGGTGTTTCCATCCATTTCCTTTATGGAACATTCCATTTGATGTTTGAGTGTTTCAATTAAATTTCTAAATGTATTTCTCATGCTTGTGATGTGTTTATTTGATGAATTGTGATGTTTTCATGTTGGCAATTTGGTGGAAAATGGGTTTTCAAAGGATTTCATTGGTCATGCTTATATTTATGTATACAAGGTGTTTGATGAAAGGTCAAATGGTCTTTAAAAATGAAATTGGGTGCTTGAATTTTGTTTGGTCTAGATTGGGTTTTGGTATTTTGGTTTTCATTATAAAATTAGCTTTGTGTGTGGTTGTAATGCCCCTTTGTGCTTTAGTGATCATGTGTGGGTTGTTGTGATTGGTGGTAATGCCAATGGTGACTCTTTAAATAGTTCTTTGGGTATTCTCATGGTTTACCATGGATGTGTCATTGGATGTGGGCATATCCATATGTGCACGAGGGTGCACGTATAGATAGACACACAAATGATAATGGTCTTTCCTAAAATTGTTTACCTTAAACCCCAGAGCTCAAAACACTTTTTCCTTATCCCTCTTCTTTCTAAATGGTTCTTCTAAAACCCCAATGTTCCTCGAATGGATCCTTGGTTCCCAAATGTTCTCAAATGTGGTTTTCAAGTGTGTTTCATAAAGTTTTACCCATTTGGCACTTGGACATATGGTTTGATAAAGCAAATTGACTCAAAAGGCCCGTTTAGCATTTTCTAAGCATAAGTAGTGCTCTCATCTTGGTTTTGAAATGGTTTTGAAAGGAAGTTGGATTTGGAAATGTTAAAGACCTGATTGGTGACTTATGGTGTTTTGGAAATTGGTTTTCAAGCTCATGTGACATGTTGACCCAGTTGGCACTTTGGATGATTCTATGTGTGATGGGCACCCCTATTTTCATCCTTCTGATGAGAGGGCCTTCACATAGTTCTTGTTAGGGATTGACCAAGACATACACGATGTCATCTTTGGGTTATGGTCAATGTTAGGCATATGATGACCTCCTCATTCTCCTTTATACTGTTGTCGTGAGATTTTTGGGCGTCATCTAGAGAGTCAAGTGATAGTTGCTTACTGATCCTGATTAGACGAATTGGTACCCCCCGGATAGAGGATAAGTCGGGTGGGCTTTGCCCCTGGTAAGACTAATTTAGAGCAGATAGTTGGTTATTGACTATGTAGCTGCACCATACGCCGACAGGTGAATCCGAACCGAGTATGTCCAGAGATTGCTTCTAGAGATGTTTAGGAAATGCCCATAATTATTATTTGTACGTTCCTTCTTTAGTTTACAACACTTTGGTTATTTGTTTATTTAGTATTTTTCTACTTGCACCTGTATTGTTTCCTTTATTCATTATTTTTCTTGATTTGCCTTGCTGCTCGTTATGGTTTAGAATTATCCTTTCTTTTATGCACAATTTGGGTTGTGTTTCCTTCTTGGGATTTGGTTTTCAAACTGGATTTTAAAAAGGAGAAAATGCAATTGGTTCTTTAAAGTTTAAAATCCCAATTTCTTGAATGTATTTCAAACTAGCGTTTGTGGACTGTTTCGGGAAAGGAAATCTATGCATTCTGTGGTTCTTACCTATTGAGCTATTTTATGCTCACATCCTACTTGTGTCACTCAGCGTCGGTAGACCCGAGCGGTTTTGCAGGTTCAGATTTTGTTCAAGTTTGGATGTGGAGCGGGTTGATTTTTATGGATGATGGTGACCAAGAGGCGTCATGGAGATCGCATCAGTCTCGTTTACAGTTCGGTTTTGGTTTTGTTTTGTTTGTTATTTCTTTCTGCTACGGTTGTATTCGGATCTGGTTATGTATTTGCTTTGGTTTCTTGTTGCATGTTCTGTTTTGGTTGCCTGTATTAATTTGTTATTAGGCTAAATCATTCTCAATTGATTTATCTTTGATGTTCAACACTAGTTGTCAGCCCAAAATGATCGGGAACGCCTCTCGGGTCTTGTCGTGGGCTGGTTTGGGTGTTGGTTTGGATGACATCTCAACCTGATTTGTGACATGGACTGCATGTGTGCAGTTGTTATATATAAAACCCGATCCAACTTGTGAATCAATTTGTTTTTTTAATAAACTGATGGGCAGCAGGTGATTGCCAAGTGGAGAGGACCGAATATCTGCTTGAGACTGAACCACTTGTTTTTTACTCCGGTGTGTGTTTTCGTGTTTTGTTTACTCTATTTTAAAATAAACCAGTTTTAGTTTTCAAAGCCATACAACAAAACATTGCTATGATAATTCACTTTAATAAGTGATTTATATACTACGTTTAAAGTAATTAAATTTATTTCAAAAGTTAAAGTAATTTTGAAATTGTTTTAACTGAGCTCTGATCGAGCTTTTCAGAAATCATTCGAAAACTTTGAATTATATATTTCTATTAACACGGCGACGAAGAGGAAGATCTCGGCACCGGCCGGATCGCTCGCCATGACTACTCTCACAGATCTGCTGCCATTCTCGGCTTCCCTCAGACATTCACCATCAAGGCGGACTCGAAACTTCCCCTCTCATCGCAGATCCCAGCTCAGATGCTCGGTTGCTGCCGACGAGTCATCTGCAATCTTTTCCGACAAGGCATCCGCCGATGGTCGCGCCGCTCATTCCACCGCAGACTGCGTGATCATTGGAGCCGGAATCTCTGGTCTCTCTATCGCTCACGCCCTCACCACGAAACATTTGGACGTGGCAAAAAATGTGATAGTGACGGAGGCGGCGAACCGCGTCGGGGGCAATATTGCGACAATCGAGAGGGACGGATATCTCTGGGAAGAAGGGCCCAACAGCTTCCAACCCTCTGACGCCATGCTCGCCTTGGCCGTACGTCCAATTTCTCCGTTTTATGAGTTTTCCCCAATAATTTATTGGAAATTGAATCCTTGCTGTAGGTCGATAATGGTTTGAAGGATGATATTGTGTTGGGGGATCCCAAGGCGCCTCGGTTTGTGTTGTGGGGTGGTACGTTGAGGCCCGTGCCTTCCAAGCCTACGGACATTCCTTTCTTCGACTTGATGAGCCTTGCTGGGAAACTGAGGGCTGGACTTGGTGCTTTTGGCATTCGTCCTCCTCCACCAGTCTGTACTCTTTAACCTTTTGAACTGTTTCATTCGTTGATTAATATATTAAAACCACAGCCTTGCAAATTCCTCGTTTTGTAGATCTTTAACTCAAATATGTTTATGCTGCTTACTCGGTTGAATAGAATTCCTCATTTATTGAGCTTTGTCAAAGGCAACAGGATCACGAGGAATCTATTGAAGGGTTTGTTCGTCGTAATCTGGGTGATGAGGTTTTTGAACGCCTGATTGAGCCTTTTTGTTCAGGTATTAGTTAGCATTCTATGTTTTGAACATTGTTATTTAAGACATTCATTTGTTTTTATTTGAATTTTTCAAATTTTCCTTACGTAATTGCTAATGGATATGAATCTCTATATTACTATTGGCTTGGGAATTTAAAAATGGTGTTTTTTTTCCTTATGAAATGATACAGTGCATTATGATGTATAAATTCTCTTCTTTTAAATCTGTACCCTGGTTCATTTTCATTGTTGGGATCTTTATAGGCTACATTTAACAACTTCTTGGTGTTATAAAAATCACATTGAACCATCATCCAGTGCTTTTTTATATATATATATATTCTTGCATGTAGGTGTTTATGCTGGGGATCCTTCGAAACTGAGTATGAAAGCAGCATTTGAACGCATTTGGAAGCTAGAGCAGGATGGTGGTAGCATCATTGGTGGCGCCTTCAAAGCAATCCGGGAGAGACATAGAACTCCAAAGTCTACTCCAGACCCGTAATGCTTGTGTGAATAAAGGCATAACAAGAATTTTCAAGATATTATTTTCACAGCTCTTATTGGAGTAATTTTGCAGGCGTCTTCCAAAACCAAAGGGCCAAACTGTTGGATCATTTACAAAGGGGCTTTCTATGTTGCCAGAAGCTGTTTCTATTAGGTAACTTTTGTTACTAAGATGCCATGTTGGTTATAGCAGCTATACAGGGTTGATGACAAATTCCTGATGTTTGTTATAAAGATCTTTCTTTGAAGTGGTGATGGCAGCTCTATCCTTTTAATTGATTCATTCGTGCCCCGTTTGGCATGACAGAATTAGGTGGGAAGGTGTGATGAATCCGATGAAATCATTTGTGTTTTCAGGTTGGGCGGCATAGTAAGATTATCTTGGAAGCTTTTGAGTATTAGTAAACTGGATAGTGGAGGTTATAGCTTGATATATGAAACACCAGAAGGATCGGTATCTCTGCGGACCAAGTCTGTCATCATGACTGTTCCGTCATATGTTGCAAGCAGCCTGCTGCGTCCTCTCTCTGTATGTTCCAAATTTCATTGCTCTTAACAACGGTATCCCTTTTCTGTTCATGCATTTTTTTCTTTTAGGATTTTTGTGATTTTGTAGTTGGGAAGAGTTGCTACATGCATGCCACAGTGATCTTTGATTGTCTAGTATGTTTATAGCCTGTAGTTGAGTAGGAAACTTTTAAACAAAGCCATCTTCTTCACAGGGTGCTGCCGCAGATGCACTATCAAAATTTTATTATCCTCCAGTTGCTGTTGTGGCCATTTCGTATTTGAAAGGTGCAATTAGGAAGAATTGCTTAATAGATGGTGAGCTCAAAGGGTTTGGTCAGTTGCATCCTCGCAGCCAGGGTTTGGAAACATTAGGTAGAGTCTTCAATGGCACATGCTTGATCGAATAACGGGCCATTTAGGGCACGATGTGATGCCTTGTAAAAAATTTAAGATTTGGGCATTTGCAGGAACTATATACAGCTCGTCACTGTTCCCCAACCGAGCCCCGCCTGGTAGGGTTCTGCTCTTGAACTTTATCGGAGGAGCGACCAACCCGGAAATTTTGTCCAAGGTGAGACTTGTGAAATCCAAGATTAAGAAGACCGATTCGGATAACACCGTTTTTGTTTTTGGGTAGACGGAGAGCCAGCTTGTGGAAGCTGTGGACCGTGATTTGAGGAAGATCCTCTTGACCCCCAACGCAGAGGGTCCTGTTGTTCTGGGTGTCAGGATGTGGCCGCAGGCGATCCCACAGTTCTTGATAGGTCATTTTGATCGGTTGGATGCTGCTACCGCTGCGCTCGAGGGTGCGGGGCATCGTGGGCTGTTCCTCGGGGGCAACTATGTCTCAGGTGTGGCGTTGGGTCGATGTGTGGAGTGTGGTTATGGGATTGCCAATGAGGTTGGGGGCTTCTTATCACAGATGGCTGCATTGCACATGGATGGAGCCACACCCAGATAGACGGTGGTGCATTTTTTTTGGGGGAACTTTGGAAATTCTGATAAATTACAAGGACATTTTTGTCCCAAAAATATGTCTCCCTTTCCATCTGGGATTTTCTATTTTGCAGTTTTCCCTTTCCCTTTCCTGTTTCCGTTCCCCACTGCCTGTATTTCCATTGTACCAAACGTGGCCTAACACCAGCTTATTGCAAGGCTCAGTCGACTCTCATATTGAATGAACAATTATTAGTAATTGGAGTTTATATTTAATAATTAAATTTTGAGTAAATAATACATTATTTTTAAAATAAAGCATACAGGTTTGAAATCAACATGCATAAATTTTTCAATTGTGAATTTTGAGAATTTTTTGAGACAATTGAATTTTCAGATAAATAGTTTTAACGGTGTAACCTTTGGGCTCGGCTCACTATGAACAATAATCGGATCGGATTGCCACGTGATTCCATATGCATCTTTCCGCACGTCAGAGGCTATCAACTAACAACGGGGTATAAGGTAGTACTGTGTGAAGACTATTCCCTCATATCAAATCGTATAATCATAAATAAAATAGCCCACCATCATATGCATATTTCCTCATATTAAATAGTATAATCATAAATAAAATAACCCATCATCATATGCATCCAACACATCTGAGCACTCAAAAGATAAAAGTAGCGGAAACATGCAACAAAAATTAAATAAGCATACAATCATACAAGACCCATCATCATAGTCGGCCCTGGGGCAAGCCCAGCAAGCCTTTGGATTAGAGCAACCAATGAGATTTCTACTGTACATGCATTGTAGCAGCTTGGAAGAGGCAACATTTCTTCTCCTGGTCTTCAACAACAAAATTTCTGAGTTTTTCAGGCCGGTCCTCCCTATCATCCACTTGGCCGATCACATATACAAAATAAAAAATAAATAAAAAAAAAGTATAACCTAGGCCCTACTGCACCACCGACCCATACCACATCCAAATCTTCAATCTCATTCGAGCTGCCCTGCTTGACCATGCAATCCCGACCTTAATCCAATCTAAACCTACAACTAGTGAGAGTTGCTCGAGTATTCTAATGCAATGGCGACCCAAGCAGAGTGCGAGCACATAACTCAGTAGGGCATCGCCAACGTGGTCTCGTACTATACTGTCAATGAAGAGACGTGTGCATGTGACATGCTCAAAATAAAATAAATAAACCACTGAACGAAGTAAACAAGCCCACCAACAATACCTCCTTCGGTCGGTGCCGTAAAGTCTGAGCACGTCACGAGGACCGTGCTAACCACAACATCACAACCGCCCCAATGGCATATACATATAACATGGGCCAAACCCAATAATCATCATCAATTTTAAGGTCCATGACCCCGATCGACCATACCTGCTTTGGCCGGTATTGGAGCGCCTTTGAGCACATCGAAGTGACTATGCCAACCAATATAATAGACCCAAGTCTCCTCATTATACAAATAAGTATCATAGACCTCATACGAGAGTTTTCTCAGCCAAGGCATAAGCCTATAAGTAACACGAACCTCCCATATGAGAGTTTTCTCAGTCAAGACATAGGCCCACAAGTAACAAAAACCTCATTTACGAGAGTTTTCTCAGCTAAAGTATAGGACCACAAGTAACACAAAGCTCCCATACAGGAGTTTTCTCAGCCAGCAGTAACACATAATAAATCACCGCCCCTTGGACGTTGTCTATACATAATAAAAGACCGACCCATTGACATATTCCGTTTCAAACATTATAACCACCGCTACATGGGTGTTTTCCATTTTATAACCAACCACCCCGAGGGCACATACACATCCCATCATATAAGAGAACATGGGTTAAACGGAAGCCTAAACCCACTACCACTATCTGCATCCCATCACACCCGCTTAGGTTCGATGTAACACCGGGGCACCGACTAGGGTCCCCTAGGTCACCACACATCAAGACACCTGATGTGCGGGATTTGTCGTAAATCCCACTTCAATGCATTTTTTATTTTCCTAAGAATGTAACATAACACACACCCTATGGTCGATTTCGAGGAAGCAACTCACACAACATCGAATTTCTATTGTTACAATTTATATTCTAACTAATATAAAACTAACTAATATAAAGAGGAGTGTTTTTGAATTGAAAGTGACATATAAATATATAAATGAAATGAAAAACTAACTTGCATACAGAATGAAGTTAGTAAGAAAGAAGGCAAGCGTTCTTAGAAGATCACATTGATCAATATCATTGTTCATTAAAATATTCCCAACACTCAATTCAATGTAGCGATCAAGATCTGTCACACTAACAACCTCTTGTTTGAATTGTTATTACCCCACACCAAGATCTCTGTATGCGGGGCAATACCCTTCCTAAAGTCGGTTTGGAGATCTCTTCACCCATCATCGCTACCCAAGTCATACTTTATTGTATGCATAACTTAGAAAAGCGAAGGATGATAGATAAACGAGAAGAACTCGGATGATAGAGAAAAAGTGGAAATTGCTCACCCTAATCGATTTAACCACCACTTAAATTCTCAGAATTGAATAAGAGAAACATGAACACACAAGAAACTCAATCAAATCACTGATCTCTCCCTCAAATAATCGCCAAGGTTAGTTCTCATTTTTTTTTGTGGATTTGAGAAGGGAAAACGGTGGGAGAAACACAAAAGAAAAAAATGAAAGAGAAAGAGACAAAGAATATGAATACTATGTATTATAAATATAGAAGATTAAAACAACAAATGAAACAATACTTAGCTACAAAAATGCCCATCTAGAATTTTCAACCCTTTGAAATGGAGAGGAGATACATTTTTATAGGCAAAAGTGTGGAAAAATTTCACTCCAAATCCGTCCTATGAAAGTTCACACATGGTAGACATATTAAATGTCTGAATAGGGAAAATTTTCCTTATGGAAAGTTGTCCCACTATGTCTTGTGTGTGCGCCAATGAAATTTCAGCTTCATTTGCCACATGTATAAAAAGTTATAGCCAATTTAATCCAGATACTTATTCTGGCCTTGATGACTCTTCATATTCCCCATCTACGGTTTCCCATGCATTTATGACCATGATATTGGTAGAATCACATGAGACCAAATTTATGAAAGTTGTTTTTATGGATGCTGTATTTCTCCATGTAAAATTTATGCTCAATTGGGCATGTACTTTGTGAGATATAGGCATATCTTCAAAATTATCCAGATCTCGGCACAAATTCCAATGTCTGACTTGTGAGATTCTTTTGGGCCTCAAAATAATGGATTCAGATCTTGGTCCCATTGAATGAAACAAAGAACAATGAACATAGAAGTCTAAAAAATTAATTTTCAATTTGGATTAGTGTAGTGAAATATATGACTGAAATACAAAACTAACTTAAAATAATT
This sequence comes from Viscum album, assembly GCA_963277665.1. Classification (NCBI taxonomy): domain Eukaryota; kingdom Viridiplantae; phylum Streptophyta; class Magnoliopsida; order Santalales; family Viscaceae; genus Viscum; species Viscum album. Next base: position 269,235,973 of record OY728164.1, on the reverse strand, counting down.
AAAATTAAAAAAATTGGCCATTTTCTTAATTAATCTCAAAATACCTATAAAACCATAAAATGTGACAATTTCTCTTAAAATAACATATCAGTGGAATTAAATCATTGAAAATAAAAGTGAAATTATTGAAAATATCAACTTTTTCAATTCTATCACACTTAAATATTAAATTCTTAGGAAATCATCTATATTAAGGTCAAAAAAACTTCCCAAAGCATAAATGAAAACACTACTCAATTATCACATCTAAGGAATTACCATACCTCCTACATGGATACAAATTCACTAAATCCTCAAAAATCATAAAAATCCATTTAATCTCATGTTAATTCTCATGTGCAATTTGTACCTACCTCCCCAAGAAAATATTTATCTCTTCACTCAAGGATTTTTAATGTAGTGTTTTTCTCATTCTCAAGGACATGTGTGATCTCCATAGGCTTGGTATTCTCCTAGTTTCTCCACTTCACAGAGTCAAAAATGTGACAATCATGAGGTCTTTTACATGAGTTTTTTTTGAGGTTGAGGGTTGGCTGATTTTAAATATAAAAACATCTGAGGCAGAATGAGGGGGGTTAAGCTCTAAAGTGAGGTAAATGCAAGGAAACAGTTTTTCTCAAGAATGGTGCACTCCTCAATCATCTTGAAAATGAATCACCACCAAACACCTCTTTCTTTATTTGGGAAGTTTACATTATCATTTAAACAGTAAAGATAAATTGCTTCCCTCTTTTCCCCCATTTGTAAAATTGTTTCATCTTGATTTTAGATCCAAAATTTCCCTTCAAAATCATATTATGAGGAAAAGAGAGGCAACTTTTGATCTTCAAGTATTGATGAACTCCTAACCCATCTTTGTAATGATATTTGGGCTATTCATCCATATTTCCATCATAAAATTTCTTCCACCAAAGAAGTAATAAATATAACAACATTTTTTTTCATTTCAACTCAAACAAATTCATCAAATCAATACAATGTAGGACCCCAGGACACTCTGAGAGGGGAGGGGTGAATCAGGGTGACAAATTTTTCTTTTAAAGAGATGGATCTTGTTCCCATGTTGGTAGGAACTTGTTAAACTTGTATGATGAATATGATCATAAAGCAAACAATCACATGCAGAGAGATGACACAACACTTTTTACTTGGTTCACCACTAAGGGCTGCGTCCAAGGAGCATACGCCAACAAGTTTTTGGTCGTACCAAATTCCACTATTCTTCACTAGTTGTGTATTACAATGTTTTAGGCACAATCACTCTATCCCAGGCTCACTGCCTTTACAAAGGTTTAGGGATAGCTCACTGCGTCCCTCGGGTCACTCCCGTTGACTCCCCCTGGCTCACTGCCTTTGGTGAAGTCCCACTCAGTTTATAGATGTGAAAGTCTCTTCATCATTGTAAAAGAATGCATCCTCTGTTGTATGTAGATGCTCTGTTGAAGTCCAACTCTCACCAGTATACTAATCTCACTTTGCACCGAAGGTAACTGGCAATCTTCCAGCTTTCGTGCAGCTTCAAAAAGACGGGCGTACTTCAACAACACCTGGCGCGCTTCTCCAAGACGGCACACAAGTTTCAAAGACGGCGCACAAGTTATAACTGGCGCACAAGTCCACCTCAACCACTTGTGCGACACTCACTTCTACAACTTCAGACTTACGCGACTCACATTCCTTTTCAACCAAACCGGTTTTGGTGTGCAAAGGACAACTGTTGCACTTCTTATACTTGCGCGACCCACAACCACTTGCGCGACCACTACACCTACATGACGGGAGCATTGAATTTCTCTAAGTCTCGAAATTCGTTGAAAATGAGTAAGGGTGGTCCTCTATTTATAGGAAAACTGGACACCCTACGTGGTGGCGCGCAAGCCTCCTCTCGGCATGCAAGTTCTGGCACGTAACTCCAACTGCCCTAGCCTCTGTCGCGCTACTCACTTGCGCGACCAAACCAATACTTGCGCGAACCTCTTTCCTTTGCCATATTTTGAAGATCTGATCTTGAAAAACATATGGCGCGCAACTTTCCAATCCTCCTAGGCACCGACGCGCAAGTCCTTTCTCGGCGCGGAAGTCACTTGCGTGACACATGTCCGGCATGCAAGTCCCTTTACTAAAAAACATTGTTTTCCCCTTTTGTCAAATTTGAGGTCCAGAAATTTGGAAAGCACTAGAAAATGGTGCCACCTTCAATACTGTTATCTGCTTGACCTGTATGAGTACTTTACTAGCACACATTCTGAACTTCCTCTGAGGATTGGCAAAAAAAACAAACCATTCTCCAATTCATGCATAGATGACCATGGTTCCAATAATCTCCCCCTTTGGATTTGTTGGAAATCAAAAAATAAATTCAATAGATCACCATCCTCATGCAAACCAAAAATGCAAGAATCAACTCATCCAACACTCTAAGTCTACGTGAGCAATGCTCAGTGTATAAAACAAGAGAGAAAGCTTGAATTGGGTTACCGTCCAATGTATTCTTTCCTTCCTTCACATCATATCATCGACACTGAATGCTCAATGTGTCACAAAAACATTACATACATGAATTTATTCCTTTCTCCCCCATTGACAATAAACCCAAAGACCGGTAATTGTTCATTGTTCAGCTCAAACCACACTCCCCCTGGATAATATCTCCCCCACAAACCTCCATCGCATCCATAAACAGATTAAAAACAATTAACATAACTGGGGAGAGGGGATTTTCGTAATCTCCTTATGAACTGGGAGGTGGCTGAACACCGAGGTTCAACCGATGCTTCTCAAACATAGCCGTTGACAATGACTTGGTCAGGATATCAGCCACTTTCTCATCAGTTCCCACATGATCCATTCTAATCACGCCTTGTTCAACTTTCTCTTTGATAAAGTGATACCTAATTTCAATATGTTTTGTATGAGAATGCTGAACTGGATTCTTAGTAAGATCAATTTCACTCTTGTTATCACAGTAAATCACCATTGGTTACTTCACCTCATCACCAATATCTGTTAATTGTTGCTTCATCTATAGTAGTTGAGTGCATGCCTTTGTGGCGGAGATATACTCAGCTTCAGCAGTACTAAGAGAAGTACTTTCTTATTTCTTGATCAACCAGCCAACACATTTATTCCCAATATAGAATGCTCCACCACTAGTGGACTTTCTGTCCACAATATCACCAGCCCAGTCAACATCATAAAATGCTGATAATCCACTGTTCCTTCCTGTAACAAATTATAAGCCACAATTGTGAGTACCTTGAATATACCTCATGATTCTTTTTACTGCTGCCATATGTTCCTCCTTTGGATTACTCTGAAAGCAGGCTGCAAGACATGTGGAAAAGATAATATCAGGCCGTGTCACTATCAGGTACAGTAGGCTTCCAATGATCCTCCTGTACATGGTGAGATCTACAGAGGTCCCATCCTCATGCTTTCTAATTTTAGTTCCAACTGCAATCAGAGTTGACATTGGTTTGGAGTCTTGCATATTAAACTTCTTCAGCAGCTCTCTTGCATACTTTTCCTGAGAAATGAAAGTGTAATCCTTCTTTTGAATCACCTGCATCCCCAAGAAATATGTGAGATCCCCAATCAAAGACATTTCAAATTCTGATTTCATGTGATTGGAAAATTCATCCACTGATTTCTATTTGCTGCCACCAAATATGATATCATCAACGTAGACTAGAACTATGAATTGATCTTTTGGAGGATTCTTCACATATAGATTGTGATCTAATCCTCCTCTTTTGAATTCCAGCCTCTTGAGATAAGAGTCCAGCTGGGAGTACCATGCCCGTGGTGCCTGTTTCAAGCCATAAAGTGATTTATTTAGTTTGTAGACCTTTTTTTCATCAGTACCAAGAAGAAAACCCATTGGTTGTTCAATGTATACTTCTTCTTCGAGTACACCATTCAAGAATTCTTTCTTGACATCCATTTGATATACTTTATATCCTCTTGGGAGTTCCATGGCAAGGAAAATTCTGATTGACTCCAGTCTAGCCACTGGAGCAAAGGTTTCTTCAACATCAACACCTTCAATCTGGGAATATCCATTACATACCAGTCGAGCCTTGTTTCTAATAACTATTCCATGCTTATCAAACTTGTTCTTGAAGATCCATTTCGTACCAATCACATTGTGACCTTCAGGTCTCTGGACAAGATCCCATGTCTGATTCTTGTCAATCTGATCTAACTGTTCATTCATGGATTTCACCCAAGATTCATCCTTTGCAGCTTCTTCAAATGAGAATAGCTCCGCAACTGACAAAAATGCATATTGCGTGTTATTCCTCATCCTCCTTATTTGTGTGGGTGCAATCCTGTCCCCAATTATGTTAGATGGATCAATCTTAGTTCTACAATTTCTCCTGTGCGGTTCAGGTGCATTCTCTCCATCCACAGTTTCTTCTTCATATTCTTCTTCTGATTCAACATCATGATGTGACTGTTGAGTGTTTTGTACAACTTACTCTATTTCTATATTTTTATTTTCTCCATGTTCACTTTCTTTCTCAATTTCTATCACATCAGCATATGACGTCATTGAAGCATTTGTGGTTTTCTCTTCAATTATCTTAACATCACTGCTTTCTACAATCCTTCCTAATCGCTTGTTGAAACACTTGTAGGATTTTCTGTTCATTGGATACCCAAGAAAAATTCCTTCATCGGTATTGTCACCAAACTTCCCTTGATTTCCTTCTTTATTACGGATGCAATATTTTCTTCTGAAAACACAAAAGTATTTCAATGAAGGATTCCTTCCATGCCACAATTCATATGGTGTCTTCGTTTCTCCCATATAAAGCCCTGTTCGATTCTGAATGTTCACTGCAGCTTCAACAGCTTCCTTCCAATAATGGTGAGAGATACCACTCTCAATCAGCATAGTCCTGGCCATATTGTTGACCTATCGATTCCAGCGCTCAACAACTCCATTTTTCTGTGGGGTTTTCACAGCAACTACCTCATACTGTATTCTATGTTTTTATAGGTAATTCTTAAACTCAATGGCTGTGTATTCCCCTCTATTTTCAGATCGTAGGACTTTTATTGTCCGTCCAATATCATTCTTGAGAATCCAGTGACAAGTTTTCATGCAATCAAGTACTTTTCGCTTCTTGTGAATCACCATTACACAAGACATTCTACTATAATCATCAATGAAAAGGACAAAGTACCTTTCTCCATGAGTTCTGACAACATTTATCAGCCCACATACATCTGTATGAATTAGATAAAGAAGATGGGATGACCTTTTCTTCTTTGGCCGATATGAACTGCAGAACAGCTTCCCACAAATGCAAGCATCACAAGACTTTTCACGCTCACGCTTCAGGTTGGGAATGTCCATGACAATATTCAATTTTGATATTTTCTCCATGTCTTGTTGATTGATGTGTCCCAGTATCTGATGCCACAAATTGTTTTCTTCTTCATCAGTCATGTAACAAACATTTTCTTTACTATCAACCTGATACAAGTTACCTTCTGTTCTTCATACCTTCATAAGTGAATTGCCTGTCTTTCCCTTGATAGTGAATCCTTTCTGATTAAAAGTAACTATAAGTCCCGAGTCACAGAGTTGACTCACACTGAGTAGATTATGACATAGGCCATCTACATAAAGGACTTCAGTCTTCTTTATCTCTCCATTAGCTAATTCAGTACTTCCACCACCTTTGATTTTCAGAGCTCCATTATTACCAAATCTTACTGTACCATCAACCTTCCTTTTGATATCCGTTAGTAGGCTAGCATTACCTGTCATATGAGATGAACAACCGCTATCCAGAATCCAGGTACTATTGATTTTTGTAGCTTTGAGGGCCACCTCTGCAAGGTTGGATTTCTCAATTTTCTTTCTTTCTTTCCATGAGAAATTGGATTGAGTATAGAGCACTAATGACCTTTCAATTATCTCATCTGTGTACATTGGTTCTTCATAGTCGAAGTCTTCTTCGAGAGGAGAAAACCTGTTTGTAAGAGAAACACTATCTTGTTGACGAGATTTGACTTGTCTTGAACTCTGGTATGAGGTGTCCATGTCCCTTCTCTTACTGCAATTAACAGCCTTATGACCAAAGTTAGAACAATGAAAAAAATATCCATAGAAGTTTTTTCTTCTAAAAGAATTAGGATATGAATTTGTTCTCCTTTGTTGAACTCCCAGATCTTCCCCATTCAAGTAACTCCTTGCTTCTTCGCAATATGACATGGTATGGCCCAAATAGCCACAAAACTGACACTTCATGAGAGGAAATGTCTTCTCACTTGAATTTCTCCTCATACCTTCTTCTGTGGGATAATAGTATGAGGGATCCTTTTTCTATGAGGCTCGAGGATAATCTTCTTTTCTTCTTTCAGATTGAATTGGGAGTTTCTGTTTCATCACTTCATAAGACTTTCCCACATCACCCACTTTCAGCTTTCCTTTATTTTGGTCACCTTTATTTGTAGCATTTGACGATTCTTCCTCACAACCAATTACACTATTTCCCATGCAGGCAAGTCTTTGATCATTTAAAATCTTTTCAACTCCATTAGAGCCACATTTTGCTCTCTCCAACAGCTCAACATCTAAGAACCTTCCAAATTGTATTTTCTTCCTTGATTCTTTTGAAATTGAATATTTTTCAAGTTTACTTCTAATAGTAATAAATTCCTCCTCAAGACACTCAGCAGTCTTGGACTTTTACTCTAGTCTGGAGGTGAGGTCATTGATGACCTTTTCCTGCTCTTCAATTCTCAACTTCAGATCCACTACATCATCATTGCTTTCAAGAATTTTAGACTATACTTTCACCAATTCTTCCAGTCGTTCAATTTCAGCTTCAATTTGATCAACATATTCAGTTGATTCTTCTACAATTGATTTCCACTTATTGCAACTCTTACATTTAATCTTGAGCTTACTAACAACATCCTTAATTTTCAACTTGAGATCTGCACTAGTTTTCAACTGATTTTCTCCACCAGTATCTTCTGATTTTTCAACAGTGGCCATCATGGAAGCATGGTTCCCAGTTTTAAATTTTGGTTATTCTTCATCACAGAATTCAATATCATCATCTTGCTCTTTACAGACAAAACTCTTCCTCTGTATCTTCTTCCCAGATTTGTAGTCTCACTTTTTGAAAAACCATTTCTGAGGCTTCTGAATGTCTTCTGCTTCACTTTCATCATCATCAAACTTTCTTTGGCACTGAGAGGTAATGTGACCGACTCTTCTACAACGAAAACATGCTAGAGGTATCTTAACTTTGAATTTACCTTTTCCCTTTTTCAACTTCTTGGCGACGAGAGAAATAATTTCCTTTTCCTATTCATCTTCACCACCACTATCTTATGAAATTTTCAGTTTGTCCATGGATTTGAATGCCATTTACTTACTTACACAAGTCGTGTCATCTTCAGGTTTTACTCTCATCTCATATGCTACTAGAATACTTAAAATATCATCCAGAGATAGTTTAGATAGATCTATTTCTTCAAGGACTGACACCTTTTAATTGTACATAGGAGGAATACTTCTCATGATTTTCTTTACGATATCAATGTCTTTGATTTCTTCTCCAAGACCTCTAATTTCTCCCACAACTTTAGTAATTAGATTGAAGAATGAATATGCATTCTCATTAGGATGCATCTTTAGATCGTCAAACCTTTTGTGTAGGACTTGTAGTTTTTCTTCCTTCAATTTGCTATCTCCTTCATAAATATTTTCAAGTTTATACCACATGGACTTTGTTGAGGTGAAACTCATTACCTTTAGATAGATCTAATTAGAAAGGGCTGCGGTGAGAGCATTCTGCGCTTTAGCATCAGCATCAAGAATTTTCTCATCGGCGTCCGTCATAGCCAGCCATGTTGGATCAATAACATGTATACCTTGAACAGTGGAAAAAAGGACTTCCATTCCAAGGGATATTAGATGAGATCTCATTCAATTCTTCTAGATCTGGAAATTACTTCTATCAAAGAGAGGGACTCCCCTAACATTGAATGCATTCTCCATGACGAAAAAGGACAAATTCAACACCAGCAACCTTTATGCTCTGATACCACTTGTAGGACCCCGGGACACCCTGAGAGGGGAGGGGTGAATCAGGGTGACAAATTTTTCTTTTAAAGAGATGGATATTGTTCCCACGTTGGTAGGAACTTGTTAAACCTGTATGATGAATATGATCAGAAAGAAAATAATCACATGCAGAGAGATGACACAACACTTTTTACTTGGTTCACCACTAAGGGCTACGTCCAAGGAGAATACACCGACAGGTTTTCAGTCATACCAAATTCAACTATTCTTCACTAGCTTTGGATTAAAATAGTTCGGGCACAATCACTCTATCCTAGGATCACTTCCTTTATAAAGGTTCAGGGATAGCTCACTGCGTCCCTCGGGTTACTCCCGTTGACTCCCCCTGGATCACTGTCTTTGGTGAAGTCCCACTCAGTTTATAGACGTGAAGGTCTCTTCATCATTGAAAAAGAATGCATCCTCTGTTGTATGTAGATGTTCCGTTGAAGTCCAACTCTAACCAGTAGACTAATCTCACTTTGCACCGAAGGTAACTGGCAATCTTCCAGCTTTCGTGTAGCTTCAAAAAGACGGGCGTACTTCAACAACACCTGGCGTGCTTCTCCAAGACGGCGCAAAAGTTTCAAAGACGGCGTACAAGTTATAATTGGCGCGCAAGTCCACCTCAACCACTTGCGCGACACTCACTTCTACAACTTCAGACTTGCGTGACTCACATTCCTTTTCACCCAAACCAGTTTTGGTGCATGAAGGAAAACTGTCGCGCTTCTTATACTTGCACGACCCATAACCACTTGCACGACCACTACACCTGCACGACGAGAGCACTGAATTTCTATAAGTTTCAAACTTCGTTGAAAATGAGGAGGGGTGGTCCTCTATTTATAGGCAAACTGGACACCCTGCGCGGTGGCGCGCAAGCCTCCTCTCAGCGTGCAAGTTCCGTCGCGCAACTCCAACTGCCCTATCCTCTGTCACGCTACTCACTTGCATGACCAAACCAATACTTGCAAGACCCTCTTTCCTTTGCCATATTTTGAAGATCTGATCTTGAAAAACATATGGTGTGCAACTTTCCAATCCTCCTAGGCACCGGTGCACAAGTCCTTTCTCGGCGCGCAAGTCAATTTCGCAACACATGTCTGGCGCGCAAGTCCCTTTACCAAAAAACATTGTTTTCCCCTTTTGTCAAATTTGAGATCCAGAAATTTGGAAAACACTGGAAAACGGTGCCACCTTCAATACTATTATCTGCTTGACCTGTATGAGTACTTTACTGGCACACATTCTGAACTTCCTCTGAGGATTGACAATAAACACAAACCATTCTCCAATTCATGCATAGATGACCATGGTTCCAACATAAAACACAACCAAATTCCCCCACACTTGAGTTCATCAATAATCATGCATTTAACTTCCAGAGTAGTTTGGATAGGGATAAATGACTTGTAATATGGCGGCCTAACAAAGTATTTCATGACTACTAAGGGTTTAATAAAGGTCAGATTTAAAGGTAGGTGAAATTAAGAGTTGAATGTAAAAAGGTGATTTTAAAATGATCCCTCAATCATACTCAACACATTTAATGAATTATAATAGTTTTGAAAAAGAGAAAAAAAAAGTTCTGGATCACACGACATGTCTCAAAACTCTTAAGAAAAATAGAAATGTAAAGAAAATGTCAAAAAGGTTTAGAAACCTATCGACTTGGGAATTTTTTTCAATTTGGACAACACTAGTGCACATGAGTTTCACAATAAATCAAACTCCATCAAATTAAAAGATTAGAAATCAGGAAAAAATCCATTCAAAAATCATTTAAATCCTATAATATTCAAATCAAGCAATTTACAAAAAAATACCAAGATTGTTTGAATTTTTTAAATTATTCAATTCAGCTCAATAATCCTAAAAATACACTAAAAAATAAAAATAAAAACAAGAAAAATTAAGAAAAAAAACATGGAAAAATGAAACACACAGGTTCACATCCCACCCTACACATGAATTTAACCACCCTTTATTTCAGCTTAAAAAAATAAGAAGATAATGGTAGAAAAATCAAAGAGGAGGAAAGACACAACATAAGTTTATTCATCACTAACAACCTTAAGTTAAGATCCTAACTGCAACCACTTTAAAGCTACAATAAACAAATAAAAAAATGAAAAAAATAAGAAGGATAAAGAGAAAATCAAATGTATAATGATTGGTTTAGACCCCCCCAAGTGGGTGCTAGGTTTTTATTGCTCATAGTCAGGCAACTGCATAATTTTATCCGCAATTAGAATGTGGGTGTGGTTTCTTTGAGATAAACCACTACATGTGAATTTTCTTAGTGTCCATGAGTAGACACTGATAATGGAGACCCCCAAAGAAGATTAGAAAATTTCTAACCCCTAAGAAAAAATAAAGAGAGAATTTAAGGTTCAGAGTAGGAGGGAAAAGAATATAGGGGTGATCCCTGTTGACTATCATGGTGTCCTCCTCTATATGGTATGAAAGTTGGTGTTGGTAGTTGCATCACCATACGATCTTCCATCTCTTCTTTTTTCTTTGAGAACCATTACTTGTGTGGCCTCTTCATTTATACAAATGTCTAGGGCCTTCTATATTCATGTTACATCATAAATTTTAGAAAAGGAGAAGTCAAAAATCAAATCATATTGAATAATATTAAAACATGAAGAATCAATACTAAAATATTCCCATTCAAGTAATTTATATTGGAAATTTATCTCTTCTAGAAGGGCCATTATAAAATCAATCTAAACAGGTGCATCTTCATTATATTCTTCCAAAGAAAGAGAGAGGTTGTAATAACCCAGTTTCTCGAGCCCTTCCTTTGTGAAAATCTAGTGTTTGTAGTGTTCTTAGGGGTCACGCGACTTCTTGCCCAGGAGTTTTCCAAAAACTCAGTTTCATCAAACGATTCCACCGAAATGATGGCACTGTTATGGTGACACTGTCACGATCGCACACTGAAATGGTGGCACCACTTAAGGTGGAACCGCTTACGGTGAAACTACTTATGGTGCCTCACAAAACTAGTGGCACTATTATGGTGCCACCGTTACAGTGTCTCACCGAACAGTGTCACGCCTTTTTCCAATTTTTTCCCAGTTTCCCAAGTTTTTTCAGTTCCGCCCCCGACAACGTATCTTTTGATGTAAAAGTGTTTTAATACCCTTTTCAAAACCATTTAAAGCCAGTAAAAGATTTTTTAAACCCCTAATATTCGGGTAGCCCTTCAGTTACCAAAACGTGTGGCCTTTTCCTTGGTGTCACACCCTTCCCTGTGCTTTCCAACTTCTCCCCTGTTACACGGGTTTTTCTTCAAAGATATCTATTAACTCACACATGTTATCTCCACCATCTCCAAGGATAATGATTAAATAAAAATTAATCATGATGTGTGAAACCACCCAACCATGTGTTCAAGCCAAGATCCAACTTCAAGTACTTCGAAATCATCTCCCTAATTTAAGGATCTTGACTTTTCTTAAGCCATGATCATCTCTTACTTTTCCTTATAGTTTCTCTAAGTACACCTAGAGACTTACTCTCGAGACGAATTGTGCACTCATGCTGTATCTCTTCTTGCTTAGCCTTGAAGCCCTCGATTTTTCCTTTCCTGTAAGTCACGCATCCTTGGTTCTTGACTTGAGGATAAAAGCTTCGATCCTTGATCATACAGGTAGGGTTTTTTCTTTGTCTATCTTTACTGTGCATCATGCAGGGTGAGTGTGATAATGTTTCACTTTGTACATGGATGAAACCAAACCTTAACAAAGATAATAAATGAGATTTTAAAGAATAAAGGGGTGTGAATGATGATGATGTTGCTGTATTATTTTATATTCATTATTTTTTTGTGTTGTTAATTGTATGGGCTTATGCCCACTGAAAATCATGGCCATTGGAGGTTATTTCTTATGCACTAATAAACCTATGTTTTCTGGATAATCTTGTGATTGAATGGATCTAACATGAAAAATGGCTAATCATGTAAACCTGGTTGATAAAATGGATTCCCAATAAATAAGAATACCTATGTGATCACCTTGTCTAACCAAATAGAAAGAAGGGAATTAATGAATGGTGATGGCTAAATCTGAAAACTTCATTGCTCTATTCTCATGGTATGCATGGTTTCTCTCATTGATGCTTGTGGGGCGACATGGATAAGGATGTGATCTCCTGTTGTTCAGTTGTTGGTTTGTGGATCCGAGGCCGTGTGGAGCCGGTATGTTGGGTCTTGGTTTGGTTCCAGTATATTGAGGGATCTCATGGATCCTTTTTGTTGTTGTGACTTTACAAGAGAACTAGGTGTGAATGCTTAAATCGCTGCTTGGCTGTTTTGTTCTTCAGTCTAGTGTTGTTTTGAATTGTGGTTGTGCTTGTTAGTTACCCAGTAGTGGAGAATTATTTTCAATGGAATCACTTGAACATGATAACAAGAATGGGTTCGATGGGGATACTATTTTCTAGGAATAGGCTGTGTTTTGGTTGAGGTTGTGGTGAAATTGTGCATATAGGGATAACAATAAGAGAGGTTGTGTATGGGATGTTTTTATGCTTTGAAACCATTAGGTTGGGATGAGTGCCTTATTACTTATATTTATAAGATTTAGTTCTTGTGTTTCTCATATTCACCCCACCCATGTTGAGAACTTCGTATTGAACACCCCCATTTCAAGGGGGAGGGTGTTTTTCACAACATTCCTATGAGTGTCTAGTTATTAGTTCCATTCTGCTCCCTCTCCCAGGTATCCCAAGACTCTTTGGACAGGCTATGATGGCCTAAGGTTCATTATATACCAAGACTCTTTGGGCAGGGTATGTTGTGGTGGTTGGCCTAGGTGTGCGTGGGTAAGTTTGTTTTCCAAGTGTCTTTGGGATGAGGCCCATGTGTCTTTGGGTGTGGCAGTGGTTGTTGTGGCCCAGGTGTCTGTGGGTGGGTATGTGTGTGGTTGTGGTGGCCCAATTGTCTGTGGGAAGGATGTGTGGTTATGATATCCCATAAGGTTGTTGTTGGGGTGACATTGGTACTATAGTGGAACTAGTGGGGGAGGTCTGATGCGTAGGATGTCCTAAATAACTAGTGGGAAAGTGGTGTAGGTACCAAAATATCAATGTGCTATTACTATTACTTTACCCGACTTGCATTATTTGGAGAGTGTGCCTTGGTGAGGCTGGGTGGATAGTTTCTTTGCAAGGTGCTTTGGTTATCTCTATTTTCTCATGGGGCATTATAATGCCTCCCCACTTGTGCATGAGATATTTTGGTTTTCCCTACTGAGTATACCTGTATACTCACCCTACATATATAAAACTGCTTTCAGGTTTCCGAGAGGACCTTGAGGATAGTGCCAAACCTTACTAGCTTGGGCTTTAAGAGTTGTCATTGCTGTTTTTTTCTTTTAGTTTTTTCATCAGAGTTTTATTATACCTTATATCATTTTATCTTGAACATGCATATGAGAATGGATTTTTGGATTTACTTTTACTTTCATTTTTGGACTTTTTTGGGATTTACCATCTTATCTCTTGATATTATTAAATAAAATGGGTAATGCCTTCCATTTTACATGAGATTCTATACCCTTGGTGCTATTTTCCACTCCAGAGCCTATTGAAGGCGGGACTCGGGGGTCATTATATCTCCTTCAACTTGAAGAAGGAAGGGTTTGGTAGTTTGCTGTCCCTTTCCTCACCTTGTTGAAGGTGGGTCGTGACAGAATGGTATCAGAGGGGTCAAATTGAGATATAAGATGAAGTTTGGGGTTAGGCATAATGAGGTTTTCATGGAACGGTAGGGAAACAATGTTAGACAATCTTGGTGTGTGAAATAGGCTAGGGAAGACTGGCTAGGACATGAGATTTTAGGCCCCCCTGTGATCTGATGCAAGGAATCTGGGCCTACCGAATGACTAGGTGAGGCTGCATTGATTGTAGGGTAGAGACCCTAGGAAAGGTACATGCATCATAATGACTTGTGTTATTGTGTGTTCTAGGTGTTTTGGGAGTTTAAAATGAATAACAAGTTTAAGAAAAATTTAAAAGAGATCTTCTAAACTACTCAGGCTTAGGCATTTTATTGTTTACCTTGCAGCTATGGAACCTGGATGATGTCTATGAGTAGTGAGAACAATCTAGGCCTAGGAGGATAATTTGGATGATCAGCATAGGGATGATCAAGAGGAGGAGGACGATTAGTGGTAGAATACACTTCATGACTTTCAATAGCAGACCCTTGGGAAGTAAGAGGGCAGCGTCTCGGACATGGAGACATAGAGATGTCTCGAGGAGCTGGTGATAGATTTCAGCTTAATCTAGGCTTTGAAAAAGCACTAGGTTCCTATGGACATGGTCCATATGCAGGGAGTGGCACGTCATTGGTTGACGCTCTATCTCGGGGAGAATAAGGAAGCTGAAGTTTCATGGACCGACTTTGATAGGGAGTTCTGGAGGAATTCCTCTCTTCCACAATGAAGTTTGAAAAGAGGCAGGAGCTACTTCCCTTCTAGTAGGGGAGTATGTTAGTGATGTAGTTGAGGATCAAGTTGAATGATATACTTCGTTTCTCTCTAGAACTCTTCCCAGATGAGAAGTCGCGGGCAAGATGCTTAGAGGAGGCACTCCGAACTTCCCTTCAGTATGCTATTACTCCCTTCACTCTACCGATGTACTTGGAGGTTCAGAAGAAGGATGAGGTGGTGGAGAGGATGAACACACTGGGAGGTGTGCTACGAGAGGGCATCCAATTGAGTTCATCTAAGGGGAAGACTGTTAGCAGAAGACCTCCAACATCAAGGCCATCCAGGTTTAGGCCGACGGGGAGCAGGCCCCAGCAGTTCCAGTTTCGATCTCCCGGTCCTCACCCTTTCTCTACGAGCCTAGGGCCGAGGTTCTTTATCTTTAGAAGTCATGGGAATCTATGAAATGAGTTCCTGGACTAAGTGTATTATAGTGGAGGTGGTTAGGTTCAGTTCCCACCTTAGTAACAACAATTTCCAACTAGACCTTTTCAGCAGCAGCACCACCAGCAGCAGGGGCAGCGAGCTCCCACTCCACCGAGGGAAGATGGTGCCAGAGGAGTCTGACCTCAGGGTTCTCCTCATGGACCTCGAACAAGGAATGGTTGGGGAGGTGTTTGACAACCTGGGGGTAGGGGAGCTGGGCGTGGGTAGTTGCACACCGCAGAGGCAGTGGTTCCGGAAAGGCCGAAGGTCATTCGAGGTATGATTAGCTTGTTTAGTACTCTTGCCTGTGCCTTGTTTGATTCAGGAACTTCACATTACTTTGTTTCACCCCATCTAGATGATTCCATGGGCCTAGACTTAGAGAGACTCTCTATACCCTTGGTGCTGAGCACACTAGTTGGAGATCAGACTAGTATGTTTGACATTTGTCGAGGATGCAAACTGATTCTAGGGCCACATCAGTCTAGTGGGGATCTCTTTCTACTACAAATGTAGCCAAAAAATGTCATCCTAAGCATCGAATGGATATTCTCCATACAAGTTGTTATTGACTGCTTCCAGAGAAGGGTCGTGTTCTCAGATGTGGGCGGCCATCCTGTGACTTTTGTTGGCAAGAGGGGTTTCCAGGAGGGCACCCAGTGAGTGGAGCCCCTTCTTTCCTTGTTAGTCGAGATGTCAGTGGATTCGGAAAATACAGATATGGTGTAAGTCCCAAGGATCTTCAGTGAGTTCTTGGACATCTTTCCTAGAGAGGTGGTGACTCTACCCCCTTGATGTGATGTTGATTTCGGGATAGAATTGCAACAAAGTTCCCATTCGATTTCTATGGATCCCTATCAGATGATGACTTTTGAGTTGTGGGAGTTGCGAATCCAAGTTGATGACCTGATGGAGAAGGGTTTTATCCGACCGAGTGCATCACCATGGGGTGCTCTAGTTTTGTTCACAAAGAAGGTAGACGGTGGTCTCAGGTTGCGTGTAGACTACCAAAGACTGAATCAAATGATAGTCAAGAACCGTTACCCCTTCTTGAGGATCGAAAACCTTTTTGACTAGTTGAAGGGAGAAGGTTGGTTCTTTAAGATCGAAATGTGGTCCGGATATCACCAATTTAGGGTGAAGGAGGGTGACATCTTTAAGGCTACTTTCAGGTGCATATATGAGCACTTTGAGTTTATTGTCATGTCGTTCGACATTACGAAAGCACCAACTATGTTCATTGGATTCATAAACTCTATTTTCTGTGAATATATGGACCAGTTTTTAGTCGTGTTTATTGACAACATCCTGATCTACTCAAGATTAAAGGAGGACCACACCGAGCATCTGAGGATAGTTTTGTAAGTCCTCCAAAACCACCATCTCTACGGGAAGTTGTCCAAGTGAAAGTTTTGGACATGAGAGGTGCACTTCCTTAGACACGTGGTGTCCCAACATGGAATAATAGTGTACCCATCAAAGGTAAAAGTGATTTTTTCTTGGGTAGCACCCAAGAAAGTGGCAGAGGTTCATAGTTTTCTAGGTCTAACAGGTTACTACAGGAGGTTTGTCCCTGAATTCTCTCAAGTTGCAGCACCTTTGACAACCTTAACCAAGAAAGACCAGGCTTTTGTTTGGAGTGATCAGCGCCATAAATCCTTCAGTTATCTGAAGGGGAAACTAGTTAGTACCCCAGTACTAAGGTTTCTAGAGGAAGGGGTAGCATTTGAAGTGTTATGTGATGCTTTCGGTCTAGGCTTGGGGTGTGTGTTGATGAAGCGGCAGGCAATGGTCTCTTATGGATCTAGGCAGTTACATTCTCATGAATGTAACTATGAAACCCATGACCTGGATATTGCAGCGATAGTGTTCATACTGAAGTTGTGGAGGCATTACCTCACCGGGGAACACTTCATGGTCTTCATAGATCTCAATAGATTGAGGTATGTCTTCTCATAGCGAGACCTGAACTTGCGAAAGCATAGGTGGATGGAGTTTATTCAGGACTATGATTTAGAGATCTCCTACACCTCAAGAAAGGGGAACGTGGTGGTCGATTCCTTGAGAAAAAATCCGCAGAAGGATGTGGTTTGGGAGTCAACAGTAATGGAGGAGTTGGATTCCTTCCACCTAGATGCAAGGTTAGAGGATGATAGAGGCTGTCTGTTCCATATGAAAGTACATTCTTCCTTGGTACAGCTGGTGGAGGAGTCTCAGTGGGGGACTTAGAGGTTTAAGTGATGCATGATCGTGTTAGCCAGGGTAATGCTCTGGAAGGATGGTCGGAAGATGGTCACAATTAGATGTTTTTTAGGGAATTTGTTTGTCCCAAAGATAATGAATGAGTGAGTTATTTGTGAGTTTAATAACTCCCCCTAGTGGTACACCCAGAAGTTTCTAAGATGTACTGAGGTATGAGGGAACAGTTTTGCTGGCCTGGGGTGAAACAGGCAGTGGCTAAGTTTGTGGCAAGGTACCTAGTATGCTAATAGGTGAAGGATGAAAATCGTGTCCCAGGAGGTTTATTGCAACCTTTAGATTTCCTAGAGTGGAAGTGGGACAACATCTTGATATATTTTTCTATGGGACTACTCAGGGTTCAAGGAGGCTGTAATTCTATCTGGGTAGTGGTAGAATGGCTGAAGAAATCAGCTCACTTCCTAGCAATCAAGGAGTTGAGTGCGGTGGATGCCTTTTCAAATAGGTACATGGATGAAGTGGTATAGTTTCATGGAGTTATGAGGTGCATAGTCTCAGATCGGGATGCACAATTTACCTCATGAGTCTGGAAGGGATTGCAATGTGCTTTTGGCACCCATCTATGCCTTAACACTGCTTTCCACCCCCAGATAGATGGGCAGACAGAGAGGACTACCTATACATTGGAAGATATGTTATGGGCATGTGTTTTGGACTTTGGGGGATCATGGGTATGACACTTTCCACTGGTAGAGTTTGTCTACAAAAATAGATATCACTTTACCATTGGAATGGATCCATTCAAAGCCTTGTATGGAAGGCCGTGTCGTTTGTCCGTGTGCTGAATCGATATTAGGGAAGTAGGTGTTCTTGGTCTGGAGGTGGTGCAGAGCAAGAAAAATAAGGTTCAACTTGTGCGTGAGAGGATGAAGGAAGCTCAGGACCGGTAGAATTTGTATGCCGATCATAGGAGGAGACCCTTGGAGTTCGAGGTTGGGGACCACATGTTCTTAAAGGTCTCCCCTCGGTGTGGGAAATAGAGGTTTGGAAGGGGGAGTAAGCTTTCTCCTAGGTTTGTCATACCCTTCGAGGTGTTGCGGAAAGTTGTCGAAGTGGCATATCATCTGGCGCTACCACTGTCGCTACTGAGGGTCCACGACGTCTT
The DNA here is from genome assembly GCA_963277665.1 of Viscum album. Taxonomy (NCBI): domain Eukaryota; kingdom Viridiplantae; phylum Streptophyta; class Magnoliopsida; order Santalales; family Viscaceae; genus Viscum; species Viscum album. The sequence continues at coordinate 269,217,582 of OY728164.1, read as the reverse complement.
TCATGTGTCTCAGCTCCATCGGTATCTATACGATGACTCGCATGTCTTCGAATGGGGAGAGCTGGATATCGAGGATGATGTGACGTCCATGGAGCGACTAGTGAGGATTGAGGATAGTGAGGAGAAGGTGATTCGTGGACGAACCATTACCTTGGTTCATGTATTGTGGAGGCATATTGTCCTCGAGGAGAGTACCTAGGAACATGAGGCACAAATTCATTCCCAATACCTAGAGCTATTTTGAGTTTTGTTTTTTGTTTGTTTTTTACTTGGAAGTGATGTAGTGATTGACCTTGTTAACTATGAGATGGGATATTTTCCTTCCTCAGAATGTGTGTGAAAAGTCCAGACTATAGGGAGGGGAGGACCTTATCCCTAATCAATATGTGTTAAGTTGGATACAATTAAACCCATGTGGTTGATTCAGTGTTTCCCAAAGTAGATAGTATCTTGACATGGGAAAATATACTCCCTAATCCGTGAGTGTGGATGGTGTGACCTTTATATGTTTGTGTGGTCACTTGGGGGGAGAAGAGAAGTAGTGTAAGCAGAGTTTTTCAGGAGATAGATGAGGGATAGGTGCTCCTAGATATCAAGGTTTGTTCTGGATTTCGAACAACTCTAGGGTGGTTTGTCCCTGAGAGGTATCTTACGGGGTATTTGTTCGGAACCCTCTCTTTTCTTTAGGTTTAATCTTGAATTCTCTAGGAATAGAATATTTTGAGAGGTATCTAATTTAATAACTCAGTTTTCTAGAGCCCTTCCTTTGTGAAAATATAGTGTTTGTAATGTTCTTAGGAGTCATGTGGCTTCTTTCCTGGGAGTTTTCCAAAAACTCGGTTTCCCAAAACGGTTCCACCGGTCACGGTGGCACCGTGAAGGTGGCACTGTCATGATCATACCATCACAATCACACACTGAAATGGCGGAACTTCTTACAATGTCTCACTGAACTGGTGGCACCGTTACAATGTCTCACCGAATTGTGTCTCACCGAACGGTGTCCCACCCTTTGCCAAATTTTTCCTAGTTTCCCATGTTTTTCCAATTCTACCCATGGTAACATATCTTTTTATGTAAAAGTGTTTTAATACCCTTTTAAAATCTATTTAAATCTAGTAAAAGATTTTTTAAACCCCCAAGAGTTGGGTGACCCTTCAGTTACCAAAATGTGTGGCCTTTTCCTTGGTGTCACACCCTTCCCCATGCTTTCCAACTTCACCCCTATTATGTGGGTTTTTCTCCTAAGATATCTATTAACTCACAGCCATTATCTCCACCATCTCTAAGGATAATTATTAAATAAAAATTAATCCCAACATGTGAAACCACCCAATAACATGGTCAAGCCACGATCCAACTTCAAGTACTCCAAAATATTCTCTCTGATTTAAGGATCTAGCCTTTTCTTAAGCCAAGATCCTATCTTCCTTTTTCTTTAGGTTTATATAAGTACACCTAGAGACTTACTCCAGAGAAAAATCATGCGCCCATGCTGGAGCTCTTCCCACTCATCCTTGAAGCCCTCTAGTTTTCCTTTCCAGCAAGTCGTACATCCTCAGTTCTTGATGTGAGGATAAAAACTTCAATCCTTGATCATCTAGGTTGGTTTTTTTCCTTCATCTCTATTTAATTTGCATCATATGGGGTGAGTGTGATAATGTTTTCCTCAAGACATGGATGAAACCAAACCTTAACAAAGATAATAAATGGACTTTTAAAGAATAAAGGGGTGTGAATCATGATGATGTTATTGTATTATTTTATCTTCACTATTTTTTTGTGTTGTGAATTGTATGGTCTTATGCCCACTGAAAATAATGGTCGTTGGATATCCTTTCTTGTGCACTAATGAACCTATTTTTTTGGATAATCTTGTGATTGAATGGCTATAACATGGAAACTGGCTAATCACGTAAACCTGGTTGATAAAATGGATACCTGATAAATAAGAATCACTGTGTGATTACCCTGGATAACCAAATAGAAATAAGGTACTTAATAAATGGTGATGGATAAATATGAAAACTTCCTTGCTCTGTTCTGATAGTATGCATGGTTTCTCTCGTTGATGCTTGTAGGGAGATGTGGATGGGGACAAGATCTCTTGTTGTTTAGTTGTTTATTTGTGGATCCAAGGACATGCAGAGCCGGTATGTTAGGGCTTGGTTTGGTTCCAATACTTCAAGGGATCTCACAGATCCCTTTGTTGTTATTACTTTACAAGAGAACTGGGTGTGAATGATTAAATTGTTGTTTAACCATTTTATTCTTCAGTCTAGTGTTATTTTGACTTGTGGTTGTGCCTATTAGTTTTCTATTAGTGGATAATTATTTTCAATGGAATCACTTGAACATTATAACAAGAATGGGTTCAATGGGGAGACTGTTTTCTAGGAATGGGTTGTGTTCTGGTTGAGGTTGCAGTGAAATTGTGCATGTAGGGATAACAACAAGAGTGGTTGTGTATGGGATTTTTGTCTACTTCGGGACCCTTAAGTTGGGATGAGCGCCTGATTACTTATATGTATAAAATTTAGTTCTTGTATTTCTCATACACACCCCACTTATGTTGAGCACTTCGTTCCAAACACCCCCATTCCAAGGGGGAGGGTGTTTTTCCCAACATTCCTATGAGTGGCTGGTAATTAGATTCTTTATGCTCCCACTACCAGGTATCCCAAGACTCTTCAGGCAGGTTGTGAGGACCTAAGGTTCATTATGGCCCAAGACTCTTCGGGTAGGGTGTGTTATGGTGGTTGGCCCCGGTGTATGCGGAAAGGTTTGTTTCCCAAGTGTCTTCGGGATGAGGCCCAAGTGTATTCGGGTGTGGTAGTGGTTGTTGTGGCCCAGGTGTCTGCACACAGAGATGTGTGTGGTTGTGGTGGCCCAAGTGTCTGCAGGTGAGATTCATGTTTGTGATATCCCATAAGGTTGTTGTTTGGGCAGCAATGGGACTGCTGTGGAACTTGTTGTGGAGGTCTGATGCATAGGATGCCCTAAATAACCATTGGGAAAGCTGTGCGGGGTACCCAAATATCGATGTGTTATTACTATTACTTTACCTAATTTGTGTTATTTAGGGAGTGTGACTTAGTGAGGCTGGGTGGATAGTTTCCTTTCTAGGTTATTTGGTTATCTTTATTTTCTCATGGGTCATTAGAATGCCTCCCCACTTGTGCACAAGATCTTTTGGTTTTCCCTACTGAATATACCTATATACTCACCCTACGTATATAAAACTTCTTCTAGGTTTTTAGGAGGACATTGAGGGTTGTGCCAGACCTTACTAGCTCAGGCTTTAGGAGTTATCATTTCTGTTTTTCTTTTTTTTCTTTTTTTTCATTAGAGTTTACTTGTACCTTGTATCATTTTATCTTGAATATGCATATGGGAATGAATTTTTAGCTTTACTTTTACTTTTACATTTTGGAGTTGTTTGGGATTTACCATCTTATCTCCCAATCTTATTTAATAAAAAGGGAAATGAATTCCATTTTACGTGATATTCTATACCCTTGGTGCTAGTCACCACTCCGGGGCCTATTGAAGGCGGGACTCGGGGGTCATTATCTCTCCTTCAACTTGAAGAAGGAAGGGTCTGGTAGTTTTCTATCCCTTTCCTCACCTTGGTGAAGGCGGTTCATGACAGAGGTAGACAGGTGTTGGTTTTTCATTATCATAGATGGGGGAATCACTTAACTTTTCATCTTTTACAAAATTTGACCAATACTCATCCAAATTATCTTGATCTCCCATATGTATATTAGTTAGAATTTATTTTTTAGAAGCCTCTTCATTCAATGACCAAGAAAGGATTAATTGATCTAAATTGAACTACCTACAGGCCTCCTTAGGTTCTTCAACTTGAAAAATTAATGGGGACACCTCTTCCACCACCAGTTACGGTTCTTTCTCCAGCTACTTCTCCTAGGATACATGTACATATTCAACTATCCACTATATTTCTCTCTAGGTTTTGTATTGTGTCACTAATACTTTCCAACCGAGATTCAATATCATTATGAACCATTTGTTTCTGTTTTTGTACCTATTATTAATCAATCCATGAAGTATAATTTGAATTGAAATTCATCATGGATAGAGATTTTTTTTAGTTTTGGAAATTTATGATTTTTTTGTGTTTATTATGAAAAATAGTGCGTGTAAGTATTTTGCCTCCCTAAAAATAGTGCTAAATTGATATGTAATATTTTACATGAATACAACTTTAATGTATTTCATATTTTACTAATAATGCAGCATAACACACACTCTAGGGCGGATATCAGGAGGCAGCTCACACAACACTGGATTTCTATTTCCATTATTTATATTCTAACTAATATAAAACTAACTAATATAAAGAAGAGTGATTTTGAAATGAAAATGATATATAAATATATAAATGAAATTAAAAACTAACATACAAACATAATGAAGTTATTAAGAAAGAAAGAAGGAAAACGTTCTTAGGATATCACAATGATCAATATTATTGTTCATCAAAATATTCTCGATATTCAATTTAATGTAGTGATCAAGATCTATCACAACACACCATATCATTTGAATTATTTTACCCAACACCAAGATCTCTACATGCAAGGAAATACTCTTTTTTAAATTTGGCTAGGATATCTCTTTACCGACCATCACTAAACAAGCTATACTCAATCGTATCCATGACTTAGATAGTAATGTGAATGATGATAGATAAACTAGAAGAAGAAATCAAGTGATATGAAAAATGGGGAAATCACTCAACCTATTAAATTTATCCACCACATAAATTTTAATAATTGAATAAGAGAAACATTAATTCACAAGAAACTCAATCAAACCATTCATCCCTCCCCCGAACAATCACCGAGGTTAGTTCTCCATTTTTAGTGGAGTTGAGAAGGGAAAACAACAGGAGAAAAACAAAATAAAAAAAATGAAATATAAAGATATGAATAAAAAGAATAATATGTATTATAAATATAAAAGACTAAAATAGGAAATGAAACAATAATTTGATATAAAAATGGCTATCTAGAATTTCTAACCCTTTGAAATGGATAAGAGATACATTCTTATAGAAAAAAATCATGGAGAACTTTCACTCCAAATATGTCCTCTAAAATACCATGCATGTTAGAAATATTAAATGGATGAATAGGGACAATTTTACTTCTATAAAGTTGTTCCTATATTTACTTTGTGTGTGATTACTGAATTTCATCTTAATTTCCCACATTTAGAAAAAGTTATAGCTGATTTAATTTGAAAACTTATTCTGGCATGGCTGAATCTTCATATTCTCCATCTCCGACTTCCCATGTATTTATGGCCCTAATATATGTAGAATAACATTGGTCCACAATTATGAATGTTTTTTCTCCATATTTTCTTTTTATCCATATAAATTTTAAGCTAAATAGGGCATGTACTTTGTGAGATATATACCCATATTCAAAATCATCCAGATTTGGTCATAAATTTGAAGGTTTGACTTGTGAGATTCTCTTGGGACTCAAAATAATGGATTCAAATCTTGGTGTTATTAAATGAAATGAATAAAAACAAATATATAATCCTACAAAAATTATTTTGAAATTTGGGTTAGTGTAGTAAAATATATGGACAAAATACAAAACTGACTTAAAATAATTAAAATTCAAAAAATTGGTTATTTTTAAAATTAAGCTCAAAATACATATAAAACCATAAAATGTGATTATTTTCCTTAAAATAACATATTGGTAGGATTAAATCATTGAAAATAAAAGTGAAATTATTGAAATCATTAGCTCATTCAACACCCTACTTGGGGTCCTAGGTCTCATTCAAGTCTCAGGTCATCATGTATAGCCTAAAGCTATACGGCATCTAAAGGTTGTCTCATGGCCCACAAGGCCCCCTTATTTCACCTCAAACAAGATTTTCTAAGTCTCTTATATCAAGATACTAAGTCATAACTATCTTACTCTGGTTACACCCCTTAAGGGGTTCGAATGTATTAGGGCATACCAAACGACTCATGACCTGACCTTCAATGAATAAGGTGATCAAGGTGGTACAAAAGGGCCATCATGGAATTTGAATTTCATTCTTATGACTTAAGGAATACCACTATAATTTAGCATTTTAATTTCAACCAAAAAATTCAATTAATTAATTTAAATGGGTAACACCATCCATGATGCGATGACACAACACATGCATCATAAATAATAAGCATTAATCCATAGGGCATGTACCAAGCACCACCTACCTTTTTTTGAAGCCAATTCCATTTAATTCTACAAGACAAAAAATTTTCCTAGGCTTGAAAAACCTTGTCCAAGCTCTGTCTAATCCCAAGGAATCACCTGTCCTCACGAGGCCCTAATCCACGTCACAATGAATTTAATTTAATTAATTATTATCATTTATCATTAATTAAATAATTTAAAAATAATTATCAATTTAATTTAAAAAGGAATAACTGCTGAATATCTCATCAGTCGACTTATCACACTAGAACCATGACCAAACACATGCTAATGAACTGTGGTGTTCCCCCAACTCAATCTAGGAAAAATCCCCAACACACTTCACGGATTCCATATTCATTTTTTTAAAGAAAAACCATATAAAAATAAAATGATGACATACCTTCATCAAAACGACATGTGATAGTGGGAAGATTTAATCTCGACTCCTCTTGCAAATATGTATGAAATCCCCATGTGAAATGGGAAATTCCACCATGATCCATTGGAATCTCCTCAAGAACCCTAACTAGAGAATTAAAAAATTTGAGCAAAAGGATGAAGAGATATACATAGGTCATAAAATCAATGATGTACCTTTAATCATTGAAGAATCACACCTAAAATCCCCCAAAACCGATGGGGATTGAAGAAGGTAGAGGGAGGGAGGGAGGAAATCCCATACACGCACAAGGGAGAAGGAATAGAGGGGGATTGGGTTTAAAACTGAGCAAGGTTAAAACTGTAAAAATCCACTTCTAATGAGCCTCATGGTTTAGCTACATGGTTTTCCAAACCATGCGCTAGACATGCGAATTAGAACTGTATCAGTCTACAACATTTCACACAGTTTGTATGAAACTATTCACCAAGCCATAGGTCCCATCCATATCACATGGTTTTCTAAGACTCTACATGGATAACCCTTAACTATGTGTTGACTGTGCATCTAAACCATGCTCTATAAAAATTGAACTGAAAACCATTACATGCTTTGGTTGTTTCATGGTTCCTCCCAAACCTTGCACACCAAACTGTACACCCTTGATAGAAACATCAAAAAACTCCTAAAACTTAATCCAAAGCTCCCAAGACTCACCAGAGCAATAGAAGCACTTATCGGTCATCAAACCGTATCGAAAAACAACATCTTGAGAGACTCAAACTCTCATATTCTTGATATGAACCATGCTTCTTAAAAAAAACCATCCACCAATTAAAAACTTCAAATTTCTCTTAAATTTCAAGCTCCATCCATACACACAAGATATTAAAAATTCCCCAACATTACACTACTTTTCCTTGAGAAGTCCTGGTGGCTATCCACTCATACCACCTGAATAGTCCCGATCATCAATTCCCATTCAAACGACTGTGTTCTATATCTGAAATCCAAACACACCCTCACAAGGAATATTTAATAAAAGGTGATAAAACACTAAAACATGATTCACCACTCAATTCATCCCTAAAATAATTAAACAAATATCACCCACACTCGCCTATCTTGATACAATATAAGTTTCCTCATCTAATATATCATCCAGGCTATGGTACTCCCCACCACACGACATGACTTATAACATCCAATTTCATGTCACGATGCCTACAACATAAAAATTTCCCATTGAAAAACACTTACAACATCTTAATGATGCTCATAGTGTGGGTTCCAATACCCACACTTGGACATATGTGAAACCACCGATCCAAATCCAGTACCACCATTTTCCTCAGTTCCAAGATGAGCTGAACAAGTTTCCATTTCCTAATCGTAAGTCTTGATCATGTCATCTTTCCCCAAAAAATACATGGGTAGAACCCAAAAAATACCTTTCATATCTAAATAGATTCTCCCAATGTAGTTACAGGCTCACTACATCCAATTACACGCAAAATTACTGGTCAAACATCCTATGTAAGACCTATCTCAAAGACGCTCTACTTCAACAACCTATGTGCTTTCAAACTAATTCATCATGATGTATTTATCCCAAGAGGAATCCCATGATCATTTGAATATAACCAAAAAAGTCCGTATCTATAATAACCTGATTTTCCTGATCCCTTTTTAAAAATCTAGTGTTTGTAGTGTTCTTAGGGGTTATGTGGCTTCTTTCCCAGGAGTTTACCAAAAACTCGGTTCCACCAAATGGTTCCACAAAAATGGTGGAACTATTATGGTGGCATCTTCATGGTCACACACCAAAACGGTGGCACCACTTACGGTGTCTCATTGAACCGGTGGTACCATTACGGTGTCTCACCGAACGGTGTCCCACCGAACGGTGTCCCACCCTTTGCTAATTTTTTTCCCAGTTTCCTGAGTTTTTCTAGTTCCACCCCGGTAACGTATCTTTTGACATAAAAGTGTTTTAATAACCTCTTAAAATCCATTTAAATATAGTAAAATATGTTTTAAAATCCCAAGATTCAAGCGACCCTTCAGTTACCAAAACGTGTGGCCTTTTTCTTCGGTGTCACACCTTTCACTGTGCATTCCAGCTTTGCCCATATTACATGGTTTTTCTATGTTTAGAAGATATCTATTAACTCACATCCATTATCTCCACCATCACTGAGGAGAATTATTAAATAAAAATTAACCCTGATGTGTGAAACCAACTAACTGCATGGTCAATCCATGATATGACTTCAAGTACTTTGAAATCATCTCCATGATTTTAGGATCTAGCCTTTTCTTAAGCCGAGATCCTCTATTCCTTTTTCCTTCCAGTTTCTCTAAGTACGCCTAGAGACTTACTCAGGAGATGAATCATGTGCTCGTGATAGAGATATTCCTACTCAGCCTTAAATCCCTCGAGTTTTCCTTTCCTATAAGTCATGCATCCTCAATTCTTGATACGAGGATAAAATCATCAATCCTTGATGATCCAGGTTGGGTTTTTCCTTCGTCTCTATTTACAATTCATCATACGAGGTGGGTGTGATAATGTTTCCCTCAGGACGTGGATTAAACCAAACCTTAACGAAGATAATAAATGGACTTTTAAAGAATAAAGGGGTGTGAATGATGATTATGTTGTTGTATTATTTTATATTCATTATTTTTTTGTGTTGTAAATTGTATGTTCTTATGCCCACTGAAAATCGTGGCTATTGGTGGTCCTTTCTTGTGCACTAATAAACCTCTATTTTCTAGATAATCTTGTGATTGGATGATTGTAACATGGAAACTGGTTAATCACATAAACTTGGTTGATAAAATAGATTCCTGATAAATAAGAATCCCTATGTGATCACCCCGAATGACCAAACAAAAAGAAGGGACATAATACATGGTGATGGATAAATCTGAAAACTCCCTTACTCTGTTTTTCTAATAAGCATGGTTGTTATGCTTAATGTTTGTGGGGTGACTCAAAAAGGGGGATGAAATGTTCTAGTTGAGAAGCTATTGGACTGTGAATCTAAGTACGTGTGGATCTAGTATGTTGGGGATTTGTTTGGTTCTAGTACTTTGAGGGATCTCAGGGATCCCTTTTGTTGTTGTGACTTTACAAGAGAACCGAGTGTGAATGCTTAAATGTATGCTTGGATGTTTTCCTTTAGTTTTTGTCTTGGCTTTTGGCTATGGCTGTTAGTTGACTGGTAGTGAAGGAATATTTAAATGGAATCAATTGAACATGAAAATGAGAATGAGTACAATGGGGGATTTTTTTACAAAAATGGGTTGTGCTCTGGCTATGGTTGTTGTGTACTTGTGCATGTAGGGATAGTAACGAGAGTGGTTTTGTATGGGATGGTTGTTTGTTTTTGAACCCTTAGGTTTGGATGAGTGTTTGTTTACCTATATGTATAATTCTTAATTCTTGTGTTTCTTATACGCACCCCACCCATGTTGAGCACTTTGTGCCGAACACCCCCATTTCATGGGGGAGGGTGTTTTTTTCCAACATTACTATGAGTGGCTAGTTATTAGCTCATTTTTTCTCCCTCTCCCAAGTAACCCAAGAATATTCATGCAGGCTTTTATGGCCTAAGGTTTATTAAGTCCCAATACTCTTCTAGCATGGTGTGTTTTGGTGGTTGGCCCAGGTGTGTGTGGGTAGGTTTGTTTCCCAAGTGTCTTCGGGATGAAGCCCAGGTGTCTTCAGGCGTGACAGTGGTTGTTGTGGATTAGGTTTCTGTGGGTGGGGATGTGTGTGGTTGTGGGGGCCCAGGTGTCTGTGGGCAGGATGCGTGGTTGTGATATCTCATAAGGTTGTTGTTGGGGCGGAATTGGGATTGCAGTGGAACTTGTGGGGGAGGTCTAATGCATAGGATGTCCTAAATAACCAGTGGAAAAGTGGTGCAGGGTATCCAAATATTGATGTGCTATTACTATTAATTTACATGACTTGCATTATTTGGGGAGTGTGACTTGGTGAGGTTGGGTGGATAGTTTTCTTACTAGGTGATTTGGTTATCTCTATTTCTCACGGGGCATTAGAATGCCTCCCCACTTGTGCATGAGAACTTTTGGTTTTCCCTAATGAGTATACCTACATACTCACCCTATGTATATAAAACTACTTTCAGGTTTCCAGGAGGACGTTGATGATTGTTCTGGACCTTACTAGCTTGGGTGTTGGGAGTTGTTGTTGCTACTTTTACTTTCCTTTCTGGTACCTTTCTTGGAGTTTCTTGTACTTTGTATCAGCTTATTTTAGACATACATGTAGGAATGGATTGTGGGGATTTACTTTTATTCTTAAATTTTGGAGTTTTTTTTTGGGATTTACCATCTTATCTCCTGATCTTATTAAATGAAAAGGGCAGTGCCTTCCATTTTACGTGAGATTTTATACCCTTGGTGCTAGTCGCCAATATGGGGCCTATTGAAGGTGGGACTCAAGGGTCATTATCTCTCCTTCAACTTGAAGAAGGAAGGGTCTAGAAGTTTATTGTCCCTTTCCTTATCTTGGTGAATGAAGGTCATGAAAGAATGGTATTAGAGGTGATGGTTGAGAGATAGGATGGGGTTTAGGGTTAGGCATAGTGAGGATTTCATGGGACGGTAGGGAAATAGTGTTAGTCAATCTTTGTGCATGAAATAGGTCAGGGAAGACCAGCTAAGACATAAGATTTTAGGGACCTCAGTGATTTGATGCAAAGACTTTGGGACTACCGAGCGACCAAGTGAAGCTATGCTAATTATAGGGTAGAGACCCCAGGAAAGGTACATTCATCACAATGACTTGTGTTCTTGTGTGTCTTGGGTGTTTTTAGAGTTTAAAATTAATAATGAGTTTAAGAAAAATTTAAAAGAGATCTTCTACACTACTCGAGCTTAGGTATTTCCTTATTTACCTTGCAGCTATGGCACCCAGACAATGTCCACGAGTAGTGCGGGTGATTGAGGCCCATGAGGATGATTTAGCTGATCAATAGAGGGATGATCAAGAGGAGGGGGTTGACCAGTGGTAGAATACACTTCGTGCTTTTCAGTGGAAGACCCTCGGAAAGTATGGGGGTAGCATCTCAGACATAGAGACGGAGGGATAACTTGAGGATCTGGTGATAGTTTTCAGCTTGATTCAAGATCTGGATGAGTATTGGGTTCCTCTGGCCATAATCCAGATGCAGGGAGTGGTGATTCAGTGGTGGACTCTCTATATCAGGGAGAAGAAGGAGGATGAGGTTTCATGGACTGACTTCAAGAGGGGTAGAATTCCTTTCTTCTACAATGAAGGATGAGAAGAGGTAGGAGTTACTATCCCTCTAGTAAGGGAGTATGTTAGTGAGGGAGTTGGGGATCAAGTTCAATTATCTCCTTCATTTCGATCCATACCTATTCTCGGATGAGGATTTGTGGGAAAGGTGCTTAGAGGAGGCACTCCGGCCTTCTCTCTAGTACGCTGTTACTCCCTTCACCCTACCAAGGTACTTAGAGGTTCAGAAGAAGGCTGAAGTGGTGGAGAGGATGCACACACTAGGAGGTGTTCCATGAGAGGGGATACAGTTGATATTGTCGAAGGGGAAGGTCATTAGTAGTTGGCCTCCAACATCAGGACCATCCAAGTTTTGGCTAGTGGGGAGTAGGCCCCAGCAGTTCCAGTTTTGATCTCTGAGTCCTCACTCTTTCCCCACGGGCCTAGGATCGATATTATTTATTTGTGGTAGCCATGGTAATCTTCTAAATTAGTGCCCGAACTGAGTGTAGCACGGTGGAGGTGGCCAAGTTTAGCGCCCACCTTAGTAGCATCAATTTCCAGCCAGACCTTTTTAGCAGCAACAACAACGGTAGTAGTAGGGGAAAAAAGCTCCCGCTCCACCAAGGGAAGACAGTTCCAGAGGAGTCTAACCTCAAGGATATTGACCGGGGCGTGGTCAGGGAGGCGAAAAATAGCCTAGGGGTTGGGGAGCTAGCCGTTGGTAGTTGTATGCTGTAGTGGCAGCAGTTCTGACAGGGCCAGAGGTCGTTCGAGGTACGATTAGTATGTTTAGTACTCTTGCATGCGCCTTGTTTGATTCAGGGGATTCACACTCCTTTGTTGCACCCGATCTATCCTATGCCTTGGGCCTAGATGTAGAGATACTTTACATGACCCTAGTGTTGAGTACGCTAGTTGGAGGTTAGACTAGCCTGTTTGATGTTTGTCGAGGATGCAGACTGATGTTGGGGCCGCATCAATCTAGCAGGGATCTCTTTCTGCTACAAATACAACCATATGATGTCATCCTAGTCATCGACTGGATATTTTCCATACATGCTGTTATCTACTAATTATGGAGGAGGGTTATGTTTTTAGATATGGGTGGACAACATGTAACTTTTTTTGGAGAGAAAGTTTTCCAGGAGGGAAGTCGGTGAGTAGAGACCCTCCTTTCCTTGTTAGCTGAGCTATTAGTGGAGTCAGTAGACACATAGATGGTAGAATTCCTAGGTATCATCAGTGAGTTCCTGGACATCTTCCTCAAAGAGGTGGTGACTCTACCCCCTCTATGTGATGTTGAGTTTGGGATAGACTTAAAACCCGGTGCCCATCTGATTTCAATGGCTCCCTATCGGATGACACCTTCTAAGTTGTGGGAGTTACGAATTTAGGTTGATTACTTGATGAAGAAAGGTTTTTTTATCAATTTCATCACCATGGGGTGCTCTGTTTTTGTTCTCAAAGAAGGAAGATGTTGGTCTTAGGCTTTTCATAGACTACCGAAGGCTGAATCAGGTAACAATCAAGAACCGTTACCCTCTCCCAAGGATCGATGACCTTTTTGACCAGTTGAAGGGAGTAGGTTGGTTCTATAAGATTGACCTATAGTTAGGATATCACCAGTTGATGGTGAAGGAGGGTGACATCTCAAAGACTGCTTTCAGTTGTAGATATGGGAACTTTTAGTTCATGGTCTTGCCGTTTGACATTACGAACACACTAGCCATGTTCATGGGGATCATGAACTCCATTTTCCATGAATATATGGACCGGTTAATAGTTGTGTTTATTGAAGACATCCTAATCTAATCAAGATCAGAGGAGGATCACATTGAGTATCTAGGATAGTTTTGGAAGTCCTCCAACACCACCATCTCTATGGGAAGTTGTCCAAGTGAAAGTTCTGGACATGAGAGGTGCACTTCCTTGGACACATGGTGTACCAGTAGGGAATAGTAGTGGACTTGTCAAAGGTAAAAGCGATAGTTTCTTGGGAATCACCTAAGAATGTGGTAGAGGTTCATAGTTTTTTAGGTCTAGCAGGTTACTACCGAAGGTTCGTTCCTGACTTCTATCAAGTTGCAGCGCCTTTGAAAGACTTGACCAGAAAAGACCAGGATTTAATTTGGAGTGGGCAGTGCTAGAATAATTTTAGTTATCTAGAGGGGAAGCTGGTCAGTTCCCTATTGTTGAGGTTTCTAGAGGAAGGGGTTACATTTGAAGTGTTCTGTGATGCTTTCGGTCTAGGATTGGGTTGTGTGCTGATTCAGCAGTGGAGAGTGATCTCTTATGGGTCGAGGCAGTTATGTCCTCACAAATGTAACTATGCCACACATGACCTAGAGCTTGCATCAGTTGTGTTCTCACTAAAGTTGTGGCAGCATTACCTCATCGAGGAATGCTTCATGGTCTTCACAGATCACAAGAGCTTGAGGTATGTCTTCTCCCAGCAAGACATGAACTTGTGGTAGTGGAGGTGGATGGAGTTTCTTCAGGACTACAAATTTGAGATCTATTTCACTGAAGGTAAGGGAAACATTATGGCAGATGCCTTGAAAAGGAAGTCACAAAGGGAAGCTGTTCGGGAATCTATGGATTCTTGGAAGGTGATGGAGGAGTTGGATACTTTACATCTAGGCATGAGGGTGGATGATGGTAGAGGCTATCTATTTCAGATGACAGTGAAGTATTCCTTGGTATGAAAAGCGGATGAGTCTTATTGGGAGGACTTAGAGGCCAAAGTGATGCATGATTGTGTTATCTAGGGCAATGCTCCGAAAGGATGGTCAAAAGATGGTCAGAATCAGATGCTTTTCCATAGGAAGTTGTTTTTCCCAAAGGCAATGCGCAAGGGAGTTCTCTGTGAGTTACATAACTCACCCCTCGTGGTACACCTAGGAGTTTCCAAGATGTAACATGGATTGAGGGGTCAGGTTTGGTGGCCCGGGGTGAAGCGGGAAGTGGAGATGTTTGTGGAAAAGTGCCTCATGTGTCATCAGGTGAAGGTTGAGAACCATGTTCTGGGTAGTCTGTTATAGCCCTTAGAGATTCCCAAGTGGAAGTTGGATGAAGTCTCGATGTATTTAGTTATAGGACTACCCAGAGATGTGGGAATATGTGATTCCATCTAGGTAGTGGTGGAACGAATGATGAAACCAGATCACTTATTAGTGGTTAAGGAGTTGAGTGCCGTAGATGCCTTAGCGCAGAAGTACATGGGTGAAGTGGTGCAGTTTCATGATGTTCCGAGGTCCACAGTCTTGGATCAGGATCCACGGTTTACCTCACAATTCTGGAAGGTATTGCAATGCGCTTTTGGAACCTATCTATGCCTTAGAACTTATTTCCACCCCAAACAGATGGGAAGATAGATCGGACCATCTAGATGTTGAAGGATATGCTACGGGCATGTTTTTTGGACTTCGAGGGATCATGGGTATGACACTTGCTTCTGGAAGAGTTTTCCTACAATAATATCTATCACTATACCATTGGCATGGATCCATTTGAATCCTTATATGGGAGGCCATGTCGTTCACCCGTGTACTAGACCAAGGTTAGGAAAGTAGGTGTTCTTGTCCCAGAGGTGGTGCAGAGCACAGCGGAGAAGGTTCAGCTTGTGTGTGAGAGGATGAAGGCGGCTCAGGACTGGTAGAAGTCATATGCCGATCATAGGAGGAGACCCTTGGAGTTTCAGGTTGGGGACCATGTGTTCTTAAAGGTATCCCCTCAGCGTGGGTAGAAGAGGTTCGGTAGGGGGAGTAATATTTCTCTCAGGTTTGTCAGACCCTTCAAGGTGTTGCGATGGGTTGGTTAAGTGTCTTATCAGCTGGCGCTACCACCACTACTATAGAGGGTCCATGATGTATTCCATGTGTCTCAGATCTATCAGTATCTACATGATGATTCGCACGTCCTAGACTGGGGAGAGATGGAGATCGAGGATGATGCGACGTTTGTGCAGTGACCAGTAAGGATCGAGGATCGCGAGGAGAAGGTGCTTCCTGGATGAACCATTCTTTTGGTTCGTGTGTTATGGAGGTATTGTGGCATCAAGGAGAGTACCTAGGAATGGGAGCCACAAATTCATGCCTAGTACCCAGAGATGTTTTGAGTTTTGATCTTGTGTTTTCCTTCCACTTTAGTGTGATGTAATGCTTGGCCTTGTTTTCTATAAGATGGTCTGTTTTCCTTATTCTATGAATGCATGTAAAGTCCTCACTGTGGGGAGGGGAGGACCTAATCCCTAATCAAGATGCATTAAGGTGGATGCGAGTAAACCCATGTGGGTGAGTCAGTGCCACCCAAAGCAGATAATATCTTGACATGGGAAAAGATACTCCCTAATCTATGAGTGTGAATGGTGTGACCATTATATATTTGTGTGTTCACTTGGGGGAGAATAGCGGTAGTGTACCATAGTTGTTTAAGAGATAGATTATGGAGAGGTTCTCTTAGATATCAAGTTTTATTCTGGATTTCGAACAACTCTAGGGTGGTTTGTCCCTGAGAGGTATCTTACAGGGTGGTTGTTCAGACCCCTTTCTTTTATTCAGGTTTACTCTTGAATTCTCGAGGAAGATAATAGTTTGATAGGTATCTAATGTAATAACCTAGTTTTACTAAGCCCTTCCTTTGTGAAATCTAGTGTTTTTAGTGTTCTTACGGGTCACATGGCTTCTTTCCTGAGAGTTTTCCAAAAACTCGGTTCCACCGAAACGGTGGAACTGTCACGATCGCACCATCACAGTCACACACTGAAATGGTGGCACTGCTTACGGTGTCTCACTGAACCAGTGGCACTGTTATGGTTGAACCATTACAGTGTCTCACTGAATAGTGTCCCACCCTTTTCCAAATTTTTTCCCAATTTCCTGAGTTTTTCTAGTTCCTCCCTGGTAAGGTATATTTTGAAGTAAAAGTGTTTTAATGCCCTTTTCAAAGACATTTAAATCCCGTAAAAGATGTTTTAAACCCCCAAGATTCGAGTGACCCTTTAGTTACCAAAACATGTGTCCCTTTTCCTTAGTGTCACACCTTTCCCTGTGCTTTCCAGCTTCACCCCTATTACATGGTTTTTTCTATTTAGAAGATATATATTAACTCACAACTGTTATCTCCACCATCTTTGAGGATAATTATTAAATAAAAATTAATTCTAACGTGTGAAACTTCCCAACTGTGTGGTCAAGCCACGATCCGACTTCAATTACTTCAAAATCATCTCCTAGATTTTAGGATCTGACCTTTTATTAATTTGTGATCCTCTCTTCCTTTTTCCTTCAAGTTTCTCTAAGTATGCCTAGAGACTTACTCCAGAGACAAATCATGCACCCGTGATGGAGCTCTCCCTGCTTATCCTTGAATCCCTCAAGTTTTCCTTTCTTACAAGTTGCGCAACCTCAGTTCTTGATGCAAGGATAAAAAATTCAATCCTTGATCATCTAGATAGGGTTTTTCCTTTGTCTCTCTTTACTGTGCATCATGTGGGGTGGGTTTGATAATGTCTCCATTAGGATGTGGATGAAACCAAACCTTAACGAAGATAATAAAAAGTCTTTTAAAGAATAAATGGGTGTGAATGATGATGATGTTTATGTATTATTTTATCTTCATTATTTTTTTATTATAAATTGTATGGGCTTATGCCCACTGAAAATCGTGGCCATTGGTGGTCCTTTATTGTGCACTAATGAACCTCTATTTTCTGGATAATCTTGTGATTAGATGATTGTAACATGGAAACTGGTTAATCATGTAAACTTGGTTGATAAAATGGATTCCCGATAAATAAGAATCCTTATGTGATCATCCCAGCTAACCAAATAGAAAGAAGGGACTTAATAAATGGTGATGGATAAATCTAAAATCTTCCTTGATATGTTTTGCTAATAAGCATGGTTATTCTGCTTATTTTTTGTGGGGTGACTCAAAAATGGTGATGGAATGTTCTGGTTGAGAATTTTTTGGCCTGTGAATCTGAGGTTGTGTGGAGCCAATATGTTGGGTTTTGGTTTGGTTCCAGTACTTTGAGGGATCTCACAGATCCTTTTTGTTATTGTGACTTTACAAGAGAACCAGATGTGATTGCTTAAATGTATGCTTGGATGTTTTCCTTCAGTTGTTGTTTTGGATTGTGGTTATGCCTTTTAGTTGCCTAGTAATGAAGGAATATTTAAATGGAATCACTTGACCATGATAATGAGAATGGGTACAATGGGGGATTGTTTTCCAGAAATGGGTTGTGCTCTGGCTGTGTCTGTTGTGTACTTATGCATGTAGGGATAGTGATGAGAGTGGTTGTGTATGGGATGGTTGTCTGTTTCAGAACCCTTAGGTTGGGATGAGTTTTTTTGCCTATATGTATAATTCTTAGTTCTTTTGTTTCTTATACACACCCCTCCAATGTTGATCACTTCATGCCGAACACCCCCATTTCATGGGGGAGGGTGTTTTTTCCAACATTACTATGAGTGGCTGGTTATTAGCTCCTTTATGCTCCCTCTCCCAGGTATCCCAAGACTCTTCAAGCAGGATATGATGGCCTAAGGTTCATTATGGCCCAAGACTCTTCGGGTAGGGTGTGCTGTGGTGGTTGACCCAGGTGTGCGTGGGAAAGTTTGTTTCCCAAGTGTCTTCGGAATGAGGACCAGGTGTCTTTGGGCGTGATAGTGGTTGTTGTGGCCCAGGTGTCTATGGGTGGGGATGTGTGTGGTTGTGGTGGCCCAGGTGTCTACGATTAGGATGCATGGTTGTGATAGCCCATAAGGATGTTGTTGGTGAGGCAGTGGGACTACAGTGGAACTTGTGGGGGAGGTCTGATGCGTAGGATGTCCTAAATTACCAATGGGAAAGTGGTGCGGGGTACCCAAATATTGATGTTCTATTACTATTACTTTACCTGACTTGCGTTATTGGGGAGTGTTCCTTGGTGAGGCTGGGTGGATAGTTTCCTTTCTCGGTTCTTTAGTTATCTCTATTTATCATGAGGAATTAGAATGCCTCTCCACTTGTGCATGAGATCTTTTGGTTTTTCCTACTGAGTATACCTTTATACTCACCCTACGTATATAAAACTGATTTCAGGTTTCCAGGAGGACCTTAAGGACTGTGCCAGACCTTACTAGATTGGGCATTAGGAGTCATTTTTACTGCTTTTCCTTTCCTTTTTGGTACTTTCCTTGGAGTTTCTTGAACTTTGTATCAGCTTATTTTAGACATGAATGTGGGAATGGATTGTTGGGATTTAATTTTATTCTTGGATTTTGGATTTCTTTGGTATTTACCATATTATCTCCCGATCTTATTAACTAAAAAGTGTAATTCCTTCCATTTTACATGAGATTATATACCCTTGGTGCTAGTCGCCACTCTAGGGCATATTGAAGGCAAGACTTGGGGGTCATTATCTCTCCTCAACTTGAAGAAGGAAGGGTTTGGTAGTTTTCTATCCCTTTTCTCATCTTTGTAAAGGCAGTTCGTGAAAGTATTCAACTTCTAGTGAAACCCCCATGGATGAATGCTCACTCGGCCAAAACCATCCATCGTGTTTTGTTATATCATGAGCACTGATGCACCTTTGACCCAATCACACTCGAACCACCTTAATTCATCCCAAGCCCAAAATTGAAGCTTGGACTCCATATATTATCATATTTGAATTTATTCTTATCATTCACCAAGGAATCCAAATGTACTAGGATCCATTTATCCCTTGACATCAAAATTCAATTAAGATCATCCAATGAATGATCTCACATATCCACAATCCCTCTCACATGAGGGTCATACACCATGAATAACATCCTACTCCTCACTATAGGATCATCCTTACCATCACACCACAAAATGAAATTATCAATATCCATGGCCCATGCTCTATCATTTACTGAACATAAAGACTAGACATGGATGTTTCACTCATAACTGAGTAATAAAGAAAAACATCAACTAACTACCTATCATTGGACCACCAATACATCTTTTTTAGAATCTGTTGAAACCTCCATCATAACAAGGGTCACATCATCAAATGGCCAGTGGCGCACTCCTCACCACAAGACTTACCTTATGCCACACCTCAAGTGCCACCTAAAAAGGTTACATCGTTAGATGTGTGTCACTCCTCCTGAGCTAGACTCATTTGTTTCCAACTCCTAACACCATGCCACCTTGAAAATATGTGTTGGGGACCACCCCTAGGACAACCTTCTCATAACACCCAATTCATTTCTAATGCATCCTTTGCTAAAAAGGTTCATTTAAAATTCTAATTAAAAAATATGGTCTACTAGGCCCACAATAGACTCACAAAACTCCATAATTCCTCATCCCACCCATTACCATCATTGATTTAAAATTCAACAGGTTCCATGCCTAAAAAATGTGCATAACCTCGATCTCACTTGAAAATGAATGGGCATATGATCCAGTACCACCCAGCCTCCAAAATCCAACTCACAATCCTGTAAGCCGCACACTACCAGAACTAGGATGACACAACACAACCACTAACTATGCTCTATGAAATATCTACTATTAAGCTAACCACACACCCAACCACCAACCGATGTTATTCCAAGTCACGAGTTTCCACCCACGTTCTCAATATGTACTAAAAAGAACATATAAATAGTAGGGCTAGACACCCAAATGGTCATAACCTTTTAAACCTACCTTGATAAAAATCATTATAACTTAAGGCGATTTCTCATAACCTCAAGGCATCATCATGCCTATTCTAAAACCCACCCCCAAGAACCTCTAGTGCTTCAGTATCGAAAAAAATCACATAATCATGATTTACACCTCTAAGGAGCTTACCAACCACGACTAACTCCCTAACGGGTCACCCCTGCACAACTAAGTACCTTCACTCAGAGTCCCAAGTAACATCTCAAGGCCACTAGGGTCTATCACCCAACCCATATGTCAAGTATCACCCAAGTTCATAGATCACATGGCGTCTTACATGCTTCTATCTCAAAACCTCATGGAAATGTTGTTCCAATACCCACTTAAGGGTCTAATATACATGTCTACCAGGAACCTCATACCAAATCATCAACCTAATAAGGCACCAATTATCATCGAGTATCCATCTATGGAACTGATCCCTCGATAATCACAACCTAATCAGTCATCACTGTCACAACCAACAACATTTCTATAGAAGATCTGTACCAATGGAAACCGCAACCATTGGCTCAGTTAATTAAAATGACATTACAATCTATATGGGAAAAACCATACAGGTTGTCATTAGAATTTTAAATAATCAAAACTAAATAATAGAAACATACAAGGGGTTAAAGGCCAAGGAATCACATGTATGTACTAACCCACTAGGGTCACTACGCCTCTCGTGTACATATAACTGCATCTCCATCCTCATTATCGAGAATCTCTTCATTGATCCATATAACTTTCCATCAGAAAGAATTATATACATGTTGGTCCAGCTGAGTAGAATGTCACCAAGTGATTATATGGTAAAATAAAATATAACTGGTTGTGCCCAAATTTACCCTACAGGTATGCGGTCGTTGTAGTACAAGTAGGGGTCGAGTCCACAGGGACCGAAGAAGAAACCGAGAGACACTCTGATTTTGGAAGGATTTGGCTATGGAGTGGCCAACTATTTGGATTGATTTTATTTGAATAACTACTGAATTAATTTAAAGAAAATAAATTAAAACATACACTTACTTAGTCTAAAACAATTAATGGATATGAGTTGATCCTAAGTTGTTACTAGGGTTAGATTGGATGTATTTATTATCTTATAACGTTCGTTTCACTAATTCAAGACGTGTCCACAAAATGATATAATTCCTCAACATCATTCACCAATTTAATCCCTCACAATTCCAAGGATAATCACCAATGCACTTAGAGGATCAATTTAATGATCACTCCAAGGAATTGGATTGTACTAGCACTCGAAATGTGTTATTGTTAAAGTTGGCGAAGATGAAGAAGAAATTAATCATCAAATGGAAATCTTAAATTAATGAAATGATTAAAGAATTTTAGATCATAAAATAACATCCAATCTTCCCCATGCAACTCCCTAGGACCAAACCATAAGGGTTTAGCCCTCCATTTATGCTATTAAATAAATGGAAGCGGGAAGTCGACTTAAAGAAGCAGAATTGGAGAAGAAAAATAAAACAATGAAACGATCACTCCACCGTTGTGTGAATAAATTCACAAGTGCTGGTGTGAATAAATTCACACCTTAAAGCAACGGTATCAAAGTGATAAGAAGAAAAAAAAGAAAAAGATGAAATGAAGAACTTTTATTGAGAACTAATGTGATTCAAATAACTTACATGAGAATGAAGAACGATTACAACATCAAATGAACAACAAAACATTACAATGAAAACAAAGCATCCAAGATGATAAGAAAATTTTCCACACCCACCATTCCCTTCACCAATAGCTCCTTATATAGGCATATTAGGAGCCTTAGGTACATACCCCAACAATTAATTCACCCCCCAACAATTAATATAGTCAAATGGAGGGTGAATAATCAAAAGGAAATTGATGTTTCGAATTTGACCCGGAAAACTGTCCAGATTCGTCCACCACATTGACGTTTGAATTAGAAATTGAAGAAGGCCGAATCCGGAGGGGATGTAGAAGAGAAATATCTTCATCCATATGTCCTCTATTATCTGTTAAAATTTCAGGAAATTTATCCCAGCCGTTTGGATGTTATAGTCTAAATGGTGGGACGGATGTTTGAGCATTAATGTCATGTCCACCATTTAAATCTCAAATTCAGATCCATTTATCATCATGATAACATCAGAATTAGCTCCGGCCACAGTTGAATAAAATGATCCTCATATTTTTATCTTTCTACTGTATAAATTTTAGCTTCATTGGGCTTGGTTTCTGGGCCCCACATTTGTTTGATGGGCCTTAGGCCCATTATGCTTTTTCCAGCATGTTTCTTCCTTCAGGCGCAAAATTCTCCATCTTCCTTTGGGATTAATCCATCAGACCTAAAAGATAAAATGTTCCAAACAAATTGATAAATCATATCCCAAAATTTCAAATTAAAATGATGAATATTGTAATTTCCACAAGAAAATTATTGAGTGGTCCCAAATTGACATTTTAAGCATGAATTGCTCCATGATGGGAAATGAAGTTCAATTTCTGAATTGGACTAAAATTGATGCTTATGAACTTTTAAACACATTAATATTAAGAACTTAACAATGAATATTAGCCACTTTAAGTGACTAATCACACCCCCAACTTGAGTTTTGCTAGTCCCGAGCAAAATAAATTACAAATATGAAATCCAAATCCCCTTTTCCAAAAACATTTCAATACACATTGCTCACTCAAAAGATCTCATACCAAAAAAATTATGGAACCCATAAAAATCATTTAAAACAAGCTAGGTCCATAAGCATATCCCAAGCCCAAGCCCATTCCTTTGTTCAAATTCATCGCCACATTTCATCCAATTCTAATTAAGCATGATAAAGTGTTGTGCATCATAAAAGATATGGGGCCCATTTTATTGTTCAAGGGGAAAAAATGGAAGCGCTAGGTGGGAATCACATTAAACCTTAAGATGAGTATCCCTTTTTTGTTTTTTTTTTTGTTTTTTTTTGTTTTTTTTGGATACTCAAATTAAACTAAAAGTGACCCCAGAACCCTATGCTATAATGAAAGGGACCCAAGAACTCAAATTTACACCCACGATCTAGTAGACGTGTATTGTGGCATGTTTATTAAGAGGATGAAAATGTAAACTTTGAAAAATCACATCGGACAACTGCACTTTCCAAAAACTATGCTCATGAACTTAAACATGAATTAAAATTAGAATCAAGGCATGCAAAATTTATTTGATATCCAATTTTAGATTTTGCAATGTGTGTTATCATGTTCAAGGTTAATGGAATTTTTCTTTTCATGCATGTTCTTATTCAAAAAACGATCATTTTTTATCCCCCCCAACTTAGAATAACACTGTCCCCAGTGTTTAAAGAAAAGAAAATCTAGAAGGGGGTAGGAGAGGAGTTCAAAGAAGAAATTTAAAATGAAAATCATGGAATGAAGTCACCTAGTGGTTGATGATGATGATAGTGCATGCCACAGTCTCCCTTCAATCCTGGATTTGAGTCTCAACGGCTTGGATGGTGGTGAATGGATTTTCCTTATGGATTTAAACATGTCCTTTTATTTTTTTTAACCTATAAAAAAGATAAAACAAAACAAAATAAACTGATGATACATTGTCTTTATATTTTCTGGGTAAGGTATTACTCAGAGATCACACCACGTGACACGGATGAATATGGTGCTCCCCTTTCATACCCATCCTTACTCATAAAAGAAGAACAGGTCAACAACTTATGGTAATTTATTATATGAAAAATAAAATGATTCAAAATGATTGGAAACAAGAAAACCATGGGTTGCCTCCCATGCAGCGCTTTTGTTTAACGTCGTTAGCTCGACTTGAACCCCCCAACTTATCCAATTCCAACTTTCAAAATTTTAATTAACCCATCTTTCTCCACTTCAACAAGATTGAGATTGATTGTTTTTTTGAAATTTGTTTCGTATGAAATCCTATTTTCTACAATGATTGGTAAAATCCAAGGAATATCTAAAATGGTTGATCGTGTTTTATCCGGATTATTTACTATGATTTCAAGGTTCATTCCTACATGGTGAGATTCTTGATGAAAATTGATGATAATTGAATGGTCTTGGTTATCATAAATAGA
Organism: Viscum album; assembly: GCA_963277665.1. Classification (NCBI taxonomy): domain Eukaryota; kingdom Viridiplantae; phylum Streptophyta; class Magnoliopsida; order Santalales; family Viscaceae; genus Viscum; species Viscum album. The sequence goes on along the minus strand of OY728164.1, from coordinate 269,192,916 downwards.
GGGATTATTGAGTAGGGAAGGAAGTATTAAAACATCGAGTTCAGTTTGATTGAATTTTCCTAAAGAAGAATGATAATTTAAATCAAAAATTGTTTCTTCTTTAAAAACATTTGAAAGAATTGGTTCCTTTTGAAAAGATGATTCATCCACAAAATTTTCCATTTGAATTTCATGAGTGGGTATAGACACAATATTCTTTATATCTCCCAACGGTTCAATGATCGGTGATTCTAAAAAATTGTTATTGGAGAAATATTCCGAACACTCAATCCATGAAGACAAATTCTCCCCTTGTGAATTAATTTCATCATGATTTAAATACCCTTCAACATTTCTTTGATCTTGTTCAGTTATCCCATATCCAAAGGTTAGTTCTTTTTTCAATTCATGGGAGGTTTTTGGGATAAAAGATTCATCTATCAATGATGAGGAAAGAACATCTTGAGTGGGAACGGGTTCCTCAAAAGTCTTAAAGCTTTGTAGTTCTAATCTGAAAGATGAAACTTCTGAATTCATTTTATCCATTTGTTCACACAATTGTTCAAGAATTTTTTCAGGATTAGGGTTGATATATGTTTGTACATCATGGAATTCCTCATTATTTATCTTTTCAATCATTCTTGATAGGTATGGAAATTGATCTTGTAAACATTCAGCATCCCATTGATTGTACATCTCATCTGGTGTGGTGTATTCAATTAAGGATTGGTCAATGAAATTCCTTATGTGAGGTGTTTCCCAATATTGATTTCCAACTTGATTACAAAATTGATTTATGAAAGGGTATTTTGGAGGATAATCCATTAGAATTGATTGAAAATTAGTTTTGGGGTTTTTTTGGACACACAGAAATAGAAAGGGGAAAAGAGAAGAGAAATTGGGGTGAGAATAGAGAATTTGGGGTAAGAAAAGAAGATTTGGGTCTAAGGTACTTACTTGGGTCCCCGGAAACGGCGCCAAAATTTGGTTGCGCCCAAATTTACCCTACAGGTATGCGGTCGTTGTAGTACAAGTAGGGGTCGAGTCCACAGGGACCGAAGAAGAAACCGAGAGACACTCTGATTTTGGAAGGATTTGGCTATGGAGTGGCCAACTATTTGGATTGATTTTATTTGGATAACTACTGAATTAATTTAAAGAAAATAAATTAAAACATACACTTACTTATTCTAAAACAATTAATGGAGATGAGTTGATCCTAAGTTGTTACTAGGGTTAGATTGGATGTATTTATTATCTTATAACGTTCGTTTCACTAATTCAAGACGTGTCCACAAAATGATATAATTCCTCAACATCATTCACCAATTTAATCCATCACAATTCCAAGGCTAATCACCAATGAACTTAGAGGATCAATTTAATGATCACTCCAAGGAATTGGATCGTAATAGCACTCAAAATGTGTTATTGTTAAAGTTGGCGAAGATGAAGAAGAAATTAATCATCAAATGGAAATCTTAAATTAATGAAATGATTAAAGAATTTTAGATCATAAAATAACATCCAATCTTCCCCATGCAACTCCCTATGACCAACCCATAAGGGTTTAGCCCTCCATTTATGCTATTAAATAAATGGAAGCGAGAAGTCGACTTAAAGAAGCAGAATTGGAGAAGAAAAATAAAACAATGAAACGATCACTCCACCGTTGTGTGAATAAATTCACAAGTGCTGGTGTGAATAAATTCACACCTTAAAGAAACGGTATCAAAGTGATAAGAAAAAAAAAGAAAAATATGAAATGAAGAACTTTTATTGAGAACTAATGTGATTCAAATAACTTACATGAGAATGAAGAACGATTACAACATCAAATGGACAGCAAAACATTACAATGAAAACAAAGCATCCAAGATGATAAGAAAATTTTCCACACCCACCATTACCTTCACCACTAGCTCCTTATATAGGCATATTAGGAGCCTTAGGTACATCCCCCAACAATTAATTCACCCCCCAACAATTAATAGAGTCAAATGGAGGGTGAATAATCAAAAGGAAATTGATGTTTCGAATTTGACCCGGAAAACTGTCCAGATTCGTCCACCACATTGACGTTTGAATTCGAAATTGAAGAAGGCAGAATCCTGAGGGGCTGTAGAAGAGAAATATCTTCATCCATCTGTCCTCTATGAGCTGTTAAAATTTCAGGAAATTTAGCCCAGCCGTTTGGATGTTATAGTCGAAATGGTGGGACGGATGTTTGAGCATTAATGTCATGTACACCATTTAAATCTCAAATTCAGATCCATTTATCATCATGATAACATCATAATTAGCTCCGGCCACAGTTGAATAAAATGATCCTCATATTTTTATATTTCTACTTTATAAATTTTAGCTTAATTGGGCTTGGTTTCTTGGCCCCACATTTGTTTGACGGGCCTTAGGCCCATTATGCTTTTTCCAGCATTTTTCTGCCTTCAGGCGCAAAATTCTCCATCTTCCTTTGGGATTCATCCATAGGACCTAAAAGATAAAATGTTCCAAACAAAGTGATAAATCATATCCCAAAATTTCAAATTAAAATGATGAATATTTTAATTTCCACAAGAAAATTATTGAGTGGGCCCAAATTGACATTTTAAGCATGAATTGCACCATGATGGGAAATGAAGTTCAATTTCTGAATTGGACTAAAATTGATGTTTATGAACTTTTAAACACATTAATATTAAGAACTTAACAATGAATATTAGCCACTTTCAGTGACTAATCAATAACCTACTACTGAAACTTTAAAAAATTGGTGTAATATCCTAATATTTTAAGAATACTATATTCGATAACATATACAACATGAAACATCAAGTTTAAACAAACCATGAAATATTATTACTTAAATATGACTGTTATAACCCATCCATTGATTTGGAGTGTATGAATAGTAATGAACTCATTATGAAATATATATGAAGTTCATACTCAGTAAAAATTTATTTATTAATTCTTAGGAAATAAATGATCAATTGTTTTTAGCAAAGTCATTTTATTTTTAAAAAATATGTTTTCTTCAAAAATGATTTTTATTGCTTTCTATGAGAAAATAATATAATTATTATTTTTGCACTTTTATAAAATGTGCATGATGAAACTAAATTAAAATTTTAAATTATAATATTAAAATTAACTTAGGGTGAATTTTTGATATTTTTCTAGAAAAGGTTGACCTTTTAATGAAGTGGAAAATACTGCTTTTTGTTGAAAAATATATTTTTGTCTCAAGAATTTACAAAGACAAATTTTTTAAAATATTTTCAAAGAAACCACAATTTAATTATATTATTAATGATCAAATTATTGTCTTTTGAATAAATTTTATACTTGAATTTTGTATAAAACAACTTTATACTAAAAAAGGTATTTTTCTAAAAAATTGTTTTTTCGTTTCATTTTGCATTTTAATATTATTTTAATTTATGAAAATTATTGAAATTGAATCTTTAAAAATGAATTACATACTTCTAATCATGAGATGAAAATTTGGTAAATAGGTTCCTTTTATTTTTGGTCATTATGAACAGTAACCAAAACAAATAATTGTCACCACAATAAGGGTAAATTGGGTAATTAAGGTTAAAAACAACATGATAAGGTAATAAATATCAACCCAATGAAGAACCCAGATTTTTTAAAGTTATATTTGTGTTGTAATTGTTTTCAATAGACTTGGTTGATTAAAATTCAAAGTTACAGTGTTTGAAGAATTGAGGTTTTTCCATCTCTTTGTTGTTGATAATTACATATTTGTAATCATGAGATGAAAATTTAGTAAATAGGTCCTTTTTATTTTTGGTAATTATGAATATTAACCAAAGAAAATAATTGCCACTACGATAAGGGTAAATTGAGTAATTAAGGTTAACAATAACATAAAAAGATAATAAATATCAACCTAATGAAGAACCCAAATTATTTAAAGTTATATTTGTATTGTAATTATTGTAAATAGACTTGGTTGATGAAAATTTAATGTTATAGTGTTTGAAGAATTGATGTTCTTCCTTCTCTTTGTTTTTAAGAATTATTCATGAATTGTTAAGGATTATTTGATTTGATGCTTCATTTTAGTTGAATATTTAAGTAAAGAAACAATAATTGTGATGATTATTGAGTTGGTAAAAAGTTATTAAAACATGTTTCATTGATTGGCCAAAGCATGCAGGAACGTGCCCGCAAGGACATATGGGAGAGACAATGTAGTAGCATGTGGGGATCTCATGCGTCCTTGTGGGCACACTCCTATATGCTTTGGACAATCAATGAAAAATCATATAGCATGGGACGGTTCCAAACAGAAGAAGGGAGCAAACCAATAACCGTTTCTTCTTTATTGTTACTGTGCCTTGTCTTATAAGGAAGCCGAAAATCTCAAGGGATTTCAATGTGGGAAATAATTTTTAGCAGGGAATGAATCTGCACCATTGGATCTATTTGGTGTTAATCTTGGCCAATCGATCTTCCTAAACGAACCAAAACCATGAGATTTTTTTGATCCATCAATCTAGCCGTTCGATCAAGCAGGCTGGGACATCTTCTCTAGAAAGCCTCACGCCCAAGCTACTATTCATTGAAGCTCCATGCCATAACGTACGGAGCTTGATCTAGGGCCTTATATCATTGTTTCATCATTTTAAAAATATAAAGGTGATCGAAATACTTTTCAACATTGCTTGCATAGGAAAATGAAAATCAGACTGAAGCTATGCAGTGAGTTCAAATTTTGAGAAATTATGAACTTATTTGAAGACAGTGATGTCTTTCTATGTGAGGCAGTGAATGAATGAGATTTTGAAAGTGTTTTTTTTGTGATTCTAAAAGGTTATGCTATGAATAATGCTTCCTATAAATACCTGAGATCAGGTTCATTTTTCTTTTTTGACCATTTTGGTGAGAAGCTCTTGTTTCCGGAGAAATAGAGAATCATGAACACTCTGATTCGTGATAGACAGAAGATCTACGCATACTCTGTTTGTAAAGGATTTCATGCATGATTCAATGCACGTATGATTTAAAAAAATGTGTATAAATTGTGAGAGTGTGCAAAGTGGATAGTGTTTGTAATTGAAGATTTATATTAAAAATACTGACATGCATTAAATCATGCTCATATGTACATGAAAGAAATGAAGTGGATTTTAATATGTGTGCAAAATAAAAATATATATGCACATGAGATAATACATGCATGAAATTGTGAAGTTTTATACATTTTTATTGTTATAAATTTTATATTGAGAAGACCATGTGATGTATTTTATACATGCATGAAGTTGGAAGAGTAAAGTACATGAAAAATAATTTGCATGATTTGAGTGTAGTGTTTTGAGACTGAAGCTGAGATAGTTTTACTATCAGTGTTTCAAAAGTTTTTCTATATCTAATTTTTTAGTATTTAGTGAGGTTGGGTCTTCTACAAAAGAAGGAATTGCCTGAGTAGTGTTGAACTGAGGGAGTTGACCATTTACAGGTGATCAATTTTAATGTGATATAGGAAAAAAGTTAATCAAAAGATTATACTGTGTGGACTTGAAATAGAATAAGGCCAACATATCACTACATCATAATTTAGTGGTAGTTTAAGACCTATTCATGTGAAGTATTCATTGAAGAATTGGTAGGATTCCAGTATAAATATCAGGATATTTTTGGGAGATAGATCAACCGGCAGGAGTAAGTATAAAGAACACTGGTGGGATGCCAGTCTAAATATCCTTTCATGAGACAGTTCTTAGTAATCAGTTGTGATCAGGCATTACGAGAGTTTTTATGTCAATCATTTTAGGATATTGTCTATCTTTTTAATCAAATTTCATATTACTAGTAGAAAATCTATAACTCAGATTATCCTAAACAAATAAAGGACATAGTCACCCACATAGGGGGAAAACCTTGTTAAAATACTATGTGATGTGCTTTATTTACCTTTTTCCATGCATATAGTATAATTTTATTTATAAACATTAAGGATATATTCACTCCAACTAGTGAAAAGGTTTTAATTAAAAAAGGGTAAGAGAAAAGAAAATAACATTGGTAAAAACTTGTGTACACTGATTCACCCCATCCAATGTACCTACATGATCCATTGGGAACTTCAATTGGTATCAGAGCATAGGTTACACCTCAAATTGGATCTATATTATTTTCCCAATAGTTTTTATTAGACCTATATAAAGTTTAAATTTTATTTTAAAGAAGTAAAAGATCTGAGTCAGATGGAAAGTTCAGTTCTTATCTCTGTCAGTGTCAACAAATAGGTTTCTGTAAAAATCTTAAAGAACAGACAAAATAAAGAGGAAAAAAGGATGAGAAATAATTTGAAGAAGAAAGAGGGTTCATAAAAATCTGAATATAGTCATAGTGGTATTCTATCAGTAGTATCTATTAAATCAGTTGACCAATATTATTTTGATGAATATGGTTCAAGTGGCGATGAAGAATAATATATTGAATAACTCAATGATTTTTATTCAGAAATCAAAAATTATCTGAAGAATGTTCCTATTGAAGTTTTCACTTACATATTTTCTTTTATAAAGGGACTATATGATTAAAAGTCACAACTTGAAAAGGAATTTGAATATATAGAGCGGGATTTGGAAAAGAATATTCAAAGATGTAAAATTCTCTCACAAATTATTGATTCCAAAGAAGAAACTATATCACTTTGCAATGAACATTTCTCCTATGTTGAAGAACAATTCCAAAGAAATGTGTGTGATAAAGAATTTACTAAAAAGGTCCTTATTGAGATGATTCACACACTTTAATACTTTTATAAAGATATCATGAATATTAAGGATTCTCAGTTGGAAATCAAAGACAATGATGATACATTAATCCTGTATGAAGAATCAAAAGAACATTTTATATTGAACTTCAATGAAAAATTAACTTTTATTGAAGAGGAATTACAAAGAACTATTTTTGAGAAGGATACGACTGATAAAGTTTATATAAAAGTGATCCGTATATTAGAGAAATTAAAAAGAACCTCTATGAATGTTAAATAATCCCAACTAGAGGTTAAGAAAAATAGAATTAATGAGATGAATAATTATCTATTGGAAGTAATTCAAATGCATGATGATAAAGTTCATAAAATGAAGAGTCAATGGGAAGACAAACTCAAAGATACATTAAGAGTCAATGGGTTTTTAGATTTTCTTAACGTTTTTATGTGTTTTAAGGGTTTTTAGAGTTAATATCCATTTTAAAAAATATATATAAATAAATATGTATTTTTTTAAAAAATATAACTATATATATAAACATATATATAAAAATATATAAATATATGGATAAAAAATATAACGAAATATATATTAATATATAGATATATCATAAAATGTGAATCAAAATAGTATAGTGGAGTGAAAAAGGCACTGGTGTATAATCTGGAGGTATGAGGTTAGAAACTTTTTAGAGACAGGGGCACACGTTGGGGGTGGTATTATCTAAAATGCTAATAAATGGGTGGGGGAAGCACAGATAAAAAGGGGGGGGGGGAGTACTGATAAAGCTGGGGGGGGGGCATGAAAAAAAATTATACCTTTTATCAATGAGGCCTTTAGCATCATTTTTCGCACTGTTAAAGTAGACATTTAATAGCTCTAAAAATATAACTGATAAATGTGTCCTTTAAGAGCACTAAAAAAGTTCTGATAAATTCCCCCTTTATCAGTTTTTTTTATAGCGCTGTTAAAGGGGGTCTTTATCATCACTTTTTATAAGCATTATTAAAGACAAACCTTTAGCATCACTTACGTTATCAGTGCTTCTATAACACTGATAAATCCCTTTTCATAGTACTGTAAAAGGCCTAATTTGTAGTAGTGAGGTTAATATTAGTGATTTGTTAAAAATTTTACCTGATTGACTAACCTGTTAACCAATATTACATGTAAAGGGGTTAAGTTCATATGGATAATGGAATGTGAATAATGTTTTGAATAATTAAAGAGGATATTGGTAAATGCTCTAATTTTGACTCTACCATTAGGAAATGATGGATTTGTGAAATATAGTGATTCATTGAATAAAGAACTTGGCTATGTCCTTATGAAAAATGATAAATTTGTTTCCTATGAATTACAACAATTAAAGATTAATGAACAGAACTATCAAAACCATGATCTTGAGTTGGAATTCATAATATTTTATCTGAAGATTTGGATAAATTATCTCTATGGTGAAATATATGATATATACACATACCATAAGATCCTAAAATATATTTTTTCACAGAAGGATCTCAATACGAGGCAAAGGTGATGGCTTTATCTACTTAAGGATTATTATTTCTCAATACACTTCCACCCAGAGAAGGAAAATAAGACAAAAGATGCATTGAGTAGGAAAGATCATGGAGTCCTAAAAAAATGAGGATTGAAAAGGATATTATGTTCATGGATTTAGTAAAGTTAGATATGTGAATTATTATGGAAAGTTAAACATCGCTCATTTTTCAAATGATTTTCAAACAATCTTTATTGGAAAAGATAAAAAGTTCTCAACCTGATGATAAGAATTTTCAAAAGAAAATTAAAGCTATAAATGATGGGAAATTGAAAGTATTCATATAAAAAGACGGAGTTCTGAAATTTGTAAAGAGGATATGTGTACCATCTATACCTGAGCTGAAAAGGTAATTATTAGATGATGCCCATAGATTGAGTTTCTCTATACACCTTGGTAGCACCAAGAAGTATATATATTTTAAGGAACATTTCTAATGGGATACTATGAAGTGGGAAATCACAGATTATGTGTCAAGATGTTTGGTTTTTCAATAGGTAAAGGGTTTGAGACAACATCCTAGAGGATTCACGCAACCTCTACCCATTCCTATATAAAAACAGAATGACATTAATATGAAATTTGTAACTGGATTACCAAATACTCCTTGAAATATTGATTCAATATGGGTTATTGTTGACCGACTTACCAAATACATACATTTCCACGCTATAAGAGAATATTTACCTCTTGATATACTTGTAAGACTCTAGATTAATGAAGTTGTAAGACTTCATGGTTCACCTCTTTCAACTGTGTATGATCACGATCAATGATTTATATCAAAATACTGGAAACATATTCATACAGATCCTGATACTAAGCTTCATTTGAGATATGATTATAACCCACAAAATAATGGGTAAATTTAATTGTATTTTTTAAACATTTGAAGACATTTTGAGGTCATTCTAACTTGATTATCAAGGTATGTGGGATCGATATTTATCTTTGGTAGAGTTCCTCTATAATAATAGCTTCTATTCAAGTATTAAAATTTCACCATATGATGTATTATATGGAAACATATGTCACACTTCAACTTTTTGGGATGAAGTTTGTGAAATGAATATTTTAGGGCCATAACTTATTGAGGAGAAAATGATGAAGGTAAATACTATTCAATCCCTTATTAGAGTATCTCAATGTAGGAAAAAGAGTTGTCATGATAACTAAAGGAAATATTTGGAATTTAAAATTGGATATCATGTTTTTGTGAAAGTATCTACATGGAAGGGTGTTATAAGATTTAGTAATAAGGTAAATCATAGACTTAGGTACATCATACCTTTTGAAATTTTGGAAATACATGGAATTGTGGCTTACTGACTGGAAATTCCACCAAGCCCCTCTAAAGTACATGATGTGTTTAATATCACTTTAATAAGGAAGAATTTTCCCAACCCAAAACATGTTCTCACCTATGAATAAATAGATCTAGAACCTGATCTATCTTACTATAAAGATACTATACTGATTCTTTACACTAGAGAGAAAGTGTTGAGGAACTGAATGACTCAACTGGTAAAGGTACTTTGTAGAAATCATAAAACAATGGAAGTAATGTGGGAACCTAAGGATGTTATAAAGAATAACCACCCTTATTTTTTAGAAGGTAATATCCATGAAAATTTCAAGGATGAAATATTTATAGGGGGTAATAATGTAGTATCCTGATATTTTAAGAACACTATGTTTGATATCATATATAACATGCAACACTGAGCTTAAATAGACCACAATATATTATAATTTAAATATGACAATTATATCATAGCTGTTGAATTGGTGGGAATGAATAGAAATAACCACATTATGAAATATATAAAAAGGTTATACTAAATACAAAATTATTTAATAATTATTAGGAAATAAATATCCAATTTTTTTTAGTAAATTCATTTTATTCTTCAAAAATATGTTTCTTTCAAAAATGATTTTTATTTATTTCTATGATAAAATAATATAATTATTTTTTACCAATTTTATAAAATGTTTTTGATTAAATGAACCTAATTTTTTAAATCATCATATGAAAATTATCTTAGGGTTAATTTTTGGGACTTTTTTCTAAAAAGATTTATTTTTTAATGAAAAGTAAAAAAATTGTTTTTGTTAAAAACTGCATTTTTGTTTCAAGATTTGTTTAAAGTTAATTTTTTTAAAATGATTTCAAAGAAATATTTGTTCAATAATATTATTAATAATCCAATTATGGTATTTTTAATGAATTTTATACTTGAATTTGGCATAAAAACGTTTTTATACTTAAAAGGCATTTTCTAAAAAATTATTTTTTATTGCATTTTTTATTTTAATATTAAATTAATTTCTACCAATTAATTAAATTTAATCTTGAAAAATGGATTATATATTTGGAATTAGGAGGTATAATTTTTTTAACTAGGTCCATTTTATTTTTGGTCATTATAAATAGTAACCATAAAAAATAATTATACCCATAGTAAGGGTAAATTGGGTAAATAAGGTTAAATATAATGTGATAAGGCATTAAAAATAAACAAAAAATTTGAATTAATTTCATTTGATGAGTACATTTCATCCATAATCATCCAAAATTTTAAATTATGACCCTTTTTTCTATTTAGCTATGATTTTGACCTTTATAATATTTAAGTGATAAATAAAGACAAAAATATCATTTTCTTATTTTATTATCTATAATATTTTATGATAGGAATACTTACAATTTATGTTAGGTTATACATACTAAATTTAAAGATAACTGTTTTTTTTAATATTGGTAATTTATTTATAATTTTTAGTTATGAAACAATTACCTTAAATGCTTGTGCAACATTGGCCCAATATTTATTTAATTAATAAAAAAATAAAAAAAATGATTTTAACAATACTAAAACTAAAATAATTTAAAATAATTATTATGTTACATGAATTTTGTAGATAAATATAACATTATAGTGATATTTTAAAGGATTATAATCCAATTAAATATTTTTATTGATGTATTTAAATTCAAATTAAATGAATAGTATCAAAAATTTCATTAATGATATTTTATAGTAAATAATATTTTATTAAATTATTTAAAATTTATAAAAATATTATATTCATAAAAATGAATATTATATGGTTTAAAACATAAACCATTGTTCATTTATGGGTCGTTTTTCATTTTATAGTAACATTATTGACCCTTAAAGGATATAAAACTTTAATACTACTATAATTGTCAAAAGGGTTAATAGGGGGGGGGTTAAAACTAAATGATGAGGGTAAAAACATAAAAAAAATTGTCCAAATTTTATTGTATGATATAATTTAGATCCATAATCATCCTATATTTTAATTATACTATTTTTTATATGTTTGAATTTGAAGATTGTTTTATATCAATTTAATACTTTAAGAAATTCCAAAAGTGACCCTCTCCTCACTTATAAAAGGGAACCTACTATCCTCTTTTATTGAAACTTAAATTTTTTTTATTCATTCAATATATAATCAAATACCTTCCTTACATCATTAAAATAATACTAGAGGCCTTTTTTTGATAATAATTCCAATCTAGGAAGGCTTTGGTACAATCCTGAAGACGTTGTCTAAAGAAGTGGTATTGTTCTTAACTGAGCATTTTTATTTTATTTATTCTTAAATATTATTAAAATATCATTAAACCCTACCAATATAATAACATTATTATCTCCCATATACTTATATTTTACTATGTTAATTCCATATCCTTCATCCATCTCCTCTTTAGTAAAATGGGAAATGAAACCGTCATTCATGTGTATGGCGGATGACCGCCTCACGAACTGATGTAATTTGTCTTCCATCACCACTTCTCACATATGGTTATAATGATGGATTTAAAACATATATATGATATAAATTACATATTTATCATTCTTTAAAATTAATATATCATATATTTTCTTACCTTTCTATTCATTAAAAAAATGATAACGTCATTCATGCGTATGCGTGGACTACCACATCCATGAAGCGATGTGATTTGTTTTTCACGACCGCATCACACGAATAGTATATATAAGTTTATTTAAATAAATAATATGATATTTATGATAAAATTATCATAATTTAATGGTAAAATAATACTTATGTTCTTTCTATCACGATCGTTGAAAAATTGAAAATGTTACTCATGTGTACGTAAGACCTATCATCTCCATGATTGTAATGTAGTTCATTTTTCACAACCATAATTATTTATTGATTTTTAAAGCATAATAGATCTATAAAAAATATAATTATTTCATTATTATTAATCTTCATATGATGGAACAATGACTTCTTTTACCATAGTCAATCTACCAAATTCATTTTGGACATATAAATCAAATATTATCAAAACATCCAATGTAAAGTTAATTGATTAAATAAATAAATATGAAATGGTAATAAATAAAATAAAAGGAATAATAAAATTTAAAAAGGTTCTTAAGAAACTAAATAATTAACAAAAGTTTATTATTCAGGAATATAAATAATGTATGTCACGATTCGAACCCGAGATAAAGGATTTCATCTCAATTTCCACTCCATTGAGACATATTTGGTAATATGCACCTATTTAAGTTTATGTGGTTTATATATTTAAACTTTGAGTAATTTAACATGAATATATATTTATTAATAACTATTAATTATTCCATTCAAGTTACGTTTTCAAGAGGAATGTTTAAAATAAAAAGCGTTGTTATTTCTCTTCTTGATCTGGTATATTTTTATTCCATATCCATATTTTTCAAAATTGTTTTAAAAAAATAATTTTTATCTAAAAAAATTATTTATAAATTCTATTTTAAATTATTATTGACTTTTTACCTGGAATTAACAGATTCATTATAATTTTTCCATGAAAGGGGTTATTTTTAACTTTCATTAAAAAAATAAAAAGAAAGGTTTTTTTAACAAATATGAAATTTATGGAACTTCCCACCACCATAAAAATTTTACACTCTCTAGATTATTTTACAATATTTAAAAGGTATTAAAAATAAAAATATTTTGAGAATTTTTTTCTTGTATATTTTATTTTATTCTCTAAAATACAAGATTTTATTTCAAAACCTTTATTTTTGTTGAATTAAAGGTCATATTTTATTAACTTTTTGTTTATTAACTTTATATTGAAACATTCACTTAATTATGATCATTGAACATTAAATTTACCTTAAATATACATATTATCTATATCATGGATATGATTATTTCCTAAATCGTATACTATTTCTACATATGGTGTTTTACTTTGAAAGTTATTTGATCGACTAATGAAATATTAATATTACATATTCTTTACTCAATATGGATATTTTTTGTAAGGAATATTGTTCATGAATTAAATAGATCATTTGATATATGAGGAATTCATTGGACATGTCGTGATAAGTGAGACTTAGAATTATATATCCCCTTGATGCATCGATAGGTCTCTTGAGATAAATTATTTGTCCAAATTAAATGGGCATTTACCCATAGTTTTAAACTATCTTAGCTAAAGGTATTGATAGTAGAAATATCATGATATTTGATATAATTAAGTCTAATAGTTTTCATTTCCTTTATTGTGAATCTAGTTATTATTATCCCTAAGATTACTGTATTGATATTATCCATGGATTCATTTAGTACTCAATTTATTGATTAAATGACACACGTTTCTAGTTATTTACCTTATTATATTGATTATTACTTATTTAATCTTAATATATTATACTTTATGAAAACCTTATCGAGAATATAATATCACCCTTTATTTTTTTCCTTACCCCAAGGTATGAAGAATAATTCTTTGAATGGGTTCAAGGATTCCAAAATTTCTATTTTTTTATGTTTATATTTTATTCTCAATATAAAATGGGTATCATGTATGAATTTGGATCTCTAAGAATACTAAACCAATTGATCCATTGGGATTATATCCATAGTATCTATTACATTTTACTAAATTAAACACCGGCTCAAGGTTACTAGGGTTGGGGTTATTATAGCCAAGCCTCATCATTAGTGAAATATATCACACACTTACAGGTCCGTACATGTCATGTGAATCCTACATGCATGATATGATACATGATACACCTCTTATAACTATGGGCCAAGATCCAAAACCCAATATAAATAATAAACATCCTACACCATGTGTGTCACCCAAAGTGAAAATCCTATAACTGTAACAACGAATACTAAGAACATCGATCCCAAGCCCCTAATAAATTGGAATTCTTATCAGAATAATTTTTCATGATGCACTGGCCCAATATCCATCATAGGCTCTGAAACATTCATATAATTTCTGGATACCATTTCCAAAAATAGTAATATAAAAGAAAAGAAACCTATGATACCACTTTGTAAGATATGGGTTCAGCTCACTATAAATAGTAACCAGACCAGAATTCCACATGACCTCAGGAACACATACTCATAAGCCTGATGCTACTGACTAGAAGTGGGGGTCTAAGGTAGTACTATGGAGAGACTATACCCCCACATCAGAGTGTGTAATCATAAATAAAATAACTAGGTACTATAAACATCCAACACATTGGAGTATATAGAAGGTAAAGTAACAGAAACATGCAACAATAAATAAATAAATTTTGATATAAAAGCATACAAAACCTATTACTCAGTGGGAAAATAAAATTTATATAATAAAAATAAGAATAAAAAAAGTAAAACCTAGGACCTACATCATCACTGACCCATACCACATCCCAATCTCCAATCCCATTCTAACTGCACTGCTCGATCATAAAATCCTAGCCTCAACCCAACCCGAACTTGCAACTAGTGAGGGATACCTAGGCACCTAAGTGAAATGACATCCCTAGTAGGGTGTGATCATATAACTCAGTAGGTAAAATCCAACATGGTCCTGTACTATACCTACAATATAGTAACATGTGTATGTGGCATGCTTAGAATAAAATAAATAAACCACTATACAAAGTAAATAAAACCACCAAAAATACATACTTTGACCAGTGTTAAAATTTATCTGAGCACCTTATAGGGACTATTCCAACCATAATATTAAAACAACCCAAGGGAGTATACATATAACTTGGTCTAATCCTAATAATCATCATTTATTCTTAGGCTCTAGACCATGATCAACCATACCTACTTCATCTAGAGTTGGGGTGTCTTTAAGCATGCCGTAGTGAATTTTCTAACTAATATAATAGACCTAAGTATCCCCATTATACAAATAAATATCATAGAACTCCACTATGGGAGTGTTATCAGACATGGTATGAGCCTGTAAGTAACACAAACCCCCCATATGGGATTTTTCTCAGCCATATGTAGTACAAACCTTCAATATAGGAGTTTTCTTAGTCAGAGCTTAATCCCACAAGTACCACATATTTCCACTATGAGAGTTTTCTTAGATAGTATTAACACATAATAAATCACCACCCCTAGAATTTTTACATACATAATAAAAGACCACCCCAAAACTGTATTATATTTCAAACATTATAACCACCGACCCATGCGTATTTTGCATTCTATATCCCAACTACACTGAGGGTTCATATACATCCCATCATATAAGACAACATGAGTTGGATGAATTCCTAAACCCACTATCACTATCCAAAACCCATTTCACCCACTTAGGGATGATCTAACACTAGGGAACCTACTTGCCCCCCCTAGGTCACTATATATCAAGGAACCCTACTTGGGGTCCTGGATCTCATTTAAGTCTTAGGTTATAATGTCTATCCCAAACCTATAAGGAATATCAAGGTAATCACATGGACCACAAGGAAAACTTATCTAATTCAACTCACCTTAACCAAGAGGTGATAAGGATCTTATACTAGGACACTAAGTTACAACTATCTCACTCTAGTTGTAAATACCATAACCATAGTAGCCTAGATTCAATGGTTACTTTATTACATTGGCACTAGATACAAGTTATCACATCCTGAAGGATAAAATAGTTTAGTAGTCTTGGTAAACTATATAAATATTTGAATCTCACATTATAATTGAAAACATAAAATACAAAATTGAATTTTATTTGAGTACACCACTCTTTTATTTATAATATCCCTGCATATCAATCATAATACACTTCCTGGTATCTAGGGAAAAATAAAACATAAGAAATAGGTGAGCTCAGATGCTCATAAAGGGTAAGCGTATAAAGGAATATATAATGAATAAATAGGGAATACCAAATATGTAAAGGTAAATAATTGAAACACATTCCATTTAATCAATAACCTGATCATAATATGGAAGAAATAAAAGATGATCAAATAATTCCATATAAATAATCACACGATCTTGAAACTTAACCATGGATATTATAACTAATCGAATAATCACATGGAATATCAATAATCAAATTCATAATGATAGAATTTATAATTCCAGACATATGAAACATACTGATGAGGCCTTGTTCCAATACACCTAAATAAATGGGTAAGGCCTCAGCCAAAACCCAATCTAGTCTGTCTCATGATACCTACCGTTGCATCTAGGGGCTATCTATAACCAGACCCCACCTGTCACTTACTAAGTCCAATGCATCAATCATATGGAAGGGGTGAATCATAATAAAAAAAAACATTCATATTGAAAAACCAACATATGAAATTTTAATACCTACCATAATCAAATAAACATAATCATAAACCATTTAGAGTAATATGGTGAATGGTTATAAAATTATACATACTCAGTAAAATTGATCATAAACCATCCAAATAAATAATAAGGATTATATCAATACAATATATCCCCAATTTATCATAAGTAAAATAAATGGTTGATTTCATTTATGAATATAAATACCATAA
The DNA here is from genome assembly GCA_963277665.1 of Viscum album. NCBI lineage: Eukaryota > Viridiplantae > Streptophyta > Magnoliopsida > Santalales > Viscaceae > Viscum > Viscum album. The sequence goes on along the minus strand of OY728164.1, from coordinate 269,175,769 downwards.
GAATATCATTAAAAATATTTTTGAGGAAAATGACCTTTTCACTTTGAAAATATATTTTTTAAAACAAAAAGTTCACAAAATATTTTGAAAATAATTTTATTTGAAAATAATATTTGAAACTTATAAATTAATATTTAAAACATTTAGTGTTCATTATAGAGGAAAATTACATTCATGCCACACATGTCAAAACAAAGATTCCCTTCACATTTTTAGTAAAAGTTAAATGGGCCTTATTTTAAAAACAACATGAAGATTCATTTAATTTTTTTTGTAAAAATTAAAACAGGTAAAAATTAATTTAATAAATCATTTTTAAAGTTTAAATACATTTGTGAAAACATTTTTATAAAACACATATTTTTATGAAATAATATTTTTGACTGAAGAGGGAAATAAAGTAAAATTTTCCTAAAAACATTTTCTCAATCATTTTAAGTACCATAGAGTGAAAAAATGTAAATATTAATTGAAAAAGTTCATGAAGAAATATATTATAATAAAATAGATTTATTTTAATATATAAATATCAAATAATTCCTTTAATGGATACTTAAACAAAAACAATCCTGAATAATGATGAGATTGTGAAACAAACCCTTACCACTTTGATAACTTTTGAATCATAAGCCCCATGAAAGAAATAAATCCAAATAAAAATTTAAATACCATGAATATAAATATATTATTTATATAACACATAAAAATGGGCATTATATACATCAGACAAAGAAAATAAATAGTGAATATGGTGCATTTGTCACAGAAGTAAAAGTGAGATGAGAAACCCTTGCCTCAAGTTTGACTTCCTTCACATGTGTCCAAAAATCCTATATAATAAACATATTCTTATTATAAATCTATTATATATAACATATACATATATATAATACCATATATGATTTACTTATAGTCTCCTATCACATATTTATTATCAATTCTTTGTTAAAATAACTGTTTCAGGGGATAATTGCTTCATTATTTAGGAATGTTTTAGTTCATTAATTTTGGTAATTTTAATTTAATCATGGTTAAATTATATACATAATATAAACCCTGATATAATTACCATATATATATATATTCATTATATATTTATTTAGTGTAATCAATAAAAGTTATAGATAGAAAATAGATTACACCGTTCATAGAGATGGTAAGACGTATGTACACATAAATGTTGTTTCTATTTTTATTAAAGGATGGAATGAAAGTAAAAGAAATGTTAATTAAATTTAATAGAACAATTATTATGTTATATATATCATTTATATTAATAAAATCCATCCCTATTACCAGCCATGTAAAAATAAAATGAAAAACGAATCATATCGCTTCGTGAGGTGGTAGTCCTCCGTACACATGTGCAACATTACCGTACCCACCCACATAATGGTAAGTAAGAAGGTATATGTTATATCATAATTATATAATTATAAAATTTTAATAAATATTATATATAAATATTAAATCTATAATTATATCTGACTGTGATAGGTGTTGATGGAAAATGAGTTACATCGGTTCGTGAGGTGGTAGTCCGCTGTACACATGATCGATGATTTAATTTCCCATTTGATGGAAGTGGAGATAGATATAGGTTATGCCATTAAAAAAAAATAAAATCTAAGTATATGAAATATAATGGTGTTATTATAATATTATTATTGAATAATATTTGAAAGAGGTAGAAGAAGAAATAAAATAAAAATGACTATTAAGAACGTTACCTCTTCTTCGAATAACCTCTTTAAGTTTGCACAAAAATTATTTTTAGGAAGGATTTATGGTAAAAAAGGGATTTAGGATGTTTTTATGGTATTAATATAGTTATTTGGGTAGGTATTTTATAAAACAAATTTATTTTTAAGTGTGAAGAGGTGAGGTGAGGTGGTGTCCTTTTATATGTGGGGGAGAGGGCACACATGAAATTTTTGAGAAAAATAAATCACACCCACGTTTTTATCATGCCACAAGCCTCCAAAATGAATCATTATCAACCATTATAGTCTATAAGGTTAAAATACATCCATAAAATTGGGTTTTTATTTTTAGGTCATTTTAACCCTCATCTTTTTAGTTTAACCCCTTGGTAAATCAGTTTTTATCTTAACCACGACAATCAATTTTTACTACTTTTACTATTCATAATAGTAAAAAATTAAGTTGGACTTATTATATAATATAAATTATACTTATTTAAAATATGGAATTCATTTTTCCAAAATTCAATTCACATAAGTGGTAGAATCCAATTTAAAATTATACCCACAGGCATGATCAAAAAATAGGTTTCCAAAGAGAAAATTCTCATAATTATGGAAAGTTTTTATATTGAAATTGAACATAAAATTTATCCTAATGACCTAAATTAGTTAAAGTTTTATATAATAGATATAATTTTACATTAAAACCAATTTAAAATATAATTTAACTTTTTAAATAATTTTAAAAAGGTAGTTTTGAATAAATATTAGTGTTTTTTCACTATTCATCAAAAAATGAAACTTTTCAAAAAAATCACAAAAAATCACCCTCAGATAATTTTGAAATTATTATTTAAAAAGAGAATTTTATTTTTTCAGTTAAATTCTCTAAAATTGGTAAAAATTTATTTTAAGTTAGATGTACAAAAAGTGACTAGAGTACCTTTTAAAAAAATAAATTTTTTTAAAAAATATTTACTTTTATTTAAAATGATTCTTATTTTATTTATAATCAATAAATAACCATTGAATTAATTTATAAATGTGTAAAAAAATATTTTTTATAATTTAGTTAGTACTATTCATACACGCCAACTTAGAAACTATGTTAAAATGGCCATGTTTAAATAATTATATATTAATAGAGTATCATATTTCATTCAAACCCAGTGTTGTGTGTACTGAAAGGTATTAGAGAGATTGAATTTATTTAAAAATAAATATATCATAGAGTATAAGGGTATTACATTCTCTTCTAATCTTGGTGTTTTGTTTCACATATTATATCAAATATGATGTCCATATTTTAAAATCTTTGGGTGTTACACCAATTACACCCCTCAAGGGGTCCAGATGTAACTGGGCATACCAAAAAACTCATAACCTTATCCATCAGTGATTAAGGTGATCAAGGTGTTGCACAAGGGCCAACAGATCCTTGTTATTTCATTCCTTATGACTTAAGGAATATCACTATAATTTAACATTTTAATTTCAACCAAACAATTCAATTAATTAATTTAATAGGGTCACACCATCCATGGTGTGAAAACACATCACATGCATCATAAATAATAAGACTTAATCCATAGGGAATACCAAGGACCAACTAAATTTTCCGAATCCATTTATATTTAATTATCTGAGATAGAAAGTTTTCTTAGGCTCACCAAACCTTGTCCAAGGTCCGTACAAGACTGATCTGCCACCTTTCCTCATGAGGCCTTAATTCGAGTCAAAATTCATTTAATTAAATTAATAATAACCATTTATAACCAATTAAATAGTTTACAACTAATTAAAAATTTAATTTTAAAAGTTATAACCACTAAATATCTCACCTTTCGACCCATCACACTAGAACCATGACTAAACACACGCCAATGACCCATAGTGTGCCCCCGATCTTAATTTGGAAAAAATAACTAACACACATCACAATTTTCATATAAAGTAATATTTAATTTTTTAGGGAAAAACCATATAAAATTAAACATGATGATGTAACTTCTTCAAAATGTTGTATGAGGATGAACATACATCATCTTTGGTCCCCCTCTTGCTAAGTTGTTGATCATTCGAAAGGTGTCATTATTTATCTTGGGGAAATCAATTTAATACTTCATTAACTCTAACCATCACTAAATAACTTTTAATATAGTAAAGTGTAAGAATAGGTTGATCCCATAGAGAACATGTATAAATTACTTAGAAAATTTAAGGAATGATTTGAAAGTAATAAATTCAATGTTGGTTTTGGTTTTAGATTAATGATATGAGCATACCATGATTATGTAAATATGGTTCCATACACTTCATGAAGGAAAAATGTTATGATTTTGTTTAGATAGTGTCAAAATTGAACTCTAGCGAGTCTCCTATTAGAGCACCCCTCTATTCAATATATTCACATTTACCCTCTCAGTTACTTAGTTTAGTTTATATATACATATTCAAAACCTTATTTAAACATAACCCCTCCAAACTCATGCATTGCTTATTCCATGAGAAAGGGTTGCTAGTTTATAAATTAGTAAAGCATACCCTTATTTCATAGTAATGGTCTCGCATGAGAGAGGAGGGTAAGTTTAAAATTAAAAGATTAAATGCAAAAACCACTATAAATTTTAATCAAGCACAATTATCTACATAGTGGCACTCCCCTTTATTACACGTCCTATCATAAAAAAATTACCTCCTCATGATAATCACGAGGGTATATGAAAATGAAAATTAAACCTAAAAAAGTATTATTCCTTAACAGTAGCACTATAGGATCTAGGCTCTAGTCTCCAGGTCTGGTCTCTATCCAAGTCCCCCCGGTTGCACAACAACCTTCATTATCAATTTATAGGTAGGATCCTTGAAAAATAAATAATTTTGAACCTCTAATTATCTATCCATAATTTTCTTTACTTTTCAATTGGTTAACATCCCCCACTTTTGATTCTCCCCTATAAATCTCATGCTGGAATTAAATAGAGAGGTCTCAACCATTTCTCCTTATTAATTTGAACCCACCTTATTTACCTTCTTAAAGTGGTAAAAAATATCCTCACATATAGATGAGGTCCCACATACCTGATCATTTTCAAATCTACCTCGATGCTTAGCATGTAGCATGTGAATATCATGAAGAGATCAGGATTTGGAATTTATAATGTATATAAACCCTATGACATGGAAAAAAACCCTGCAACATAGGTTTCTTCATCTTCCGAGATCCACTATGCATGTATGCATGTCTACAGCGTAGTAACATGACCATGAACACAACCTATTATTCTTACACAAAATCATCACAACTTCCTATTTTGAAAACTCCATGACATCATCCAAATGATATTATACAACTTCTATTTATCTTCTAAACTTATTTTACTCTTACAGAACAACCAAATATCTCACACCACAACCTTCAAACTATATTCTGGATTATTTCAAACTGTGACACAATAAACTTAATGATTCCATAGCTTCATTTACTCTATCCTTAGGCCATAGACAGCCACATTGAAATGACATATCCTATGGTGCAACGTCCAACATTGTTTTGAACTTCCATGGTCATTACACCACGTATCTAGGGTTGTGACATAGAGATTCTTAGATTTCCAATGGCACACAAAGCTCCCCATCACTAACAATGGAGGGTTTTTAGTGAAGAAGATGACTTATGTGACACAAAGGATATATCTGAGGTAGAATATTTGATGAAGGGTTGAAACAACATCGCTTTAGCTTAAATACATAGTACCCCATGAAAGGGACATCCCACATTGAATGGATTAGTGGTTATACACCATTTAATAAGAAATCCCATTTCATCATTGGGAATCAATGATAAATGGGGATTTGAGGATCCAAACCATCTCAACATACCGACCTGCATCGGATAATCCCTCCTCTTTCCACCACATAGACTTCCCTCATTTACGTTGATGTAGTTCTGATCACATGCACATGAACTGTGCATGATCCTCTCTGTTTTTCCCATAGGAAAGCTCTCATAACTACTTGGATGGCCACCCGTATGGGGCCATGTGCCATGCAGTCTGGTTGAGAGTTAGAATCAGAGAATTACCCCCATTAGTTTGGAAAACTCCCTAAAATTCCTTTATAAAATTCATCCTACAAAGCACAAAATATCAATTAAAAATATTCACCTAAAATTAAAAACATTAAATTTTATTTCATTTTAAAAAAAATCAAACTTAAAATTTAATTCACTCAAGTATAATCAATTCAATAAATAATGAAAAAATTAATCATTTAAATTCAAAATTAAAGGAAATTAAATTAAAAAATTCAATGTATAAAATGAACTCATAAAATCCCCCAAACTTAAAAAATTCTTACCCTCAAGAATGTATCTCAAAAAACAATTAAAAAGTAAATTCCCATGCTATCAATATTTAAAATTAAATGTCTAAAAACCAAAAAATTATAAATAGGGATAATGAATTTTCAAGTGTCACACATGAAAAATGAGTCCAACTCATCACTAAACAACAATGTATTTGATCTTTCCCATTAAAAAATGACGAAACCTCTAATTTCTTACATTAAAGACCCTTAATTTATCATTATTAAACATGCCAAATTGTGACTTACCTCATTATGATTTTTCTTCTCATCACTCAAGGTAAACATGTAAATAGAGTTTTTCTCATACCTTCAGTACATGTACCAAACTTATGAACTTGAAAAGGACCTAAATTCTCTTCTTTTTAGAGACAAAAATCACTGAAAATCACGAGGAATTGAATATTAAGATCAATTGAATCTAAGTATTAATTAAAATTGGTAATTGATGAATAAAAAAAATTAATATAAAAAAGGAGTGTTTTCTCTAAAGTATAATGCATGAAAATCAATGTTAGGTTCAATGATTTTCTCCTTTCCAAAAAGTGACAAATTTCCAATATACTAAGATCAAATTATGGACATTAAAAACAAGTGAAAGCATAATTAATGAGTTACCCATCTTGAATTTCTTTTCTTTCATTTTTTTTCAAAATTTTTGCTAGGAAAAGTCTCATATCAACCACTTATCCCCAAATGATAAAAATCATTAGTCAAGTGATGGTGTTTTTTGACCCTCCAAAACTCAACCTATTTATTTCATAGAGGAGTATCAATAAATAGAATTAATATATCATAAAACTTCTCCAAGACCCATTAAAAAACACAATACATTTTTCCTATTAAAACGAACATCCTTTTCATAATTAATTACCTCTCCCCCACACTTAAAATATTTATAATCAAACAAAACACTAGAGTATGGGTAGGAATGGATGTAATTGGATTATAATTTGGATAATTCCTATAAAAGTTCATTCATGGTGCCTAAGGGATCAAGTATGTTTAATAAAAAAGGTGGGTATCAAAGATAATGGCCAAATCAATAAAATTTTCATAATCATATTTAAAGTGAATTTGATACAATAATCACTTTTAAAAGATCAAATAAAATTCCTAGTAGGTAACATGTCCCAATTTCTATCAAGAAATATACTTAGAAATATTGGAAGAATTAGGTCTAGAAACTTGTAAGGAATGAGATCATATGACATTGAAGACAATCACTCATGGAATGTGTGATAATAACAAATTAATCCTTATAAAAATTTGAAATTAAAATCATTAAAAATTAAAGGAAAAATTTCATCTACATGTGACTAAAAAGAAAAATCATGATTTATTTAACAAAAGTTATTATTCTTAACTTTAATAATTCAATCCCCCATATTACTTATTCAATTATATAAACTTAAAAATTAAAACATGGAATCACAAGGTTCCTAAAAATTCTAAGTATCATAGATGAAAAAAATGAACTGATCTAAGTGTGGGTATGGATTTTTTCTCATTTAAGATTAAATTATATTTTGAAAATAGGAGTGTAAATAAATACTAAAATTTAATGCTTACTCCCCTTTTTCATGAAGTGATTTTTTTCTCCTTTTTTTCTAATTTATCTCCTTATACCTTGAATCATCATGGGCCTAAAAATAAACTTCAAATAGTTAAAGTGTAGGCCCATTATTATTAAAGTTTAAAAATATATGGGAAATGAACCTCTAAAATACTTCCTAAATAGAATTGAAAATACATTATGTAAAGACCCGGCCCCCGAGTGTCCGGAGCTGGTGCCCATGAGACACGATGTACCAAAATTATTACATTATATTTACATTCATCACATCATGTCTCATGCTACAGAGGATCGTGAGGTTCAGGTTCTAGGAAAACCATCCGCATTCAGAAACTTCATTGAAGACATGACAGATACCTGAAAATTTTTCATTTAAAACGTAAGGTGAGCATTGAAATACTCAGTAAGGGGTTTGAAAAAATATTTAATACAACTTTTTGAAAACTAATTTCAGAAATACTTTCTCTTACTTAAAATAACTTCTTTAAAGAAAACAACAAGACATATCAAAGGTTGATATAATACAGTTAAATAACTTCATACATAAGTAATTAAACATTTAGCTGAAATTCCACTATATGAACAAATTAAGCATGATTGTATAAAAATTCATAAATTCTAACAAGTAAAGTAGGCATAGCATGGAGGGTATGCAAGTACTACTGAGCATGAACATTATCAGAGTTGCGCATAAACAAATTTCACTACAACTTATAAAAATTCACAATATAACATGATAAATGTAATGTTAATATTTGAATTAAAATTATGGAAAGGTAAACTGATCATGAATCACTATATCATCATATTCCATGTGAAATTTAATCTCATACTCATAGGTAATGGTTCTATAACCAAGGAAATTTCTCTAGTCGAAATAATCACTTGGTTGGTCATATACTAAAACATAATGAGAAAATGTATACTGAAGGACTCATGGTTTCTGTGTTAAGGCCTTGTGCCATGACCCATGGGTAATAACCCAATCTGACTGTCTCGAGTACTATCAATTCATTGAGGAGCTTACTTTTATTGGTCTCCAACTCGAAGGGCTTACTTTTACTAGTCCCCAACCTAGAGGGATTTCTTTTAACCGGTCCCTAACCCGGTAGTCCAATACATTTCTCAGATATCAAAATGGTCTAATATTCAAGGTGTCTCATACCACTTTGAATATTTAATTTTTATTTCTCATTACCCAAGGTGTCCCATACCACTTTGGGTAATTTAGTTTTTAGTTCATTAACATGGTATGTCATATGCATGCATGATGTACAATAATAGATAAAATAAATAATGAAACCATTATATATTTAGTCTGCGAATACATGATATGACAAATAACATTGAAAATATGGTAATATCTAACCAAAGGAATACATGGTTTAGTAAACATTATTTGCACATAAGATAGCACATAAAATGACGGATGATTAGGGTTTTCCACATGAAATGATAACTTCTTAATTAAATAACCTTATACATGGAAATGAATACTTACTAAAAATACATGTCATTCATTGTGATGATAAAATTTTCAATGAACATGAAATTAGGTTCAAACATAACTTGATTTATCAACAACATTCACTGCATCAGGTAAAGCACCATATGGACATGTTACTTTAAATAATTTTTAACCTAATCTCACGAAATCAAAACATATGAAGTTAATATAATTAAATTTTTTTAAATTAATATAAGTTTGACACAAATACATTTTAATTTAGCAAACACCAAAATTAAAATTTATTAAATACCCATCAAATACTAATTTCATTAAAACACCAATTATATTTTGATGATCCTCATATTGAAATTAGGGTTTGGTAATTATACAAATATTTATATATATACATACATCCGAATAAAGTCAAGGTGTATACATATAAGTTTTTCATAACCAAATAGTTTCTCATATGTAATAAATACTTCAAAACATAATTAATCATTAATACTTCTTGATTAAAAGCCAAACCATGTAAGGTATATAACTTGTGTGACCAAATGTATATTCATGGTTTCACATACTAAATATACATCATATTGAATTCAAAACATATTTCACATCCAACCCATTATTTAAAGATTGGTATTCACCCTTTGAAAAATAATAAATAGATTTTTAATTAATTACCCATGTATATCCAAATATACGAAAGTGTATATTTAGATTTGATTTAGTAAAACAATTCAAAATAAAACCCTTTCATCATTTAATCCTTAAAAATAATTGTAAACAAAACTTTCAGCCTTTGAATATATAGATTAGTTTGGATTTAAAATACATGTAAATGTATATATATATACCCAGAATGCACCTAAGTATATTGGGTTTTCGTATATGAAAACTCTTGAAAATAAATCCTTGCATTTATTTTAAAACCTTTAAATAATTGTAACAAAAAATCTCCAGATTTTGAAAATATTTAAAACCAGTTTGGAATTGAAGTATATATATATACATATATATGAATATACATAACCTATATATGTACGTATTCATATAAAAGGGTTTTTAGTAAAAAAACATATCAAAGTAAACCCCTATATCATTATAGACCTTAACACACAAAAATTTAGCCCTTGAAAACATTTAAAATTGGTTGGTATTGGAATAAACATATATAATAAATATAAATATATAAACCTGTATATACCAAAGTATATAAAAATAGGTTTTCCTTAACAGAAAAAAACATAACACTCTTACCTAGACTATAAAAATACAAACTCCAATATAACATCAATAATCTCCTTTGAAAACCTTAAAATAGGAGGGATTGAATTATACATATGTATATATAAAATTGTATATAACATAGGTTTTATAAAATAAAAATGATTGAAAATTAGACCGTTACATTAGCTTGAGGAGGAGGAGGTGACGCTGGAAAGCTAGGAAGAGGAGGTGGATCTCGAGAGACTTCTGGAAAACTTGGAGGAAGAATGGAGGTCTACTGAAAGTTTGATCAAGGAGCCGCAGGTACTGAAAATGATTCAGATGGGTTTTATAAAATATACCCATAATGAATGAGGAAGGAAAACTGAGGCCACTTGCCAAACAAAATACCGGGAAAGAGATCCCTTGTGGAAACTGTGTGAGAGTGGAGGGTCTGGCGACTGAAAGGTGTAGAAAATGGTGATAATATGTGGTGTATGGTTACTGTAATAGGACATGCTGTGGGAAGAGGATAAAGACTCAAAACAAAAACTTCTACTTCAATCAAGATCTGAGAAATGAAACAGTGGGAATCGAATCGGATTTCCCATGACTGGAAACCTGAAAATCCTATACGCGCTTGGATCCGACGACACCACTTGGATCCCTCATCCTCGACAGACCCACACGACACCCCTGACTACGACGCTACCTCACGAAACTGCTCGACTCCATCCCCGAGCTCACCTTGGAAGATCGATCTGCATTCAAGGCCGTGGAAAGCCTCGAATCGGCGTAATAGTAGTCATCCCCAGCGAAACCCTAGGCTCTAACCATTTGCACCACCACCCCTCATCATACGGATTCCCCTTTTCAAATATTATTATGTATGTATGTATTTATTTATTTTTTATTAAGTTCGTTTTTACCCATTTTTCATTGTTGTTTTATTTTCCCCCCCTTTTTTTGGGGTCCATTGCGTCTAACCCTAAATGGGGTTCCTGCTTTTTTAATTATCTTTTATGATTATATTATTATCATTATTATATTATTAATACAAAGTCAAAAGTTTATTTTATTTAAACAATACTTTAGAAAAGTAAAGTTTACTAATACTTTAATTATTATAAACATATATCACAATATAAATAAATTAATTTTAATTAAAATTATAAATAAACACATATATTTTTATATAAATCAAAATATGAATAATTAAAAACAAATTCTAATTTATTTGAAACAAACATGTATTTATTATTAATTATAAAATATTTACATATTATTATTATTATTAAACATATCACCATATATAATTATATACATGTAATTATATATATATATATTTTAAAATCACATTTTTATTTAAATCATAAATATAAAATATGCATTTTTCATAATATAATAATTATATTTATTTATAAATAAAATTAAAATTATGAAAATATATTTATTCAATTATTATTATCAAGTTTATCTATAAAACAATTATATATATATGTCATATTATATAGTTAAAATGTTATAAATTAAATTAGAAATTTGAAAATATATCAACTTAATAATAATTATCATAATTGGTATAAAATTTTTATAATTGAAATTCATGAATGCAGGTTATTATGAAAATAACTTTTCTTTTAAGCGAAATAATACATTTGATTTATTAAAACATTATATTGGGAAAATATTATTTCAGAGTAAAATAAATCTATTTTATACCAAAAAAATACAAGTAATAATAAATTTTCATTTTGATTACACAAAATCACATATAACTTTATTTATTATAATTCATTTAATTATTTTCTAGGTTGTTACATTATCCCCAACTTAACAGAATTGCGTCCTCGCAATTTTAAAATGCTCGTACATGAACCACAACAAAACCAGACAAACGTCACTCCCAAAGTTCCTTTACCGGGAACACCACCGATGGAAGGGTGCTGACGACCTCAGGTGGATTCCTGAGGTAGTATTTAGATGCTCAATTTCTTTGCCCGAGACACACTGGGAGCAGCTAGGGTCAAAACTGTGCCTAAAGCACTGAGCCTTCCATAAAGAGGCACAAGAGGTGGGGAGGTTGGAAAGTTCAGAGTGAACTAAATCCCTATAAGTCCCACGCACCACGTCATTCTTGAAAATATCGATGTCGTAGAGTTCTCCGTAAATACTAAAACTCAGGACCTGGAATAGGTAGGCCACTCGATGGTCACCATCCAAAGCAGCATCTAGAAATTTACCGACAGCTCGGTAGTTATCAGCCAAAGTAAAACATAGAAAAAGAGCTTCATGAAACTTTCCCCTCTGCCTAAAAGCTGTAAATTGTGCAACTACAATACGGTAATAGTCTAGATTGCATCCTTGGTAAAGATAGAGGATATTTGGGTGGTTTGACACCAGATGGAGTTGTTTACAAGAAAATAGAATGTTTTCAAAAGTCTCGTAGTCCCCTGGACATGACTTGGCCACTATGATTTCCACTACCTCCGTTGGGAGAGACAGAAGGCGTGATTCAACAACCATCTGAAAATTTAAGGAAACTAATACTTAGTAACCCATAACCAAAATTTCAGTATTATTCTAATATTATCGGATGTCTCCGAAGAGACATAAGACTGGTATTTTTTTGGTTTCCCAGAAACATCATACTTAATAATTCTTAAATAAATTTTTCTTTGTTCAGTTTTGGTTTTCTAGAGTTATCTGAACCAATCCTCTAATACCAACTGTAAAGACCTGACCCCCGAGTGTCCAGAGCCGGTGCCCATGAGACACGATGTACCACAATTATTACATTACATTTACATTCATCACATCATGTCTCATGCTACAGAGGATCGTGAGGTTCAGGTTCTGGGAAAACCAACCGCATTCAAAAACTTCGTTGAAGACATGACAGATACCTGGAAATTTTTCATTTAAAATGTAGGGTGAGCATTGAAATACTCAGTAAGGGGTTTGAAAAAATACTTAATACAACTTTTTGAAAACTAATTTCAGAAATACTTTCTCTTACTTAAAATAATTCCTTTAAAGAAAACAACAAGACATATCAAAGGTTGATATAATACCGTTAAAGAACTTCATACATAAGTAATTGAACATTTAGCTGAAATGCCACTAGATGAACAAAGTAAGCATGTTTGTATAAAAATTCATAAATTCTAACAAGTAAAGTAGGCATAGAATGCAGGGTATGCAAGTACTACTGAGCATGACCATTATCAGAGTTGCGCATAAACAAATTTCACTACAACTTATAAAAATGCTCAATATAACATGATAAATGTAATGTTAATATTTGCATTAAAATTATAGAAAGTTAAACTAATCACGCATCACTATCTCATCATATCCCATGTGCAATTTAATCTCATACTCATAGGTAATGGTTCTATAACCAAAGATATTTATCTAGTCGAAATAATCACTTGGTTCGTCATATACTAAAACATAATGAGAAAATGTATACTGAAGGACTCATGGTTTCTGTGTCAAGGCCTTGTGCCATTACCTATGGGTAATAACCCAATTTGACTGTCTCGAGTACTATCAATTCATCGAGGAGCTTACTTTTACCGGTCTCCAACCCAGAGGGCTTACTTTTACCAGTCCCCAACCTGGAGGGCTTTCTTTTAACCGGTCCCTAATCGGGCAGTCCAATACATTTCTCATATGAAAAAATGGTCTAATATTCAAGGTGTCCCATACCACTTTGAATATTTAATTTTTATTTCTCATTACCCAAAGTGTCCCATACCACTTTAGGAAATTTAGTTCTTAGTTCATTAACATGGTATGTCATATGAATGCATGATGTACAATAATAGATAAAATAAATAATGAAACCATTATATATTTAGTCTGTGAATACATGATATGATAGATAACATTGAAAATATGGAAATATATAACTAAAGGCATACATGGTTTAGTAAACATTCTTTGCACATAAGATAACACATAAAATGACGGATGATTAGGGTTTTCCACATGAAATGATAACTTCTTAATTAAAGAACCTTATCCATGGAAATGAATACTTACTAAAATTACATGTCATTCATTATGATGATAAAATTGTCAATGAACATGAAATTAGATTCAAAAATAACTTGATTTATCAACAATATTCACTGCATCAGGTAAAGCACCATATGGACATGTTACTTTAAATCATTTTAACCAAATCTCACGAAATCAAAACATATGAAGTTAATATAATTAAAACTTTTTAAATTAATATAAGTTTGACACAAATACATTTTAATTTATCAAACACCAAAATTAAAATTTATTAAATACCCATCAAATAATAATTGCATTAAAAATACCAATTATATTTTGATGATAATCATATTGAAATTAGGGTTTGGGAATTATACAAATATTTATATATATACATAGATCCGAATAAACGCAAGGTGTATACATTTAAGTTTTTCATAACCAAACAATTTCTTATATGTAATAAATACTTCAAAACATAATTAATAATTAATACTTCTTGATTTAAAGCCAAACCATGCAAGGTATATAACTTGTGTTACCAAATTTATATTCATGGTTTTACATATTAAATATAAATCCGATTGAATTCAAAACATATTTCGCATCCAACCCGTTATTTAAATATTGGTATTCACCCTTTTAAAAATAAAAAAAGATTTTTAATAAATTACCCATGTATATCCGAATATACGAAAGTGTATATTTGGATTTGATTTAAAAAAACAATTCAAAATAAAACCCTTGGATCATTTAATCCTTAAAAATAATTGCAAACACAACTTTCAGCCTTTGAATATATAGATTAGTTTTGATTTGAAATACATGTAACTGTATATATATATACCTGGAATTCACTTAAGTATATTGGGTTTGCGTATATGAAAAATATTAAAAATAAATCCTTGTATTTATTTTAAAACCGTTAAATAATTGTAACCATAAATCTCCAGATTTTGAAAACATTTAAAACTAGTATGGAATTGAAGTGTATATATACATATATATATGAATATAAATAACCTATATATGTATGTATTAATATAAAAGGGTTTGCTGTAAAAAAATATATCAAAGTAATCCCCTATATCATTATAGACTTTAAAACACAAACATACAGCCCTTGAAAACGTTTAAAATTGGTTGGTATTGGAATAAACATATATAATAAATATAAACATATAAACTTGTATATACCAAAGTATATAAAAATAGGTTTTTCTTAACAAAAAAAAACATAACACTCTTACCTAGACTATAAAAATACAAACTCCAATATAACATCAATAATCTCCTTTGAAAACCTTAAAATAGGAGGGATTTAATTATACATATGTATATATAAAACCGTATATAACATAGTTTTTATAAAATAAAAATGATCGAAAATTAGACCCTTATATTAGCTTGAGGAGGAGGAGGTGACGCTGGAAAGCTAGGAAGAGGAGGTGGATCTCGAGAGACTTCTGGAAAACTTGGAGGAAGAATGGAGGTCCACTGAAAGTTTGAGCAAGGAGCCGCGGGTACTGAAAATGCTTCGGATGGGTTTTATAAAATATACCCATAATGAATGAGGAAGGAAAATCGAGGCCAATTTCCAAACAAAATAATGGGAAAGAGATTCCTTGTGGAAACTGTGTGAGAGTGGAGGGTCTAGCGGCTGAAAGGTGTAGAAAATGGTGATAATATGTGGTGTATGGTTACTGTAACAGGACACGCCGTAGGAAGAGGATAAAGACTCAAAACAAAAACGTCTACTTCAATCAAGATTTGAGAAACGAAATAGTGGGAATCAAATCAGATTTCCCATGAACGGCCACCTGAAAATCCTATACGCGCTTGGATTCGACGACACCACTCAGATCCCTCAGCCTCGACCGACCCACGCGAGACCTCCGGCTGCGGTGCGACCTCACGAAACTACTCAAATCCATCCCTGAGCTCACCTTGGAAGATCAATCTACAGTCAGGGCTGTGGCAAGCCTCGACTCGGCGTGACAGTAGTCTTCCCCAGCAAAACCCTACGCGCTAACCATCTGCGCCACCGTCCCTCATCACACAGATTACCCTATTCAAATATTATTATGTATTTATGTATTTATTTATTTATTTTCTTACATCCGGTTTTCCCCATTTTTCATTGTTGTTTTATTTCCCCCCCGTTTTTTTGGGGTCCATTTCACCTAACCCTAACCGAGTTTCCTATTTTTTTATTATCTTTTATGATTATATTATTATCATTATTATATTATTAATACAAAGTCAAAAGTTAATTTTATTTAAAAAATACTTTAGAAAAGTAAAGTTTACTAATAATTTAATTATTATAAACATATATCACAATATAAATAAATGAATTTTAATTAAACTTATAAATAAACATATATGTTTTTATATAAATCAAAATCTGAATAATTAAAAACAAATTATAATTTATTTGAAACAAACAACATGTATTTATTATTAATTATAAAATATTTACATATTATTATTATTAAATATATTACGATATATAATTATATACATCTAATTATATATATATATTTGAAAATCACATTTTTATTTAAAGCATAAATATAAAATATGAATTTTTAAGAATATAATAATTATATATATTTATAAATAAAATTCAAATTATGAAAATACATTTATTCAATTATTATTATCAAGTTTATCTATATATATATATATATATATGTCATATTATATAGTTAAAATGTTATAAATTAAATTAGAAATTTTAAAATATATAAACTTAATAATAATGATCATAATTGGTATAAAATTTTTATAATTGAAATTCATGAATGCAAGTTATTATGAAAATAACATTTCTTTTAAGCGAAATAATACATTTGATTTATTAAAACATTATATTGGGAAAATATTATTTCCAAGAAAAATAAATCTATTTTAAACCAAAAAAATACAAGTAATAATAAATTTTCATTTTGATTACAAAAAATCACATATAAATTTATTTATTATAATTCATTTAATTATTTTTTGGGCTGTTACACATTAAATTAAAATACCCAAATCATAAAAAATGTGGGTTGCCTTTTGAAATTTCTTTGTCTATAGTCATTAAGCTTGAAGTTACCTCTTAAAGTTAAGTGATTGAGGGTAGGAAAGATATTACCCTGTTACGATCTATGAAAGGTCAACTTTTTTATTCCTCTACGTAGATGAGTCCTATTATTTTTGTGATATTAACTTAAATATTCCTCTAGGAATAAATTTCTCTACCTCCATGAGCCTAATCCATTAGTGTTTGACCCATTTAAAAAAAAATAAAAGGGTGGTTCATTGACTATCCAAACCCACTAACCTTCCCTAAACTCTTTAGGGAAAAAAGACCCTCCATTATCTTCAACATTTTTTTAGAAAAATTCTATCATTAGATACATATATTTCACCCTCATCTTTCTTCTATAAAGTAGTTAAACCACTTCTCTTTTCAAGGATAAAAAAATCCTCAACCACTTGTAAGCTATTTTGTCTCAAATTATCTCCTTTCTCATCTAGATTTTCCATTTCCCAATGTAAGTTAAACTTCACCTCTTCTCTACCAAATCTTAATCATAAATCCCTATCTTGGAAATATATCAATCCCATTACCTTTTCTAGTAATATTCTTTCCAATATTATTGGAGTCTTATCTTTATCCATGTCTATTATATGGAATTCTACTAAAAATTAGAACTTATCTACCTTGATAATGACATCTTCAAGTAAACCTCAGGGTTGTCTCACTATTATATCCACAAGTTGAAGCATAACTTGAGTTGGATTCATCTGATCTAATCCCAAGATATTGAATTTTAAGTATGATATTATATTTATAATTGAATCTAAATCACACTAAGACTTACCAAACTCATTATATCCAATATTAATCTAAAAAGAAAATCTACTCAGATCACTTTTCTTCTTTGACAAGCTTCTTGACACCAAATATGAACATTCTCCCATAATGGTATGGTTCCCAATTCCTTTATATTTCTCTCAATTAACACTAATTCTTTTATAAAATTCATGTTATGGATTTAATGAATGATATTTTTATTTTCAATTTCTCAAAAATCTCTAAACTTTTCTCTCTCTCATTATCCAACTTCACTTGACTTACTCTCCCTAAAAAAGGGAGTGGAGTTTAGTATGGGGGTGGTGATTCCTATCTAACTACATTATCAATTTATTTTTCTTTTTTACCTTGCTTATATTATTTTATTTCCTTTATTTATCATCGAGTACCTCAATTAATCTTAAATTTTTTCATCATTGTATTGGGTTATTTTTTTACTCCTCAAGGTGATGGCCTCTAGATCCCCATGTCTCAGATCTTCAGTATCTCTTAGAAAAACTCCCTTTTTTATTTCCTTGAGTTCGGAAGCAATTTGTTCAATTTGGATCTCTATATTCCTCATTACTGATCATTGATTTTGTGAGACTAATAGAAACCCCTTGATACTTGGAATAGTCCGTCAATTCCTTGAGTACATCATTGGTGGTTTTCATGAATGAAGCCAAATTATCCTTGAGAGTATTGATTTTACTAGCGAGGGAAGGGACTTGATGTTGGGGTTGAAGACTTTGTAGACTCAATATAAATCCTTTTCCTCGATTTGCTTGTTATTGTTTCTATGGACACTATCATTGCACATATTTTTTATGGTTAAAATCAAGGTAATTATCATCTTTAAAGTAAATACCTTGGGTATGTTGGGTATCCATCATAATATCCAATTTATTTGATATATCATACATTTTTGTAGATACCCAAATGTTATCCACCATGTGTACTCATTTTATTTTTCTTCCATCAGCCCACCGTTGAAAACCATTGTTGTAAATTTAATCCAATAATTCATAACTCTCTTCAGGTGACTTTTTTATCATCAAACCTCGAGTGGAAATATCTAAAATTGACTTGATACCCTATGAAATACCTTTATATAAGGTTTGAATTAGCATCTAGGATTCTATGACATGGTGGAGATATCTTATGATTAAACTTTTAAATCTTTCCCATGCACTATAGAGTAATTATTTATTTATTTTTTCAAAGTTTAGAATTATTACCCATAAATCCATTGATTTTGATGGAGAAAAAATCATATTCAAAAAATTTCTTACAAAATATTCCCAAGTGGTAATTGAATGTGGGGGTAGACTTTGGATCCAATCCCAAAATTTATCCTTGAGTTAAAATTGGAATATTCATAGTCTTACCGCATCACTTATCATATTGTTGAACAAAAATGTGATGCAAAACTCTAAGAAACTCATAAGGAAAGTATTGTGGTCTTCATGTGGTAGCCCAAAAATTTAATGGAGTATGATATCATTTTATATGATTTTTGATTTAATATATAACTATTAAGAAGTGATCAGAGGAACATTAATGCTCTAATTAAACCCTATATTTTAGGGTCACCCATATTTTATTAAGTGTTGTATCCCTAGGTTCCATTCTTAGAACTCTTGGGGTTCTCTTTGGCCTGCTACTTGGCCTTATTATCTTCTACACATGGATTCTTCTTGTGTATTATTATTTTGTTTTATTAGGGGTTTTTTTATCTTGTGATAAAAACTAAGATCTCATTATTTTTGTTTACCCTAATATGATAAATCATTCATTTAGGTGGTACCTGAAACTACTACATGATAATAGAAAGTGTAAAAAGGGGAAAATGAGAAAAAACATAATGGTTTTTAAAAAAAATTCTAAACATTTATAATTACCACTCCATGGAAATAATTCTAGTAAATTTATTGCTTTAAAGTCATATTTAGTTATCTCATGGAAACCAATTTAACAATTTATTAACTATAACTATCAATAACTAACTTTTAAAGTAGTAAAGTTGAAGTCAAGGTTGATCCTATAGTGAATGGGTAAAAATAACTGAGAAAATTTTAGGAATGATTTGAAAATATGATATTGAAAGTTGATTTTGGTTTTATATTAATGATATGAGAATACCCATCTTCTATAAATCTAGGTTCATGCACTTAGTGAAGAAAAATTATTATGATTTAGTTTAGATGGTGAGCCTTCTAGTGAGCCTCTTCTTAGAGTACTCACCCTTTATTATATATATGCACCTTTACCCTCTCATTTACATATTTTAGTGTATATTTAGGTTCTAAAAACCTTATTTAAACATAATTACCCTAAAATAATGCATTGGTTGTGCCATGAGAAAGGGTATCTAGTTGATGCGATTGTAAATCAGAACCTCCTCTCCTAATAATGGTCATGCATGATAGAGGGGGGTCAGATAAAATGGAATTATTAAATATAAAAACCCATAACAAATTTCAATCAAGAACAATTAAACTAAGTGCAATCCCCCTTAATTACATGTATTTTCACAAAAAAACTACCCCCTTATACTAGTCATGAGGGGATATGAAAATGATAATGAGACCTAAGACATTAGTACTCCCCAAAAATGACACCAGAAAATTGATCACCTGAAAGGAATCATTAGTTCTCTCAGGGAAACCAATTTAATAATTTATTAAATATAACTATCACTAACTAAATTTAAAAGTTTTAAAATGAAAGTTGAGGTTTATCCCACATAGAATGGGTATAAATTACATAGAAAATTTAATGAATGGTTTGGAAATAAGAAATATAAAGTTGGTTTTGGTTTTATATTAATGAGGCGAGTGTACCAAGCTTCTATAAATCTGGGTTCATGCACTTAGTAAAGTAAAATTATTATGATTTAATTTATATGGTGTATTAATTTAACTCTAGTGTGTATCCTCTCAGTGTATTCCCATCTATTCTATATTTGACCCCTTTCCCCTATTATAGACTTAGTTGAGTATATAAATAGGTATTCAAAACTTGATTTAAACATCACTTCCCCAAAACTCATACATTGGTTGTACCATGAGAAGGGGTATCTAGTTGATGTATTAGTAATGTATAACCTCCCTTTATAGCAGTGGTCATTCATGATAGGGGAGGGTAATATTAAAATTAAATTATTAAATTGAAAAATCTATTTCAAATTTCAATCAAGAACAATTCCCTACACTAGGTGCACTCCCCCTTTATTACATGGATTGGTATAGAAAAATTTACCCCATTCTAGTCATGAGGGGATATGAAAATGAAAATTAGACCTAATGGAATAGTATTACTCAATAGTATAACTCCATGATCTAGGATACAATGTCCAATTTCATTCTCTATCCAAGTCCCAACCAATTTTATAGCAGGTTCTATGATCTATTTATATGAAATAGCCTTGGAAAATAAGTAATTTTGAACCTCCACTTATCTCTACTCAGTTTTCTATAAATTTTAATCAATTTTCAATCCCAAAAATTGATTCTCCTTATAAATCCCATGATGGAATTATCTAGAGATGTATTAACCATTTTTCCTTGTTAATTTTATCCTACCTTATCCCCCTCTTTTGAAGTGGTAAAAAATATCCTTTCATGTAGGTGAGGTCCCATAAACCTAATAATTTTTAAATCCCCTATAATACTCAACCTGTAGTGTGTGAATATTTTGAAGAGATTGAGATTTTGAATTTTCAATGGATTTAAACTCTACGGTATGGATAAAAACCTTTTGGTGAAGAATTATTCTTCATCTGAGATCCATTGTGCATGTATGCATGGATACTATGTATCCATCTACCCATGAAATAAAGATCTTATTATTCCTCAAAATCATTCCCACTTACTATTTTGATACCTCCACAGTGTTTTCAAAATGATACGATACAACTTACATTTATCATCTAAACTTATTTTTCCTCATACGGAGTAGCCAAACATCTCACACCGCAACCTTCAAACTATATTCTTTATTATTTCAAATTGTGGAAAAATAAACTTTATGATGACACAAATTCATTTCCTCTATCCTTTGGTGATAGATATCCACAATGCAGCGATAAATCCTATAGTGTAGCTTCCAACATAGTTTGAGATTCTAGGGTCACTACACCGCATAGTCAGGGCTGTGGTGTAGAGATTATCAGATTTCTATTAGACCTCCATGCTCTTTATCTCTAGAAATGGAGGTTCTTAGATATAGTGGGAGAATCATAAAACACAAAGAATTTATATGATGGATATGATGTGATGAAGGTATGAAATGATGCCTCTTTAGCTTAAGTTCATATTACCCCATTCAAGGCACATCCCATATAAAAAGAATCACTAGTTGGACACCACTTAATAAGAAATTCCATTCCATCACTGGGCATAGAAACTGAATGAGGATCCCTATTAACACCACGTGCTTCCTCAAACTGGTGAAACCCTCCTCCCATCGCCACACAAACCTTCCTATCATGAACTTACAAAGCTCTACTCCTGTGTGCATGCACTTCACATGATCCTCTCTCCTATTCCCATGGAAATATACTCCTAACTACTTGGATGGACACCCCTATGAGGTATCCATGTGTCTTTTATTCTATTTGAGGTATAACCCTAGGTAATTAGACCCATTTTTGACTAACTACCTAAAATTAAATTATCAAACTCACCCCACAAAACAAAAAAATATCAATGAAAAATCTTCACCCAAAATAACAAACATTAAATCTAATTTGTTTCCTTTTTTAAAAAACCAAAATTAACGTATAATTCACCCAAATATAAAATATTCAATTAATAATGGGAAAAAAATAATCAATTAAATTTAAAATTAAAGGAAATTAAATTCCAAAATTGTGTGCATAAAATGAAATCATCATTTTTATAAAATCCCCATGAGAAATGAGTGGTTCCACCATGCTCTTGTGGAATTTACTCAAGAACCCTAACTAGGAAATCAAAAAATTAGAGCAAAGTAAAAGATCAATAGAGGTCACCAGAATCAAATTTGTACCTTTAATCACTGAATAATCACACCTAAAATCAACTAAAATAGAAGGGGATCTAAGATGGAAGTGGGGGGGGGGGGAGGTAGGTTTGCTCATGCACTCATGAGGGAGAAGAAAAATAGGGGGATGAAGCTTAAAATATTATAGGGTAAAACCATAAAATTTACTTTTAATGAGCCACACTATCTGGCCACATGATTTCTAGAATCATGTGCCAACCATGTGGTAGGAACTATCCAAGTACACCCCACTCACATAGTTGAGACACATGGTTTTTCAAAGCTTGATCTAGCCATGCAAATTGGAACTGGGCCAATTTTTAATATTTTTCAAGATTTATATACAAAAATACACTAACCGTGTGATAATCCCCACATCCCATCCATATTGCATGATTATCTAAGAGTACGCCTGATTAACCCTCAACCATGTATTTACCGTGCATCTGAACCATGATTTATAAAAAATTAATTGAAAACCTTCACATACTTAGGGTGCCAAACGGTTTATCCTAAACTGTGCACACTAAACCAAACATCCTAGAAAAAAACCTCCAAAAACTCCAAAAACTAAATATGAAACTTCTAAGAATTTATCAGGAAGCTAAAGAACCTATCAGTACTCAAACCATATAATAAACTTTATTATGGGATGCTTGAACTCTCATATTATTTATCTGAACTCTGTCTCAGAACAGACTATCCACTAATTCAAAAAATTAAATTCCTCTTGAATTTCAAGACCCTTCCATACAAATGGGATATTACAAACACAATATATGCATAAAATATTTATTACAACTTCATTTTTTTGTAAAAATAATGTAATAAATAATTTAAATACTTCTACAACCTAAAATATATTTATATTTTAAAATAATTTATTTTAAAATATTGAAATTAATTTTCAAAACCTATAAAACAATTTCAATGGTCTTAAATGTATTTTGAAGTTTTAAAAACAATTATTTATGAACAAATGTATTTTACATAATCAAAATAATATAAATAAATGGAGTTCATTTATTTAATTAATTAATGTTAAAAAACTTGGTTTAAATGTAAAATACCATGATCTAAAATCATGGCTAAGACAATGATATTTAATTCTCCAAAACCTATTTTTCTTAAGATTAAGTCCTAAAATTATTAAACAATTATCCCTCATTTGATATAAATACAGACCCATCCTATCATTCCTCTTTACTCCAAAATGATTGAGCATAATTATTCTCTCAATTTACCTATCAATAGTCCTTCTAAAATGTTCTTAAGACTTTAAGGATGTAATCCCTCAACCTAGAACCCATCATAGATAGAGCACCACATGGCCTAAAGCATGCCTCCCCCTACATCAGAGGATGCTGACTAGTAGTGAGGGATGAATTCATATAATGGGGATACTATAACCTCAAATCATAGTTCAAAAAACATAAAAAATAACCCATAATAATACACGACCATAACTATTAGAGTATGCATAATCAATAAATATACACATACAAATCATACATGATGTTTTCATACAAAACATACAACTGATATCTCACTGGGCTGATCTAAAATATAAAATTAAACAAAAATAAAACTCATGAATACTAGCCTTACTTATATACCCAGTCCTCACACACCTTATCACCAAAACCGTTCAAGCCACACCATCCCAATCCTTAGTGAATCCTATACATTTACCTAAAATATAGACATATGGTATATATGTCCATTGATACGCTCATGTAGGGTGTGAGCATAAAATATAGTAGGGTCTCACTAAGCACCCACAACATACACCTTCATATGCATGTGTATGTGTGGGGAAAATAAATGGAATAAACATGATTTTTGAGTTTCCATGTTCTAACCAGGATGCTATGACACCCGATGAGGTACACATTCCTAGTAGTTCATCAAGTGTTAACTAGGACATTTCAACCCTAATTATACCTACTTTGATGCCATACCAGAATCCAACCATCTCTTAATGCTATCATACTGATGCCTGACCCGTACTTGAAAACTTAGGGTGGGGAGAAATCTAAAACCTCTAATCAGTACCCATAGAAACTGGGAACAATCATATGTTCATAAACCTTGACCTATCTTTGATCAAAATAGGGAGGTCCACCAGTCATCCATCACAATGTACCATGATCCAACCCCTATGTAATTCCTTTAACCTGAACCATTCCACTCATGGAAAGGTGAAATTCATGCACACCATCCCAATCCATACATGAAAAGGTCCTATTATGACACCTAAAGGAATATGGAAAATACTTTACACTAATCCAAGACATGAATGGAAAGGAACTTAACCCAATACCCTCTTCAAGGTATAGTCATCACACCAACCCATCCCTTCCTACACTGGTGTGGTCCTTCACACCAACCCATCCATGAAAAATATGGGGAGGCCAACACACTAAACCATCCTTATAAACACTAGGGAGGTCCTTATGAATATGTAATAATAAAGGACCACAACCTTCCACATAGATCACTTGCTCAACACATCTAGGACTAGACCTCAACTAGCCTCCCATGCCTCAACACATCACATATCACCCCTCAGGGTGTCTATTGGGTCCTCCAAACCCGTTACAGTCTCTTCTCATTTATATAACATTATGTCCATTACCCACTAATGACATCACTACTTGAAGGCTACTATGATCCAGACTCCAAGTCAGGTCAAACCATGCCATGCCCATTGTCACTCCCAGTCTCACTACCCAAGAACCATACCAAGACATAACATTCTACCTGATCTTGGCCTCAAAAAGTGGATCCAAATCTTAACCAAAACCCCCATGGAATCCAAAATCCAAGTCATGAAGGACTCCTATCACACTAAGAGAACATTAATACTCACCTATAGCCTCAAGAGGGAGTACCTAATCACACACTAGATGTATGTCTACCTTGCTATCATCACATAGATCCAAGATGATCATTCCTAGACACTATACCTAGGAAATCAACCTAGGATATTAAAGATCTCATATCACAACCCAAGAACTTATAGGGTCTCTCATTAACTTCATAGACACTGTTTCCCCTTAGATACACAGTCTTCGGGTGATCCCAATTCACTTAATTACTAAAGATCTATTAATATTATCATAGGAAGCTCAAATCCACCATTTCATCTTACCTAAGGACTGTAAAGGTCCTTGTACCCTATTTCTGAACCCACAATATTATGTAGTCATTCATTTTAATAAATGGAATTGCATATGAAATTATATCATAGGGGGAACCTACATCGATACTAGAGTTAACCCCTCATCAAGCTCCACTGAGATTCATCCAAGACAACTGAGCATCTCCCATACCCCCATAAACCTATTCCAAAAAAAATAAACACAAATAATTAATTATAAAAATTTATAATTAATTATATAATTTATTAAATTAGTCATAATTTCCTAAATACTCACCAAGTTCTCCTGTCATATCAGAACCATGGACAATCGCACTTGGAAGGCCCAAAATGCATCCCCGATTCCACCCCACAAATTTTCCCTAACACCTAAAATTGATTCAACCATAAATTTAGTTTAATTTATCAAAAAATTGCAATTAAATTATTCTAACATCATAACTTCACTAAAACCATTTCCAACGACATGGAGATGGAATCTCATGAGTCCATCTATGCAAGCTAGGAAAAATCCTCTTCACCCTCGATTGATTCCACCATGATCTGGTCGAATCGACACTAAAACCTGGCCTAAATTTTATTCAAATAAGAGGGTGGTGAGAGGAAAAAAATAACATTATTATGGGAGGAATTCACATAAAATAACCACCAAACACCTTCAAATTCCATCCCCCTTCAAGGGAAATCAAGTAAGGGGAGTGAGAGGTAGAATCAGCCAAGAATAGCCTCCCCGAGCCCCCTTACTCATTAAAAACCCAAGGAACCCCAAATTATAAACGAAAAGGGTACCCATGATAAACAATGAACCCAACCAAACCCAAATAGCTGGATAAGACACCCTACTAGGGATCTAGTGGTTGAAGATAGTGTTCCCAATACACTGTCCTGGCCACCAGTTGGCCAGTGGTGCACTACCAATTGGCCGGTGGCACTGTTGCTAAATTTTCACCAACCCTGGACACCCTAACCTTCCTATAACACTCTCTTGAGCTCTTGATCCACCTATATAAGATCCTTCCATGTTCAAAAAACACCACATAGTTGTGTTTAAAATATTTCAATTTCTTCCTGAAATCTTATTTATCAAAATAAGTCACCCATCAACTCAAAATTCAAACTCCTAAAAAAAAACTTGAAAATCCATGGGGCATTAAAAAATCCCCAACATAATGCCTCTCATCCTCTAAAATTAGTGGTAAACCTCAAACTACATATCCCAACATATCATGATCTTCAATTCACTGAACACTCACTACGTTCCATCCCCAAATTCCCAATGCGCTTCTGCTAAACAACTCCAACATGAATCCTGGATACATAGAATTACTCAAAAACTTATATTTTTATCCCAATAGCACACATGTCATACCTAAAATGAAGTTACCAACACAATTAAAACCCCACTATTTCTAATTCCTTACAAAATCTCCAGTCGAAACTTCAACAGACTTTTCTCAAAATACTTGGCCGCTCATGCTGATATGATTTCTTAACGCCCGATCATGATGACTTAACACATAAACACATCAAAAAATTATACATTTACCAAAAAAAATGTATAAACCAAAAACCTATTATAATTACATGGTTGTATTACTAACCTCCTGCTCCAGCCACGATGCTCCTACCCCGAGAACTGACATACCTCTTATCTAACTCATCCTTAGATCATTTTAAAACACAAAAATCCCAATGGTAGTGAACCTACTTTGAAAAAAAAAACCATAAAAAAATTCTGAAGATAGTATTCATTAAAGAACTAGGCTTACTCAGATCCACCTGCTCACTGGTATTTTGATTCCTTCATGATCATCCACCGATTGGTCTCAACACATATTGACCCTTACAAAAAAGGGTTGTTCATCTATAACTAATTCAATGCTTATTTCATAAGAGTATCCTTATTGGTTCACCCACATCCCCAAAACCACTCTCACTGACCCTCACTATGCCTATTGTTGAACTCAATGACTATATTTGGAAAACCCACTCTAACCTGAGCATCAACTCCAAACACCAACTACCAATTGTTCCCAACTCAACAGGAACATCATTCTCGATAATTTTTTTATCCAAAATGACGGTCATGCCTGAAATAATCCAATGGTTCACTCTCCACTATATTTTTTTCCATTATACCACTCCATGAGAACTGACCCTAATAAGTTGCAAACCTACACATGTGTCGCTCTTCCCAAGGCACATTCTTAAAACCTCAAAAACTATGGTCAAGGACCATGCTCAGATCGATCATACCACATTAAATTGATCTATCACCAACATCACCTCTCACCACAAAGGTACATATCCTAATTTTAATTGAAATACCCAATCCACTATTCCCATTCACATCTCTCCAAACATACTATTAACCTCACCCTAAGAGTGAATCTAAAAAAAACATCATCACACTACCACTGTAGTTCCACTCGGGTTCATTACCAACTTAAAGAATTTGTAACAGACCTATAAACAACACATTTAACTGTTCTACAACACAAACATGCACCATGTGTACCTAGTGCACATAATCCCTCACACTATATGAATTTTAAAAAAATCCTTTCCACACTCACTCAACTCCTCCAAGGATGAGTGATTCACCAAGAACCATCTCATAGGTTATATCTCACTATCTAACTAGGTCTAAACCAAATATAATGGCTGCATGCTCCTACATAATTCAACACATCCCTAATCATTCTAGGGATGTACATAGGTCATCTGTCACAATGTACCACAACGCATCACCCAAGGTGGTCCTATTCTATGACCCAATACACTCTTGTAAAAGTGAAATTCATGAACTAAGACCCAATCCACACATGGAAAGGTCCTCTATCAATACCAGAATAGATGTGACACAAAATTTCTACCAACCAAATCCACATTTGGAACAAACCTCAACCCAATACCCCTATTCAAGGCATGATCACCACAATGACCCTTCCCTATAGGCACTAGGGAGGTCCATCACACCAAAACATCCTTAAATACTCAAATAAGGCCATTACATCGACCCATACTCACCCAAGATGGGTAGGTCCTCAAGAACATTCAAGAACACATGACCACAATCCGCCACATAGCTGACCTAATTAGAAAATCCGGAGCTATCCCCCAACTACCTCCTATGCCTCAATACATTTTATCTCACCAATCAGGGAATCCACTAGGTGATACAGACTTGTAACAGTCTTTTAACATCAATGACACCCCACTTCCATCATCTGATGGGGACATCGCTACCTGAAGGCTTCCATGAACCAGACTCCATGTTCATTCCAACCTTTCCAATCCCCCTTTTGACTCCTATTCTCACTACTTAGGGACTATCCTAGGCCATCACATTCTACCTGAAACCTAACATAAATAGGTGGGTATAACTCCTGACTAAAACCCCCATGGAATCCAAACACTAAGTCCCAAATGACTCCCCTAACACCAAGAGAGCACCAAGGATTTCCTTTATCCTCAAGAGAGAGTACCCCATCATAAGTGATACATATTCCGACCTCACCATCATCACTCAGCTCTAATCCAGTCATGATTTACCACTATCCCTAGGAACTTAACATAGGATATCCTATGTCTCATATCATAATTGGAGAGAAAATAGGGTTCTCTTATAAACTATATAAACACTCTATCCCCTTGGATACATAGT
The DNA here is from genome assembly GCA_963277665.1 of Viscum album. Lineage (NCBI taxonomy): Eukaryota > Viridiplantae > Streptophyta > Magnoliopsida > Santalales > Viscaceae > Viscum > Viscum album. Next base: position 269,145,747 of record OY728164.1, on the reverse strand, counting down.
CACCAGGTGATTCTGATTCACCCAAGTGATAAAGAAATCTTAATCTCATCCCAGAAGGCTCAAATCCACCCTATCATCTCATCTATGGAATCTATAGGTGCTTATACCCTATTTATGAATCTATTAAGTTCTGAAATCATGAAAACTCATAAATAGAAACACATATGAAATTTTATCATAGGGGCCACCTACCTCGATACCAGAGTTAACCCCTCATTGAAATCCATTGATCCTCTTCCACAATAACCAAGCATCACCCAAACCCCCAAAACCTATCCCACAATAAGAAACAAAAATAATTAATTATAAAAATTTATTATTAATCATCCAATTAAATAAAATCAAAATAATTTCCTAAGTAAACACTTAGGGATCTTGTCGAACTATAACCATGACCAATTACACTTGGAAGGTCCACAATGTATCCCTAATTCCAACCTATAAAAAATACCTAACACTAGACACTGATTCAATCATAAATTTAATTTAATTTATCCAAAAATTATAATAAAATTATTTAGACATTATAACTTTTCTAAAATCATTTCCAATGGCATGTAGATGGAATCTCATGACCTATTCTACACAAGCTAAGTAAAATATTATTCATCCTTAGTAGATTCCACCATGATCTGGTGGAATAGACATTAAAAAATAGACTAAAATTGATCCAAATAAGATGGAAATGAGAGGAAACCAAATAAGAACAAGAGGTGAGTAAAAAACTAAAATGGCCATTGAACACAATCAAAATACACCCCCTTTCAAGGTGAATCAAAAGAGGGGAGTGAGAGGGTGAATCAGATAAAAATGGACTCCCCTGATCTCGTTTCCCATAAAAAACCCAAGAAACCCCAGGTTGAAAAATATGGGGGTTCCCCTCATAAAATATGTATTTATTCAAACTCCACTAATGAGCTAGTGGGTGAAAATAGTGCTCACAACACACTATCTTAGCCACCGGTTGGCCGGTTCACCCCACCAGTTAATCAGTGGGTATAAATAGTGTGCTAAACACATGTTCCTAGACATTTATTGGCCTGTGGTACCATTTCCACATTTTTAGTATCTCCGAACACCCTGAACTTTCACTTATGCTCTCTCGAACTGCCTCCTGGGGCTCCTTTCATCTCCAAAACCACCTCCTAGAGGTGTTCAAAAGATTAGAATTCCTGAAAGAAGCCATTTATAAAAATTCTTCATCCACCAAATCAAAATTAAAACTCCTCAAAACATAACAACCTTAAAATCCATGGGTCATTACAAAGGTGTTCTATCTCATGTATTAGGAAACTATTTAGCATGGTAAGGGTTCCTGATTATCTCTTTTAATTTCCTTTTTAAGATTGTTTTGATTTATTTTAAAATATATTTTTTATGCTTTCATGATCATAATTTTATTTAATTATAATCCATTTGATATATTAACAATTTTATATTAATAATTCCCACTCATTATACCCTTAATATAATCCAATATTAAGTTGAAGTTAGAGTTCTTAATTTTCTCTTTTCATTTCCCACTTGAGATTTTTTATGATTTTTTAAAAAATCCCATTTAATTTTCTATAATGACTATAATTACATGGTATTATAACCCATTTGATATATTATTAATGATAAATTACTCATTAACTCTCATTATAACATTTACTTAAGTTGTTATTTTTCTGAAGTAAGAGAATCTAATTATATCTTTTCATTTCATACTTGAGATAATTTTGTTATGATCTATTTTAAGTTACCATTTAATATCATATAATGATTATAATTCCAAGGTATCATCATCAATTTTATATATTTTTAAATATAGGTTAATTATTCCCTCTCATTATATCCTTTACCTAATCCTTTATTATGTCGAAGTAAAAATTTCGAATTCTCTCATTTCATTTATTAATTGAGATTTTTTTTTTATAATATATTTTAAACTCCCACTTAATATGATTATTTTATTATAATTCCATGTTATTATCATCCATTTAATATATTATCAATAATATATTACCCAATACCTCTCATTATACCATTTATCTAAGTTGTTATTATGCCAAAGTAAGGGCTCATAATTATCAATTTTCATTATATAAATTTATATATTTTTTTATAATTTATTTTTAAATCCCATTTCACATGATTCCATGATTATGATTATATATTATTACCATAAATTTGATATATTATAATTGATATATTACTCATTCCCTCTGATTATACAATTTTTCTAAGTAGTTATTATGTTGAACTAAGGGTTCTTAATCTTTTATCTTCATTTCTATTTGTAATTCCTTAAAATTATTTTATTTTTTCATATAAAATGTTTTTATGATTAATTAATTTAAATAAATTATTTTAATATGAATGAGGGAATATATTTCCCTCTCATTATAATATCTTCATACTTTTTTTATAATTCCAAAATATTTCCACAACCATAAACTCCATTATCTAACTCTCTATGCATTCCATGCATTTTTGGTATTATAGATGTATTATTTATAAGAGATAGAATTTTACTAGGTAATTATGATGATAATATATTTTGTTTATGATTTATTGGACCCCTAGTGTAACTTTCATGACCCAACCCCATTGGGAACCCATATTAGGCTTGTAGTGAAAATGAGAGTGTCCCCTAAGGCCCACCTTAAATAGGCCCTAGGTCTAGGACTAACAATAATGGTATGAAACATTCATATAGGAGGCACTACCCTCATAAATCCTAGGAAAAAAATAATAAAACCACTAATAAATACCAAAAATTAATAAAACATATATCCAACAATAACCATAATGCAAGAAATATAATATAAACACAAGTCTCTAAAGTAAATACGAAAACAAAAATACTAGGAAGCAACTGCAGCCACAACCCCAATATCTAAGTTGGTACTGTCCTTCTCGATCACCAAACTCATCTTGAAAATCTAAAAAACATTATATATATAGGGGTGATCATACATTTATGATTAGTAGAACCCCCTCAAGACCTCTCATGAAAATGTGGGATAAACATACCAATGTTTTAGTGAACAAACAAAAAAACCAACAAGAACCTATCAGGACTACAACCACCCAATATCACTAAGGTTTCTTCACCTAACATCTCATCCTAGTATAATAACACAATAAAAAAATAATATATCAAAATGTTACCATAGAACCACTTCCCTATTGGTTTTTTTCTCTCACTCCCTGATAAAAAACATCCTATTCTCTTAATCCCTTACAGAACCATGTCATACTATACCAAATCTCATATTGTTACTATACCTCATGCTAAAAAATTACCATAATTATCATGAAACATCCACTACCACATATCACATATCATCCATGCATCACATTTTTATTATGATATGGTGTCATTAACATGAAGTACATCAACCTCATTCTCCCCTCATACTATGTGCAACCCCCTCCATATAAAACCATCTCATCTTCCCCATAGGATCTGTCATCATATCACATACCCAATGTTAATCCATTAAAACTTTTATTATTATACCCACTTCTATCCATAACTTTCAATATGATATTTCTATATAAGAGATCAAGGAAGATGGAGTAGTTAACCATTTGATCTGTCACCAACATGGATGTTGGGGAAAAAATCCAGAACCCAAAAAATTTGGGTATTAGTGAGTTTTTTTTGACTTGAGTGGGGTAAGTATGAAATAAAAATGAAAATAAAAATATAATACATACAAACATAATAAAAACCTAGATGTTTCACTCTAAAACAAAACTACCACACCATCAGAATCACTAAACTATCACTTCTACATAGTATCATCACTACCAATCATTATGCCACAAACCAACCTCACTCCCCACACTAAACACCCACAATAACCATTTATAATTTTCTATTTAATCAAAATATTTAACCATTTCCAAATTCACTATTTACCATTTGTTACCCTTTCATTTCAATTATTAATATTTCATTAACAACCTATAACTTATTCAATTTTATCCCATGCCATTACCACATTCATTATTACCAATCAAATTCCATTGACACTAGAAAAATATAATACAAATATCCACAACACACAACAATAAGAACATCATACTCTAAACACCTATGAGTAATAGAAAACCCAAAACCATCACCTTTATTACATAACCAATCAAAAAAATTTTCTACATTAATAACCACATTTACTCTTTCCAACTATGGAAAGGAAACTATGAACCCACTTTATAATTTAATTCAACAGACCAAAACCAGCTAAATGATTTCTACACAACAACCCCACAAAAATCCACACAACCAAAATTCTAAAATATGTATTTCAATAACCCAAAATAAGAAATTTTAAAACTAAACACTTCCATAGTATCTATTTTTAAAATAGGGTTCTAGATTTCACACAATTGTTTGATTATTGTATTTACATAATAAAAATGTTATGAAGGAAGATTCCATTATTTAAATCATATAAATGGAAAAAACATACCTTTATATATATATATATACTTAAAGTTTGGTCTACAACCTCTTTTTATTATGAAAGAAAATACCTCTTTCTAATTGGGTAGAGGGAGAACCATTACATATCCTGTAGGTCTGAGGCCAAGTGGCCCATGAACATGGACCAAAATCCCAATGTAGCTTCATGCATGCATTATTCTGCCTATATCACCAGGCCTGTGTCATTATTGCATCACCGTCAACCCACATCATGATTTTTTCACCACTTGTGACATAAATCCTTAAAGGGGATTTCTAGGATTCTAAACCTGGTCTTTTGGATGCATGATTATGGGGTTTACTACTTAAGCACCACCCCAACCATGAAAAAAACATAACTCAACAGGAAAAAACTCCCATCAATTTCCTCTTTTTCAGATTTATTATTTTCATTTATCCAATTCATACTATTGTAGGGTCCTGAAAATCGAGCAGAGGGAATGAAAATAATCCCGCAAGTTGAGAGAAGCAAAGAAATACATGATTAGATTGAAAAATTGAGGACAAAAGGGAAGAAATTAGGATTGGAAAAGGATCCAAGACTGTACGCACACCGATTAATGGAAAAGGTTTGTGGAAGGAATAAACCACAAACCAACAGTACGTGGATGGCCTACGATGCACTGGCTCATGAGGCATTGACTAGAAAATGAAATTGTTCAGAGTGAATTTACACCCACAAACAAAAGTTGTTAAAACTTTTTTTTGCTAGCGAGAATCCGATAGAGGTACACCCCACACACCATCCCCGTGAGAGATGTGATTCATGGATGATGAGAAACTGGAAACATACCACACCTCCACAAATCGCGGTTGAGCAATTCATTTATGGTCCAGATTTCCTCCATGGGATTCCACAAAAGTTGCCTCTTGAATCACAGATATAAATTTCCTAACACTCTATAAAAGGACCACTAGGGGAACTAAAAAAATGGGTTGAAGAAGACAGAGAGAGATATTTGGGATGAGAAAAAAGGGGACAGAGAACATAGAGGGTGTGGGAGAAATTTCTCCCACACCAGAAGTATTTTATGGGACTCTATATCGCATCTGAAGTAGTTCGATGATTCCATCCCATGAACCATAACTAGTTTGCAGACTCCATCCCATGAACCATATGCGGGTGGCCCTTTATGGAACTCTTTCCTATGAACCTTATTCGGAAGACCCTTTACAGCCAACCAACAAACCAATAAAAAATATAATAAAAATGGTTTATGGACTCCCTACGCAGAATGCAGTTCGTGGCTGGCTCTTATCTGACCAATAGTTCACGGAAGCCCCTATACCGAAAATAGTCTGCATACCATCCTACGTGGCCATATCCTTTGCAAACAAAATCCTTCATGGATAGACAGTTCACTTCTAGATCCTATGAGGATGATCCTACATGGATAGCTCCCACGTGAACAACCCTATGCAAAAAACCTTTCACACCCACTGATCCATATCGTGGGGGCTGTGCCCTCACACCCCCACTTTAGATCAGTGCCAGGCTACAGTCCCGACTATTCGGGCTAGTCCCTTTTCTACCATCACTGACCCCTATAAAAAATGGAGATTCACACTAAGAACTTTTCAGTCCAGGTAGACGAAAATTTCCATTGTGCCCTTATACCACTCAAACATCCTTCCCTTAAATACCATGAGAAGATACACTCCTCATGAACCTCCAAAAAACCCTATTACCTACCTCCTATACCAGGTTTCCCTAGAACTCCTTAGAAAATCACAACCAAAATTTTTCTTAAATTCCCCAAAACATCCTTCCCATCTATTAAAATTAATATCTCTGGTGATTTTAGATCCTCATAAACCTCCATAGCCATTAGAAGTAGAAGGTCAGTGTCCTGCAGACACCTTTGTTTGACTATGCACATCATGCCATGATGGCTTTGCATATGTTTCCTGCAAAATGGACATCAACCAAAGGCATATACGTTATTATGAGATTCCTTTTCTACCTCTGTACACCTCAATGGATTCTATGCCCCATATCATTTCTTCTGATCTGAGAATCCCTAGAGTCACAGTTTACAGTTTCCTTCAATATCATGTTTGAGGTATGTCATAAAATCCCAACCCAATTATCCTATAGCTAATCATGGATACAATAACAAACAGTCCAAATTCTATGACCTTAAACTATGAGTTATCATCCCGACCACATGATGTTAAACTGTATAGTATTAGTCCCTGAAACATGACATTAAACTGTGATGCCATTTTCCAAGCTATATGACTTTAAACTGTAGTATACCGGGTGATTTTAGATCTTCATAAACCTCCCCGTCCATCATAAATGAAAGGTCAGTGTCCTGAGGACACCTCTACTTGACTATGCACATCATGCTTCAGTGGCTCAACATATGTTTCCAAAAAAAAAGACCTGTCAACCAGAGACACATTCTTCCTCAGGAGAGGCCACTCCAACCTATGTATACCTCAATGGATTATAAGCCTCATATCATTTCTCATGATCCAAAATATTCCATAATCATGGTTTAAACATTCCACTCCTCTCATTTTCAAGGCACATCGGAACATCCAAACATGATTTTACTCCATTTATCCATGGTTTCTATAACAGATGGTCCTCATCATATGACCCCAAACTGAAAGACCCTAAATAGTTCTATCCACATGATGTTAAAATGTATGGAACTTATCCCTGCAACATGACATTAAACTGTGATGTCATCATCCAAGCTATAAGGCATAGTATAACCCATATGACATCTCGGGGTGCTCCCACCAAGGTAAGTCTCTAATCTTATGAGATCCGAGTCACATGAACCCCAATTTCATCCCACATTGAAGGGTTCATTGCTCCACACCCTCACCCACCGTCGCCTCAGATTCTTCTACCGTAGGCCCGACCTCTCCAATTAGTGGGAGAGAAGATGTGTGGTTTGTTGAATCTATCACATCCTCTTGTTTCTCATACTGAGTATGACTCGCGTGGGCTTAGAGATTTGTGATGAATACAAAATACACACCACAAACCCATTCATGAAATACAAGAACTCTATTTTTTTTTCAAACTAGGATACGTAAGATTTCTACTTGAAGGCCTGAGCTCAAAGGGGTGACCTTCAGAAAGGGTTCACCCAATCATGTCCCCTCAAATGGACAGCTTCCACATGTAAGCCTCAAACCGTAATGTACTTTGAGGACTCTAAATCCTATTAAAACTAGGATACGTAGGATTCCTGCTTGAAGGCCCAAAATCAAAAGGGGTTACATTCCAAATGCTTCATCCCCAATTATTCCCCCAACAAATGGGCCTCCTCCCAAGTCTAAGCCCCAAGCTAACCAAACTACGTGGGCTCCGATTCCTCTCCCAAGGATACATAGAAATCCCATCTTATGGGCCTTATCCCAACATAAAATCACATTTCCTCCCACCTGAATGATGGTAAAATTCAGAGCAACTTATTACATGGATTAAGTTAGCATTGCCTCTATAGAATCAAATCCATATATATCCATGATGATCCTTCAAACCAGGGGTAGCCCATGGATACACTCTTCGATAATGAACCAAGGATTCACGAACATATGAACACAAATTAAAACTAAAAGAGAGTCCCAGAATAGGCAATAATTTCCCCAAAAGGGCGCGATGAGACCGAACTCCCATTCTCTCGACTAATGGAATCCTTAAGTGTTATTAGCCAAATCGTCATCCAATGAGCACATAAATTTGGAAAGAAGGTCCATGAATCATGGATACTAGGTCTGTTGGTTATTTTTGGATTTAGGAATAAACCCACTGGAGTCCATCCAAGGAAGTCATACCCTAGGAAGACTGATTTCACAAATACTTAACCCCATGAAATCAACCCCTGGGACCATTTGACAAGGGAAACTACTTTATAATACAGAAGGGATAAACTACCGAGTCCCCACAGGGTCAATCCATTTCCCTCTAATGGATAACAATGCAGATCAGGTTGAAACAAAGGTGGAGACATGAAACTCTCTATAATAACAGACAAATGATCGTCACCCATCAGACCATTATTTGCATTTTCCCCAAACCCATAAATGCACCGCCTTAGAGGCGAAACAAAAAATGGTGAACTCGACAAGAATCCTTAACCAAGGTGGTGGTTTTACCCCACTTAATCACCTTCACCTCACAACAAAAAAGGAAAAGTGTCCAATCTAAATCATTAAATATGCATATGTTCAAGAGATACTACTTTGATGAGGTTTTGTTTTCTGTACATTTCATATATATATTGTAGGTTTCCGCAGAGAAACCTTCAATCCAAATAGCATCCCGACTACCAGTGCAGACATGCACCTCTGTGATACCGTAGGTGGCTGGGGCCTTGATGAAGAGCAGGACCCCCTCTCTTACCCATCATCTTCGACACTGGGTCTCCAATGTGCTGATTAAAGAGTACCATCAAAATGGAACTCTCCCCACACTGGAGGCCACAAGATAAGTCATATAGTCTACAAAATATCTCCATCTACCTCCATAGCTGCGACCGACAACCCAACACAAGGTGGCCCCAGTGTTTGTCTCGAACCATTTTAGGAGCCTATCTAAGAGCGTGAAAACAAGTACCTACCTTATCTTAGAGATACAGATGAAGTTGATGCTGATGAATTTATCTCAGCTGCACAGGGGTCCTACTCACAAAACCCTACCAGAGAGAGTCTCCGCCAACAATGGATGACAAAGTATCCTCATTTTTAAGAGGATCTTACTATGAGGCCACCTACTAAAGTCCAAAAGACACGAGCCCCTCAGGTCACCCACCAAGGGAGGAAAACATATAATTAGAAATAGGCTATCACCTTGATTATTTAGGAGGAAATATATTATAAAAACATTTCAATATTCAATATAAATACATGAAACTCTTCCCCCTCCACTCAGGACCACCATAGAAATAGGGTGGCACAATACGAGAACGTGCACATTTCTTCTAGTGCTTTCTGATCCCGCTGTAAGGACCCGACCCTAGTTGCCCGGAGCTGGTGCCTTATTGGAATACATACAAAGAATAAGAATCCTGAAGGACCAAGTAGTTTAGTATTATTGGAAACAAGATACATAAATAAGTTTATCATTACATCATGAAGGAAAAAAGAACACTAATTTATTCCACTAGAAACATCCATGACTCCTAGATTATGCTTGCAATTCATTCATAATTTACTTATTCATGTCATGAGAAAATAAAACATAAGAAAGGGGTGAGATCAAACACTCAGTAAGTGTAATAAATACAACATAAGATAATATAAACATTAGACATGGTGAATAATTGGAAGAACATGCCTTTAAAAATAAATTTGAACACAAAATGGTAGGAATATGAGTTGAGTAGATATTGCCATAATATAACATAATCATGGGTATTCTACTAGTCAAATAACCACATGAAATTTCAATTACTAGCTTCATAATGAGGGAAATGAATATTCCAAACATTATGAAACATTTTTTCATGGCCTCGGCTAAGATGTCTAATGATTAAGGCCTCATCCAAAATCCATATATCACATTGGGAAAGGCCTTGGCCAATTCCACCTCTATTTGTCTCATGAGACCTACCGATGCATCAAGGGGATATAGAAGGCCCCACCCATAACATAATAAGTCCAATGAATTCATTATATTAGCTGGGATAAACATAAACAACATATACATTCATATTGAAACTATCATATGAAATGTAACTATCTTTCCCCAATCATTAAACATAAAACACTAACCATTCTGAGTAATATGGTGAATGGTTTTAGGATAGATCATCCATAATAAGGTTAGTCATAAACTATTAAATTAAATATGGAAGATGACTTCATAAATTATTAAACCCAATAATACATAAGAATCAACAATAGCGTCAAATCAAATGAAAATACTCTTATAAAATCATTAAGTAATCTTGAGATAAATACTCTTTTATTTTGAAAAGAAGAGTTCTTTTGGAAAATATTTATATAAAACCAGAAGTGAATTAATATAGTATTTCATGATAAAATTAGTGTTTTTAGAAGGACATTTTTTTTTTCCAAAAACAGATTATAGAGTTCCCTTGAAAATAGATATGAATTTGAGAAATTCCCTTGAATCAGGATTGTATTTTAGAAATAGTTTTGAAAGTTTCTTTTAAAACATGTAACTATATAGAAAATAGGGAAGGATTATGGATGGTGTACATATATAGAATACTCACACAGAATTTATGATGAGTGCATAATAATATATAATAATTTCATTGAGGTAATTAGGCAAAGAAAGTAACCCAAATGAAAATGGAAGTTCAGGTGGAAAACCCTTACCTCAACTCCAAATGCGTTCTGCTCTCAAACTTAAGATCCTGGAATATGAAATTATGCTTATTAATAAATTATTTTAGAACCTATTATACATGTATCATAATTGTTCATTTATGTCATTATTGAAAAGTTATTGTATTGAATTCCATCGTTCTAGAGTGTTCGTTTTCTTTATTTTCATATTCAGTTCACTTGTTTTTAAGTACGTGGAATGTATGTAAATCTCTAGAATTGAAATTATATATTATTTTTGAACATAAATAGGTGTTATTGGTCATTTATATAACTTTTTTACATGTAATGGGGATGAATTATTATATATAACTTTAATGATAGTTGTTTTGGTTAGGTTTTGATTACAACGAACTCATTTTTCTTTATAACTTAATACCATTTGTACAAAGGGATTAAAGAATATTAAATAGGTTATATTACATATATAATAATATGGTTCAACCATAAAAAGAATAGTTTCATGACCATAATTGATAATGATAATATAAATAGAAAGCCCATCATCCTTGAATGTGGAAAATTGACACATCTCAGATGGTGTTCTTGCTACTAGTATAAACGAAGGTAAAAGGGATAGATGATGACAACTTATTACACTATCATGAAAAAATTATATCACATATAAGTTATTGGAGTCATCACAAAATTTGGATATGGAGAGGTAATAGAAAAATAAAACAAATGAACATGAAAGGAAAGACAAAGAATTGAAAATAGGAATTTACCTCTTGAACAAAACTTCCTTGAGAGCATCCTTAAGGGAGAGGTTTTGGTATTTTTATGAGACCAAGGCTTTCTGGACGTGGGAGAGGATGTTGGGAGGGTATTTGGACAGAATTTGGAGAAGGCACAAGGCTTGAGAGGAGTTAAGAGAAGAGGGAGTGAGAGGGGGTTTTTATAGTGGAGGGGAGAGGGGATTTCTTAATATAAAATTCATTAATTTATTATTTCCCCACAAGAAAAAGAATAGTGAGTCTTCCTTGACCAATAATAGCGATTTTATCATTTTAGTTCGAACCAAGTGGCCTTGCATCACTTTTGATGTCATAAATAGTGTATTTAACTGATATACGGTACTTTACCGTATTTCACTATTCATAAAAAAATTCAAGTATTTCAGAAAAATCCCAAAAATTTACCCCAAAAAATTTTCGACGTGTATAATCCAAAAATGAAGTCCATTTTTCAAAAATAATTTTATAAATATGATTAATTTATTATTTAATTAAAATCATAATTTATTCAAAAAACAATAGTCTTAAAACATTTATTTACTTATTCTAAAGCATAGGTATATCATAATTTCACTTGAATATTATTTATATACTATCATAGGTAAGGTTACTATTCATTAGGGTATATCAATATTCATAAGGGCATGTTACTATTCATAAGGGTAGGTTATTATTAAAAAAAATTAAGTTTTTCTTATTGGTCTCCAAATAACTTACTGATCGCAACCGTGTATGTCAGATTTTCGAAATTCACATCGCAGAAGTGAAAAACATATGTTTTAAGGGTCACATAGCACTTAGTAGTTAATTATGTTGTGATTTCATGTGATTATGACATATTTATAATAAAGGAATTTCCATTGAAAAATATTGGGCCGTTACATTCTTTCCCTCTTCAGAAATTTCACCCTCGAAATTTCATTTTACAAACTAGGCCAAAAACAGGTGGGGGTATTTTTCCTTCATTGCTTCCTCCAGTTCCCATGTTGCCTTTTCGTACTTATGGTTTATCCATAGTACCTTGAACAGATAAGTTGTCTTTTTGTGTAGAACTTTGTCTCTACAATCCAAAATTTTCACTGGCTTCTCCTCATAGGAAAGATCATCATCCAACTGTACCACCTCTGAAGAGAGTACATGTGAAGGGTCTGATATATACTTCCTTAAGAGGAATACATGAAATACGTCATGTACTTTCAACATGGTAGGTGGAAGTTCCAGTCGATAGGCCACAGCTCTGACTCGATCGAGGATATCGAAGGGGTCGATATACCTAGGAATTAACTTTCCTTCTCTTCCCAAACCTCATAACCTTCTTCCATCGAGATATGAATAGAAATACCAGGTCTCCAACTTTGAATTCAAGGTATCGTCGATGTTTATCCGCATAACTCTTCTATCGACTTTGGGATTCCTTGATATGCTTCTGAATGATTTTCATCTTCTCCACCATTTATTCGACCATTTTAGATCCTAGCATCTTACGCTCACCGACTTCATCCCAACACGCTGGTGTTCATAACATTTTCCTATAAAGGGCTTCATATGGTGCCATTCAGATACTCGAGTGGAAACTGTTTTTGTAGGAGAATTCAACCAGTGGAAGATGTTGGTCCCATCCTCCTTTGATTTCCATATAACATGCTCTCAACATGTCTTTTAGTGTTTGAATAGTCTACTCAGATTGGCCACCATTTTGAGGATGATAGGCCGTACTGAAGTTCAGTTCAGTGCTTAGAGCATGTGGGAGACTTTTCCAAAACTTTGAGGTGAATCTAGGATCATAGTCAGATATAATAGATAGTGGTACTCCATGAAGCCTTACCACTTCTTTGATGTAAATCCGTACAAGTTGATCCAATGAGAAGTCCTCTCGAATTGCGATAAAGTGAGTTATATTTGTAAGATGATCCACAATGACCCATATAGCATTGTTTCATCTGGATGTCCTTGGAAGTCTAGTGACAAAGTCTATAGTAATGTTCTCCCACTTCCATGATGGTATGGGTAGTGGTTGCATCATCCCCTTAGACTTTTGCCTCTCAGACTTCACTTGTTGACATACCATGCACTTTGATGTATATTCAGAAATATCCCTTTTCATATTGTCTCACCAAAAGTTTTCTCATAGATATCGATACATCTTTGTGCTACCAGGGTGTATTAAGAAATTATAGCTATGAGCATCATCCAATAGTTCATTCTTCAGCTCAGGAATAGTGGGAACACAAAGCCTCTTCCCGAATTTCAAAATTCCACCTTCATATGTGAAGTCAGTCAACTTCCCATCATTTATAGATTTAATTTTCTTTTGAAACTCCTCATCATTAGCCTGCGAACATTTTATCCCTTCCAGTAAAGAAGGTTTGACAACAATTTGAAAAAGTTTTGATGTGTTACCTTCCTTGATAATTACCATATCCATCTTTACTAGATCCATGAACAAAAGATCCCTTTCAACTATCATCTTGTTCAGAACTCCAAGATCCTTTCTGCTCAAATCATCCGCTACCTTATTTTCCTTCCAAGGGTGGTAGTGTATTGTGCAATCATAATCTTTGAGTAGCTCAATCCATCTCCTTTGTCTCATGTTGAGTTCTTTATGTGAGAATATATATCTCAAACTCTTATGATATGTATATATCTCACATTTTTTTCCATAGAGGTAATGTCTCCAAATATTCAGAGCAAAGATTACCACTGATAACTCAATATCATGAGTTGGATAGTTTTTTTTCATGAATTTTTAGCTACCTAGATGCATAGGCAATTACTATATCATTCTTCATAAGGACACAACCAAGTCCTTTCTTTGATGCATCACTATAGATAACAAACCCATCATTCCCTGATGGTAGGGTTAGGATCAGATAGTTTAATAACCTCCTCTTAAATTCTTGAAAAAATTCTTCACATTCCTTTTTCCATACAAACTTAACCCCTTTTCATGTGAGCTTGGTCATTGGGTTGGCTAAACGGGCGAAGTTCTGAATGAAACGCCGATAATAACCTGCTAAACCAATAAAAATACGTACCTCAGTTACATTATTTGGAGTATTCCATTCTTGCACAACTTTTTTCTTTGCAGGATCTACAAATATTCCATCCTTAGAGAAAATGTGGCCCAAAAAAAAACTGATTGGATCCAAAAACCACACTTTCTAAACTTCCCATATAATTTATTTCTTCTAAGTGTCTTCAGAATAGTGCGCAAGTGATTTTTATGATCTTCATAGATTTTAGAGTATACCGGAATATCATCAATAAACACCACTACAAAGTCATCAATATAATACTTGAAAACTCTGTTCATTAGATCCATAAAGATAGACAGTGTATTAGTTAGTCCAAAAGGAATTACTGTAAACTCATAATGCTCATATCTGGTTCGAAATGCTGTTTTTTGAATGTATTCCTTCCTCACAAGCAACTGATGATATCCAGATCAAAGATCAATCTTAGAAAAATATTGGGCTCCATGAAGTTGATCAAATAGATCATCAATTCGTGGAAGAGAATACTTATTATTTATTTTAATAGCATTGATCTCCCTGTAGTCAATGTACTACCTCATAGACCCATCTTTCTTCTTTACGAAAAGAACATGAGATCCCCATGGAGAAATGCTAGGGAGAATAAATCCTTTATCACTCAATTCCTCTAGTTGTTTCTTTAGTTCCACTAACTCCACAGTGGCCATTCTATAAATGGGTCTTTGATATGGGCCTTGAATCAGGAATTAAGTCAATGGAAAACCCAATTTCTTGCTATGGAGGATGTCCAGGTAAATCCTCTAGAAATATATCAATGTATTCTTTCACAATAGGTACGTCCTATATCTGTAAATTATTCTCCTTACCCATATTTATTTCATTACCTTCCTCCCCAATAATTGAATTCAGCAGAGCTACTGGGGGTGGATCTAGATGAGAATCACATGGTGAGGTTTCTGCTCTAAAAATAAGGGATTCTACACCATTCTCGAAAATTTTAACTTCCTTCTTCTTACAATAGATCTTCTCATCATAATTTGATAGCCAATTCATACCAAGAATTATATCATAGTAAACCATGGGTATGATGATAAAGTTAGAAACTAAAGCACATTTTGTGTTACGAGGGGGACTAATCAACATGCCTTTATTGCAATGATACATCCACTAGGAGTTTTGACTGATAAATCCTTTATTAAATCAAATTGGACATATCTAATTTTCCTAGAAAATTGGGAAGATATAAATGAATGTGATGATCCAGAATCAAATAAAGTATTGGATAAGTTTGAGGAAACGATTAAAGTACCTTCCACCACATCATTAGCAACTTCAATATCAGTAGTTGTGATCACATAAGCTTATCCCTACTCCCTTGGCCTTTTCTGTTGCATATTTCCTTGACACTTTGGACAATCATTAGCATAGTGTCCCATCTCCCAACAATTATAGAATTGAACATTAATGGCTTCTTTCTTCTCCTTGTAATCACCAACAAGATGGCCTTTTTAACCACATTTGTAGCATAATTCTTTTCCCTTTAAGCATGCACCATGGTGTTTCCTTCCACAATTATCATAGGGTGGAAATTAAACTCTTCCCTTCTTCCATGTTTCCTTATTTACTTTCCCATAGTTTTTAGATCCTTTTTATTTTCTTGATTTCCCTTAAAGTCATAAGACTTAGAGAATTATTTTTCTGTCTTGATAGCACATGAAACTATATCCTCATATGATGAAAAACTTTGGGAGAACAGTGCCCGCCAGAGGAATGGCTTTAAGACATCAAATAATTGATCAATTTTTCTCCTTTTATTTTGTATGTATTCCACAAAATGTCTTTCTAACCTTGTGAAGTTAGCTTCGTACTTTGAAACATTCTCATCTTCCTTCTACCTCAGATTCAAGAATTGTCTCTCCATATCTGCTCTCTATTCACGAGGAAAGTATTTCTCTAGGAATATTTCTTTAAAATCTCTCCATTCCATATCTTATATTTCTTCCTCCTCCTTTTTGTTTTGTATTAATGACCACCACTGATCTGCATCTCCCGATAGACGATAAACTTCCATGATGACCTTCTCTATTTCATTACATCCCAAAGAAATAAATATCTTCTCAAGGGAACTTATCCACTGCTCAGCTACAAATGAGTTTGAAGTCCCATTAAACGATGGAGGTTATTGTCGCATAAATCAATCTAGCATAGCTCCTCCACGTGGTGGATCTGGATGCTCCATATGGGTAAGTTTATTATTCATAACCTGAGTAAGTTGTCCTAGTATGGTTATGAGTTGCTTAGCACCAGTCACATCACCAGAGCCAACATCATTATCTTGCATCTGAGGGAAATCCCTATAGGGGACATGTGCATTCGTGCAGTTTCCATTCCTTCTATTTGGTGCCATTTCTAGATAATGGAATACACTAGATTAGGTTATGAATCATAATCCATAATCTTAACTTAACAAAATACTTAGCACAAATTGAAATCCTAGGCATGGATAATCCCATAATCACAAAAATGGTTTCTTCGATGAAAATTTTGCATTTAAATCCTTTATAATAGATTTTAAAGAAAATGTGAATTATCCTAATCATATCTCCCGGGAGTGTCATAACCAAGAGTGCTACAAGGCTCGTTGTCGTGCACCGGTTCCCATTCGATTCTAGCTTAAATCAGTGTTTTTGGATTTTACCCCTAGATACATCTGTGCCAGAGCCACCTCTACCTACTAATATCCAGACAGAGATGTATTGCTTGAAAGATCCGCATAATCTATTCATTACCAAAATACCAGGATGTTCATGTCTGTTTATCCTCAAAAGTATCTTAGGGACTCTTCCTTAATCCACGTTTTCTAAATTTGGTTTCCAAGTTTTCTACTAAACTTCCTCTGATACAAAATGTAAGGACCCGAACCCAGTTGCCCAGAGCTGGTGCCTTATTATCAAAAATACAAGGAATAAGAATCCCAAAGGACTGAGTAGTTTAGTATTATTGGAAATAAGATACATAAATAAGTTTATCATTACATCATGAAGGAAAAAACAATACTAATTTATTCCACTAGAAACATCCACGACTCCTAGATTATGCTTGCAAGTCATTCATAATTTACTTCTTCATGTACTGAGAAAATAAAACATAAGAAAGGGGTGATCTCAAATGCTCAGTAAGGGTAAGAAATACAAAAGAAGATAATATAAACATTATACATGGTGAATAATTTGAAGCACGTGCCTTTAAAAACAAATTTGAACACAAAATGGAAGGAATATGAGCTGAGTAAATATTTCCATAATATAACATAATCATGGGTATTATACTAGTCAAATAACCACATGAACTTTCAATTACTAGCTTTATAATGAGGGAAGTGCATATGCTAGTCATTCTGAAACATTTTTTCAAGGCCTTGGCCAAGACGTCTAATGATTAAGGCCTCGTCCAAAATCTATATATCACATTGGGAAAGGCCTTGACCAATTCCACGTCTATTTGTATCATGAGACCTACCAATGAATCAAGGAGATATAGTAGGCCCCACCTATAACATAATAAGTCTAATGCATTCCTCCTATGATCAGGAATAAATATAAACAACATATACATTCATATTGAAATTATCATATGAAATGTAACTATCTTTCCCCAATCACTGAACATAAAACACTAACCATTCCGAGTAATATGATGAATGATTTTAGGATAGATCATCCACAATAGGTTTAGTCATAAAAAATTAAATCAAATATGGTAGATGACTTCATAAATTATTAAACCCAATAATACATAAGAATCAACAAGAGCGTTGAATCAAATGAAAATACTCTTAAAAAATCATTAAGCAATCTTGAGATAAATACTCTTTTATTTTAAAAAGAAGATTTCTTTTGGAAAATTCTTGTATAAAACAAAAAGTGAATTAAGATAGTATTTCATGATAAGATGAGTGTTTTCATAAGTACAATGGTTTCCAAAAATAGATTATAGAGTTCCCTTGAAAATAGATATGAATTTGAGAAATTCCATTTAATTGGGCTTGTATTATGGAAATAGTTTTGAAAGTTTCTTTTAAAACATGTAACTATCCAGAAAATAGGGAAAGATTATAGATGGAGTACATATATAGAATAATCACACATAATTTTTGAGGAGTTCATAATAACATATAATAATTTCATTGAGGTAATTAGACAATGAAAGTAACCCGAATGAACTCAACTCCGGACATGTTATGCTCCCAAACTTAAGCTCATGGAATATGAAATTATTCTTATTAATAACTTATTTAATAACCTATTATACATGTATCATAATTCTGGTTAGTTCATTTATGTCATTATTGATAATTTATTGTATTGAATTCCGTCGTTCCGGAGTGTTCGTTTTCTTTATTTTCATATTCAGTTCACTTGTTTTTAAGTACATAGAATGGATGTAAATCTATAGAATTGAAATTATATATTATTTATGAACATAAATAGGTGTTATTGGTCATTTATATAACTTGGTTACATAAAATGAAGATTAATTATTATATAGAACTTTAATGATAATTGTTTCGGTTAATTTTTGGGTTTTGATTACAACGAACTAAATTTTCTTTATAACTTAATACCATTTGTGAAAAGGGATTACAGAATATTACACAGGTTATATTACATATATAATAATATGGTTCAACCATAACAAGAATGGTTTCATGACCATAATTGAGAATGATAATAGAAATCGAAATCCCATCATCCTTGAATGTGGAAAATTGACACATCTTGGATGGTGTTCTTGCTACTAGTATAAACGAAGGTAAAAGGGAGAGATGATGAAAAATTATTCCACTATCATGAAAAAATTCCAACACATATAAGGTACATGAGTTATCACAAAATTTGGATAAATAGAGGTAATAGAAAAAGAAAACAAATGACCTTGAAAATAAATACAAAGAATTGAAAAGAGGAAATTACCTCTTGAACCAAACTTCCTTGAGATCCTCCTTAAGGGAGAGGTTTTGGTATTTTTATGATACCAAGGATTGATGGATGTGGGAGAGTATATTGGGAGTGTATTTGGACAGAATTTGGATAAGGCACAAGGCTTGAGAGGGGTGAATAGAAGAGGGAGTGAGAGGGGGGTTTTTATAGTGGAGGGAGAGGGGATTTCTTAATATAAAATTCATTAATTTATTATTTCCCCACAAGAAAAGGAATAACGGGTCTTCCTTGAACAATAATAGTAATTTTATCATTTTAGTTTGAACCAAGTGGCCTTGCATCACTTGTGATGACATGAATAGTGTATTTAACTAATATACGGTATTTTACCATATTTCACTATTCATAAAAAATTCATGTATTTCAGAAAAATCCCAAAAATTCACCCCAACAATTTTTCGACGTGTAGAATCTAAAAATGAAGTCCATTTTTCAAAAATAATTTTATAAATATGATTAATTTAATATTTAATTAAAATCATAATTTATTCTAAAAACAATAGTCTTAAAACATTTATTTACTTATTCCAAAGCATAGGTATATCGTACTTTCACTTGAATATTATTTATATACTATCATAGGCAAGGTTACTATTCATTAGGCTATATCACTATTCATAAGGGTATGTTACTATTCATAAGGGTAGGTTAATATTCACCAAAAATTAGGTTTTTCTTATTGGTCTCCAAATAACTTACTGATCGCAACCGTATATGTCATATTTTCAAAATTCACATCACAGAAGTGAAAAATCTTTGTTTTAAGGGTCACATAGCACTTAATAGTTGATTATGTTGTGATTTTAGGTGATTATGACATATTTATAAGAAAGGAATTTCCATTGAAAAATATTGGGTCTTTACACCCGCCGTGTTGACAGAGTGGAAAATTACAGGCATATGTAGATATCTACTGATGCACAAGAAGCCCATCATCCCAATAGGATGGAAACCAGCTATAAGAAGGAATAAATATCTGCTGATGCGTATTAAGACCAACATCCAAATAGGGTGGTAAAAAAATATGAGTAGAGTCAAATTTATATGGATGCGTACAAAGCCCGTAAAACAAATACACTGGAAATAGTGAAGTTACAAATTCCTACTCATGAATATGAATCCCACCAGTCAAATATAGTGGCAACTATAGATGAAAACTGAAAACAGACTCATTCCTCTATCTTGAAACTGGATAATTTCAAGTATTTACTAGAAACCTATAGAGGACTATAGTAGGAACAAAATCCTACTCCGACATCGGAATGGGCCTTCATACTTGTTCTAGCTAAAGATGTATCTCAACACATCCTATCAATGATGGAAGATCAAATGTCAATTACAGACCATATCCTCCAAACATGCCAAAATATCATTTCATCAGTGAAAAAGGTGAGGAACCAGGCCCATGACTCGGTTTCCTTGAATGGAATAACTTACCCAGAAAATGGGATAATCACTCCGGATTAGTTATGCATCTCTACTCTAGTCTAGGAGGGTCGATGGAAATATCCTATGATACACGAACAACCAGATTGTGAATAAATACTTATTCTAACTGGGGGATGTCGGTCCAATATGGTGGATGCTCCAGGGTAGACATATATCCCTACCAAAACCCAAGATGTCCATCGGCATATCCTGATAACGTCATGGGACCCAACAAGATAGGGACCCATATATGATGGTCGTTACCAACAGAAAATGACCCCAGTTACCTGCAAGAGAGCACAAAAAAATGAAATGCGCCAAAGTAAACCAAAAAATGAAGAGCACATACATGATCCTTCTATATTGGAAGATGTAGTTCTTAATTTCCTCGAACATATATCAATAAAGGCTTGAGATCCTACTGGTCCATTACCAAATTATGGAATTGGTATTAGTAGTTGTGAAGACCCTCCCCACAATGTTGCTACTAACAACTCTGAAGGTCCTCTATAGATAATCCACGAGAGCTTACTCCATGGGTCAGGGATGATCGATCACGAGAGCCTATCTCTTGATGCGTGTTAGGGTAGCCCTCACCTTGACCTAAATATCATACAACAAGAAGGTCCTCCCTAGGGTATACACTGTAGATATGATTCTCCCTATAGTTGTTCATCGAGTCATGATGATAGTCCTCGCCATTATGACAGTCATTGCGAAGGCCCTCCCCACAATGAAAGTTTCTATGAAGGCCCTTCCCATAGTAACATCAAGTAATGAAAAGGTACTCCCCTCATTTTAGTATATCTTGAAGGCCCTCCCTAGGATGTACACTAAAGAAATTCTCCCTATAGCTAGATATAAAGTCATGATAGTAGTCCTCACTATCATAACTATCATTGAGAAGGTCCTCTCCTTAGTGGAATCAAGCAACAAGAAGGTCCTCCCCTTGCTGTAGCCCACCTTGAAGGTCCTCCCTAGGGTATACACCTTAGGTAAATTCCCTGCGGTCGGGCATCAAGTTTAAATGGTTGACCTCTCTATTGTAGAACCAATTGATAATGTCCTCCCCAAAATCAAAATTCATACAAGTAAGAAGGACCCCCATTTCTAGGACAAATGTGAGAAATCCATCCTATACTGAGGCAATCATAAAGATAGAGTTATACATATCAGACACTCTATCTATGAAAATTGATATCCTTTCTTAACCAGATGACAGTCCAGGGCTATGCTCATCTTCTGAGCCACCCCCGCCCCATTCACATATCAATGTGGCACCTACCAATCCGACTTCTTGGAACAAAATTATTAAGAAGCAATCAAGCTGGACATATTGAGTATAAGAGTCCCCGAAAGAACAATAGTAGGATATGTTTCTCATGAGAAGAAAACTAGATAAGGACAATATACCAGTGATTTGTTAGACCATGACCACTTCTCACTTTGAAATACTGAGGAATTTTTTTGAGGAATGTATGTATAACATTTTCCTCAATATCTGGACAAATATGCGCCATCAAAAAGAAAAATTCTTTCCCAATGAAGGGTATCCAGACCATGTCAACATATTAGGAGAGATTTTACATCTAATCAACCCAAAATCCCTCCTGTTTTTATGGTGACCACGATTAGAAAGGTGAACGAAAATCCTTGAACTTGCTTGTCTCTACGCACTGCACAAATTTCGTTTCCTCATTGGTGACACCCCATTCGGAGTTCATATTTTGGGACAGGGAGAACATGGAGCTCTACACTTCACCCCACATTCTATTCGGGAAACCTCATTGTAAATGACATCTTGCAATGTCATTACCCAAAGGTAGCAATCAAATGAAATCCCTGCTCAAGAAAGATGGAATACTCAACAAAAATTAGCCCAAAGTAAGTCTCTAAAGCATCAGGCCTGAGGAGATCAAGCCATTGAAAAACTTCTGAGCCAGGTAACTGAGAAAATCTAGTAGGCTTCCCATATAAGTGAATCCAACCAACAAGAAATTATCATGTCTTCAAAATCTAATAAATCCTATGCGGATCCAGTGTCATACTTGGATCACACCCATAAGGGAGAAAATGAAATAAAAAAGGTGGAAATAGCGGCAGCTAATACTGCAATATGAGAAGGTCTAGGGGAATTTTTAACTTGAAATTACCCTATAAGACCAACAAATCTAGGCCGTAGTGCATTAGTGGAAGAATGGGAGCAACCCTATCCTGTAGGGATGGAGAAATTTTTACCTCAAGTTACCACATAATAGAAAAATATCTTTTCCCATCTAGGAAGAATGATGATAAGATAGGTCACCTGTTCCACCCTGTTTGATGGTTTATACCCTTCGAGAGGAAGGCACATTATAAGGTCAGATCAGGATCCCTTTGGGTCAATTTTTTCCAAGAAACCTAAAGAATACCGCAGAATGGAAGGAGAAAGTCCAAAAAAGGATGCAGAAAGCTTTCCTACCATTCGGAACTGGGTAGAAAATCCCTAATGAGGTATGAATCAGTGAACATGGTAAATGTAAACCCCACATATCTCACATGAAATGATACAAAGAGAGAGGATGCAAGAGAATATGGTTCCCTCCTGGAGGCATCCCACTTTGGTCCTGATGGTGTGCATAATCAGAACCAAAGAGCTTTCCTGAATTTGGGTTCCACATTAGTTAATCCATCATTACCCCCTCATGAATCCCCAACAAGAAGAATAATAAATCCTAGGTTGTTTATAAACCACCTTCTCTTCCCCCTGAGAATGTGTCCCTCACTCTCGAGGAAAGATTCTCCAAGAAGGAGGAAGAAATGAAAGAGATCAGGCAAATCAATGATGAGCTACGTCAAGGGAGCTATCATGTCAAATGAGTTTCCCAAGAGGAATTTCAACAAGTGTTCTCAAAAGAGGTGCCCCATCCATAGGCACTAATCATAATAAATGAAGTTAATCTTGGATTCCCATCCAATCCATCACTGGGACCATCAACCTACTTAAATCCATCCCAAAAGGACATTAATAATTCCCTCCATTGGGAAATCATCTAGAGTGTATTTAGGCGAACCCAAAAAGGATACCCCTGGCTGGGTATCCACCCAAAATTCCAGTAGTACTGGCACATCCATCTTTTATCCATACTGCACTTTCCTAATCTCAAGTCTGAAAGGATATGCCTCAAGGGATCTTGAATACTGTCGAGCAATTGATAACTTGACTAGAATCCATGGAAGGCATTGCGCTCTGATACAACCAGAGAATGAACCCTACCCTAATTGGGTGAGAAACGTTCCACCACTTCCAAAATTCAGGAACCCTATATTCCAAGTGTTCAATGGTTTAGGAGACATTAAAAGCACCTAATGCACTATGCCTCTTACTATGATCCCATTATGGGCACCCCAAAGTAGAAAGAAGCAGTGAAACTCAGGTGCTTAGTGCAAACCCTATAGGGTTAAGGCTTCATATGGTATACTAGCATGCCAGCTAACTCAATCATAGGATGGGAGGACCTCTGATGATAGTTTCTCTTCCAGTTCAGTTCGACATTGCCTAAGACAATGATTAGTGATCTCATGAACTACAAGAAGTGAGATAATGGAAGAGTTTCAGACTTCATTTCCAGATGGAAAGGCCTAACTTACTCCCTAAACCAGTCGCTCCCCTAGGATGAAATGCTCTTTATGTGCATTGATAACCTCTATGATGAATAGAAAACACCTCTAATCCCAGTAAAATACATAATTGGATTCCGAGATTTCTCTACCATTTTCCAAAGGATAGAAAACTCTTTGTAGTGGACCAATATCAAGCATTGGGTGACCCTATCAACCCCAGGAAAAAGAACGGGAAAAGTTGAAGCGACTTCTGTCATGCTTAAGCCACCCCAATACTAGTTCTAGTTGTAATGCCTCCACCAAACCACGCGGGACCCCTTGAATGCCAATAGTCACCCCCACCTCAGCAAGATGATTGAAGGGGTGATAAAAGAAATTAGTTTGAGGAATGAAGAAATAAATTCTACTCCCTCTGAGATGACCAAGTCTGCGACTACTTCATATCCGCCATGAATTACAAATTTCTTTAGCTACTAGATCCAAAGCGATCCGATGAAGTGGGTATTGATGACCGTCCAAATTATTGTCCCTATCACTAGATAATGGGTCACACCATCCAAGAGTGCTTCATCTTCAAGGATCTCCTGCAAAAGATAGTGGGTTCCGAACCAGTCAAGTTGAGTCTGCCACCAACACAAGTGGCGTATGTCTCCACCTTAGACCCAAGAGAGGAAGAGGAATGAAAAATAGTCCCAAAAAAGGAGAAAAATTTGATAGTTGGATGACTCAGAAAATAGTTAACCGAGATCATGGAATCCTCCAGGCATAGTTGAAGCAACCGACCATGACCCTAATAGATCCTGATGCAAAACAACCATCATCCTTAGTCCCACAGTCCTCTGAGGGACAAAAAGGAAGAAATTAGAAGCAAGAAGATGATCTAAAACTAAATTTGAAGCCAGTCTTGACACTTTCAGACTTCATAATAGTAGAATTGTAAAAATGAGAACTGCCTCACCAAATGGGATAATGGGAACCACCCCACCAAATTGGACAACAGGCACCACCCCACCAAATGGGACAACGAGCACCGCCCCTCCAAACGGGACAACAAGTATTTCCACACCAAATGAAACCATCATAAGAAGATAGTCAGAAAGAATCATTGTCAGATCAAGAAATGATATTTGGCTCCATTAATTTTATGTACTTGATGGACCCATTATCTTATAGATATTATGGCCACAATCCTGAGTTCCCCGCATCCAACTAGAGAGCCATAAGAAGAGGCTGCAGAGATCGAGGGTTTCTTGGAAGGCATGATCATGGTAGGAGTCAAATTCTTGACCATGCCTTATCTCAAACCATTAACATTGCGGAAACCGACATAAGAACCCTCCAATAGACACAACAGAAACTAGTGTGTTTCTCCGCCCCCACCGGAAGAAATCCAATCCCGATCATCTTGGAGTATCTGTTAGAGGAAGAACAGATGTTCAATTGACCAAGGCATGCAGATGGACCAATTCAACCAAACTTTGAAATCAAAACAACACCATCAACTCTAGTCATAGAGGCCAGACCATCTACGTCCAAAGCTCAATCCCTTAAAGAACCCATGAAAGAGCATCCCCAAGTAGGGAAGCACCAAAATTTAGATTAGAAATATGATATTATGAAACAAATTTCCTCAGTACCGGAAAATATATCGATCCTAGATGCCTTGAGTCTATTCGCAGACCTTAGGGAGGCACTCATAAAAGCCTTACTAAGTCTATAGTAATTTGAGGCTGAAATAGCAGCAACCGAAGTCTATCGAAGAAAGAATAATCCCAAATAATTCCATGCCGTCATCTCACTCACAGATCAGGATGAAGACACCATCATGAAAGGGAAAATAAAACCCTTATATATGTCTGTAAAGATAAATGGCATTAATGTTCAGATGATTTTCATCGACAATGGATCTAGAGTCAACCTCCTCCCACTGCGAACACTTTTCCAGTTAGGCTATGATGAGGACAGTTTAACACCCTACACCAAAAATATGCTGGGATTTGACAAAGGCAAGTAGAAGTCGTTAGGAAGAATCAATCCTAAAACTTGGCTTGGTGACCTCATGTCTGATTTTGAGTTTCTAGTAGTGAAAAAAAGTACAGCCTTCAACATCCTATTGGGAAGGCCCTGACTACATTAGTACACGGTGATTCCCTCATCATACCATCAGTACGTTAAATATAGTGCTAATGGGAAAAAGCAGGACATTTCATACTGATAAATTCCCATTCGAGTCATATGAGTCACATTAGATCTACGTAGGGTTCCATGAACTTAAAGAGAAATAGTCTTTGGATGACGATGTTGATTGGATCATTTCGCCAAATGGATTGGAAATGGATCCTACCGATCCCCTCCAACAACTTGGTGGAAAGTATGTATTACCCATCAACCAGGTTGAGTACATAAGTTCAATCTCAGATAAAGACTCATTCTCTTGAATGATTTTATTTTTTTCTACCAAGTCCAAAGACTCTGAAGAGAACACCGACTCCTATGATGTCAGGGAAATCCCAAACAAAGATGCTCCTAGCCCATCCTTGGAACCTCAGATAGTTCCCTCCTTACTCACTAAGGTAGAAGATGATTTCTCTCCCAACACTTGAGAGTTCATATAAAGAATCATCTCTCCATAAAAAGAGTAATAAGATTATAAAGAGGATGATGAAGAAGAATAATCCCTCAAATATTCCCCTCCTTCATTCGAAGAAGGTGTCTCCACCACAATTAATTAACTTAGGGAGATAAAACTGGGCACCGAAGACGACCTGCGACCCACTTTGATTAGTGTGGCTATGCCTTTAGATGAGAAATAGGAATATACATCCTTCCTAAATAAGAATCAAGATGTTTTTTCTTGGAACTACACAAACATTCCAGGCCTCAATCCCAAGGTCGCCACTCACCATATGGATCTACTGGAAGACCATCATGGCTATAAACAGGTAGCTAGAAGGACCCACCTAATGCATGCTGCCAAAATAGAGGATGAAGTTAACAAAATAATCAAATAAAAATTCATCTAGGAAGTATAATATCCAATATGGATACCAAACATAGTCCCTAAAAAAAAGAATAATGGGAAGATTAGAGTCTGTATCGACTTTAGGGACCTCAATCAGCACCGCTCGAAAGATTATTTCCCAGTCCCGATCACAGAATTGTTGATCGATGAAACTGCCAGATACGAGGACATATCTTTCATGGTTGGTTATTCTGGATACAACCAGATCCAAATGACCCATGGAGATGAATAATATACCACTTTTAGGGCCACCTAAGGAGTGTTATGTTATAAGGTGATGCCCTTTGGTCTGAAAAATACCGGTGCTACATATCATCATTCCATGCATCGCATTTTCAAGCCCTTATTGGGAATATTAGTTGAGTTCTATATTGACGATATGGTGGTTAAATCACGATAGTGCTCAAACCACCTAACAAATCTTGAAACTTTCTTCAACAAACCGTGACAACATAATTTAAAGATGAATCCCCTAAAGCGTGCTTTTGTCATTACCTTTGGGAAATTCCTCAGCTTTGTCATATGCCATCACGACATCAAAGTCGACCCTAAGAAGATAAAATTCATCCTTGGAATGTCTCTAACTCACAAACTTACTAAGTTTAGGGGTCTCTAGAGGCACCTAGCATATATCTGATGCCTCATATCCAACCTTGTGGGTAAATTTTTTCCTTTCACCAGGTTAATAAAAAAGGGGTTACATACGAGTGGGATAATTATTTTCAAGAATCATTCAAAAATATTAAAATATATCTTCTAATACCACTGGTGTTGATTCCACCAATCAAGGGGAGACTAATCATTTTGTACGCAACCGCCTTGGAATGGTCATTAGGTGCTTTCTTCAAGAAGAAGAATGATGTTGGCAGCAAGAACAATCTCTATTACCTCAGTCGAACAATGATCGATGATGAGACTTGATATTCAAGAATAAAAAAGAACTTCCTAGCCTTAATATTTGTAGTTTAGAAATTTAGGCATTACCTGCAGCACCACAAGGTCCATCTAGTCTTTGGTTACAACCTGCTCAAATATATCCTTAGCCATATCATGCTAAATAGATGCCTATTACGGTGGGCAGTCATCCTAAAATAGTTTGACATATGGTATGTGATCTAGTAATACATAAAAGTCCAAACATTAGTAAACTTCATAGAGGATCACCCCATAGAAGAAATAACCCCATTGGATACTGAATTTCCTGATGAAGAAGTATTCTCTACCTAAGAGGGTCCCTAGGCATGGGAAATGTACTTCGACGGTGCTTCCAGGACCCCAAAAGGGAAAAGGATAGAGGATCCCAAGATAAAAAAGTAGGGTTGGTTTTTATACTCATATCCCTAGAAAAGACCATCTTGCCTTACTCCTTCCTGCTTTTAGAGGGGTGCAAAAATAATGAAGCAGAATACCAGACCCTCATTAAAAGCTTGTAACTGGAACTTCATGCACGAGCCGAAAACCTAAGGATAAAAGGTGATTCAGAGCTGGTCATCAAGCAGGTCAACGGGGATTATTACGTTAAGAAAGAAGTATTCCCCCCTTGATGAACCATGTTTGAGGAATGATGGAAAAATTACCTTCAAATCTGACACTAACCTATGTCCCCCAATCATATAATGATCAAGATGATGCATTGGAAAATGTAGCTACAACCTTGGATGATCTAGACCAGGATAAAACAATCATCAGCATTACCCACCATTGGATGGTCTTAAAATTTATTGAGAATAATATATAGAATATTGACGAGATTATCCCCATTTATGATCCTTATGGTCACACCATTAGTTGGATGACCCCCATTGCAAATTATCTCCAAAGGGGGAACTCCTGAAAAATAGGGTCGGAAAGGAACATGTCTAGAGGCGGGCGGTGAAATTTGTTTTGTATAATAGAGAAAACCAAGAAAAGCTTTTTTATAATTGAGGCCTTGACAGAGTCCTTTATAGGTGCATCTATGGAGAAGAGATTGCTGCCGTTATGAAATAAGTGCACACCAAAGATTTTAGAGCACACCAATTGACAACCAAGATCTCCCATAAAATTCAAAGGCTTGGATACTGTTGGTCCACTATGATATAGGATTATTCGACATTCACCAAGAAGTGCCATTCCTACCAAGTTCATGACAATTTTATTCACCAACCCCTGAAGATACTTCACACAGCTAAGTGCTCCAGGCCATTTTTTTGTATGTGGGATGGATGTTGTTGGACCATATCCCTCCACCACAACCATCCAATTCAAGTTCATTCTCATAGAAACATACTTTTTGTCCAAATAAGATGAATATATGCCCCTTAAAGAGGTCAGGGAGTAAATAATTGTTAGCTTTGCGAAGGCCAACATCATTACTAAATTTGGCATTCCTCATACAATATTGATAGACAATGGCACCAACTTATGCTCTGCTAAGTTGGAAAAGTTATACTAGGAGTATGGAATCAAAGCCAATTGTTCATCCCACTACCATGTAGTAGCCAACATGTAGATAGAGGATTTCAACAAGGATCTTTACAATATACTTGAGAATATGGTAGATAAGGATAATAAATTGTGGCCATACAATCTTCTTCATTCTTTATGAGCTTACCAGAACATGACCTATACTGCCACCCAGGAAACCTTGTACTCACTAGAATACAAGACATAGGCAGTTTTCCCATTGAAGTTCAATTTCCATTGATCCACATTGTTGTTTTTGATCAAAAGTCGATGGATGAGGAATCCTAGAAATGGTTTGATGAGTTGGAACAACTTTATGAGAAAAGGCTACACACTTATCACCATTTGGAATTCTACCAAAATAGTATCACACAAGCCTTCAACAAAAAGTTTTTCCTTAGGTATTTCCTCGAAGGAGAGATGGTGTTTGTTCTCAAAACCACGATGATACTTAGTAATAAACCCCAAAAGCTTGATCCAAAGTGGGAGGGACCATATTTCATACATAGGGTCTATTCCAATGAAGCATACACCTTGATATCAATAGATGGAAAACTCATCACGGCTCCCACCAATGTAAGGTTTATGAAGAATTACTTCGTGTAACAATGACATATACAGTCTAAAATCTATAACCCTAAACTATGAGTTATCATCATGACCATATGATGTTAAAATATATGGTATTAATCCCTGAAACATGACATTAAACTGCGATTCCAATGTCCTCACTACATGAATCTAAACTGCACAACATAGAATCCTAGCTACAAGATGTTAAACCACATAGCATAAATCATCCTAATTGCATGATGATAAACTACACTGTCCCCAAATAACTAAATAAGGATTGATTCCCATTCATCAGTGGGATACTTAGAGATGCCTTGACCCTCGATCTTGGATCAACCCCCACATGAAAAAATCCCTCTATTGTATCCTCTATCTCCCCATATTATGATATAAATCCTTGTCACTCATTGTTTCTCACATCGAGTATAAATCACGTGAGCATAGGATCAGTGGTAAGGATTCCCTTACACAAAAAAACTATAGAGGAATATGATAGACTCGAAACCCATAGTAGATGAAAACAAAATTTCTCTACTCTTACGTCTGAGTCAGATCAGTATAGGGAACATTTAGAACTACGTATGGCTTGATTCCTACCCTTGCAGGATACATAGTGATGCTCAGATATAACATATGGACCCAACCACCAATTAAAAAAAATCCCCTCTCATGTCCCTACATGTGGACCAGACCTTTATAGGGAACATTCAGAACTATGTATGAATTGATTCCCATTCATCAGCGATATACATAGTAACGCCCATATCCTTAATCCTGATCCAACCGCCAAAAAAAAAAACAATTCCCCTTACTCCGTTTATAGGTCAAACTTGTACAGGGAAATCCAAGAAAGGTCCTAACCATATGACATTAAACTGAAAGGTTCCTCAAGATTTATGTGCGGTCTGATTCTCAATGTTATGAGATCCCACACATGCCCCCAATTTCCTGTACAATAAATTTAAAGAAATTATGGAAATTTCAAGTTTGAATTCCGACACTCATAAGGATTAAAAAGATCATGCTTCACCATACATATGAGTCAGATATATGTAGAAGCTTCAGTAGTTCATGGTTGATCACAGTCTAGATATTTTTACATTCCCAAACACATATTCCCCATTTTTCAAACTCCATACTCCGGGAAATCTTGGGTCCAAATAAAAATTCATTGACATCGAATATGGAAGTACAATGTCCTATAGAAACCTTTGTTTTACTATACACATAATTACCTTGTGGTTCTACATATTATTCTTACAAGACAACCATCAATCAAAGGCAAATTCATCCTCAGGAGAGTCCTCTCCAACCATCGTATTCCCAATGGCTTCCAATCCCTTTGTAATTCATCATAATCCAAGGGCCCCTCGAGACTATGGTTTACAACTTCTATAAAAAATCATGTCTAAGTAATGATAAAATATCCTGACCATGATTAAATCAAATATATTTATGGTCTTTGTGAAAAAATTTCCTTACTGCATGACTCTAAACTGCACAACATAATTTCCTCACTGCATGACTCTAAACTGCACAACATAATGTCCACATTGCATGACTCTAAACTACACAACAAAATGTTCATACTACATGATGCTAGACTATAAGTCCAGAAGTGTCCCGGTTTCATGACATTAAACTACACTGCTTAATGGTAATTCTTAGATTCCTCTCTTGGCTTGGCCTCCTCAAATGACATGCCTTCCCCTCTAGCATGACGACAGTACCTCTGCAAGGAATGTTCATTGGGAATACCTCATAACTTGGTTTCCCCATGAGGATATGTGTGGTGGACCCAAACTCTATGATCTAGACCCATCCATAGAAGATATTGAAATGCCCCCTTTCTCTGCGAACAATTTAAATCAAAGTGTAGAATCCCTGGACAAGTGCTATATATAGGGATGATTAGGAGTGGTTGTATTTCCATTATTTCATATTGACATTACCTTAAATCCACCCTATATGATGATAAATTGTGTGGAATTTGTCCTTGTTATATGACGTTAAACTACATAACATTGGTTTAAGCCTAAAATGCTCCCTTCAATTGATTATTCTATTCTTAAGTAGTGATCCAAAATCCTTGTAATCCCTTGTTTCTCACATCGATCATAGCTCACGTGATCTTAGGAACCTCAGTAGAGGATCCACCACGACATCATGGTGAATCTATTTAGGAGTTTTGGCCCTAGTAGAATGACCCTAAAAGGCATGTTATGGTTCCCTTCCCTATAAGGAACCCCTATTCCTGGCCATAAGACATTAAACTATAGGGTACTCCAGAGATGGGATGAATTCCTCAACCTGTGTATGAGTCAAATCTATATAGAGGATTACCTGATCCCATGAGTGAATCATAGACCAAAAGTTTCTAATGTATTCAGATACACTCTTACCATACATAAAACTTCATGCTTTGAGTAATCTTGAATCTCCATAATCTTCCATGGCCATCGGATATAGAAGAATAGTGTTCTATGGACACCTTTGTTTGACTATGCACATCATGCCTCAGTGGCTCTATATATGTCACCTACAAAATGACTATCAACCAAATGAAAATTAATCCTAAAGAGAGTCCTTTCCTACCTCAATATGCCTAATGACTTCCAAGCCTCATGACATACCTCCTGATTCAAGAGCCCTCAGAGTCATGGTTTACATTCTCTTTCCTACTCACATCCTAGACACATCAGAACATCCTAGCCCGATTCACCTCTAGTCTCTCTTAAGGATTATGTAAAATAAAGATACCCCATCCATATGCATGAATTTGATCAGCGTATGAAAAATAAATACCCCCACTTATTTTTGAGTTTCAAATTAAAGTTAATCCAAAGAATTTCCCTTTTCATGCTTAGGTGCACCCCTTTTCAGAGGCCATATGCCATGTTCAGAAAGGTCCAAATCTCCATAATCCTTCATGGACATCGAAGATGGGAGGCCAGTGTCTTGAAAACACCTTTGTTTGACTATGAACATCATGACCTAGTGTCTCTGCATATGTAGCCTATAAAACGACCATCAACCAAAGGTAAATTCACCCTTGGGAGAGTTCTTTCCAGTTTCCATATGACCACATGACATTTATGTCCCATCTCACTCCTAAAATTCAGAAATCCCTTGGATTACGGTTTACATAATTTTCCCCTTTAAAATTCCCAAATATGAAAAGAATTTCTAATTGAACTGAGGAATCATTTATTCTCCCTTGGTCAGAGTAAAATGATCCCCCATAAAAGGTTTCAAGTGTCCTAGTTGTATGAAGTTAAAATATACCATTCACTGGATCTCCCTTACACAAGTGAAATTAATGTGAGAGTGATTTCCCATTCAAAGACAACACAAATTTACCTAATACTTTAGAACATCATCCCTCATATAGGCCACCCACTATGGTCCCCAACCTCAAAACAAATCCAAAAAGTTATAAATCTCCCAGGCCATCGGATATGGAAGGCTAGTGTTCTGTAGACACCTTTGTTTGACTATGCACATCATTCCCCAGTGGATCTGCATATGTTTCCTAGAAAAAAACCTTTAATCA
This sequence comes from Viscum album, assembly GCA_963277665.1. Lineage (NCBI taxonomy): Eukaryota > Viridiplantae > Streptophyta > Magnoliopsida > Santalales > Viscaceae > Viscum > Viscum album. The sequence continues at coordinate 269,111,592 of OY728164.1, read as the reverse complement.
AAGTCAAATTAGTCCCTTGGAGAGTCCTCTCATGCCTCCATATGCCTAAGATGTCTCCCAAGCCTCATATACATTTAAAACTCACAAATTCAGGGTCAATAAAAATCCCTCATTCGTGTCTGAGATTATTAAGACATTCCCAAATGATGAATCCCAAATTAGGCCCCATGCCCATTAAGTTTGGTCAAAGATGTTCAACCTAAAACATCAGTAATAGGTCTAATTGGAAAGACTATAAACCACCAATGGAAAAAATAAAATACTTGAGGGAGTGAAAACCCGTAAAGGGAACCCCTGGATAAAAGTCGAGTATTAACTCGCTAAACCTATACTATATACGGTTTAGGCAAAAAATCAAGATATTACTCAAAAGAGACATAAATCTCATTAGGTCAAAAACCTGCAAAGGGCGGTCTAAACAAAAGTCAAGTTATACTTGCTAAACCCATACTGAACAGACTTAGGAAAAAATTATGGTAACAATGAAAAAAGACACAAAAGTTCGTGAGTATTTCTATAAAACCCCATCAATAGTCAAACTATGCTTCCTGAGTCCCTTGTATCATGAAAAAAAATTAGAGTATTATCTTACCATTTAAGTCGGGACCTCTTCTACATTAGAATAACATCCTCTTTGTTCTGATCGGACCCCATTCCAATGTGGGGAATTTGTAGGGTCCTGAAAATCTAGCAAAGTGAAGGAAAATACTCTCACAAGTTGGGAGAAGACAAGAAATACATGATTGGATTGAAAAATTTAGAAGAAAAGTTAATAAATTAGGATCAGAAAAGGATCCAAGCTTTTCCGTACACTGATTATTGGGAAAGGTTTGAGGAAGGCATAAAACATGAACCACTGGTACGCGGATGGCCTATGACGCGCTGGCTCGTGAGGCGTTGGACAACAAATGAAACTATTAATAGTGAATTTCCACCCATGAACTGAAGATACCATGAAACATTTTCTCTAGTGAGAATATGATAGAGGTACGCCCCACACACCATCCCCATGAGCGATGTGATTCGTAGATGAGGAGAATCCAGTGACATCCCACACCTCCAAAAATCATGGTTGGGAGAGTAATATATGGGACAGATTTCCTCTATGGGATTTCGCAAAAGGTCCTATGTGAATTACAGATACAGCTTCCCTGACACTCTATAAAAGGACCACCAGGGGAATTGAAAAAATGGGTTGAAGAAGATGGGGAGAGAGCTCTGGGATGGTATAAAAGGGGACGAAGAACATAGAGGCTGTGGGAGAAATTTATACCACACTCGAAGCAGTTTGTGGGATTCCATCCCACATCTATAGTAGTTCATGGATTCCATCCCATGAACTATAATTAGTTCAAAGAATCTATCTCGTGAACCATATGCGGGTGGCCCTTCATGAAACTCCTTCCCGTGAACCATATTCGGAAGACCCTACGTAGCCAACCAACAAACCAATAAAAAATATAATAAAAATGGTTTGCGGACTCCCTATGCAGAATACAGTCCGCGTCCAACTATTATTCGGCCAATATCTTGTGAAACCCCCTATGCAAAAAATAGTCTATGTACTATCCTACACAACCATATTCTTTGCAAAAAACATCCTTCGCGGATAGACAGTTCACAACCAGCTCCTATGCAGATGCTCCTATGTGGCCATCTCTGACGCGGATAACCCTATGTGGAAAACCGTTCATGCACACCGATCCATATCATGGGGGCTGCACCACCGCACCCCCACTCAAGATCTATTTTGGGCTGGTCCCTTCACTACCGTCACTTACCCCCATGAAAAATGGAGATTCGCACCATGAACTTTTTGGGCTGGGTCGACGATATTTTCCATTGCACCCTTATACAACTCAAACATCCTTCCCTTAAATACCATGAGAAGAGACATTACTCATTTAAATTTAGAAAAAACTATCACCTAACTCCTATGCTAGGTTTCCCTAGAACTCCTTGGACAATCACAACTTGAATGTTTCTTAAATGCCCAGACACATCCTTTCCATCCATCAAACTCCATGTCTCTGGTGATTCTGGATCCTCATAAACCTCCCTAGACATCAGAAGAGGAAGGAAAATGTCTTATAGATATATTTTTTTGACTATACACATCATGCCCTGGTGGCTCTGCATATGTTTCCTACAAAATGACCATCAACCAAAGGAAAATTAGTCCTTAGGAGATTCATTTCCTACCTCTGTATGACTCAATGGATTCCATACCCCATATCATTTCTCATGATCTGAGAATCCCTAGAGTCATGATTTACACTTTACTTCTATCTCATGTTTGAGGAATGTCATAACATCACAACCCAATTATCCTACAACTAATCATGGATACGATAACAAACGGTCCAAACTCTATGACCTTAAACTTTGAGTTATCGTCCTAACCACATGATGTTAAAATGTATGGTATTAGTCCTTACAAAATGACATTAAATTATGATTCCATAGTCTAATATATATGACAATAAACTATTGTATATTGGGTGATTTCTGATCTTTATAAACCTCCCCAACCATAAGAAATGGAAGGTCAGTGTCCTGAGGATACCTCTACTCAACTATGCACATCATGCCCCGATGGCTCTGTATATGTTGCCCACAAAAATGGCTCCTCAACTAGAGACATATTCATCCTTATGAGAGTCCTCTCTTACCTAAATACACCACAATGGATTCCAGGCCTCATATCATTTATCCTAATCTGAAATCCTCCATAATCATGGTTTACACATTCCGCCCTCTCATGTCCGAGGTACGTCAGAACACCGAAACATGATTTTACTCCATTTAATCATGGTTTATATAAAAATTGGTCCTCATAATATGACCCCAAATTGAAAGACCCCAAATAGTCCTATCCACATGGTGTTAAACTGTATGGAACTTCTCCCTACAATACAACATTAAACTATGATGTCATCATCCAGGATACAAGGCACAATATACCCCATATTACATGTCAGGGAGCTAACACTGAGGTAAGTATCTAACCTTATGAGATCCGAGCCACATGACCCCGAATATAATCCCACATTAAAGGGTTCATTGCTCCTCACCCTCTCCCACCATCACCTCGAATTCTTACACTATAGTCCTAGAATCTCCCATTAGTGAGAGAGAAGATATGTGGTTTGTTTAATCTCTCACATTCTCTTGTTTCTCACACCAAGTATGACTAATGTGGGCTTAGAGATTTGTGATTAATATAACATCCATGCCACCAACCCATTCATTAATTGTGATAACTCTAATTCCCATTGAAACTGAGATACGTAGGATTCCTACTTGAAGGTTCGAGCTTAAAGGGGTTCCCTTCCGAAAGGGTTCACCCAATCATGTCCCCTCAAATGGGAACCTTCCATGTGTAATCCCCAAACCGTAATAAACTATGTGAACTCTGATTCCTATTCAAACCAAGATACATAGGACACATGCTTGAAGGTTCGAGCTCAAAAGGGGTTCCCTTCCAAATAGGTCAGCCCCAATTATACCCCCAACAAATGGGCCTCCTCCCAGGTCTAATCCCCAAGCTAACCGAACTACATGGGCTCTAATTTCTCTCCCAAGGATACATAAGAATCCCATATTATGGTCCTAATCCCAACATCAAATCACCTTCTATCCCTCATGGATGACGGTAAACTCCAGAGTGCCTTATTGCACAGATTAAGTTAGCATTGCCTCCATAACACCAAATCTATGTATATCCATGATGATCCTGTAAAATAAGGGTAACCCATGAATACAATCTTTGGGAATGAACTAAGGATTAAAAAACATATTAATATGACTTAAATCTATAATAGAGTCCCATAATAGGCAATAATTCCCCCCAAAAGGGTTCGATGAGCCCAACCTTTCATCCTCTCGACTAATGGAGTTCTTAAGTGTCGTTAGCCAAATCATCATCTAACAAGAACCTTACTTTGGAAAGCAAGTCCATGAATCATGTATACTATGGATGTTGGGTGTTTTTGGATCTACGAATAAACATGTTGAAGACCATCCGAGGAAGTCATATCCTAAGAGGACCGATTTCACAAATACTTAACCCCATGAAATCTCCCGCTGGGACCATTTGGATATGGAACCTCCTTCATAATGTGGAAGGGATAAACTACCCAGTACCTTTGGGGTCAATCCAATCCCCCTAAGGGATAACAATGAGGATCGGGTTGAAAAAATATGGAAATGGGAAAGTCTCTAAAATAACGGATGAATGCTCGTCACCCATCAGACCATTCTTTTCATTTTACCCAAACCCGTAAATGCGCTACCTCAGAGGCGAAACAACTATCCACCCCATGAAATAAAAAGCATGTAACTTCTACAGTTTACTAATAAATAAGGAGAGTGCTCAAATCCCCTACATCATTTGACACTTCTAAAACCATTGTAGAAGAGTAAGATGAAGAATATCACTCAAAAATCCTGAACCACGCTAGAAACACCCCGATAAACCTAATATAAAAAAACTAATAATAAAATCTATGACCCATGTGCACTTAAAAGAGTGATAAAACATTTCTCAAAGTTCAAAAAAAAAAACAGGGAGATAACTAATAAGGGAAATAAGGGAAACTCACTTCAGACCACCACCATTCAATATATTAAAGTTGATATCTAACACTAATCAATGTGGTCACTAGGGTCGCACATTTGGAAATATAAGATTAAGATAAATCAATAAAAAATAGTAAACTTCATATATAATTATGAATTTATACCATCATTGGAAAACATTGAGTTACGGTGTGACATGACATCATTAGGCCATGATAGGTACATCTCAAACTTCCCGTTAAAAATCATGTTGTGTATTCTCCATATCTCCCCCACTTAAACTCAATCAACTTTACAAATCTAATAAGACCAAGGAAGTTTCATATTGTGACCAATGCGCTATGGTGTGATGAAACCCAAATAAGAATAACTAAAAAGTGACCTCTAGGTTCTCATGATGTTACATAGGAGAAAATTCCACGACTAAATAACTAGAAAAATCTTTGAAACTAGTCTTCTAGGATCTATGCTATGGTTTATAGGGATTTTCCATGGTTCCCATCAACAAAAAATCTTATAAACTACCCAAAAAAGCTTATTTAATGACAAAAAATTCACACAAGGACCAAAAAAATTAGAAAATGGTAAAAAACATAAGATTGATTCCCTAAAAATCATAATCATCCTTTTAAAATTTCCTTTTAACCCCTTTATTACATGACATCTTCTGTTGTGTCATGGCCACAATCCTATCATGAAAACCAACTCCCATGGACCAAGCTCTAGGGATAAAACACCTCCTCTATGTTGAAACACATTGACTGTATATCTACCCCTCTACTACCCTAATCTATTCACACTATGACTCACATGGTTATGTCATGACCTCTTTCTCCTTATTGAAAACACAACTATAAATCCACTTCTCTCCCTTTAATATCATCTTGAAACCTAAAACAACCAAATCATATAAAGTAATGGGTAAAAAATATTCATGTTATTACATTAGATACCTCTTTAACAATTATGATCCCAAATAATTAAAAAAAACTTAGATAGGAACCAACAACAGCTTACCCAAACACTCCTCCTTGTGAGATACCTCTAAAACAAAACGATTCCATTAAAAAACACAATCCACATAAGGATAGATAATATCAAATAACGAAACTATAAATAAGCATACTAATTAATCCAATTCCACATAAAAAATCCCAAAAACGAAAAATTTAACAAGGTTCAAAACAGCACACAATATTGAGCATGTATCTATGACTAATGAGCCCATGAATCTTTCTACAAGCCACCATGCCTCCAAAAAATATCTACCAAAGGAATAACACATGCATACAACACCTTACTATGACAGTCTTGAATCTCAATAACTCACTACTCAATTATTGTGTCATTATTAATATCCAAATCTCCTAAAAAATTAGATGGCAATCATCATGAAGATATTAACAAAGATGCAATACATGAAAGAAAATTTTGGATCTGACTAGCTGTGGAGAGAGCATTAATTGATATGCCACCTTATCAACATACCCTAACACCTCGAAGGGACCAATGAATTAGAGATATAGTTTAATCCACTGACTAAACTTCATATACCATGATGTGGGAAAACCCTTAAGAACAAATTACCACTAAAAATAAACACCAAATGTCTTCTTCTTAGATCAAAAAAAGACTTACAATGGTACCATGCCACATTCATCCAATCCTAAATCATCTAAACCTTTTTGGAAATTCTCTACACTAAATCTAATCCAAGGACCATTGACTCTCCAACCATAGTCTATTATAATGGAGAAATTTAAGGCCTCCCATACAAATCCTCAAATAGGTCCATGATAATGGAAGTGTGGTATCTACTGTGATAAGAAAAATGAGAGACCATTTTGGGATATACTGAACACTAGGGGGGGGGGTGAATCAGTGTTGAGATTTTTTTTACTAATTATAAATTTTATCCATTTTACCTCTTAAACCTATTAGGATCTTGATTATTCTATTCTCTTTTCCATATCAAATTAAAGTATATGAAATTATGTAAATAATAGAACATGATATTTTTACAAGGTTCAATACTCAATAAGAGTATATATTCCTTGAAATGGTTTGGAAATAATCCATTACCCCAAAACCACTAGAAAATAATCTTTTAATGTGGTTATAACAATAAGGGAATAACCTTTCACTTGAATTTCACTATAGTCAACTGTTAGTGCTTGTGGTCCCAATATAATTACAACTCCTCACCTGTTCTTTATACTACCCTTGTAGATAGTCTTAAACTTTTTAAGATTCTTTTTAACACCAATAAAGTCTTTCACCCATTGATACTTTTTGATGGATGTCACAATGCAAGTTTGATCTTCTCTTCCAAACTATTCACTTGTTACTTCCAAAAAAATGGGCAAGTAACTATTATTATTATTATTATTATTTGTAGTATAAAAATTATATGAAAATTATTATATAAAGACCCCGACCCTAGTATCCTAGAGTTGGTGGTTTATTTATTACATTATAACTAGATATAAGGAATCACATTCTGAAGGACCAAATAGTTTAGAAGTTTTGGAAAACTAGATATATAATTGAACCTCATTTACATTTTAAATCACAAAAATGAAACATATAATATTCTTTTAGAACAACATTATTCCCTTTATCATATCCCTATATATTAATCATAACATACATATTGGCATCATGGGGAAAGAAACATAAGAAATGGGTGAGCTCAAATTCTCTATAAGGGTATCCGTACAATAGAAGATATATTGAATAAATAAGGTATAATTAAAATTAAAAAGAAAATAACCCAAACACAATCTATTTAATCAATAACTTGAACATAAAGAATAATATTATAAGAATAAGTGATAATAAAAATAATTCCATATAAATAATAACATAATCTTTAAACTTATCCATGAATATTTTAACTAATTGAATAATCACATGGACATCAACAACTAATCTCATAACAAGGAAATTTATAATGTCATCCATCATAACCATGCTGTCAATTCCTCATTCCAATACATCTTACATAAATGGGTAAGACCTCATCCATATACCCAAGATAGTCTATCTCATGTGACCTATTGATGCATTGAGGGGCTATAATGGGTCCCAACTTCAACTTATTAATTCAAATTAATTCCTCATATGAAAGGGGTGAAACATAATAAACATAAACATTAATATTTAAAAAGTAGCTGATGAAGTGTTAACAATTATCGTAATCAATAAACATAATCATAAACCATCCAGTGTAATATGAATGGTATCATACTGGCACATCACCAGTAAAACTAATCATAAACCATATGGATAAATAATAAGGACAGTAACATTACAACATATTCTCAATAGAGAATAAGTGAAAATAAGGGTTGTTGTTATTGATGAATAGAAATTCTATAAAGATATAATTAAAAAAATTATTGATGAAAATAAACTTTCCACATTAAAAATCGCTTTTTAAAAATAAAAATTCACAAAGTATTATAATAATACCCAGCAAGTCCAGTCAGAAGCTATGATCCTGACCATTTATTAAAATAAAAGAAAAATTACAGAGAAACAAAGTATTATAATAATACATTTCATTGAAAATAACCTTTGAAACATATAATGAAATATTTGAAACACTGAGTGGTCATGAAGGTGGGAAACTATGTACATTCCATATAATTTAAAAAATATTCCTTTGATACACTACTAGAAAATGGGGAAATCTACATAGAGTTATACCTAGGGTTTATAGAAACTATGGGTATAACTTTTATGAAGTATATCTATACCCACCATTTATGTAAATTGTGGGTATAAATATTCCATCCCAATAGTTTTTTAAAAACCATTAGGATATATTCCTATATATTTTCCCAACCTACAACCCCATTTCACTTTTCGAGCCATATATCCCCCTTTAGTTGTGTTGTGTTATTCCCTCAGCTAAGGAATGATGAAGAAATACCCTCCTCTAGTGTTCTCCCCTAATTCGTTGATTTTATAATTCTGATCATCATTGATAGTGAGTTCCAAACCATTATTATATTCTAATGATTATTGTTTTCATTTATATCTACGCATGCAAACCTAACCAAGATAAAATTAGTTCATAATTCTTATAGATTATTTGAAATAAGGTTCATTATGGGTGATTTTTTATTTTTTGGATTTTGGTTTACTAATTGTAATTTAGATGAGAATTTAGTATCATGTTGTTGTATATTTGTGCGTGATGTTTGATTTTTCATTTTATATCCATGATGGGAGTACCAGTATATTCGTAACCACCATATAAGGTTGATTTTTTAATTATTAAACCAACCATTAGTTAGTGAACAAACTAACATGATTTTATGTATAATATTCCCTCTCCTACTCTACATGTTATTATTTATTTTTATATATTTGGTTTTCGATATATATGTCGACACAAAAATATTGAATTTATGGTATTGAGTTTTTTATCAGGCCTTATACATTAGGGATGTGGGTACTAGTTGGTAGGAGTTAGTGTAACAACTTGAACCTTTTAAATGATAATTTTTTCCTAAAAATGTGTGTTATATTATACTCCAAAAAACTATATCTATTTAATAATGATGTAGTATAAATTGAAATGTGACCATTTAATTTCGACATTTATATGACCATTGGTCAATATGAATACTGGAAACCATACTATTAAAAATAATTTTAACGTTATAATTAGTGTTATTAATATAAATGATAATGGTTAATTAAAATAGAAAGGAGAAACAATGGCTTCAACCAATAGAGTCGTGCCATACAAATACCATTTTTTAGATATTAGGAAAGAGGTAGAATAACTAGGTTTCACTCTTAACCAATCCCAAGATGAGCTACAACATGTTAATATTGAATGAAATCGCATATGGGAGAATTTCAAGTTAGTGGAAATTACCACTCAGACGATGTTATCTGAGCCCCCCTAAGAATCTATCACCATCACACATCTTACCATTAGGTTCTATGTGGTTTTTATAAGGGGTTATGTTTCGAGGCCCTAGTTACTTAAAGTGTAATGAAAATTTATAAATAAAATTTACATTCCATCAATTCCATTTTAAGAATAGTTTTTCTTAATAAAATTGAGTTAGAATTTGATAAATTGATTTTTCAGACAAAAATTATACTTTTTAGAAAAGATATAAATATTATAATAAACTAATATATTATTAATAATACTTATTTTAATTAAATATTATGGTTAAAACACTTATATTTAAATATAAATGATAAAATAATTTTGTTTTTTCAAGTGTCAGAAATTCCACTATGCAATTTCACTATGCATTTTCTATTCGATATTATTTTTAATAAATAAGATTTTTTATATTTAAAATTTAAAATTATAATATTTAGATAATTATAATGATAAAATAAATACCATTTTTGAAATTATCATGTATAAATTCGGTTAGGTTGAATTTATAATAATTTTCTAAGATACTTTATTTTTTAACGAATAGCAAAAATACAGTTTGAGTTTTTCGGTATGTTTAATGACATTGTAATCATTACATAATTATGTAATAACTAATTAAACATAATAAAAGACTTAATATATGTTATTTTATTAATATCAACTATTTTAATATATTTTAATCAATTTCCAAATATATAATTTACTTTCCAAAATTATAAAATGGAAACTTTAACTTTAAAAATGTTATTTTGTGAAAACATTAATTTTCTTTTCCAAAATAAGTAATATAAAATTTGGTATAATCTATTGGATTAAAATATCACAATAGGTTTCCCAAGTGTCCAATACCACAAGAAAATACCATGATATTTCCCATGGTTTTTCATTTACCACTACCTTGGTGTCTAATGAAATTAATAAACAAATCCTCCTTGTTTTCTATAAATACCCACCCATTTATTCATTTAAATTAACCTCTAATTCACAATACATGATGATATGATACTTTTACCTCAAAAGGAGTCCTCCCAAGGTGTCCTAAAGCCCCCCAATTTTCCAATCTTTAAGTTTTAGTAGTTACTCTTCAAGGTAAGAGAAATCTCAACTTCTCTTTTCCTTTCAAGTTCCTTTTTTATGTGGTATGTATTTCAAATTTTCATACTATTTTTTATGTAAATTTTATTATATAACTTTAATATATTAATAGTATTTTATTTATTAGAGACTCTTGTACTCTCTCTTTTTAACATTTTTTAAAACCATGATTCATACCCATTATGTTGCAAGATTTTCTTCTCAAAATTTCTCTCTTTTTCTCAAGAAATTCTCTTATTTTCTTTTGTGAATAACCAAACATCTTTATTTTCTAGAGGTATTCAACTAGATGTAAAAAATATATATTTTAGTCTATTATTAACAAAAATTAAACCCTAATTACTTTTTTGTGGGTTAATAATGACATAAAGATCTTGTCTTTAAACATTTTTTTAAAACGCCATCATTTTGATATGAAATCCATTTCTTTTATTCTCTATGGGTTACTTATAAAATGTTTTATTATGATATAAGTGGCTAAAAGTAATTAATACATATAAAGGGTGCACCCTGATAGTACTTTAATGCATTTGGTAAATAATTTAATCTCTAGAGATGACAGGTTTTACAATACCTTGGTGAATAACCTTGGTAATTTTTATGACACCCCAGTGATAAAACGTGGTGATATTCTTATGAATGACTCAATTAAATGTTGTATCCAAATTTAAATGTTATTATTAATTCTATTTTTACTAATTTATGTATCTTTTTCTTTTTCTCATGCCTTTATGATATTGTTTAAGTTTTTATTGATAATTCTCATGATCACTTGTAAACTATTTCCATTGCTTTCCATTACTAAGCCTTATGCTCACCCTTTCCTTTGATGTATGTCCACATGTTATGAGATATAGTAAATATAATTATGATAAAACTATTATGGATACTTTTAAGTATATTATAGGATTTTTTTTAAGTTTTCATGCATTATGTACCTTTTTTATAAGAATATATACTTTAAAAGATCTTCTGTTTGTACAATGTAATGAAAAGTTATGTAAATAAAAGGTGGGATGCCATAGTTGGTATCAAAGGATGGTTAAGTTATATTTTGAAATTATGATTCTAAAACTTTAGAAAAAACCTAATAGAAAATTGTAAATATAGAAAAACATCCTGGTATTTTGGTGAAGTATTAAGTAAGTGGTTTCCGAGAAAAGAAATCACTGTCTAGATACAAACATGTGGGTGTGGTTCTGGAACAGATATACCTTGGGGTAAAAACTCTAAAAAGGTGCATCATGGATGACTTTTCATAACTTTGTACATGATAATTATCCTTACTATGCACCTAGTTTGACACTCCTAAGGGATATGTTTGGTTAGTCAAATGCTTTTTTATGAACCATTATGAAGTATTTATAGAAAATGTAATTATTGATAAATAATAACATATTAAAGAATGATGTTTTAAGATATGAAATCCCTTTTAAATTACCATATTATTAAATTAAACACATTTCTCATTATGGTTTTATTATTTTATAAAATTGTGGGAAATAAGAGAAACCACACAAATGGTGAGAGCAATAGACCAAGCGCTGACAACCTTCCAATGAAAGTCATAATGGAAAACATCATGAGAATGAAAAATAAACTGACTGAAGTTACACAAAATAACTTGAATCAAGATGATAGACCAAATTCACCTCGAAGGGAATAACTTTACATTGAGTACTTTATGTGACAACAACCACCTTATTTCAGTGGATCTACCAAACCATTGATTGTTTAACAATAGATAAGCTCTATAGAAAATATATTTTATGTACTCTATTGTTTAGAACAATAGAAAGTCACCCAAGTTGTGTACCTCTTAGAGGGAGAAGATGACCAGTGGTGGAAACTAGTTAAAAAAATGATTCCAAGAGGGGATATAGATTCAATGAAGTGGTAAGATTTTAGAGGAAAATTTTTCAAAAAATATTTACCCTGTTAAATATGGACAAAAATGGGAAGGAATTCTTAGAGATGAAGTATAAGAAAAATGAATATTTGGGAATCATGAGATAAACTTTACAAAACTTTCTTGTTACACCTATAGATTTGTCATGGATCCTAAAGGCAAGTTTGACAGATTTTTTAGTGGAATCACTAATGGAAATAGTGGATTTAAATTTGAAATTATGACATTAGTTTCTTTTAAACTAATGAAAAACATGTTTACAGACACTTTTTGGAATCGTTTTTTATTAAAACTAATGCCAAAAATAATTTTAATAGAACTTTTGGCATTGGTTTTTAATAAAACTGATGCCAAAAATAGCCATTGAAATGATTTATAGCATCATTTTTTTAAAAAAACTGACACTATATTTTTTTTAAAAAGTGATTATTAACATTGGTTTTTGTAAAAACGATTCCAATAATCTATTTTTAGCATCGGTTTAAGTAAAAACCGATTATTTTTGTTTAATAAATAACCCCAACTTGCAAAACCCAAAATTTTGGATCTGTCAAAGGCCTTTTCTCTTGACTTGCAATTAATCTGAAGGCCACACACTAATCTTCAACAACCATTGTTCTTGAGTTTCTTAAATTTTTATCATCATTTCACAATATGTAGTCTTAATTATTCATCCTCTATTTTAGTTTCACCATCCACATAAGTATTTTTTCTTTAGAAACCATTTTACGGGCAACCATTAACCATATTTTGATTTTTTTTCATGTTTATTATTTTATTATATAAACATATTTGTTAGATCTTGGAGAGTTTATTATTCTAACTAATTCAAGGGGGAAAATTCAGATTACAAATCAAATTTCCTTATTGAAATACAATTTTTTAAGTTATTTTTAAAAAATTTTTAAGATAAATTATTTATCATTTAGTTATAATTTTGAGACACTGTTTTAATTATTTGTATGTAGTTGATTGTTAATTATAAATGTTGTTGTTAAAGTTTGTTTATTTTGATAAATTTTTTATTTTTTGAAATTATAAAATGGTATTGATGATATTATGAAATGAACAATGATATACGGTGTCATCATTCATCAATAAAATGTCCATCAAATTTCTTAACTGATGATCACTACATTCCTTAGCTATGACTCCTTGTAAAAAAGAGGTTTTTGATAGTAGTGAGGGTCTAAGGAGTTACCATGGGGAGACTGTACCCTCTATATTAGTTTAAAAAATCATGATTTTCTACTAATAATTTCTACTAGGGCTATTACATGTGATGTATATTGGATCAACATGACACACATCACATGAAATTAATACCTTTAATAGATTAGTTTTTATTTTATTCTTAATAATCATTGATGTTTCCTATCCGATTACCATTAATTTTATTGTATGTGTTTATTTTTAAAATTTATATATTTATATATATATTTTGAAATGTCCATATTTTTTAATATATTCACCAATTATATTGTGATATTAGGTATTGAATGGATTGTAATTGGATAAATTTACGACGAACCACTAGCGAATATGAAAAAGGAGTTGATAATTTTTTGGAATTTTCTAAATGAAATATTCAAAATATATATTTGATTTTCTTTCCATATGTGAAGTGTTTGAATATGAGAAAGTTAAATTCTAGATAAATCAAGGATCATCTCATTTTCAATGGTTTTATCCTTAATTATACATATTGGATCTAGCATGGTGAAAGAACTGAAAATTCAACATATAATATTGATGAAAATATTCATAATGAGGTATAAAATCATATTGAAGAATTAATTCATGATTTAGGTGTTGAAACCATAAAAAGGAATTTTTTTTGAATGATTGTTTTGATATTCTGACAAACCATTATTCCCAGGTTGGAGTAAATATAAAGTGTTATTAGTAGTTCTGATATTAGTTAATTTGAAATAAAGAAATGGATGGAGTTATAAAAGTTTCTCTAACTTACGTGATATTTTAGAAGACCTACTTCCAGAAGCCAACATGTTTCCATATTCCAATTATGAGGTGAATAAAATATTATTCCCAATGGGATTGGGGTATAAAAAGATACATGATTTCTCCAATGATTATGTGTTGTATAGGAATTCATATGAATATTTATCAAAATTTCCTAGATTTGGGAAATCATGCTATAATATGTATGAAAAATTAAACATAGATTCATTCTCAAGTACTAGAATATTACCTATTAAAAATAAAATTTTTTACTTTCTAATAATTACATACAATAATTCCTTCATATAATTATGATAATTCAACTGCGATTCCTTCTAAGGTACTAGAATCAAATCTCATGCTAAATAAATTTGGTATCTTCCAATAGTTCCTCATTTGAAGCATCTATTTACAAATTCAATTAATGAAAAAAGTTTAATATAGAATTCATATTATCACATCTTTATTGGTAACTTAGGTCACCCTGACGATTCAACATAGTGGAAGATATTTGATAAAAAATTTTGTGATTTTTGAAGTGAAGTAAGAGATCTCATAATGGGATTTTAACTAATGGAATGAATCCATATCAGAGCCTAAGTAACCAATATAGTTCACGACCTATTTTGTAGGTATATTAAAACTTTACCAACATATATATATGAAGAAAAAATATGTTATGATGAGATTGATGATTTCTAAAACTAAAATAGGTAGGAAATGATATTGATGCGTATCTTTCACCATTGATTGATGATTTAAAATTTCTATGGGATACAAATGATAAATTTTTTGATTCATATAAGAAATAGTATTTTATTTTGTGTGTTATAATAATATTCACTATAAATTAATTTACTAAATATAGAAACTTATCTCAATATAGTGTTAATGGACATAAATCATGTCCAATTTGTGAAGAAGAGACTTTTTTATTATCAATTTCAGAATGGAAGAAATACAATGTACATGGGACATTAAATATTTTTGTGAATTGATTACACTTATCATAGATTAAAAACAATCCTTTAATGATTTACAAGAATAAAATCACCCCCATGACCATTTTTATTTAAGTATAATACGATAGGGTGAAAAGTATTGATTTGATATTTGAAAAAAAATAAGTTCCAGTCTTCAAAAAAACATCTATAAGAAAGAATATATATTTTTTAAACAAAACTATTGGATATTTTTAGATATAAAACATAACATTGATGTTATTAATGTTGAGAAAAACATATGTGACAATTTTATTGGAACTTTTTTAGACATAAAATGAAATAAAAAATATGGATTGCATGCAATATTGGACTTGATATCAATGGAAATACAATTATAGTTAGCTCCCACTATGAAAGGAAATAGAAGATATTTCCCTCCATCTTGTTACACATTAAGAAATATTGAGAAGATGATTTTTTTAGTGTCTTCATGGTATTAAATTACCCAATGGTTATTCATCAAATTTTAATAATTTGGTGTCATTGAAGGATTGTAAATTAATAGTTATGAAATATCACAATTTTCATGTATTGGTGCAATGAATTATATCAATTTCACAATGTGGTATATTGAAGATAGCTATTAGAAATACTATCATCATGTTATGTAATTTTTTCAAATCCATTTTTAGAAAAGTCATTGATCCAAATTTATTAGATGCGTTGGAGAATGAAGCTACTCTTATACTTTTTCAACTAGAAATGTATTTCACACCTACATTTTTTGATATAATGGTTAATCTAGCGATTAATTTGGTGCGTGTGATAAAAATATGTGGTCCTGTTTATTTATTATGGATGCATCCTTATGAAATATATATTAAATCCTTTAAGAGATATGTTAAAAATCCTTATCAAATAGAGGTATCTATTATTCAAAAATATGTATCAGAAAAGGTGATTGAGTTTTGTACTGGTTATTTATATGAAGTGGAGCATATTTGTCTCCCTATATCTCTAATATGATAGTTGATAGTAAAGGTAGAGGAATTTGAGGCTTAAAGGTAAAGTTTATTCCACATGATGAAGTGATGCAGGCACATTTATAAATTTTGAACAACACAGATGAGGTTCAATCATATATATCATCACATATTACTAAATTAAAGTTATGATATCCAAAAAGAAATGAAAAGTGGCTGATGATTGAGCATAAAAATAAATTTGTTTCATAGTTTAAATAGAAAGTCATCAAAGATATATCTGTATCAAAAAAATTGAAATGGTTAGCAGGGGGACCATCTCTTAATGTGAACACATGGTCTAGTTTTTGCTATTAATGGGTACACATTTTATACAAAAAATTTGGATTGTAAGAGTACCATTCAAAATAATGGTGTAATGGTCATCACTGAAGCACTACATTTTTCAAGTGCAAAGTATAAAAACCCAATTTTTGCATCAAATCCATATTTTGGAGTTTTTGAAGACATATGAGAAGTTGATTATATTAAATTATAATTCAATGCGTTTAATTGTAATTTTATTTAAAGTAATAGTGGTGTTAAACATGATTAATATGGGTTTAAAATGGTTGATTTTAAAAGATTTAGTTGAAATGAGGAACCATTTATCATGGAGACACATGCAACTAAAATATTGTATGTCATTGATCCATCGAATGATCAGTGGTCCATCATTTATCAAGGGAAAATAATCCATTTGGATGATGAGTATGATAATGATGTTATTGATTTATATAAGGATTCTTTATCTATTACAAGATTTATATATAATAATGATTATAATACAGACATAGTGCATGAAGTATGAAATGATAACAATGAAGGGACATGTGATAATATTAAATTACTCTCCTGATTAATCTAGTAATTATTTACATTATATTCCTTTTTTGAAATTTACATGTGTAAAAACTGTATTATTTAATAACTATTGGATATATAATTATATATATTTGATTATTTATATGATTTTTGTGTTAAATATTGATATTCTAAAGTTATGGTTTAACATTTTTTCATTGAAATACCTGACATACATTATTATATTTTGGTTAAATTTATACAAATGAGAACACTTTTTTGAAGTTTGATATTTAAATTTATAAATTTTTCTATCATTTTAGAAGGAATGTTTATATTTAGTAGTCTACCTTTTATACTTTTTTTGGTTAAGAATCATAACATAATTATTTTTTTAAAACTTACACATGTGTGCCACTTTTTTTACTTACATATTTATGTTTTCCTATTTTCTAATTATTCACTTGTATAAAAATATGCAGCTAAACAATAATTTCATTAAATTTTCCTATTATAATAATGAATACAGATACAGATATAGAGGAACATGTACCGAGGTATTTTTATTTTTTCTTATTATTAAATGTCTAGTAATATAATTATTTATTAAACACAAACTTTTAATTTACAAAAAAATAATTATAGGTTTATTGATGAGACTTCAGCGGTGGAGTATTCTTATTTTAATATTAAGAAATGTAGTACTTGAGTTGGTAAACATGCTGTTACATGTTTACCAAAACTATAACTTTCTTGTGGAGATGGAGATTACATATTAATTTTGATAATAATAATAATGAAACTGGCCTAAATAAAACATAATTTATTAGCTATATCTCCATGAAGAGCCATTGCAGGATTATAATTTTATATCCTGATTGGAAGGTGATTGATAAGATTGTGATATATCAAATTTGGGAGGCCGTAATGGTATAATATTTTAATCAATTTTTAAATCTCATTTTTTTAATATGATATATTTTAAATGAATAATATTTATTTTATTCAATTACAAATTCCATTCAATTTTGAAGAAACAAAATCAATTAAGAAAAAATGTATTTCTTTAGTGGTAGTTCGATGGAGAGATTTTAAGACAAATTTGACAAAAAATTTTGTTTTTGGAAATAAAAAAATGAAAACTCATGCCTCAAGTTTGAAGAATTAATAGCTAAGTGTACTAGTGTTTCTAATGAGGTTCAGTTAAATAATCCATAATATCCCCACCCTACATGAAAAAATGGAAAAGAGGGGAAGAATAAAAAATGAAAAGTATCATACAGAGAAATCTAAGGAATTCACTAAAAGAATTGTAATCAATTTTTTTTTCATGAATTTTTCTATTTTATAAATTGGCAACACTAATATACCATTTTTATTTTTCATTTCAGGATGAACTTCAGGAGAAATCTAAATAGGGAACTTTTATCCCTGAGGGTAGGATGGACATCCTATCCACTACTTTATGAAATCTAGAATACCCCAGCCGCATAAGAGGATATGAGGTGGGTGTTAGTATTCAGAATGTTTTTTTTCATCAAAGTTAGAAATCAAGATACCTAAAAATAGAATCCTTAAAAATAGAGCTGAAATATATGAAATAGTCCATGGGTGATCAAATTCAATAAACTGTGTAGGCTATGATAGAAAAATTGAAAAGACAATCACAGTCTATGCAGTCTTCCAAGACTATCCAACCTTTTCATCTGGCTACACAACCTATACAACCCTCCCAGCCTAACCAACCTTTCTAGATTTCTTACTTAGATCCTCCACCTCCTCCCTTGAACCTAAATTTATACTGTGATTTGTATGCTAGAGATCCTCATGTACATATTGTAGCATTCAAAGTCTTTCATTTTTTGGGGGATTCTGTACATCACTAGCCTATGAAGATGGGTTAGGTTAGAGTATAAATACATGAAATTATTGATCCTACTACTATACTACCATTTTCTAATGAGGAGGTTACTAGAGTTGGGATTGTATGGGTCATTTTTTTCTTTTTCCATCTAGGCTTCTTTGTTATATGTCATATGAGGTATGGTTTTTTTAAATATTAATTACATCTGATTGAAAATTATTTATAAAGTTTTCTAACATTTTACTTATATAGGAGTATCTAAAATCAAAATAAATAGAACAAATGAAGATAAAGGTTCAAGAACAAACAAATGTAGATAGTTATGATATTTTTGAAGGTATACAAAGGTTATCTCAGGATTCTTCTTCCTTGGGTAATATCTATGAGTTTCAGATAACGTCTAATATATATGGAAGAGATAATATGTTGAGAATATTCTATAAATATATCATGGATCTAATTGATTTTTTAGAGCTCAATTTTACTGTATTTTATTTATTTTCCAAGTAAGTAAATTTACATTTCATTTTTTATTTATTTAATTAAATATGGTTTAAATTGACTAACTATATTACTTTCTTAATTAGGTATTACACATGATTCTTATTAAAAATGACACCATAAGTGTTTATGGTTATATTGATCCAGAATTAATTATCATGGATTTCAAATATGTTAATACTCCTATAAGAATTACATGTATATGTGAGAGATTATTAAAGATAGAGATTGGGTGTTTCCATTTCTTGATGAGTAAGAACACAAATATAATTATGAAATAATGTTCATTATAATGTCATTAATTTTGAACTTTTTGTATTGTAGGGGGAATTGGATGTTCGGTATATTCTACCCAAGTGAATGGACCTTATATTGGGTTTTCTTTTTATTAGGTGATGTTTGTAAAATATTTACGACCTTATTAGACAATTAAGTTTTATTATTTTTTATAAGTTCTTTATATTTAATTCTTATTTTATATACATGTATTTTTATTTGATATATATGAAAATGCAGGTCATGGAAATTTTTTAACAAATATCACTTGTCAATAAAGAAACCAAATGCAATCTAATATGTTAATATAATAGTAATTATTTTTTATATTAGATATTATTCTGATTTTTGATATATATATATATATTGGTTTTTATTATTAAGTTAATGTTTTATAACCGTAGTGTCATTATCAATAAGTATATTTTGAATGTGGTTATTATATTATATGATTTATATATGAGATAATCACAACTAGTGTAACTATTGAATTTGAGAAGGTTATTTATATTAATTATTTTTTATTTTTATCTTAGTATTCTATTTTTTAATATTATACCATTCAATGTTATTGTATGCATTCAACAATGTTGAGTCTTATATAAAACATTAACTTACCCATCTTTTATCTTTTTTTGCAAAATATTTATTTAGTATGATTAAGATTTAAGGTATGGGTATTCTAATGTTTACAATTCATATTAAATTTTCCTAATAATAAGTTTTCAATAACTATTTATTTTTTTATAATAGGTGTTTGAACATAATGATATCAAAATAATGCTTCAACAAAAAATTCCAATGATTATGTTGTAAATTATTAGGTATGTGTTTTTAATTCTACTTTGTAATAAAAATTTATCGATAATTATTTATTGATTAAGTTATTAAATGTATTTTTATAATAGATTTTTAATCCATGATACATGATGGTTGATGGATTTATACTATTTTATTATTATAGGTATTATGTTTTTTAGGGGTGTAATATTAAAAATTTTCTATTTTTTTTTCTTTCAGAGTCAGTATTTACCAAAACTGACACCGAAACATAAAAAAAATATGCAAAGGTTTATGAGTTGGTTTTTTATAAACTGATGTCAAAAATAAATTTGAAACAAATTTTCTGCATCAGTTCTCTGCTAAAACTAACACTAAAAATTCAAAAACATTAGACTTTTGTCTTCAGTTATTACTAGAATCTGATGTCAAAAAGGACCTTCAGTGTTAGTTTATAATACAAAATAATGTCAAAAACAGGGACAAAAAATTTAGAGATTATTTTCAGCATTTTTTTTAGAAAACCGACACCAAAACTCTTATTTTTTTTATGTCACCTTTATAAAATTTGGTTAAAAACCTATGTTAAAATTGAAAAAAACCGATGTTAAAAAATGTTTTTACACTAGTGACTAATACCCCATCTATATAAGAATCTATACAATCGATACTATGAAAACTATGAGGATATCATGAGGAGTTCTATGAAAGTTGATCTAGAGTTTGGAGAGATGAGGTGGCCTCATAGATCAAATGAAAATAAAAGATCTTTAGATCCAAACACAGGGATGAGCTTTGATCAAGGAAGAGGAGAAACGAAAGTTCTACTTCCCTTGTGAAACAAATGTGGGAATGAGAATTTAGGGAATTAATTTCTCAGGAGTGGGAAATATTAAAAGTTTAGAATAGATGACCATATTTATTGGAACTATCATAGTGTGGTGAATCCTCAACTTCTCAACACTAATGAAACTAGGAAGATAGAATAGACCAAGATTGAAGTTATTTTCTTTAAGTGTAGAAAACTTGGGAACTTTCCCAATCACTGTCCAAATCTGAAGATAGTGGAGGGGAATCACCATCAACCTCATCATAGGCCAAGAGAGCAAGGTTTTTCTTTTGATATCATGAAAACTGAATTTGAAGGTCCGAATTATGTGGTGGAAGGTACTGTCGTTGTTCTCTCAAAGATATAAAGTACTTTGTTTGATTCTGGTTCTACGCATTCCTTTATTTCCTCCAAGTTTGAAAATAATATATAATCTATACCTAAAATTATAGAAGTAGAACTACCATTCAAGACTCATGGAGGGATTATCCAAGCATCAAAAGTGTTTATAAACTCTAGTATTTACTTTGGTGAGCATAATCTTATCGCAAATCTAGTAGTCATTATAATGTTGTAATTTTACATTATAATAGGGATGGATTGAATCTCAAATTATAATGATAAAATCAACTACAAAATCAAGGAAATATCATCAGTATTGAATGGATAACCTATTTCTATTTTCAAATGAGAGATATCATGACCTAATATTTGTCTAGAACCACCTCCCATAGCCTTCTTTATTGAAATAATCAGTGAAGATGAAAAAATAAATGAAAGTATACAAATAAAAAATGTCCCCATTATTTAGGAATACATTGAAATATTTCCTAAGGAGTTACCTGGACCTCCCCCAGAAAGAGAGGTATATTTCTCCATTGACATCATGACTAGTTCCAAGATAGTTAAAAATACCTTTAATATAATGTAAAATGTGCAGCTAGAGGAATTAATGAATAAACTCCAAGATATTTTGGAAAAGGGGTTTATCTGACCATGTGTGTCTACTTGTGAACCACCTGTTCTCTTTGTGAAGAATAAGGATGGATCAATTTGGAAATTAATTGATTATAGAGAACATAACATGATCCTAATAGAGAGCACATACCATCTTCTAAGAATAGATGATTTATTTAACCAGCTTAACGAGGCTCAATTATTCTCCAAGATTGATATTCGATATGGTTATCATCAACTGAAGGTGAATAAAGAAGATATTATAAAGACTGCCTTCTGATCAAGATATGGGAATTATTAGTTTTTTGTTATGATATTTATCTTGACTAATACTCAATCTATTTTCACGAATTTAATGAATAATATTTAAGGACTACCTTGATAACTTTGTGGTAGTTTTTTATTGATGATATTTTGACATATTAAAAAAAAATTAGAGGAGAATGAGAATCATCTAAGGTTTATATTACAAACTCTAAGTAAAGAGAGGCTATTTTCAAAGTTTAAAAAATGTGAATTTTAGTTACAATAAGTTTCTTTCATGGGGAACATTGTAACCAATGAAGGAATATCGATTGATCTTTCCGAGACAATGGTTGTGGAGGAGTGGTATCATCCTACAATAGTAATTGAGATTCATAGTTTCCTTAGATTAGCGATATTTATAGGAGGTTTGTGAAAAAAATTTCATTACTTTCTAATCCACTAAGTTAACTCAAAAAGGGGTCAAGTTCATCTAGAAAAAGTAGTGTGAATAAAGTTTCCAAGTGTTGAAGAATAGATTTGTTACTACAACCATGTTAACTCTACCCTCTATCGGATAAGTATCCATTATTTTTATTGATGCATATCTAAAAGTGATTGGGTGTGTCCTCATGAAAAATGAAAAGGTTATTTCTTATACATCTCAATAGTTTAAGGCTCATGAGAAGAACTATATTATGCATGACCTGGAGCTGTCTATTGTTATTTTTTCTCTGAAAATATGGATGCACTATCTTTATGGAGAGAAATGTGATATATACATAGAACATCAATGTTGTAAGTATATTTTTACCCAAAAGGAATTGAACATGAGACTGATGAGATGGATAAAACTTCTTAAAAAATTTTATTATTCAATTCATTATCACCCTAGAAGAGAAAAAAAGTTGCTGATGCATTAAGTAGGAAAGACCTTGTTGTTCTGGAAATGATGAGGATTCAAGGAGATCCTTTTATCAAAGAGCTAGTAAAACTGGACATGGGAATCATAAGGGAAGGGATATCATCAACCTTATCCCAAATTATTTATAAACCATAATTACTAGATAATATCAAGAAATATCAAAGATAATATCTTTTGTTACAAAATAAGTTAGAGGCTATGAAGAATGAAAAGTTTCTTGAGTTCAATATTGATCAAGAAGGTGTACTGAAATTTTGTACAAGGATATGTGTTCCATCTTTTCTGAAAATAAAGGAGTTGATGGATGAAGCTCCTAACTCTACTTACTATATAAATCTTGGTAGAAAAAAATTTA
The DNA here is from genome assembly GCA_963277665.1 of Viscum album. Taxonomy (NCBI): domain Eukaryota; kingdom Viridiplantae; phylum Streptophyta; class Magnoliopsida; order Santalales; family Viscaceae; genus Viscum; species Viscum album. The sequence continues at coordinate 269,087,627 of OY728164.1, read as the reverse complement.
TAGGGACCTTTGTGATCATTGTTGATTGGATAACATGAAAAGGGATATTTTAGACTAAACTATAAGGTGCCTGGTGTGTCAACAAGTGAAAGAAGAGAGACAACTTCCTAAAGGGGTATTACAACCACTACCCATACTAGTATGGATTTGGGACAATATCACAATGGACTTTTTCATTGGTCTCCCGAAAACATCCAAAGGAAACAATGAGACATGGGTTATAGTGGACCATCTCTCTAAGTATTCCCATTTTGTCTCTATTCAGGAAGATTTTTCTCTTGACCAAATTTCTAATATTTATGTAAAGGAAGTTGTGAGGTTGTATAGAGTGAAACTTTATATCATTTATGATTGTGATCCATGGTTCACATCAATGTTCTGTGGAAGTATTCAACATTCTCAGAGTACCAAATTGAATTTTGGTATGGCCTATGAACCCCAAACTGATGGAAAATATGAAAGGACAATTCAAACATTCGAGGAAATGAAAATGGAATTGAAAGGTGTCTAGGATCAACATCTCTCATTAGATGAGTTACCATACAATAATAAATTTCATTCAAGTATTCCAATGGAACCCTATGAAGCTCTATATGGGAAGTGATTTAGAACTCCTACTTGTTGGGATGAAGTTGGTGAGAGAAATTTTATTGGACTTGATATTGTGGAAGAGATGAAAGAAAAGGTTCATTCCATCCAACAACACCTAAAGGATTCTCAGAGTTAGAAGAATAGCTATGATGACAACCACTGAAGGGAACTGGAGTTTGATGTTGGTAACAAATTCTTCCTTCTAATTTCACATTGGAAGAGAGTCATGCGGTTTGGGAAGAAAGGGAAGCTCAAACCTAGGTACATTAGCCCCAATGAAATCCTTGAGTGTATATGAGAAGTGTCCTATAGGCTTTCACTTCCAAAAAACCTAGCTTAAGTTCATGGTGTTTTCCATGTATCTCTCTTCAGGAAGTAAAAACCTAAAACATGACATGTAATAAATCTGGAGGTGGTACAGCTAGAACATAACCTCACTTATGAGGAGAAGATGATGGATATCTTGGACCATAGAGACAAGGTTATACGCAACAAGACTACCCCTAAGATAAAGTGTTGTGGGGGAACTACAAATATAAAGAATCCATGTGGGAACTAAAGGAAACAATGAGGCAGAAGTACCCACACCTTTTCTCAACTGAGGTAATGAGCTGAAATATTGGGGAAAAAATTTCTTAAGGGGGGAAGCATGTAATGACTTGAAATTTTTGAATGATAATTATTTCCTAAAAATGTGTATTATATTATACTCAAAAAACCATATCTCTTTAATAATGATGTGAGTATAAATTGAAATGTGACTACCAGGTTTCTATATTTATATAAACATTGGTCAATATGACTATTGAAAACAATACTATTAATAATAATTTTTAATGTTATATTTAGTGTTATAAGTATAAATGATAATGGTTAGTTAATGAATAAGGGAGAAACGTTGACCTCAACCTATAGAATCATGTCATACGAAGCCCATTTTTTAGTTCTTGGGAAGGAGGTAGCATCACAAGGCTTTGATCTTGAATAATCTCTAGCTGAGCTTGAATATGTTATGCTTGAATGAAATTTCCTATGAGAGAAGTTCAAGTTAGTGGAAATTACCACTCGGGCGATGTTATCCGAGCCACCCCTAGAATCTATCACCATTAAACACATTACCCTTAGGTCGTATGTGGGTTTTATAAGGGGTTATTATTCGAGGACCTAGTTACTTAATGTTTAATGAAATTGTATAAATAAAACTTTTGTTACATCAATTCCGTTTTAAGAATAGTTTTCCTTAATAAAATTGAGTTGGAATTTGATAAATTGATTCTTCAGACATAAATTTTACTTTTTAGAAAAGATATAAATATTATAATAAACTAATATATTATGAATAATTCTTATTTTAGTGAAATAGTATGGTCTAAACACTCCTATTTAAATATAAATAATAAAATAATTTTATTTTTTCAAGTGCCATAAATTTCACTATGTGATTTCACTATGCATTTTTATCTGCTATTATTTTTTAAAAATAAGGATTTTTATATTTAAAAGTTAAAATTATAATATTTATATAATTATTATGATAAAATAAATATAATTTTTAAATCATCACATTGAAATTAGTTTAGGGTGAATTTATGAGAATTTTCTAAAATACTTTAATTTTTTGTGAATAGTAAAAATATAGTTTGATTTTTTTGGTAAGTTTAATGACATCATAATTATTTCATAATGATGTTATAAATAATTAACCATAATCCAAGACTTAATACATGGTATTTTATTAATAGTAATTATTTTAATATATTTTAATCAATTTCCAAATATATAATTTACTTTCCAAAATTTTAAAATGGATACCATAACTTTAAAAATGTTATTTTGTGAAAACTTTAATTTTATTTCCCAAAATAAGTAATATAAAATGATTTTATAATCTTGGGGATTAATATATCATAATAGGTGTCCCAATTTTCTAATATCTTGGGAAAATACCACGGGAAAGCCCATGGATTTGTATCTACCACTACCTAGTTGTCCAAAGAAATCAATAAACAAATCCTCTTATTTTTCTATAAATACACACCCATCTATTCATTTCCTTTCACTTAAAATTTATCATTCACTAATATATTATTTTTTACCTCCCAAGGAGTCCTACCAAGGTGTACTCAGGCCCCCAAGGTCCCAATATTTTAGTTTTAGGAGTTACTCTTCAAGGTAAGGGAAATCTTAATTTCTCTTTTCCTTTCATGTTCCCTTTTTTATGTGGTATATATTTCAATTTTTCATACTATGTTTTTATGTATATTTTATTCTATAAATTTACTATATATAGAGTCTTTTATTAATATTAGAGCCTTTTTACCTCTCTTTTTAATGTTTTCTAAAACCATGTTTCATACTTGTTATGCTGCCCGATTTTCTTCTCAAAATTTCTCTATTTTTCTCAAGAAATTATCTTATTTTATTTTTTAAATACCTAATCATATTTATTTTATAGGAGTATTAAACTAGATATAAAAATTATCTATTTTATTCTATTATTAACATACATGAAACCGGACTTCCTTTTTTATGGGTTAATAATTACATAAAGATCTTATCTTTAACCTTTTTTTTAAAATGCCATGATTTTGATATGAAACCCATTTATTTTATTCTCCATGGGTTATTTATAAAATGTTTTATTATGATATTTTTGGATAAAATTAATTAATATATATTAAGGTTACTTCTTTATAGTTCTCCAATACATTGGTTAAATAATTCAATCTCTAGAGATGACATGTTTTACGATACCTTAGTGAATAACCTTAGTAATTTTTATGACACCTCGATGATAAACTTTGGTGATATGATTATGAATGAATCAATTAAATATTTGAGCCACATTTTCATGCTATGATTCATGTTATTTTTACTATTATATGTCTTCTTTTTCTTTTCTCATTCTTTTATGATATCCTTCAATTTCTTATCAATAATTCTCATGATCACTTGTAAACTGTTTCCCTTGCTTTAATTTAATGGACCTTATACTCACCCAATCCTTTTATGTATGTCCCATAGTTTATGAGATGCAGTAAATTTACTTAAGATGAACCTATTATGAATCCTTTCAAGTGGATTAGAATAATATTTTTATGTTTTGATGTATTATGTAACTTTTTTCTAAGAAACTAAACTTTAAAAGATCCTTTGTTTGAATAATGTCCTGAAAAGTTATCTAAATAAAAGGTGGGATTCCATAGTTAGTTTTCAAAGGTCCATCTATTATTTTATTTTTATGTTATATTATACATACATATTTATTTTGTGTGTGATTCTTATTGTGAAAATAGAAAACATACTACTTTAATGAATTGGAATTATAAGCTATAATGTGTATACTCTTATCTAGGTAAAGTTGGCCTCAGAGCGGCCTCTCCCTCTTCGCTATATGGAACCTAGGGTTTCTCCCTGATTTTTTTCTTCCTCCCCCCTTTGGGATGGGATATTATCAGGGTGAAAATGGCATCATCTCGCGGTGGTGGGTTCGACTCGGCATGTGTCTTCGCTGATCTCTTGCGGTGGTGGTGGGTTCGACTCAGCATGGGTGTCTTCGCTCGGGCTGAGATCTACTGACGGCAGCGTGGGTGTATTCGCTCAGCCTGGGATCTACTTGAGGTGGTGGTGGGTTTGACTCGTCGTGGGTATCTTCTCTTAGGCATGGATCTCTTAAGATGAAAATGGGTTCGACTTGGCGTGGTCATCGCTTGGGCTGGAATCTATTGCAGCAGCAGTGTGATGCTTCTCGGTGGATCATTGGTGATCAGCTCATTGATGCATTCTATTGATGTTGAGCCATGGTGTGGCTTGAGTCACTGCTATTTGGAGGTTAATCAGAGGTCATCCTAGAGTGTCTCAGTGTGTTCAATGTGGTCCCTCTAGCGGTTTTGGTGTTGGAGTAGGTCTGGTCCAGTGTGACCAGGTGTGCTTCCAACAGTTTTCTGGTGTGGCTCTGGCCAGATCTGTAGTGCTTCAGAGGGGGGAGGCTCATCAGTTTAAGTTTATGTGAGGTTTTTCGCGCTTTTAATTCAGTGATGTGGTTATTTTGGTATTTGGATGGATCTAGCTATTGGATTTTCCTATTTTAACTTCAATGGTCCTTCTCTATCCTTCTTGTCATCATGAGGCTTATTCCAGAACCTAGCGAAGGAGCATCTCAGTTCTGATTGGAGCAGATCCATGTCCAGAGCGGTGTTTCTATTTTATGAAGACCCTAATACCCTCACTGGGGGTGTTCTCTTTGAATAGGGTTGGGCCATCCAGTCCTAGGTGAAAATGAATTGATCTCCTGTTCTTTGGACTACCTTCTAGACTTCTATGGCTGCGGTGGTGAGCGTGTCCTGAGAAGGATGGTGGGGTTGGTCTAGGATGGTATTTGTTGGAGGTTATTTGGTTTTGTTGAAAGGCGGAAAGGTTTTTGAGCCATGTTGGTATAGTGATGCACCCAGACTCAACCATGCGGATCAGGCCCCAGAGGAGGTTCCAGAGCTTCTGTTCATCATTGCAACGCTTTATGGATTTGGACGTTGAGAGGGTATAGCATAAGCCATCATATCAGGCATGTGCTTTGACATAAGACATTTTATTTCTATTCATCCTTGCATTGGTGATGAGATTTCCATGATCATTTTTTTGGGGAGGTGTTGCTCCATGTTGATAGTTTGGTTTGTTTCGTTAGACCTTCGGGTTGTGATTTGTTTTATGTTGATGATGTCTGTTCGGGTTTCCCCCATTCTACCTTTAAAAGGGGGTTTTTATTTTAATAAAATTAAAGTTTGAAGGCCTTCAGGAAGTTGGATGGATACTGTGTATACTCCTAGAATGAACTAGGATCATGTGTAACATTATATGAGGCCTGTAAAATGATATTTTTCACTATAGGTGATGATGATTCCATATTCTCTAGAAAAAATAATTTGAGGAAGATCATTTAAAAAATTTTCTTTATTGTTTTTAGAGGTAATCTATTTTATAAATTATTCTAAGGATTTATTTATTATGGTTTGAAATCGTGCACTTATTCGGTAAGGAAAATTATGGGTTTTTTAAATTTGATTTATAGAGGTTATTAGATGTTATTTTCATGGTTGTAATTTGGATATTTGTTATTATTAGCTTCTAGATATGATTCATTTAGAATCAATTGGTTATAAAAATTGATTTATTCATTATATTAGGTTGATTTATTATTACTAAAGCTTGATGAGGTCATCAATAGATTGTATTGGTAGGTATTCTCTTCCATACATGTCATTTTTCATAACATTCCTATGATGTGACTACACTTGATTTATAATATGAAATAAATAGTTAAATTATTATATTTTAAAATATTATTGTGGAGTTTTCCAATTATTTTTGTATATTAAAGAAAATGTTTTCAATGGGAAGGTATATTAAAATAAAAATATTTTAAAATTTATAATTATTTTTCATAGTCATTTTTATTTAGTTTTGTGACTCTTTCATATATTTAAATAAAAATTTCAAGTTATATTTATTAGTCTTTAGATAAAGTATTTAAAAGGTTTATTTTCTCTATTATATCAAAATGCTTTCAATAATATATAATTATTTTCATTGAACATGATCTATCCACTCTTCAAGAACATGGTTATTGAACTTATTACTTTCATGAAATCTATTTAATATTATAATTACATTTTTAATTAGAAATGAATCCTTTCCAATTATAGATTAGTAATTTTTTCTAACAAATTTTTTATTGCATTTCATATATCATACAACTTTAGGATTCCACCTCCTTTTTTATATTAGGGATATATATATATATATATTTATTTTAAAAATCTTAGTTTATATGATATTATGATTGGATGAATATTTATATTAATATAAATCATGGTATAATTTATATGATATTATTATACCATGATTTTTTGGTTTTGATATTGGGGGACACATTATTGTTATTATTGAGTAAATGTTTTCCATCATAATAACAAGTATATTTAATTGTATTAATTTCATATTCAAAATATAGAAGTTTTGTTTCATAAAGATATATGAATTTCATTAAATTTTGTAATAGTTGTTTCTCATTCCATGCCTTATACTTTTTTTGATTTTTCATTTGTAGGCATAACTTATAGAATATGTTGTTTCTCTTATTCTTTTTTTAGATACTAGCATGATTTGATGAATTTCATATTATAATTGGTTGTAATGATTTTTTTAATTATGGTTTACATTATTGATTTGAACTTAACTTTTTTTACCTGTAATAGAATGGATAGAATATGGATGTATCATACCGATCAGATCTCAACCGAGTTTCAAAATAATTTGGATATATTTTTTAGATTTTTCATTTAACAAATTTTGAGGTCATCACAAGAGAGATAATATGTTAGTATAGGAAGGAAATTATATCAACACACAAGGGGAAAATATTTAAGATGATGATGTTGTGAGAGTGAGAAAAATAATGGATGATACTTGAACTCTTGTATATTAGGAATGTAATAAAATGAAAAAGTTGGAATTTTTAATGTGGTTATATCATAGAAAAACAAAGTATGATATTTCTAATACCTTCATTGATTACATTATTACTTTTTTGAATGACTTTCTTCCCGATGGTGTAGATATTCCCTCAAATTATTATAAGGCATGGAAGTTAATTAAGTAGATCAAATTTTATACTAATAAAATTCACAATTGTCTAAAATATTGTCTCTAATTTTAGGAGGAAACAACATACCTTAATGACTATAAATAATTTAGTACATCTAGATGTAATGAAAATATAGATGGAACACTATCTCGTGTTCCACAGAAATTAATGTGAAACTTTCCATTGATTCATAGGCTTCAAAATATATTCATGTTGGAAAAAATCTTAACCAACTTGAAATAGCATGATACTGATACAATTAAAGGTTTTGATGAGTTTTTTTATCCTTTATATGGGTTATCATGGTGATAATTTGATACAAAACATCCTGATTTTTCATCTGGGGTTTGTAATGTCAGGTTTAGTATATCCTGTGATGGTTTTAATCCATTTCATTAGATGCTTACTACTCACAACACATGACCAATTTTTATTCACATTTTCAATATTACTCTATAGATGTGTATGAAAAATACTTTCAATTTATTGATTATACTAATATTTGGAACTTTTGATCCTGGTAATGATATAAGCATCTACTTGCAACCTTTAATAATATAGTTGAATTAGCTTTGGGATATGAGTGTGCACACATTTAGTGCTTCTTTAAAAAATATATTTTAGATGCATGATACCCTTCTATGAACTATAAATTTTTACATACTTATGAAGTTTTTTTTGGTTGGATCACAAAGGGAAAACTATAATTTCCTATTTTTATAAATAATACACAATCGAGATGGCTCAAAAATCATTGTAGTGTTGGTTTTATAGGGCATCAAAGATTCTTTCCAATGGATCATCAATACCAAAATAATTTTCAAAGGATTTATAATACCATTGAAATTGAACAACCACATAAACATATATAATTAACTGATGTGATTAATGAATTGAAATATTTTAGTTTTTTATTAGGTAAAGGTTAGATGAAATCTAAAAATAGGAAGAATATTGACATTGAACCCACTTACAATTTGAAAAAGTAAATTATATTTTTTGAGTTTCTATATTGGTCTACCAATTTGTTACATAATTTTTTAGACATAATGCACATTGAGAAAAATATATGTGAAATTTTGCTTTCAATTTTTCTAAATATCTCAGGGGATACCAAATATCACTTCCGATCTCGTCGGGACTTGTTGTATTATGTTATTTGACCAGAACTGCTTCCTGTGTGTATCGGTGGAAACAAATGGAAAGTTACTTGTGATTCTTATGTGATGAAACCTTTAGAGAAAAATTAATTTCTAGAATTATTGGATAATATCAAGGTCCTTGATGGAAATTATAAAAACATATCTAAATGATTCAACATAAGTGAGTTGAAACTAAAATCCCTAAAAAATCATGATTATATCATCCTTCTTCATGAATTGATTCTAATATAAATCCATAATTTTATATCTAATAATGTAAGGGTGACATTGATTATCTTATACCATTTTTTAGATGGCTTTATGATAAAAGGTTATACAATTCGTTCTTGATAAAAATGTTGCAAGAGGTTCCATTAATTTTTTTTGATTTGGAATTTTTTTCCCTACATCATTTTTCATTGAATGTTGCATTTAATAGTTCATATTACAAATGAAACCCATCTTGGGGGACCCAATTCTTTTTAGTGAATGTATCCTATTGAAATAAATATGTGCACAATGAAATCTTATGCCTGAAACATGAATTTTCTTAAAGGTTCCATTGTGATAGGATATCCAGCTCTAAAATGTATGTATTTTTGTTCAATATATTTTTATTATGTGAGAATAGGACGTAATATACCAATTAGAAAAGAATATTAGTAGTATGGGGAAATTGAGCTCTCATTTCCATCTCTTCCCCAAATAGGAGGAGTTCTTGGGTCATATACCTTGGCTATATTAAGCCCTGAAGAGCGGGATATGGCACACCACACAGTCTTGTTTATCGTTGGTTTGTTCAATGACTATATCAAGTAAGTAATTTTAACATTTATATGTTATCTCATACAACTTCATTTCAAATATACCTTAAACCTTTATTATCATTTTATACAGGGAACATAAAAAATCATAAGTAGATTTCCTCGATCTTTTCCTTTGATAAGGAGAGAGGACTTGCGTAGAAAAGATTTTCATGTTTGATTGAAATCAAAGGTATGACCATCACTTTAATTAACTTAAAATATAGATATTTATTTAATTTTATTATTCATAGATATTTCAGGTATTGGGTTTTCATGTTGAATCTATCTCTCAAGAATTAAGAGTGTGGGATTTTGGTCCTAATTATTTAGTTTGTGAATTAAAATCTTCCAAAATCAATGGGTATAAATTTATTACAACTAATTGAGTGGTGAAAATTATAACACAACATGATGGAGTGATGTTAAATACTAAAACTGACTGTTATTCCAGTACATCGGATAGTAGGCCTCAAAATGGAAATGTTTCTTATTATGGAATTGTCAAGAAAATATTGTTCGTAGATTACTACTCTCATGGTCAAGTAACTATGATGAAATATGAATAGTTCGATTCAATGATGATACATGGTACATTTTTTGATGAATGTGGATTTAGAGTTATTAAAATGGCTTGATTCCTAGACACCAATGAACTATATATTTTGGTATCAATGAAAAAAGTGTTTTATGTGAAAGATCATCTGGGACTTGATTGTGGTGTTATTATTGAAGTAATCCCAAGATATATTTTTCATGATGGTGGGGAAGAAATTAACACCATTGAAACTACCATTGGTGTTGACCAAAATATTTCATCTGAGGACTCAAATTGTCCCATTGTGAGAGTTGTTGTTGAACCTAAAGTTGTGGTGGGTAATATCTATAAGCAACCATATATGTTTACTATTCATTCAGTTTACCTTGATAGGGGTTTATTAGATTGGTACTAATATAATTACTTTAGTTTCGTTTTAGTTTATAATTATATGTTTGTTTTAGTATTGTTTTCTTTCATTTAATTTAATTATATTTACTTCAATTCTGAAAACCGAGTTTAAAACAAGTTTTAAAAAATGTATAACTTGGTTTTAAGCTTTATTTACTAAAACATTTTATGATTTGTTTATGAATTCATTGAATTATAAGTTTTATGATTGATTTTTAAAAAATGTTTCTAATAAATGTATATTTCATTTTTATGTATATTATGAAAAATATCAAAGAAGTTTGAAGGAATAAATTATTTTATAATGATCAATTGATGTGTGAGCTTGAGTTTCTGCCTTCGGTTCCCTTAGTGAGTATAATTATTGTAATATTTTTCTTCTTCATTACATTTAAGGTCATTTTATTATTCTTTATAATTTTTTAGGGGCATACAGGTGAACCAGATTTGACTTCTACTCTACCCACTAGTATGGGTCTAGGATGTGGTTTTCCTAGAGCTGGACAAAGCACCTGTCATACCCATTCTCACCTTGACCTACTGGTGAACACACCATCTATTGATCCTTTCCATCCTCCATTTGAGCCTTTAGGGAAGTTCCCACCCATGCGTCTATCATCATCTCATTTAACCTATTATTCCCATATGTCTCCTCTGGGTATATTCCCACCTACGCCTCCATCACTATCTCATTTAACCTCTTCTTCCCATATTCCACCTCCAGGGATGTTCCCACCTTTACCATATTCATATCCTTTGATGTATCACCAACCCTACTACCCATATACATCCATGTATATGCCTCTTCCATTTCCTACACTATCCATCTAGGATCTGATGGTTCTGTTCATTTAGCTTCCACTCCAGTACATGCAGATCACCCAGTTCATGCATTGGAGTAGGCACATCCTTTAGAGAAAATTATTTAGGACATCAAATGGATCCATAAAATTTTAATGACCAGCCTTTATTTTTTAATTATGAGTGTTTTAAATTATATCACATCATTTTTTATTATTGTAATATGACTTAATTCTTTTTTCCCTATCGATCTTATTTAGTGTGATCTTCTAGTAGGCGACATGGCCGCACCCATATGTGTGAATCCTGGAATTAAAAAAATAAAAATAATGGTGGAATATAATGAAGATAATCAGATGATAGGTAAAAATTACAGACAATGTAGAAGTTTTATGGAAACTTTATCCAAGTACAATGATATCATTCTGATTCAACTAGTCTTATAGAGGCATATCAGTAATGATATCAAGGAAAAATCATGGGAAGAGATATGGGTAATAAATTTTGTAAAATTTATATCTATATTATTATTGTATTTATATGAATTAACATATTTGTTGTTGAATCAGTTTAACTTTCCTGATGGTAAAGATGATAAGGTTTCATGGTTTATAGATCTTGGGGAGTTTTGAAGATCATATAAGATTGAGTTTTATATTGGTTGGAAGTTTAGAGTCGGTTCTGATTTAGAGGGTATACCAATATTCCTTGACTATCCAAAAACACAATATAAAGAAATGATCACATATTGGAAGAGTGACGAGTTTTTGGTATTCCTAATTTTTAAGGGTTTTCATAGAAAATTTAATTCTTATTAATTTTATTGATTTTTTTTAGGATCTATTACAAAAAACAAAAATAACAAAGATTTAATGATGTATTTGCACACTTCAGAGCACACTACAATCCCTGAGCATGAGAGGCACTAGGTACATTAATAATAATATAAATAATATCTATATTTATATTGTTACTTATTTAGATTTTCATGTTGAAATTTAATTTTTATTATCATTAATCACTATTATATAAGGCCAGAAATTCCCCCCTCAAACAGCCAAATGTACAAATAGGAAAATGAAAAAAGGGAAAAAGGGACCATTAACTAAATGGCCATATTGGACAAATGGCATAATCGGCCAAAATGGTCAAATTAGAAAAATGGTCAAATTGGCCAAATAGAATAATTCGTCTAATGGACTAATGGACAAATGGCTAAATGGCCTAATGTCCGAATGTCATAATTTCTCAATGGGATAATGATATAATGGACTAATGGTGCAATGGACTAATGACCTAATAGAATAATGGACTAATGTCCAATTGACCTAATGACCTAATGGCTTAATAGGCACAATGGATTAATTGCCATAATGACCAAATTTTCTAATTGGCCAAATGGCCAAATGGATTAAATGGACTAAATGGACTAAATGGCCTAAATAGACTAAATGACCTAAATGTCCTAATAACATAATAGACTAATGAAAAAATGGCCTGATATCTAATTAGAATGATGGAATAAAATACAAATGGACAAATGGAGAAATGGAAAAATGAAAAAATGGACAAATGAAGAAATGGACAAATTTAAAAAAGGTGAAAATCCCAAATGGACAAATGTACAAATAGAAAAATGAGAAAATGGCCTAATATCCAAATGTCCAAATGGCCTAATGTCTTAATGGAAAAATTTCTAAATGGACAGATGACCAAATGACCAAATGTAAAAATTGCCTAATAGCCTAATTCCCTAATGAAAAAATGGCCAAATGGACAAATGGCCAAATGGTCAAATAGCCAAATGGCTAAATGGCCAAATGAAAAAATGTCCAAATGTACAAATGGATAAATGGCCAAATTTACAAATGGGAAGATGGACTAATGGTATAATGGCCAAATGGCCAAATGACTTAATAACCTAATGGACTAATGGAAAAATAAAAAATAAGCATAATTGACATAATTATCCTAAAGGCGGAATGACAGAACGGCCTAGCGGCCAAACTGAAAGGCCTAATGGCTGAAGGGCCTGACGACCTAACATCCAAATGTCCAAATTTACAAATTTCTAAATGGAAAAAATGGCCAAATGGACTAAAGAAAAAATGGTCTAATGACTTAATGTCCTAATGGACTAATGACCTACCAGTCTAATAGACCAATAGAATAATGGCCAATTGGCCTAATGGATAATTAACCTATTTTTCAATTGGACTAATGGCCAAATAAACTAATTGGCCTAATGACCTAATTAACATAATGTCCTATTGAAAAAATGGATAAAGGGACAAATGGACAATTATACAAATGGCCAAATGGATTAAATGGACTAAATGGACTAATGACCTAATGCCCTAATTCCATAATGGACTATTTTTCAATTATCATAATAAAAAATGGCCAAATGGCTAAATGACCAAATGAAAAAATGGGCTGATGGAGAAATGGAATAATGGTGTAATGTCCTAATGGATAAAATAACCAAATGACCAAATGGATAAACGGGAATAGGCTAAGGGAAAAATTACCTAAGGGAAAAAAAGCCTAACAACCAAATGACCAAACAACCAAACAACCTAATGACTAAATGGCCTAACGACCAAATGACCAAACGACCAATGGTCGAAAGGGCCAAAGGGACAAAGGAACAAAGGGCCAATAAGAGAAAGGGAAAAAGGGACAAAGGGAAAACGAGCTAACCTCCAAACGACCTAAGGTCCAAAAAACCAAACATACAAATGGACCCACAGCCTCATGGACAAACGGCCAAATAACTAAACAACCAAATGGCCAAATGACCAAATAGCCTAACCACCGAACGACCTAACTGCCAAATGGCCTAACCACCAAACGGCCTCACAACCTCACGACCAAATGACCAAATGACCAAACGGACAAACAACCAAATTCCAGAAGATAAAAAGGGCCAAATGGACAAAGGTACAAAGGTCCAAAGAGCCAAACAACCAAAGGGACAAATGGCCAAAGGTCCAAACGACTAAAGGGACAAACGACCAAACAACCTAACCATGAAAGAGAATAGGGTCCAAACGGCCAAACGACCAAATAGAAAAAGGTAAAAACAACCTCATGAACTCACATCCAAATTGAAAAATGGAAAAAGGGCCACACAACTTTATGGCCTGATGGCCTGACAGCTTGACGGCCTGACGGCCTGACGGCCTGATGACTGACGTCCTGACGGCCTAACGGCCTGATGGACAAACGACCAAACAAACTCACAAACTAATGCCCTAACGACCTAACGAACAACCAAATGGCCTAACATCTGAACAACTGGATGGACCAATGACTGAATGACCTAACAGATGAATGAAACAACGACCAAACCACTAACCAAATAGCCTAATGACCAAACATACAACCAGTCTTACCAATTGAACAAATGGACTAATAGCCTAATGGCCTAATAACCTAATGGACAAATAAAAAAATGGCCTAACGACCAAATACTCAAATGTCCAAATTACAAAATGACCTAACGACCAAACAACTTAATGACCAAATAACGAAATGGATAACCACAAAACGTCCTAATGGTTAAATGACCTAACAACCAATAGGCCTAATGGTCTAAATAGCCTAATGGATTAGACAAATGGACAATTTAAAAAATGGACAAATGGAAGAATGAAAAAATGGAGAAATGGATTAAAGTCATAATGGTCTAATTAACTAATGTCTAATTGGCCTAATGACCTGACGACTTAACGACTTGATGGCCCAACGGCCAGATGACCTAGATAACCTGATGCCCTAATCACCTAATGGCTTAAATGGTCTAAATAAAATAATGGCCTAATGACCTAAATTGGAATTATTGGAATAAATTGAAAATAATTGACAAAATTGGGCTAAATTGGGCTAAATGGCCTAAATGGATTAAGTTGTCCTGAATCAGTATAATGGGGATAATTGACCTAAATTTTCCTAATTGGCCAAATAAATGGTCTAATTTTCCTAAATTGGCCAAATAAATGGCCTAATCGGTACAATTTGCCAAAATTAGCCTGAATGGCCTAATTGGTTTGAATGGTCGAATTTTACTAAATGTCATAAATTGTCTAAATGGAATAAATGAACTAAATGGCCTAAATGTCCTAAATGGACTAAATTGTCCTAAACTGGTATAAATGAACTAATTTATCCTAATTGTCCTAATTGGACTAAATTGTACAAATAAATGGCCTAATTTTCCTAAATGGTCTAATTTATTTAAATTGACCAAATAAATAGAATAATGGGAAAAATTGGCTAAAATTGGCCTTAATGGACTAATTTCCCTAATTGGTCAAATTTTCCTAAATGGAATAATTGGCATAATTTTACTAAATTTCAAAATTAACCTAACTGGCCTAAATAGACTAATTAGAAAAATGGGAAAAATGAAAAAATATACAAATGAAAAACTAACAAAATGAAAAAATGATCAAATGCCAAATTTCCAAATAGACAAATGAAAAAATGGGAAATTGAGTAAATAGACAAATAGAAAAATGAAAAAATTGTTCATTGGTCATTTTTCAAATGGAAAAATTTCTAAATAGCCAATTTTCCAAATGGGTAATTGAAAAAATAGACAAATAACTAATTATAAAAATGGAAAATGACCAAGTTACCAAACAACCTAACCAAACAATGAACCTAATGACCAATGATCAAAATTAACAAGTGACCAAATAACCAAATAACGTAACAAAAATAGAATTGAACCAAAATGAATATACGGGATGAATCCATATAATACCCATGTTTATTAAGATAATTAGTATAAATTGTTTATGTTATGCCACTAGTATCAAATTTATAATTAAATTTATATTTAGATGCTTCTTTATTTTATGGATTTATTCAACAACTAAAATTTTAATTCATTATAGGTTTATCACTTTCATATTATTCTATAATGTAGTATTATACTGATCAATTTCATTTTTAGCAAGTGACATTGGGCATCAAAGGACATGTGCCTTGAGAAAAATTATTTTTCTCGAGTAGGAAGAAAAAGGATGGAAGTGCTGTAAATGCACAAACATAAGAAAAGATTGTAAGTTTTTTATTGATATTTAAAATTTTTATGTTTAATTAATAATTAAATATATTATTTATATTTTCAATATTGTCCCCTGGAGGCCCTCAATGAGAAATAAGATAAAAAATTTAGGCCAACTGATTATTTCAGATAGGTATTAGGTGAGGAGCGCCAATGGAGAGTCTAATGTTGACTTGAGAAAAAAATAATCCCTACTAGTTATTGTCCCTCATCAAGTGCCTTTAAAATCTACCAGACCACTGAGGTGAAAAATGCTTGTGCATAAGGTGTTGGTGACAAAAAATGGCTATAAAGGTGTGTGAAATATGTAAACAGGCCATTGAACACTTTCTGAAATCTATATCAGTTATAAGTTCATCACTTCCATTAGAGGATACTACCATTTTTTAAAATATGTATGTAATCAATGAAATCTTTATATTATTCCCTGAGTGATGTAAATTAGGGTCTTAGTTATGGTCAAGATTATGGTGGTGGTGGTAGTGGTGTTGATGGTGATGGTGCTTTAGGCGCCGATGATAGTGATGAGGGAGATATTGATCCCCTCCCTTTTTGAGTTTAGGTAGAGACATGCATGGTTGACTAAAAGTAATTGACCATGTGGAATTTACCTATATGTTATAGTTTTATAAAATGTTTGAAAACTATTTTTAATTTTATGGTTGAATTCTAAATATATAATAAGTGTACTACATTAAATGTGTACCAGGGTTTGTAATTTATTTGCAGGTTGTTTGAGAGGTTCTATATGGTGATGCAGCTATCAAATTGGGGTAGAAAAATATACCCACAATTTATAAAACCATGGGTATAGATGAATTATAGACAAACTTCTATACCCACGGTTTCAGAAACTGTGGGTATAAACATATTCCCATGGTTTCAAGTAAACCATGGGTATTAATAAATCCTTATAGCCTATACCCCCGATTTCTATAAAACCATGGGTATATACATATCCCCACATCTTAAGAACCCAAAATTCTATGAACCATGGGTATAACGTATACCCATTGTTTTCATGGCTATATCCACTATTCTAAACCATGGGAATATGATAAGTTTCTAGTAGTGACATTTTTTTAAGAAAAGTCAAAAGTACCTTGTTTAAAAGAAATAAGAAGAATCATTTTAAAAAAAATACTAGAAAATACAATCATGAGTAAAAATGTATTTAATAAATATTTTTGAGAACATTATTTTTTTTGAAAATAATTTTTTAGAAAACATGAAAATGGAAAAGAAAATGAATTTTGACCAAAAAGATACATAAAACTGGCTAATCTTATAATAATTTTATCAATCATGTTAAGTGAAAAAGAGATAAAAATGGTATTTTTACTTGAAAAGTTAATTAATAACCATTTTAAGAGAACATTCATGACTATATTTAGTTATATATCATAATATTTCATCAAAGTAAATTTAATCATAAACTATCCTGATAAACGATGAGATTTTAACAAATACCCTTACCACTTTTGTAACTTTTGAATCATAATCACTATGAAAGAAATAAATTGAAATTATAAATTAAATACCATGAAGATAAATTTATTCATGATATAAAATATAAAAGGGGGATTATATACACTACATAAAATAACTATGTGGTGATTATGGTATATATATTCGAGAAGTAAATGTGTGCTAAGAAAACCTTACCTTTGGTTCGAATTCCTTAGTTTGTGTTTGAACCTCTGGTATAATAAATATAAGTGCACTATATGTCTATTAAAGAAACATAATCATATATTTAATGCCATATATTATTTACTTATATTTTTTAATACCCTTTTATTAACAATTCTTTGTTAAAATCACTATCTTGGCTGATAATTGATTCATTTTTATGTATGTTTTGATACGATAATTTTTGTCCATTTATTTTGTTCATGGTTAATTCATATAAATAGTGTTAAAAATGATATATTTATCCCATATATTAATTATATATTTATTTAGAGTAATCTAAAAAAGTTAAATATAGAAAACAGATTACACAATTCATGGAGATGACATGCTATACGTACACTTGAATGTTGTTTACATTTTTTCCAAGAATGGATCGAGAGGAAAATAATTATTATTTAATATTTACAGAATATTTTTTATATTATATATAGATTTTATATTAATAAAATACATACTTATTACCATCCATGTAATTTTTTAGTGAAAAATGAGTCACATTGCTTCACGAGACGGTAGTCCGCCGTACACACGGGCAACATTATCATATCCCCCACATTATAAAAAGTGAGAATTTATATGTGAAATAATAATTACATAGGTATAATTATGTTTAAAATAATATATATATATATATATATATTACTTTAATATATCCTTATTACCATCCAAGTAAAATCGAAATAGGAAAAATACATCACATAGGTTCGTGAGGCCGTAGTCCTCCGTACACATAAGTGACATTATTGTTTCCCTTTTGATGGAAGTAGATAATGATATAGGTTATTCTATTTATATAATAACATATAAGTAAATTATAGATATTGGTGTTTTTATATTAGCATTAATGAATAATATTTGAATGATGAGGAAGAAGAAATAAAATAAAAATTCTCTTTTAAGAACGTTACTTCTTCTTCAGATGACCTCTTTAGGTTTGCATAAAATTCATTCCAAGATTGGATTTATAATAAAAAATGACTTTTTGATGTTTATATAGTAATAGGGAAGGTATTTAGGTAGGTATTTTCAAAAACAAATCGCTTTGATAGTGTTAATAGGATAGGAAAGGGGTGACCTTTTTTAAGTGGGGGAGATGAGACAATTGGATTTTTTTCAAAAGAATAAATTACACTGACATTTTTCTCATGAAAAGACTCAAAAATGGGAAACTCTCAAACCTTATATGTGATAAGGCCGAGATATGTATAGAAAATAATAATTAGATAAGTTTTGAGTCATTTTTAACCCTTATTTATTAGTTTAACTCCCAGTAAACTTTTTTTATCATAACCATGATAATTAATTTTTACTGCTTTTACTATTCATAACAGTAAAAAATTAAATTGAAATTATTAGATAATATTAATTATCATTATTATAAATATTTAATTGATTTTATCAAATTTGACTCATATAATTGGTAGAATTTGATTTAAAATAAAACTCACAGGCGCATTTAAAAATCGATTTTTCCAAAGAAAAACTTTAAAAAGTTAAAAAAGTTTTTACATCATAATTAAATATAAAATTGATTCTAATGAAATAAATTTTCTAAATTGTAATATAATAGAAATAATTTTACTTTATAACCAATTTGAAATATAATTCAACTTTCAAAATAATTTATACAAAAGGCAGTTTTTATTAAAAATTAATATTTTTCACTATTCATCGAAAAATTAATATTTTTATAAAATTTTAAAAATTCACCCAAATATATTTTTTACCTTTAGATTTAAAAAGTGAATTTTAATTTTTTAAATATATTTTTAGGAGTTTTAATAATTAATTTTAAATTATGTGCGTAAAGCGCGACTAAACCTCATTTTAGAAAAATATAGTTTTTTCAAACAACATTTCTTTTTTTTCAAATAATTCTAACTTTATTTATAATAAATAGATAACAATTTAATTTATTTTATACATAAAAAACCATATAATTTTCATAATTTATATATTCATGTTCATACTATTTAACTTAAAAACTATGTTATATTTGTCATATTTAAATAATCCTATTTTCATAGAGCACCATGTTTCATTTAAACCCAACATTACGTGCATCACAAGCTATCAAAGATATTGAACTTATTTTAAAATAAATAAACTATAAATCATTATTGTGTTACATTATAT
This sequence comes from Viscum album, assembly GCA_963277665.1. Lineage (NCBI taxonomy): Eukaryota > Viridiplantae > Streptophyta > Magnoliopsida > Santalales > Viscaceae > Viscum > Viscum album. The sequence goes on along the minus strand of OY728164.1, from coordinate 269,067,793 downwards.
TCAAGTTATAATGTTTCTTTTCATATATGTTATTAAAGATGATGTTCCTCTTTTAAAATATCAGGGTGTTACATTCCACCCCCTAAATAAATTGCATCCTCACAATTTAATATTGATATTGGAAATTAAGTGTTTGAAATTTGAAAATACCTTTATTGGAAACCCACATCATAAAAAGTATTAAAAAGCATCCTCTTTATAAGAGATAAATAAAATTATGAAGTTCATCTTGAATAACACATAACTAGGTTTCCATGTAAGAGAACATTGGTGAAAAGTGAAGATATGGACATAGAAAAAACGCTTACATAATTATAGGGAGTGGTAGAGATCACTGATCACAATAAAGTGAATGATATAGAAAATTTAATGACCATAAATCTATAAATCTATGATTAGTTAAATGAATATTAATTCATTTGATATGAAGGTATTACAATGATATTTTTATTTCAAGATCATTTCCCAAAAGTTGAGGAATTATTTTAATATCATGATAGAGAACACCAAAAAATATAGTTACATAATATCTTTTTATGAATAATTTTATCCTTTGGTTTTACTTTAATCAATTTAAACTTCATCATTTACTCCAAGAAATTAATATCCAAAAATAATTTTTTTATTCATGAAGCACAAAAATTAACTTTTAACGGATCATAAGATCTATAAAAGAGTGAAATTTCTTTCAATTTGTCTTTAATTATTTTCAAAAACCAATATGGTTAGAAAAAGTTATACAATATAATAAATTAATCCCTAAACCTCAATAGTGACACCAATGGATCAAAATAAATATTTATTCATTAAATAATTTAAGTAAAAACAATGACATATTAACCAGTACATCATGTAGGCCAGTTCTAGGCACAAAACCCTTATCACCATTTAGATGTGGGTTCAAGCCCCACAATATTTCTAGATGTGATGGGTAGTCACCCAACATGTGTTTTTTCGTTTTCCCAAAAAATCATTAAAATAATTCCTATATCACTACCAAATTATAATAACCCATAATCAGTCAACATAAAAGGTAAGATAAACCTTAAATGTTACCAATACATTCATAAAAACCTCTTTATTATTATTATCTCATTATCTGAAACATATTAAGGGTTATCCTACCTCAATCATGTGTTTTCCAAGAAGTTTTATTTTTCACTGAATAACTTTTCATAGTCATCGGTACCATTCAACATATGTTCTCAAATATTTAAAGAAAAAGTACTATAGTACAATCCTTATACATTCAAAAATTCTTATAACCAAAATATCATTGATAAAATACTTCTATAACATAATTCTTGAATCCAAACACAAATACATTAATCATTCCACTTTTTCTATTGTAATAACATAATCTTAACCTTGATACCTTATCTTTTATTAGGTATATTACCATGATGATTGGGGAATTAATTTTCATAGTATTTCATATCCTTATTGTTAAATCATTTCATATTGTAAGATTATTTATTTCTAAGGAAATCATGAGTAATGTGGCCTTTCTCTCCATAGTTGTATAAAACTCTCATTCCATTCAGTAAAGTAATATAGTGTTTCTTTCCATAATTATCACATGTAGGAAAATACTAATTTCCCTTATTATCCTTATATATATTTTCCTTTACTGTCCTCTTTTTCTATTACTTCCCTTTGAATCCATAAGAATTAGATAATTATTTATATATCTTGATATCACATGATACTATGACCTCATATGATGGGAAGGTTTAGGGTACTAGTTTCCTTATAATTATTAGCTTAATAACACTAATGAAATGATCAATATTTCTCTTTGGATTATGTATGTAGTCCGTACCATTTGTTTCTAACCTTGTAAATATGTATTCACACTTATAAGCATTTTCATCCTCATTTTTTCTCAGAATGAAGAATAGTCTCTCCATATCATCTTATTCCTCATGAGGGAAATATTTTTCTGAGAAAAGTATGTCAAAATTATTATATTCCATTTTTTATTACTTCTTAGTCTATAATGTTTTGAATCAATAATTACCATTAATCTACCTCCCCTGAGAGACGATAAACTTCCATGATAATATTCTCCCTTTTATTACTACTCAGTGAGAAAAATATCTTCTCTAAAAAACTTATCCATTACTCAACTACAAATGGATTTATAGTCCAATTGAATGATGGTGGTTGTTAATGCAAAAAGAAATATAACATTGTTTCATCACATGGTGTCTGAGTAGGATGATCCATACAGGAAAGGTTATTGCTCATAAACTAAGTTAGCTACCCTAAAATGATTATAATTTGATTAGTTCAAACTGGAACTCCAAATCCATCATCATTATATTTCATAGGAGGGTAATCCCTACATGGAGTATGTACATTGATACAAATCCCATTCCTTCTTCTAAGAATTATTTGTAAATAATGTAATACAATTGAATAGATCATAACATTATGAAACATAATGTATCATTCCAAAACTACTGAGACACTAAGAATAAGTTGAAAAATTTATTTATGGATATTATCATAATTGTAAACATGATATATTTAGGAATTTTCTCAAATAATAAAAATATTTTCAAATACGTAATAAATTTTGTGAATAAAATGTGAATTAACTAAAGAATATAAATAATGAGTGTCAAACCAGGTGCGTAGTAAGGACTATTTTCATATACCTGGTAATTCTTGAGTGAAGCTCATAATTTATTTTTTGGAGTTATTACTTCGTGGTACATGTGTACTAGATCCATGTTCACTTTTAGTATCTAGTTAGATATGTATTTCTAGGTAAATCAGACAATCTATATCTTACCAAAACATTAGGATATTATCCTATACTGAGACTTATCCTCAAATTCATTTATAGTACCATGAAATCTAATCTATGTTTTCCTAAATTGTGTTACCATGTTTTCTACTAAACTTACTATGATTCCAACTATAAAGACCCCAACCATAATATCTTGGATTCGGTGGTTTGTTTACTACATTGACGCTAGATACAAGGAATCACATACTAAATAACTGAATATTTTAGAAGTTCTAGAAAACTAGATAAATACTTGAATATCATTTAAATTTGAAAACATAAAATTACAACATAACATTTTATTTGTGAACACCATTATTCCCTTTATCATATCCCTATATATCAATAATAACATACATCTTGGTATTCTGGGGAAAGAAACATAATAAAGGGGTAATATCAAATGATCATTAATGGTATGAATACAATGAAATATATCATGAATAAATAAGTCATAATCAATATGGAAAGGTAAATAACTAAAACATATGCATTTAATTAATAACTTGAACATGAAGAATAATATGGTAGGAATAAATGATGATCAAAATAATTCCATATAAATAATCACATAAGATTGAAACTTATCCATGAATATTATAACTAATCAAATTATCACATATACATCAATAAATAATTTCATAATAAGGAAATTCATAATTTTGGACATCATAATCATACCATCAAGGCCTTGTTCCAAGACATCTTACATAAATGGGTAAGGCCTCGACTAAAAACCCAAGATAGATTGTATCTTGAGATTTATTGATGCATTTAGGGGATATATATAACAAAACACATGAATTATTAAGTCCAATGCATAAATCTTATGAAAGGGGTGAAAAATAATCAACATAAACATTCATATTGAAAAACTAGTATACAAAATTTTGACAATTAGCCCAAGCAATAAACATAATCATACAACATCCAGTGTAATATGAATGGTATACAACTGGTATGTCCCCAAAAAAATGATTATAAACCATCTATATAAATATTAAGGATGGAATTATTACAAAATATTACTAATATAGAATACATAAAAATAAGGGTTGCTATCATTGATGAATAGAAAGTCTAGAAATATATCACTAAAAACATTCTTGAGAAAAATAACCTTTCAAATTTGAAAATTACTTTTTTAAAACTAAAAATTCACAAATTATTGTAAAATTAATTTTATTTTAAAGTAAAATTTGACATATATAAAGTAATATTTAAGAGATTTAGTGTTTATGATAGTGTGAAATTCCATACATGTTTCATAACTTAAAAAATTATTACTTTTACATTTTTGTAAGAAAAGTAAAAAAGTACCTTGTTTGGAAAATGACAGAAAGATTCCTTTTATTTTTTTTTGTGAAAAAAAAATCATAGGTAATTTTTTTAGTAAATTATTTAGATAATTTTGAAATAATTTTTGAAATTATTTCTTTATAAAACACAGATATGGAAGGGAAAATGATTTTTGATCGAAAATAGAAATAACATTGGCTTTTATTAAAATAATTTTCTCAATAATTTTATGTACCAAAGAGATAAAAATTGAAATATTACATGAAAAGTTAATGAATAACCATATGAGAAGAAACTTCATGAATATATTGAGTGATGTATTATTGTATTTCATCATAGGAAATTTAATTATAAACAATCTTGATAAATGATGAGATTGTTACATAAACCCTTGCCACTTTGGTAATTTTTTAATCATAAGCCCCATGAAATAAATAACATCAATTGCTACATTAAAATACTTTTATATAAAGGTATTAATGATAAATCATATAAAATGGGTACTATATAAACCACACAAAATAACTAAGTGGTGAATATGGCATACATCTCACAGAAGTAAATGTGAGACAAGAAACCCTTACCTCAGGTTCAACTTATTTTATATGTTTCCAAAACTCTTGTATAATAAATATAAGTTTATTATAAATATATTAAATAAAAATAATCATATATATAATACTGTATATTATTTACTAATAGTATTTTATCACATATTTATTAATAATTGTTTGTTAAATTCGCTGTTTCGGGTGATAAATGATTTGTTTTTCATGTATGTTTTTTGTACTGTAATTTTGGTCCATTTACTTTGATCATGGTTAAAACATCACCATAATTTTAAACATGATATAAATATAATATATATCCATTATATATTTATTTATAGTAATCTATAAAAGTTATAGATAGAAAATATATTACACCATTCATGGTGACAGTAGACTATACATACATATGATGGTTGTTTCCATTTTTATCAATGAGTGGAATGAAAAGAAAATAAATATTAATTCACATTTAATTAATAATAATAATTATATATATTATTTATATTAATAAAATTCATCATTATTACCGTCCATGTAAATAATTACTGAAAAATGAGTTGCATGGCTTCGTGAGGCGGTTGTCCACCGTACACATGAGAAACATTATCTTATCCCCCATAGAATGAAAAATAAGAAGGTATATGTGATATAATATTTTTAGAGGTATAATTATGCTAAAAATATCATATATATTCATTAAATGTTTCCTTATTACCACCCAAGAAAAATGGAAATGGTAAAAACACATCACATCAGTTCGAGAGGCTGTAGTCCACTGTACACACGAGCGATGCTATTGTTTTCCTTTTGATGGAAGTGGAGATGAATACAGGTTAAAAAATTAACATAGTAACATTTAATTATATGAGATATAATGTTTTTTTATATTATAACTTCTGAATAAAATTTTAATGATTTAGAGGAATAAATAAAATAAAATGCTCATTTAAGAACATTACCTCTACTTCAGATGACCTTTTTAGGTTTGCATTAAAATCCTTCATAGGTTGGATTTATGATAGAAAAAGTCCTCTATGATGTTGAGATATGATTAGTTAAGGAATTTGGGTAGGTATTGTCTAAACAAAAAGGATTTTGGAATGTTAAGGGGATAAGATAGTGAGTGACCTTTTATAAGTGGGGGAGGGGACACACATGAAAATTTTTGAAAAGAAAGAATTACAATCACATTTTTATCTTGTAAAAAACCTCATAATGAAAAATTATAAAAATTATATTCTATATGTTATAAATACTTATATAATATAAAAATTAGACAATTTTGGGTCATTTTTAACTGTTATATTTTTAGTTTAACCCACGAAAAACCTGTTTTTAACTTAATCGTGATAAGTAATTTTCATTATTTTTACTATTCACAGTGGTCAAAAATAAATTTGGACTTATTATTTAATATTAATTATAATGATTAAACATATGGAATAAATTTTATCAAAATTAACTCATATAAGTTATAGATTTTAATTTAAAATAAAACTCGCAGATGCATCGAAAAAATGTTTTTCCCAAAAAAATACTTTAAAAAGTTCAAAAAGTTTTAACATAAAAATTAAATATAAAATTGATTAAAATGACCTAATTTAGTTAAATTGATATATAATTTTACTAATGTTACTTTAAAACCTATTTAAAATATAATTTCACTTTATAAATAATTTAAACGAAAAGGTAGTATTCTATAAATATAAGTAATTTTCACTATTCATAAAAAAATTAATCTTTTCAAAAAATTATAAAAAATTTACACAAATATAATATTGGAATGAATATTTCAAAAAATAATTTTATTTTTCAAAATATATTTTATAAAAGTGAAAAAAATTATTTTAAATTATGTGTGAAAAGCACAACTAAACCACCTTTTAGAGAAATATAGTTTTTAAGAAAACATTTATTTTTATTTAAAATTATTATTATTTTATTTCTAATCAGTAGATAACCATAGAATTTATTTTATACATGTTTAAACCATATATTTTTTATAATTTATTTATTCCTATTCATACCCTCCAACTTAACGACTAGGTTATAATGGTCATGTTTAAATAATAATATTTCAATAGAGTATAGCATTTCTTTTAGACCTAGTGTTGTGTGCATCGCAAGTTATTGAATAGATTGAATTTATTTGGAAGGAAAAATATTGTGGAGTCTCAGTGTTTTATATTCTCTTATAATCTTGGTGTTTCATGTAATATACGACATAAAAAATTATATTCCTCTTTTAAAATATTGATATATTACTCTGTTCTCTTCTTTTTCATAAATAAATATACACATATATTTTATAATATATCCTTATATATTTATTCTTCTTTTTTTGAAAATAGATATACATAGTAATTTCTTCCATTCTTCTCTTATTATCTCTTTCTTCTTCAATAAGAATAATATTAATGGGTCATAAATTGTATATCTTAGAGTTCTTCTTTGAACTAAATGATATTAAACTGAATATAGATTGTCCACTCACTTCTTCTTCATGTGATCTTTGACACACAATAATATTAAATAGTGTAGAAATGTCAAAATCTATTTCTTTAATACACAATATCAACAATTGAGTGTAGTATTGATTCTCCTCTATTATTTATTCATAAATTATCAACTTGGTATATTTAAAAATATTCATGTATAAGGAATTATCCATGTGATATGAATAAACCTTATCACATATATATAAATTCATATAATTATTTCACGTTCTTTCATTATATTCTTATTCATTTTCTTTTTGCAAGGTCTTCTATTTTCTTGGATTCACGTTTCTTCAATTGGTTTGGGTATATAAAACTCAATCTGTTTCCTGAACCTCTTATGCATGTGCATCCACATATTTCATGAATGAATGTATTATCTACCTCTTTTTTATAAAACAAATAGATCAAATGAACTATTTTACTTTAATCTCACTCTCCCTTTGTGAAAGGATACAAGAACAAATATAAAAATTCTTTATACACTACCTATGACTTCACGCAAGTGTCTTAGTTTATTCATCACAAAAGTACTTCATGAAAACCTATAAGCATTTTCTAGTTCACTGTCTTTTTTCTTCATGTAAGGGTTTATACATGTAACAACTTCACATAACACAGTGAGTAAATAACTCAAGGATTGGTTCATAGAACTCTTCTTATTCACATAATAGAGTACACAATTCTTCTTCTTCATGAAATTCAGTGTGTGGAACTTTCATTCTTCATATAGTTCACTGGATCATAAAATTCTATGCCTATTCACATAAAATAATGCAGGGAGATTCTTTTTATTTTCTTAAAAACAAGAGCTATTATATAATAAAATAAATGAAATCAATATTTTCCTACTTGGTCCTTCAGTATTTATAGAGAGGTTTAATGGCCACTCATTCATTCATTCACCTACATAGAAGCCCAAAATTATTCCATTTCAACGATGATTTAAATATCAATGAAGATACTGACATTCAAATATTCAACACAGGTTTATCAAATATTATACACCAAAAAATGGAATCTTTGATAATTTGAGGATGGATTCTCCCTTGATGGTGATTATTTAACATGCATACATAAATAATCACATACTTCTACCTTGAATCCATGTACCCAAACTACCTCAAGTATTGAATTTTAAATTCCATTTTTATCTTGGATGAATCTACATATTTTAAGCTAGTATGTGCATGAAAAGTGTGGCATGCATGCGTATTGATCCATATAATAAGATCATTCATGATTATTGTGATCACCAACATTGATAATCAATACAAAAGTTGATCACAAATGGTTTCAATTCATTGAATATCATATCCAATCCATGATTTATAGTGTAAGGAAGATGATGATTACATGGAGGCTGGTATAATGTTGGATCTACAAAGATTGGATGACTGTGTTATGTTCATATGTTTTAATGATAGAGGTAATAAGTCATTCTATATAGTGACCCCACATCAAAATTTTGGTATTTATTGAACCAAAATAGAATACTATCCTATTCCACTTACTAATTGAGTTAACACTGGGGTTCAACACCCAGAACACTCCACACACACACTATATGCCATCGTGCCACCCCACATGGTGGCTTGACACCTCATTGCGAAAACCCATGCATAAACCTGACTACCCATGAGAGTGATCACATTTTAACTTCCCTATGGGAACTATAAAAACAATCACAACCCTTTCACAATGAAGTATACTTGGGCTATGTAGAGACCCTAAGCTTGAAGTACATAGACATTACATTACTTTTGCGGAATACTTAGTACATAACAAAAACACACCCACAAGGACCGTAATAGTTTAGTGTCTTTGGAAACTCGGAATATAATCTTCTAATCGTGGTGAAAGATCTTCAACATCTCCCATAAAGATCTTATTTTTTTAAAACCTAAATCCTTTCTTTATGTCCTAGGGAAAAGAAAACATAAAAGGGTGAGCTCAAATGCTCAGTAAGGGTAAACAAAAGAAATATCAATCATGTCATATTCATAAGAAGATATCTTTTGGAAATCTTAACCTGCAAAAGAGATCATAATTTCATAACATGGGATAAATCATAGTAGTTAAATGTAATCCCAATAATCATAACATAAAACATGAAACTTTGTTGCATACACACATAATCATAAAGAATCATTTCTTATTAGTCAATACTCATTTCCAAGACTATCTTAGTGGACAAAGCCCCTTTTTGAACCGAGTTCACTCCTCGTTTCAGTCCTGTTTCACTGAACCAGTATAACCTAACGTTCCAGCCATGTCTATCTCATGAGATATAAAATCTTTACCCAATGCATTGGAGGGAGATATAGGTCCCACCCATATCATAATGAAATCATTCTTTCATGTGCCACAAAATCATAAATCATACATCATAGCATAACCCATGAAATAAAATGGGATTCTTAAACATCATGCCATCATAACATAATCCATAAACAATTGATATCATTTCATCATAAGAAAATTGAAACAATTTAAATCATAGAGACATTTTACTTGAAACATACGCATATGAAATAATGTCATCTTAGATTGAAAATAGTTTTGAGAAAACACTTGAAATTAATTCTTGAGGAAAATATCCTTTCTTCTTTAAAACCATTTTCTTTTCACAAAATTCCATGCAATTTTAAAAGATAAGGGTTTTGTTAAAAATAATCATGAAATCTTGTAGAAGAATATTCTTGAAAATGAGGCGTTATGAAACCGTAAAAATCCGTTCACTCCGTATAAGTTAAAAATAACATTCTCCTCGTAATTTTGTCAGAAAAGTCAAAAAGTACCTTATATGGTAACCAAAGGAAAAATTTCATTCATACAATGTGGTAAAAAGTCAATAAAGGGTAAAAATGACTTTAAACATCCATGGAAGAATGGTAAACATTTTATGAAATCATTTTTTAGAAAACATGGTCATGGATGATAAACGTAACCCCAGTAAATACTTACGTATAAGCAATCTCGGATAAAAATGAGATTGAAAATGTATCCCTTACCTTAGGTCCGATTTGATTCGTAAGTGTCCAAACCTCCTGTATAATGATTTAAATAATGTTATTGACTTATTCCAGAATCATACTTATTGTTATGATATCATATATGGTCATATTATTAGCTTATTATTAGTAATATTTCATTACTACTTGTTATTCGGGTGTTTATTACTTTTTTGTTCTTATGCGTGTTTGTCGAATAAATTCTTATTCTTATCTTTAGGTTATAGATACCTAATTTATAGAATGGTATTATTGTAATACATATAATTTTCATTCATTCAATTCATTTATATAATCATTATGCAATGAAGATCATGTAGAACGAATCGCATCACATCGTGGAGACGGTATTCCGTACGTACGCACGAGCGATGATATCGTTCCCATGATCGTGGAATTGTATTGGAGTGTATGTATACTATTTCATAATCAATATCAATTTTTAATAGTCATATATAGTCATTATTTACACCATTATACCCTTCCAAGTAAGGTGGTGGTGGAAAATAGATTACACCACGGCGTGGAGACGGTATTCCGTACGTACGCACGCGTGATGATTTCTTTTTCCGTAGGATGGATAGATGGTGAAATAGGGTTGTTTCATACTTATAATAACATATCAGTATATGAGTGATACTGATGTTATTACTTCATAATTAAACAACTAAAGAAGAAGAAGTGGAAGAAGAAATAAAGATGAAAGAATCGGTAACGGACATTACCTCTTCTTTGAAGTGCTTCTTTGAGACCTCCTTTTAGGGTACTAAAATAGGTCTTTGAAGAAGACCAGAACCTCTAGGATGTTTATAGGGAAGTGGAGAGGATAAATTGGCAGGGGTGTCCGAGCTTGAAGGCTCAAAGTGGTGTGAGGAAGAGGGAGGAGGAGGTGTCCTTTTATAAGGGAGGAGAGGGGTACCTTTGGAATAACTAAAACTATTATTTTATTATAAAGTAAAATTCGGTTTTAAATAGCTCCAAATTGATTTATTTTGAATATAAGGTGGGGATGGGTCTAAATTATATCATAAAATAGAATTTATACAAGTTTAGGTTCCTATTTTAACCTTATCATTTAGATTTAACATTAAGTTAAATAATTTTACTTTTACCGTGTCTTCTTGTGTTCTTGTACTATAAGGTTAATAAACTTACTATAAGAAGACAAACGAACCCAAAGTTGTTTATTATTAATATATATAACCTTATCTAAGTCATTTGTCCGAACCTTAGATTTTTATGAATAAAATAACAATTAATAATATAATATTAGTTTTAAAAACTATTTTATGTCAATTTTGACACTATTTAGTAATTGATTTTTGTGAAAATCATAAGAGAATGATTAGTTCTGAAAAAGTTAATTAAATAAATAATAACATGTCATATTAACCTATAAAATTATTTTAATTCATAAAAAGTCTTAAATTACATTTATTTGGGTATTTATAACATCAATTATGTCAATATTTCATTAATAAGACAATTACTACATCATCTTTGTGTCATAATAAATGATAATTATTTAATCTCTAAAAATTATAAATAAATTTCTATGATATATATAATTGTATTATCTTTCTGGATACTATTCATGTTCTAAGTTTCATGAAGTGTATCACTAAATTAAAATTATTATACTTATAAGATTTAAGAAAGTGACATGTTGTCACATTCTTTGGTTTTAATAATAATTAAATTATTTTCATGGACAAAAGTCCATTAAATGAATCTAATCCGACCCTTAGGTGATATGGGTCGACTTTTAGTCATCAAATAGGATTTTGACATGTGGTAGAGTAATTTTATAATATTATATTTACCCTTAATTACTTGATGTACCTTTAACTATGGTAAATAAAATTTACCGTAGTTACTATTCATAATTCCCAAAAATAAAAAATTAGCTTATTAAAATAATTTGGATCCACTGATTCCAAATATGGAATCCATTTTTCCAAATTCAATACACAAAAGTTGCAGAAATTAAATTAAAATTAATCCCGTTGTCGAAAGAAAACGGGTTTTTCCTTAAAACATTGCAAAAGATTGAATTGATTTATCCTACGAATTCAAGGTAGAATCAATGATAATGACATAAATTATATTAAATGGTAAAAACATATTCTATTTATACTTAAAAACCATTCAATATTATAATTTAACCATATAAATTATTGCGATGAAAAAAAGTTGTTTTTAATTAAAATATAGCGTGTTTTTACTATTCATCAAAATATGAAAGTTACCATAATAATATGAAAAATTTATCCAAAGTAAATTTTTATTTCATGATTCCAAAGAAGAATTTTATTTTGTCAAATTTAACTTATAAACATGTCAAAAACTAGATTTAATGTGGGTGTGCCATCAAAAGGCGGCAAAACTGCATTTTTTTGAAAAATACTTATTTTACCCGAAAAAATTATTTTGTTCTTATACCATGTTCTATAAAATGTGTAAGATGAATAATAATGTTATAAAATTCAAAATTTAGTTAATAATATTCATAACGGCTAGTTCATAATAATATTATAATAATATATCGTTGTTTAGTAAAACCCGATATTGCGTACAACACATGCTATCGAGGAAGGTCGTGAGTGCATGTAACGCAAGCCAAGTCAGGGTTGCGTGTTGTGAAAGAATCCTTCATTGTTTCATATAACATAATCCAAACATATTTCATTTATACATTGAATATATATATATATATATATACTCAATGTTGCGTAGAATAACTATTATCAAAATTGTGTGTAAAACGATCCAAGAATAGTGTTGCGTATAATGAAAGCTAATACTGTGTTGCGTATAGCGCAAGGTAATCTTGGTGTAGCATAAAACACAAGATATTAATGAAATTAAAAGAATATTTTTCATAAAATCTCGGGGTGTTACATTCTACCCCCCTTAAAATGAATTTCACCCTCAAAATTCGTCGGGGTTATAAATGGTTTACTATTCGAAAGTTTCTTTTATAGAAACCCACATCGTAAAAAGGAATACCAAAACCAATCTTTAAAACCAAAAGTATGAAACGTAATGGTTACCCAAATAAACTAATCACTGGGTTTCCACATAGGTGAAAATATGGATATGGAAGAGAAATCTAACCATCAAGTTCTGATGGAGAGTGGTAGAGAACATGGCTATGAAAAATCCAACAATCACAAAGCTATTGATTTGTGATGATCTAAGGTACCATCTGATTCATCAGATATAAGAGCACTAGGACAACATTTTTGGTTTTCAAGATCATTTCCCTAAAGTTGATGAAATTGGAATTAGAAGAAATACTTTCGTGATTTTGGTATAGTCTCACCGTTTGTCGTTCTTTGGACAATTTCCACTTCATCTCTTAAAGAAATGAAGTTGAATTTGTCATTCGTGATGTGTTAGCAGATCATGTGATAGAATGATGAGTCATTCCATCTGTCTCAAACAAAAGGTTAGAAAAGTTATCAAAAAATACATAAGTCCATCTATAGTGAGATTAATCATATATGGTTCCTAAAATGGACTTATAATTCATATATCATACTTCTTAATATAATAAAACTAGTTTCTACTAAATAGGGACTTCCTGTAGGCCAGTGATAGGCGATAAAGTTCAGTCGCACTTCGGTTGTGGGTTCGATTCCCACAGCCTTTTCCGACGTGATGGGCTGTCGCCCGTCCTGCAGGTTGTCCTTTTTCTAAAGCTATATTACTATAACATCCCATCAACAATATCAAAAAAAAGTTTTATCCTTAAACAATACTAACTTATGTACAACATAATCCATTCCAATCTTTAGGCTTATCTAAAATACTTCGGTCCAAGCTCATAGTATAAAGAAAATGATCACGTGAATGCCATCATTTATCCCCCAGATATGTCTTGTTGGTCAAATTACAAACATGTGAATACCTTAATCATGTATTCTCTTGAAGAATGAATATAAATTGAACCTTAGTGAAAACATGAATGTAGTTAAAAGTTAACACTTTCCACATACCAAAATCTTCAAAATTCTATATCCTCAAACCATGATATCACTTAGTCCTTATATCAATCATGAGCTCATGAATACTATCAAACATATTAGATTATCTTTATCCCTTCATTATGTGCATATCATCTGCTTTCCAAAAATATTTCAATCACTTTTCATGGTTACCGATGCCATAAAATTATTGAAAACCACAGTAGAATAATACAAAAATATTCTAATACACAATAAAAGTACCTCAACAACATTATTCTTGAATACTAATACATAAACACATCAATCCATCCTCTTCAATTATTGTCCTGGAATAAGTCATTACTTGATTTAGAAGTAACTTTTGAGGTCAGGGCATTGAGTTGGGTAATGCCCATGTTCTCCACAAATAATACATTGAAATCCATAACAGTCGGTCACTCTATGACCCTTTTCTCCACATAGATAACATAGGTCCCTCCATTTGAGGTATTCCTCAAGGTTCTTCTTCCCTTCTTTAGAAATCTCAATCTTCCTTTCTTTATGCTCCTCAACATGCGAACATGCATAATAGTATATCTTCCTCTTCTTTGATGAATTAGGCATACCACTAAATTTCACCTTGTTAATCATATATCGAGATGACTGATTTGGCTTAATCACAATATCTTTCTCTCTAGGCATTACGCAATTTTGTTGATCATAGTCACCAATTTGTCCATTGGATTCAATGTTAACCGAATTCCTTATGGTTCCCTCCATTGACTAAAACACAACAAGAATTCTGTGAGAGGCAAAAATCATACTAGAGAAAACAACATAGTAAAGGGGGAGTACCCTCAATATCTAACATCTTAGGTTTAATTCTAAGATCATTAGCACAATTCTAGGACTATAACCTATACTTATACTTAACCTTAGGGACATCCCTAGACATACCTTAGAAATATCTCTAGGGATCTCACTAAAGTTATCGCATCCTAGTTTCCAAAGGTTGAATAAACCTTTCCTCTGATACCAACTGTAAAGACCCTAAGCTTGACGTACATAGACATTACATTACTTTTGTGGAATACTTAGTACATAACAAAAACACACCCACAAGGACCGTAATAGTTTAGTGTCTTTGGAAACTCGGAATATAATCTTCTAATCGTGGTGAAAGATCTTCAACATCTCCCATAAAGATCTTCTTTTTTTAAAACCTAAATCCTTTCTTTATATCCTGGGGAAAATAAAACATAAAAGGGTGAGCTCAAATGCTCAGTAAGGGTAAACAAAAGAAATAACAATCACGTCATATTCATAAGAACATATCTTTTGGAAATCTTAACCTGCAAAAGAGATCATAATTTCATAACATGGGATAAATCATAGTAGTTAAATTTAATCCCAATAATCATAACTTAAAACATGAAACTTTGTGGAATACACACATAATCATAGCGAATCATTTCTTATTATTCAAGACTTATTGCCAAGACTATCTTAGTGGACAAAGTCCCTTTCTGAACCGAGTTCACTCCACGTTTCAGTCCTGTTTCACTGAACCGGTATAACCTACCGTTCCATCCATATCTATCTCATGAGATATAAAATATTTACCCAATGCATTGGAGGGAGATATAGGTCCCAACCATCTCATAATGAAATCATTCTTTCGTGTGCCACAAAATCATAAATCATACATCATAGCATAACCCATGAAATAAAATGGGATTCTTAAACATCATGCCATCATAACATAATCTATAAACAATTGATATCATTTCATCATAAGAAAATTTAAACCATTTAAATCATAGAGACATTTTACTTGAAACATAATCATATGAAATAATGTCATCTTATATGGAAAATAGTTTTGACAAAACACTTGAAATGAATTCTTGAGGAAAATAACCTTTCTTCTTTAAAATCATTTTCTTTTCAAAAAATTACATGCAATTTTAAAAGATAAGGGTTTTGTTAAAAATAATCATGAAATCTTGTATAGGAAGCTTCATGAAAATGAGGCATTATGAAACCATAAAAATCCGTTCACGCCGTATAAGTTAAAAATAACATTCTCCTCGTACTTTTTTCGGAAAAGTCAAAAAGTACCTTATATGGTAACCAAAGGAAATATTTCATTCATACAATGTGGTAAAAAGTCAATAAAGGGTAAAAATGACTTTAAACATCCATGGAAGAATGGTAAACATTTTATGAAAGCATTTTTTAGAAAACATGGACATGGATGATAAACGTAACACCAGTAAATACTTACGTATAAGCAATCTCGGATAAAAATGAGATTGAAAATGTATCCCTTACCTTAGGTCCGATTTGCTTCGTAAGTGTCCAAAACTCATGTATAATGATTTAAATAATGTTATTGACTTATTCCAGAATCATACTTATTGTTATAATATTATATATGGACATATTCTTAGCTTATTATTAGTAATATTTCATTACTACTTGTTATTCAGGTGTTTATTACTTTTTTGTTCTTATGCATGTTTGTCGAATAAATTATTATTCTTCTCTTTAGGTTATAGATACCTCATTTAAAGAATGGTATTATTATAATATATATCATATTCATTCATTCAATTCATTTATATAATCATTATATAATGAAGGTCTTGTAGAACGAATCGCATCACATCGTGGAGACGGTATTCCGTACGTACGCACGAGCGATGATATCATTCCCATGATCGTGGAATTGTATTGGAGTGTATGTATACTATTTCAGAATCAATATCACTTTTTAATAGTCATATATAGTCATTATTTACACCATTATACCCATCCAAGTAAGGTGGTGGTGGAAAATAGATTACACCACGGCGTGGAGACGGTATTCCGTACGTACGCACGCGCGGTGATTTATTTTTCCATAGGATGGGTAGATGGTGAAATAGGGTTTTTTCATACTTATAATAACATATCAGTATATGAGTGATACTGATGTTATTACTTTATAATGAAACAACTAAAGAAGAAGAAGTGGAAGAAGAAATAAAGATGAAAGAATCGGTAACGGACATTACCTCTTCTTTGAAGTGATTCTTTGAGACCTCCTTTTAGGGTACTAAAATAGGTCTTTGAAGAAGACCAGAACCTCTAGGATGTTTCTAGGGAAGTGGAGAGGAGAAATTGGCAGGGGTGGCCGATCTTGAAGGATCAAATTGGTGTGAGGAAGAGGGAGGAGGAGGTGTCCTTTTATAAGGGAGGAGAGGGGTACCTTTGGAATAACTAAAACTATTATTTTATTATAAAGTAAAATTAGGTTTTAAATAGATAAAAATTGATTTATTTTGAATATAAGGTGGGGATGGGTATAAATTCTCTAATCCAATAGAATTTAGACAAGTTTAGGTTCCTATTTTAACCTTATCATTTAGATTTAACATTAAGTTAAATAATTTTACTTTTACCGTGTCTTCTTGTGTTCTTATACTATAAGGTTAATAAACTTACTATAAGAAGCCAAACGAACCCCAAGTTGTTTATTATTAATATATATAACCTTATATAAGTCATTTGGCCGAACCTTAGATTTTTATGAATAAAATAACAATTAATAATATAATATTTTTTTTTAA
Source organism: Viscum album (assembly GCA_963277665.1). Taxonomy (NCBI): domain Eukaryota; kingdom Viridiplantae; phylum Streptophyta; class Magnoliopsida; order Santalales; family Viscaceae; genus Viscum; species Viscum album. Next base: position 269,050,070 of record OY728164.1, on the reverse strand, counting down.
AACTATTTTATGTCAATTTTGACACTATTTAGTAATTGATTTTTGTGAAAATCATAACAGAATGATTAGTTAGAAAAAAGTTAATTAAATCAATAATAACATGTCATATTAACCTATAAAATTAGTTTAATTCATAAAAAGTCTTAAATTACATTTATTTGGGTATTTATGACATCAATTATGTCAATATTTCATTAATAAGACAATTACTGCATCATCTTTGTGTCATAATAAATTATAATTATTTAATCCCTAAAAATTATAAATAAATTTCTATGATGTAGATAATTGTATTGGATTTCTGGATACTATTCATGTTCTAAGTTTCATGATGTGTATCACTAAAATAAAATTATTATACTTATAAGATTTAAGAAAGTGACATGTTGTCACATTCTTTGGTTTTAATAATAATTAAATTATTTTCATGGAAAAAAGTACATTAAATGAATCTAATCCAACCCTTAGGTGATATGGGTCTACTTTTAGTCATCCAATAGGATTTTGACATGTGTTAGAATAATTTTATAATATTATATTTACCCTTAATTACCCGATTTACCTTTAACTATGGTAAATAAAATTTACCGTAGTTACTATTCATAATTCCCAAAAATAAAAAATTATCTTATTAACATAATTTGGATCCACTGATTCAAAATATGGAATCCATTTTTCCAAATTCAATACACAAAATTTTCAGAAATTAAATTAAAATTAATCCCGTTGTCGAAAGAAAACGGGTTTTTCTTTAAAACATTGCAAAATATTGAATTGATTTATCCTACGAATTCAAGGTAGAATCAATTCTAATGACATACATTATATTAAATGGTAAAAACATATTATATTTATACTTAAAAACAATTCAATATTATAATTTAACCATATAAATTATTGCGATGAAAAAAAGTTGTTTTTAATTAAAATATAGTGTGTTTTTACTATTCATCAAAATATGAAAGTTACCAGAATAATATGAAAAATTTATCCAAAGTAAATTTTTATTTCATGATTCCAAATAAGAATTTTATTTTTTCAAATTGAACTTATAAAAATGTCAAAAACTAGATTTAAAGTGGGTGCGCCATCAAAAGGCTGCAAAGCTGCATTTTTTAAAAAATACTTATTTTACTCGAAAAAATTATTTTGTTCTTATACCATGTTCTAGAAAATGTGTAAGATGAATAATAATGTTATAAAATTAAAAATTTAGTTAATACTATTCATAACGGCTAATTAATAATAATATTATAATAATATATCGTTGTTTAGTACAACCCGGTATTGCGTACAACACACGCTATCGAGGAAGGTCGTGATTGCGTGTAACGCAAGCCAAGTCAGGGTTGCGTGTTGTGAAAGAATCCTTCGTTGTTTCGTATAACAGAATCCAACCATATTTCATTTATACATTGAATATATATATATATATATACTCAATGTTGCGTAGAATAACTATTATCAAAATTGTGTGTAAAAAGATCCAAGAATAGTGTTGCGTATACTGCAAGCTAATACGGTGTTGTGTATAGCGCAAGGTAATCTTGGTGTAGAATAAAACACAAGATATTAATGAAATTAAAAGAATATTTTTCATAAAATATCGGGGTGTTACAGGCTAGCTATCCCTTGTGGTTGCGCTAGCTATCACATATGAGGTTGATGAGATGGCTCTTGTGGATTGTAATGGTTGCCCCATTTTTTTGATAAAGAACCTCCATCAAATATGGCTTATAATAATTATATGTTTAAAATATAATTTAATTACATTATGAAAAACGATTATTAAGACCATATTCCTTCTTAAATATTATTCATGTAAAATGTGAATACATTGTGCCTTGCCTTTTTTCAATTCTTCTTATTCTTGAAACATTGTTGCAAACAATATTTCATCCATATTGACACATATATTTGAACATAATATCCATTCAAATATCATAACACTTATAAAATAAAATTCTTCAAAATAAATTATGTAAGATAAAAGAATTAATCACTTTATTCTTTAACTATTCATCCATGATACATTAACTTTGTTATCAAGCGTAGATATCTTAAATATTTTAGTATAACTTCTAGTAACTTATTTCCTTTTAACATATTCAAAATATTTACATCAATGAAACATTTCTATTTTAATGAACAATATTAAAAAATAATAACAACCATTGACAACAAATAAAACTCATATACAATGAGATCTCTTCAATGTCACCCTTTTTATTTATTGGAAATACCTCCAAAAAGATTTCCAAATGTATATGTTAATATGTGAATATTTATCTTATTTATCTCCCTTTTACTTTCCAAAATTTCATTTCACATTATCTCCCCCTTATTGAAAAAAAAAAATTCATGATAAAAGGGTATCAATCCATACATAATAAATGTCCCATCCATTATTTCACTCTATGTATACATGATCCATGCTCAGTGTTGAAAAAAGAGGATTTTATTTAGACAAAAAAGCTATTCTTTACTAACTGATCTTGATTCTATATGAAATGGGAACTTATAAAATTATCTTCAAGCATTATCAAAATTTATTCTAGGATGAATATAATAAAATTATATATGAAAATTTTGTAAGAAATATCAACTTGAAACTCTTGAGCTCACTTCAATAAATAGATAAAAATATTTTGGTACAAAAAGAAGGATACATGTACTTGGAGAACTTTCATTATTGCACTTTTATTTGGTCATTTATTTATTTAATTAATCATAATTTTTTAAGTTTATTATTTTTTTAACCAAATATTAGAGGTTAAAAAAATAGCTTTGTTCCAATTACAAGATCTTCATGCAATTTCCAGAATAATTAGATTTGTATGTAAAAATATTTTATGGAAGCTTCTGCATCTTTCTTTATTTGTCTCCCCTCAAGGTAAAAAATCCTAAAATTCTTCATAATGGTGAATCAATTCAATAATGGATTTAAGATGTTCCAATATAGAGAATACACCAAAATGGATCTTCTACTTGTGACTGTCCATATTTTACATCTTTCAAAACTTCACCAAGGATGATCTTCTTCAATACTTATTCTCTATGATTCCAAATATAAGATTAAATATGATGGTATATTATTTATAATTAATTCCAAATATATGAAAAAACACTCTTAAAATTCATTAAATATGATCCTATGTCATATTTTTATTTGAATACCATTTTAAGAATCATTCAAAGATAATGAATTCTTCAGATTTTCTATAAAAAATTAGAAACACTCACTATTTATTAGGTTCTCCCCCTGATAACTTTCTACATATTCTATTTCATACATTATAGGAACAAATAAAATTCATATTGATTAAGGGAATAAGGTTTTAATTTCTTTATTCTAAATTTAAACCACAAGGTACAAATAATTTTCTCATCCTAGTTGCTCCATTTTTTCTATTCTTTATGCTAAAACATCTGCACATCAATTACGATAGAGGCTATATGGATCTTATAACCTCTTTAATTTAATTTTTTTGTAAAACTTCTATCTTTAAGTTATTTTAAACCACTAGTATTACATGGTGAAACTTTTATCTTCTTAAATAATTATTATTGTGTTGGAATTATTATAGGACAATATTTTGGACTGTTTATACTCATGTTACACCTCACACATAGAACTTCTCCTTTATGTGAAATTTTTTATTTTTCTTGTGAACTATCCTTTTCATATGCTTCTTATATGTTCCTCATTCTATAAAACTATTCTAGATAGATAACTAAAATTTCATTAGGAACATTAGGAATAGGTTTTTATTTTCCACCTAAATTTTAACGAGTGACTTCATTCATATTAGTTATTTTGGGTGCTCTACTTTTCTTTATTTTATTGGATTTGTAATACAAGCTATTCTCACCTTTATTACTTGTAATATTATTGGAAAAATTTTTGTTTACAAAATTATTCTTCTTTATTCTTAAGTATGCTTCCTCTTTCTTCACCAAATTTCATGGTATTTTTTTCTTAACATCTCTAGATACATGTTGAGATGAAAATGTACTAATCTTGTGACCACTACCATTGCATACATCATAGAAATTTTCAATATTTACAAATATGTTTAAATTATACATATTTTTATTAACCTATGTATGTTTCTTATTCATCACTAGATTTCACCCCTTGACATGGGATTCCTTTATACTTTTTAATTTAAAGGATTGTAGAAATAGTCTAATTCACAGTGCCCAAATTTGTTGTAGCACCAAAATTGAACAAAAAAACTTTATATTATTATTTATTATTTAGGATATTTTTGAGTTTTTTTCTTAACATTTTGGGATATTCATGGGGAATCATCTTCCACACTCTTTTTCCTATATACCATGGTCATGGTGGTAGTATTTTCATCACCTTTATTCATCCATACTTGTATATATTTTTTTTCCAACCTAAAATATTCATGATAAAATATTTAGAAACATTATTAAAAGATAGTATGGATGGAACCTATTTATTCATAAATTCTTAAGATAGATCATTAAACAAGTCATGATATTCTTGTCACATGTTAGAGGTATTTTATATTAGAATTATTTGGTGAATATTGAGTAAAATCAACAACCGTCACCTCTTTTCTGAAGTCTAAATATGTGTCTCATAAAGATTGGAAAACTAAAATTAAAATTATATACATTTCATACTAAGGATGTTTCTCTAATATTTAATCATAATAATATTATATTAAAAAACCTTATTAATTCTTTTAACTTCCTCTTTATACACCTTAACATTGTTTTGTATCAAAGACTCAAGTTCTTTGATCATCTTGATTTTTTCTTCCAATTGTAAATCCTTGATATCAATGCTATATTAAATTTTTCTTCAACTGCATGGATATTTATTATAGAGTATTCTTGAATCCTTATTTCTCTTCAACTTCATTGATCCACTTATATTCAAAAACTGAGGAACTTATTTTAAGCCCCACTCTTTCTACTCCAAAGGAACTAACTTACTTAGAGATATTTATAACTTATAGATTTTTATTTTATTTTAAAGACTTGTCCATTACTTATGACTTATCCTCAAGATAAGTGATATCTTCCCTAAATATTTCAAATAAACTATTTATAATAGAGAATAATTCCATTGGATAACCATTCATCATATCCTTTAATGTATCAGTTTTAAAATCAACTGACACATTATCTATCCCACTAGTACTTAGATCATATTCAAGATAGTTTTTATAGGAACTAAAACATAAATCTTGATCACTTGAATCTATTATTATAATTATTTTAGAGAGAATATACATCTACTTGGTGAAAAATTGAACCAATGACTCTTCAATTTCTAAGATTGTTATAACTTTTTTATTAGAGAGGCATAGAGAAACTGCTACTTCCTCTTATTTAGGAAAGAGGTACTTCTTATTCAATTTTATTTTCTCTTTATTTCTCCTATTCATCATAGTCTTTGTATAAATAGAATTCTTCTCAGAGATAACTAAACCTTTAAAAAATTCATTACATTGTTAGAATTGGGAGGATACCTAAGTCTTTGAATGATAATAACTGGAATATAGAGAATCTAATAAAGGTGAAACTTCCCTGGGATACTAATTGATATGAACAATTCAAGATACACTCAACATGAAGAGGGGGTGAATTAGTGTTGGGGAAATTTTTTACCAATTATAACATTAATCCATTTTACCTCTAAGACCTATTAGGATCTTGATTCTTCTTTTCTCTTTTCCTTATCATATGAAAGTATATGAAAGTAGGTAAATTATGGAACTTGATATTTTTACAAGGTTCAAAACTCAATAAGAGTAGCTAGTACTTGTCATGGTATAGAAATAATCCAATATCACACAACTACTATAAAAAATCATTTAATATGGTTACATTAAGTGGGGAATAACCTTTCACTTGCATCAAAATATAGTTAATCAATAGTTATTGTTCTATTTGAACAATTGTGGTTACTCACTAGTTATTTATATTTTCTTTTAAGGAAGTCTTTACTTTTTAAGGTTATTTATAAAAATAAGAAATTATTCCACTTATTCAGACGTTTTATGGATGTCACATTACTTATTTTATCTTTACTGACTTCTTATTCACTTATTACTCACACAATAGCAGGTAAGAAATGATTTTTCTTATTCATAGTAGAAAATTGATTTGATTATACTTTATATTTTCTATGTAAATAGATGTACATAGATATTTTCCTTTCTCTTATTATATTTATTCTTCTTATTGTGAAAATAGATATGCACGTTACTTTATTCTCACCATCCCTTATTCTCTCTTTCTTATTCAGTTAGAATAATATAAATGTGTCATAGACTGGATATCTCAGAATTATTATTTGATCTAAATGATAATCAACTAAATATATATTGGATACTCACTTCGTTTTTCAATCTTTAACTCACAATAATATAAAATTGCATAACAATGTCGTAATATCTTTATTCGATAAACAATATCAACTTAGTTTATTTAAAAATAATTCATGCATAAATCACGATTCATATGATATGAATAAATCTCAAAACATATATATAATTTATTTTAATCATTTTATGTGATTTTATTATCTTCTTCTCCACTACCTCTTTGGGAGATCTTGTATTTTCTAAGATTTAGCTTTATTTAAATGGTTTGGGTATGTCAAACCCAATATATTTCATGAACCTATTATGCATGTGGATCTATGTATTTTATACTTGAATGAATTTTCTAAATCTTTAATATAAACTAGATGGATCTTGCGAACTTTCTTTCTTCAATCTCACTATCCCTTCATGTAAGGATATAAGCGCATAGTATAACACTTACATACACACTTCCTATGACTCTGTGAAAGATTCTTAGTTTATTCTTCATGAAATAACTTCAAAAAAAAACTACAAGGATTTTTTAATTCACTATATTCATGCTTCGTGTCCGGTTTTATATGCAGAACAAATTCACATAACACTGTCAGTGAATAACTCAAGAATCGGTTCATAGAACTCTCAATCTTCACGTAACAGAGTACATAATTATTTTAATTCATGAAAATACTTTCCTAGAATATCCATTCTTCATGTAAATTAATGGATCATGGAAATATATTCCTATTCACATAAAATAATGTGGGATGGTGGTTATTTTTCAGAAAAACAAGATATCTTAGATAATAATTTGAATGGAAGCAACATTATCCTCCTCAGTCCATCAATATTTATAGAGAGGTTTCATCACCTCTTCTTCATTCATTCATCATTTTATAATCCCAAACATTATTCTATTTCATTTTTTATTTTAATATCATTGAAGATAATGGAATTAAAATATTTGATGCGGGTTTCTCAAATATTTTAAGCTAATAAATATAGAATCTTTTCTTATGTGATGATGGATTATACCTTCTTGGTGATTATCTCACATGCATGAAAAAATAAACGTATGATTCTACCTCACCTCCATAAAACCACAAAAACTTGAATACTTCACTGAAAATTTATTTTTATCCCGAAAAAATATTTATATTTCAAGATAATATGTGAATGAAAAGCATATCATGCATTCATATCGATTCATAGAATAATATTTTTCATTCTCATTTTGATCACCTGGATTGATTCTTAGGGGAAAGATTGATAGATTATGGTGATGGTTCATCTAATATCATAGAAATGACATGATTTGTGGTGAGAGGATAATGATGACTATGTGGAGCTCAATGCATCATTAAATTAGTAAAGATCAGATAATCATGTTCTATCCATATGTTTTAATGATGGAGCTACAGTTCTGTGACAAAAAATGATCCCACATAAAACTTTTTTCAATATTAAAGTTAAATATAATACAATCTCATGCCACTTTCTGCTCAAGAAGGCATCAGTTTTAGGCACCCAAAATACTTTACATGCATGCCACACGTTGCTGCGCCACCCCACATGGTGGATCGACACATCGTTGCACACAACCATGCATGTTCCTACTTACATATGAAGGTGATAAACTATAAGCATCCTTGTGGGTGTAATACAAACAATCACACCCCTATCTCTATGTGGGATACTCAGACTATCTATCCCTTATGGTTAAGATGTCTATTATATATGAGGTTTTTGAGCTGGACCTTGTGGCTTGTAATGGTTGGGCAATTTTTTAATAAATTACCACCATCAAATAAGAATTATAATTATTCTAACCATATAATATAATTTCAATAAATTCTAAAATATGATTCTTAATATCATATTAATCATTAAATATTATTAATGTAAAATGTGAATACATTTTTTATGTCATTCATTCAATTATTATTCTTCTCCAAAAATTGTTATAAACAATGTATAATACTTATAGTCACATGTATTTGAACTTAAGATCAATCCAAAAGTTGTTACACTTATGAAATAACCATATTAAAAATAAATTCCTTTAGATTATAAGACTTTATTACATTATTCTCTATCCATTCATTTAGGCTATATTCACTTTTTTATCAAGCTTGTATATCTTGGATACTTCAACAAAACTTCCAAAAACTTTATTCTTTATAAATTATTAAATAAATTGATATCAATGAAATATTTATATTTAATTTAACTCATTTTAAAATCAATAAAAACCATTGAAGAAAATAAAAAACATTCACTAAGTGGTCTCTTTACAAAGTCAACCAAGGAAAATTGTTTCACCCATGATCTAGTAAAATGCAGAGCATAAGGCCAAAACATATCCATAAAATTATGAATGTCCTTATTTTTCTGAACATCCATCCGAGGGTGGAAAGTGGTTTTAAGATATAGCTAGGAGATAAAATCATAATAAAGAGATAACTAGACTCATGAGGTAAAATAGGTAATCTGATCAGTGATGATATAATACCACAAGATTTTGGAATATATTTTTATCTAAATTAACATGATGTCTTCTAGCTTGATCCACATGCAACACCAAACTAAAACAAGCCACACAATATTTGATGAATATTTTCAATAAAATTATAAGAATAATAAAACCTCTAGTAAATAAAAATATATTACTCAACTAAAATTACATACATTTGTAGGATAAATAATTAATATGATTTAATATTATAAGGGCTATTATTTATCAAATAACTATAATATAGAGTGTTATATATTTTATCCTAATAATTTAATTGGATTAATTATAAAATATTATTACATATGAACTAATATATGTACATTATTTAAATTATAATTTTATCTGAAATATTATTAATAACACTCAATGTTTACAAATGTCACATTTTAAGAAACGTTTTTTTCTTTATATTTTTTATTTCCATTTAAAAGATAAATTTATAAATTATAGAATTTTAATTTTTAAAAATTAACTTTAATTTTGAATCTATTATTTCAAAATTATCTTAGATTAAATTTTTGAATTTTTTTCTTAAAAGATTGTTTTTTGGGTGAATAGTAAAAAATATCAATTTTGTTAATACTATCACTTTTATGACATTTTCATAATACAAGAGTGTTTTGAAAGACCATAAAACCTTTTTTCTATAAAAAATATATATTTATAAATTAAAATAAATCATTTAAAAATATAAATTTGAATTATTAAAACATATATTTAACATTTTAGAAACTCATGTAAAATTCTACTCAAATAAAAACTATTTTTGGTATGTTTATTTTAACAAAGTATCCAAAAGGTGAAATTTTTATTTGAATTATTTTGAAATAAATATCTCATTTTTTATTAATAAAAAAATAATTAAATCGATATGAAACAAAAATTTTGATAATTTGTTACTAAACTTAACATTTATGCTTTAAATACACTTTTTTTTTTAAAAATAGGTATTTACGTGTTACTTATGCTAATGTTAAAATTAATTTTTATTCGATGTAGAATTTTTATTTTATAAATATAATTTAATATTTTTAATTATTAGGTACAAATTATGTAATAATTCCCATTTTATTTTAGGTATTAAAATAAAATTACTTATGTATAAATTAACTACCACGCTAAAAACTAAAATTGGTAAAAGTAAAAAATATCAGAGTAAAAGACTTAAAGAATGTTTAAAAATAAATATTTAAGGTATTATAAACCTTAAATTATCATACAATCCATTATTCATCACTTTAGATACACATTCAATGTGAAAGATGTGCTCTCTTTATATTAAAAAGTTATATTTACAAAAAATGCCACAATCTTCACCTATAAAAGGAGCTCACACTCACCCCATTTGTGCACTAATTTTAAACCATTTTATAGATAAAACCTATAAAAAAATATATTCTCATATATCTCCCCAAATCTTAGAATCATTGGTCTTTCCAAAAGACCAATTTAAGGGGCCTTATGGTGTTACCCAAGGGAGAACATCCAAAGGGAGAGGTAATATTCTCAATCGAGCTCTCTTAATTATTTCCTTATTATACCCAATAAAAACTATTATATCTATGAAATTTTAGTAAAATAATTATTAATAATATTCTTGCATTTTATTATATGACTGTAATATCTTTTTTATACTTTTAAAAAATGATGTCGTTGTCATGGATACGTGAGAACTATCACCTCCATGAACGACATGATTGATTTTTCATCACCAAATTACATGGATGGTTATAAAAGTTTAATTAATTTATTAATATGATATTTAAAATATTTAAAATATTTTTAATTTATAAAACATTCCCTATATTCCCATAATCTTTGGAAAACGAACACGTCACCCTTGGGTATAGCAGACTACCACCTCCATGAAAGTGACGTATTTCACTTTTCACTATATACTTTTATTATGAATAAAAATATCATAAAATTTTATTCCAATAATTTAATAACATCTAAATAAACTAATTATGATTCTTTAATAATTCTATTATTTTAAAAGTACTACTTTCAAACCATACTCACCCATAGAATATAACTTATTCTTATTTGGGTCGGTTTAACCACCTACTTGAATAATCCTATTCATTTATATCATGGATGAGTATGGAAACATAAACTAAATTTTAATTAGATATTAATGATAAATAATGTTTTTTATGGTTTTTTAAATTTTATATTACCATTTAACATATTATTATTATGTCACCCTTTTGTTCGTTAAAAATTAATGAAACAAGCTTGTCACCAACTTCATCATCACAAATCATAACCAAAATACTTATGAAATGAAATTATAAAAATTTAAATAATTATAATATATATATATATATATATTAATTACCCATAATTATCTCAAAATTATTAAATTTTAATACATAAACAAGAATCAATGATGCCATTATGAAACTTGTACTAAATAAAGAATTGAAGATAATAACATTCGATGGTAAAAATAAAATATAACTAACTATTATATTTGTAATAAATGATTATAAATGATGTTTATAAAAGGTTATAGGTATGAATAATGTTATGAAATAGGTTATTAATATAGTTATTTTGGTTATATTGGAGGGTGGAGCACATTTGGCTAAGTGGGATTAAAGGTAATGGTTTTTTGCTTCAAATTTTAATTCATTGATATATGATACATATTCACCCATTTTATAATTTTTTGGTGTATATGTTGGTCATGTATTGATTTTATAATAATTTTTCATGTTATCTAATGGATTTAAAAATCAATCCCATGTTCTACCTTTCATGGGTTATCAATTTGAAGGGTAATAATGATGAAAGGGTTTTTTGTTAACTCAAGCCCCCTTTCTTTGAGTTATAATGTTTCATATTTAAAATCTTAATTTTATAATTGTTTATCCCACCCTAAGATTTTAAATTGTAATTTATCTTTATATATATGTAAAATATAATGAATCTTTTTATTCAAATATTCCTCCTCTATGAATTTATTCCTCATAAAAGTATGACATTGTTATGAATAATCCCCATTCACATTAATTATGATTTTTCTTCCTTGTTCATATTTTCCCTTTATTCCAATGTTATAAATTATGTTTTGAAACCTAATTATGCATTATATAAGGTAATATTTATATCTCCCTTCTCTTATTTTCAAAAATAAATTTTTTATCCCTTTTTATAATGTGGATTTCAAAAAAGGTATTTTGTAATATTAAAATTATTTTCCTTCCATGATATTTTGTTTTTATATTCCACTCCATATTTCTATGAGATATACTTTGTGCCATTTCAAAGGTTTTTTTATTGAAGTTTTTTTAAAATTAAATGTTTTCAAAAGAATTCACTTCCCCATTTTGAAAATAACTTTTTAAAGTGACCCACAAATTTATTGTTTTATGATAATGTTTAAAATGTTTTCTAAAATATATTTTTAAAGTTTTTCCATATAAACATATTATTTTTCCTTTATTATAATTCTTTAAAATGAAGCTTCCTTTTTATATTATAAAATGGGTCTTCTAAATAAACCTAATTCAGAATGGTTTTAAAATGAAAATGGTATTTCTTATTATTGTTTAAAGTGATTAAAATAATGTTATTTAAAATGTATTTTCATCTATGTCAATATCCATCATGATACTTATTTTAACATGGGGATATTTTTATATATCACTATCCAAATTCTTTATAAATACGAATTATGATATTTTCTACCAAAGGTTTCATGAAACCCATCTATTTTTTATGGGTTAATTAAGCGATATGAACATATTCATGTTCTTTGGGCACACATATGCATGGATGATTTATATGTGATGGGTGAGTCCTATATAACTCTTATATGAATTAGGTAAAGCTTTAAATCCCACATGATAATAATATAAAATGAGTAATGATACTTGATACAAAATGAGAAATAGAGAGTAATTCCTGATCCACTATAAAAAACATGAAGTATTTTCTGACCCACAATGGGAAATTGGAAATAATTTCTGGTGAACTATGGAAAACAAGAAGTAATGCTTGATACACTATGGTAAGTAGGAAGTAATTTCAGATCCATTATGGAAAAAATAATGTAATACCTAATCCACCATGTTATGATTTATATTCTTATTTTTATAACAATTTTCTATGTTATATGCCAATATTATGCTACAGGGATCATGTTTATCTTATCACGATTCCACAATATTATTCCATGATATATGTTTGATTATTTGAGATTAATTGTACTTATATTATAACTTATAGAAAACTCTTACTGTTTCTTGTTCTTTTTAATAATATATTTATCCCATGACCATGTTTTTATCCCATACTTATGATTTATCCTTTGATGTCATGTTGATAATTTCTCCCTTATATATCATTTGAGATCTATAATTTATTATGTTTCCAATCCCTAAGTCATGAATATAATTTAAACCTATAAGGTGTCTATAAGGGAGTCTAGTGTGATTTGATTATGGATAAATGTTCACAAGTGTTGAAAAATAATAAATTTATGAAGCTTATCCTAAAATACACTAAACCATAAAATTTTGACATTGTGAAATTATTTATGAGATATAAATTTTAACTTATGGATATGATGCAAAATAATGATATGTTCCGCTTGGGTCGTCTCACTTGGTGTCAAAGTATATGGGTAAGTATGTGTTTTTAACATTAGATCTTAGAGTTCGGGTTTAAGTTACATCAATTTGTTTCAGAGTAGGGTTTGGTTTATTTTAAGGATTATTTTATTTATTTTTGATGATTCATTTAGTTATTTTTAGGGATTGTGATTAAAAAAATTTATTGAAAACCCTAGAGATAAGTATAAGTAGAGGAAATCATCTTGGAATTTTCGTAATGTTTTTAGTATGTGATTTTCCACGAAATTACATCATTGTCAGGATACAAACATGTAGATAAAGTTTTAGTAAAAATTCATATAGGGGTAATAAACCTAAAAAATGTTGGTTGTGTATTAAATTTATATTCACATGGTGCAAAATGAGTGGGCCTCAGACTACACACCTAAATAGACACTTCCAAGGGATATTCTATTGGGTTTGGTGTCCTAGAACCAACTTTTATTTACTTAATGATCAACTATATTCATTATTTTGAATATTAATAAACTTTTTATGAAATTATGACTATTATTCTACGTGACATAGTATATGATAATTTCATAAGAGTAATTTTCACACTAAAAGGTCATAGTAGTTCCCAATTATGAGGAGAACCCATGATTTTTATGAAAATATTATTAAATATATGTTCTATAGATGGATGATATCATTTGAAATGACACAAATGATATAGGATACTAGGATTTGAGACTTATAATACTTTTACACACTTTATCATGGGTTATGTCCTTCGTACTTTATTGTATATGAGATTATGAGAACACGACCTTCTAGTAGGAAATACACATTTATATGTTTCATTAGCTGTTCCTATATGTGGATGTGTTTATTGATACTTATTATCTAATATTATTATTAATAAATATTACTAGTCATGTGATTTTTTTATTGACTAAAACCATGATGACATATGTTCACAGTGAATTAAGATACGTTGGATGTGTTAAGAGTAATATTAATTAACAAATAATGTGAGAAAGGATTTACCCATTATTTTCATTAAATTGAATTTGATATCCAAATAATTTTTTAGGAATGAAACAACCTAAATAAATCTATTTCCATGGTGTTCTGTGAAAAATTTTATTTCTAGAAATTCAATGAAAGAGACATCGAGCACATAGGTTGATGTCTCCAATAAACAATATGATTGATTAGAGATATCATGATAAAGAGATATAATTACATAGTAAGCATTCATATGATGTTTAATGTCTTTGAAATATTAAATTATTTCTTTATGTGTGCCTTGGTGTGTTTTTAGATGCTAATCTTGGACTTTAGATAGCTCTGTCTAATGCCACTGCGAAAGAGGCATAGAGGGCTACATACTAAGTGTATGAAGAATTCCAATTATAAATTAAATATTAAATATTATTTGATATATTTAATACATATTATTCCTATACATGGTTTAATAATTATTTATGATTAGCTTTATAACATAAATTCAGTCACTATTTATTCGAGATAATATTTTGTAAGAAAATTATTTTATAAATTTTTTATTTAGTGAATATAATATTTATTTATTTTTTGGAGAAGAATTAAATTATATATATTTATTAAATTAATATTAATTATTCAAGTCCCTATAAATATTATAGATGAACTAGAAACCGAGTTTAAAGGTCTAGTGATAAATACAATATATATAAAATATTATTTGATTAAATTTTAAACAATTTATTTAATAAATAATATTTAATTAATTCACCGGTCTTCCATATGTCAATATATATTATCATTATTATTAGTATTATTGATATGGGGTCCTATGGGGATTAAGGAAACAGTAAGGGCACATGTAAAATTATTATTTTCTAACCTTATCACTATTTAAACCCAACTATATTATTTCAAACCCCAATTATAGATATTGTGTTGGTTGTTCACAATGACTCCATAGAATTATTTCAAGCCCTAGAGAGCCCCTCTTCATGATTTCTCTTAATAACAGAGATAAATTCTCCTCTACCACCCTCTCAATTCTTGAGAGTTCAAGGATAATTCTTCTTGGAATAAATTCTCATGGAGATCTAAGATGAATGACACAAGCGTTTGGATCTTCCACACTAACACTCAAAGATTTATATGGTGGTACTTAGAGGTTTTTGGTACATGTGTGGATCTACGCAGGGGGATGCACAATTGATTAATATGATACAAAAACCAGATGACATAGATACATTGTTAGATTCAACAATGAATAAATAATTCATCATAAGAAAATTATTTAAATGCTTAAATTAATTATAAATCATTATGTGATGATCCTGCATTTGGTTCCGACATTCTCATGTCAATTAATTATTGATTCAATTATATTGGGCACAATGTTTTTTTCAATGTGAATCTCATATTAATCATTGATTATGATAATAAATCCAAATTGGGAATTCCCATCAGTGCTTGAACTATTCCTAAAACCTTCAAGTGGTATCATAGGGGTCACATAATAATTTATAATTACTTAAATATCATTGATTAATTGATTAATTTATCATTTATTTTCAATTTCTATTTAATCATTATTTTTTCCAAATAAGAAGATATTATATTATTATGATTTTTATAAAAAATATAATCAATAAATGGTTTAATTTTAAATTAATAACATTCAATTAACTCATATTGAAGTTCCAAGTATTATAGAAATATAACATAAGAGTACATAGTTTTTAACTCGTAGGTACACACTGTATACCCATTTTACATCATGAAAACTCATGAATTAATTTAGATCATGTTCATTAATTATAGGTGGATTGTATTTAATATAAAGAATGATGACCATGCCATCCTAAAGCATGACATGTAGGACTAAATTAAATGTTACCTTCATACATGTCATGTAGTACATTAGTCAAAGATGAGCTCTGTGGTTTTACAAAGCTTATGTGTAACGCCCCGACCCTAGTTACCCAGAGTCGGTGCATTATTACATAACATTGGCATGATCACAAGAAAGATCAAATCTCGAAAGACCGATTGGTTTAGTAGCCTTGGAAACACTAGATACATTCATAAAGTTTTACATTACATCATAAAGTGAAAAACTACTACAACAACATATTGTCTCCATAGTCCACACTATTATCCCCTCATAATATCCCTGCAGGTCATTCATAATTTATTTTTTCACATCCTGGGAAAATAAAACATAGAAAAGGGGTGAGCTCAAATGCCCAGTAAGGATAACAATATAGCAGAAACTTTCATAAATAAGAATAAACATTTAAGGCAGTGTATAACTAAAACAAAAGCCTTTTAAACTTGAACTTCAACATAGTATGGAAAAAATAAAATGAAATAATGCCATTTACTTATTCACATGGATATTCTACTAATAGAATAATCACATGCAATATCAATAACCACTTTCATAATGATGGAATGCATAATGCCAGACTATCATAACCACATAGCCAAGGCCTCGTGCCAAGACTACAAATAAGATTTTGTCAAGGCCTTATGCCAAGACACTAGTTTGTCTCATGAGACCTACCGATGCATTGAGAAGCTATAGCGGGCTCCACCCGTTACTTACTAAGTCCAATGCATTCCCATATGAAAAGGTTTAAACATAACATAAACATTCGTATTAAAACTAGAATACGAAATGTCAATACTTTATCCATAAACCATGAATGGTATAAAAATAACACATCCACAGTAAAACATATCACAAAACCTTCAATAAAATAAAAAAGTTTTTTATCATAATAAATCAACTTCAAATAAGCTTAAAATCCATCAAAGGATGTTGACATAGATGAAATCAAAACTATTTGAGAGAAATATCTCTTTTATCTAAATCATTTAAAAGTCACACATTTATAAAGTAATTTAAAAGAGATTTTTGAATCAAAGTGTCCCATACCACTTTGAAACTATTGAAAAGAATTATCATTTCAAAACCTTCATGTCCATATAAATAAATCCTTAAAATCATTTTGAAAACATGGACATTAATTAAAAATATTTAGAAAGATAAATCTTGAAAACATTTAAAATTATAATCTTGATAAAGAGTACCTTTAAAAATTTCTTAAAATATTCATTTTGAAATCATTTAAAAGTCACATAATTATAAAATAAAACATTTACTTTGAAAATATTCTTATAAGCTTGTAAGGGAAGATTTGACGATTTTATAACGGCGGTAAATAACCGCACCCGCCGTATAAGTTAAAAAAAACATTCTTACCTTAAATTTGTCGAAAGGTTAAAAGTACCTTGTTTGGAAAACGACGGAAATATTCCTTTAAAAACACATAAGGGTATAAATTACTTTAACCCATATTCTTTGTAAATAGTAAAAATGTTTTGAAATACATTTCGAAGAAACATGGATGTGGATGATAAATAAATCCCAGTAGATTATTACGTATAAACAACCTCGGATAATGAAGAGATTGTGAAATAAACCCTTACCTTGTACTTTTCCTTGGTTGGGGTAGGTTAAACTTCTGTATAATGGTGAAATAATTGTTATTAAATTATTCAATAATCATATACATTAATATGATATCATATATTATCTTTTAACATTTATTTGTTAATAATATCTTAGAATTATCGTCGTTTCGGGTGTTAACTTACTCGTTTTCTTTTATATGTTTTGTTACGTAAGCCATGTTTGTAATGGATAGGTTGTATATTAATCATATCCAGAATGATATAAAGTACTTATATACTATTACTAATCATCAAATGAGAATTATACTTGAATGGATACGATGGATAATGAATCTCATCGCATTCGTGGAGACGGTAGTCCGTACGTACGCATGGGCGATAATATCATTCTTTTGATATTAAAATAATATATAATTGGATGGTATATCATATATTCAGAATCATTATAATGTTATATTTATTATTTACATGAGTTACACATCATTATTATACCCATCCAAATAATAATTTATTGAATAACAATTACACCACAACGTGGAGACGGTAAGCCGTACGTACGCACGTATGGTGACATGTTATTAAAAGGATGGATAGAATAGTGAATATGATTGAACATATTTATAATAATATCACAGTATATATATGATACTGGAGTTATTATTTTATAATGGTAACAACAAAGGAAGAAGAAGTGGAAGAAGAAAGGAACTTGAAAAAGGGTGGTGAAATCATTACCTCTTCTTCGGGTTCTTCCTTTTGATTTGATAAAAAGGTATCCTTAGGTTGGATTTATGATCAAAATAAGGACTCTATGATGTATTTAGGAAAGTTTAGAGAGTATTTGGCCAGGCTTTGTCCGAACCAAAAGGCTTTGAAGGTGTGAAGTAATGAGAAGGGGGAGTGCCCTTTTATAAGAGGGGTGAGGGGCACATTTGGAAAAGCTAGAAATATTAATTTATAATAAATTCATATTCGGTTTATAATGGATAAAAAGTTGATTATTTAAAGGTTAAGGCGGGTATGGGTCGAAAACCACTCAACCAATAGAATTTAGACAGGTTTGAGTCATTATATCAACCTTATCTTTAAGTATTAACTCTTAGTTAATTAGTTTCACTTTTACAATATATCTTTGTATTTTTATATTATATGGTTAATAAACTTACCATATACATCCAAGATACCCCCAAGTGGTCCATTAATGATACACCTATCATGATATAAGTCTATTGGCTGGACCTTAGATTTTTAGAATTTAATATCAATTAATAATATAATTTTTGTTTTAAAAACTCTTTTATGTCAATTTTGACACTATTCAATAATTGATTTTTTTAAAACTCATACCAGAATTATTACTTCTAAAAAAGTTAATTAAAGAAATATTATCATGTCATATTAACCTATAAAATTAGTGTAATTCATAAAAAGTCTCAAATTATATTTATTTGGGTATTTATAATATCAATTATTCTAATTTTTCATTAATTAGGTAATTATTGCATCATCATTGTGTCATAAATAAATTAAATTATTTAATGTCTAAAAATTATAAATAAAATATCATTATGTATGAAATCTTTTTATCTTTCTAATGAATATTTATAGTCGAACATCCAACATATATAACCCTATGTAAAAATTGTTTTTATAAACGATATATGCTTATGTCATTTTTTGTACTTATTTTAACTTAATTAAAATAAAGTGTCCCTATCACCTACAAGTGGCTCCATGGGGTCACAAAATCGACCCAAAGATGCCCATGGTCGGACATGTATCCACCAATAAGTTTAGGACACGTTTTAAGGTAATTTAGTATTATTATAATATTATTTTTAACCCTTATTTACCGGATTTACCCTTAACCATGGTAAATAAAATATTTACCGCAGTAATTATTCAAAATGTCTAAAAATAAAAGTTACCTATTCACAAAATATGAAAATCCTGATTCCAAATATGGAATCCATTTTTACAAATTCAAAACACAGAAGTGGTAGAAATTAATTTAAAATTAATTCCCGCTGTTAAAACAAAAAGCGTTTTTTAAGATATAATAACTATCAAAAGATTGATACTTGTTTATGTTCGGTTTAATTGTGAAATTATGTACAATGACCAAAATTGTATTAAATGGTAAAAATATATTCTAAATATACTTTAAAACCACTCAAATTCATAATTTATCACTATTAATTATTTTGATTAAAAAATTTGTTTTTAATTAAAATTTAGTAATTTTCACTATTCATCAAAATATTAAAGTTATCTGAAAAGTACCAAAATTTCACCTTAGGCTAAATTCAATACTCTGAATCCAAAAATGAAGTCCATTTTGAGAGATAAAATTTCAAAAAGTAGGTATTACTATTCATAACGGCTAGTTTGATCGGTTGTGGTGTGTGTTAAAACTCGAAGTTGCGTACAACACACGCTACAGTATTATTCAAAGGAAAGCATACCCTGGAAGCTTGGGATGTTTCATTTTAAATTTTTGATATCCCCATTTATTCAAAAAGTTTAAAATATTGTATTTAAAAAGGGTTCACTATTAAAATTTGATAAAAGTGCAATACTGAAAATGAATTTGTTCTTACAATATGTCTAAGAAACTCATAATATGGATTCTAAAATTATAAGGATTATATAAAGTTTAAAATTTAGTTAATACTATTCATAAACTCTTTTTAACGACTTGTTTGGTAATTCATGGTGTGATTGAACTCGGTGTTGCATGTAGTACAAGTTATTGAATTATTTTGAAGAAATAACACACTATGAAATCTTGGGGTGTTACATTATGTGACTAGTAACTATGTAACATTTAGGCCACATGATGTTTATACCAGGTACATGATGTATACTCCATTAATTTCCATATAAGGATGAATCACATAGTCCATAGGTGTTTTCCATATATATATGGTGAAGAAATATACATGACGTGTAGCTGGATAATACACACCGCGTATATTATCTGATTACAAAGAATTTAAAATTAATTTATTATACTACATAAAACTTATCAACATGTGTTACATATATCATTTATTTTACTCATAAATTTTATTCAATAGATTATATATATATATATATTAAATATCTAATTATTTTTTATAATATTCATAACTATATATTGTGTATAAGTCTTAACACCGTGATTACTTTATGCGTATTAAAAAATAACACACCACATAAATAACATGTGTCTATGTGTCATTTATTTGATAGTATATTCCAAGAAATTATAGTATAAGATGTGTATGCTATATGCCACATGATTAAATAGTATAAAAATGTTATACACATTTGTTAGTTTGGATGGTTACTCACCGTGTTTCATCCAAGGTAATTTTTTTTTCACTTAGTCAATTTTAAATAAATTATTTAATTTATTTAAAATAATGAAGGATAAAAATATAAATAAAGTTTATATCATTATTTATCTTAAATAATAATGTTTGGTAATAAATGTTAGCTTATTAAATATGTAATTCATTGAATGTATTTGGATGATCATGATAATAGTACAGTACAATGTATCTCATTGGCTTCCTTTTCATTTATTATAAAATTAAATTCATGGATTATTAATCATCCCTTATCTCATTATATAAGGTACTTTATTCCCATGGTTTCCTTTTATGAATGATAATTAAAAACTTCATTCAAAGGTAAGTACAATAAAGAATAGGAGAAGAAAATTCAAGGGGGATGGAAGTGGTGTAGGCCAAAGGAATCCCTTTGGATAATATCTATATAGTAAAAAATAATCAATACCATTGGTTTACTTTTTATGGTGTATATCTTAACCGTGTATTTATTTTTTCATAGTTTTTCATGAAATCTAAGGGATTTAAAAATCCATCTCATGTTCTATCTTTCATGGGTTATCGATTCAAAAGATAATGACGATGTAAGGGTTTTTTTATTAACTCAAACCCCCTTTCTTTGAGTTATACTATTTAATCTTGAAATTCTTACTTAAATTATTGGTTTATTAAAACCTAAGATTTTATATTTCACATTATAATTATATCTAGTTAAAATGTAACTTTTTATTCAAATCTCCCCCTTAATGAATTTCTTCCTCATAAAAGTATTATATTATTAAGAATAATTCCCATTATAATTAACAATGATTTTTTTTACAGGTACATATATTCCATTCATACCAATGTTCTCCTTTATATTTGGAAACCTAATTATCTTTTATCTCATATGATATTTATATTTATCTTCTCCTCTATTTAAAATAAAGTATTATTATCCATTTTTAAAATGTAGATTTCAATAAAGTTACTTTAAAATATTAAAATTATTTTCCTTACATGATTTTTTGTTTTATATTCTACTCCAAATTTCCTTGAGATAGTTTTTTTTATATTTTATAATGCTCTATTATTAAATATTATATTTTTAAAGTAGTTTTTTGAGAATATTTTACTTCACCATTTTGAAAATATTTTTTTAATTGACCTGTAACTTCATGATTTTACAATAATGTAAAAAATATTTTCTAAATCTATTTTTAATGTTTTTTCACATGAATACGTTTTTTTCTATTATGAAATTTCTTTTCAATGAAGCCTGTTTACTAAGTTTTAAAATTCTTTTTCTAAATAAACCTATTTTTTATGGGTTTAAAATTAAAACAGGTATTTCATCTTATTTTTCAAAGTGATTTTCCCAGTGATACTTGAAATATATTTTTCAATTTTGTCAACTTTCTTAATTCTCATTATGTTACAATGGGGACATGTTCTTAAACAAATATAATACATTTTTATATATATATATTATGAAATATTCTATGAATGTTTTCAAGAAACTCATCTCTTTTCCATGGGTTAATTAAGTTATATAAAAATTTCCATGTTCTATAGGGATAAATATATATGAATGATTATTACATGATAGGTGGGTTCTACATAACCCTCCAATGCATTGAGTAAAACTTACATATCAAGAGATAATAATGGGAAGTGAGTAATAACATTATATCTATAAGGGTAAACATGAAATAATTCATGAACCACTATATTGAAATAGAATGTAATTCTTGGTCTATAATGGGAAAGAAGATGTAATGCCTAATCTTATATGGGAAACAAGAAACAATGTCAGATCCCCTATGGAAAAAATGAAGTAATGAATGTACCACTATGGAAAACATGATGAAATTTATGATCCATAATGTCATTATTTATAAGAATATTTTTGTTCCATTTTTCTATGTTATATACTAATGTTATGATTTTTGGATCAGGTTTAACGACTCCTGATTTCAAAAACTTATGACATGGTATATGTTTGATCATTTTTTATTACATTTACTTTTATTATTCTTAATGGAAAACTATTATTGTTCCTTATCATTTTTAATAAGGAATTTATCACATGCTCATATTTTTCACATGCTTATGATATATGCTTTGATGACATGTTTATAAGTTTTACCTTACTGAGTGTTTTAGCCCACTTCTTTCTTATGTTTCCTTTAACTTGGCTATGAAGATGATTATAAACTATAAGGAGTCTAGAAGGGAGTTTAGAGTGATTTTATTATGGAGTAATATACAAAAGTATCATAAACTATGTTTTTTATAGAAGATCCTATAATACACTAAACCTTTCATTCTTAGGATTGTGAAATTATTTATGAGATATAAATTTTAACTTATGGAAATGATGTAAAATAAAATATGTTTAGCTTATATCATCTTACATGGAATCAAATCCAATTTTTAAGTATATTATTTTATCACCATACCTATGATTACATGTCTAGGTAACCTTATAGAAGAGTCCTTAACACCCTATGAAGCCTCACAATCTCATCCACATACCACTTCAAAAAAGCATCTGCAATGCTCAACTCCCTGATCACCAAGAAGTGATCTAGATTCATCAAATGATCCATAATCACCCAAATAACATCGTATACTTCATGGGATAATGGTAATAATAATAATTAATCCCATTAAAATATCCTCCCACTTCAACTCAGGAACATAAAATGTCTTTAATAAACCACTTGGGACATAGTTCTTTACCTTCACCTATTGAAAATCCAAACACCACAACAAGAAATAGAATAGTAATTTCTTTATCCCAAGACACTAAATATGAATCCCCAAGTAATGATACATATTATATATACTACGATGCACTACCAAGGGTTAGTTATGAAACTAATGAATAATCTCCTCTTGTTACGCTGAAGGAATAACCAATATCCCATAAAACAATATCTGATGTTGATCATCCTATGAACACCGCATATGGGTGTGATCTTAAAGGAAATAATCCCACATCACATTAATATCTATGTATCCCCACTAATACTACTACACCTATTATATAATGGTTGAATATACCATCATATGGTATATGTAACCCTTACCACAGACCTCCTACACATCAAGATTCATAATCACAGTCTTCTCCATCACTCTCCAAGCATCTATAGGATCTATAATGTAATATCCTCATGAATTTATACTCAATGCATCACACAATATATTATTTACCTATGGTTTAAAAGATATCATTATCATATAACTCTAAAAAATCAATCCACATCCAAATATTTAGATTCATATCCTACCGAGAGAAGATATATCTTAGTCTCTTGCAATCTATGAAGGATAAAAAGCACTCGCTGATGTGATAATTTCACCATAGATTTAGAGAAAATACCATTTATACCAACTCTAGATCATGGGTGGCATATGTATTCTTATGTTAATGCAACTACCTAGACCAATATGAGATTCCTTACCACTTCCACATCAATATGAAACCAAAAACAAGATGGAAATAATCTCAAAAAACCTCAAAATTCACTCCACGCTCTGGTAACTAAAGAATGGGAGTACTAGTCAAACTCTCATCTAGGTAGTCAAAAGATACCTTAAACTAATGAATCTATAAAAAAATTTATTCCCTCTTAATCAAGTATTTTAATAGGGATACAATCGAAAATAATTTAGTCACAAACCCCAAATAATTTTATACACGAATAATGAACCTATAGAACTATACAAAATTCTTGGGTGCTACCCAAGAAGTAACAGCATCAAACTTCAAAAAACTAAGTACCACTCTCTACTGGGATACTACATGCTTGAATAAATTCATAGTGAATGACTAAAACATAAACTTTGAAAACTTCTCATAGAGATGGTGGTTCTAAAAGGATTTCATAGTAGCCGAAATAAGCTCAATATGTTCCTTATATGAATTCAAGTATAACATTTAGTCTATGAAATCCTGAAAATGGATATCATGAGTCCCATAAACACATCTAGGGTGTTCATGAAACCAAGTGACATAATTTTAAACCCAAATTTCCCATAAAATATAAAAAATAAGTCTTTATGATATCTTCCTCCTTCATCTTTATCTGATGATATCTAGAAAGAAATCATTTAAAACAAGATATCTCCCTTCAATTAGTCAGATAAATAATAAATCCCCATAAGGGGGTAATAGTTCTTGACTTCCATCCAATTAAAATGCCAGTAGTTTGTATATAAACGCATACCACCATATTCCTTATTTGAAAATAACATCATAATGCCCCATGGAGACACATTGGGATAGATGAATCCCTTTATTATTAAAATAATCAATTTAAATCCTCAAACCCCATATCCTAGAAGATAAAATCTGAGGGAGATCCATCAATATCAAGGTGGAACTTGGATGTAACACTACACGAAACTTGATATCACATTGAGGGGGTAGGGATATAACCTCTTCATGGAAAAAATATTAAAACTTTTAGAAAATGAGGGAAACTCCACCACTTGTGCCTATATGGAATCCAATTATACCACTATTAGTTATGAAAATAAAGGCTCCTGAATCCTACATTTCAAGTGATAATTCCACTAACCAAAAAACACTATATATAGGATTTTTTATACCAAAACACCACTATCCTATAGAAATAATTGACGACCATACATAGGGAATAAAACTATTCTATTAAAAAGATGACATCATAGGGTTTTATTTTTAGTAATAATAAATCCTCATATGACTATTTCTTCCCCATCATTGGTTCATAACCTTATAAAATATCAATCTAACTCATCTGAACTCTAACTAGTGTATTCAACACAAAGGGAACTAGAAGCCTCTCCACCTTGATTCTCAAGGTATAGACCATGGTAGGTGAAATAAATGAATGTGAAAATCTATAATCAAATAAATCACAAGTCATGGTATATGATAAACAAATGATACTTTAAAAATTTTCTAACCCATATGGAATCATCATCTCCATCACGTGAAACTAACTATGCATAGTTTCTCTACCTCATTTCTGATGTCCACCTCCAGGGCTATGATTATCCCCATACACATAATAGTGGAGGGGACCATTAGGATATCCTATAAATGATCTATCACCCCTTGGATTCCCAAATACCTATCAGTCCTGATGCTAATAAAGCATTTTTTTCAATTATGACTATGGATAAAAGGAAAAATGACCACCTATGCTATATTTATCACCAAGAATGGTTGGTAAATGAAATCAATGGTGACCATAGTCTCCAAAAATAAATAAGGGATAGATATCCTATTGGATTCATGGGAAATTCTATCCTAAGTGAATAATGAGGAAGAAAAATACTTAGGTCGAATACCTTCCAGTTGAAACCTCAACTTCCCCAATATTCAAAATCCTCCACTAACATCCCTTATCCATAGCAAGATCAAATGAATCCCCTATTGAGATGATATTGGATGTAAATGAATCACCTAATCTTTCTTATATACCTCCTTATATGCAGGAAATATAAATACGGTGACCGTATATCGAATAACTGGGAAAATCACCTACTTTAAATGCCATGATCTAAATTCATTATCTGGGAAAAGATTAAGGACAAAGTGAATATGGTCCTGTAACCTAATTATATCACCTACATTCCCAAGTTCTAATTCCATAGAGAAACTAATACCTCTTTAATACCCTCATCATCAATGATATAAAATTATCATAAAAATACCTCTGAAAATAATCCCATGAAACATACACCTCTTTCCACTCCCTAAAATAAAAATTATACCATTGGTGAGACACTCCTCACATCTAGCTAAATGGAAATGGAACTCAATAATACACCCTGTATTGAATTAAATTGAATGATATCTTGAGCTCCTATATCCAATTATTTGTCTCAAGATTAGAGAAGCTCTTATCATAATTTCCTAAGACATGACACTTGAACTCACACATCTTCCTCCTCCAAGCCTTATCCTCTTAAACCAAGTAGAACCTCCAATAGTTATCCATATCATTATATTGAACCAAACTATCCTAAACTATATATGGATGATGACCAATATAAATCTATGAAGATATAAGAGAAACATAATAATTCCAGTATCAATAAATTCATTAAAAATTCCATTAAATATATTCATTTAAATTTTACCTAGAAGACACACTAATTAAAACACCAGAAAAAATAAGTATGATGTATATATCTCTCCTTGGTATCTACCCTGTAATAAAAATTATATTTCCCCGGGTATTTATGCGATTCATTTTATTTTTATCAAATTATATGAGGATTTAATATTCTGTTTCCTAGCCATTCTCCCTTAATACATCACACAATAAGTCTAACTAAAACCATTTACCTACCATCCCTAGAAATACTCACCAGTTCCTAACCCATAACTATATATTAACTATCATCCATACCTTTTATACCAATTTATCATGAAATTCCCCCATCAGGAACCCCTCTTTTGCCTACAATGAGTATGATAGTGATCACTAAGTCCCGCCTCCAATATGACCCAATTTAGTGACTCACAACGAGGGTATAAAACATTCATATGTGGGGAAATACAAATATAAATTATAAGAACATAATATGAAAACTCATAATAAAAAACATAAAATAAATAAAACAAATATCCCATAATAACCATAATGCATGAAATGTAAAATGAATACAAGTCTCTAAAGTAACCATTGAAATAAACCTCCTAGATAGTAACTCTAACCGTATTTGTAAGCTTGAAGCCATTACTATACAAACTTGTCACTAAAATCACCCCAGAAAATAGAAAAATAGTTTTTATATATAAGGGTGAGAATATATGGTTAATAAATAAGATCCTCATCAAGATATATTATGAAAATATTATAGAAGCATACAAATGATTTAATGAATAAAAGAAAAAACCAAAAAGAATATACTGGTTCGACTACCACCTAATCTCACCAAGGTTCACTCATATAACATTAAATCCAAGTATAATAACATAAAACAAAATAATATATTAGAATGGAACCTAAAAACCACTTCCCCACTAGTTTATCACTCTAACACACCAATAAAAAATATTATGTGTTCCTAATCCATTATGTAACCATATAGTAACACATCACTTATCATATCAAAAGAATACTACATATCAAAACCATATCATCCTCATTACCCCGTACCCACCACCACATATCCCATCTCATATGCACATAACATTTTGAGTATGGTAGGTTATCATGGACATGAATGAGATCAGCATCCTGCCTTTATTTTATGATCAATACCTTATAGGTTATTTACTTTGTGAGTTTTAGATATCAGTGGAATATGAGGGAGGTTCTATGAGTAAAAGGTTAATATAGAGCTAAAATTCCTTTTAGGGAGATTTTATGGTGTTAATCTTGATTCATAAAATTAAGTGTGGTTCACGGATTGAATGGTGTGGCTCATAGTGTGGATAGTTTTGGGGAATAATTGATGTGTTTCTAGGTCATAAATAATCATGGTGTTAATGATTTTGAGGTTTCTAAGTTCAAAACACCTTAACTTTTGGTATAGGATTTAATCAAATATTTCATGGAATTAATTACCCTTTCACAACAAGAATGGGTGTTTTTTTCACAACATATATAAATTTAGAAGAAAATATTAATTCCTTCCTTTCCCTTTATTCAACCTAAATTCTAGGAGAATTAGGGTGCAATTTTAGAGGCCTTTAAGTTCTCTTGAGATGATATTAGAAATATTATTCAAGATATTTATTCCTTGAAATCTCAGGTGATTTTTTATCTCTTTTTTTCATTAGTTTTCTCCACATATTCTTTGTAAATTCTTGGCTGTTGTGTCAGTTCATGTTGGGATATGATTTTGGTGATGGCCCAAATGTAGATAGATTGTTCGGAGTTCATATCACATGGATCATATATGATAACATTCCTATTCCTCCTATTATCATCAACCCCATATTTTTATGAATCCTCTGTTGAGGAAGAGGATCTCAAAACTTCTCATTCATCTTCTGAAATAATATGTTTGATTAAACTTGTTGCGACCCCTTTTGAACATGATAATATAATCACCCCCTAAAATGTTGTTGTGATTTTTATTGATTGATTCTAAAGGTAATATGGAATTAATAAATATATCCAATTGATTAAATGTAAAATTAAAGAGGGGAATTATGGTAATTATTTATAGTATTGATTTCAGTGATATTATTTTTGTTAAACCATAAAGGGATCTTGAAAAATGTTATTATTTATATGTATTTCTTATTGTGAACTATTATTTAACATGATATATTGTGTGGTAATAAGCTATAAATTATTAAGAAATTTATTGTTTGGAGTAGGACACTCAAGAGGGTGGGGGGGGGGGGTAGATTGAGTTCCTACAAAAATTATTATTAAAAAATTTATTTTAAGATCCCCCAATTTAAAAACAAAACATGTCAGTTAATCAAAGTAGTAGATTTATAATATTATGACTCTTCAATTAATTTCTTAGAAGATTGATTATTTCTCAATAATAAAAATATGAGATATTGATATAACCTTTGAAACTAATTACTAAATCAAAATATTTATAAATACTATCCAAGACTAGCTATCAAAGTGAAACTTAGTTGTCTGAAATATGAGTTAAAAATAGAGTAAACTAAATTTGAAAACACAGCAGATTAAAACAAGTGGTTCAATCTCAAGCGGATACTTAATCCACTACACTTAGTGATAAGCTACCACCAAGAAAGACATATGTATAGCTTTGATCCCCACCATAGATTAGGGTTTACACAATAGTACATAAGACTATTTTGGTCACTCGACCTCTACCATAGTTCTATGCGGGAAATAAAACAACTAGGTCACACAAAACCTCTTCTAAAGTTATATGTGGGTGAAAAAAGGTGTAAAATATATTTGTGTGAGGATATCTTGTATCCTCTACTTCAATACAGGAGATAGTTTGAATTTTAGTACACATAAACACACACTAATCTAAAGATTAATAAAACAGTACATAATAGATAAGAATATAAAAATAAGGGATTATAAATGCTCTGAGTGTTGTTCTATGTAGTTCTAGGCTTCTAGGATGTTGCATATTTGATGTTCAAGTCCTCTTTTGAAAGAAGACTCAGAAACAGAGTGTCGTGGGTTCTGTGTTCTAGTTTCTAGTGAGTTATTGTGTAACTCTTCAAAGAACTTGTTCTTATTATAGTTAGTGCTGCAAGGATGCCTAAAGTTTTGAACCACAACTGGTAGAAAAATTCGAGTTCTTCATGTGTTCTTCTGAGTGTTCTTGCATGCATGTTTTTTCACCCTAACGTCTCTTTAAATCACCACCTACTGCCTCTAGCTCATGAAAAACCTTGTATTTTATATTGGGTGTTCATATTAGGTTAAAAAAGGATCCTGATCTCCACACACCTCATACCTTGTAATGTCAGGTGTCAGGTATATAAAAAAATCATTAATTATGTTAGTGTCATTAAATGACTCAAATATTACCATTGGAATCAACTTTTAAATTTAATTTAAAAAGATATAAAAATTAAGTAAGGAATGGTGTCACAATTGTGGTGAGTTAGAAATGGTTCCAAAGTCACGGTGAGTAAGAAATGGGGACTTTGGATTGTGTCTTGTTACAATGTCTTTTTATGGTGTCAGGTTACGGTGTCACAGAAACAATGTCAATTCCATTGAGAATTTTGTAATTGGTAGCACGATTATGGTGTCTGGTACTTTGTGAAATTTGGAACCTGTAGCATAGTTATGGTGTCTGGTAAACGATGTCATGGAGTTTTCCGGTTTCTAGACTAAACAATGAGACAATTTGTGCATAGAAACTATGTCTCATACTTAGTTAAATATCTGCAATCTATCTTAAGAAGTAATACTCACATAATCTATTAAGGTTAATCATAATCATAATACAACATAATAGAACATGTGTAAATATGATTTATAAAATTTAAACATAATTAACATGATTTACATGATTTAAATAAATTTCACGATTTTCATTATTTGTATAATTTACATGATTTGTGGGCATCAAAACAAGAGGATTATAACAATATCCCCTTTTTTGGTGATAAAAAATCATTGAATTTACAAGCCATACATCTTAGAAAGGAATAAATATATTTCTTATCATATCAAAGTATGAGAGAATATATGTAATACATTGCATAAAAGTAAAAGATAGTTATTATTTCTACCCCTTTTGGGATCATCGAAAAGAGAATAAGAAAAAAACAGTAAGTGAAACTAACAAGTGAATAAAAGAGATATAGATCACTTTTCATTGAAAATATAAATAGAGAAGAGTAGAATCATGTAAAGATAATACAATAGATCCCTATCAAAAACCATCATTCACTTCTCTTCAGATTCTGCAACCTTCTCTTTATCCTTACCAGAGAGAACAAAAAGAGAAGAAGGGGGTGCATAAGTGGTGGTGGTAGAAGCAGTAGTAAGGGAAGGTAATGGAACTCATTCAATGATAGAAGGGGAAAAGGTTGGTCTAGTTGAAGACTGAGGTAGAGGATATTCAATAATAACAGGTATGATCTGGTTCAAATCCTGAGTGATAGACATGGTTATAGGTGAAATAGAAGTTGAATAAGAAGGATTGGTAGAAGGAATCAGGATATGTCTCAAAGGAGATGCTACAGAAGCCACTATAGTTGTGCTCTGAACATATTGATATGGTTTCAACAGGCTGATAAAATCTGTGATGATTTCACCACTATACTTAATGACCTTCTCAAAATCATTTTTTTCCATGAATTTCTCTAGAGTAAGAGTGAATTCCTAGAGCTTTTGAACTTGATATTTGAAAGCTTAAGTTATATGAGGAAACTTTAAATTCTTCATAAGAAACTTGAAATGATTGTTCAACTCATGCTTGGAATATATCCTCTTGAACTATTAATCCAATTTCTTAGAGATTTATTCTTGAGCATCAGTGGAATTTTTTGAATTAATTATGACAAAGTCAAGAACATGGTCATTGTTCTTAACTACTTTATCCTGAATTTCCTTATCAAAACCTTCAATCAAAGACTAAAATTGTTCTATAAATATAGATTTGACCATATGACTATCCAAGGGATAAGATGGCTAAGCATAAGTAGATGGAGTAGAAATAGCTAATGTGAGAGTCTTAAGTTTATTTAGTAACAGTTTGTAAACATACTTTATATTCAGTGGTTAGAGTATTGATTCTAAAGACATGCCCAAAAATTTCATTTGATATTTAGGTGTTGTTTTCAACCACCTTTTCATACACAGTAATCATGTTAGATTGAATTAGACATACAACCTCCTTTGGGATCTTATCGGAATAATACTCACTGAGATGAGAAATAGGCACTTGAGCAGCTTGCAAGACTTTCCTCATTTCCAAAACCATAGATTTTAGAGATGTGACCTCATCACTCAATTGATTGTTCTCAATCTAGACTTCCTAAATTTAATGAATCATCTTGGGTTTGATCTTCTATATAACTTTCTCCAGAAGCAATGAAACAACCCTTTCACTTAGATTGTTTATAGGAGCAGGTTTAGATTTCATGATATTCTCAAAACCAGACAACAAATTGTCGCCAAACTCTTTCAAATATTATTGGCTTACATAATTAGAATAATCTTCTGCAGGTTCAGAAGAAAAAACTGAAACAAGTTCTGATTCCTTAGAATACATAACTTCAACTACTGGTTTCAGCTGAAACAAAGTTGAAAGATCTAATCCATGAACTAAGATTCATTGAGATACATCAACATAAAAATATATTGGAAACCTATACTAGGTATCAGCAGAACTTGAGTCAAAAATATTTGGCACTTTAATCCTTTCCAATATGGGGGTTTTCTCCCCCTCAATAGATGTATCTCTTGTAGGACTAAGAGACTCAATCTCTTGACCAGTTTCCACAACCTATGATATATCAGATTCAGTTCTACCTCTATCTGATTAAAAGGATTTCTCCATTCTTTATTTATCAGATAAAATCACTTCTATTTCTATAGGTTCTTCCTCGTTTTGTTCTTTAGTAGCATCATTCTCTTCCACAAGATCATTTTCTTATTTTACATATTTACTATTATCATCAGCTTCACTTTATTTTCTAGCATCTCTATCACCTTTAGAGGGAGGAGATTCTCTAGAGGGAATATCCTAAGGTTTTCTAGAAGATTATTCCATAATTGCTTCACGTCCATCAACATCTTTTTATCCTTTAGGTATGTAAACATCTATTCCTTCATCTGATTATTCTACAAGCTCATCTGACTCTAAACCAGGGTCAGTGACATTCTTAGGTCTAGAAGGGTGCTCAATAGGATTAAAATTCCCATGCAGTCTATCATTGTCTTCAACCCATGATCTATTCTATGTATTCCAATTGATCTTCATTCTTCTTCATGTATCCTTAGATATACAACAATCATAATCTTTGTCCACTTCTTTATTCTTACCAACCAAACCTTTGGCTAGAATCATAGTAGAGATAAAACTGGAATAAAATAGAGAATTTTACTTTGATGTTTTCTTGATCATGTCCCAAATGTGAAGGATAATATACTTTCACAAATTACTCTTGTAACTATTTTTCAGAATATGCATAAAAAACCCATCTTGATACTTGATAGTGAAAAAGTCTCCTTTCCTTGGACATATTAGGTGTTGAATAAACTTAAGCAAAAAATTAGTCTCTCCATCTAGTTTAGCAGTAATAGGCCTTCTCTTCTTTTTTATTTCCAGTCAACTCACCCAAATCATCTTCTAAACTAAATATGTTACTTTGAGGAGGAGGACCTATTTGATAGTCCTCCAAAATCCCTTCATGGAGTATTTCTAAGTAGGAAGCCCACAACCTTGAAGAAAAGGTACATCTTTGAATATTCAACAAGCTTCTAACCACAAAATCATCTTTAGATTTGAAAGAGAACTGAACATACTTATAAAATTCCAAAACTAGATTCAGATAGATAGGTATTTTCTCTTTTGTAAACCACTCTAACCATCTCTGTTCTTCCAAGACTTTCAGAACAAGAGACTTACTTGAAAGGAGCCACATCACACAAATTTATTTTTCTAGCATGACTGTATGATTATTAAGACCTGGGTTTAGTGGTTTCTCAGGAATGGTAATCAGAGAATTTTTTTTATTTCTTTGAAGACTGGTGATTTCTAGCAGATGATGAATATGGACACTTCATCCTAGGACTTCAAAACGGGCTCCATAAATAATTGAAGTTTGAGAGAAGGATATTAGATTCAGGAGTAGAGAGTACGAGTGGAGATAGAAGTGAAAAGATAGGTTTTTATCCTTTAGGGAGTTCAAACGTCACAAAACATAAAAACATAGTATAGAAGAAATAAAACAACCAATACAATGACATATGAGTTTTTTTAAAAAAAAATCTAAGTCATAACGGTGAGACTAGAACAAGAAGTTACATTGTCAACATAACAGTGTGACTCTAAAACAGTGCGATTGTAACTAATGAGACAATAGACATGAGACAGTAAGCTGAGAGATAGTAACTGGCCACTCAAGGATGATCATTCCTAATTAATATATGATGTAACCCATCCTTTTAAAATTTAAAGTCTTAGTAAAAATACTTTCAAGATGATTTTCAATTCCTATAAATTCTAAAGTAATATCACCCTTTTGATAATGATCTCTCAAAAAGCGATTTCTTACATCAATATGTTTTGTTATTGAATGAGAAACATGATTATTAGATATAATAATAGAACTTTTGTTATAACAATTTATAGGGACATGTCTAAATTGATATCCATAATCTAGAAAAGTGTGTTTCATCCATAAACTTTTATCCCAACAACTACCTATAACTATGTATTCAGATTCAGAAGTAGATAATGCAACATAATTTTTCTTTTCACTACACCATGATATTAGTGACTTACCCAAGAAGTGACATGTTATAGAGGTTCTTTTGATATCTAACTTATAACCACCAAATTCTGCATCTGAATAACTAACTAAGTAAAATGATTGTTCTTTAGGATAGAACAATCCTAAGTTAGTAGTATGTTTGAGGTATTTTAAAATTTTTTTAAAATCAAGAAGATGCGACTATTTAGGGTTTTCTTGAAAATGAGGACATATATACACACTAAACATAATATCAGGCCTACTAACAGTTAGGTAGAGTAAAATCCCAATCATTCCTCTATTAGTGGTTTGATCAAAATATTTACCATTCTCATTAAGAGCCAACTTACAGGTGGTACTCATTGGAGTGTCACTACTTTTGGTTTTATCCAAACCAAAACATTTATAAGATATTTAGTATATTTACTTTGATTAAAAATAATAACTTCCATATTTTGAAAGATCTGAAATCCAAGAATGAATTTTATTTCACCCATTAAACTCATTTCAAATTTATTTTGCATCATCTTTGAAAAATCAACACATAAGTAATTTTAGAAGATTCAAAGATAATATCATCAACATAGATTTGAGCAACTAAAACATATTTATACATTATTTTTATAAATAGAGTAGGTTCATATATACCTTTTGTAAAGACTTTTGAAATAATAAAACTACTTAGTCTATCATACCAAGCTCTTGGAGCTTAATTTAAATCACATAAAATTTTTGTTAATTTAAAAACATGATTCGGAAAATGAGGGTTTTAAAAACTAATTGGTTGTTCAACAGAAACATCCTCAACTATATACCCATTTAGGAATTCCATCTTAACATCCATTTGATATAGTTTGAAATTTAGATGTGCTGCATATGCAAGCAAGATTATAATTACTTCAAGTCTAGTAACTGATGAAAAAGTTTCCTTATAGTCTATCCCTTATTCTTCAATATAAACTTGTGCACCAATCTAGATTTTTTTCTTAATATATTACCAGATTTATCTAATTTATTCCTAAACACCCATTTAGTGACTATGGTCACAATGTCTTTAGGTATATCCACTAGTTTCTAGAATTTATTTCTTTCAAAATGATTAAACTATTCTTGTATATCCATTACAAAAAATTCATCATTTATTACTTCATTGATGTTATTATGCTCAAGCTGTGATAAGAAATCTTGATGTTCAACCTGATTTCTTAGAGAAGCTCTAGTTTGAGTTCCTTTATCTAAGTCTCTAACTATATCATCTAAAGGATGGTTCTTAATGGTTCTAACAGGACTAGAGAAATAAGGGCTAGTAATTTCAGGTTCATCAACAGGATCAGGTTCATTATTACTAGAATTTAGAGAATTTCTAGAAATAGAAGATTTTACAAATTTATTAATAGTAGGGTTAACAAATTTTTCATTTATCTCCAGATTTGACACATTATCCTCAAGTTTTTCTATGGAGGTCTTAGGTTCTTGTGGATATATTTAATCAAATTTGACATATAAATATTCTTCCACACATTTGAATCTTTTATTGAAAACTTCATAGGCTTTACTAGAGATTTAATAACCTAAAAAAATTCCGTCATCACTTTTGGATGAAAATTTGTCAATATTTTCCTTAGTATTGAGAATATAAACTTTGCAACCAAAATCTTTGAGGTAATTAACTTTGGGTTTCCTATTCTTCCACAAATCATAGGGATTTTTCTTGAGAATTGGTCTATTTAAGATTCTATTAATAATAAAACAAGCTATATTGATAGCTTTAATCCAAAAGTAGATAGAGAGGTTATATTCATTAAGCATGGTTCTTGCTATTCCTTGTAAGGTTCTATTTCTTCTTTCTACAACACCATTTTTTTGAGGTTTCCTATGGTTAGAGAATTTATTACAACAACCATTTTTTTATCAAGAAGATTCAAACTCTTCATTTTCAAACTCATGGCCATGGTCAATTCTTAGGGTTTTAATTTTAAGACCACTTTGGTTTTCTACTGTTCTAGCATAATTAGTGAAATGAGAGAAAGCTTCACTTTTGTGATCTAAGAAAAAGATCCAAGTATATCTAGAAAATTCATCTACAAGAACATAGACATAGTGATCCCCATTAAGGATGTAAACTCTATATAGTACAAAAAAGTCCATGCAAAACAACTCGAGAGGTTGATAAGCTAAAACTTCTTAATTTGGTTTGAAAAATATTTTGTTCTATTTACCCTTTTGATTAGGATTATAGACTTTATCATTTGGAAACTCAACTTTGGGTTGATCCTTGACTAACATTTTTCTAGTAAGCTTTCTAAGATAGTGTATGTTACAACGTCCTAGTCTTCTATTACAAATCCAAGACTCTTTGTGAAAGGCACTTAAACATGAAGCATTTTGAGAGGCTAAAGAATCTATTTTAACAGCATAAACATTTTCTTTTCTAAAAGATGAAAATACTAATTCATTTTTATAATTAAAAACATTACAAGAATAATTTTCAAATTTAACATTAAAACCATCACCACAAAAATGTGAAATACTAAGTAGATTATATTTTAATCCTTAAAAAAACTACTTTGAAAATTAAAATTGAGTTAGAGTTACCAATCCAGCCAAGGACAATTATTCTTCCTTTAGCATTGTCACCAAAAGTGACATGTCTACCATAAATATTTATCATAATCTTGAAGCATGAGTAATCTTATATCATGTGTCTTGAACATCCATTATCCAAGTACCATAAAATTCTATAGAAGCTCTTCAAATATATTTCCTACAAAACAAATAATAAACATAAGATTTTGGTATCTAGATTTGTTTGGGTCCAGTAAAATTAGTAATAAGAGCTTTAGGAACTTGTACTTTCTTCTTGGATTTCCTATACACAATTTTTAAAGTATTTGAAAAGTAAAATTTGTTTGGTGTTGAAAATTTAGAAGCCGTGAATGACTTCGCAGAGCTAGAACTAGCATATTTTTCAGTTCTAGGTATGAAAAATGATTTTCTAGTTTTTCTTATAAAATGAGTTTTAGATATGTTCCTCTATCCAGGTTGGCATCCTATACTAGTAGTATACTTAGTATATAATTTTTTTAACAAGAATTTTTGTTAGAGTGTTCTTACCATTGGTAAATTTTTCTAAGTCCTTTTTAATTTCTCATTAGATAATTTAAGTTCATTGTTCTGCTTAAGTAATTGATCATTCTTTTCTTTTTCTTTAGTAAGATCAGATTTAACAATAGAAGTGCGAGAATATTATTTCTTTAGAGATTTATATTTATCTTTTAATTCATTTCATGCATCTTCAAGCATTTGAAAGTATTCAAACATTTCCACACTATTCATATTTTCATAAACACTTTCATCTCTAGAATAATAATACTTTTGTACAAGAGACTCAAGAGTTACCTCAAATGTGTTTGTCATGAAACACATATTGGCTTTGTCAGCCTTTTCATCATGTGAAGATTCAAAGTCAGTTGAACTATCCTCAAAAGCACTCCATGATGCTTTTATTTCATTTTTATAATTTTTATCATTTTCGTCATACTTATTTTTATACTTTATCTTAGGGAAATCGGCTTTTATATATCCATTTATCTTACATTCATAGTAGAATATTTCATTAGAGTTCTCATTCCTTTTCTAGTTCTTCTTCTAGTTTCCCTTCTGATCATAATTTCCTTTATAGATGGGCTTCCTAAAGAATTTAATCCTTCTATAAAACTTCTTAAGCCTTTTGGATAATTGAACTATTTTCTCATCACTATCTGATAGTGAGTTATCATTACTTGTACTGTCATAATGATTCTATATCATCTTCTTTTATTTATTTTTAGAGGTAGTGATTTTGAAAGACACTGACTTTCTCTTTAGTTCATCCTATTCCTCTTTTTTTTACCATTAACCCTTAATCATATTTCATCAATTTACTAATAATATCCTTGAAAGAAAAATTATTGATGTCATAGGATTATATAATACATATAGAGGTTCCTCTCCATCTTTCAGGTGGACATCTAAGTAGACGCATGATTTGTTCTTTGGCACCCACTAACTTTCCAAGAGAGATCATTATATTGACTATTTCATTAAACCTGAGATTCAAATCATAAATGGCTTCATCAGGATTAATCTTAAAGTTATCATACTTAATAGTATAGGTATTAAGTCTAATTTATTTAAAATTAATAGTTCCTTCATGTGAGATAGCTAAGGTATATCAAATTTCATAGGCAGATTTACATGTAGATATTACATTAAATTATTCATCCCCTAAATCACAAAACAAGGCATTAATATATTTATAATTATTATTGTAAGTAGATTTTTTAGCTTCACTCTATGTAGTTATTATAGTTTATGGTATTTCATATTTATCTTATATTACTATCCAAATATGAAAGCCCATACTTTCTAAGTGAATTTTCATTTTAATTTTCCACTGAGCATAATTTGTTTCATTAAAGTATGGAGTTCTATTGATAACAACACCTTCCTATATATTATCTATAACAAATAATAAAGAAAATAATTAATATAGATAAAAATTTAGAACTAACACAAATTTAGAGATCTTTAAAACACAAATAAAATCATAGTTGAAAAGATTTAAAAAATATTTGAAACCTTTGAAAATAATTGTTTTAAAAACAACCTATAATACCAAATGTTGGTCAGATTATCAAACTCAAGAAGGGGGTGAATTGAGTTCCTATAAAAATTCATGTTAAAAAATTTATTTGAAGATCCCCCAATTTAAAAAAAAACATTCCATTTAATCAAAGTAGTAAATTTATAATAGTCTTTCTGTTCAATTAATTTCTTATAAGATTGATTATTTATCAGTTATAGAAATATGAGATATTGATATTACCTTTTAAAATAATTTACTAAATCAAAAATAGTTATAAATACTATCCAAGACTAACTATCAAAGTGAAACTTATTTTTTGGAAATATGATTTAAAAATAGAGTAAAATAAATTTGAAAACACAGTGGATTAAAACAAGTAGTTTAGTCTTAAGCAGAGAATTAATCCACTCCACTTGAGGATCAACTAACAATAATAAATATATATTTATATCTTTGATCCACACCTTGGATTGGGGTTTACACAATAGTACATAAGACTATCCGGGTCACTCGACCTCTACTACAGTTCTACGTGGGAAATAAAACAACCAAGTCAAACATGACCTCTTCTATAGTTATACTTAGGTGAAACAAGGTGTAAAAGATATTTGTGCGAGGATATATTTTATCCTATAGTTTAGTGCAAGTGATAGTGTGTGTTTTAGTATACACACACACACTACTTGAAAGATTAATAAAATAGTACACAACAGAGCATAATATAATAAGATGT
Organism: Viscum album; assembly: GCA_963277665.1. Lineage (NCBI taxonomy): Eukaryota > Viridiplantae > Streptophyta > Magnoliopsida > Santalales > Viscaceae > Viscum > Viscum album. Next base: position 269,009,578 of record OY728164.1, on the reverse strand, counting down.
TATTAGAAAATCTCTCAGTGTTGTTCTATGTAGTTATGAACTTCTATGATATAATAGATTTGATGTTCGAGTCCTCTTCTAAAATTAGACTCATAAATAGAGTGTCGTGAGTTCTGTGTTCTAGTTTCTAGTGATTTATTGTGTAAATCTTCGTAGCACTTCTTCTTCTTAGAGTTGGTGATGCAAGGATGTATAAAGTTTTAATACACAACTGGTAGAAAAATGTGATTTCTTTGTGTATTATTCTGAGAATTTTTGAATGAATATGTCTTCACCCTAACATCTCTTTCAATCTGCACCCACTACCACCAGCTCATGCACTACCTTGTATTTTATCTTGGGTGTCTGTGTTAGGGATGACAAGGAGCACGATCTCCACACACCTCATAACTTGTACTGTCAGGTGTCATGTCTACAAAAAAATAATTAATCACGTCAGTTTCATTAAATGACTCAAATATTACCATTCGAATCAAATTTTAAATTTAATTGAAAAAGATAAAAATTTAATTAAGGAATAGTGTCATAGTTTTGGTGAGTTAGGAACAGTACCACAATCACAGTGATTTAGAAACAGAGACTTGGTACTGTGTCTTGTTATGGTGTCACAAAAAATGTGTCGAATCCTTTTTGAATTCTAGAACTGGTGGAACGGTTATGGTGTATGGACCTTTCTAAAATATGGAACCGGTAGCATGATTACAGTGTCTGGGAAACAGTGTCATGAACTTTTCTAATTTACAGACTAAATGGTGAGATGGTTTTTTCATAGAAATGGTGTCTCATACATAGTCAATTATCTACCATATATCTTAAGAAGTAATACTCACAGAATGGATCAAGTTTAATCATAATCATAGTAAAAACTAATAGAATACGAGTAAATATGAGTTATAATATTTAAACATGATTTACATGATTTGTATAATTTTCATGATTTGCATCATTTATATGATTTACATGATTTGTGAGCATTAAAATAAGAGGAGTCCAAAAAAATTAAAGTTGGTAAACTAAAAAAAAGATGTGTGTATCTTGGAAGCCTTGTTTTTTATATCTCGATGGCCTTGGTTGAGTTCATCTTGCATGACTTGGTTGGGTTTGATAATATTTTGATAGTAATGTGTTGAATTGGCCTATAATTATATGACATGGAATGGATAGAAATTAGAGGGAAATGTTGATTTTATTAATATACAAGTGACTATCTAAATAAAAAAAATGTGGAAATGATATTTATGCTATGGGTATATGTGAAATTTTTGGGGAACTATGCATTACATTAGTGGAATCACTTGTAGGCATGTTGATGATCATGTGGGGGTGATATTAGCTTGCTCATGCGGACCCATAGGTGTGGGTTTGTGTGAAACAAACAAACACACACACACACATATGAATTATTTTTATTTTTATATGCACCCCACCTGAGGCTGATAACCTTACCAATATTCAGTTATACAGGGGCTGTTTTTATGAAATTCTAATATAGGGAAGATATGGATGGAGGACTACCCCCTCTCCCCCAATCTCCCTTCAGTAGTATCTCTTGGTGATATTAGTGATACATAATTTGTGGTGGTACTCAATGGTGGACATTGAGACATGTAATGGGGGTTTAGAGTAGTAGTATGGGGAAAAGGTTTATTCCCTTTACATTCATTATACCCTACTACCTTGGTTATAATATATGTGGTTGGTGCTGTGATATGAGATATGTGGTTGGTGGTATGATATATGATGTTTGGTTGGTTACATGAGAGATGCTATATGGTTGGTGTTGTTATTGGTGGATATATAAGGTATGAGATAAAATGATCTATTCTCAATGGGTGAGAGTGACCGAAAAACATGCGAAGTGTATTTGAGGTTCCTTAATATATATTTTTATTGATTATACTTCACTATAATTGAAACATGAGATTTGATTATTTTATCCACACTTTAGCCAATATCATATTATTCCTTTTATCATGTTGTGATAATATCTATTTTTCTTCTTTGGTTTTTAACCTTTTTGTTTATTCTAATATATTTATTTCTCACAGATGTTGATTTGATTAGAGGGATGATCCTATTTGGTACTCTCAAGTGCTAACTGTACCTTGGTTCTCTAGTGTTTTTAGGATAAATCAAAAGAGTTAGGGGCTACTATATAGGTAGATAAAGTGGAGAATAAGTGGGAATCATTGCATTATTTTGGATGTATTTCATTTTTTTCATACAGTTTCATTTGGGGTTAGAAAATATTATACATTTATTTTATTGGGTGAAGTTGTATTGGTGGTTATTTATGTCTTATTTTTTGAGAATTAAGAGGAAAATGCCTCCCATTTGAGTGTTTTATACCCTTAATTCTGGTTTCCAACATGATTAATATTGGAGGAGGGACTCGGGGGTCACTTATTCTCTTCACTGTTAGTTTAGGAGCGGTACCAGTGGGGGGGGGGCATAACTCCTCCAAATACGCATGACCCTACCACATAGCAACATCTCATCTATCCTATAGGGTCTTCCAAAATATAAAATACCCAAGATTAACCTACTGTAGCATGTATTCTAATACCTAACTCTAGAAATCACATCCTATATTATATTCTTGGAAGGAAGAAGAGGTAATAGGGAGTATTCTATAAGGACCCATGTTTTTTTGGACTGGAAATTTGAGAAAAAATTTAAATTTTTTTCTTTCAGATACTAGTGAGGGGTAAAATGGTTATTTACCTAGAATATGACCTCATGTAATTTTTATGACCACTCTGTTAGTCTTGGAATATGGTGTTTACCCTACCGAAGTATTTTGGTATAATTCTGAGCTATTTTAATTTTCATAGAATATTTAAGATTTAAGATTTAATTAATTAATATTTATTTATCCAAATTAAATTGTTTGGATATATCTATTAAATAGAGAATAAAATTGAGATTTTGTATCTCACTTTTATTTTTAAATGAGGGGTTTTCTCTAGGAAATACATAAACTCATGCCAGGTGCTGAGGCCAGGCCTCATTTTTGGTTTATTTTTTTCTTCATTTTCTTTTTCTTTTTTTTTATTTTCTTCTCTACCACTAGATTATTTCATATACACCTATGGGAATAACCTTCAAATAATTTATATAGAAAAGGGATATGGATAGAGATAAATTTAGGTATAGGAAGGTATATGGCACCGCAGATCACAGGAGGAGCCGAATCATCGTGTGGCAGCCACATATCATGGATATACATTAATCTTTGGCAAATTCCACCCAAACATAGGTTGTTTTTATGTTTTTACCATAATTCCTACTGGTTTACCAATTTTTAGTTTTAAATATTATTTATGGTTGAGAAAGACCCCCTGAGGGTTGAACTATTCTTAAATGGGGGAAAACAAGAATTTTTGGCCGATTGTATCCGATTAGAAATCCTGATCATACATTGTGTGGTTCCATGAGAACACTCCATGTGTTCTTCCTATTTTGGGAAGATAACTTTTTGGAAAGTAAACATTGTGTAATTTGAGTACACAATGCATAATTTGAGTATATGATATATAGTAGTACATGGTCATCTACCTGAATGTGTAACAGAGTACATAAGAAGATGATTTTTGGAAAGTATACCCCATGTACTTTTGATTATACTCCATGAAATAGTACATGTCCATGTAGTCAAGGTACTTGGGAGGATACCCTTTCTAATGGGAACATGGCTGTGTTGAAAGTACATGGCCATACCCTAGGTGTGTCCATGCCATGTAGTCATACACAACCATGCCCCATGTGATCTATAAAATGCAGAAGTTCATATCCAAGAAAGAGGTTTTTGAGTTCACACCATGTACTTTGATTATACACCCTATACTTTGAGTAAAAACCCTATACTTTGAGTACACATAATGTAATTTGAGTATACACCATGTAATTTGAGTACACACCATGTAATTTGAGTACACACCATATACTCTGAGTACACACCATGTACTTTGAGTACACACTGTGTACTTCCCTAGTGTTACCCTTTTGAGGGGTTTTCATGTGTTTACACCTTGGATTTATAATTAGATATGTGATTAGTCCATTTTGGTTGTTTTCCACATAGAACATGATATTGAAACCCTTGAGTAGATTTTAGGACTCTTAAGACATGTTTTGGGGAAAATGATATTTGACAGATATGTTCTTCCTCTGGAAATCAAATACAGATATCTCTTGAGAGTGAGAACTTAATCTGATATGGGACATGAGCCATATTCTATACCAATTCTTATATATCTTTTCCCTAGATATGTCCCTTTCTGGCTTAGGATGCTGTGAGATTAGTTTTTTATGAGGACCCCCTACATGATACCATCTCTTATTCACTTTTATCAAGGATCCTATATAGGATGAATTCACTTATTTTTAAACCTAGAGGATATGCTGTTTGTTTCCTTCTATTACCTACTTCTTATGAGTATATTTTATAGTATTCCTCTATTTTATTATTATTTCCATGGACCCCAAGAGGGATTCATTCCTTATGTGCTAACTTATAAGATCCCAAGAGGGATTCATTTACTTATGTGTGTACTTGAGTATCCTAAGTATGATGCCTCTCAAGTGTTTTTACATGAAGGAAATAGTGTGTATCATATTGTTTAACCAACCCTGAGCTTGTGAATTATAGGTTTGGGAAGAGATTATAGCAGACTTCACCTTAAAACCCATGTAAAATTGTGAGCTTGAGAATATGTGTAATTAGTGTTTGGTTTAGGCATTCGACCGACCTCACTCTTTTATTTATGAATTAACTTGTTTTCTATTGATACATATATGATTCATAGAGGTTCTTCCTTATTTATGTCCAATGTGCATGACGTGATACAATATGTGATAGAGATTCCCATAGGTACTTCCTAGGATTCAAATTTTGATACTTTTTTACTAATTGTGATATTATTGGGATGCCCAGAGTTACTACCTGGGATCCAAATTTTGAGCTTGTGTGATTGAATATTATATTACCAAGATACCCAAAGGTACATCCTAACATTAGACTTATTACACATTGAGTGATACTTAGATTCCTATGTAGAAATTTCTTGGATGAACTCATATAGTAGATGGAATTATGTCACACCTTGAGAGATAATTGGATTCCTAATACAGAATTCCATGGATGGGATCATAAGATAGATGGAATTATGTTACTCCTTGAGCGATACTTGGATTCCTAATATAGAATTACTTGGATGGGATCATAAGCTACATGGGATTTCATCACACCTTGAGAGATACTTAAATTCCTGATATGTAATTACTCGAATGGGATTATAGGTTATATGAGATATATCTTTCCATGAGAGATACCTAGATTCCTAATTCAGAATTATTTGTATGGAATCATATGTTAAATGGAAATATATTATTCCTTGAGTGAAACTTGGATTCTTGATATAAAATTCCTTGGATGCACTCATACAGAAAATTTATTATGTATGCCTTGATTGATACTTGGATTCCCATATAGAATTTCCATGGATGGACTCTTAGGGAAAATGGATTATATACTCCTTGAGTGATACTTTTATTCCCATGTAGTAATTCCTTGGGCAGACTCATAGGTTAATTGAAATTACTTAATGATTGATTATTATTTTACATGAATTCCTTGGTTACAAACATTTGGTCCCAATTGTTTTATATAAGTAAAAGTTCCATATCTGCAGGATGCCCATTTTTTCCCTAGAACCCTTTGTTTTAGTGATTGGAGTTGAGTGTGAGTGAAACTATTGCTAATAAATGTATCCCCTTATGGTGACATATATTTCTCAAAGACATTTTCATCACTCGATGAAATAATAATTGAAAATTAGGATTACATACATGAGGATCGACATAATTATACATGGATTTAGTGATACAAAATCTAGCTCAATTCCTTATTTACAATATTTCCAGTTAGTTAGGTTCATGATCCCAAGGATAAATTTTTATTTTAAATTATTTATTTTATTTAATTATATCTCACATTTTTGAGCATATTTTATTATTTTACACTTATAATAATAGATTATAGGTTCACCATTGGGGTATCCTATCAAGATTTATTTTTCACCCCTGTACATGAACCTAAGTGTGCATACAGACCTTGTGCCTACTTTTTTACATTGATAACATATACATGATGGATAAGTTTGAGGACCAGGGTTTCATGATTGAGTAGATTCAATCATGTAAATTATAATGATTAGGATGGAGCATCTCGATAGTGTCTTGGAGTCTAAGAATGTGGTCCATACTGAAGTTAGTAGTGGAGCCTTTTACTTTCAATTTACATCCTTTTATGTACTCTTATATGTGTGACCAACCTAGGGTATGATTAGTGTTATATGTATGACATCGGAGTTCAGGCATTTATTTCATTTTATTTATCATGACAACCTTGTTTATTTATTTCTTATTCACTCTAGTTATTCACTTATATGGATGATATATAGTTATTTTTTATGTTTCTTACTCTGATATGATGGAATAGTAACCCCCATAAAACACCTGAGGCCCTCACTACTAGTCAGTGATATCTGGTGTATGGATATGTATAGTTGAATCCTTGTGGAGAACCATATCAGGGCACCGGTTTAGTGGCATTTGGGTTGGGACATTACAATGTGGTATCAGAGAAGTTCATAATTTTTTTATTACTTTTGGTTTATGGTAGATAGGAGTATTAGAAATGTGTTTGAACCTATGATGGATATCATACTGGTTCATCAAGAATACCTTTTCCAAAAACAAGTCCTAGTTTATTAGAATATGGGATTTTTATTCGTGATATGCAATGATACAGATTTATATGACTTCTTCTTTGAGATATGTACATGTTTCATTGGATTTTATAATTTATTGTGGATTTATGGACTTAATCCTGTTGAAAAGAGGCCAATGACTAATTTTAACTCCTAGTCAGTTTAGAAAATAGGTTTATCATGCATCATATTTGTTATGTAGGGTTTACATGTTATAGACTTAGAGTGTGTGATTATTACTTATGATAGAGGTTAACTGTTTAAAGTGTAAAAAAATATAAATTGATTTCTCATATATAGGTTCTTGGTATCATTATACTTAGTTAGATAGCCATGTATATATATTTCTTTCTAATGAATGGTTATGGGGATCTATGGTGAGACATTTTTTCATGAGGATAATGAATCATCCCTCACACATAAGAGGTGCATTCAACCTGGTAGGTTGATAGGGAACATTTTTCTATTGATTTAACCCTCATAGGATATTATTACTCAAGTTTGGTTATTTAATGTGTCAGTGAAAACCTATATGGTGTTTTCCACATAGCGAGGAATGACATTCTACTTAACCAAACTGTTCACTTATGATGTGACACATATTTTTGAGGTGGTGTTGTGTGAATACTGTTAACCCATATAGGATGATGTTGGTAGTTGATACCATCATTATGGTTATGTATTCATATCCTCTAGTGTGATGGTGATAGGTACCTGAATGTTTATAGTAAACTGAACCTAGAGGGGGTATTACTATAGTGGATTCTTGGTGAGTGTTAGTTCATCACCATTTCTATGTTATATTATAATACTCAAGGGGAAAGTCCCTTATAAGGATTCTTAGTGAGTATTAGGGACCTAATAGCTTGATGTTTTTTTTGTTTTGACCCTTATAAGTCGTTGTTTTCTTTACCTATATTAGAGAGGATTGGTAGGTGTGTTAGGTGGCTTACATTAGGATGAGTGAACAGATGATGCCCTATGAGATGTGACCTTATTAAAATATTTAACCTTTAGGATATGCGGTTAAATCTAGTGATCCAGTTTTGATACTTGATTGGTATAGAAGGGTGGAATACCAATAGACCCTTAGTTATGACTAGGAACTTATAGGTCAACATTATTTTGATCAAGGGAAACTTGTGAGAGGGGTTATCCAATGTTTATAGATACCTTTTTATGTAGTGATCTTGGTTCTATTATCTTGTTGAGACTGATTCATGAGATGTTCTTGGTTTTTAAATATTGGCATGATGATTCCTTTTATTTCTAAAAAATCACCTAGAGTTCTTATGTTTTGAGAATGAGTTTTATGAGAAGGACTATTCATATGCCTAGCCTTGTTGGCTAGTCGTTGCATGTTTGATGCTTTAATTTCATAAATTTATGTTGTGTAATGGGAGATCATGGAATAGATTATGGCACAAGTGAGGTGATCAATTTTTAAGAGGAGTTCCAAGGGATCTTATGAATTAATGAGACTAACATGCTTTGTAGTATGGTCTGTTAGACTTATAATGGATGAATAATGAGTGTGAGTTGGGTGATAATGGAACAAATTCATACATGTGGTATGGATTTAATCGTTAATTGATGAGTAACTATGTGAAATATGAGGAAATTTGGGTTAAATGAAATTCTTGAAGGCATGCCATCCTGGGGATTTGGGTAAAATTAAAGGATGTTCCCTGTGATGGGAGCTATCTTGAAATAAATCAGGTGCGTGAGGTAGTTGACCCTGGTTGTACATGGACATGAATTTTTAGAAGATGTGGTTCTAAAAGTTGGTTAAAGGAAAGCACAACATGTTTTTATGTGATCATGGATTGGAGATAGCTATATACACCTATCAATGGAATATTAGAATACCCCTAGTTTAGAGACAACCATTCCCTATATTTTGACATTGTCTAGAGTATACTAAGAAAGAATCAGTTATATGTTGAGCTTATTAAATATATTTTCTGGTATAATTGATAAAATCATTGGGAGTTGTGATAGAGTAGTGATATAAGGTAATATATATATTGGGGAGTGAACCTTTTTCCATTTTAGGGTGATGCTTCTTGTTTTCAGTTGAAATATTTTGTATACTGTGGAAACCATTTTCAAGAAGTAGGAATGAGAAATTTTTTAATGTTTTTGTGTTAGTGCTCAGGTATGAATAGTTTTGGACACACCAGTCACTATATTTGATGATGGATAGGTCATGGTCCTTTGAGCTTAAAATCAGTTGTGAGGTGATGATAAGAGAACTCATATGGTGGGGAGTATCAAATCAATCATGGTTATATGTTTTCCTTTATGAAAGATTTTTTAACACTATGAGACCAATCATTGGGCAGTCAAGATAGCTTAATTGAATAGATACTCAGGATGAGAGCATAGATTTGTTAGATCACCTTGTATTCTTGAGGATGATAAGGTTTATAGTGGGGATATTATAAGGACTTTTTTTTTCTAGACAATAAATTTGAGAAGAAATTTTATACCTTGATTTCAAATACCGGTGAGGGGTAAATTTTTTATTTTACCCTAGAATATGATATCAGATAACTTTTTTGACCATTATATTGGTCTCATAATAGGGTGTTAACCCTAGGAATGGAGTTTGGTAGAATCCGAAGTCATTCTAATTTTTATGGAATAATTAATAATTAATTAATTAATTATTAATTTATTCACACATGTTCATTAAATTATATCTTTTAAAAAGAGTGTTGGACTAATATTCCATCTCCACCTTTATTTATGTAATGGTGGGTTTATCCTATGGGATGCATAAACTCATGTTGGGCATCAAGCCCAGGCCTGAGCCCCTTTTTTCATTTTCTTTTCTTTTCTCCATTTTCATTTCCTTATTTTATTTTTCTCTCCTCCCCCTAGATTATCATATATTCCCCTATGGGATTCCCCTTCACTTGATCAAGAGAAAAAAGTTATAGAGAGAGATATATAAAGAGGTATAGGTATTGAAGTTTTTCCACAGAGCTTAGGAGGAGTCAAATCATCATGCGACAGCCACAGATCATGGATATGAGTAACTCTTTGATGAATCCCACTCAAAGGTAGTCCATTTTTATGTTTTTGTCATAAATCCATGTAGAGTTAAAAATTTCTAGTTTTAATTCACATTTACGATTTCTGAGGATACCCTGAGGGTTAATATATGATTAAACAAATGGGAAACAGTGTTTTGGGCCGATTGTAGGTGTTTCCTGGCTAGAAATCCCGATTACACGACCTATGGTTCCATGAACACACATAGCGTGTTCTTCCTATTTGGGGAAGATAAATTTTTAGAAAGTACATGCCATGTACTTTGAGTACATGGTATATAGTAGTACATGGACGTCTACTTTTCCATGTAGTCAAGTAAATAGAAATATGGGTTTTGAAAAGTACACATTGTGTACTTTTGAGTACAAACTGTGTAGTAGTAAATGGAAATATAGCCATGGTGCTTGGGTAGACACCCTATGTAAGGGGGGGACATGGCCATGTAGAAAGTACATGTCTAGAACCCAAGTGTGTCCAAGCTATGTATTAGTACAAAGTTAGACCCTATGTATGTCCCAGAAGTGTATCAGTGCACATCCATACCCTATGAGAGTTAGGCTATATAGAAGTATATATCCAAGTAGGAGGTTTTGGAGTACACGTAGTATTGATTGAGTACACACAGTGTACTTCCCCAATGTTACCATTTTGAGGGGTTTTCATGTTTTTTATTCCTCATAGTCATAATTCACTATATGAGTAGTCAATTATGGGTATTTTTATATATAGATCATGATGGTGAAACCCTTGAGGTCATTTTAGGGCTCCAAAGACGATTTTTTTTGGAAAATGAGATTTGAAAGAGATATTCTTCCTCTAATAATCTAATATTTCTATCTCTAAAGAGTGGTACCTTGATCTGAGATAGTATATATTCCATATTCTGTGACCGATGATTATGAATATTTTTTCATTGATTACATCTCCCTACAAATATGTTCCCTCAAATATTAGGAAGCTATGAGATTAGTTATTTCTAAGGATCCCATATTGGATTATTTCTCTTATTCACTTTTTCTAAGGATCCCCTTTAGGATTCCTTAGCTTATGTTTCAACCTAGAGGATCTCATGTAGGATCCCTTCTCTTACATAATTCTTCTAAGGATCCCATGTAGGATTCATCCTCTTGATTAATTTTTATAAGGACCCCAAGAGGGATTCCTTACTTATGCATTGACTTATTGGATCCCAAGAGGGATGAATTAACTTATGCATGCACTCAAGGAACCTAAGTAGGATTCATATCTAATGTTTTAACATGAGGGACCCAGTGGGTTACCCATTGCTTGGATGAACTTGAGATAGTGAATTATGGGTTTGGGTATGTATGGTAGCAGTTTTCACCCTATAACCCGTATAAAAATTGTGAGACTTGAGAGGCTATGGTAGCAGTGTTGAGTTTATTCAGTTGGACACCCTAACTCATTTATTTATGAAATCACTTGTTTATTACTGATGAAAGTATGATATCTAGATATGATTCATAGTTGTGGATGATGTGACTAAAGTGATGCAATATGTCACATGGATTCCCAAATGTAAATTCTAGGATCTTATTTGTGAGTCTTTTTTTCTAATTGTGATATTATTGGGATACCTAGTTGTACTACCTGGGATCTAGAATTTGAGATTGTATGATTGAATTTTATATTATCAGGATGCCTATAGGAACTTCTTGTGATCTGGATTATTATGCACTGAGCGATACTTATATTTCCATATAGGAATGGATTGGAATGACTCATAAGCTAGATTGAATTATGTTACAGCTTAATTTATACTTGTATTCCTGATACAAAATTCCTTATATGAGATAATATTGTAGATACTCCTTGAGTGATACATGGATTAATAAATAGGACCATAGGATAGATAGGATTATATCACACCTTGTATGATACTTGGATTCCTAATAAATAATTCCTTAGATGAGATCAAAGGTTATATGAGATATATCATTCCATGGGTGATACATGGATTCCTAATGAATAATTTCATGGATGAGATCATAGGTTAAATGAAAATATATTATTCCTTGAGTGACACTTGGATTCTTGATATGGAATTCCTAGGATGGACTCATAGGAAAAATTTATTATGTACAAATTGAGTGATACTTTTATTTCCATGTAGAAATTCCATGGGCAGGCTCATAGGGTAAATGGATTATATACAACTTGAGCGATACTTAAATTTATATGTAGTAATTCCTTGGATGGACTCATTAGGAATGTGAAATTACTTAATTCCTAATTATCACTATACATGGATACCTTTGTTATAAACCACATGTTTCTATTTTTTATATAATTAAATGAGCCGTATCTATATGATATACTTATTTTATATAGAACCCTTCATTTTATTAATTGGAGGTGAGTTTGGGTGAACCTAGGGCTAGGAAATGTATCCTCTTGTGGCGACATAGCTTGCTCAGAGACATTTCCAGCACTGGATGAAGCATGCATTGAATATTAGGTTTACATACCCAAGGATATAATTAATTATACATGGTTTAAGTTATACAACATCTAAATCATTTACTTATTCAATTTTATTTCCAATCAATTGGGTTCACAGGACCAAATATCTACCGTGGTTTTACTTTATTTATTTATTTTAGTTGTGTCTTGGCTAGGACAAGCATATTTCATGAGCAAGAAACTATTCCAAAAAATTATAGGTTCACCATTTTAGGTTTCATACTGAGATTTATTTCTCACAATTTGTTTGTAAAAATCAATGTGCATGAATAAGTTATGTATGTTTTTCAGGTTTAGCATAGATACATGATGAATAAGACCGAGGAAAAGGGTTTCATTATCAAGTGGAGATGATCATGTGTATTCTTATGATTGGAATGGAGCATATTGTTAGTGTCTTAGATACCATGTATGTGTTTCAGATCATATTTAGTAGGGGATCCTTGTAATTTCACTTTAGTTAATTTTATATACTCTTATATATGTAATAGGCCCCTTGGGTAATAAATGATGTATCTATGACATGGTCATTTAGTCCTTTAATACATTTCATTTATCATGAAAACCTTATTTATTTATCTATTTATTATGCACTATTAATATTCACTACTATGGATTATATGTATTTTTGTATACAATTTCATACTTTGATATGAGGGAATAACCTCTCTATTGAAACACCTTAGACCCTCATCCTATTCGGTAGCCTCTAACATATTGAGAGGCACACTTAAGGCCTTGTGGTGAACCAGATCAGGGAACCAGTTTAGGGGGATCTAAGTTAGGATGTTATATAGTCATCCATTTGTACCCTCACCAACCTAGATATTAAGGAAAAGACATAGAACCCAAAACATTTGGGCATCATTGAGGTTATCCAACTGGGGTGGGGTTCCTAAAAAACCACAAAGAAAATAAAAATACAATACAACCACACACATGACTAACCTATAATGTTCACACCAAAATAACACCACCACACCATCAAAAACAAAAAATACCAAAACTACATACTACCATCACAACCAATCACTATAAAATAATTATCCATACTTCTCAAAAAAACACTCACACTATCCATTCATAATATCTCATTTAATCACTTCATTTGACCATGTATAGATTTACCCTTTACCAGCCATTACCTTTATATTAAAATCATTAATGTTTCATTAATTTACCATAACTTATTCAATTCTATCCCATGACATTAAAAAATTCCATATTCCCAATAACATTCCATTTCAAATGATAAACTATAATACCAATACCTAAAATACAAAAAATCCATATCATTATCCTCAACACCTCACACACTAACCACCACCACTATAAAAAACCCATTTTCCTATATAACTAGCCTCACTGTTATTATATACAGACAACCACATTTCCTCTTTACAACTATTTTAGGTCAGCCATGCATTTTCAATAAAATCCAAAAAAACTTACTAAAACTAGAAAAAAAGTTTCCACACAATTACCCCCATAAAAATCAACACAATGACAACACTACAACAATCATTTCTGTTACCCATAATACACTATTTCCAATAAACTCTTCCCTAGGCACCATTTTAAAATGGGTTTCCAGATTTCACATAACTAGTTCATTACCATATTTACATGGCTGATATTTTATGAATGGTGATTCCATTTTTAATCTTAGAAATGGAACAAACATAACTTAATAGAAAAAGTTTTTCATCAATATCACTACGTAGCTAAAAAACACAAAAAAACTATATAAATATATAAACACATATTGTAACCCCTTCCCATAAATTTATAACTATCCATATTTCTTATATTCATTAATCTAATTTATATTGTATTTCACTGAAAATTTAGTTTAAATAATAAAATTTGTGATAACTTGAATAACATGAAACAACAAGCTTTAAGGGAAATGTGATAAGTTATAAATATATTATCATAACCTATCCATTTAATTTGTGGGTATGAATATGAGTAAAAAAATTATGAAATAAATTCATAATGGTCATACTCTATACAAAATCACTGATTAAGGAATAGGAAATAAGAACTCATTTTTATTAAAGTCATTTTTTTCTTCAAAAAATCATTTTTTTAAAAGTTATATTTTTTGCATTTTGTGAGAGAAAATTATAATTAATTTATAAAAATTTTATAAATTTTATTTGATAAAATTAACATAAATTTTGAAATTATCATATAAAAATTAACTTAGGGTGAAATTTTTGGTTTTTTTTGAAATGATTTATTTTTCAGCTAATAATGAAAAATAGAATTTTTCAAATATTGTCATTTATTTTCATTAAATCATATAATTTAAAGGCATTATTATATTTTTTTGGTATTAAAGTGAAATATTATCCATTTTATTTATAATAATCTAATCAATTATTTTTGGATCATCAATTTTTATTATTTTCAAATAAGTTATTTTTATAATTAAAAATGAATTTTTGAAAAAACAATTTGTGGAATTTTACTCATTTATATTAAATTAGATTTTCTCCACTTAAAGAAATTGAATTTTGAAAAATTGATACCTTATTTTGAATTATTATGTTAAAATATTTTTAATAGGTCTCTTATTTTTTATCATTATGAATAGTGTCCAAGATAAGTATTTCTTACCTCACTAATGGTAAAATGGGTAAAAAAGGTTCCAACATTGAGATAAGGTATCAAAATCAACCCAAATATTGCCTTTACTTTAGTGTATGGGTGAAATTTTACTATATCCATGAAAACTTTGAATATATGGAATTTTGTTTCCATTTTCATTTGATATTTACATTTATATTATTTTAAGTAAAAAAATATGAAATGCCACTCTCTTGATTTTAACTTATTTTATATCTTAAAATAGTAGCAAGGAAATGTTATAAAGGAATATAAGATTTTATTTTGAACATTATTAATTTATTTTAAATTTTTTTTTAAATTTTTTATAATCGTATAATTACCTTAAATACTTACAAAACCCTTCCATAATGCTTGTGAAAGTTGTATAAAAATCAAAGTAAATGATTTTAAAAACATCCAAAGTAATATTATTTGATAAATTATGGTGTGAAAAATATTTAATAAGTAATTATAATTTATAATTAATGTTTAAAGTGTATATAATAAACATAAATTACTATATTAAAAACATTATAGTCTAATTAAATTAATAGTTTCAAAAATGATAATAATGATATTTTATGAAAAACACTATTTTATTAATTTTTTTAAAAACATAAAAATATTTAAAGAGTAAAATGGGTATAATATATGGTAAAAAATGTCTTATATTGACCATTTTTATTTCTTTTACCTTATAAGTAAATTTAGAACCCTTTAATATTTATTTTTGTTACCGCCGTTAAGGTTAAAAATTGTTAATAAAGAGGTTAATCCCATATATATGGTTTAAAATGATATTTAAACCTGTATAAATTTGATTGGATGATTATATTAGGATAATATCCTACTTATCTTAGAATAAAATCCATTTTGGAATCAATTTTATATGAAAACGACTTTATAATATTTTATAGTTTTGAAAAATTGCAACAATGCTCTTTCACTCCCTTATAAAAGAGAACCTCTCCTTTATCTTATTTACACCACTTTGAGCCACCTATCTTGAAAAAAACCCAACCAATTTTATTCTAATATTTCTTATCCATGAATTAAATATTAATTTATTCTTAAAATACCATTATATGTATCCTTAAGTGGGGATACAAATGAGGCCCATCGAAGAAGAGGTAATCATCCTACCCAACCATTTTAAATTTATTTCTTCTTATACTTCATGCCAATATATGGTATTTTTCATTAAACAAATAATTATGAATCCTTAATATACTTATATATTATTATTATTATTATTATTAAACCATCATTATTCAATATCTTTTACATCAAATGGTATGTGAAAGTATTTCTCATGCGTACATGTGGACCACCGCCTGCACATAATGATAAAATTCATTTTTCATCACCATATTTTATGGATGGTTATTATGACATGTTTAATGTTTATATATGATATTAATGAAATAATTATTCTTATATATTTATAATATCATATCTACCTTCTCAACTTCCAATCAGTTGTAAAATGATAACGTTGCTCATGCGTATGTGTGGATTACCACCTACATGAAACAATGTGATTCATTTTTCGTTTATGCTTTACTTGGATGGAAATAAGGATATATTTAATGTATATATATTTTATTTATTATATAATTATGTTTATATATTTATAAATTAATATTTATAATTCTTTAATTATTTTCATTAGAAAATGAAAATAGTATTAATGCGTAGGGATAGCCTACCATCCCCATGAGCAAAGTAAATCATTTTTTTATCTCTAACTTTTATGGATGATTATAATTATGTACATAATAAATATATATGGTATTTATATCATGAATAAAATTATTTATATGATGGAACCATGATAAAATTACATGGAATGGAACTACTGATCCACAAATTCCATGAAAAGTGAAGTAGTTAAAACCCTAAAACGAAGATTTTAATAAGTAATTATTATCAAATGGGTGTTGAAATTTTATAAGTGGATCATATATTATATTATAAGTATTTATATTATTATATTAAATAATTATAATAAATTTAAATTTTTTGTACAAGAGTTTAGATATATTTTAAATAAATTCAAACTTGAGGTAAGGTTTTCTCATCTAAATTTTATTTTTTTGATACATATGACTTATTCACCAATTATTTCCATTTTGGATATATATAATACCAATAAATGTATTTTATTATTATTATCATGAAAATTATAAGTATTTAAAAATACATATAATTCTCTCTATTTCATGAGTTTTTGTATCATATATTACCAAAACAATAAGGGTTTATCCTCTCAAATTGTCTTCTTTGAGATATATGTTATGTTAGGAAACAATCTTATTTTATGAGGAATAAGTATTTCCCATTTTAAAAGTTATATCATGAATCTAATATTGTTAATTATATTTAAATTTTCATTTGAAAATATTCTTTCATTAGTATTTTGATTCAAAATCTACCAAATTGGTAAGGGATTTATTTTTCAATCTCATTTTAAATGGGATTTTTTATTCTTTAATTTCCATTGAATGAAATTATATTATATTTTTCTAAGATTTTTTTGTTATCCTCTACATATCTGTAAAATTTTCATTTAATAGAACCATTTCCCTCTATTTGGTACTTAAAATGACCGATAATATGTTTAAAAAAACAGATTTTATTTCCACATTATTCAAGAATATTTTCCTTCAATGTGTATTTTTTATTTAAAATATTTTCAAGAATGTTTTTTATATTCTGATATGATTGTTTAAATTAATTTTTACCCATTTTTTACATTATATAAAAATGTTTAAATGAAACCCTATTTTCATTTTCCAAATGAGGCACTTATAACTTTTAATAAAAAATGTGAAAGGAATCTTTGTATTAACATACACAACATGAATGGAATTTATTACTGCTGTGACTGATAAATTCTTTGAATATTCATTTTAAAGTCTATAATTTTATTTTTAAATGAAAATTATTCTTTAATAATTTGAAATTTTATATTATAAAAAAGTGATTTCAAGGTTAAAATGGAATTTTCCTCAAGAAATGTTTTAGGGATATTTTAAATATATTTTACATCTATGATAAAATCCTTTGATATTACTTATGCTTTACTGAGGATATAAGCCTATGATAGCATCCTTATTCTCTATTTGGATGGTTTATTATTGTGATGATGAGATTTTTATAAAATTATTTATTTTCAATGGGTCAAGATATGAGGATATTATGAATGTTTTATGATCACATGGCATATATATGAATGAATTATTATTGTGTGATGAATGGGTCAAAAATTATATATCCCTCTAATTCATTAGATAAATATTAATATTTTATGAGCTAAATGGGGACATGTAAGGTTGTACAATGGTTAAAATGGGGGTACATTATAGGTTATAGAAATCCTGAAAGATGGTACATGCGAGGTTATACCAAGCCTAAAAGAGGGTGAATGAGAGGTTATCCTAAGCCCGAAGTAGATACATGGGTAGTTGACCCAATCTTGACATGTTATGAATGTATTACTGGGTATTATTAACATAATAATTATATTATTATTATTATTATTCAACAATTTATCATTCTCTTTTATGAAATAATCTAATGCTAATTTTAAGCTCTCATGGATCATGTTCTTTGGTTTCTTTATGATTATTATAATTTGAATTTCTATGCTTTATTCCCTGACTTATTTTTATGATCTAATAATTATTGTGTATAGTTTTGAATGTTTATGATAATATTTTCATACCATTATTCTAATTCTATTATTATAAGATCATTGACATCTCCCTTGTTTTCCCTTATTGAAAATCTGAGCTCACCCTTTATTATATTTCTTTTTTACCTAGGATATGAAGAAGGATTTGAAGTATGATGTGTCTAAGAAGTGTGATAGTTTTAATGTAATAAGTGGGAGATGATATAGATCACTTATGTACAGGTTTTTTATATATCCAAGTTTCAAAAGTCACTAAACCATTATATTTATGGTGTTCATAGTAATGTTATGTAATGGATATTCATCTAATAAAATAAAATATTTATGAATGGAATGCAAGGGCTTATGCAGTTTGTTTTAAAGAAGAGTTTTATTATCTTTGGAAATTAGGATGAGAAAACTTTAGTGTGAAATTTGGGGATGAATCAGAGTATATGACAACATCATAAAGTCTTGGTAAGGTATATATTGTAACACCCCAAGCTTCCATGGCATGTTTCCCTTTGAATAATGCAGTAGCTTGCGTTGTATGCAACTTGGAGTTTTAACACACCACGACCAATCTAACTAGCCGTTATGAATAGTAATACCCACTTTTGAAAATTTTATAAATTTTATTTTTCAAAACGGTCTTCATTTTTGGATTCGTAATATTAAAATTAGCTTGGGTTGAATTTTTGGTACTTTTTTGAAAACTTTTATATTTTAATAAATAGTGAAAAATACAAAATTTTAATCAAAAAAACTTTTTAATTGAAATAATTTATAGTGTTAAATTATAAATTTGAATGGTTTTTAAGTATCATTAGATTATATTATTATCATTTAATATAATTCAGATCATTGGATGTAATTTCACATTTAAACTGGACATAAAAAAGTGTCAATCTTTTGATAGTTATTATTTCTTAAAAACACGATTTTTGTTTTGACAAAAAGAATAAATTTTAAATTATTTTCTTCCACTTTTTTGTTTTGAATTTGGAAAAATGGATTCCATATTTGGAATCATGAGGTACAAATTTTGTAAATATGTAACTTTTATTTTTATACATTATGAATTATTACTTGAGTAAATATTTTATTTACTATGGTTAAAGGGTAAATCTGGTAAATATGGGTAAAAAATAAAATTATAATAATATTAAATTACCATAAAATGTGTCCTAACCATATTTGATAATACATTTCCGACCATGAGAATCCTTGGGTCGATTTTAGGACCCCATGGAGCCAATTTGGAGTGATAATGACATTTTATATTAATTAATCTAAAGTAAAGACAAAAATAAAAAAAGCGTGTATCTTTTAGTAAAACATTTTTATATGGGGTAATATAATTGATATCTTTGACTATAAATATTAATATGAAATATAAAAATATTTCCTACATGATTATATTTTATTTATAATTTTTATACCTTAAATAATTTAATTTATTTATGACACAATGATGATGGAGTAATTACCTTATTAATGAAATATTAAAATAATTAATATTATAAATTTCCAAATAAATGTAATTTTCGAATTTTGATGAATTAAAATAATTTTATTGGTTAATATGACATGTTAGGATTGATTAAATAATTTTTTTTCGAAGTAATCATGCTGTTATGAGTTTCAAAAAAACCAAATACTAATAGTGTCAAAATTGACATTATTGAGTTTTTAAAACAAATACTTTATTATTAATTGATATAATATTCCTTAAAATATAAGGTTCAAAAAAAGGACTTAAATAAAGTTATATATATTAATAATGAACCACTTGGGGTTCCCTTGGCTTGTTATTGTAATTTTATTAACCATATAATATGAACATACAAAGAGACATGGTAAATGTCGAACTATTTAACTAAGAGTTAAATCTAAAAGATAAGGTTAATACGGTGACATAAACCTATATAAAACCTATTTTTTGAGAGGTTTTATACCCATACCCTCCTTATACTCTAAATAAATCATTTTTTATCCACTAGAAACCTAAAATGAATTTATTATAAAATAATATTTCAAGCTTTTCCTAAAGCGACCCTCACCTCTCTTATAAAAGGGTACTTCCACTTCTCTTAATTTCACACCTCCAAGGCCATTTTTCTCGTCCAAAACCTACCCAAATATCCTACCAACATTACTATATTCATCCTAGAGGCCTTATGTTGGTCAGAAAGCCAACCTAAGGATCCCTTTTGATCAAATCAAAAGGAAGAACCCAAAGAAGAGGTAAATATTTCATCACCTCTTTCAAGTTCATTTCTTTTTCCTCTTCCTCTTTCTTTGTTATTTTCATTATAAAATCATAAATATAGTATATTATATATAATTTGATGTTATTATAAAAATGGTAGAACCATATTCATTATTCTATCCATCATATGAATGACAAAGTCACCATACATGCGTACGTACGACTTACCGTCTCCACGTCGTGGTGTTGTTGTTATTCAATACATTATTTTTTTGGATGGGTATAATAATGAAGTAAAATTTATGTAAATAATAAATATAACATGTTAATTATTCTGTATATATGATATAAAATTTAATTATATATGATTTTACCTTCAATTGAACAATATTGTCGCTCTTACGTATGTACAGATTACCGTCTCCATGAACCCGATGAGATTCATTCCGCATCGTAATCATTAAAGAATAATTTTCATTTGGTGATTAAAAATAATGTTTAAGAACTGAATATAATTCTATATATGAATCAAATACATCTTATCTATAACAATAATGCGTTACATAAAAAAACATATAAAGTAAAATGAATGAGTTACCACCCGAAACGATGATAATACTAAAATATTATTAACAAAGTAATATTAGAAGATCATATATGATATCATATTTATGTATATGTTTATTGTATAATTTAATAACAATTATTTAACTATATTACAGGAAGTTAACATACCCTCTACCAAATACAAGTACAAGGTAAGGGTTAATTCTACAATCTCTTTACTTATCCGAGGTTGTTAATACATATGTATCTACTGGGACCTCTTTATCATCCACATCAGTGTTTTCTTAAAAATGTAATTCATTTTTTTAATATTTACTTGAATATGGGTTAAAGTAATTTATACCCTTATTAGACCATATAAGTTTTGAAAGGAATCTTTCCGTCGTTTTCCAAACAAGGTACTTTATGACATTTTTGACAAAATTATGGTAACAATGTCTTTTTTTTAACTTATACGATAGGTACAGATATTTTACGCCATTATAACATCATCAAAACTTCCCCTAATATATTATAATAATATTTTTAAATAAATGTTTTCTTTTATAATTATGTGACTTTTAAATGGTTTCAAAATAGAAAGAGTTATTTCTTTAAAAAAGTTTTCATTTCATCTATGCCAACATTCTTTGATGGATTTTAAACTTGTTTGAAGTTGATTTATTATGATACAAATATTCCATATTATATTGAAGGTTTTGTGATATGTTTGAATATGGATGTTTTATTTTTGTACCATTCTAGGTTTATGGATAAAGTATTGACATTTCATATGCTAGTTTTAATATGAATGTTTATGTTATGTTTAAACCTTTTCATATGAGGAATGAATTGGACTTAGTAAGTGATTGGTGGAGCCTGCTATATCTCCTCGATGCATCAGTAGGTCTCATGAGACAAACTAGTGTCTTGGAACAAGGCATTGAAAAAATATTATTTGTAGTCTTGGCACAAGGCCTTGACAATGTGGTTATGAAGTCTGGAATTCTGCATTCCATCATTATGAAATTGGATATTGAAATTGCATGTGATTATTCGACTAGTAGAATATCCATGTGAATAAGTAAATGGAATTATTTGATTTTATCCTTTCCATATAATTCTAATGTTTAAGTTTTAAAGGCTTTTGTTTTAGTCTTATACATTGCCTTAAATGTTTATACTTCTTTATGAAAGTTTCCGCTATATTGTTATCCTTACTGAGCATCTGAGCTCACCCCTTTCTATGTTTTATTTTTACAAAGACGTGAAGAAGTATTTAATGGTTGAACTAGAGGGATAAGTGAAGGATATAAGTATGTTCAAAGGGGAAAAAATTTTGTTGATGTTTTTATTTCATGATGTAATGTAAATATTATGAATGTATATAATACTTACAAGGCTACTAAACTAATTGGTCTTTCGGGACACGATTCCTTATATCATGCCAATGTATGTAATAATGCACCGACTCTAGGTAACTGGGGTCGGGGCATTACATTTGGTATCAGAGGAAGTTTAGTTCAAACCTTGGAAACTAGATTTAAAAAAACTCTAATTAGATAACACTACCCTAATTCTCATTTTCTTTATAAACCATTACGAAGGATTTATGAGTATATACCTCCTCAAAGAAAACATTTTTATGATTATGGATTACATCCATAAACTATTCAATTTAAGATACGTGTTTTACAAGTTCAGAATTATGTATTGTGATTCATAAACTAATCTACTGTATGCCATTGTTTAGAAATGGTGCATAGTAGAAGGAATGTAAGCAATATCAACATACATAATCTATATAGGGATTTCCCTCCTACTAAAGATAATTATAGTGGAGATGGTGATGCAACTGGTGATAATTAACTTATCACCATACTTGGAAAACTCACTCAGGTTATGAATAACAACCTTACCCATATGGAGCACCCTGATCCACAATGTAGAGGATCAATGTTAGACCGATTCATGAGGCAACAACCACCAACATTCAATGGTTCTACAAATACATTTGTATCCGAGCAATGGATAAGTTCCTTAGAGAAAATATTTCACTCTTTGTGGAGTAACGAAAGGGAAAAAGTTGTCATGGAAGTTTATCGCCTCACAGAAGATGCAGATCAATGGTGATCATTGATTCAAAACACAAAGGATGATGATTTAGTATCAAATATGTAATGGAGGGATTTTAAAGAGATTTTCTTAGAAAAATACTTTCCTTATGACCATCGTGCAGATATGGAAATGAAATTTTTGAGTCTGAGACACAAGGAGGATGATAATGTTTCAAAATATGAGGCTAACTTTAGAAGGTTAGCAAGGCATGCTGCAGATTATATACCTAACCCAAGGAGTAATATTGATCGATTCTTTTATGGTTTAAAATCATTTCTTTGGTGAGAATTAGTTTCAAAATACTTCTTATCATACAAATATATTTTCTCATGTGTTATCAAGACATAAAAGGAATTCTCTAAGTCTTATGACTTTAAATCAAAGAAAGAGAAAAAGAGATCTCCTGAACACTCTAGAAATTGAAATAAAAGGAAGAATGTAAAAGTTGAATATCCATCCTATGGTAAATGTGGGAAAAAACACCCTGGTAGTTTCTTGAAGGGAATGGGAGTCTATTTCAAGTGTGGTGAAAAAGGCCACCTAGCTTGTGATTACAAAGGGAAGAAAGAGGTTGTCAATGTTGAATGCTACAATTGTAGAGAAAAGGGGAATTATGAAAATGAATGTCCTAAGTTCCAAGGGAACTTACCTCAAAGAAGGCCAAGGGAGAAATAACAAGCTTGTGTGATCACTACTATTGAGGTTGAATCTCCAAAAGATGTGGTGGAAGGTAATTTAATAGTTTCCTCAAGTTTATCCAATGCTCTATTTGATTCTGGATCATCGCATTTTTTCATATATTCCTAGTTTTCTAAAAAAATTAGATATTTTAAATTTGACTTAACAAGGGAGATTTCAGTCAAAACTTCTTAGGGAAGTATCATTGCAACAAATTTTTGTGAATCAGTTACCATTAGGGAATATAAATGTTCTTTATCTACTGATCTCATTGTCATACACATGATTGAATTTGATATAATCCTCATTGGACCATGATGCAAAAATTTATTATAAGAAGAATGAGGTTACAATTTTCAATGATGATAAAGAGAACCTTATCTTTAGAGAAGAAAAATCACCACATGATTCTTATCTAGATCCACCCCCAACAGCTCAACTAAATTCAATTATTTGGGAGGAAGAGAATGAAATAAATACGGGCGAGGAAATGAATGTTCATCTAGAGGATATAACTATTGTTCAAGAATATGTTGATGTGTTTCCAGAGGATTTACCTGGACATCCTCCAGAATGAGAAATTGAGTTTTCCATTGATTTAATTCCTGATTCAAGGCCCATATCTATGACCACTTATAGAATGACCACTGTGGAATTTGTGGAACTAAAGAAACAACTAGATGAATTGAGTAATAAGGGATTTATTCACCCTATTGATTCTCCATGGGGTGCCCCTATTCTTTTTGTTAAGAAGAAAGATGGATCTATGTGGTTGTGCATTGACTATAGGGAGATAAATGCTATTATAATGAAGAAAAAGTATCCCCTACCTCGCATTGATGATTTATTCAATCAAATTCATGTAGCTCAATATTTTTCAAAGATTGACCTTCAATCTGGATATCACCAATTGTGTGTGAAGAAGGAAGACATTCTAAAAACTGTATTTTAAACTAGGTATGGGCATTATGAGTTTACAATAATGCCTTTTGGACTGACTAATGCACCCTCTGTTTTCATAGATCAAATGAAAAATGTTTTCAAGGAACATCTTGATGACTTTTTACTGGTATTTATTGATGATATCTCGGTATACTCCAAAATATATGAAGATCATGAAAATAACTTGTGCATTATCCAAAGGAATCTCAGAAGAAATGAATTATATGGGAGGTTTAGAAAATGTGAATTCTGGCTTCAGAAGATTTCTTTTCTTATCCATATTGTCTCTAATGACGAAATCTTTGTTGATCCTTCTAAGAAAAATGAAATCCAAGAATTTCCAACACCAATGAGTATAACTGAGGTACACAGTTTTATTAGTTTAGCAAGTTATTATCGGTGTTTTTTCCAGAATTTTTCCTGATTGGATAACCCATTAACCAAGCTCACTCATAAAGGGGTTAAATTTGTTTGGACAAAAAAGTGTGAAGAATGTTTTGAATAACTGAAGAGAATGTTATTAAATGATCTTATATTGAATCTATCATCAGATAATGATGGATTTGTTATATATAGTGATGCTTCAAAAAAAGTACTTGGTTATGTCCTTATGCATAATGATAGAGTTATTTCCTATGCATAACGATAGCTAAAAATTCATGAATAAACTATCATACTCATGATCTTGAGTTAGAAGCTGTAATATTTGCTTTAAAAATATGGAGGCACTATCTCTATAGTGAAAAACTTGATATTTATACTGATAAAAAGAGTTTGAAAAATATATTTTCTCACAGAAAGAACTGAACATGAGGCAAAGACGATGGCTTGAACTACTCAAGGATTATAATTTCACTATACACTACCACCCAAGGAAGGAAAATAACATGGAAGATGCTTTTAGCAGAAAGGATCCTGGAGTTTTGAACATGATGATTGTTGAAATGGATCCTATTTTCATAGATCTAGTAAATATGGATTTGGGAATAACCATGGAAGGTGAAACATAAATAATTTTTCAAATGGTTTCTAAACCATCTTTACTAGAAAGGATAAAGAGTTCCCAGACTGATGATGATGAGTTTTAAAAGAAGATTAAAGCTGTGAATGATGGGATATTGAGTGACTTCATATATGAAGATGGAATTTTGAAATTTGGGAAGATACTTTATGTTCCTAACATACCTAATCTAAAATGTGAATTTTTGGATGATGCTCATAACTTCAATTTCTCTATACACCCTAGGAGCACCAAGATGTATAGAGATTTGAAGGAACATTTTTGGTGGGACAACATGAAGAGGGAGATTTCTGATTTTGTGTCAAGATGTATGGTTTTTCAACAAGTGAAAGCTGGAAGGAAAAAACCTGGAGGTGTCATGAAACCTCTTCCCATACCTGAGTGGAAATGAGATAATATTATGATGGAATTTATCATGGGGATACCAAAGAATCCTAGAATGAATGATGCGATATGGGTCATTATTGATCGTCATACCAAGTCAGCACATTTTATTACTATAAGAGAAGATTTACCACTTGAACGTCTGGAAATACTATATATTAGTGAAGTTATAAGACTCTATGGTGTACCCCTATTGATTGTTTCTGATCTTGATCCCCGTTTTACATCATGATTCTCGAAAAGTCTTCAGAAGGACCTAAATACTGAACTTCGTTTGAGCATTGCCTACCAACCTCAAACCGATGGACAATCAGAATGGACTATTAAAACCTTAGAAGACATGTTGAGATATTTCTCACTTAACTTTCAAGGTATGTGAGATAAATATTTATCTATGGTAGAATTTTCCGATAACAATAGCTTCCATTCAAGTATTTAGATGGTACCATATGAAGAGTTAAATGGAAAGTGATGTCACACACCGACTTGTCAAGATGATGTTGGTGAATGAAAACTCGTAGGCCCAAAACTTGTTGAGGAAACAATGGAAAATGTGAATATTATCCAAACCCACATCAAAGAATCCCAAAGTAGGCAAAAGAGTTTTGCAGATAATTGAAGGTAGGATTTGGAATTTCAAGTAGGAGACCATGTTTTCTTGAAGGTATCTCCATGGAAGGGTGTTATAAGTTTTGGTAAGAAGGGTAAATTGAGTCCCAGGTACATCAGACCTTTCTAAATTATACAACGAATTGGAGTTGTAGCTTATCATTTGGAAATGTCTCCAAGTCTCTCCAAAGTTCATGATGTGTTCCATGTATCACTGTTGAGAAAATACATGCTTGACCCAAAGCATGTACTCACCTATGAAGAATTAGAACTGGAACCTGATCTATCTTATTGTGAAGAGCCTATAAAATTTTTTGATACCAGAGAACAAGTGCTGAGAAACCAGACAACTCGTCTAGTAAAAGTTCTATAGAGAAATCATAAGATGGAAGAGACAACTTGGGAACCCGAGGAACTTATGATGAAGAACCACTTGAATCTTTTTATATAGTAATATTCTAGAAATTTTGAGTATGAAATTATTTTAATGATGGGAGAATGTAATACCCCAAGCCTCCACAGTACATTTCCCTTGGAATAATGCAATAGATTGCATTGTACGCAACTTGGAGTTTTAACACACCATGACCAATCGAACTAGCCGTTATGAATAGTAATACACACTTTTTAAAATTTTATAAATTTTATTTTTTAAAATGGACTTAAATTTTGGATTCGTAATATCAAAATTAGCTTAGGGTGAATTTTTGGTACTTTTATGATAACTTTTATATTATGATAAATAGTGAAAAATACTAAATTTTAATTAAAAACAACTTTTTTAATCAAAATAATTTATAGTGTTAAATTATACATTTTAATGGTTTTTATGTATCATTATATTATATTTTTATCATTTAATACAATTTAGGTCATTGAATATAATTGCACATTTAAACTAAAAAAAATTTCAATCTTTTGATAGTTATTATTTCTTAAAAACATGACTTTTATTTTGACAGTGAGAATTAATTTTAAATTAATTTATTCCACTTATGTGTTTTGAATTTGGAAAACTGGATTCCATATTTTGGATCAGAAGGTCCAAATTTTGTAAATAGATAACTTATATTTGTATACATTATGAATAATTACTTCGGTAAATATTTTATTTACCATGGTTAAAGGGTAAATCCGGTAAATATGGGTAACAAATAATATTATAATAATATTAAATTACCCTAACACGTGTACTAACCCTATTGGAAAATACATGTACGAAAATGTAAATACTTGGGTCGATTTTAGTACCCCATGGAGCCACTTGGGAGTGATAATGACATTTTATATTAATTAATCTAAAGTAAAGACAAAAATAACAAAAGCATGTATCTTTTAGTAAGAAATTTTTATATGGGGTTATATAATTTATCTCTTCAACTATAAATATTAATATGAAATCTAAAAAGATTTACTATATGATGAAATTTTATTTATAATTTTTAGACATTAAAAACTTCAATTTATTTATGACACAATGATGATGCAATAATTACCTTATTAATGAAAGATTAAAATAATTGATATTATAAATATCCAAATAAATTTAATTTGAGGCTTTTGATGAATTAAAATAATTTTATAGGTTAATATGACATGTTAGGGTTTTTTTTTAATTTTTTTTGAAGTAATCATGCTGTTAGGATTTTCACAAAAACCAAATACTAAATAGTGTCAAAATTGACGTAATTGAGTTTTTAAAAAAAATACAATATTATTAATTGATATAATATTCTTGAAAAACTAATTTTTGAAAAAAGGACTTAGATAAGGTTATATATATTAATAATGAACCACTTGGGGTTCTCTTGTCTTGTTATAGTTTGTTTATTAACCATATAATATAAAAATACAAAGAGACATGGTAAATGTAAAATTATTTAACTAAGAGTTAAATCTAAAAGATAAGTTTAATATGGTAACCTAAACCTGTCCAAAACCTATTGGTTGAGATTTTTTATACCCATATCCACCTTATACTCGAAATAAATCATTTTGGATCCATTATAATTAGAAAATAATTTTATTATAAAATAATATTTCAAGCTTTTCCTAAAGTGACCCTCACCTCTCTTATAAAAGGGTACTTCCCCTCCTCTTAATTTCTCAAATACAAATCCATTTGGATTGGCCATACCCAGACAAAATATCCTCCCAAATTTCCTCCATTCATAATAGAGGTCTTCCTTTTGTCATAAAGCCAACCTAAGGATCCCTTTTGATCAAATAAAAAGGAAGAACCCGAAGATTAGGTAAATATTTCATCACCTCTTTCAAGTTCATTTCTTCTTCCACTTCCTCTTTATTTTTTGTTTCCATTATAAAATAATAAATCCAGTATCTTCTATATAATATTATGTTATTATAAAATTTTTACAACCATATTCATTATTCTATCCCTCATATTAATGAAAAAGTCACCATACGTGCATATGTACGACTTACCGTCTCCACGTCGTGGTGTAGTTGTTATTCAATACATTATTTTTTTGTATGGGTATAATAATGATGTATAATTGATGTAAATAATAAATATAACATGTTAATGATTATTTATATATGGTATAACATTCAATTATATACAATTTCACCTTCAATTGAATGATATTGTCGCTCGTGCGTACGTATGGTTTACCGTCTCTACGAACGCGATGAGATTCATTCCCCATCGTAATCATTCAAGAATAATTTTCATTTGATGATTAAAAATTATGTTGAAGAACTTAATATCATTCTGGATATGAATCAAATACATCCTATCCATGACAAACACATCTTACATAACAAAATATATAAAGGAAAACGAATCAGTTAACATCTTAAACAACGATAATACTAAAATATTATTAACAACGTAATATTAGAAGATCATATATGATATCTTATTTATGTATATGGTTATTGTATAATTTAATAACAATTATTTAACTATTATACAGGAATTTAACGTACCCTCGACCAAATAGAAGTACAAGTTAAGGGTTAATTCTACACTCTCTTTACTTATCCGATGTTGTTGATACATAAGTATCTTCTGGGACCTCTTTATCATCCACATTTGTGTTTTTTTTAAAATATAATTCAAATCAATTTTACTATTTTATAGACTATGGGTTAAAGTAATTTATACCCTTATTATACTATATATGTTTTCAAAGAAATCCTTCCATCATTTTCTATACAAGGTACTTTATGACCTTTTCGACAAAATTAAGTTAAGAATGTATTTTTTTAACTTATACGGAGAGTGCGTCTATTTTATACCGTTATAACATCGTCTAAACTTTCCATACAAGCTTATAAGAATATTTTCAAAATAAATATTTTCTTTTATAATTATGTGAATTTTAAATGGTTTCAAAATAGAAATAGGTATTTCTATAAAAAAAATTCATTTCATCTATGTCAACATCCTTTTATAGATTTTAAACTTGTTTGAAGTTGATTTATTATGAAAAAAATATTCAATATTGTATTGAAGGTTTTGTGATACGTTTAAAATAGATATGTTATTTTTTTTACCATTCATGGTTTATGGATAAATTATTGACATTTCTTATGCTAGTTTTAATACGAATGTTTATGTTATGTTTAAACCTTTTCATATGAGGAATGCATTGGACTTAGTAAGTGATAGGTGGAGCCGCTATAGCTCCCCGATGCATCGGTAGGTCTCATGAGATATACTAGTGTCTTGGAAGGAGGCCTTGACAAAATCTTATTTTTAGTCTTGGAACAAGGCCTTGACTACGTGGTTATGAAGTCTGGAATTATTCATTCCATCATTATGAAATTGGATATTGTAATTGCATGTGATTATTCGACTAATAGAATACCCATGTGAATAAGTAAATGGAATTATTTGATTTTATATTTTCCATATTATGCTGAAGTTTAAGTTTAAAAGGATTTTGTTTTAGTCTTATACATTTCCTTAAATGTTTATGCTTATTTATAAAATTTTCTGCTATATTGTTATCCTTACTGAGCATCTGAGATCACCCCTTTCTATGTTTTATTTTTTCTAGGATGTAAAGAAGTATTTAATGGGTGACCGGCCAGGATAGACCAAGGATATAAGTGTGTTCAAAGGAAAAAAATGTTGTTGATGTTTTTATTTCATGATGTAATGTAAATCTTATGAATTTATCTAGTACTTCAGAGGCTACTAAACTGATCGGTCTTTTAGGACATGATTCCTTGTATCATACTAGTGTTATGTAATAATGCACTAACTCTAGGTTACTGGGGTCGGGGAATTACATAGATCGTGTGGATTTCATAGAAATACATCCATATCTAGACAGTACAAGTGGATATAGTTTTGGTACTGAAGCATCTATGGGTAATAACATAGAAAAAATTTGGTAAATTATATCTTGACCATAATTATGGTACATGTTGAATATAAAATTACTACACATCTAGTCTAATAATCCTAATGGATATTCTTTGGTGAACTCACTTTTTAATTATAAACCATTACAAAGGTTTTGAATTGATGATAACGATAAATGACCTAGGTTAAATCTAAGGTGTCATAGATTGGAAATACAGTTTCATGATTTAGAAATTTTATAAATAAATTTTTATGATCTCTCACTGTGATGTTTTTTCTCACACTATGGTTTTTGGTTTTATACAATGGATGGAACTAGGAGGATTCGTATTAATGATAATTATGATGCATAATCAAATGATTTTTCGCATGATAAACTAAATGAAATAGGAACTATAAGGTGAAACCTTTTGATTATTCCTAATATTTTACCATGATATATGATTAAAAATATAAAATTTTGTGAGTTACCTAATGAACCAAATAAGAGGAAGATGTAATTTTATGAAATTTCTTATAGTAATTACCATAAATAAAATAAATTTCAATTTTATTAATTTCATGAATTTGGGAATTAGCACCCAGGATAATGTATCAAAGGAAGGTAAAGATGTATTCTATGTGGAAATGAAGGTTATATAAAAACAAATTTTTAAAGAATTCAATGTCTTTTGTGAAGGGAACTTGGGCATTATCCGAGTCAATTCCCTAATACAAGTGTTTATGTAATTGGATTAAATAATTATGTTATAGAAGTGTTTTATTAATTATATTATATTTATATGAATCCTGAATCCTATAAGAATTTTTCTACTATAGTTTTTATTTAAGGATTTGGAAGCATATATTGAATAGTACTGATAACCTAGAAAACCGATTTAGTGGTAAGGGGATATTTTTAGAAAAAACATGATTAAGGGATAAATAACCCTTAATATGATCCTGATGTTGAGATAATAATGTTTAGTTTGTATAAAGTGATAATTGATGTTGATAAATTAAATTGGATAATATTTATGACCTTATAATTAATTAGTGATCTTATTGCAAAGATATTTATGTTATCTTTTTTGAAGTTTAATACATTTTTTGGTTTATAAAATTATTTAATAATCTATGATTTTATTTAAGGAATAAGTATAGAGTTAATTTTTTAACTAAGATATGTTTTCATCAAGGTTTTATAGTGATTTTGGTTATTTTGTAAATGATTAGTATGTTTTAAAATAATATATGATCAATGTATTCTCAAGTATGATATGAAACATTATGAGCTACTTCATGTTGTCAGGGGATAAATGTTAAAGTTCATCATAAAAAAATTGATAAAATATTTTAGATTTTTGTGTTTTGAATATATGTATATATATATATATCAGATGATTCATAAGGCCAAATATTTATATAATTGATTAAGTTGAACTTTGGGAGTTATTATTGATGTTTTAGATATTAATGTATTATATTTATCGATATTGGATAACTTTTTCTAAATATTTTGGTTTTAGTAAATATTATGAGATATAAGGAAATATATGTCATTATTTTATGGATATTATGATCCATTAAAAGTTAAGTTTAGTGCATTAGGAATAAAAAGTTCATCTTGAATATTGGTTTCATAGAGTAAGATATGAAGTGGAAATTAATCAAAGCACAACCAAAGGATGAAATTTTATTTATGAAATGAAAATATATCAAGTAAGTATATTTTATAATGTTCTCTATCTTGATATAAAAATAATCCATGAACCGTCGAAAAAGTATCTTAAAATAAAAATGTTATCCTTTTACCTTTATTTCTAATTAATTGTTGGTCTTTTCACCCCTTACTAATTTATTGATTTTTTTCATTAAATTTCTCATGACCATGTTCAATATCAATCTCTATTAATACTTGAGTCTTATTTTTATAATCCTTATATATTTTAAATTTTCCCCAGTTTTATCCTTATTTTAGAACCTAATTATGTGTTATTTCGGGTAACCTTAATGTCTCCCGATTCCCCTTTTCAAAGGATGTTTTATTATCCCTATGTATGATGTAGGTTTTCAACAAAAGTATTTTAAAATATGAACCTTTGATGAAAAAGATAAAATTTTGAAAGAGAATAT
Source organism: Viscum album (assembly GCA_963277665.1). NCBI lineage: Eukaryota > Viridiplantae > Streptophyta > Magnoliopsida > Santalales > Viscaceae > Viscum > Viscum album. The sequence continues at coordinate 268,976,005 of OY728164.1, read as the reverse complement.
TTTTTGGGGGGGTTGGGATGTAACAACCTAAAAATTTAGTTTAAAAGAATAAAAGGCTTGATATTATGCTTAAAACACAACACCGAGGTTTAAGAGAATTGTGATATATTATAAAAATATTATTATAATCAAGTCGTCGAATTGTTAGGTATGGAAATGAGTAAATTAAATATAAAATAAATTTATTATAGAACTACTGAATAATAAATTATTTATTATTACTTATGAAATAGATATTCATTTTTGGTGAATTTATATTTTGCTTTAAAAATGAATTTTCTTCAAAAGTGATTTTTATAAAAAAAATTATGACGAATTATAATTAATTTTTGAAACTTTTAAAAATTATATTTTATAAAATTAAAATAATTTTTGAAACCATAATATCTAAATTAACTTAGGGTGAAATTTTGGGATTTTTCTAAAATGACTGATTTTGTAATGAATAGTAAAAAATACAGATTTTTTCAAATACTATCATTTATTTTCCTTCAATAAAATAATTTAAAAGTACCATTATATTTTAGATTTAATATTTAATTAAAATATGATCCATTTTATTTATAATAATATAATTAATTCCATTTTAATTAGCAATTTTCATGATTTTGATATAAGATAATTTTTATGCTTAAAAAACAATTTTTCTAAATTTTTTTTGTTACGCTTTACAAATTATAGTAAAATTGTTTTATTACAATTATAAAGTTTTAAAATTAAAAAAAATATACCATATTTTGAATCATAATATTTATATTTGGTTAATAGGAGATTGTTTGGTCATTATGAATAGTAACCATGGTAAATATTTGTTACATTAGTAAGGGTAAAATTGGTAAAATAAGCATAAAACATAGAGATAAGGCCTCAAAATAAACCTAAATGTTTATTTTTTTTATTTTAAGAGATAAATTCAACTATATCCATACTAAATTTTAATATATGAAAATTTTATGCCATTTTCCATTGATATTGACAATTATATTGGTTTAAGTAAATATAATTCCAAAATGCCACTCTCTTGATTTTAATTTCTTGTATATGTTCACATAGAAATAATACTATCTTATAAAAGAATAAAAATGTTTATTTTTAATATGAATAATTTATTTTTATGGTTTTTTTAATTTTTAGTAATTATATAATTTCTTTAAATTCTTACACAATGATGACACAGTGCTTATGTAAGCGGTAAGAAAACCAATTTAAATGTTTTTAAAAACATCAAAATTAATTTTTTTATCAACGGTGGTGTGAAATGAATTTTATATGTAATAATAATTTTTAATTCATGGTTAATGGTTCTATATTATAAATAAATTTTTGTCTTCTTAACTTTAAAGTGAAATTCAATGAATAGTGTCTAAAATGAAAATAATGATATTTTCTGAAAAAAATATTTTAATAAATTATTTAAAATCATAAAAATATTTAAAATACACAAGTAGGATACGATGTGGTATAAAATTTCATATATTTAACATTTTTCATTATATTTTTTCTTTATAATAAAATTTATAACCCTTTAAGGTTGAAAAATTTGTTATCGTGATTAAGGTTAAAAATGGTTAATAAAGGGGTTAATACAAATATTAAGGTTTAAAATGATATCAAAAAATATATATATTTAATTGAATAATTGTATTAAAAATGTATCCTTATCATATTAAAATTACTTTTATTTTTAACCACTTTTACATGAATTTGGCTTTATAATATTTTATAGTTTTGAAAAATTACAAGAGTGCCCCTTCCATCCCTTATAAAATGACACCCCTCATTTCTCTTGTTTACACCACTTTGAGAAACCTAGTCATTTAAACCCTAAACAATTATCTTATAAACATTACTATACATAAATTAAATATTATTTTCTTCTTAAAAGACTATTACAAGGTTCCTTAAATGGGGATATAAAGGAGGCATACCGAAGAAGAGGTAATTATCCTACCTGACCACTTTCAATTTATTTATTATTATACCTCATATAAATCTATGGTATTCATCATAAAATAATAAATTAAGTATCCTAAATATAATGAAATTTTATTATGATTATGTAAACACCATTATTCACCCTCTTTTCCATCAAATGGGATGTGAAAGTATCGCTTGTGTATATATGTGGCCTACCTTCTCCACGTAGTGATACAATTCATTTTCCACCACTAAATTTCTTAGATGGTAATTATTATGGATTTAATTTTTATATATCATATTTATTCCATAATTATTCTTCTATAATTATAATATCATATCTAATTTCTTACCTTCACATACATTGGAAAATGATAATGTTGCCTATGGATACATGTAGACTACCACCTCCATGAAGCGATGTGATTCATTTTTCATTTAAAATTTACTTGTATGGAAATAAGGATAGATTTAATTAATATATATTTTATTTATGATATAATTATGGGTTTTTATTATGAAATAATGTTTATCTTTCTTTCATTATTTTCATTAGAAAATGAAAACAATGTCCACTATTCATGGTCTCTGTAAATCATTTTTATATCTATACCTTTTATGGATGATTATAACGATGTATATACTAAATATATATTATATTTATATCATGAATATGATTATATTGGTTATTTAATCATGATAAAATTATATAAACTAGAAATACCAATCCAAAATATCAATGAAAAATGAAACAATTACTACCCTGAAACAATGATTTTAATATAGAATTATTAATAAATGGGTGTCCAAATTTGATAATTTGATAATATATTATAATATATGTTTTCATATTATTATATTATTTAATTATAACAAATTTAAATTTGTTATATAAGAGTTTAGGGAGCTTTCAAGGCAAGTTGAACTTGCATTAAGGGTTTCTTGCCTCACTTTTATTACTATGATACATATGCCATATTCATCACTTATTTACTTTGCGGTGTATAAAAATACTATGATTGTATTTTGTGATTATTATAATGAAAATTATGAGCATTTAAAAATCCATCTAATTTTCTTTCTTTCATGAGGGTTTGGTTCAAAGATTAACAAAACAATAAGGGTTTAACATCTCAAATTTTCTTCTTTGAAAAATATATTATGTTAAGATCCTATATTATTTTATAATGTGTAAGTACTGATGATTTAAAATTTTATATCCTTAATACTCACTTTTTCATGATATTTAAAGTTTCATTTTATGTTATTCATTCATGGTTCTTATGATTCAAATGTTACCAAAGTATTAAGGTATATATGATTAAATCTCATTTTAATCAGGATTTTTTATGATTTAATTTAAAATGAAGAAAATTATATGACAATTTTATAATAAAATCTTTTCATTTTATTATCTTATAGGTATCCTTGAAATTTTAATGTAATATTTTTCACGACCCAACTTGGTAGCATCTACCTGGCTGGCGAAAGGCTGAGCTACAATTACCCCAAGCTCACCTCCATTGGCCAGAGGCTGGCGATAAGTTCCAAAAGGCATAACTAAAATGGGAGACCTTTTCCTAAGTAATTACATGAACACACCCAAAAATATTTTTGAATAACTACAGAGGAATAATAATAAAATAAAATGATATTTATAAGAACAGCCATGCATGTGCAATCCCTATGTAATACAAAAGAGTGTGATTGAGTGAACTAAAAAGAAAGGGAAAAATAAAAACCCAACCAAAAAAGAGATCCCAACCTAAAAATAACTAGGAAAGTAAATATTGATAGATCAATATTCTAGATCTCCAATACCTAAACACCGTATATTGTAAAATTCAGATAGGTATCCCTATGATCCTTTGTAATCACCACCAACCTGTCTTTCATTGGTTTAAGACTTGACACATTTGGGAAAAACCCAGGTAGGGGTGAGTATATACATACATAGTAGAATGATCCAAAAAATTAAGGGGGGTATAATAGGAGAAATGATATAAGTATGTAACTCAACACTTAAAAATAGTGAAAAAACTTCAATAAATAGAGATATATGCTCATAAAAGAAACCTAGATGAGAGAGAAGTGGATCTCCATCTCACAATGTGGCCTAAGATGATAAATATGTCAATAGTTTTAGGAGTCTATCATCGATGCCCAACATCTTTTATTATTAACTAAATAAGTAACCTTGTGGAGCCATAACTCACTACTATTACACAAAGTTAAGGGGAAAAAATATTTAGGTAGATGACCCATGCCCTGGTACAATAGGAGGGTTTTACTCAGTTGATAGAGGAACCATGCCCTAGTACAATAGAAGGGTTCAAATATGTGGGTAGATGACCTATGACTGGACACAATAGGATGGTTCCACCCATTAGATAATGGTCCCTTGTCCCAGTACAATAGGTGGGTTCCAATCTGTAGATAGTGGACCCATTCCCTAACACAATATAAGTGTTCCACTATGTAGATAGAGGAACCGTGCCCCAATATAATAGGAGGGTTCCAATTTTTAGATAAAGGACCCATTCCCTAAAACAAATGGAGGGTTCCAATCTGAAGGTAGATAAAGGACCCACTCCCTAGTCCTTCAGGGGTGCCACTCTATAGGTAGAGGACCCATTCCTTGATACAATAGGAGAGTTCCAATCACTAGATAGATAGAGGACTCATGCCCTAATCTGTCAGGGGGTGTCACTCTGTAGGTAGAGGACCCATTCCATGATAAAACAGGAGGGTTACATTCAGTAGGTAGATAGAGGACCCACAACCTATTCTTTCAGGGGTACCACTTTGTAGATAGAGGAAACATTCCCTAATATAATAGCATGGTTACACTCGGTAGATAAATAGAGGAACACACCATAGTCTATCAGGAGGTACCACTTTGTGATGATCCTACTCGATTACTGCCATCATTGAGCACTACCTAAAGAAGCATAATTCTTGGAAAATATCACTTCATATATCAAAATCCACTAAAAATTTCTCCATCACGTTTTACATGAAAAAATACTTAGGATAGGATACTCATGGTCCAAAATTCAATTCCAAATGAAGGAGATATGAGAAGTATAAGTTTCAAAGGGAAGTAAATGATGTCTAAGGGGTCCACACAACATGTGGCCCCAATCCTATGCCTGGACATGTCCTCTCTATCACATGAATCACTATCCATGTAGTAATATACAATGTGTAAGGGTACTATATGGCATGTCTCTGCCACCTGAGGCCCGTCCTTGTGGATTTAGTCATGCTCGTATACACTATCCATGTGCCAGTACATGACATGTGTCTGGTCATGTTCGTCTATATGTAATCATAGAGTACATGATGGGCTGAAAAACATCAAGTCTCATGGTGGGTGGGGTTACCACATGAAATGTGATATTTTACTCAGCAAGAAACACTATACTCCATGGCCAAGGGGCCACACAATGTGTGTTCATCTCAGTACACACCATGTAGTTGGGATTTTAAAAAAGTATCTAGTTCCCTTCATGTATAATTATAATACCTCCTATAATACAATTTCTTCCAAAAACAACACTATAGTTCCCTAATATAGTGTTGTCTATTCCCATTCTATCCCCATCCATCAATACCTAGGATCCGGTGGCCAAAAATCCGGAATCCAAAACACCAGTATGAAGTCGTAGCATCTCCCTCACACTATCTATCATCATTATCACTCTAAATCCTAAATCCATGGATAATCACCCAAATTAGACCCCTATATGTCTGAAAATTTATTATCTAGTCATTATTCACACATCCACTATGAATTTGGGGGCCCGATCACGCTCAAAACTACCCGAAAATAATGAAATCATGACCCTGTTGTCCAATAATGAAGAATGTGATGAACATATGGGGTAAAGGCACAATAAAAAAATAAATAACATCATTAGATAAGAATTATTGGCTAATGATCATAGAACCATGGATTTTTAGGGGTGATTTAATGGAATAATCAAGAAATAAATTGAATTAATAATTCATTTTCATACACAGGATCATACAATGGTTGGAAAAGGCCATAAATCTAAGTAGTTAATTAAACTTTGATTAATTAATTAGAAAAGGGAAAAAATACAAAAAAAGACATGTCCTAACTAAATATTTAATCATTTTTTGGTGAATAGTGGAGTTTATAATTATGGATAAGACCATTTTCATTTGTTATGCCTTGATTCACCTTGATTCAGTTGTCGATCATTATTAGATATCAATTCGAAAATTAAGATTAATAGGTTGTTATAAAAAACCATCCCATGGTTATGTGACTCACCTTGATGAAATATCATAAAGAAATATTTATAGAGTTTTATGTTCAGGTATTTTAAATTAAAATAAATTAATAAATCATTTATTTTAATTTAAACACACTCACCAAATACTGCCTCAATAGGGCGTTTGGTGCTGACTAACATTAGGACACACTTAGGGTAAATCAAATGCTTCAGAATAAACCATGGTCTCATATTTCCATTTAGAGACTCCATTCAAGAGATATTTCATTATTTTTGAAAAACTATGCACATGTGATATGGAATATATTTAATATTTTTATAAATTAATTCTAGGATCACCGGGCCTCATAATCACACGCCCTCTTTATGCTTAGATCTAAAAATATTCCTTGATATATTTAAAATTCTTAAAAGTTATAAATAAGTTCTCTATAATAGTATCATTTTCATCTCTTTGTTAATTAAAATTATTTGAAATATGTTTTTAATAAAACTAGACTTTACTTCCTCTTTGGTCAGGGAATCATTTTATTCAATGTATATGATTTTTTAAAATGATTTATATAATGTATTTTATATTATCATATGATTGTTTGAAGTCATTTTTTACCCATGTTTTACTTTCTATAAAATTGTTTCAAAGGAATATATATATTTTTATTTTCTAAACAAGGTATTTTTAACTTTTTATTGAAAATGTTAATGGAATCTTTGTTTTAACATACATGGCATGAACAAAATTTCCCACCATAATTCTGGCTTAATAATGTGTAGTTTACTTTAAAATTTTCAAATTTTCTTTTTAAATAATTTTTTTCCTTAATATTTTGGAAATTTTTAGATTATAAATAATTTATTTCAAGATGAAAAGGGTATTTTTCTTAGGAAATGTTTCACTAATATTTTGATATCATTTTTCATCTATGATCAAATCCTTTGATATTAATTATAATTTATTAGGGATATGATCCAATGATACCATCCCTATTTTTTTATCTATATGGTTTATGTTTATGATGATGAGATGTTTTCAGAACCCATTTATTTTCCATGGGTTAATCCATGATGATATGATGAATGATTTATGATCTTGTGGAATACATATTAATGGATAATTATTATGTTATGGGTGGGCCTGAAATTATACCTATCTCTAATGCATTGGGTAAATATTAATGTTCTCTGGGCTCAAAAGTTATATGAGATGTTATCCGAAGGCTAAATGAGAGTACACAAGAGGTTATACCTTGCCTAAAAGAGGGTACACATGATGTTATCCCAAGAACAAATCAGATAAATGAGTGGTTATCCCATGCCTACCATGTTATTAATGTCTTGGTGGGAATACTTGACATAATATTTCTATGATTATGATTATTCCACACTTTATTCCACCCTTTTATGACCTGATTTTTTGATAATGTTATTCTATCATGGATCATGTTATTTTATTCCTTTATGATCCATATCTTACGAAATGTTAAGATTTATTCCATGCCTCGTTTTTATGTTCTAATATTTATTGTTCATGGTTTTCAAAGGTTATGCACATGTTGTCCCACCCTTATTCACCTATTATAAAATATTCATTATGTTTTATTTTCATCAAGATATGAAAAATTATTTTTAGTATAATGTGTCTAAGAAGGGTTATAATTACAATGTACTAAGTGGGAGATGGTGTAGATTACTCCTATACCAGCTTTTTCTGTATCCATGTTTCTAAAGACACTAAACCTATACGGTTCTGGCATGGGTTGTAATGTAATGTAATGAATATTCATATAATAAGATGAAATATTTATGTATGAAAATTATGGGTTTATATATATATTATCCAACCAATGAAATAAGGAGAATGAAAATTTAATATTTTTCATATAAATAAAGAGTCATCTAATCTTCTACCTCAATCATCACTTCTAAAACCACTATTCGAGAGAAAGGTGAAGATGATTAATCACAAAGCTAAGACTATATAAGGAAAATAATTATCAACCTAAGACACAATGATTCACCAATCATAACCATGATACATATCCACTGAAATAAGCACCAAACCACTAATTATCCTTCCTAAGATGGAATAACAGTTACAGAATAATGAAGGAAAAGAAATAAAACTTACCTTGGACCACCACCAATTGATCTCTTGAAGTTGATATCCAAAACCAATCAATATGGTATTGAGGGTCTCTGAGGTCACACTTATTATAGTGACCCATTCTTTACACACATTGATATCACTTTAGAATTTAGTATATTTATTACAACATATAACAAAACCATGACAGAACCGTATAGGTATTGTGTCTTTTGAAATTAGGAAACATAAACAATTGGTTCATAAAAAATTTACATTTTCTTTTATTTATTTCATCATAATTTGACTCCTTTTTGGAATAACATATTTAATACCCTTATTCATGTCATGGGGAAAAGAAACATATAAAAGGGTGAGCTCAAATGCTCAGTAAGGGTAAACAAATGAAATAACAATCATATCATTTTCATAAGAACTTAACATTTGAAAATCTTATCCTGAATATAAAAGATTACAATATCATATCATGAGATAAATCATAAAATTGAAATTTAATCCCAATAGTAATAACATAAGACATTAAATTTTGTGGCATACACACATAATCATAGAAAATAATTTCATATTAGTCAAGGCTATTTTCCAAGACCATTATAGCGAAAAAAGTCCATTATTGAACAGAGTTCTCTCATCATTCCAGCCCTGTATCACCGAATCAGATTAACTTTCCATTAAATTCATGTCTATATCATGAGATATAAATCTTTACCCAATTCATTGTAGGGATATATAGTTCCCACCCATCTCATAATGAAACTATTCTTATGTGTTTCACAAAAACTTAGAAACATTCACCATAGCATAACCCATGAAATCAAATGGGTTTCTTAAACATCATTCCATCATAATTGATATAAAAAAATGGATTTACTAAATAACATTCCATCATAAACATAATAATTTAATAGTAATAATAGGGATATAAACATAAACCTATGTAATCTTAGATGGAAAATAATTTCGATAAAACACTTGAGCTTCATTCCTGATGAAAATATCATTTCTTTTTCAAAACTATTTTCTTTACTAAAAATGTCGTGCAATTTAAAAAAAAGAATTGATTTGAAAATAAACTTGTAAAAGTGTAGATGAATCTTTATGGAAATAAGGCCTTATGAATATGTAAAAACTTGTTCATTCTGTATAAGATAAAAAAACATTCTCCTCGTACTTTTTCCAAAAAAGTCAAAAAAGTACCTCATTTGGTAAACAAAAGAAAGAATCCTTCCAAACCATGTAGTAAAAGTAAAAATGGGAGAAAATGAATTTCAAAATACATAGAATAATAGTACCCATTTTATGATAATATTTTTAGAAAACATGGACATTGATGATAAATATATCCCTTGTAGAATCTTACTAATAAACGACCTTGGATAAAATGAGATTGGAAAAGTTATACCTTACCTTAGGCCTGATATCCTTCGTATGCATCCAAACATCCTGTATGAAGATTTAAATAATGTTACTTATTTATTCCAGAATCATAATTATTTTTATGATAACATTTATGGTCATATATTTACTTGTTTGTTAGTAACATTTAATTGTTACTCGTTATTCGGGTATTCACTTCTTTATGTTCTTATGTATTTTTTGTCCAATAAGTTATTATTAAATTTTTTAGGTTATAGTTATATCATTTATAGAATGTTATTAGTATAATATATATAATATTTATTTATTAAATTCATTTATATAATCAAGGTTTAATGAATATTATGTAGAATGAATCACATCGCATAGTGGAGACGGTAAGTCGTACGTAGACACAAGCGAAGATATCATCCCATAATTATGGAATGGTATTGAAGTGTATGGTGTATAACATCTAAGAATTAGTAAAATTTTATAATAATAATATATAGTTATTATTTCAACCATTATACCCATCCTTGTAAGGTGGTGGTGAAAAACAGATTACACAACGACGTGGAGACGATAATCCGTACGTATGCACACACGGTGATTTAATTTTTAGTAGGATGGATAGAAGGTGAAATAGGTTCATTTCCTATTTACAATAACATATCAATATATTATTGATAATGATGTTATTACTTTATAATTAATCAACTAAAGAAGTGGACTTATAAGAAGAAATGAATTTGAAATAATCAGTAGAAGAGATTATCTCTTCCTCGACGTGCCTTGTTTAAATTTCCTCTTAGGGCACTAGAGTTGGTATTTTGAGAAAACCAGAACATCTAGAATGTAACTAGAATAGTTGATAATAAATATGGTTATGGTTTGGATGATCTTGAAGGCTCATACCCTCCTTATACCCATACCCTATTTTTTGAGAGGTTTTATACCCATACCCTCCTTATACTCTAAATAAATCATTTTTTATCCACTAGAAACCTAAAATGAATTTATTATAAAATAATATTTCAAGCTTTTCCTAAAGCGACCCTCACCTCTCTTATAAAAGGGTACTTCCACTTCTCTTAATTTCACACCTCCAAGGCCATTTTTCTCGTCCAAAACCTACCCAAATATCCTACCAACATTACTATATTCATCCTAGAGGCCTTATGTTGGTCAGAAAGCCAACCTAAGGAGCCCTTTTGATCAAATCAAAAGGAAGAACCCAAAGAAGAGGTAAATATTTCATCACCTCTTTCAAGTTCATTTCTTTTTCCTCTTCCTCTTTCTTTGTTATTTTCATTATAAAATCATAAATATAGTATATTATATATAATTTGATGTTATTATAAAAATGGTAGAACCATATTCATTATTCTATCCATCATATGAATGACAAAGTCACCATACATGCGTACGTACGACTTACCGTCTCCACGTCGTGGTGTTGTTGTTATTCAATACATTATTTTTTTGGATGGGTATAATAATGAAGTAAAATTTATGTAAATAATAAATATAACATGTTAATTATTCTGTATATATGATATAAAATTTAATTATATATGATTTTACCTTCAATTGAACAATATTGTCGCTCTTACGTATGTACAGATTACCGTCTCCATGAACCCGATGAGATTCATTCCGCATCGTAATCATTAAAGAATAATTTTCATTTGGTGATTAAAAATAATGTTTAAGAACTGAATATAATTCTATATATGAATCAAATACATCTTATCTATAACAATAATGCGTTACATAAAAAAACATATAAAGGAAAATGAATGAGTTACCACCCGAAACGATGATAATACTAAAATATTATTAACAAAGTAATATTAGAAGATCATATATGATATCATATTTATGTATATGTTTATTGTATAATTTAATAACAATTATTTAACTATATTACAGGAAGTTAACATACCCTCTACCAAATACAAGTACAAGGTAAGGGTTAATTCTACAATCTCTTTACTTATCCGAGGTTGTTAATACATATGTATCTACTGGGACCTCTTTATCATCCACATCAGTGTTTTCTTAAAAATGTAATTCATTTTTTTAATATTTACTTGAATATGGGTTAAAGTAATTTATACCCTTATTAGACCATATAAGTTTTGAAAGGAATCTTTCCGTCGTTTTCCAAACAAGGTACTTTATGACATTTTTGACAAAATTATGGTAACAATGTCTTTTTTTTAACTTATACGATAGGTACAGATATTTTACGCCATTATAACATCATCAAAACTTCCCCTAATATATTATAATAATATTTTTTAAATAAATGTTTTCTTTTATAATTATGTGACTTTTAAATGGTTTCAAAATAGAAAGAGTTATTTCTTTAAAAAAGTTTTCATTTCATCTATGCCAACATCCTTTGATGGATTTTAAACTTGTTTGAAGTTGATTTATTATGATACAAATATTCCATATTATATTGAAGGTTTTGTGATATGTTTGAATATGGATGTTTTATTTTTGTACCATTCTAGGTTTATGGATAAAGTATTGACATTTCATATGCTAGTTTTAATATGAATGTTTATGTTATGTTTAAACCTTTTCATATGAGGAATGAATTGGACTTAGTAAGTGATTGGTGGAGCCTGCTATATCTCCTCGATGCATCAGTAGGTCTCATGAGACAAACTAGTGTCTTGGAACAAGGCATTGAAAAAATATTATTTGTAGTCTTGGCACAAGGCCTTGACAATGTGGTTATGAAGTCTGGAATTCTGCATTCCATCATTATGAAATTGGATATTGAAATTGCATGTGATTATTCGACTAGTAGAATATCCATGTGAATAAGTAAATGGAATTATTTGATTTTATCCTTTCTATATAATTCTAATGTTTAAGTTTTAAAGGCTTTTTTTAGTCTTATACATTGCCTTAAATGTTTATACTTCTTTATGAAAGTTTCCGCTATATTGTTATCCTTACTGAGCATCTGAGCTCACCCCTTTCTATGTTTTATTTTTACAAAGACGTGAAGAAGTATTTAATGGTTGAACTAGAGGGATAAGTGAAGGATATAAGTATGTTCAAAGGGGAAAAAATTTTGTTGATGTTTTTATTTCATGATGTAATGTAAATATTATGAATGTATATAATACTTACAAGGCTACTAAACTAATTGGTCTTTCGGGACACGATTCCTTATATCATGCCAATGTATGTAATAATGCACCGACTCTAGGTAACTGGGGTCGGGGCATTACATTTGGTATCAGAGGAAGTTTAGTTCAAACCTTGGAAACTAGATTTAAAAAAACTCTAATTAGATAACACTACCCTAATTCTCATTTTCTTTATAAACCATTACGAAGGATTTATGAGTATATACCTCCTCAAAGAAAACATTTTTATGATTATGGATTACATCCATAAACTATTCAATTTAAGATACGTGTTTTACAAGTTCAGAATTATGTATTGTGATTCATAAACTAATCTACTGTATGCCATTGTTTAGAAATGGTGCATAGTAGAAGGAATGTAAGCAATATCAACATACATAATCTATATAGGGATTTCCCTCCTACTAAAGATAATTATAGTGGAGATGGTGATGCAACTGGTGATAATTAACTTATCACCATACTTGGAAAACTCACTCAGGTTATGAATAACAACCTTACCCATATGGAGCACCCTGATCCACAATGTAGAGGATCAATGTTAGACCGATTCATGAGGCAACAACCACCAACATTCAATGGTTCTACAAATACATTTGTATCCGAGCAATGGATAAGTTCCTTAGAGAAAATATTTCACTCTTTGTGGAGTAACGAAAGGGAAAAAGTTGTCATGGAAGTTTATCGCCTCACAGAAGATGCAGATCAATGGTGATCATTGATTCAAAACACAAAGGATGATGATTTAGTATCAAATATGTAATGGAGGGATTTTAAAGAGATTTTCTTAGAAAAATACTTTCCTTATGACCATCGTGCAGATATGGAAATGAAATTTTTGAGTCTGAGACACAAGGAGGATGATAATGTTTCAAAATATGAGGCTAACTTTAGAAGGTTAGCAAGGCATGCTGCAGATTATATACCTAACCCAAGGAGTAATATTGATCGATTCTTTTATGGTTTAAAATCATTTCTTTGGTGAGAATTAGTTTCAAAATACTTCTTATCATACAAATATATTTTCTCATGTGTTATCAAGACATAAAAGGAATTCTCTAAGTCTTATGACTTTAAATCAAAGAAAGAGAAAAAGAGATCTCCTGAACACTCTAGAAATTGAAATAAAAGGAAGAATGTAAAAGTTGAATATCCATCCTATGGTAAATGTGGGAAAAAACACCCTGGTAGTTTCTTGAAGGGAATGGGAGTCTATTTCAAGTGTGGTGAAAAAGGCCACCTAGCTTGTGATTACAAAGGGAAGAAAGAGGTTGTCAATGTTGAATGCTACAATTGTAGAGAAAAGGGGAATTATGAAAATGAATGTCCTAAGTTCCAAGGGAACTTACCTCAAAGAAGGCCAAGGGAGAAATAACAAGCTTGTGTGATCACTACTATTGAGGTTGAATCTCCAAAAGATGTGGTGGAAGGTAATTTAATAGTTTCCTCAAGTTTATCCAATGCTCTATTTGATTCTGGATCATCGCATTTTTTCATATATTCCTAGTTTTCTAAAAAAATTAGATATTTTAAATTTGACTTAACAAGGGAGATTTCAGTCAAAACTTCTTAGGGAAGTATCATTGCAACAAATTTTTGTGAATCAGTTACCATTAGGGAATATAAATGTTCTTTATCTACTGATCTCATTGTCATACACATGATTGAATTTGATATAATCCTCATTGGACCATGATGCAAAAATTTATTATAAGAAGAATGAGGTTACAATTTTCAATGATGATAAAGAGAACCTTATCTTTAGAGAAGAAAAATCACCACATGATTCTTATCTAGATCCACCCCCAACAGCTCAACTAAATTCAATTATTTGGGAGGAAGAGAATGAAATAAATACGGGCGAGGAAATGAATGTTCATCTAGAGGATATAACTATTGTTCAAGAATATGTTGATGTGTTTCCAGAGGATTTACCTGGACATCCTCCAGAATGAGAAATTGAGTTTTCCATTGATTTAATTCCTGATTCAAGGCCCATATCTATGACCACTTATAGAATGACCACTGTGGAATTTGTGGAACTAAAGAAACAACTAGATGAATTGAGTAATAAGGGATTTATTCACCCTATTGATTCTCCATGGGGTGCCCCTATTCTTTTTGTTAAGAAGAAAGATGGATCTATGTGGTTGTGCATTGACTATAGGGAGATAAATGCTATTATAATGAAGAAAAAGTATCCCCTACCTCGCATTGATGATTTATTCAATCAAATTCATGTAGCTCAATATTTTTCAAAGATTGACCTTCAATCTGGATATCACCAATTGTGTGTGAAGAAGGAAGACATTCTAAAAACTGTATTTTAAACTAGGTATGGGCATTATGAGTTTACAATAATGCCTTTTGGACTGACTAATGCACCCTCTGTTTTCATAGATCAAATGAAAAATGTTTTCAAGGAACATCTTGATGACTTTTTACTGGTATTTATTGATGATATCTCGGTATACTCCAAAATATATGAAGATCATGAAAATAACTTGTGCATTATCCAAAGGAATCTCAGAAGAAATGAATTATATGGGAGGTTTAGAAAATGTGAATTCTGGCTTCAGAAGATTTCTTTTCTTATCCATATTGTCTCTAATGACGAAATCTTTGTTGATCCTTCTAAGAAAAATGAAATCCAAGAATTTCCAACACCAATGAGTATAACTGAGGTACACAGTTTTATTAGTTTAGCAAGTTATTATCGGTGTTTTTTCCAGAATTTTTCCTGATTGGATAACCCATTAACCAAGCTCACTCATAAAGGGGTTAAATTTGTTTGGACAAAAAAGTGTGAAGAATGTTTTGAATAACTGAAGAGAATGTTATTAAATGATCTTATATTGAATCTATCATCAGATAATGATGGATTTGTTATATATAGTGATGCTTCAAAAAAAGTACTTGGTTATGTCCTTATGCATAATGATAGAGTTATTTCCTATGCATAACGATAGCTAAAAATTCATGAATAAACTATCATACTCATGATCTTGAGTTAGAAGCTGTAATATTTGCTTTAAAAATATGGAGGCACTATCTCTATAGTGAAAAACTTGATATTTATACTGATAAAAAGAGTTTGAAAAATATATTTTCTCACAGAAAGAACTGAACATGAGGCAAAGACGATGGCTTGAACTACTCAAGGATTATAATTTCACTATACACTACCACCCAAGGAAGGAAAATAACATGGAAGATGCTTTTAGAAGAAAGGATCCTGGAGTTTTGAACATGATGATTGTTGAAATGGATCCTATTTTCATAGATCTAGTAAATATGGATTTGGGAATAACCATGGAAGGTGAAACATAAATAATTTTTCAAATGGTTTCTAAACCATCTTTACTAGAAAGGATAAAGAGTTCCCAGACTGATGATGATGAGTTTTAAAAGAAGATTAAAGCTGTGAATGATGGGATATTGAGTGACTTCATATATGAAGATGGAATTTTGAAATTTGGGAAGATACTTTATGTTCCTAACATACCTAATCTAAAATGTGAATTTTTGGATGATGCTCATAACTTCAATTTCTCTATACACCCTAGGAGCACCAAGATGTATAGAGATTTGAAGGAACATTTTTGGTGGGACAACATGAAGAGGGAGATTTCTGATTTTGTGTCAAGATGTATGGTTTTTCAACAAGTGAAAGCTGGAAGGAAAAAACCTGGAGGTGTCATGAAACCTCTTCCCATACCTGAGTGGAAATGAGATAATATTATGATGGAATTTATCATGGGGATACCAAAGAATCCTAGAATGAATGATGCGATATGGGTCATTATTGATCGTCATACCAAGTCAGCACATTTTATTACTATAAGAGAAGATTTACCACTTGAACGTCTGGAAATACTATATATTAGTGAAGTTATAAGACTCTATGGTGTACCCCTATTGATTGTTTCTGATCTTGATCCCCATTTTACATCATGATTCTCGAAAAGTCTTCAGAAGGACCTAAATACTGAACTTCGTTTGAGCATTGCCTACCAACCTCAAACCGATGGACAATCAGAATGGACTATTAAAACCTTAGAAGACATGTTGAGATATTTCTCACTTAACTTTCAAGGTATGTGAGATAAATATTTACCTATGGTAGAATTTTCCTATAACAATAGCTTCCATTCAAGTATTTAGATGGTACCATATGAAGAGTTAAATGGAAAGTGATGTCACACACCGACTTGTCAAGATGATGTTGGTGAATGAAAACTCGTAGGCCCAAAACTTGTTGAGGAAACAATGGAAAATGTGAATATTATCCAAACCCACATCAAAGCATCCCAAAGTAGGCAAAAGAGTTTTGCAGATAATTGAAGGTAGGATTTGGAATTTCAAGTAGGAGACCATGTTTTCTTGAAGGTATCTCCATGAAAGGGTGTTATAAGTTTTGGTAAGAAGGGTAAATTGAGTCCCAGGTACATCAGACCTTTCTAAATTATACAATGAATTGGAGTTGTAGCTTATCATTTGGAAATGTCTCCAAGTCTCTCCAAAGTTCATGATGTGTTCCATGTATCACTGTTGAGAAAATACATGCTTGACCCAACGCATGTACTCACCTATGAAGAATTAGAACTGGAACCTGATCTGTCTTATTGTGAAGAGCCTATAAAATTTTTTGATACCAGAGAACAAGTGCTGAGAAACCAGACAACTCGTCTAGTAAAAGTTCTATAGAGAAATCATAAGATGGAAGAGACAACTTGGGAACCCGAGGAACTTATGATGAAGAACCACTTGAATCTTTTTATACAGTAATATTCTAGAAATTTTGAGTATGAAATTATTTTAATGATGGGAGAATGTAATACCCCAAGCCTCCACAGTACATTTCCCTTGGAATAATGCAATAGATTGCGTTGTACGCAACTTGGAGTTTTAACACACCATGACCAATCGAACTAGCCGTTATGAATAGTAATACACACTTTTTAAAATTTTATAAATTTTATTTTTTAAAATGGACTTAAATTTTGGATTCGTAATATCAAAATTAGCTTAGGGTGAATTTTTGGTACTTTTATGATAACTTTTATATTATGATAAATAGTGAAAAATACTAAATTTTAATTAAAAACAACTTTTTTAATCAAAATAATTTATAGTGTTAAATTATACATTTTAATGGTTTTTATGTATCATTATATTATATTTTTATCATTTAATACAATTTAGGTCATTGAATATAATTGCACATTTAAACTAAAAAAAATTTCAATCTTTTGATAGTTATTATTTCTTAAAAACATGACTTTTATTTTGACAGTGAGAATTAATTTTAAATTAATTTATTCCACTTATGTGTTTTGAATTTGGAAAACTGGATTCCATATTTTGGATCAGAAGGTCCAAATTTTGTAAATAGATAACTTATATTTGTATACATTATGAATAATTACTTCGGTAAATATTTTATTTACCATGGTTAAAGGGTAAATCCGGTAAATATGGGTAACAAATAATATTATAATAATATTAAATTACCCTAACACGTGTACTAACCCTATTGGAAAATACATGTACGAAAATGTAAATACTTGGGTCGATTTTAGTACCCCATGGAGCCACTTGGAAGTGATAATGACATTTTATATTAATTAATCTAAAGTAAAGACAAAAATAACAAAAGCATGTATCTTTTAGTAAGAAATTTTTATATGGGGTTATATAATTTATCTCTTCAACTATAAATATTAATATGAAATCTAAAAAGATTTACTATATGATGAAATTTTATTTATAATTTTTAGACATTAAAAACTTCAATTTATTTATGACACAATGATGATGCAATAATTACCTTATTAATGAAAGATTAAAATAATTGATATTATAAATATCCAAATAAATTTAATTTGAGGCTTTTGATGAATTAAAATAATTTTATAGGTTAATATGACATGTTAGGGTTTTTTTTAATTTTTTTTGAAGTAATCATGCTGTTAGGATTTTCACAAAAACCAAATACTAAATAGTGTCAAAATTGACGTAATTGAGTTTTTAAAAAAAATACAATATTATTAATTGATATAATATTCTTGAAAAACTAATTTTTGAAAAAAGGACTTAGATAAGGTTATATATATTAATAATGAACCACTTGGGGTTCTCTTGTCTTGTTATAGTTTGTTTATTAACCATATAATATAAAAATACAAAGAGACATGGTAAATGTAAAATTATTTAACTAAGAGTTAAATCTAAAAGATAAGTTTAATATGGTAACCTAAACCTGTCCAAAACCTATTGGTTGAGATTTTTTATACCCATATCCACCTTATACTCGAAATAAATCATTTTGGATCCATTATAATTAGAAAATAATTTTATTATAAAATAATATTTCAAGCTTTTCCTAAAGTGACCCTCACCTCTCTTATAAAAGGGTACTTCCCCTCCTCTTAATTTCTCAAATACAAATCCATTTGGATTGGCCATACCCAGACAAAATATCCTCCCAAATTTCCTCCATTCATAATAGAGGTCTTCCTTTTGTCATAAATCCAACCTAAGGATCCCTTTTGATCAAATAAAAAGGAAGAACCCGAAGATTAGGTAAATATTTCATCACCTCTTTCAAGTTCATTTCTTCTTCCACTTCCTCTTTATTTTTTGTTTCCATTATAAAATAATAAATCCAGTATCTTCTATATAATATTATGTTATTATAAAATTTTTACAACCATATTCATTATTCTATCCCTCATATTAATGAAAAAGTCACCATACGTGCATATGTACGACTTACCGTCTCCACGTCGTGGTGTAGTTGTTATTCAATACATTATTTTTTTGTATGGGTATAATAATGATGTATAATTGATGTAAATAATAAATATAACATGTTAATGATTATTTATATATGGTATAACATTCAATTATATACAATTTCACCTTCAATTGAATGATATTGTCGCTCGTGCGTATGTATGGTTTACCGTCTCTACGAACGCGATGAGATTCATTCCCCATCGTAATCATTCAAGAATAATTTTCATTTGATGATTAAAAATTATGTTGAAGAACTTAATATCATTCTGGATATGAATCAAATACATCCTATCCATGACAAACACATCTTACATAACAAAATATATAAAGGAAAACGAATCAGTTAACATCTTAAACAACGATAATACTAAAATATTATTAACAAAGTAATATTAGAAGATCATATATGATATCTTATTTATGTATATGGTTATTGTATAATTTAATAACAATTATTTAACTATTATACAGGAAGTTAACGTACCCTCGACCAAATAGAAGTACAAGTTAAGGGTTAATTCTACACTCTCTTTACTTATCCGAGGTTGTTGATACATAAGTATCTTCTGGGACCTCTTTATCATCCACATTTGTGTTTTTTTTAAAATATAATTCAAATCAATTTTACTATTTTATAGACTATGGGTTAAAGTAATTTATACCCTTATTATACTATATATGTTTTCAAAGAAATCCTTCCATCATTTTCTATACAAGGTACTTTATGACCTTTTCGACAAAATTAAGTTAAGAATGTATTTTTTTAACTTATACGGAGAGTGCGTCTATTTTATACCGTTATAACATCGTCTAAACTTTCCATACAATCTTATAAGAATATTTTCAAAATAAATATTTTCTTTTATAATTATGTGAATTTTAAATGGTTTCAAAATAGAAATAGGTATTTCTTTAAAAAAAATTCATTTCATCTATGTCAACATCCTTTTATAGATTTTAAACTTGTTTGAAGTTGATTTATTATGAAAAAAATATTCAATATTGTATTGAAGGTTTTGTGATACGTTTAAAATAGATATGTTATTTTTTTTACCATTCATGGTTTATGGATAAATTATTGACATTTCTTATGCTAGTTTTAATACGAATGTTTATGTTATGTTTAAACCTTTTCATATGAGTAATGCATTGGACTTAGTAAGTGATAGGTGGAGCCGCTATAGCTCCTCGATGCATCGGTAGGTCTCATGAGATATACTAGTGTCTTGGAAGGAGGCCTTGAAAAAATCTTATTTTTAGTCTTGGAACAAGACCTTGACTACGTGGTTATGAAGTCTGGAATTATTCATTCCATCATTATGAAATTGGATATTGTAATTGCATGTGATTATTCGA
This sequence comes from Viscum album, assembly GCA_963277665.1. Taxonomy (NCBI): domain Eukaryota; kingdom Viridiplantae; phylum Streptophyta; class Magnoliopsida; order Santalales; family Viscaceae; genus Viscum; species Viscum album. The sequence continues at coordinate 268,955,030 of OY728164.1, read as the reverse complement.
CTAATAGAATACCCATGTGAATAAGTAAATGGAATTATTTGATTTTATATTTTCCATATTATGCTGAAGTTTAAGTTTAAAAGGATTTTGTTTTAGTCTTATACATTTCCTTAAATGTTTATGCTTATTTATAAAATTTTCTGCTATATTGTTATCCTTACTGAGCATCTGAGATCACCCCTTTCTATGTTTTATTTTTTCTAGGATGTAAAGAAGTATTTAATGGGTGACCGGCCAGGATAGACCAAGGATATAAGTGTGTTCAAAGGAAAAAAATGTTGTTGATGTTTTTATTTCATGATGTAATGTAAATCTTATGAATTTATCTAGTACTTCAGAGGCTACTAAATTGATCGGTCTTTTAGGACACGATTCCTTGTATCATACTAGTGTTATGTAATAATGCACTAACTCTAGGTTACTGGGGTCGGGGAATTACATAGATCGTGTGGATTTCATAGAAATACATCCATATCTAGACAGTACAAGTGGATATAGTTTTGGTACTGAAGCATCTATGGGTAATAACATAGAAAAAATTTGGTAAATTATATCTTGACCATAATTATGGTACATGTTGAATATAAAATTACTACACATCTAGTCTAATAATCCTAATGGATATTCTTTGGTGAACTCACTTTTTAATTATAAACCATTACAAAGGTTTTGAATTGATGATAACGATAAATGACCTAGGTTAAATCTAAGGTGTCATAGATTGGAAATACAGTTTCATGATTTAGAAATTTTATAAATAAATTTTTATGATCTCTCACTGTGATGTTTTTTCTCACACTATGGTTTTTGGTTTTATACAATGGATGGAACTAGGAGGATTCATATTAATGATAATTATGATGCATAATCAAATGATTTTTCGCATGATAAACTAAATGAAATAGGAACTATAAGGTGAAACCTTTTGATTATTCCTAATATTTTACCATGATATATGATTAAAAATATAAAATTTTGTGAGTTACCTAATGAACCAAATAAGAGGAAGATGTAATTTTATGAAATTTCTTATAGTAATTACCATAAATAAAATAAATTTCAATTTTATTAATGTCATGAATTTGGGAATTAGCACCCAGGATAATGTATCAAAGGAAGGTAAAGATGTATTCTATGTGGAAATGAAGGTTATATAAAAACAAATTTTTAAAGAATTCAATGTCTTTTGTGAAGGGAACTTGGGAATTATCCGAGTCAATTCCCTAATACAAGTGTTTATGTAATTGGATTAAATAATTATGTTATAGAAGTGTTTTATTAATTATATTATAGTTATATGAATCCTGAATCCTATAAGAATTTTTCTACTATAGTTTTTATTTAAGGATTTGGAAGCATATATTGAATAGTACTGATAACCTAGAAAACTGATTTAGTGGTAAGGGGATATTTTTAGAAAAAACATGATTAATGGATAAATAACCCTTAATATGATCCTGATGTTGAGATAATAATGTTTAGTTTGTATAAAGTGATAATTGATGTTGATAAATTAAATTGGATAATATTTATGACCTTATAATTAATTAGTGATCTTATTGCAAAGATATTTATGTTATCTTTTTTGAAGTTTAATACATTTTTTGGTTTATAAAATTATTTAATAATCTATGATTTTATTTAAGGAATAAGTATAGAGTTAATTTTTTAACTAAGATATGTTTTCATCGAGGTTTTATAGTGATTTTGGTTATTTTGTAAATGATTAGTATGTTTTAAAATAATATATGATCAATGTATTCTCAAGTATGATATGAAACATTATGAGCTACTTCATGTTGTCAGGGGATAAATGTTAAAGTTCATCATAAAAAAATTGATAAAATATTTTAGATTTTTGTGTTTTGAATATATGTATATATATATATATCAGATGATTCATAAGGCCAAATATTTATATAATTGATTAAGTTGAACTTTGGGAGTTATTATTGATGTTTTAGATATTAATGTATTATATTTATCGATATTGGATAACTTTTTCTAAATATTTTGGTTTTAGTAAATATTATGAGATATAAGGAAATATATGTCATTATTTTATGGATATTATGATCCATTAAAAGTTAAGTTTAGTGCATTAGGAATAAAAAGTTCATCTTGAATATTGGTTTCATAGAGTAAGATATGAAGTGGAAATTAATCAAAGCACAACCAAAGGATGAAATTTTATTTATGAAATGAAAATATATCAAGTAAGTATATTTTATAATGTTCTCTATCTTGATATAAAAATAATCCATGAATCGTCGAAAAAGTATCTTAAAATAAAAATGTTATCCTTTTACCTTTATTTCTAATTAATTGTTGGTCTTTTCACCCCTTACTAATTTATTGATTTTTTTCATTAAATTTCTCATGACCATGTTCAATATCAATCTCTATTAATACTTGAGTCTTATTTTTATAATCCTTATATATTTTAAATTTTCCCCAGTTTTATCCTTATATTAGAACCTAATTATGTGTTATTTCGGGTAACCTTAATGTCTCCCGATTCCCCTTTTCAAAGGATGTTTTATTATCCCTATGTATGATGTAGGTTTTCAACAAAAGTATTTTAAAATATGAACCTTTGATGAAAAAGATAAAATTTTGAAAGAGAATATTTTTTGGGGGGGTTGGGATGTAACAACCTAAAAATTTAGTTTAAAAGAATAAAAGGCTTGATATTATGCTTAAAACACAACACCGAGGTTTAAGAGAATTGTGATATATTATAAAAATATTATTATAATCAAGTCGTCGAATTGTTAGGTATGGAAATGAGTAAATTAAATATAAAATAAATTTATTATAGAACTACTGAATAATAAATTATTTATTATTACTTATGAAATAGATATTCATTTTTGGTGAATTTATATTTTGCTTTAAAAATGAATTTTCTTCAAAAGTGATTTTTATAAAAAAAATTATGAAGAATTATAATTAATTTTTGAAACTTTTAAAAATTATATTTTATAAAATTAAAATAATTTTTGAAACCATAATATCTAAATTAACTTAGGGTGAAATTTTGGGATTTTTCTGAAATGACTGATTTTGTAATGAATAGTAAAAAATACAGATTTTTTCAAATACTATCATTTATTTTCCTTCAATAAAATAATTTAAAAGTACCATTATATTTTAGATTTAATATTTAATTAAAATATGATCCATTTTATTTATAATAATATAATTAATTCCATTTTAATTAGCAATTTTCATGATTTTGATATAAGATAATTTTTATGCTTAAAAAACAATTTTTCTAAATTTTTTTTGTTACGCTTTACAAATTATAGTAAAATTGTTTTATTACAATTATAAAGTTTTAAAATTAAAAAAAATATACCATATTTTGAATCATAATATTTATATTTGGTTAATAGGAGATTGTTTGGTCATTATGAATAGTAACCATGGTAAATATTTGTTACATTAGTAAGGGTAAAATTGGTAAAATAAGCATAAAACATAGAGATAAGGCCTCAAAATAAACCTAAATGTTTATTTTTTTTATTTTAAGAGATAAATTCAACTATATCCATACTAAATTTTAATATATGAAAATTTTATGCCATTTTCCATTGATATTGACAATTATATTGGTTTAAGTAAATATAATTCCAAAATGCCACTCTCTTGATTTTAATTTCTTGTATATGTTCACATAGAAATAATACTATCTTATAAAAGAATAAAAATGTTTATTTTTAATATGAATAATTTATTTTTATGGTTTTTTTAATTTTTAGTAATTATATAATTTCTTTAAATTCTTACACAATGATGACACAATGCTTATGTAAGCGGTAAGAAAACCAATTTAAATGTTTTTAAAAACATCAAAATTAATTTTTTTATCAACGGTGGTGTGAAATGAATTTTATATGTAATAATAATTTTTAATTCATGGTTAATGGTTCTATATTATAAATAAATTTTTGTCTTCTTAACTTTAAAGTGAAATTCAATGAATAGTGTCTAAAATGAAAATAATGATATTTTCTGAAAAAAATATTTTAATAAATTATTTAAAATCATAAAAATATTTAAAATACACAAGTAGGATACGATGTGGTATAAAATTTCATATATTTAACATTTTTTATTAAATTTTTTCTTTATAATAAAATTTATAACCCTTTAAGGTTGAAAAATTTGTTATCGTGATTAAGGTTAAAAATGGTTAATAAAGGGGTTAATACAAATATTAAGGTTTAAAATGATATCAAAAAATATATATATTTAATTGAATAATTGTATTAAAAATGTATCCTTATCATATTAAAATTACTTTTATTTTTAACCACTTTTACATGGATTTGGCTTTATAATATTTTATAGTTTTGAAAAATTACAAGAGTGCCCCTTCCATCCCTTATAAAATGACACCCCTCATTTCTCTTGTTTACACCACTTTGAGAAACCTAGTCATTTAAACCCTAAACAATTATCTTATAAACATTACTATACATAAATTAAATATTATTTTCTTCTTAAAAGACTATTACAAGGTTCCTTAAATGGGGATATAAAGGAGGCATACCGAAGAAGAGGTAATTATCCTACCTGACCACTTTCAATTTATTTATTATTATACCTCATATAAATCTATGGTATTCATCATAAAATAATAAATTAAGTATCCTAAATATAATGAAATTTTATTATGATTATGTAAACACCATTATTCATCCTCTTTTCCATCAAATGGGATGTGAAAGTATCGCTTGTGTATATATGTGGCCTACCTTCTCCACGTAGTGATACAATTCATTTTCCACCACTAAATTTCTTAGATGGTAATTATTATGGATTTAATTTTTATATATCATATTTATTCCATAATTATTCTTCTATAATTATAATATCATATCTAATTTCTTACCTTCACATACATTGGAAAATGATAATGTTGCCTATGGATACATGTAGACTACCACCTCCATGAAGCGATGTGATTCATTTTTCATTTAAAATTTACTTGTATGGAAATAAGGATAGATTTAATTAATATATATTTTATTTATGATATAATTATGGGTTTTTATTATGAAATAATGTTTATCTTTCTTTCATTATTTTCATTAGAAAATGAAAACAATGTCCACTATTCATGGTCTCTGTAAATCATTTTTATATCTATACCTTTTATGGATGATTATAACGATGTATATACTAAATATATATTATATTTATATCATGAATATGATTATATTGGTTATTTAATCATGATAAAATTATATAAACTAGAAATACCAATCCAAAATATCAATGAAAAATGAAACAATTACTACCCTGAAACAATGATTTTAATATAGAATTATTAATAAATGGGTGTCCAAATTTGATAATTTGATAATATATTATAATATATGTTTTCATATTATTATATTATTTAATTATAACAAATTTAAATTTGTTATATAAGAGTTTAGGGAGCTTTCAAGGCAAGTTGAACTTGAATTAAGGGTTTCTTGCCTCACTTTTATTACTATGATACATATGCCATATTCATCACTTATTTACTTTGCGGTGTATAAAAATACTATGATTGTATTTTGTGATTATTATAATGAAAATTATGAGCATTTAAAAATCCATCTAATTTTCTTTCATTCATGAGGGTTTGGTTCAAAGATTAACAAAACAATAAGGGTTTAACATCTCAAATTTTCTTCTTTGAAAAATATATTATGTTAAGATCCTATATTATTTTATAATGTGTAAGTACTGATGATTTAAAACTTTATATCCTTAATACTCACTTTTTCATGATATTTAAAGTTTCATTTTATGTTATTCATTCATGGTTCTTATGATTCAAATGTTACCAAAGTATTAAGGTATATATGATTAAATCTCATTTTAATCAGGATTTTTTATGATTTAATTTAAAATAAAGAAAATTATATGACAATTTTATAATAAAATCTTTTCATTTTATTATCTTATAGGTATCCTTGAAATTTTAATGTAATATTTTTCACGACCCAACTTGGTAGCACCTACCTGGCTGGCGAAAGGCTGAGCTACAATTACCCAAAGCTCACCTCCATTGGCCAGAGGCTGGCGATAAGTTCCAAAAGGCATAACTAAAATGGGAGACCTTTTCCTAAGTAATTACATGAACACACCCAAAAATATTTTTGAATAACTACAGAGGAATAGTAATAAAATAAAATGATATTTATAAGAACAGCCATGCATGTGCAATCCCTATGTAATACAAAAGAGTGTGATTGAGTGAACTAAAAAGAAAGGGAAAAATAAAAACCCAACCAAAAAAGAGATCCCAACCTAAAAATAACTAGGAAAGTAAATATTGATAGATCAATATTCTAGATATCCAATACCTAAACACCATATATTGTAAAATTCAGATAGGTATCCCTATGATCCTTTGTAATCACCACCAACCTGTCTTTCATTGGTTTAAGACTTGACACATTTGGGAAAAACCCAGGTAGGGGTGAGTATATTCATACATAGTAGAATGATCCAAAAAATTAAGGGGGGTATAATAGGAGAAATGATATAAGTATGTAACTCAACACTTAAAAATAGTGAAAAAACTTCAATAAATAGAGATATATGCTCATAAAAGAAACCTAGATGAGAGAGAAGTGGATCTCCATCTCACAATGTGGCCTAAGATGATAAATATGTCAATAGTTTTAGGAGTCTATCATCGATGCCCAATATCTTTTATTATTAACTAAATAAGTAACCTTGTGGAGCCATAACTCACTACTATTACACAAAGTTAAGTGGAAAAAATATTTAGGTAGATGACCCATGCCCTGGTACAATAGGAGGGTTTTACTCAGTTGATAGAGGAACCATGCCCTAGTACAATAGAAGGGTTCAAATATGTGGGTAGATGACCTATGGCTGGACACAATAGGATGGTTCCACCCATTAGATAATGGTCCCTTGTCCCAGTACAATAGGTGGGTTCCAATCTGTAGATAGTGGACCCATTCCCTAACACAATATAAGTGTTCCACTATGTAGATAGAGGAACCGTGCCCCAATATAATAGGAGGGTTCCAATTTTTAGATAAAGGACCCATTCCCTAAAACAAATGGAGGGTTCCAATCTGAAGGTAGATAAAGGACCCACTCCCTAGTCCTTCAGGGGTGCCACTCTATAGGTAGAGGAACCATTCCTTGATACAATAGGAGAGTTCCAATCACTAGATAGATAGAGGACTCATGCCCTAATCTGTCAGGGGGTGTCACTCTGTAGGTAGAGGACCCATTCCATAATAAAACAGGAGGGTTACATTCAGTAGGTAGATAGAGGACCCACAACCTATTCTTTCAGGGGTACCACTTTGTAGATAGAGGAAACATTCCCTAATATAATAGCATGGTTACACTCGGTAGATAAATAGAGGAACACACCATAGTCTATCAGGAGGTACCACTTTGTGATGATCCTACTCGATTACTTCCATCATTGAGCACTACCTAAAGAAGCATAATTCTTGGAAAATATCACTTCATATATCAAAATCCACTAAAAATTTCTCCATCACGTTTTACATGAAAAAATACTTAGGATAGGATACTCATGGTCCAAAATTCAATTCCAAATGAAAGAGATATGAGAAGTATAAGTTTCAAAGGGAAGTAAACGATGTCTAAGGGGTCCACACAACATGTGGCCCCAATCCTATGCCTGGACATGTCCTCTCTATCACATGAATCACTATCCATGTAGTAATATACAATGTGTAAGGGTACTATATGGCATGTCTCTGCCACCTGAGGCCCGTCCTTGTGGATTTAGTCATGCTCGTATACACTATCCATGTGCCAGTACATGACATGTGTCTGGTCATGTTCGTCTATATGTAATCATAGAGTACATGATGGGCTGAAAAACATCAAGTCTCATGGTGGGTGGGGTTACCACATGAAATGTGATATTTTACTCAGCAAGAAACACTATACTCCATGGCCAAGGGGCCACACAATGTGTGTTCATCTCAGTACACACCATGTAGTTGGGATTTTAAAAAAGTATCTAGTTCCCTTCATGTATAATTATAATACCTCCTATAATACAATTTCTTCCAAAAACAACACTATAGTTCCCTAATATAGTGTTGTCTATTCCCATTCTATCCCCATCCATCAATACCTAGGATCCGGTGGCCAAAAATCCGGAATCCAAAACACCAGTATGAAGTCGTAGCATCTCCCTCACACTATCTATCATAATTATCACTCTAAATCTTAAATACATGGATAATCACCCAAATTAGACCCCTATATGTCTGAAAATTTATGATCTAGTCATTATTCACACATCCACTATGAATTTGGGGGCCCGATCACGCTCAAAACTACCCGAAAATAATGAAATCATGACCCTGTTGTCCAATAATGAAGAATGTGATGAACATATGGGGTAAAGGCACAATAAAAAAATAAATAACATCATTAGATAAGAATTATTGGCTAATGATAATAGAACCATGGATTTTTAGGGGTGATTTAATGGAATAATCAAGAAATAAATTGAATTAATAATTCATTTTCATACACAGGATCATACAATGGTTGGAAAAGGCCATAAATCTAAGTAGTTAATTAAACTTTGATTAATTAATTAGAAAAGGGAAAAAATACAAAAAAAGACATGTCCTAACTAAATATTTAATCATTTTTTGGTGAATAGTGGAGTTTATAATTATGGATAAGACCATTTTCATTTGTTATGCCTTGATTCACCTTGATTCAGTTGTCGATCATTATTAGATATCAATTCGAAAATTAAGATTAATAGGTTGTTATAAAAAACCATCCCACGGTTATGTGACTCACCTTGATGAAATATCATAAAGAAATATTTATAGAGTTTTATGTTCAGGTATTTTAAATTAAAATAAATTAATAAATCATTTATTTTAATTTAAACACACTCACCAAATACTGCCTCAATAGGGCGTTTGGTGCTGACTAACATTAGGACACACTTAGGGTAAATCAAATGCTTCAGAATAAACCATGGTCTCATATTTCCATTTAGAGACTCCATTCAAGAGATATTTCATTATTTTTGAAAAACTATGCACATGTGATATGGAATATATTTAATATTTTTATAAATTAATTCTAGGATCACCGGGCCTCATAATCACACGCCCTCTTTATGCTTAGATCTAAAAATATTCCTTGATATATTTAAAATTCTTAAAAGTTATAAATAAGTTCTCTATAATAGTATCATTTTCATCTCTTTGTTAATTAAAATTATTTGAAATATGTTTTTAATAAAACTAGACTTTACTTCCTCTTTGGTCAGGGAATCATTTTATTCAATGTATATGATTTTTTAAAATGATTTATATAATGTATTTTATATTATCATATGATTGTTTGAAGTCATTTTTTACCCATGTTTTACTTTCTATAAAATTGTTTCAAAGGAATATATATATTTTTATTTTCTAAACAAGGTATTTTTAACTTTTTATTGAAAATGTTAATGGAATCTTTGTTTTAACATACATGGCATGAACAAAATTTCCCACCATAATTCTGGCTTAATAATGTGTAGTTTACTTTAAAATTTTCAAATTTTCTTTTTAAATAATTTTTTTCCTTAATATTTTGGAAATTTTTAGATTATAAATAATTTATTTCAAGATGAAAAGGGTATTTTTCTTAGGAAATGTTTCACTAATATTTTGATATCATTTTTCATCTATGATCAAATCCTTTGATATTAATTATAATTTATTAGGGATATGATCCAATGATACCATCCCTATTTTTTTATCTATATGGTTTATGTTTATGATGATGAGATGTTTTCAGAACCCATTTATTTTCCATGGGTTAATCCATGATGATATGATGAATGATTTATGATCTTGTGGAATACATATTAATGGATAATTATTATGTTATGGGTGGGCCTGAAATTATACCTATCTCTAATGCATTGGGTAAATATTAATGTTCTCTGGGCTCAAAAGTTATATGAGATGTTATCCGAAGGCTAAATGAGAGTACACAAGAGGTTATACCTTGCCTAAAAGAGGGTACACATGATGTTATCCCAAGAACAAATCAGATAAATGAGTGGTTATCCCATGCCTACCATGTTATTAATGTCTTGGTGGGAATACTTGACATAATATTTCTATGATTATGATTATTCCACACTTTATTCCACCCTTTTATGACCTGATTTTTTGATAATGTTATTCTATCATGGATCATGTTATTTTATTCCTTTATGATCCATATCTTACGAAATGTTAAGATTTATTCCATGCCTCGTTTTTATGTTCTAATATTTATTGTTCATGGTTTTCAAAGGTTATGCACATGTTGTCCCACCCTTATTCACCTATTATAAAATATTCATTATGTTTTATTTTCATCAAGATATGAAAAATTATTTTTAGTATAATGTGTCTAAGAAGGGTTATAATTACAATGTACTAAGTGGGAGATGGTGTAGATTACTCCTATACCAGCTTTTTCTGTATCCATGTTTCTAAAGACACTAAACCTATACGGTTCTGGCATGGGTTGTAATGTAATGTAATGAATATTCATATAATAAGATGAAATATTTATGTATGAAAATTATGGGTTTATATATATATTATCCACCCAATGAAATAAGGAGAATGAAAATTTAATATTTTTCATATAAATAAAGAGTCATCTAATCTTCTACCTCAATCATCACTTCTAAAACCACTATTCGAGAGAAAGGTGAAGATGATTAATCACAAAGATAAGACTATATAAGGAAAATAATTATCAACCTAAGACACAATGATTAACCAATCATAACCATGATACATATCCACTGAAATAAGCACCAAACCACTAATTATCCTTCCTAAGATGGAATAACAGTTACAGAATAATGAAGGCAAAGAAATAAAACTTACCTTGGACCACCACCAATTGATCTCTTGAAGTTGATATCCAAAACCAATCAATATGGTATTGAGGGTCTCTGAGGTCACACTTATTATAGTGACCCATTCTTTACACACATTGATATCACTTTAGAATTTAGTATATTTATTACAACATATAACAAAACCATGACAGAACCGTATAGGTATTGTGTCTTTTGAAATTAGGAAACATAAACAATTGGTTCATAAAAAATTTACATTTTCTTTTATTTATTTCATCATAATTTGACTCCTTTTTGGAATAACATATTTAATACCCTTATTCATGTCATGGGGAAAAGAAACATATAAAAGGGTGAGCTCAAATGCTCAGTAAGGGTAAACAAATGAAATAACAATCATATCATTTTCATAAGAACTTAACATTTGAAAATCTTATCCTGAATATAAAAGATTACAATATCATATCATGAGATAAATCATAAAATTGAAATTTAATCCCAATAGTAATAACATAAGACATTAAATTTTGTGGCATACACACATAATCATAGAAAATAATTTCATATTAGTCAAGGCTATTTTCCAAGACCATTATAGCGAAAAAAGTCCATTATTGAACAGAGTTCTCTCATCATTCCAGCCCTGTATCACCGAATCAGATTAACTTTCCATTAAATTCATGTCTATATCATGAGATATAAATCTTTACCCAATTCATTGTAGGGATATATAGTTCCCACCCATCTCATAATGAAACTATTCTTATGTGTTTCACAAAAACTTAGAAACATTCACCATAGCATAACCCATGAAATCAAATGGGTTTCTTAAACATCATTCCATCATAATTGATATAAAAAAATGGATTTACTAAATAACATTCCATCATAAACATAATAATTTAATAGTAATAATAGGGATATAAACATAAACCTATGTAATCTTAGATGGAAAATAATTTCGATAAAACACTTGAGCTTCATTCCTGATGAAAATATCATTTCTTTTTCAAAACTATTTTCTTTACTAAAAATGTCGTGCAATTTAAAAAAAAATAATTGAGTTGAAAATAAACTTGTAAAAGTGTAGATGAATCTTTATGGAAATAAGGCCTTATGAATATGTAAAAACTTGTTCATTCTGTATAAGTTAAAAAAACATTCTCCTCGTACTTTTTCCAAAAAAGTCAAAAAAGTACCTCATTTGGTAAACAAAAGAAAGAATCCTTCCAAACCATGTAGTAAAAGTAAAAATGGGAGAAAATGAATTTCAAAATACATAGAATAATAGTACCCATTTTATGATAATATTTTTAGAAAACATGGACATTGATGATAAATATATCCCCAGTAGAATCTTACTAATAAACGACCTTGGATAAAATGAGATTGGAAAAGTTATACCTTACCTTAGGCCTGATATCCTTCGTATGCATCCAAACATCCTGTATGAAGATTTAAATAATGTTACTTATTTATTCCAGAATCATAATTATTTTTATGATAACATTTATGGTCATATATTTACTTGTTTGTTAGTAACATTTCATTGTTACTCGTTATTCGGGTATTCACTTCTTTATGTTCTTATGTATTTTTTGTCCAATAAGTTATTATTAATTTTTTAGGTTATAGTTATATCATTTATAGAATGTTATTAGTATAATATATATAATATTTATTTATTAAATTCATTTATATAATCAAGGTTTAATGAATATTATATAGAATGAATCACATCGCATAGTGGAGACGGTAAGTCGTATGTAGACACAAGCGAAGATATCATCCCATAATTATGGAATGGTATTGAAGTGTATGGTGTATAACATCTAAGAATTAGTAAAATTTTATAATAATAATATATAGTTATTATTTCAACCATTATACCCATCCTTGTAAGGTGGTGGTGAAAAACAGATTACACAACGACGTGGAGACGATAATCCGTACGTATGCACACACGGTGATTTAATTTTTAGTAGGATGGATAGAAGGTGAAATAGGTTCATTTCCTATTTACAATAACATATCAATATATTATTGATAATGATGTTATTACTTTATAATTAATCAACTAAAGAAGTGGACTTATAAGAAGAAATGAATTTGAAAGAATCAGTAGAAGAGATTATCTCTTCCTCGACGTGCCTTGTTTAAATTTCCTCTTAGGGCACTAGAGTTGGTATTTTGAGAAAACCAGAACATCTAGAATGTAACTAGAATAGTTGATAATAAATATGGTTATGGTTTGGATGATCTTGAAGGCTCAAAATTCAGTGAAGAGGAGAAGGAGGAAGTGCCCTTTTATAAGAGAGAAGCGGGGCATTTAAGGGAACTCTCAAAATATTAATTTATTATAAATTCAATTTAGGATAAAAAATGGTAATCACCACATCATATTTGAATCTTTCATTAATGAGGTAATCACCACATCATAATTGTTTCATAAATAATTATATTTATCTAATGTCAAAAAAATTATAAATTAAATACCATGATGTAGGAAATTTTTTTATATTTTTAATGAATATTTATAGACATAGATATCAATTATAAAACCCTATATTAAAATTGATTTAGTAAAAGATATATGTTTAGGTTATAATCATCTTTATTTTAAATTATTTCTTATAAAATGTCATTTTCACATTCATGTTAATACATGGGGTCTCAAAACCGACCCAAGGATGACCATGGTTGGAAATACCTCATCAAATATAATTAGGAAACATTTTAGGGTAGTTTTATATTATTAAATTATTATTGTTTTACACTTATTTACCAGATTTACCCTTTAACCAAGGTAAATAAAATAATTACCAAAGTTATTATTCATAATATCCAAAAATAAAAGGTATATATTCACACAATTTGTAAATTGTAATTAAAAATATGGAATCCATTTTTCCAAATTTAAAACACAGAAGTTGCAGAAATTAATTTAAAATTAATCTTGTTGTTGAAATGAGAATACAAGTTTTAAAAGTAAAAACATTACAAAAGATTGAAATGTTTTTACCTTTGAATTCAATGTAAAATTAATGATAATGACATATATTATATTAAATGGTAAAAATTTATTCTATTTATACTTTAAAACCATTCAATATTATAATTTTACCATATAATGTATCCTCATGAAAAAATTTGTTTTTAATTAAAATTTATCATATTTTTACTATTCATCAAAACATGAAAGTTATAAGAAAAATATCAGAAATTTATCCGAAGTAAATTTTTATATCCCAACCCAAAATAACATGTTTTTTAATATATTAATTATTAATTTTGCAAAATAGTAATTTAAAATGGGTTCACCATTCAAAGATGTAAAATTAACCATTAAAAGAAATAGGTTCTTATACATAAAATAGGGTTTTATTCATAACCTATGACAAAAATATCCATTGGATGAATATCAAAAATATTTTGTTAAGTATATAACACATATATATTATTAATTTATTTAAAATAAGTAATTCACTCAAAAATACAAATATCTAATTGATTTATATTTTTCATAAATAATTAATAGCCAATGAATTCGTAATGCATTTTCATAAGTTAGTTATAATTCTTACTGCTAACCTAATGACTAGGCTATAAAAGTAATTTTATATTAAAGGAATCTCATGGTTCATTTAAAATCCCAATTGCGTAAAAATAAAGCTACTAAAGAATAAAAATTATTTAAAGAAAATATTTCTTAAAAACATCTGGGTGTTACATTCTACCCCCCTTAAACTGAAATTCTCCCTTGAAATTAGTTACTTGGAAATAAAAAAATGAGGATACCTATCCCTCATTATATCATCAAGTTCCCATGTATCTTCTTCAAATTGGTGGTTCCTCTATAAAAATTTAACCAAAGCAAGTGGTCTTGTTTTTAGAACTTTTTTGCTACGATCCGGAATCTCTATCGGTTGTTCTTCATAAGAAATATCTTGCTCCAGTGGTATGACTTTTGAGCATAGTACCTGTGAAGTATTGGGTATTTAATTTCTTAGGAGAGATACATGGAACACATCATGAACTTGAGAGAGATTCAGTGGAAGCGCCAATCGGTAAGCTACCTTACCAACATAATCCAGTATTTCAGAAGGACCGATATACATAGGGCTCAGCTTACCCTTACTTCCAAATCTCATTACTCTCTTCTAAGGAGATATTCGTTAGAAAACCATATCACCCATTTCAAACTCTAGGTATTTTCTTCAGTTTTCTGCTTAACTTTTTTGGTCAACTTTGATCTTCTATTATGTGTTGTTGAATAGATATGACCTTTTCTTCCATTTCAACAACCAGATCAGGTCCTAATAACTTTCTTTCCACAACTTCATCCAAAAAAGTTGGAGTTCTTAACTTCTTTACATATAGGGATTCATAAGGAGCCATCTAAAAATTGGAGTAAAGGCTATTATTGTAAGAAACTTACACCAATGGTAGGTGTTGATCCCAACCACCTTTGAAATCCATAAAGAAAAATCTCAACATGTCTTCCCGAGTTTGAATTGTCCTCTCAGACTGGACGTCTATATGAGGATGATAAGAAGTGTTGAAACTTAACTATGTATCTATAGAATAGTGAATACTTCTCCAGAATGAGGAGGTAAACCTCATATCTTGATCAGAAATAATAGAAAGTGGTATTCCATGAAATCTTACCACTTCCTTTACATATATCCTGGAAGGATGATCAAGATAGAAATCCTCTCTAATAGTATTCAAGTGTGACAACTTTGTAAGTCAATCAACTATAACCCAGATAACATTATTGAATTTGGATGTTTGGGGAAGTCCTATGAAATATTACATAATGATGTTTTCCCATTTCCATTCTGGTATAGGTAATTGTTGTAACATACCCTTATACTTCTGTATCTCAGCCTTAAATTACTGACAAACCAAGTATCGAGAGACATATTTTATGACATCTCTTTCCATTCCATCCCATAAGAAGTACTCTTTTAGGCCCCTGTACATCTTTGTTCTTCCCGGGTGAATAGAGAATGAAGAACTATGAGCCTCATACAATAGCTCCATTTTTAATTCTGGTATGGGAGGAACACAAAACCAGTTTCTAAACATTATTATTTCATCATAATCATGGTTGAATTCTATAACATTTCTCACCTTATTTTGTAACTCTAAATATTCCTTTTATGCCTCTTTAATCTTCACTTGTATAGATGGCTGAACATTTATTTGAGAAATATAATATCTCTCGCCTTCCATTAAAATTTCAAGATACATCCTTTGGAAATCCATAAATATTGGATCCTTGGTGATCCTCATCATGGATAAGCTAGCATGATCTTTTCAACTCAAAGCATCTTCCACCTTGTTCTATTTCCTAGGGTGGAAATGTATTAATCATTCGTAATCTTTAATCAACTCTGACCATCTTATTTTGTGAATATTCAGCTCATTTTTCATGAAAAACTTTTATGAATAATATAAATATCAAACCCTTTACTATAAAGATAATACCTCCATATTTTTAATGCAAAGATTACCGCAGGTAACTCCAAATCATGAGTTGGGTAATTTTTCTCATGTATTTTCAACTATTGTGAGATATAAGCTATCAACATATCATTTTTCATGAGAATACACCCCATACCCTTCTTGGATGCATCACTTTATATCAAAAACCTTTCTCCACTACAAGGTAGTGTGAGCACAGGTGCACTGGCTAACCTTCTTTTTAGCTCTTTGAAATTCTCTTCACATTCCTCCATCTAAACAAACTTAACTCCTTTATAAGTCAACTTGGTGAGTGGATTAGATAATCGTAAAAAATATTTCACAAAACGTGGATAATATCCGGACAAACCAAGAAAAACTCAGATATGTGTTACTATTTTTGGTCTCGATAATCTTTCAATAACCTCTATTTTTGCTGATGCATAAATATCCCCTATCTTGAGATTATGTGACCCAAAAATGAAACTTTTTTATGCCAAAATTCACACTTGGTAAATTTGGAATAAAGATTATACTTTCTTAGGGTCTTCAGTACAATTCTCAAGTGATCTTCATGTTCTTCCTTGATATTTGAATAGACAATAATATCATCTATAAAGACTACCACAAACTAATCAAGATAGTCTCTAAAGACTCTATTCATTAGATCCATGAAGATAATATGGTAATTAGTAAGACCAAAAGACATCACTATAAATTCATAGTGTCCATACATTGTATAGAATTTCATCTTTGGTATATCCTCATTTTGATGCTTAATTAATGATATGCTGAATAAAGATAAATCTTGGAAAAGTATTGAGCTCTGCGTATTTGGTCAAATAAGTCTTCAATGCATGAGAGAGGATATTGGTTCTTGATAGTGATCTTGTTAAGTTATCTATAATCAACATAGAGTCTCATTGATCCATATTTCTTATTAATAAAAAGAATAAGTGCTCCCCAAGGTGATGAACTAGGGAATATAAATCCCTTATCAATATTCTCTTGGAGTTTATTCATCAATTCCTACAACTCAATTGGGGCTATTCTATAAGGTGTGTTTGAAATATGCATAGCACCCGATATGAGTTTTATTGAAAAATCGACTTCATGATTTGGTGGAAGACCTTTTAATTCTTCCAGAAATACATCATCAAACTCTTGTACAGTGAGAATATTCTTAATTTTTAGTTTCTCCCCAACCATTTGAGAAAAATAACCTTCATTTATAGGATTAAAGACCCATTATATGGAAGAAATTTATACTGGAAGGTTGTATTCATCCTTGCATTGATAGATGATCATAAATTGATCTGGAATATGAAATGTGACTTCCCTTATTTAGAAATTGATATGAGATCCATATTAATAAATCCAATCCATGCTAGGAATCACATGAAATTCCACTATATGAAGGATTACAAGATTTTCAGGAAGTACTTTCCCACAAACTTCAATTAGAGAAGAATTGTAAACTCTTGATGCAACTTTTGTTCTATTAGGAGTTGTCAAAACTAACTCAACATCTAATTTTTGAGGTAATACGGTGATACCCTTAGAAAATTATTTAGAAATAAAAGAGTGGGTGGATCCAGTATCAAATAAAACATTTTATACTTTAGAGTGGATGGTAAGTGTAACTTTCACCACTTCATTATTGTACTCCACATCACTGATAGTAATTGCATGTGAATTTCCTTTGTCTTTATACTTAAGTGTTTGTTGATTTTGATCATCATAAATAACCCTTGGATTAGGAAATTGATTGGCATAATTCCACATTTCCTTGCACTTGTGACATTGAAGTGTAGGAGGTTCATTCTGTGTAGCCTTTTCTTTATTCACATCATTAGACATCTTTTTCCCATCACTTTGGCATTCAATTTCCCGATGACCTTATTTTACACACTTAAAAAAATTTACTAGTCCCTTTAAGAAAATTCCCTCCATGTTTCTTTCCACACTTTTATCATAATGGAAAACTCATCTTCTTTTCACTGTGGTCTTTAGATTTTTCTTTGAATTCTATTTTTCTCTTATTATCAAACCCATAAAACCTATGGGTTACTCCAATATCTATATCAAACTTGAGATCATATCAAAAAATTTACTCTTAGATTTTGAAATCCCTTATGGATAATGCCCTTCAGAGACTTGGTTTTAAGCCACTAAAGAATCAATCAATCTTACTATCAAGTTGGATACTAATTCCAAAAGTTTACCTTGCATGTCTTGTAAAATTTTCTGCATAGGTACCTAAAGATTCATCATACTTTTTCTTAAGTTCAACAAACTCCTTCTCCATCTTTGTTTGAATAATACAAGGAAATTACTTATTGAAAAATAAGTTTTTGAACTCATCCCATTACATGGACTCAATTTCATCTCTTTGCCTCATATTTTTGATAAGATTACACCATTTATCATCTTCTCCTTCCAAACGATATACTTCTAAGATTAATTTATCATGTTTAGAACATTGTATAACTTAAAATATCTTTTTAGTGGTATTGATACATTGTTCAACCACTAATAGACCAGAAGACCCACTGAATAAAGGTGGATGTTTCCTTATGAAGGATCCAACAGAATGGTGTTCCCTACTTTGTTCATTTGGAAGTCTGGCATGATTCATAGCTTGAGAAAGTTGTGTGAGCATGGCTATAAGATTTTTCATTCCATCTCGCATAACATTTGGTTTCTCAGGGGGACAATCATTGCATTTCTCATCCAATTCAGCATTAACATGGTTCCTTCATGTTCCAACCATTGACTAAAACCAATAATCATAGTATGAGAAACACTAATCATAATAGGGAAACCCTTTAATCAAGAATAAAATTTAAATTTAAGAAACTTTAGGTTTTATCCTAGGTTATTCATGGTCATTTCAAAAACACTAGGATTGTATCCTATACTTAGACATATCCTTAAGGCGTTCTCATCCTAGTTTCCAAAGGTTAACTATACCATTGATCTGATACCAACTATAGAAACCTGTTCATAACTTACATTGATATCACTTAAAAATTTAAGTATATTTATTAAAACATATGACAAAACCTTGACAGGACCGTATAGGTATAGTGTCTTTAGAAACTGGGAAACACAAAAAACTGGTTCATAAAACATATACATTATCTCTAATTTATTTCATAATAACTAGAATCCTTTCGGGATTATCATAATTATTACACATCTTCATGTCCTAGGGAAAATAAACATATAAAAGGGTGAGCTCAAATGCTCAGTAAGGGTAAACAAATGAAATAACAATCATATCATATTCCTAAGAACATAACATTTGAAAATATTATCCTGCATATAAAAGATCACAATATCATATAGTGGGATAAATCATAAAAGTTAAATGTAATCCCAATAGTCATAACATAAGACATGAAATTTTGTGGCATACACACATAAGCATAGAAAATCATTTCATATTAGTCAAGGATCTTTTCCAAGACCATCGTAGCGGACAAAGTCCATTATTTAACCGAGTTCTCTCCTCATTCCATCCCTATATCACTGAACTAGATTAAATATCGGTTCCAACCATATCTATATCATGAGATATAAATCTTTACCCAATGCATTGTAGGGAGATATAGGTCATACCATCTTATATTGAAAACATTGTTACAAGTTCCACAAAAACATAGAAACATTCACCATAGCATAACCCATGAAATCAAATGGGTTTCTTAAACACCATTCCATCATAATTGATACAAAACAAATGGATTTCCTAAAAAACATTCCATCATAAAAACAAAAAAGTCTTAGTAACAATAAGGATAGAAACATAAACGTATGTAATCTTAGATGGAAAATAATTTTTATAAAACACTTGAGCTTCATTCCTGAGTAAAATATCCTTTCTTTTTCAAAAATGTTTTCTTTTCTCAAAATGTCATGCAATTTTAAAAGAAAATAATTAAGTTGAAAATAAAATTTTAAACATATAGAACACGTTTCATGGAAACAATGAATTATGAAGATGTAAAAACCCGTTCATGATGTATAAGTTAAAAAACATTCTCCTCGTACTTTTTCCAAAAGAGTCCAAAAGTACCTCTTATGATAAACAAAAGAAAGATTCCTTCCAAACCATGTTGTACAAGTCAAAATAGGTAAAAATGAATTTAAACATACATAGAAGAATAATACACATTTTATGAGAATATTTTTAGAAAACATGGACATGGATGATAAATATACCCCAAGTATATACTTACAAATAAACAGTCTCAGATAAAAAGAGATTAGAAAAGTTATCCCTCACCTTAGGTCCGATTTACTTTATATGTATCTGAGCCTCCTATATGATGATTTAAATAACATTAATTATTTATTACAAAATCATAATAATTTTTATGATAACATTTATGGTCATATATTTATCCGTTTGTTAGTAACATTTCATTGTTACTCATTATTCGAGTGTTAACTGCTTTATGTTCTTATGGATGTTTTGTCGAATAAGTTCTTATTTATCTTTTTTAGGTTATAGTTATATAATTTACAGCATGGTATTAGTATATTATATATCATATTTATTCATGAAATTAATTTATATAATCATGGTTTAATGAAGAATATTTATAACGAATCACATCGCACTGTGGAGACGGTATGTTGTACGTACGCATGAGCGACGATATCATTCCTATAATTATTGAATGGTATTTAAGTGGATGGTGTATAGTATATAATATTTATTATCATGTTATAATAATCATATATAGTTATTATTTCCACCATTATACCCATCCATGCAAGGTGATGGTAAAAAATTGATTACACCACAGTGTGGAGACGGTAATCCGTACGTACGCACGCACGATGATTTCATTTTTCATAGGATGGATAGAAGGTGAAATAGGGTTGTTTAATATTTATCATAACATATTAGTATATTAGTGACGTTGATGTTATTACTTTATAATGAAACAACTAAATAAGAGTAATTAGAAGAAGATTTTTTTTTAAATAATCGGTAGAAGAGATTACCTCTTCCTCGACGTGCCTCATTTAAATTTACTCTTACGGCACTAGAGTTGGTATTTTGAGAATAAAAGAACCTATAGAATGTAACTAGGGTTGTTTAAAAGATAAATGGGTAGGGTTTGACCAGGATTTAAGGCTCAAAATGGATTGAAGTGGAGAGGGAGGAGGTTCCCTTTTATAAGAGAGGAGAGGGGCACTTTAGGAAACTCTCAAAATGTTAATTTATTAAAAATTCAATTTCGACTAAAAAATGGTCCAAAACTTATTTAATTAAACAATGAGATTTTATTTTTCTAATAACCATCATAAAATTATATTTAGATAAGTTTAGAATATTTTTTTTATCTTTATCTTTTTGGTTTAACCCTTATTTTACCCTTTTTAATCATACAATGATATCATGTTATTTACACATTGTGGGTTAATGTAATTAACATATCATATTGAATGACCCAAAAAAAGCTATTTATGAAATATTTTTATTTATATTAACCATTTAGCTGAATCTTGCTATTTTATGTTTTAAGTTAGGAATTATTTCAATTTTGGACACTATTCATACTTGACTTTTTTAAAAATTTCTAACAACCTGATTCCTTTGGAACTAAGGCACTAACTCAAAGATAATATTTCAATATCACACATAAAATTCTTGGATGACATAAAAATAACCTAATTACATTTTATTAATATTTATAAATTCATTTATTTGAATCTCTCATTAAAGAGGTAATCACTACATCATAATTGTGTCATAAATAATTATATTTATCTAATGTATAAAAATTATAAATAAAATACCATGATGTATAAAATATTTTTATATTTCTAATGACAATTTATAGATATAGATATCAGTTATAAAACCTTATATTAAAATCGATTTAATAAAAGATATATGTTTAGGTTATAATTATCTTTACTTTAAATTAATTCTTATAAAATGTCATTTTCATATCCATGTGAATCCATGGGGTCCCAAAATCGACCCAAGGATGACCATGGTCATAAATAACTCATCAAATAGGATTAGAAAACGTTTTACGGTAGTTTTATACTATTAAATTATTATTTTGTTTACCCTTATTTACCTGATTTACCCTTTAACCATGGTAAATAAAATAATTACGGAAGTTACTATTCATAATGTCAAAAAATAAAAGGTACCTATTCAAAAAATTTGGATATTCTAATTCCAAATATGGAATCCATTTTAAAAAATTCAAAATATAGAAGCTGCATTAATTAATTTAAAATTAATCCCATTGTTGAAAAGAGAATACGGGTTTTAAAAGTTTAAACATTGGAAAAGATTGAAGTGTTTTTACCTATGAATTCAATGTAAAATTAAGGATAATGAAATAAATTATATTAAATTGAAAAAATATATTATATATATACTTTAAAACCATTAAATATTATAATTTAACCATATAAATTATCTTGATGAAAAAAGTTGTTTTTAATTAAAATTCTGCGTATTTTTACTATTCATCAAAACATTCATAAAAATATTAGAAATTTATCCAAAGTAAAATTTTATATCTTTATTAAAAATAACTTGTTTTTGTTTCCATATAGAAATTATTAATGTGTCAAAATCTTAATTTAAAATGGGTTCTCCATTCTAAGGTGTAAAGTTAACCTTTTTTTAGAAAAATAGGTTCATATATATAAAATATGGTTTTATTCATACCCTATGACTAAAATATCCATTGAATGAATATAAAAAATATTTTATTAAGTATATAACACATATATATTATTAATTTCTTTAACAAAAGTAATTCACTCAAAAATACAAATATCTAATTGATTTATTTTTTTCATAAATAATTAATAGCCAATGAATTCATAATGCATTTTCATAATTTAGTTATAATTATTCCCACTAACCTAACAGATAGGCTATAACCATAATTTTATATTAAGGGCATATCAAGGTTCATTTAAACTTACAATTTCCTGAAAATAAAGCTACTGAAGAATAAAAATTATTTAAATAAAATATTTCATAAAAATATCCAGGTGTTACACTTATGACCCCAAAAAATATGTATAAATCAAGAAAAAATATAAAAAATTAGATAGAATTATGTATTTATACCATCACTATAAAACAAAAAGTCATGAAATAATATGCCATCATCATAGACCGTGGTGGCTATCTAGAACTACCCTCCACAAATCACATAATATATCCCCCTTTTATATGCCATCTTAAAGTCAATTTTTTTGATTCCAATATGATTGAGAAAGGTTTGTGCTGTAAATGACACATCATATAATGATGACACCCAAATAAGAACTAACAAAAATTAACCTCTAGTTCCTCATGTTTCAATATAGGTGGATTTGAGATGACTAACCAACTAGAATAACATCTAAAACCAGCCTCCTATGATTAACATTATGGGATATAAGGATGTTCCACAACACCCATTCATATAAATTCTAAAAAATACCCAAAAAACACCACAAAATGACAAAAAATTCATACCACGACCATAAAAAACGTAGAAAAATCATAAGTGTAATAAAAATTTATAAGATTCATTCCCCATATATTGTATGAGTCCTTTTCTTGTTTCCATTTATACCCTTGATGCCATGAAATTCTCCATCATGCCATTATCAAGATTGTAGCGAACATAATGAATCTCATGGAATAAGGTTTAGTATTGAAACAACTCCTCCTCACCATGACACATCATACTGAGATTCACCCCTCTATTATAGTCATCTCTTCACATCACAACTTAGATGATCATGAATTGACCTCCTTCTACTAGATGAAAACCCTGATCTAACTCTAAATATCTCCATCCAATATCCTTCAAAAAACTCAAAAACTTGAATCATTCAATTCAATAGGCTCAAATTATTTTTCCCATTATAAAAATAAACCTTGTCTTGAAACATGTGAAACTTTTGTATCAAATTACTTTGATATTGGAGTTTCTCTTTAAGATTTTTTTATCATTAATGCGTATCAAATATATGTGTCACATAGACCTAATTTTATGGAGGATATTTTTAATCATTTATTTGGTCTCCTATAATTTAAAAATATTGAATTCAATGATTAATTATAATTTTAATTAATAATATAAGGAAGGAAACATACCATATTACTTCTTTATATTTCCTTCAATATGGATACATTCTATTGTATTGTGAATGTACTATTAGAATCTAATATTTATTGTTGTATATTCACCAATATATACATATTATTATATTATACAAAGATACTTTTATAATCCATATATATATTATTTATATAAGAAAAATTATAATTTATAAAATCATGTTTATGTAAAAGTTTACTTTGGTAATAGTTATGTTTTTCCTTTTTTAGGAATTATTTTTATATAATGGATTCACTTACTTATAGTGTAATGGTTAAGAACTAAAATTTTATTTCAATTTAATGCATTGGTAGGTATCATAAGACAATCTAAAATAGGTTAATGTGAGAATCCTTACCATTTATTTATAATGTCTTAGCACAAGGCTTTAATGGTATGATTGTGATGTTCAAAACTATACATTCCATCATTATGATATCAATTATTATTATTCCTATGATTATTTTTTCCCATTTTTATATAACATATAAATATAAAATTATTTTGTATTCATTTTTATGGAATCATTTGATTAATATTTCCAAAATATTATTTAAACAAATATTACACCATTTAGCTTCCATTGTAAAATATCCCCTGCTAAGCTTCTAATCTAACCTTTTATATTTTTTCTTTATTTATCTAGGAATCCGTGAAAAATAATATATCTAACCTAAGTATAGGTATGAATTAATAATAATATTTCATGTTTTATTATGGTTTATTTTATGTTTCTAATGTAAATTAATGTTCATGCGTATATCTAGTCTCTTGAGAATACTAATTTTTTTGATCATGTATATTGTGATATTATTAATTCTATAACCATTGTATTAAATAACCACCAAATATGGGTTATTGTAATTTAGGTTTTTATATTTTGTATTCAAGAAAGTTTATTTGAATCAAAATAACCAGATTTAAAAACACATAGATAAATAAAAAAACATTATGATGAAACCATAGGAAATTTTAGAAAATATTCTTGGATGAGTGGAATACATGATATTAATTTTTGAGAAATGAAAAATGATACATGAATAATATATTATAATTAATAGTTTTGTCCTATTTTAGATTAATTTATGTAATTTTTTAGATAATGGAACTTACTTGATGAAACACAGATGTTGTCAACACTTTTGGTTATTATAAGGATTGTCTTAAAGATACATGGTTTGATATAGATAGTAAATTTTAGTAATTTTGAGAGATATTATATGAAATATTTATGATATAAAACACTAATAGATATACATTAAGTTATATATAAATAGTTCAAGTATAAAAATATTAACACATAAGATTAAAATACAAAATTCAGTTATATTTATGATGATTTTTATCATGAAGGTAATGATATTAGAGTAGTTACATATTTCAATGTTTAAAAGGATAGGGTAATGATAAATATAATTATACAGTTTTAATAGGAATCTAATATTTAATTTCCTTTTTATGATATTATTATACTAAATATTATACTTATTATATGTTATAGTTATATAAGAAATGTTTTTATCTTAGCTAATGATTTTTTCATTGCCCTTTTCTATCTGATGATTTGAAGCTTCAAGCATGGAGCATGGGAACCCTATTTCTGAAACTTAGTTGGATTAATTTTCATGAATGGTATTTGGATTTCAATGTCTCACGTGCAAGAAATTCCTTTTCTCATCTCTGGATTCATCTTCATGGACTCAATTGGGTCCTCTGGCATCTGAAAATTTTGCATGACATTGGCATGGCAATTGAGACTCCGATTCGGCTTGACAAGGAGACTGAAGATGTTTGGTTTGGTCACTTTAATAGAATTTTGGTGGAGGTTGATCTTAGATCCACTTTTATTGACAAGGTAACTCTTTCCACCCCTTATGACAACATTCAAATTGACATCGAGTATGAAAAAAAACCTCTTTTCTGCAATGAACGTATGGCTGTTGGACACTCTTTAGAGTTATGCCAGAAGAATGTTTCTTTTGAGGAATGTGGGGTGAGAGGTTATTCAATAGTTCTCTGTCATAGGAAGTGTAAGGTGAAGAACTTGAAGTTGTAAAAGTATAATTTTCATGATGATGGTTCATTAAACGAGACAGTTCCCATTGTTGTTGATGTTCCAATTACGGGGAAATCTGAAACTGGAAAAGGGTTGCTAGTTGATGTATCTCCAAAGGAGGCTCATAGTGACCCCTTTAATACTCGGTTTGACAAGGTTAAAGAGGTTACTCTAGGATTGATGACCCTTGATACCTCCCAGGTTGATGTCTCTAATTAGAATGATGAGCAACAACATATTGATTTCCAGTAAGAAATACAAAAGTTTTTCAGGTTTCTGAATTACCTGAGAAATGGGGAAACATTTCTAAGGATGAACAAGAGAAGGTGGGTACCCTGACTGGAGTCTCGGGCAGTGGTGGTCACACCTCTTATAAGGATGCAATCTTAAGTGGCGCGAAGAAGATTACTGATGGAGAGTTCACCTCCATCCCCTCAAAGAGGAGTCCACATAAGGATAATTCTAATGTTCCCAGAACTGTGTTGACCAGATCATCGTCTAAGGTAGTGGATACAAATATCTTGAAAGTATTAAATCAGGATAAGTATCAATCAGAGTGGGAGTCTATTGGTGACTCTGATTATGGAAATGATATGTCGTACTATGATCCTTAGAACTATTCTTGGTGGTTGAGGGAATTTCTATTTGTTTGACCCCGTCTGGCGCTCTTATGTACTTTTTCTTTCGTTTTAATAAATGGTCAGAAGATCTGATTCTGGATGGCCTTGTCTGGTATAGTTATATAAAAGAAACCTTTTCAAAACATTAATTAATATAGGGTGTTTTCAACAGTAAATAGAATCACTACTTACTTTAAATTCATGATAAATTATATTTTATTATTATATAATGAATTATATACCTTCTATATTATCAAATTCAAATAAAAATTGATTTTATTGTTTACTGAAAATTTCATTATTACATAGATTTGATCATGTCACAAATAATATTTTTTCTTAAATTATGAACATATTAATATTACTTGATTATGAATGCGAAATAAAAGTATATAAAAGTTTTTCATAATGTCACATTCGTTTGTTGGTATTAAAATAAGTATATAGAGATTAGGTAGATCATCAATCAAAATTTACACACCAACACACACACATGATTTTTTCCAAAATAAGTATTATTGGAAGTGTTACACATTTATTAAGTCAATTATATTTTATAATATTCAATTTTAATGTTATTAAAATTATTATTATATTTTTTTTATATTTCAAAATTAAAAAAATCATTATAAATACAGTATTAATACTAATCTCACTCAAACTATATTCAAATTTTTTTTAAAATATTTTAAAGCATTATATTCCATAGATATAATCTAACGTACAATAGAGTTAAAACTTTTAGTAATGGAGCTATAAACACATTAAATCTTCATATTTAAAGTTATGTATTAGTATGAATTTTCAAATTTAAAAATGATTTATAAATTTAAATGAGGTAATTATTTAGGGTGATAATGTAACATCCCAAATTTTTATATCTACATATTTTGAATTATTATAATTATGTTATAATTTATTTTATTATATTTATATTTTTTAAAATAAAAAGAGTATATAAATATTTAATAAAAAATAAAAAATAAATCACAATTTTTATCACATAAGAAATGTTCTTTATTTAATCATAACAATACAATGAAAACAATAGAATTATACTCACCACAACATCTAAATATAGAAAAAAACATATATAAATATATAAAAACCCCATATTCTTGAAATTTGAGGTATCGTATTCTGTAAAGAATAACAAGGAAAAAGATTCCCTACCATAATAAAGAAACTAATAAAAAAAGGAACAAACATTTTAAAGAAACTAAAATAATGACATGAATGATTTTATAAGTTAGAATGACGTGAATTTATAGGATAAAAATATAGTTATTAGAGACTGAACATTAAAAATATGACCATTGAAACAGTATCCAACCTAATTTAATTTCATGTTAATAAATAAAAACTATATAAATATTATAAATTACTTATAATACTTAAAAAAATTATATTTATTAATATAAAAATGATATTTTTAAATAAATCATTTATATTTAATGTGAAATAATTTGTAATATGAGTTTATATTTAATAACTAAAATTTGAATAAATATTTAATAAATTTAAAAATTGATAATAAATATTTGGAATCATCATGTCAAAAATTCTTAATGGTGGAATCTTCAAAATTTTATAGGAAAGTTGAATTTCTAGGTGAATAGTAAAACATAGTATGCGTATACGGTATGTATTATGAATTCATTTTAATATAGAAATGATTTAATAGAAAATTAAAATTCTCACATGGCCTATTTTTTTAGTTAAAAAAATAATTTATTGGAAAATATTAAAATTAATTTTTAAAACCTATAAAGAAATTTACTAATATTAAAATTTATCTTAAGGATTTAAAAAAAATATTTATAAAAAATATCATATCCATAAATAAAATAATATAAATAGTTGGATTTCATTTTATTAATTAATAAATTTTAAAAAATATTATTTAAATATCAAATTCCATGATCTAAAAAATGGGCAATATAATGATATTTAATTTTCCACAACCAATATTTCCAAATCCAGTGTCTATAAATTATTAAATATTTCTCCCACATTTACTATAAATATACAACCATAATCCAATAAATTTTCATTTCAAAACCATTTACCATGATTATACTCTAAATTTATCTCTGAATAGTCCTTATAAGAATATTTTAAGGCTTTATGGCATTATTTCTTGAGTATTAGGAAACTATTTAACAATGCATGAGTTCTTAATTCTTTCTTTTCATTCCTTATGTCAGATTAATTTGTTATAAAAAATTTTAAACTCCCATTAAACATGATTACATGATTATAATTACATGTTATTATCATCCATTTAATATATTATTAATGTGATATTACTCATTCCCTCTCATTGTACTCTTTACCTAAGTTGTTATTATTCCAAAGGGCTCATACTTCTATCTTTTGATTTATTACTTGAGATAATAATGTTATAGTATATTTTATATTTTCAATTAATATTATCTCATGATTATAATTTCATTTTCTTATCATCAATTTTATATAATATCAAATATGTAATACTCATTCTCTCTCATTATTATTTTGAAGAAAGAATTTCTAAATTTATCTTTTCATCTTATACTTATGATTTTATTATTTTAATACGTTTTAAATTCCCATTTAATATGTTTAAATGATTATAGTTATATGGTACTATCATATATTATATATATTATCAATTATATATTAATCACTACCTCTCATTATGACCTTTACTCAATCCATTATTTTTTTGAAGTAAGGGGTTTTAATTCTCTCTATTCATTTCCTATTTGAGATTATTTTATTATACTCCCTTTTACATGCCTATTTAATATTATTACATGGTTACAATTTCATGTTTATTTATCATCAATTTAATATTTTACCAGTTAAATATTACTCATTACTTCTAATTATACCCTCACCTAAGATGTTATTTGGCCAAAGTAAGGGTTCGTAATTCTCTCCTTTCATTTTCTACTTGAGATTATTTTTTTATAATATTTTTTAAAATCATATTTCATATTATTAAATGATTATAACCCACTATTATTATCATAATATATATATATATATATATATATTGTTAATTATCTGTTACTCATTTTCTTTCATTATTCCCTTTGGTTAAGACATCATTACATCGAAATAAGAATTATTAATATCTTCTATTATTTTCTGTTTATAATAATTTTGAATTCCTTTACATTTTCATATAAATTTTTTATTATGAATCATTATTATAAATAAATTATTTTTATATTAAAGAATTATTACTATTTTATATCATTATACAATTTTTTTACTATATTATAGTTCCAAAATATTTCAATATTTACAATCTCTAATATCTAAATCCCTATATATTCTATGTATTTTTGGTATTGGGGATATATTATTTTTAAGAGAATGTATATGTTTATAGAAGGATAAAATTGATATATAGAGTTCAACCTATACTAGGTATCTTGTGGAATAAATCTTGTTTCTGAACAAGTGAACCATTGTTTTTAAAGCATGCTAACCCAGGAGTTTCTCCTTAAGGAAATTTTATATCCCTAATGCATATCAAATATGTGTGTCACATACTCATAAATTTTCGAAGGGTATTTTTATATCATTTTCTTGGACTAATAATATTTCTAACTATTATATTCAATGATTAATTATTATTTTATATAATTATACTATAAAGGTAACATTTTCTATTTCTTTATTATCTTTTCTTTGACACATATACATACCATTTCATTATGAATATCCATTTTTTTTCTAATTTTGATTAATGGATATTCATATATATATATATATATATATATATATCCATATTATTTAAATAATAGAAAAAATATTGAAAATTTATATATCCATTTTTTCTATATGAATAATTATTGATTACTTATCCATGTTTATGTAAATAGTTCCTTTGAGAGAAATTATATATTGTATTATCTATATATTATTTTCATATGATAGATCCATTGAACTTATTATAAGATGGATGGCGAACAAAACTGTATATCCCATCAATTCATCGATAGGTCTCATGAAACAAACTAGAATAGGGAAATGAGAGCATCCTTACCCATTATTTATGATGACATGGTATAAGGACTTGATTATATAGTTATGATGTCTAATATTATACATTTAATAAACTTGATATATATTATTATTATATATAAAATTATTTATTTTTACTATCATATAATCCCAGGATATTATATTCCCATGTATTCATTTTCATGGAACAATTTGATTATTATCCTCTTTATAATATTTATGCTATAATTACACTATGTTGATTTTCACTGTATGTTATCCCTTACCAAGCATTTGAGATCACCTCTTAAATTGTTTCCCCATTTAAAAAATAAATCATGAATATTGATATATATGACCTAAGTAAAAGCATGAAAATATAATATTTTTTCATGTTTTTTATGATGTACTTTAAATTACCAATATAATTTAATGTTTATATATGTATCTAGTCTCCCGAGACAATTAAAATTTTAGATCATATGTATTAATATTATATATATATATATATTCTATCACCGTTATAATAAATAAACATCTTACCTAAGTAACTAGATGCATGTTTTCTATACTAATATTATCAATAATCACAACAATTCAAGAGATTATTCAGATGGGAATCCAATAAATTCATGACAAAAAATATTCCATTATTCTCTCCTATAATAATTTATTTCTCAATGAATGTCATATGTATGTATAACATTCATTCATGCATTATAAATCTTATCTACCTTAATTTCCATGACATTATCATGCACCATAATCTATATAACTGAATATTACATGAATTTTCACTTTACTAAGTAGACCATGATCATAGAATCTCCAAAAAGCTTCATCTAGGGCCACATATCCATCATTTTAAGAATATTATTAAATAATAATAGATGAAAATAAATTAACTTTCCCACATAATCAATATATGTGTCAATAATTTACTATTCTACCTCTGGTTTTAGTTCCAAAAAAAATCATATAACTAAAATAGAGGCATAATAACCATCAATGAACTACATGATAGATTTCCCCCTATTTTATAATCAATTATACTCTTAATAAGATCATATGATACTCAAAATAACGATAATAAACCTTTATAAATTATAAGTGGACCTTACTCTATTTCATGGTCACCTTTGTTCTAAATATTCATGGAAATTTTAAATGATTATCCTTGATGTTTCTGGTTATTTTATATAAATATCTGTGGTCATTCCAAGTTAAAGTTTTTAACATTCATAGTTGTTATATATAATATTAATAATCAATTTAAGCGATCCTTCTCAGCATTAAACATATGTTACTATGAGTACTAATCACATATAGTTATTTAATTTGTAAAATTTCACTTCTCTAACACATAAATACTTATTCATGAACTCAATTTCTCCTTATAGTTGAATTATTTTTACATAGTTCATATTAAAAAGTAAGACAAACCAAAATTATCTCTCAATATCCCCGTTGAAAGCAATTTTTTTTAATAATTATATAGTCTTCTATATCAGTAACCAATGTCCTCTTTGAATTACATCATTTCCAAAAAACATATTCATCATCTTATCACATATAAAAATCATTATGAGGCTTAATTATTTGGAATTTTTTTTAAAAACATATACTCTTATCATAAAACATAACATATAACAAGTTTACATAGAAACTAAATCTACCAAACACATAACATTTAATTTCCTACCATGGAGCATATTATCACCTATCACAAAACTTTTACTTTACTACAAAAAATAATAATCTCATAGAACATAACAATATAACATATCTATAGAAAATATACCTTATAAAATATAATAAAACATATATCTATAGAACACTACATTCTAATGCTATAAATCATATGTATAAAACATATACCTCAAAACATCTCACTTCACAAGATATATCCCCATATAATATTACACATAATGTTTTTTATCTATAGATCCATAGAATATGTATTTCACAGAATATTTTTCTTTAATTTCCACTAAAAATTTGCAATTATCCAAAAAAAATCTACCAAAACTTTTAAAACATCCATATATATAGTCATAACGAATTTTTATTTTACCATATAATATACTTCCTGTACATAATGTAAATTGTGTATATGAAAAACATATTTAACTATAAAATACATTTATTTTAAGCTAAACACAAACTATATAACAACAAACATATTCTCATGGGAAAATTTAGGATATTTACATATATAGTATATATATTTTCTTGGAAAAATATATAATAGATCATTATATTATGAAAAAAATATACAAAGAAAATATATTTATCTTCTTATAGAACATATCATCATCTAATATGATTATAACATATCCTTGTATAGAAATATTCCCTAAAGAATATATAACCACATGAAAAAAAATCAATAACTAAAAATTACTCTAACTTTGTGATTGAAAGAATATTTAATGCACTAATGCTCAATGGTTGCAAAAAATATATGTATTTTTATTTTTTATAAACTAGTCTACAAATATCTATCTATAAATGTGTAATGTAATTACAAATTTAACTCAATGATTTAAGGACTTATGAATCTCATGTTTTCCTCATCTGAACTTATATTCAAAGAAGCTCTAGTTCTTACTAAATAAAACATTTTATTTAATTATAAAATTAGTAATGAAATTATTTATTATCATCTCTAAGAATACTTATGTTGTTATCTATGTAGTAAAAATACTATTTTTTTAATCCGATGTTATGATAAAAATCATTCTATAAAAAAAATTTCTTTTTTCTGTAAATGAATTATTGTTTCACTAATTTTAGATTCACTTATATCTCCTAACTTTTCATATTCAAAAGAACATTATCATCTAGATTTTTATGGAAGTTATATTTAAATTCATCCTAAATAAAAAAAAGTGAGATTTAAGGTTATTTTATGATTCATTCATTTCTTTTGATTGAATTTTATACAATTTGATTCTTTTGTCCTTAACTTCTAGTGGAACATACTTTATTTATATGGAATACTTTAGTCCTTATTTTAAAATATGAACTTTATTTTCAAGAGTCTTATTATTTTTTATTTTCTTCAATATGGATCATATATTTATAACCCTTATATCCTTCAAATAATTTTTCATTTGTAATTTTATTTTATGAAACAATTTCATACAATTTTGAATTTAATCCTATTGAGCTCATACTAATTAATGTTATCTCATTTGTACAATCTATTAGATCATCTATATCTATTTTGTTGTTGGCATGTACTTGTTTTAGCTATAGAAATTTATTGTTTTAGTGAGAAACTATCATTTATATTCACAATATTTTTTTACATATCCATAACAGTTTTACATTGAAAAACATTCTCATACACTTAATGTTTTAATTCATTCTTAAATACATTCTTTTCAATTTTTTTAAATCTTAACATTGTTTTGTATTTTATCATCAATTATCATGTTATACATTTTATTTGAAAACCATAAAGATAATTCCATGAGAAACCTCATTATAAACTTCTATGTATACCATGAAATCTTCCTTCAAGGCTTCAAATTCTTGACCAGTATAATTGATATTCCATTTTATACTTATTCAAACACATATTCTTTATCAATTTTATTCTAGAATAAAATTATCATTTAATTTGATTTACCTCAATCTAATTTTAAAAGATTTACCACAATATATAAAATTTTTAAACTATTTATTTGATAAAACTAATCACAAAATATTTTATTTTTTTGTTTCAATAGATATTTTCATTTCATAAATTATGTCAATATCATGAAAAACAAAAATTTGAACACCATTATCATAGTAATAAAATAAAAAAGTTCATTATTCTTTCAGATTTCATAATCAATATCATCAAAGATTAGAACCTTTATTTTCTATCTAATGAGCTTTACACCATACATCAGATTAAATTTATACAAGTAGTTTAGTGATAACCACATATGAATTTATAAATTAAATAATAACACTAATTAAATTTTCTATTTACCAAAGAGTTAAAATCATATTGATCTAGAAATAAATTTTATATAACTTATTAGTGCATTTGGAAATTTATTTGTCTATTGGGAGGGGGTGAGTGAATTAAGGTGGGACATAGATAAATTTTAAACTTTTCAATTAACTTAATCCATATAACTCATTAATATATTTGCACATATTTTAATAGGGGAACTTTTATGAATCTTTTTAATAAATCTATTTATTTTGTTCAATTAGAACCATGGATGCATATCCCAACTCACTCAAACAATTTTATAAGTGAATGAAGCACACACATTTTTTACTTTTTTTTACATAAGTGTGGATCTATTCTAAGGGTATATAATTTTTCACTAAATGTAATAACCCATGATTCCATGTGTTGTTTTTTGAAAATAAAATGAGATTTTGTTTTCTGAGAACATGCTTTGAGATGACATGTAATTCTGAAGCCCGGAGTGGCTGGAATGTATTGCTGAACTATTTTTTAAAGTTCATTAAATAATCATGTAAGTGGGTTTTTTATAGCATTTAAAAAAGTGCCCAGATCAAAAATATGAGGGCACTGTTGAACATAGAGCATCGAGATTCACCTAGAAAGGGCCTAATGTTGGCTAGCACGAGCCAATAGTGTAAAGTGGTTTTGTCTGTAAATAAAATAATTGAGTAACAATTATTTTATTTTCAAATCCTTATAACTCCTAAACGGTTACTCAGATTAGAAATCTGAGAGTACCATTGATCTTGTGAGGGCATTATTCCTTTAATCAAAGCCTAACCTCGACCGACGTAGGTCGAGGGTGAAAGTTAATTTTTGGAATTTTCGGTAGAAAAAATAAAATAACATAAAAAGTTATTTTATTATATTTTATTCTTTGTTATGCAGTGACTCATCAGTGTTGTGGTGAAGAGATGAGGTGACGCTGAATCCCATTAATTAACCTCATTAATGGAGTGGGGTGGCGATGCTGCAACACACATGTGTCTTCATTCTTTAATTATATTGGGGATTTAGGGTTGATGAATAACCTTGGAATTAATTTCATGAATGATGAAAGAAACCTCTCCAATGACTAATGCCGATGAATCAGAAGAGACATTAACAACCTTAGAGAGTGGATTCAGGATTGGAGATTAACGGATGATGAAAAATGATCATCTTTGAGCAATCACCTTTTCTAGGTAGGGTTTTGATTCTTTTCTGTGTGAATTTATTTTTCCCATTCTTTCTTTTAAAATTCCAAATATGGGTTAGCTCAAGAACAAGTAAACCCATGGATTGATCGTTCGTGTGGGATGGTTAACGATGTAGGATAATGAAAATAACTATCTTAGTGATTATTCCACCTTATTTTGGTTCTTCGTTATCTTGATAACAAGAATGAATTCAAGTCAACACAAAAAAGGTCCCAGATCATTTTTTGGGTGTTCTTATGTACGACTCATTCCCCAATCCTCTTCTTATGTTCACCCCGTTCATCATGGAGAAATGAATTTGGTAGTGATGGTATCGGCGGTTTAGATGGGACTTTAGCGGCGCATTGGCTCGCGGAAGCGGCTAGGTAGGCGATGACATTGGCATATGGCTATGACACCCAGTCACGACGATGGTAACCAGACCTTGGTGGCTGACAGGAGGTGGCGCACCACGAAAACAATAGGAGTTGCGGGTATGGAGGCCGATAGTTGGTGGTAGGCGGACGCGGCCACCCGACCACGTCGGTGGAGAACCAACATAAGGGGGCGACGCTGTTCGGGCACCACATCAAGGGGAGAGTCCTACAACGTGCGCTCACACATGGTCTAGCAGGGACCATGTATGGTGGGAGGTGGTCATCCTTAGTAGGCCACATGTTGCACAAACCGCACACTAGCATGGAGTCCGGTCTAGACCCAAGATGGCCCACCAATGCGGGCCAGGCCGGTGCAGTAAACCATGCCGCCGAGCAGCCCAGGCTAGAGAAGAGACTACCTGCCGATGCGGGCTAGGCCGGATGAGAAACCGGGCTGCGGGGTGGCTCGGCTGGTCCGAACTATTCTGACTAAGTTAAACCATACCATATGAGAACCGAGTCGCTGGGCGACCCAGTGGCCTGGACTAATGGTCGAATTGGGTTGGGTCCAGTAAGGCCTAATGAGCCAGGATGGACCGAGTCGGCCTAGAACCAATCGGGATGGATTGGGCCAGCCAACCGGGTCGGTTCATGTGGGACCCCCGGGCCGGGTTGGCCAAGTCGGTCCGACTAAGTCGGACCAAGCCCAAATGAAACCAACCACTTTTTACTAAAATTACAATATCTTACAAACCTGACCTCTAATTGAAGCGTTGTCTATGGAATTGGGACACTTGCGATGAGATGGTCGTTTGGGAATATTATAAGTAAGATTTCATGGTAGTCAAGATATGGATGATGGATTGAGGTGTAAAACCTCCCAAAGTAAATCACACCAGAGAGATAGAATCATATAGTTGGCTGTGACATGAAGGATTCGATGAGCATACCTCAATTGTCCAATAGATGAGCAGACCTCAGTGGACCAGTAGATGAGTGGAATTTAGTGGTCTAATTGATGAGCGGACCTCAATGGTCTAAAAGACGAGCAGACCTGAGTGGTACAATAGGCCTGCAGACCTAAGTGGTCCAATAGGTGACCTAACCCAAGTGGTCCAACATGAAAGCAGGCATCAGTGGTTCAGTAGGTGAGTGGACCTCCATGGTCTAGTATTCGAGCGGACCTCAGTGGTCCTGTAGCTGAGCAGACCTTAGTGGCTCATCAGGGATGAGTCCCTCAGCAGTACAATATGATTCATCTTTATGATTGAAAATATTAATTTCTAAATTTTGGGTTATAACTTGTGTGATCTGTCTTTGTTTTATGGTCTTTCAATGTGATCTTTCTTTGTTGTCTTGATCTATGATCTTTCTTTGTGTTCTTGCTGTGTGATCTAGTTTTGTGTTATTTCCTTTGAGGTTTTGGGGTCCCTTCTGAGTATTGTGTTACTCACCCCTACATGGATTTTTCCCTCACGTGTCGTGTATCATGTAGGTGATCGATGCTCCGATGAAGAACATGGTGGTCTGGGACCAGGTGGTTCCCAGTGAGACATGATCGACATTACATACTTATATGGCTACAGAAATCTACCCTCCACCAACCATTTTGATAGGTTTTGAGAAGATGAACCTTGGTAGCTATACTTTCCTTTTTGGTTTTGGGTTTTTATTCTGGCCCCTTTTACTTTTCAGTTTGTACTGTACCTTCAGTAGTTATCTCAGTGAAATTTGGGGTTTACTTAGTGTTTACCTTTCCTCTGTTTGTGTTGTATGCGTGTGTACAGATTTAAAGGAAGTGATTTCCCTTTTTGGGATATGCATTATCAGTGCTAGTCTCCAACCCCTGGCCTATGGAAGGCAGATTTGGGGTAGTCATGGCATGGGTCCTAGGAGAAGGGTTCTGAAAAAGTGGTATCAGAGGTAGGTCAATTCTACCAGAAGAACTCAGAGTCAAATTATTTTATGGGTAAACATTGTTAAGTGTCTTAGTTCAGCTTTTAGGCTAGGGAGTCTAGTGTTGGTGTGACAACCAATGTATCCATACAACAGGACCCTGAATTCTATGTTTCAACTCGGTACATGAAAACACATGTTTAATGCATATTTGATTATTTTCCCATGATCTTTTTGAGTCAGAGTCAGCTCACCAGGTATAATCTATTGGTGTAATAATTTTTTTCCATTTTCAAAGGCCAGTTTAAGGGTTCCCAGTATCCGTACAAACAGTCCCTGAAAATCCAGATTTCAAATTTCAAATTCAAACCAAACCATTGTCCATCAACCGCCATGCGCCACACCTCGATCCTTGATCCCAACATCACACGTCACCATCACTTCATCGCCAACACTGTATTTTAAACTCCATTACTGCATTGCCAACAATGTTTATCACACACATCCATCATTGCGGGTCGCCAGCGAGACCATCGGAAGTGTCGTTACTGGAACCTCCTCTACAGAACACCACCATTCATTATCACCGCCACAAAACCAACAACGCCGGTGAGAACCAACCACCAACATCGACTTGACAAAGAACAAAAACATAACTGTCCCGCGGTTCCATAACCGACTCGGAAACATCAATAAAATAATCTAGTAGAAACAAAAAACACAAACATATCATCATCACCACCACATAAGAAAAAATAAAACCGCATATCATTTGGAAGAAAAGAAACTGCCTGAAGGGAACCCAGTCTGTTGCCATGCACACCGACGCAACAAGAAACTCCAAAACAGAGCCTCATACGTAAATGAAATCACCTCCTCAGAGAACAAAACCTTCAGGAGCCAAGCAGGCCCCATCGCCAACTGAACAACATCATCACCATAGCCAGAAAAAAGAAAAAAGGATGAAGTAAAACCCGTCGCTGCCTTCAGAATCGCACCCTATGACCAGATCTACCCAAAGCACAAACACCTGACACAGAACATGACGGAAACCCCATAACGCAGCACGGATCCCACACTAGGTATAATCTATTGAACATGGTTCATCTAGATATCTTTCAGGATGCCTCCATGTAGATATCTAGCTAGGATTCTAGTGCATGACCACAAGTATGGTCCATAGAGTGATGAGGCTATGGTATAGGGACTATTTCCTGAGATAGTACCTTCGGGTAGTGTCCCAGCAATACCACTACCGGTTGGTCATAAGTTACTACTAGAACTATTGGTAGTGGATGCATAGAGGATCAGTGACTTATATGAGTTACAGTGATAGAGAAATCCTAGGTTCAGGGGATTGATAGATCCTTAGGTTTTTGAGGATTTGATGGAGGTGGTGACATGAGTCTTTTGATTAGTGAGGTCAC
Source organism: Viscum album (assembly GCA_963277665.1). NCBI lineage: Eukaryota > Viridiplantae > Streptophyta > Magnoliopsida > Santalales > Viscaceae > Viscum > Viscum album. The sequence continues at coordinate 268,914,967 of OY728164.1, read as the reverse complement.
CACTTAAAAAGATGATGGTTCTAGCAGCGACCCTTCTATATGGGTTGATGGGGATATTGTGAAGTTTGACCATACAGACTCATGAGGAGGAGAAACTCACCTGGTCTGACTTTGAGCGACATTTTAGGGAGGATTTATTCCCTGTGACCTTGCGATCTGTGCACATATAGGAGATGTTTCACTTACAGCAGGGCAACCTGACAGTGTCCGAGTACTCTGCGAGGTTCAAATATCTTTCCCATTAATCTATGGATATGGTGAAGGACCCTTTCTTTAGGGCCCAGACCCTTGAGTAGGGAATCCTATGAGAGATCAGGGCATTGATGACTTCCCTCAACATCCCTACGAAAGCTCGGGTGATGGAGTGATCTCTACTAGTGGAGATCTTCCTCACAGAGTAGGAACCGATGATGGGAGCTACCATCAAGCAACAGGTGGCCATGCCATATGTTGAAGGTAGCCGACAAATAACGCATAGTCCCAAACAGTCTATAATATTCGGAGGATGACCTCAAGACTTAGGGTCAAGAGTATGAGGCTCCCGGGGTAGAGGGAGTCAGCAGGGGAGTAGAGTATGATACGCATGCGGCGGGCAGGGGCACATGGATTGAGATTTCCTGACATGCCAAGTAGAGGACTGGAAGACAGTCAAGGGATCACTGAGGCTATGGTAGAGACAAGAAAAATGTTTTATGTCTGGTGGAAGATGTGTTAGAGGAGCAGGACACATGGTAGGATGTGGGAGTAGGTACAAGGTACTACCACCACCACCCCCAAGTTGTCCTCTATGGGCTCCAGGAGTAGGTGGACAGGGGCGAGCTTAGCTTCAGGAATTCAAGACCTATAATTCTAATTTCCAAGAGATAATATGAGGTATGATATGTTTCTTATCCATTTTAGTTTCAGTTCTTATAGACACAAGTTCCAACCACTATTTCTTTACCACAGACCTTGTTCAGATCTCAGAGATTTCAATCAATCCATTGGCTTGATCCTTATGATCAGATACTCCTACGAGAAGGGATTCAATGATCACACACTATCTCCAGCACTGTGAGATTACTCTTAGAGGTGAGAGCTTTGAATGGGATCTCCTAGTAGCAACGTAGAATCCTTAAGACGTCATTCTGGGTAGGGAATGGTTATCTAGAGTCCATGCTTAGATTGAATATTTTAGGCGCAGAGTGTGGTGTGTCTATGGAGATGGGACTGGGTTTTCCTTCATTATCAATAAGGGTGCTCTTGAAGCACGGGATGGAATCACACATAGGAGGGTGAAATGATCACTCATCAATTGGCTAGCATGATCCTCAATGCAGTGGATGTGATGATTCCACAATTTCCTACAGTCGTGCATGAGTACGAGGATGTATTTCTAGAGGATGTTTCAGGACTACCTCTTTATAGAGAGGTAGAATTCTACCTTGAAATATACCCTAGGAAAATATCAATATCTACACCTACATATCGAATGGATCTCACAAAGCTGCGGGAGCTGAGGGTACAGTTGGAGGACTTATAGAGGAAGGGTTTTGTAAGGCCCAAAAAGTTACCATGGGAATCCCCAATATTGTTTTCCAAGAAGGCAGACAAAATATTGAGGTTATTTATAGACATAAGATGCCTAAACTAGGCGACCGTGGAGAAAAAGTATCCTCTAATGAGGATTGATGACCACTTTGATCAGTTGAAGGGAGAGAGATGGTTCTCAAAGATAGACCTCAGATATGGCTGTCACCAGCTTTGAGTAAGAGATGAGGACATCTCAAAGATGACTTTAAGATGTCTCTATGGCCACTATGAGTACCTAGTAATTCCATTTGGAATGAATAATTCCCTAGCAGAATTCATGGAACTCATGAACAGGATATTCCAGCCATACTTATACTGGTATGTGTGGTATTCATTGATGACATCTTAGTGTATTCATCATCCCAGGAGAAGCACACGATACACCTAAGGATAGTTCTGGACACACTCTAAGAGAACCATCTTTACAAATATATCTTTAAGTGTGAGTTCTATATATGAAAGGTCCAATTCTTGGGACATGTAATATTAGATGCTAGAGTTGCAGTGGATCCAGCAAAGATCGAGGCAATGCTTTCTTGGGAGCCACCCAAGAGCGTTACCAAGGTGTGGAGTTTCCTTAGGATTTATGGGCACTATCAGAGGTTTTCACCCAACTTCTTCAGAGTGTCAGCACCCATTATGATGTTGAATAAGAAGGGAAACCCCTTCATGTAGACAGAAAGATGCCAGCAGAGCATTCAGCAGCTTAGGTAGAGCTTGACAAGTGCTCCTATTTTGAGGTTTCCAGAGGAAGGCACCGACTACATGGTGTTCTACGATGCATCAGTAAATAGGCTTGGTTGTGTCCTAATTCAGAGGCAAGAAGTGATTTCTTATAGCTCGTGACAATTAAGACCACATGAGTATAAATATTCGACTCATGAACTTGTGTTGGCAGTGGTAGTCTTTTCACTGAAGATGTGGCAACACAACCTTGTGGGAGAAAAATTCATCATTTACTCTGACCACAAGAGTCTCAACTATATCTTTTCTCTGAAGGATCTAAACATGAGACAATAAAATTGGATAGAGTTCCTCAAGGACTATGACATTGAGATAGTCTATACTTCTTGGAAGGGGAACGTGGTGGCAGATGCTCTTAGCAGGAGATCAAGTTTACAACTACTGAATGAGGCCTCGAAGTAGTTGGCCTCAAATTAGATATAATTTGTGGATAGAGATTAGGTTGATTATCTTTAGTTGATGGTAACTTTACTTCCACTCTTACAATGAGTTAGGGTGGCATAACTTGCAGATTCCAGTGGTGAGACCACACGTTCCCAGATGTCCATAGGGTATGCCCCTGATGGATATTCAAAAGGTGGGGAGAACATCATCATTTTCAGATGGCACACCATTATACCAGTGGTGTTTTGAGAGGAAGTGTTGAGGGTGTTATATGCATCCCCTTTAGCAATACATCCAGGTGTGGCAACGATGTACCTAGACCTCTGATGTTAGTACTAGTGGCCGAGGATGAAGAAGGTAGTCGCAGAGTTTTTCTCGAGATGTATCACTTATCAGCAAGTGAAGGTTGAGCACCGGGTTCAAAAAGGTTTGACACAACCCCTCAGATCACCAGAGTGTAAGTGGGATGGGATATCAAATGATTTCTGACAGACCTACCACGTACATCCATGGGTCATGATACCATATGGGTGATTGTAGACCAAATCACCAAGTCGCCCCCACTTCCCACCCATTCAAGAACAGGGCTCAATAGTGAGCCTGTGAAACCTCTACGTGCACGAGATAGTTCAAATCCATAAAGTCCCATCTACGATAGTCTCAAATCATGATTCACACTTTACATCCTAGTTGCAGAAGGTATTATAGGAGGTGTTTGGGACTTAGCTACGTTTGATTATAGCCTTTCACCCATAAAAGGATGGCTAGATGGAGCGGACCATATAGAAATTGGAGGACATGCTTCATGCTTTCATTCTTTATTTTGGTCACAGTTGGGAAAACCACCTACTACTAGTGGAGTTTGTGTACAACAACAAATACCACTCCACCATTGGTATGGAACCATTCGAGGCACTGTACGAATGACCATTCAGGACAAGGTTATGCTAGAAAGACCTAGAGGAGTTAGCACTCATGGATTTAGGGATGGTACAAGATACCAATAAGAATGTGAATGTCATCCAAGGGTTGATGAAGACTGAATAGAGCCAACAGAAGTCCTATGATGATAGATGATGGAGACCCTTGTATTTCTAAGAAGGGGGCCACATATTCCCATGGGTCTCTCCTCGACGAGGGATACAGAGATTTGGATGGGGCAACAAGTTATCTTAGAGGTTCATTGGACCTTTCTAGACACTACATATAGTAAGAGTAGTGACGTAGCACTTGGCTCTACTACCATAGTTAGAGAGGGTGCATGACATCTTCTACATATCCCAAATGAGGAGATACATGTAGAACCCTTCTCACATCATTGACCATGGAAAGCTGGAGACTGACAATGAGGTGAAATTCAAAGAGTACCTGGTGGAGATAGAGGATCAAAAGGGGTGGATTTTTCATGGATAGTTGATTCCTATGGTGCGTGTTTGTTAGCAACAAAAAAATCTCTAGGAGAGCACATAGGAGTGGGAGGCTCAGATTCATTCCCAGTACCCCCATTTGTTTGATTAGACCTTGTTTTAGATTATGAGGATGTAAATACCTAAAGGTGGGAGTAATGTAATACCCCTAAATTCCATGATTTTTTTTTGAAAATTAAATGGGTTTTTTTCTAAGACAAGGATCTGAGACGAAAAGTAATTCTGAGGCCTGAAGTGTATGGAACGTATTTTTGAACTATTTTTAAAGTTACATAAATAATCACACGAGTTGGTTTTTATAAATTTTAAATAGGTGATCAAATCAAAAATCTGAGGGCACCGTTTAACTCAAAGCATAGGGAATCACCTAGAAAGGGCCTAACATTTTCCAGTGTGGGACAATAGTGGAAAACCATTTTTGGCAGTAAATAAAATAATTGAAAAACAATTATTTTATTTTAATATCCTTATAATTCCTAAATGGAAATTCATATTAGAAATCTAAGAGTACTATTGATCTTGTGAGGGCGTTCTTCCCTTTGGCCGAGCCTAACCTCGACCGACACGGTTCGAGGGTGAAAGTTAATTTTAAGACTTTTTGGAAGAAAAAATAAAATAACATAAAAAGTTATTTTATTAGATTTTCTTCTTCATTATGGAGTGACTCATCAGTGCTACGGTGCAACGATGAGGTGATGCTTAATCCCATTAATTAATCTCATTCATGGAGTAGGGTGTTGATGTTGCAATGCGTATGTGGCTTCCTTCTTTAATTAAACAAGGAATTCTGGGTTGATGAAAAAACCTGAAATTCCTCTGACGAATGAAAAAAGAAACCTCTCCAACGATGAATGATAGTGAATCAGATGAAAACATCGACAAACTTAGAGAGAGGATTTGGGACTGGAGATCGACGGATGACATCAAATGATCATCGTAGAGAAATCTCCTTTTTATGGTAGGGGTTTGATGATTTTCTATGTGAATTGACTTTCCCCGTTCTTTCTTTTAAAATGATGAACACAGGTTAACTCATGAACAAGTTAACCCGCAGATCAATTGTTCATGTAGGATGGTTAATGATGCAAGATAAAGGGGATATATATCTTAGCAATTATTCCTCCTTATATTGGTTCTTCATGATCCTTTTAACAAGAACACATCTGTGTCAAGATGAAAAAGGACCCAAATCATTATTTGGGTGTTCTTATATATGAATCCTTCACCTATCCTATTATTTAATTCTTCCCATTCTTCATGGTGTAATGAATTTGGAAGTAACAATATATGTGTTTTAGATGGGACCTCAACGACACATCGGCCCGCAATAAGTGGCCGCGAGAGATGCCAACATCAGGCAGGAAGGGCCATAGCCAGGAGACCTGAGACATCAACAAGAGGTTGTGGAATAAGGACATGGCAGTGGCATAAGGCTGTGGTACCCAGCCATATTGGCGACACCAGGCCATAGTAGTAGGTGGGAGAGAGCACGCTGGCAGTGTGCTGTGACAGCGATAGGGGCCGCAGACATGGAGGATGGTGGATGTGGCCACCCAACCATGTCAGTGGAAAACCATCACAAGGGGGAAGCACTGGTTGGGTGCCACATCAAGGAGAGAGGCCCACAGGTCGGGCTGTGGTGTGCGCTGGCACACTGTCCAGTGGGGAATGCGTGCAGAGGGAGGTAGACGACCACAACCCATCGCGTGCTGTGCGAACCGGACACTAGTACGACGTCCTATATAGACCCAAGTCGGCCCACTGATGGGGGCCATGCCGGTGTAGTAAACCGGGCCACCGGGTAGATCGACTAGCAATAACTAGTCTAACAAAGTTGGACCAGACCGAATGGGAACTGTGTCATTGGGTGACCTGACGGGCTGGACCCATGGTTGAATCAGGCTTGGTCCAGTAATGCCCAATAGGCCTGGACAATGGGCTAGGCCAGACTGGTTCTACCCAGACCCAATTAGTTCGGGTCAGGTTGTCCAAAGCAGGTCGGTTCATGCGGGACCCCCGGGCCGGGTTGGTCGTGTCGATTCGACCAAGTTAGATTGGTCCCAGAAGTAACTGGCCCTTGTTTACTAAAATGATAATATATTTCAGACTTGGTGTCCGATTGACGGGACATATTAAGCATTGGGACCCTTGAGACAAGATGGTCCTTTGGAAATACTCAAAGTGAGATTTTATGATAGTCAAGATATGACCAATGTCTTGAGGGCTAAAACCTCCCGGAGTCAAGCGCACTAGAGAGTGGGAATCTTACAGCTGGTTGTGACAAAAAGGATATGATGATCAGACCTCAATTGTCCAGTAAATGAGTGGACCTCAGTGGTCCAACAAATGAGCAGAACTTAGTGGTCCAGTAGACTAGCAGATCCTAGTGTTCTAGTAGACGAGCGGACCTTAGTTTTCTAGAAGACGAGCAGAACTCAGTGGTCCAACAGGTGAGCAGACCTCAGTGGTGCAGCAGTTGAGCAGACCTCAATGGTCCCGTAGCCGAGCGGACCTCAGTGGTCCAGTATCAGAGCATCTTTCAATGGGTCATCAGAGATGATTACCTCAATTGTACAAGATGATTTAGTTTTATGATGAAAAATATTACTTTCTATATTTTAGGTTATACCTAGTGTGAGCTGTCTTTGTTTTGTTGTCTTACTATGTGATCTTGCTTTGTGGTCTTACTGTATGATCATTCTTTATGGTTTTACTCTGTGATATTTCTTTGTGGTCTTTTCTTTATGGTTTGGGGTACCTACTAAGTATTGTGTTACTCACCCCTGCATGGGCTTCACTCGTACGTGTTGTGTCTCGTACAGGTGATCGATGCTTCGACGGAGACCTTGGTGGTCTGGGACCAAGTGGTGCCCAAGGAGATGGGATAGATGGGACGTACTATTATGGCTACATACAACTACCCTCCACCTACCCTTCAGGTTGGGTTTGACCAGACAGACCTTGGCAGCTATACTTTCCTTTGTGGTTTTGGGCATGTATTCTAGACCCTTTTTACTTTTTAGTTTGTACTATACTTTCTCTAGTTTTCTTAGTGAATATTGGGGTTTACTTAGTGTTCACCTTTCTATATTTTTTGTTCTGTTCATGTGTATTGGTTTAAAGGAAATTACTTCCCTTTTGAGATATTCTTTCTCAGTTCTAGTCACCATACCCTTGCCTATGGAAGGTGGTATTGGGGTAGCCACAACACGGGCCCTAAGGGATGGGTTGTGACACTAAAAATATACATAACTAATACTAGACCTCACTAATCTAGTATAGTTTTAGGATGGACACTCTATCCTAGTTTCAATCTATCATTCAGTTTAGGGTCAACTCCCTACCTCCCCAATGCTCAATCACTTTTCTTTTGTTTATGGATGGCTCATTACCTCCCCATGGTTCACTATCACTTATAATGGTTGTCTAATATCCCATACATGAATGTCTTAAAAACCTATCCATGTAATATCACCACTGTTCATGACAAAACATGTGGGTGATATATATAGATCTATTACTAACCATCATTCATTAGATGACCTCTTTAACTTATCTTCTCTCCTCTCTCAAGATATTCAGATATCCAATATTCCCCTATTACTTAGCACTCACCCTAAATTCTTTTTTCTATTTATAATAATAAAATCCTCTATCATATATATATATATATAAATATATATATCTTACAAATATGAAATATTTTTTTTTCTCTTCACTACCTCACATTTTAATGTATATTGCACTAAAACCTACTCACTATAAGGATAAACCAAACTCTCATTCTCATTCCATTATCATCAATAGATTAAGAATCAATAATCATCATTCTCGTAAAGTATTCTAGATTATTTCAATACATCACATAGATTATCACATTTACTCATGATCCCCTTTATATGAGATTTCAATCAACCCAAACTAGAAAATATTATATCTTGGCCTCTCGTAATCAATTTTTTATATTATTCATGTATTCCAAATTACCAATATTCATTTATTTCCCTTGGATCTTAGATAAATCACACAACAAATTCTTTTCATGAAACATGATTTCATTAATTTAATAATATATGCATTATGATTTTTTGAGTATATCATGATTCCCAAATATTTAAACAACTCTATCTTAGGCTATGTGTCTTAGGAAAAAAGATTCTCTATAAAAAACAATATATTAAAATTAATTAATTGTCTCACACAGTAAATATATGTGTAAATAATTTCCTATGTTTTCTCAAATTAAAATTCCTTAAAAAATTCATATTTCTAAAAGATATACATGCAAACCATAAAAGAACAATACGATAGAATGTCCCGCCCAATTCCAAGATAATTATTCTCTTAATAGAATCAAATAATAAACATAGTGACATTTTGTGACCTATATGGTGACCTTAATTTATTACACAATCAATAGTAATATTGATATTCACAACCATTTCAATTAACCATCCTCATCATTAATGGCCAGTTATTATAACTCTCACAATTATCTTTTCTCTCAATATTCACTATCGATTCAAGTAACCATATTCAATATTCATAGCTATTTCATATAACTACTATAGTTAGTTTTAGAGACCATCATAAATATTCAATTCAGGATAAAATAAATAATACCAACAATCAGTTTTTACCTCTACAATATTTCACTTATCTAACACTTTGTGCTTTATTAATAATCTCCATTTCTATACATATATAAATTTTTTCTCAGAAATACCATAATAAAAAAGGTATACTATATGGATCTATTAATATACATTTGAAATCAAATTTTGAATATGATTCCAAAATCATCTCTGTTAGAAACAAACATCTCATTTATCTAATTTTGTTTTCATTGAAAAATTTCCCAATTTATGTATATATAAATTTTTTAAAGAAAAATTAGTTGAAGTATTCAATACAAAGCATCTACTCATAGATCAAAACTTAAAATAGAATATATTTACAAATAAAATATATCTTATTATCATGGAATATTTCCTTTATTTCAATAGAATATATTATTATATGTCAGAAAACATTTTTACATACTATATAATATATTTTCATATAACATAACTGGAGAACAAAATATTATAAATTATTATTTTTCACAAAAAACATAATATATATCAACAAAACATAGTCTTATCCTAGTATAAAACATATATACATATCATATTCCATATAACATCTCTCTTCAAAAAACTTAGCTCTATATAATATTACAAAAAATTTAGATCTTCATCTACAGAAAACATTTTCATTGTAGAATGTTTGTCTTCAAATTCTGTAAAAAATTTCATTCTATCAAAAAAATGACCACTCATATAAAATGAATATCTCCAGCCACACAAAATTTTTCTTTGAGCATATAACATATTTCCTATATATAATATATATTATATATACACATTAAATATTAAACGTGTATATAACATTTAACAATATTAAACCACATAACATAAGTGAAAACATGTATTTTTTTCACAACATAAAACATATCCCTACATATAATATATAATTTCATAAAAATACATAAAAAATTTCTTCAACTTTATAAAAAACATATTGACCAAATATAGCCTCAATTCATATGAATATAATACACCCTTTTATAGAACGTATTCCATTTATAATATATAAATGTATCAAAGTGGCTTAACCCAACCCTAAATTCGATGAACATGACCCCTAATTTATAAGGCCATGAAACATTGATTAAGCCAGGATAATATTGGAATTTTTTTACATGACCATGGATCAATCTTGGAAACATTATTGTATAATTATTTGAGTGGGTTTAAGATTTCCAATCTAAGACATAGTCCTGATCTTATCGAGGCACCATTTTTTAAAAAAATAAATATTAATTAATTTTTTTCACATGAAAATAATATATTATTTTTCTTTTGTAAAATTTTCATCCCCTACATACTTCAAGAAAAAACCCCCTTTTCATTTTCTCCCATCTTAAACACTTTTTTGATTTTGATTTTTTATTTATCTTATACCTGCGGTGTGGATATCCCTCCCTACCCCTTCCCTACTTCCCTCTACTATAGGTGATTGTTTTTTTAAAATTCACTTTATTTATTATTATTATTCATTATTTTCATATAAATTTTCATGCATTGGGTATGTCTCTCTTAATGGAAACTGACGATGGATTACCCAAAATTTAATGTCCTAAGCCTAACTTGGCTTGAACTAGCCTTTTTTTGGGTAAGACCCAATTGAGATTCGGGTGGTCTTAAGCATGATTTTGAGTCTTTGGGTCATAATTATACACTAAGTAACATATAAAAACAACAAATAATATATCAAAAAATGTAACATAACTCCAAATCCATTGTTGAAAACAAATTAACTTACCATTACTCAATGGGCGAAACACTTACTTTGATATGATTTAGTTCTTCCATGAAAACATAGATTTAAAGGGGATAATTATAGTCTTTAGATTCTTAGTTTTTTTCATATGTAATGTTGTCACTAAAGGAAGTGAAAATAATTACTTATTATATATGTTAAATTATTTTATATTTTATTAAAATTATAATAAATAATAACAAAATTATAACCTAGTCATAGAATTCACCATTTTGATTGGACAATTGATTGAGTAATTTCTCCATGGAATTCTTAAAATTGAATGTAATTTCATATAACCATATAAGGCTATACATATTTTTTAAAAATGAACCAATAGAGTAAATAATACATGAAAATCATTGTGTGACTCTTAGGATTAGTGGATAGAATATTACCCCAAGAGGGTGGTGAATCAGGGTGAAACCAGTTTATTTATATATTTAACTTCTTATATATTTTAACAATGATTTTAATTCATAACTTTTTTATTAAATATTTTATCTATTATTTCCTATAATTTATGATTTCACATATAATTTCTGAAAAGTAAATCATTTAAAATGGTTGGAAACATTTAATTGGTTTACCTACAATGTAGAAGTTATTACATGACACATAGACAACTTATTGTTTACATTTTTAAATAAATAATTCATTTAGAGTGATAATGTTTAGGGTGATCACTTTTCAATGATGTTAAATAATTTAAAAAGTTATGTCTTGACTCACCACCTCACCTTGGGATACTCTCAAGTATAACATTTACAAGTTCAAAATTTAGTATAATAAAAACCACTAAAGTGATATCAACTTTAATAGATTTGAAAAACATTGTAATAAAACATTATAATTACACTACGATTTATTTAAATTTCACCAATTAGTAAAAAATTATCTTTATTACTTTAAAAGTTTCAAATTTTTTAAGAGAAAAATCATTTCAAATGTTATTGATCATTAAACAGAATTTAACAATCCCGAATGAATGTTTCTTGGGATTTAACCATAGGTTTTTCTCCAAAGAACCAATCCCAAAACACCAATTGATCTTCCACCCTTATGATTATTTTTATAGAATTTTTAAAAAAATGGAAGTAGTAAAACAGGGTTTGGATGAGCGAAATAAAAATATGTAAAAAATGAAGTGCAACATAAGAAGAATGGTGGGAATTACATATGTAATTTCAAGGAGTGTATGATAGCCCAATCCATCCCACGACCATGATATTGTCCGCTTTGGTCCTAGCCCACATGGTTTTGGCTTTCTCTTGGCACTATCCCTTAGGAATCCCTTAGGGAAATGACTCATGATGGGAGAGGTGTCCACACCACCTTATAAAGGGGTGCCTTATACTACTACTCCTTCGATGTGGGATTTACATAATACACCCCCTAGAAGGGACCAAAATCCTCACTATCACATCAAATAGACATTGTCTCGAATACCATTCTTGGTGGCCCAATCCTGCTTACGATCATGATATTATCTGCTTTGGGCCTAGCCCACATGATTTTCTTTCCCTAAGCTCTATCCATCAGACATACCCTAGGAAAATGACTCATGATGGGAGATGTATTCACACCACCTTATAAAAGATTTTTTTTTGTGATCCTCCACATTTGATGTGGGATTTCTATAATCCTACCACCTTAGAAGGGCCTAACGTCCTTTCTAGCACATTAAATGGACACTATCTCTGATACCACTATGCAATGTCCCAACCGATCTCACCACTAAGACGGTGGTCAGACCAATCACCACTTGGCCTCAAGAATGCCTCCCATATGCTATAGGTGTCCGACCAGAATTAAGGGTATATTGGTGGTATGTTGGGTAGACTATACCCTCTATATTGTAGTATCATAGTCACATGATGCCTGATGGATAGATAGTAGTTATTCCATAGGATGTGGTTTTGGTTAGCCTAAGGGAAGAGGCCTTATGTTATGGTATATTAAGAGTAATTCATCCTGTTGTAGGAGGATCTACCCATAGAAATATATATCTATATTAGGCCAAATAAGGTTTTATGGGATGGGTTACCATTTAAGATCCCAGACTAAGTTACTATTATTTAATTTGTTATCACTTTTCATTTATAATGTGTGGAACACTATTATTTATTTTTAATTGAATGAAACAGATTAGGCTAGACACTATGGGTGTCATCCTACCGAGATTTATATATCACACCCTGCTTGGCACCGGAGTAGATATTCTTGATTGAAGATATTTGGATTCATTACTTGTGATATTATGTGTACATGGGAGCTAGGGAGAACATGACTGGGCTCTCCCTCAATATTCTTAAGGAGTTGACCATTGTGTTTTTTTTTCTTTTTTAAATTTGTACTGCCTGTACTTGTAGCATCATCTGGCATGCATGCATTGTAGTAAATTGGTGTTGGACCTTTTTATTTAGATATTATATTATTCTTTCTATTCATTCCTCTTTTTTTAATACTTCTGCATTTATGTGTTATTTATTATATTATAAAATAATTTTCTACTATGATCTAGAGGGTATAGTCTCTCCACCATACCATCAATATCCCTTGCTGCTAGTTGGTAGTCTCTGGAATATAGGGAGGTGCACTTGAGGCATTGTGGAAACTAGTCCAGCCATTATATTAGTGGTGATCTGGGTCGGGTCATTACAAAGTTGTATTAGAGCTAGTGCCCATTTAATGTGCTAGAGAGGACGTTGGGCCCTTCTAGTGGTTAATGATTATGTCAATCCCACATCAAAGGAGGAGGAGCATAAAACACCCCTTTATAAGGTGGCGTGAATACCTATCCAATAATGAGGAATTTTTCTAGGGGATGTTTGAGGACCAAAGTCTAGGGAAAGAAAAACTGTGAGAGCTAGACCTGAAGTGGAAAATATCATGATTGTGGTATGGACTGGGCCATTATAAATGGCATCAGAGGCAGTGTCAATTTGATGTGCCAGTGAGGTAGATGGGACCTTCTAGGGGTAGATTATAGAAATCCCACATCGAAGGAGGAGGATCATGAAGCACCCATTTATAAGGTGGGGTGGATACCTCTCCAATCATGAGGACTTTTCCTAGGTGATACCTAAGGGCCAAAGCCTAGGGAAATCCAAAACCATGTAGGCTAGGCCCATTGCTGACAATATCATGATCATGTGATAAACTGGGTCATAAAAAATGGTATCAGAGCCAGGTTATTTTATTACATGCCTTTTTATGCTTATAAATCATCATATGTCAATTGAAATGTGTAAAGGGAGTTGGAATTGGATAGTGACAAGTATGAGAGGCCTTTCCACATACTTTGAATTTAATATGTGACTATTCTAATGTAATATGAAGTTGGAATCCATAAAATGTTTTTCCTTATGTTAGATTGGGATAAATTAATATGCCTAACTATATGGTTTAATAATGGAATGAGAATTTTATGCCTCATGCCTTATGATATAAATGCAATGGGTGATTGGGATGAATGAGATGCTGATGCCTCATGCATTATATATTGTGAATGGTTATTCCATATTGGTTGTGGTGCCAGGGGACTGTGAGAGTCCTAATGAGAAGACCATGTTAGCTTCTAACCGAATACCCGAGGACCATGAGAGCCTTATGGTAGGGGTTAGACCGTGAGTGCTACCCTTGGTGATGGATATCTTTGTGTTACATCCCAATCCATCCATTGCTAATTTTCCAAAGGACAGTGAGAGACTTGAGTAGGATGACTGTGTGATATTCCATATTAAATTTAATGAGATCTTGATAGATCTTAGAGTTTTAACTAGGGGTTAGACCATTATCTTTTCCCATAGTAATGAATGTCTATGCATTACATTCCGGACTAGCTAGAGATAGAATCCTAGGTATATGACCATTAGGCGTTAGCACACACTTGGTCTATATAGATGGATGATATGTATACCTATACTATATATACTTTAATTATCATATATATGTATAGTTCTTTTTCAGACTCTCATTTCAGAAATGAGGCAAAGCTAGTATAAATGTTAGGTATCCCTTAGAAACCTGGATGGGTGTTTATTTATTTATACAGTTCCATTTATTAAATTCTCTCCACCCACAAATATTTTAATTATTATTCACTACTTGGTCTGGGCTTGACACCAGTGGGTGCTGGCCTACTGAGATTTATATCTCACACCCTACTCGGGTACCCCTGGTACCTAATTAGACCTTATATTTTTAATATATAAGTTGATTTGTTGTATTGATTGTACTTGGGAGTTAGGATAAAAGGACTCAGTAAGATCCCAGGATGCTCATGGAGATTTCCCGTAGGGATTTGTTGTCTTTTATTTATTTGAGTCATATACTGTAGAATGATAATTATTTACTACTTTTAGTTATATATCATCATTTTTTCATGAGTTCACTATAAAATGGCATTAGAATCTTTTTTTAAATTTTCATTAATCATCTTCCACTACTTGTCATTGATTTATTTATTAACTTCTTCTGCTATTATCTGTTGTTTAGTTTTGTTTTACCGTTGTTCTACTTTGATATGTGGGTATAGTCTCCACTCTATCACCTCCTAAGACCCTGAATGCTATTTGGTATCCTCTGGCATATGAGGATATGCACTTGAGGACATGTGACCCACCGGTCTGGCTATTGGTTTGATGGTAAGTCGGGCAGGGATTTAATAAAGTGGTATCAGAGGATTGGGAGAACACTGTGGGTGCTGGCCTAGTGAGATATATATCTCAAACCCTTCTTGGGTGTTGTATGGAACCTGATTAGATCTTATTTATTACAGATATTTGGATTCATTTTTTGTGTTGTGCTATGTACATGAGAGGTAGGGAGTTCAAGACCGTGCTCCTGATCAGGATGCTCGAGGAATTCATCATTGACTTTTAATTTTATTTTGTAAATTTATAATGCTTGTACTTGTAGAATCCTCTGTCACACATGCATTGTTGTAAATTGGTGTTGGAAATTTTTATTCAAATGTTAAATTATTATTCATCTTCTTGTATTTTTTACTACTTCTGCATTTATCTGTTATTTATTATTTGATAAACCATTGTGCTACTATGATCTAGAGGGTAGAGTCTCCCCACTGTACCATCAATAGAACCTCGCTACTAGTCGGTATCCTATGGAATATGGGGAGACGCGCTTGAATCCATGTGGAGACCGGTCCAACCACCATCTTAGTGGTGAAATGGGTTGGGATGTTAGAAAATGGTATGAGAGCCAGTGTACATTTGATGTACCGGTGAGGATGTTGGGCCCTTCTATGGGGGGGGGGGGGGATTATGGAAATCCCAAATCGAAGGAAGAAGAGAACAAAGCACCCCTTTATAAGATTGTGTGAATACATTCCCCTTTATAAGGACTTTTCCCGGGGGGATGTTTGAGGGACAGAGCCTAGGGAAAGAAAAATCATGCGGGATAGGACCAAAGAGGACAATATCATGATCTTGGACTATACTGGTCCGTTATAGAGTGAATCTTCCATATCATCTTAAATATTTTTATCTCCCCTAATTTCATTCAATGTTTAGACTTGATACCTCTCATATAACCATATCCCACTATTATAAATTAAAAGGAGGTAGTACAATAAAACCACATGTGAACTATCCCCCATGTTTTACTATAACCAATGGTGGCCTACATATCACAACTAAAAATACAAATCCCTTATAACCAAAGTTATAATTCCTTTATAATAAGAGGAGATCAACCTTTCATGGATGAAAACCAACATATAATTCCCCACCATTCTTTCAAACTCCCCAATATAAATGATAACATAATTAAGAGAAACATTTCATGATTTTTATTGAGAGAAGAAGGGATAATGTGAAATATAAGAGAAGGAATGACAATATATAATTTTAACCCTCCAAAAAATCACACCCACATCTCATCATGAATTTATAAATAATAAAAGAGGAAATATATTCAAATTCAACTACACAATAATGGTTCCTCCCCCTTAGTCTACCCATATAGAGGTTATGTATCTATATGCATATAGAAAGAAATATTATGTAACGAACCAATCCCCAATAACCCAAAGACAATTTATTATTTATTACATTGGAAGAAGATAAAATGAATTGAATCCTAAAGGATTGAATCATTTAATAGTCCCGATAAACTAGATATATAAATGAGTCCTGTATTGAAGTTGAATACACAAATTAAAAACTAATTTTTCCTTGAAAATATCATTATTCCCTCTAGAATGTCCTTTCATATCAATTTATGTATGGTTCTTGGATTCCTAGGAAAGGGAAAAAAATATGGGTGGGCTCAAATAGGGTTAAGTACAATGGAAACTACCATGAATAAATTTTCATAATCAACATGAAAAGGTAAATAACTGATCTCACATGGCATTTAAATAAATTGACTATCATGATTAGATAAGGAATGCTTATCATGGCAGGGTAAATAACTAAACACACATTCCATTCAATCAATAACTAGACTATCATGAATAGATAAGTAATAATCAACATGGAATGGTAAATAACCGAACACACATTCCATTTAATCAATAACTTGACTATGATGATTAGATAAGGCATACTCAAAAATAAAATATAAATAACTGAACACACATTCCATTTAATAAATAACTGAGAATGAAATTCATCCAGATATAATTTCATTGAAAAATCTCATGGATAATAATAACTGAATTATTAATTAAGTAAATTATTAATTATTGGATGTTATGATCTTAGGAATCATGATACCTCTACTATAAATACCTTTCACAATAAAGTTAAAAAATGTAGGTAAAAATCCATTTAATTATATGATAATAATTCTCCTTAGAAGACTACCAAATCATTGAGGAGATATATAATTCTATCCCCCACCAATATCTATATGTCTAAAGAATTACTCATATATAGAATAATATATTTAACTTCAAAATAATGTGAATTATCTTCCAATATCCATATTTATTAAAGAATATAGATTTATCCATATTTCCCCAGATAAAAAATAACTTTTACTATAGAAAAATGTATGTAGAAATGATATACAGTTTAAGAAATATAAATATCCATGATAAATAATATGATTATTTAGTGAAAATTTAATTTCCAATGATCACAAAAAAGTGAATATTTCAATAAAAAGTTAATTACTAAAAAAATTAATCAAGAAAGTGAATGTCAATAATTGTGTTGGTAAAAATGATCATAAAACATCTATATAAAGAATAAGGATGGTATCAATAAAACACATCCCTAGTAGAGTATACGTAAAATAAAGGGTTATTTTCCTTTATGAATATAAATACCATAAAAATTTATTTAAAAACATTCTTGAGGAAAATATCCATTTTTTACTTTAAAAATATTTTCAAAACTAAAATCTCACAAAAATATTTTTAAAATAAATTTCATTGAAAATAATCATTGAAACATATAAATTAATCTTTAAAACCATAAAAATATCATAATATTGTAGTGATAATTAATCAATTAATAAATTATGTGTATAAAATATAAATCCATATTAGAAAAGTGTATATAAAACAAAATATATTTAAAATTTATTACACACATAATCTTAGAATATCAAATACAATGAAGAAGTGATATAACCAAATGAAAAGAAATTAAGTTATGAAATTATTTACCAGTCATAAATTTTATGTCAAATCTCATTAAATAATTCAAATTTAAACTAAAAATATCATGACTTAATAATTAATAATGATATTATATTTTTAAGTGGATGTATATACACCATATAAAATAAATTAGGTGCATAACATCACATATGCCTTAATTAAAGGAAATTTAGATAAAATACCTTACCTCACGCTTCCTTTGGGTTGAACGTGATTTAATATATTTTATAATGGTTATAATTACATTATTAATTTATAAAAAAACCATGCTCATATTTATAATATCATATATTATGCACTTATAAAATTTTACCACCCACTTGTTAATAATATTTCATTATTTTCATTGTTTCGAGTGTTAATTTCCTTGTGCATTAGTGTTTTTTCATGAAAGTTATAGTTCGTTAGTATAGGAAAGAGATACATAATATATGTAATTATAATAATTTTATAAATATCATATTACACACACACACACACACACACACACACATATATATATATATATATACATTTTTAGAATCATTCTTAAAGGGTGGATATGGAAAATGAATCACATCACTTCATGGAGATGGTAGACCGTATGTACGCACGAGTGACAATATCATTCAATTAACGAGTTAAAGTGTAAAGAATTAAGATATATATATTAAATTTAAATAATAAATATAATTTAATATATATGACATATATTCATTATATTTATCCTTAATACATTACATGTAATGTGTAAGTGAAAAATGAATCACATTGCTTTACGAGGTGGTAGTCCGTCGTACACTTGAGAGACACTATCATATCTTAGATGACCAGGAAAGTAAAAAAGTTATTTGTGATATTATAATTTCATAATTATAAAAGTATCATAAATATCATATAATTTTATTAAATAAATCATTATACCCATCCTTGAAAGGTGGTGATGGAAAACGAATTACATCGGTTCGTGAGGCGATAGTCTGCCATACACATGATCAACAGTTTCATTTCCTATTTAATGTAATAGAAAACGGATATAGCTATTTAAATTAAAATAATATCATATAAGTATATTTAAAATAATTATTTTATTATATAATCGTGTTTTAATAATATTTTAAGTAGGTACAATAAGAAATAAAATAAAAATGGTCGTTTAAGAATGTTACCTCTTTTTCAGAAAACTTCTTTTAGTTTTCACTAAAATACATAATGGGTTGGATTTAATATAAAAAATGGATACAATATGTTATTATGGGAGTGATGAAGTGATTTTTTAGGTATTGGATGATCCAAATGAATTTCAAAGTAGGAATAGGGGATGAGAGAGGGCGACCTTTTATATGTGGGGGACAAGACACACATGGAATTTTTAAAAAGATTTAATTACACCCACATTTTTATCATGAAGAAAGCTTATAAAATGAATACTTTTAGACACTTAGAGGTTATAAAATTTAAATATGTCCAAAAATGGGTTTTTAACAAGTTGTTAAGTCATTTTAACCCTTATATTTCTATTTAAATATCCTGAGTAAATCCGTTTTTACCTTAACAATAGTAATTAATTTTCACTGTTTTTACTATTCATAATGGTAAAAAATTAAGTTGAATTATTATATAATATAAATTATTTGTATAAAAAATATTTAATCCATTTTTCCAAATTCAATTAATAGATGTGACCGAAACTAATTTAATATTATACCCACAGATGCGATGAAAAAGTGAATTTCCAATTAGAAAAATATAATATATATAGAATATTTTAATATAAAATTCAAAACTAAATAGATTAAAATGACCAAAATTAGTTAAATTTTAATATAATTGAACTAATTTTACTTTAAAAACAATTTAAAGTATAATTTAACCTTGAAAATTATTTAAATTAAAAGTATACATTCAATAAAAATCAGTATTTTTCACTTTTCATTGAATAATGAAACATTTCCAAAAAATCCCAAAAAAGTAACCAAAATATAATT
The DNA here is from genome assembly GCA_963277665.1 of Viscum album. Taxonomy (NCBI): domain Eukaryota; kingdom Viridiplantae; phylum Streptophyta; class Magnoliopsida; order Santalales; family Viscaceae; genus Viscum; species Viscum album. Next base: position 268,894,874 of record OY728164.1, on the reverse strand, counting down.
TTGATATGTTTATTTAAAAAAATAAGTTCATTTTATTTAATAATTTTACAAAAAGTTTTTAAAAAATAATTTTAAATTATGTGTGTAAAGTGTGACTAAATTACCTTTTAGAAAAATATAGTTTTTTTCGGAAATCATTTATTTTTTCTTTCAAATGTTTTTTATTTTATTTATAATAAATAGATTACCAATTATTTTTTTATAAATTTTTAAACCATATTGTTTTCATAATTTATTTAGTACTACTCATACCTTCCAACTTAATGATTAGTTTAATATGGTCATGTTTTAAATAATAATATTTTAATATAGTATTGCGATTTGTTTAAAACTGGTGTTGTGTGAATCATAAGATACAAAAGAAATTGAATTTATTTAGAAATAAATATATCATAACGTCTTGATATGTTACATTATCTTATAATCTTGTTGTTTTATGTAACACACATTATCAAACATGATGCTCCTCTTATAAAATCTTAGGGCGTTACAGCTTACATGGGAGGAAACAAAAAAGAAGATAAAAATAAGAAAAGAAAATATGAAAATAATATCAATTATAGGTTTCATAAGATAATTATTCCCTAAATCCCCACTTCATTTTAAATCTCAAGAATACCAGTTGGGTGATTAGGATTAGCACTATATAGTTTTGGGTTCTTCATGAGATGTTTACTTATGTGAAATAAGTAATCAAAATTGATTCCTTCACAATCAAACTTTTTATAGTAGCTTAAAAAAATAAAATAAAACCATAGTCCCAAATATGATTATTTTATAGGATATTGAAAAATTGGAATCCCATTTTATTTTTACTTGATTTAGTCCAGAATATTTAATTAGAATATCTTCTATACACCTCCTTACATGCATAAAAATACATGGCGCTTGATGAGATCAATGAATACTAATATGAAAGAGTTTTAAAAGAGTACAAAAAGAATCAAGTATATAATATAAGAGATATATGATTCATTATTTTATTTATTTATATTTTATAATTCTTCCTTGGTTACTCAAACATGGGGTGCACAAATCCCCATTCATTCTTAAATGGATAGTGAATTTTTTGAGTTAATTATACTCAAACTTATTTTAATATGATATAAAATTATTATTCTTGATTTTAATCATCCAAAATATTTATATTTATCTAAAATAATCATGAAAATTATTTATCTAATTTGATATATAATATAGGAAAAAATTTTAATTTGATGTAAGGCGCTTTACTGTATATTTACACCTAGAGAACACTAGGAGAATGAGTTATTCTATCATGATCCAATGTAACAGTGGATTTCAATAAAACATAGTACACTTAAGTTTCTATAATGACCCAAGAATTAATTTTATAAATTTTACATCATTTTATAGTAATATTGAATACATATCACAATAATATAACTTGAGAAATGTAATGGTTTTGTGTCATTTGAGGATAGATAAATAATAAACTTATTTCATGAAATATATTCAAAATATCCCACAAAGTTCTTCTCACATAATACCATTATCATACATATCATACTTAAAAACCTTATTCACAACTAGAGAAAATTGAATCATAAGAAAGTGTGTGCTCAGATTCTCAGTAAGGGTAAACATGAGAGATACCAATCAATGATCATAAGTGAGTATATGATAATTACAAGTGTTTGAGAACATGATCATAACTTATGAAAACATACCCAACAAGTCATAGATTATAAATCACAAGTCATGGAATAAGGATTTTTCATAAAAATATTTCGTAGTCATAAGAGTATATAATCATCAATAACAAATCATGAACCATTAGATCATCTCATAAGAATAATATTTTAGAGTTTGGCATTAAAATAGGCATAAAAAATCATTTAATAAGATAATTATTACTACCAAGACTATCATAGTATATAGAGTCAGAAACTCATCTGAACACACCTATTTGGGATGAGCCCGTAAAGGCCGCTGCGAGTTAAGGTTACATCTCGTCACCGCCATCCTCCCAGTTTCGCTCGGACGGCAGCAGCTCCTCTTCATTCGCCCCGGAGTGTTCATGGTGTGGTGGCTGATTTCACGTTGAAGGGTGGCCCTGATCTGGTGGATCGGTGTTCGATCTCCCGTGGTGAGGGTGTTCGGGATTTCTCTGGCATCGGGGTGGTGCTCCAACTCTTCCACGTTGTGTAGTATAGTTTTGGTGTGGCGTCATGGTCGCGGTCTTCCAATTCGGCGAGGGGGTTCTGGTGTGTTGGGATCGCGGTTCAGTTATCTGCGAAGGTAAGGTATTGATTTGATTCGGGGTCTTGTTTTTGTGGTGAAGGAGATCCCGATCTGGTGAATTGGGGTGGCGTTATGCTTGTTTTTCATTGGTGGGGGCATGCTCAGGTGTGGCTTGGGGTCGCGGTTCATGCGCCTTGTGGCTGTGCTCTGGTGGCGGGGGCAGTGTCCACCTTTCCGCAACGGTGGGGTCATGCTCTGGATGCGCTCGGGGCTGTGAACATCTTCTGCAGAGGCCATGGAGTCTATTCCTTCTTCCGTGGTGTGGACTGTGATATGGTCTTCTTGCGTCGAGGCCGCGCTTCTGATCCTTGGTGAACATGCTGGTTTCCCTTGGTGAACGCGCTGGTTTCCCTCGGTGAACAGGCTGGTTTCTGTCGTCTGTGTCATGATACGGCAGGGGTTCCTTGGCTGGACTTTTGCGGTATCTATGTGCAGGTTGGATGGTGGTGATGAGACTTTTTTGAGATGTCTATTTGGAGCTGATTAAGGTTTCGTGGTGGGTTGATCCGTATGGATTGCATCAGTTGTTTTGGAAGTGTTTCGCTGTATGCTTGAATGATTTGGCTTTTGAAGGTGGGAGGTTTGTGATTCCAGACTCAACTTTATGTGTTGACTTCAAAGTAGGTTTCAAAGATGCCAATTCATCCTTGTAGTGTTTTTTGGATTTGGTTGTTTGAGAGGTTATGGTTCCAGTCATCGGATCGGGCCTGAGCGTTGACTCCAGACACTTGCTTGCTGATTTACATTGCAATGATGGAGAGCTTCTTCATGTTCGCATGCTGGGGAGGAGCAGTTCACTAATGTCATTCTGGTTTTTACTCTTTCTTCATTCGAGTGTGAGTGTCCTATGTTCTTGATGTCATTGGGTTTCCACCCCCTTCATCCCTTAAAAGGAGGTCTTATCATATAATAAAAATTTTAAAGGCCTTCAGGCCATTGTAGAGATAGAGTCACATAGTGGATTGTGTTCACTCCCCGTTCCCATAAAAATAGTGGTTTGAGCCCCATAGTGGAATGTATTTTCTACACATTCCCTTTTATATTATCTCATGAGAAAGAAATCTTTACCCAATAAATTGGAAGGGTATATAATTAATTTCCCATACATAATATAATGAAAATCACACATATATATTCCCCATGATCCTAAAAACATTCATCATTTCATCATTTTTTAGTTATCATTTAAAGTCCATATGGATCATGTCGGGACACTAAGAAGCTAGGGGGTGGGGGGGGGAATGAGTATGCCCAATATTTTACTAAAGTTTACTTTATTTTACTTATCTCTTATTTCTCTTCATAATGTACCCTAGTTAAGGGGAATTGATATGTTGTGTGATCTCAATAATCATAATGCAGATAATAAAAGAGTCAATGAACATAAGGATTTTTACAAGCTTTTTCACTAAGACATACTCCTTTCCATGGAAAAATTCGGTCTGTTTCATGGATTCTCCTATCATTGTAAACTAAAATGATGAAAAATGTATATAACATGTGAAAAATTATTATACAATAACAAATTAATCTTCCAGAGTGACATGTGTTATTTATACCAGTACCACCAGTCTTCAATAGAATTATTTATAGTGGCATCACCAGTTCTTCAATATATATTCTTTCTCTACAAAAAAATATTTTTTCTACTTTCTTGTAAACTACATAAAGAACTTTATCAATTCTGGTCTTGAGACTTCTCTTCTAATTCTTAAGTTCCTGTGTTCACCTTCTTGATGAATTACCCAAAATTAACTCTATCTATCTTCAATACAAATACTATATCGGGACCTCCAAAGGATATTAAAATAGTGTGTATTTATTATCATCACTTACATGAACATATTTATACAAAATTAATGTGGCGTATGGGATCTCAAATATTTCAAGATTTAAATTACTCCATTCAAATCATCCATTAAATGTGTTTATTAAATAATACATTTTTTATTTTATTTTCTTCCTTCAAATATTAATACCTGAATGATAAGTATTTACTCACTCATTTTTAAATATGCCATTGTTTGTGGGTATTACAATATCTATAAATTTAACAAAAAATATTTGAATTGGTATTATGATTCCTGCATGATCAATTATCCAAGGCATCTGGGTGTCTTTATTTTTAGTGAGGCAAAGTCATCGTTCGTGTCTTCCTATCATGCAAGCATGAGGAATAAATAAAGGTGTTGATTTTTCATTATTTTGTTATTGAATCTATAAATACTTGAGACTCACCCATATTTATGTAGTATATTCATTACCCTCAAACTCTTAAAATAATATCAGATATAACTACACATGACCATCACTCTAAATGCCACAACAATTTTATTAATGCTTTAAACACCTGAAGGATTAGATTTTAATTCTTATCTACCTGAATGAATCATCAACTATGTTCCACCCCTTCCAACATAAATTAATTCATGAAAAATCATTTAAATTACCCAAAGAATATTGGGAATCTTTTTCATCATGTAGTATGACAAATAACCATACTTATCATTATGTTATAAATACTCAAAGATTTGTGCTTTCCTATTCATTTGATCTCAATGCATAAAAGTGTAACTTCATGAATGTAAAATTATATTATATGTACTAGTGAAATAATCTAATATTTATATATTTCAAGGAAGTTTTCTTCATTAAGGGAACATCACACTCGGTTTCCTATTATTCATACATATCCATGCATGAATATTGTTCGTGGCATGATCTTAGATCTTTCTTGGATCACAAGTGTTAGGCATGGAATTTTTTTGACATGAGGTGGATCATACATGTGTTCTATAGCTCGAAAACGGTGGATAGACCATGATACATAGAATCCTCAATCAAGGTTAGATGAATATTATGTAGATCCCTTTGTCAGATGACCCAGATCATCCATATTGTGCATCCATGATTCTATCCATGTTTTTTTAAAGTGAATGAATAGTTATGCTTTTCTAGTGTCCCACATTAGTTCCTTCAATTGATGGGGACATGGTATAATAATAAAATACTACCCTTGGGTAACTATAAATATCAATCCCTCCATTGGAACTGACCCGTTCCGGCTCTCCCTACCACCATGCCGCCCTACATGGTGGCACCACCACTACTCCTCCCATGCGCTCAATGTATGGGAGCACTCATCTCTCTAAGACTGATACATGGGCCGACTAGTTTTCTTCCTATGGGATTTACTGGGATGTTCCCTTAGTAATGGTAGAATCTTATCCCATATATTACTTTGTTGAACTAGTTTAAGAAGGCCTATGGGTTGGCCATTTTTTTACAAAGGCCAAAAAAATATTTCTATAAACATAACTTGTCCAATAAAATACCCAAGATTCTTCAAGTCTTTCCTCAATAATTTTCCAAAAATTTCTATTATTCTCCTTCTATTAAAAACATTATGCAGAATATATAAATATATTTTTGTATAGAATTATAAAACTTTTCTTCAGTTCAGGAAAACCAATATTTGAATGGACTATATTTTTCATATGATATTAAAATCATCATGCACTAATATTTAAATTATATGTCCTTATTCAATTCCCCTTCATGAAATTTAATTTAATTTCATGGAAATATTCAATTCTCATCTAATAAAATATATTTCATTGAATTCGTCTTCATTTTTTTTGTAAACAAAGTGTCAACAATGACACAAGTCTTTGAACTTAAGATCACTTCCAAAATCCTCATGGTTATTCCATATTTCTCTTTCTATGATTAAAAACTAATCATATAAGACTTGATCATATGTTTAATTTTGATTTATTATTATATATTAAAAAAATATAACTATGATCATCAACCATCGACATGATCTTTTCAATCTCCCCCACTAGCTTTGTTGTTAATAGAATTTCCATAAATTCAATTTCCCTTCTCCACCTTATTGAAAATAAATTTAAAGGATTAATGTATGTATTTTCTTATTCGTTTCATGGTATTTGTAAATCAATTATATTTTTTTTGTTAAAGAATAATGGTACCACATGTTTAAGTTAGAAAAGTTCCTTTAGTTGGCGAACTCTATCTCTAAGTGGGCTATCCTAGTGTAGAAAACAAGTGAGATACAACCAATATTGTCTATGTTATCCATTAACAATCATGCATGTGATATAATGTACTTAACTTATTTAATTACCATTATGGGGGTTTTATAAAATAGATTTATCAATAAATATATTCTCTGACACAGTTTAGTAAACACGTAAAAAATTTCAAGTGAAAAAATATTTTACTCCCCAATTCTATGAGCTTACTCATGAACTGACACTCCCATTTGATATACATATTTGATGTAATCAAGAAAATAGATATAAGTGTAATTGGGTTACCTCTATTTTCAACTTATATATATATGATTAGATCTTTAATATATATTAATGAAAAAAGTATTCATAGAATCTACATTATGTTTCATCCTCCCCAAGGGGTGCACTAAATTAATTCTAAATAGTACATAGTTTCATCAGATTGCATTTTATGTGTTGATGATCCACCATTGCGGAAAAAATTAAAATTTTAATAAGAAATTTAATAATTATTTCAACTAGTTTTATTCCACTTTTTTTTATTTCTCATTTTTAAAATAAAATTCACCTTCAATTACAATCAAATTAAGCAAAAAATTACAAAACAAGAATATGGAATAAGGTGAGAAAATTATGATCTTAATAAAATAAATAGAGTTGATAATTTTATATCAACCTAGAGACTACTTTTCTAATAGCTAGAAAGTGTATGGTACTCTTCATGAATAGTATGGACTCTTTTCTTTCATTCACCTTCACCCTTTTTGGATTATTCATCTCCAAAAATGAAAATAATGTAATAGGTTCCCTTGATGCTTGTTTTTCTATCTTGGGAATATATTTTTGAGTAGGAAGAAGAATCATGTAGTTTATTGCTTTATGTCTAGTCTGATTGCACCTTCCATAAAATTTTTGTGAGAAACTTGAGTTGTTATTTTTTTCACCCTCTAATAAAATTAAAATTCTTATTGATGTAGAAAAATATGTGTTTACTTTTCCTTTTATCTAGCCAATTATTCATCTTCATTTTTTTTCATTTCTTTAACTTTATGAAATTTTTCAGGTAAGAAGACCAAGAAATGTTTCATATTATATTCTCTTTTAGAGTTTCCACATGACTTCTTAAATGTTTTTTAGGTACCTTTATTGTGTATCATATTAAAATATTATTCCAGAATATCTTTATTGAATAAAATCTTCTTATTTCTTGCATGGATTGATTTTTTATTGATTTTATATTACTAATATTAATTTCCTTTGATTGTTTTCATTAGCCTATGGTATTTCCTAAATTTCCATTAAAGAAGAATGTTTTCTTGGTTGACATGAAATTATTCCATAATTTATTTATCACCATAGGTTTATAGTTCTATTTTATTTCTCACCTATTTCTTTTGTACTGGTTTCTTTATTTTTCCAACTTTAGTTATATTAAATGTAGGACTTCATTAGTTTTCCAAAAATATCATGTTATTCAAATATTTTTAAGTCTAATGCCCCTTACAATAAAACCAAAAATATCCAACGAATCTCCTTGTTTTACTTGTAGTACTAGTCTAGCTGCATTTAGATCATTATTGTTTATAGGTTAGTATTTACATATTTGGAGCAACATTTTGGGATTTATTTTTTTAGATATTTCTAATATAGACCCTTGGTGTTTTGGTGGATGCATTTTTATTTTTATTAACCCAAATTTTCCTAGATTTTGTATTTGAACATGTACTAACAGATGATGCTACATTAGAAAAAAAACATAATTAATTGGGTTATGAGTTACCTTCTTCAATGATTTTGTAGTTTTTTTATCAAAAAATTACTTTGAGATATTATTTCTACAAATATGAGCCTCTTTAGAGACATGATTCATATAAATAGGTTGAATTCAAAAGTACCTTCTTGGAGGATGAATATATTTATACTTTTTGGGTGGTATATTTATTTTTTTCAGAAATTTGGGAAGTTTCGACATTTTCATATTTCAAATTTCTCAATTACACATTTATTTAAAGAAATTTAATGTTGAGGGAAATTTTTTAATTTTTAATTTATGTTAGTCTACATTACCATTAAATTTTCATCTTTTTAATCTGATATTCATGCTATTTAGAACCTTTAATCACAAATTTGTAAGGGTATTTGATTATTCTATATTTAACTATCAACTGGGCTTCCTTGAAACTATTAATAGCTTTATGTGATTCTTCTAAATTAAGGATCTTATGAATATATTATTCATTAATATTGGAATTTTATTTCATTAACATGTCAAATATTTGAACTTACACATTTTTTGTTCAATATGAACTTCTATGAAATTCATGAAATCATTGAACGATGTTTCAAGAGCATGGATTACTTTACCCAAAACAAATTTACTTACTATGATATCATAAAAATGAAATTGAAATTCTTCTTAGATTAATGAAATATTTTAATTTCAAAGGGTCACAAATTTTTATTTTTCTTAAATGAGGTATATGAGATCATTTAAACCTTTTAATTTCTTAACAAGTACATCCTCCTATATATTAATTTCTTATTCAAGTTGTTCTCTATTATAAAAAATATCATTGAAAGAAAAAATTATATATAAAATCACTTATTAAAGAAAATATTTCTTATATCCTATAAACTGAGAGTATAAGGATTCAATTAATTTGATTTATTAAAATTTATTAAAATCTTTACATCTTGTGTAATTTTCTTAAAAAAGATCATTGTTAACTGATTTAACAAGAGAATATTCATCATTTTCTGATTTCATTTATATTTCAATCATTCTCTTTGGTTTTTTATTCTTCTTATTTTTTAAAGTATTATCAAAGTCATTCATGTATTATTTAACAAGAGTAGAGAAAATGTCTTCCACTTGAGTTACTTTAGAATCAACTTAAAATATACATTTCCTATAATTATTATAAAAACATATGGGGATAGAGACTTTTTTCTAGTCAGAGGTAGGAATATGCTCTGATACCAGTTGTAGAGAATAGATAGATCATTTAGGGACATTGAGAGGGAGTTTGAATCAATGTACCAAAAATTTTACCAAAATTTACTTTATTTTAGTTAGACCCTCTATCTCTCAAACCTCCTCCTTGGTTAAGAGGAATGATTTTTTTCACTCTTGAAAATCATAATGTAGATAATAAAAGAGACAACAACACAAAAAGGTTTTTTATAAGGTTCGGTACTAAGACCTAATATATACCATGAGTAACCTATGGTTATTTCATATATTCTCTTATCATTGTAAATTTAAATGATTAAAAACATGTATAACTAGATCACAATGATAATACAGGAATGAATTTATCTTCCTAAGTGAATGGAGTTATTTATATAGGTACCACTAGTCTTAAATGAAACTGTTTATACTGGAACCACTATTTTTTCAAGAGATATTCTTTATAAAAAAAATATTATTGTGCCTCCATTTTGAACTTCATCAGTAACTTCAAAAATGATGGACTTGAGACACAACTTCAAATTCTTGGGTTCATTTTATCACCTTTTAATGAATTACCTAATTTTGACTACTTCTGTATTTAATAAAAAACTACATCGGGATATCCAAATAATATTTCAATGATGTGTATTTCTTCTCATCACCTACTTGCACTAGTTAAATAAAAAAATGTGGTGCATGATATATCAAATATTTCATTATTTAAATTATTCAATTTAAATCCTCCAATAAATGTGTTTATTAATAAACAAATTTATTCTTTTCTTTTCTTCCTATAAATATTAATACCTGAATGGTATGTATTTACTCACTGATTTTTGAATACCCAATTATTTATGGGTATTACCATCCCCAAGAAGTGCACTAAGAATACACAAAATGGTATTATGAGTCATGCATCCTCAATCACCTGAGGCATTCAGGTGACATCACTTCTAACATGGAAAAGTCATCAGCTATGAATCCTTGTCATGAAATCATAATGAATACCCAAAGGTATTGTGTCTTCCATATTTTATTCTTAAGGCTATTAATACCCATGAATCATCCCTTATTTGTGCATTATATTAATTCACTTCAAACTATCAAATAATATCAAGTATAACTACACACGTCGATCAATCTAAATTCCACAAAAATATTCCTCATGATTTAAACACCCCAAGGATTCAGGTTAAATTATTCTCTATGCGAATGATTCATTAAAAACGTTCCACCCCTACCTACATGCATTAATGCATGAAAACTAATTTAAATTACTAGAAGAATATCTAGTATCTATTTATTCACATGGTTTGAAAAATACCAGTACTTCTCATTATGCTATAATTGCCTAACGACTCATGCTTTCCTCTTCATTCCATCTTGATTCATGCAAGTGTAAGTGCATGCATGTGAAATTATCATAGATGTACCACTGAATTAATTCAGTATTTATCTAAATACATGAGGCTATATTCATTAAGAGAACATCACACTTGGATTCCGACTATTCGTGCATTTCTATGCATGAATATCACGCATGATATGTTCTTGGATCTTGCGTCGATCACAGGTGTTATATGTGACCATCCTTTGATATGTGGTGTCTCTTCCATGAGTTACACAACTAAAAAAAGGAAGAAAAACCATGCTGTATAGAAACCTCAAGTGAGGCTAGAGGAATTCAACACAACTCCCTCGATCAAATGGACCAGATCATCCAGATTATGTGACTGTGGTTCTGTTCGTGTTTCATTAAAGTAAACGAATAGTTCCACTTTTCTCGTGTCCCACATCAGTTCCATCGTATTTTGGGTCCATAATATAAAAATCAACCATTGGAATTGAATGGGAATAAATCATGATCCCCCACTGGTACTGCCCCATGTCGACTCTCCCTGCCTCTATACCACAACACATGGTTGAACCGCCACTACTCCTATCATGTGCTCTGTGTGTGGTTTCACTCTTCTCTCTGACCCTTATACATTTTCTATCCCCTGTTCCACCTGTGGGATTTCCTGATTTGGTTCCCTTAGGTTTGGTATACTCTTGTCCCATATATTCATTGGATGATCTAGTCTAGGCTGGATCATGGGTTGGCAATATTTTTTTTCCAAAGGCCAACAACATATTTCAATAAACTTACCCTGGACAATTAAATTCCAAATATTATTCAAGTATTTCCTCAATAATTTTCCAAGACTAATCTTCATCTTCTTATATTAAAAATTTTATTAAAAATATATAATAATAATTTTTCATAGCATTAGAAACCTTTTCTTTACTTAATGAAAACCAATATTTTCATAGATGATCTTCTTGATATGATCTTCAAATAATCATGTTGTAATACTAAAATTAAAAGGAATTATTTAACTCCACTTATTGAAATTCCCTTTAACTTTCATGGAAATATTTAATCCTCATGAAATAAAAGATATTTAATCAACTTATTTATCTTTAATTTGTAGTAAATAAAGTGTCAATAATGACACAAATCTTGGAACTTAAGATCACTTCCACAATAGTCATAGTTATTACATATTTATAATTATATGATTAAAGAATAATCATAGAGGAATTCATCATACATTTACCTTTTATTTATTCATATATATTGAAAAAAAATAAAACTATGATCATCAACCATCCACATGGGATTTTAATAACCTGTGGGAAAGGAACGAGTTTCATGAAAATATTCTTAAAAAATCATTACCATAATCAATATTGAGGAATAAATTCAATAGTATCATAAGATAATATCCCTAATAAATTATAAAAATACTTTAAGGATATGTAAATAGATTAAAAATACTTTTATTAAATTATTATAAATATGTCTTGAAAATAAGAGAAATCATCCTTTTCTTTTGGAAACTTTCTAAAACTAAAAATTGAAAACAAATATGGGAATATGAATTTATTTGTAAAATCCATGTTAACTTATAATGTAATATTTTTAACAAGGAACATACATGTTGAAGAAATAATTCATGCATTCAATAAAGATTAACAATTATTCTTTTCACATTGTTATAACAAGTCAAATATAACCCATACAAAAACAATTATAAATATTATATTTTAAACCATTTAAAAGAAAGGAAAATATAGTTTAAAATGAACTTAAAAAAATCATTGGAGTATATAAATAAATATTATTAAAACTTATTGATGAACCTGAACATGAAATAAAATGATTCCTGACCAAAAAGGATAAATGGAGTCCATTTTTATTAAAAATATTTTTAGTCTTTTTGAGTATACAAAAGTGGAAATATAGAAATAATACTTAATAAAATTAGGAATAACTATAGGAGAAGAAAATATATGGGTTTCAATAAATAAATAACATATAATTTCTCAAAATTTAAATCAAAACATAAATAATACTGATAAAAGTGATATGGTAACATAGACCCTGACCTCAAGTATCGAACTACTTCATACACACTCTAACCTCCCATATAATAAGATTAAACATATTATAAATCTATGAAAAAACAATATTTATAGTTATTTTAATACATATTATTCCCTTAAAATTTTCAATTTACCCTTTATTAATAATTCTTAATTAAAATCAATATATGTGTGAGAACCCAGATCTTATTTTCTAGTATGGATCTTTTTTTCATGTTGTTTTGAGGAAAAAGAAAGAAAATGGGATTTTCTAAGTACACACCGTGTACTTCTGAGTACATGTTGTGTACCTAGATTGTCGCGTACAACCGCATTTTGACCATGTAATGGTTGAGTACATGGTCGTGTGGTGAACTATCAAACCTGCTTAAGTCAGGGTCCAGTTGAGGCTACTACATGGAATTTATTGTTAATGAACACACTATATACGTTTTTTATTTGATATATCAGATTTGGGTTATGTCTTATATCTGAAAACACCTTCTTCTTCCTGTGTTTCATACAATATTTGTAACACCCTGAACCCTCAAGACTAGATTCGATGCATTACTTGTTATATTGAAATGGTTATAAGGAATGAAGATCCAAAAGGAACGATCAGTTTAGTAGTCTTGAATAAACTAAATACATAGATGTAACTCAAATTACATTGGAAAAGTTTACAAAATTCAAAACATAACAAAAACTAAAAATTGCATCCACATAAACTCAATAAATGATCTCCTCTTCATCACCTATTAAAGGTAAACAATTGAAAGGTGTGAGATCAAATGCTTAGTAAGGGTTAAAAATAATGGAAGCATGAATCAATAATAACTGAATCATAAACAATTTGACATATCAATATGGCATGGTGAATAAATGAAAACTCACTCCATTAATAAACTGAGAATGAAATTGCATCCATAGATTTTTTTCATAGTGAATATCTCATGGATAGTAATAACTGATAATGAATAAAGATAATTCTTGATAATTTGATGTCATGTATCAGGAACATGATACCATAATACAATTAAAACAATTTAGTTCTGTGGGTAGAAACTCATCTGATTCTTGGAAACAAACTCAAAGGGTTTGTCGCCAACTGATTTGTCTCATGAGACATGTCGATGCACTGAGGGGATATAGCAGGCCCCACCCACCACTTCAAGTACAAATAATTTTTTATACATTTATTTAATAAAAGATCAATATTCCTTTTCAATATCTTTACAGAGTAGAGAATACAGATTCACAAATATTTCCATTGTTAAAATAACTTTCCAAATATACACCGTATGTAAAATCCTATATAGTTCAAAAAATAAACATATCCATGATATGCGATTATGGATATTTAACAGAAATATAATTTTAAATGAAAATTGAACTAAAATGGGCAGTAGGTATACCACATAAGGATTATTAGTTGCACAAAACAAAGTAAGTCACAATGAAATGGAAAATTGACACAAAGCCCATTACCACATTATAATAAATCATTTTGTGTGATAAAGAATTAATAATTATCAAAAAAATAATCTAATACCATTAATATATATATAATCATGATATTATATATCAAATGTCAGTAAAAATATACAACATGCAAGAAATAAGTGGTGAACAGTGGAAATCACACAAAATTAAAAGTGAGATGAGAAACCCCTTACCTTATGCTCAAGTGTGTTCTTCGTTTGTTTTATGGACCTGAATAATAAATTTTTTCTTCATTATTTAATAATTACAAAACCTCTTATACATGTAATTGGTTTAGTATAACCTTATTAGGTTCATTCATGGCCCTTTTTAAGGGTTTAAGAGGTTCAATTTTATTGTTTTGGAAGCATTTTCTTCCTTGGTTTCCATGATTCATTTACTTGCATTCATGAATGGAAGTTCGTTTGAAACGTGGTTAAACATACAAAATTGTTAATATATATATTATTAGATAAATTAAATATATATAAATGATATTATAATTATTTTGGATTATATACTTGAGGATGAATCATTAGTTAGAAGTTATTGACAAACTGTTGGATTTAGCTTGGCAGTTTTGTGTACAATGAACTTGTTTTGTATTATTATTCCATATTATGAGTGTGTAGGGATTACCGAAAATTATTTAGATGAAATAAATATATTATGATCTATTTAAACTATAAAAATGTTTTAATGAGCATAATTAATGATGGTAATTAAAACTGAGAACCCATCGTCCTTGAATATGATAGATTAACACATGTCAGATAGTGTTTTAATTTTTAGTATAAGAGGAGGGGGAAATAGATATTATGTTGAAATATTCCATTAGAATAATATAATTCCATTTAATGAAATGTAATGTAATTATCATAGAATTTGGATGAGGGGAGATGAGGAAAAAAGTATAAAAGAAAGGAACTCAAAATAAGAGAAAAATCGAGAAATCTCTTATGAAAATTCTGCAGCCTAACGACGTCACTTAATATTTAATAAAATAGTTTTATGAGAGAAAGTGTGTAGATAATAACTATTAAATAATATGGTATGTAAGGGGAAAATGGAATGAAATATCCCCCCATAATCCAATTAAAAATAATAGAGAAACCATAAAATGAAATCTTTAAGAAAAGAGAAGGGTGGTTGATTCTCTTACCTTGCAGAGTAACTCCACAAACTTGAAGGTTGGGACCTTGGGGGTTCTAGGACACCTTGGGAGGAATATTAGTGAAGTAATACCACTAGATATTAGAGTATAATGATTATTTAATGAATGAAAACAAAGGGGGTGAGTGGGTATTTTTAATAATTAAGAGGATGTTTTTTATTAATTAAAAGGGACACCTTATTAGTGTTTTTTGTCAAAACCATGGGCTTGCCCATGGTATTTGACCATGGTATTTTCCACCTGGGACACCTAATTTCTTAATTTACTGTAAAAAATCTTACCAACCTTTTATATTTAATTATTACATCATTATGATGTCATTTAACTACCGAAAACTCAAAACTGTATTTTTACTATTCATAAAAATTCCAGTATTTTAGAAAAATACCAAAAAATTACCTTAACCATTTATTGACCTGTAGAATTCAAAAATGAACTCCATTTTTTAAAAATAATTATATATGTATTTTTTATTTAATTTATAGATAAAATCATAGTAAAAAATAACAATTTTAAATATATAATTAATTCCATATCACATTGAAAAATTAATTAAGATCTCATTATCTTATTACCTTAAGAAAATAAAATATTATCATTATATACTATTTATAAGGGTCGTATTTCTATTCATAGGGTTATGTTACTATTCATAAAAAAATCTAGTTTGTTCTATCAGACTCCAAATGACTTACTGGTCCCAACTCTAAGTGACAGTTTTTCAAAATTCAAAACATAGAAGTGGAAAATTTATGTTTAATGGCTAGGTTTTCACTATCTATTAAATAACCAAGTTTTGTTTCAAAGGAACATGGCACTTTATTAAATATAGGCTATAAATAGAATGTATTTAAGAGAAGTATACCATAAAATTTTTGGGGTGTCATATTATTCCCTCCTTCAGAAATTTTGTCCTCAAAATTTTATGTATAAAGCCTCCCAAAAAGATGTGGGTGGTTATTCTTCATAACATACTCTGGTTCCCATGTCACTTCCTCCATATTTTGGTTTCTCCAAAGAACCTTTACTAGATGAGTCATTCGGTTTCTCAATACCTTCTCCCTTGTTTCAAGGATCTTGATAGGCTCTTCAAAGTATTAAAAATCAATTTCCAATTCTATTTATTTATATGTGAGTACATGAATTAGGTATGGCATGTATTTCTTCAATAATGACACATGGAATACATCATGGACTTTGGAGAGAATTTGCAGAATTTCTAAATGGTAAGCTACAGCTCTGATTCTTTCCAGAATTTCTAATGGTCTGATGTACCTGGGGCTCAGTTTACCTTTCTTACCAAACCATAAGACACCCTTCCATGGAGATACTTTTAGAAAGAGATGATCTCCCACTTAGAATTCCAAATCCTTTCTCTGGTTGTCAACACAACTCTTATACCTACTTTGGACAGCTTTAATATAGTCTTGGATTGTCTTCACCTTTGTTGTGGTCTCTTCAAAATGTTATGGGCCAATAAGTTTCCTTTCACCAAATTCATCCCAACAAGTTGGAGTTTGACATCTATTTCCATATAATGCTTCATATGGAGCCTTTTGAATACTAGAATGGAAACTATTGTTTTATGAAAATTTCACCAAAGGAAAGTATTGATCCAACATACATTGGAAGTCAAGAGAGCATGACATAAACATGTCTTCTAAAGTATGAATAGTCCTTTCAGACTGTCTATCAGTTTGGGGGTGATAAGATATACTCATACAAAGCTTAGTATTCAAAGACTTATAGAGAATTTTCCAGAATTTTGATGTAAACCAAGGATCTAGATTAGACACAATTGATAGAGGTGCACCATGAATTCTTACATCTTTATTAATATAAATTATTTCCAGGTGCTCAAGTGGTAAATCCTCTCTTATTAGAAGGAAATGTGCTGATTTTGTGAGACAATCAACAATTACCCATATTTCATCATTATTTCTAGGTGTCCTTGGTATTCTGGTGAAAAAATCCATCGTAATGTTATCCCAGTTCCACATAAGAATAGGTATATATTCCATCACTC
The DNA here is from genome assembly GCA_963277665.1 of Viscum album. Lineage (NCBI taxonomy): Eukaryota > Viridiplantae > Streptophyta > Magnoliopsida > Santalales > Viscaceae > Viscum > Viscum album. The sequence continues at coordinate 268,877,526 of OY728164.1, read as the reverse complement.
CTCTAGGATGTTGTCTCTCTACCTTTAATTGTTTACAAACTAGACCCCTTGACACATAGTCAGAAATTTTCCGATTCATATTAGCCCACCAAAAATATTCCTCCAGGTCTCTATACATCTCAGTGCTACCTGGGTGTATAGAGAAATTTGAGCTATGAGCATCGTCTAATAGTTCCATTTTTAACTAAGGTACTAATAGAACACATAACCTCTTCCCAAACTTCAAAACTATTTCCTTATACACGAAGTCTTCCAATCTCCCATACTTAACATCAATAATTTTCTGGTGTATATTTTCATCATCAGATTAAGAGCTTTTTATATTCTCTAGTAAAGATGGTTTAACAATCATTTGAAAGAGGAAATATGTTTCCACTTCCTTAATAATTCCCATATCCATATTTAGTAGATGCATGAATATAGGATCTCTCATAATCCTTATTTGAGTCAGAATTCCATGATCTTTCCTACCTAATGCATCTTCCACCTTATTTGCCTTTCCTGGGTGGTAGTGTATTGAAGAATCATAATCTCTGAGTAACTCGAGCCATCTCCTTTGCCTCACATTGAGTTCTATTTGTGTGAAAATGTATTTCAAACACTTTTGATCTATGTATATCTCACATTTTTCACTGTAAAGATAATATCTCCATATCTTCAGAGAAAAAATTATAGCTGCTAACTCAAGATCATGTGTTGGATAATTTTTCTAATGAGTCTTCAACTGCCTTGATTCATAATAAATAACTTTACCATTTTGCATAAGGATGCAGCCTAGACCATTATTTGATGCATCACTATATATTATAAATCCATCACTTAATGATGTAAGAGTAAAAATTGGAGCATTGACCAATATTATTTTCAATTATTTGAAGCATTCTACACATTATTTTTTCCACACAAACTTAACTCCTTTATGTGTGATCTTGGTTAGTAGGTTATCCAGTAGGGAGAAATTCTGAATGAAATGCCGATAGTAACCTACTAAGCCAATAAAACTACGTACCTCGGTTATGTTTGTTGGAGTGGGATAATCTTGGAGTCCCTTTGTCTTCATAGTATCAACTAGGATTCCATCCTTAGAGACAATATGGCCTAGAAAAGAAACTGATTGATGCCAAAATTCTTACTTTTTAAACTTCCCATATAATTCATATCTTCTAAGAGTATTCAAAGTAATCCAAAGTGAGCCTCATGATCTTCATAGATTTTTGAGTATACTAGGATATCATAAATGAATACCACAACAAAGTTATCAAGATATTGCTTGAAAACTCTATTAATAAAATACATGAAAATAGAGGGTGCATTAGTCAGTCCAAAAGGCATCACTATAAACTCATAAGGCCCATACCTGGTTCAAAATGCTGTCTTAGGAAGATCTTCCTTCCTCACATGCAGCTGATGATATCTGGATTGAAGGTCAATCTTAGAAAAGTATTGAGCTTTATGGAGTTTATTAATTAAACCATCAATCTGAGGAAAATGATACTTATTATTTATTGTAATAACATTGATTTCCCTATAATCAATGCATAGCCTCATGGATCCATCTTTATTTTTAACAAACAAGACCGGGGATCCCCATGGAGATACACTAAGTCGAATAAATCCTTTGTCGCTCAACTCCACTAGTTGTTTCTTTAGCATCACTAAATCCAAAGTGGACATTCAATAAGGGGTCTTTGATATAGGTCTTTCACCAGGAATTAAGTCAATGGAAAACCCAATTTCCTAATCTAGAATATGTCTAGGTAAATCCTCTGGAAGCACATCAATGTATTCCTGCACTATATGAACATCTTTAATTTTAATATTTCTTTCCTCACCCATAGATAATGGGTTCTATTCCTCACCAATAATTTCAGTCAATAGAGCTACTGGAGTGGGTCTAGATAAGAATTAGATGGTGAGGTCTCTGCTCTAAAGATAAGATATTCTCTACCATTTTCAAAAATTGTAACTTCCTTTTTCTTACAATAAATATTCTCATCATAGTTTGACAGCCAATTCATACCCAGAATTATATCAAATTCAGTAATTGTTATGATGATAAGGTTAGCAACTAAATCACATTTACGTGTCACGAGAGGGACTAGTTGACATGCCTTTGTTGCAATGATACATCCCCTAGAAGTTTTGACTGATAAATCCTTTATTAAATCAAATTGTACATGTATAATTTTCTTGGAAAACTGGGAAGATATAAATGAATGTGATGATCTAGAATCAAATAAACTGTTGGCTAAGTTTGAGGAAACAATTAAAGTACCTGCCACCACATTATTAGGAACTTCAACTTCCGCGGTTGTTATCGTATAAGATCTCCCTTGCTCTCTTGGCCTTTTCCGAGGCATGTTTCTTTGGTGATTAGGACACTAATTTTTATAGTGTCCCATATCTCTACAATTGTAGCATTGAACATCATCAAATTGTTTCTTCCCCTTGCATTCATGTGATAGATGACCATTTTCTCTACACTTATAGAAGACTCCCATGCCTTTCAAGCATTTCCCGAGATGATTCTTTCCATAGTTCTCATATAATGTGAATTTCTTTATTCCCTTTTTCTTCTTTGGCACTGTACCTTTCCCTTGGTTATCAGAGTACAACTTTTTATCTTGGTTTCCCTTGAACAAATATGATTTAGCATATTCTTATCTATTTTAAAGGCACTTGATACAATTTCATCATATGATGAAAATGTTTGAGAAGATAGTTCCCTTCAAAGACTAGGATTAAGACCTTAAAATAAATGATCAATCTTGTCTGTCGAGTCACGTACGTAATCTATGACATTCCTAGATAGCCTTGTGAAGGTAGCCTTATACTCTACAATACTCTATTCTTCCCTTTTCATTAAGCTAAAGAATTTACTCTTCATTTCAGTTCGTTGCTCACAGGGAAATATTTTACAAATTATATTTCCTTAAAAGTCCTCCATTCCATATCTTCTATTTCTTCTTCCTCCATGGTATTCTAAATCAAGGACCACTATTTATCAACATCTCTCTTGAGACAATATAATACCAATACTACCTTTTAATTTTCATTGCATCATAATTATATGAATATCTTTTCAAGGGACTTGATCCATTACTCCTAAACCACTGGATTAGTAGTCCCACTAAAATATGGGGGATTTTGGCGCATGAAATGATCTAACATAGGTGTGGAATGGTTATTTGTTACAACTTGAGTAAGTTGTCAGAATATGTTTATGATCTGATCTGCTCCAACGTTGACTGTGTTGACATGATCAGTGGGGAGATCCCTATGTTTCCCATGAGTATTGATTCTCCTTCTTCTATTAGATGATATTTATAAATAATAGAACACACTAGATTAGGGTATTAATCATAATGTATAATATTTACTTAACATAATACTTGGCATAAATTAAGATCCTACACATGGATAATCCCATAATCAGAAAAACGGGTTCTTTGAGGAATAATTTACATTTTAATCCTTCATAATGGCTTGTAAAGAAAATATGAATTATCCTAAGCATATCCCCTAGGAGTGTCATAACCAAGAGTGCATCATAGCTTGTTTTCGTGTACCAAGACACCTTGGGTCAAACCCAAAACTTCTTGTCGGAGCTTTCACTCCAAGGTACATCTGTACTAGATCCACCTCTACCTTCTCGTATCCAGAAAAAGATTTATTTTCTAGAAAGATTCACATAATTTATTCATTACCAAAATACTAGTATATTCTTTTACGTTCATTCTAAAATACTACCTTAGGGATTTGTTCCCTACTATACATTTCCTACTCTAGTTTTCATGTTTTCTACTAAACTTCCTCTGATACCAACTGTAACACCCCGACCCCTCTAGACCAGAGTCAGTGCATTACTTTTTATATTGGAATGGTTATAAGGAATAAAAATTCTTAAGGAATGATCATTTTAGTAGTCTTGAATAAACTAGAAACATAGATGTAACTCAAATTACATTGGAAAAGGTTAAAAAATACAAAGCATAACAAAAACTAAAAACTGCATCCACAGAAACTCAATAAATGATCTCCTCTTCATCACTTATTGAAGGTAAACAATTGAAAGGGGTGAGATAAAACTCTCAGTAATGGTTACAAATAGCTGATTCATGAATCAATAATAATCAAATCATAAACAATTTGACATATCAATATGGAATGGTGAATAAATGAAAACTCTCACCATTAATAAACTGAGAATGAAACTGCATCCATAGATGTTATCATAGTGAATATCTCATGGATAGTAATAAATGATAATGAATAAAGATAATTCTTGATAATTGGATGTAATGTATCTGGAACATGATACCATAATACCTTTAAAATGGTTTAGTTCTGTGGGTAGAAACCCGTCCAATTTTTTGAAACAAACTTGAAGGGTTTGTCACCAACTGATTTGCCTCATGAGACCCGTCGATGCACCGAGGGCCTATAGTGGGCCCCACCCACCACTGTAGGTCCAAATCATTATGTATACATTTATTTAATACAAGAGAAATCTGCCTTTTCAATTTTCATATAGAGTAGAGAATACAGACTCGTCAATATTTCCATAGTTAGAATAACTTTACAAATATACACTGTATGTAAAATGGTATACAGTTTAGACAATAAACATATCCATGATATGAGATTATAGATATTTAATAGAAATATAATTTTAAATGAAAGCTGATCTCAAATGGGCAGTAGGTGCACCACATAATAATTATTAGGGGTACAAAACAAAGTATGTCACAATGAAATGGAAAATTGACACAAAGCCCATTACCACTTGGTAATTAATCATTTTGTGTGACCAAGAATTAATAATTATCAAATGAATAATTTAATACCATGAAAATAGAGAGAATCATGATATTATATATCAAATGGCAGTACACATATACCACATGCAAGAAATAAGTGGTGAACAATGGAAATCTCACAAAATTAATAGTGAGATGAGAAACCCCTTACCTTATGCTCGAGCGTGTTCTTCATTTGTTTTAATGACCAGAATAATAAAATTCAGCTTCAATAAATAATAAATTCCAGAACCTCCTATACATGTAATTGGTTTATTATAACCTTATTAGGTTCATTCATGGCCCTTTTTATGGGTTTAAGAAGTTCAATTTTATTATTTTGGAATCATTTTCTTCCTTGGTTTCCATGGTTCATTTACTTGAATTCATGAATGGAAGTTCATTTTAAATGTTGTTAAACATACAGAATTGTTAATTTATATATATTATTAGTTACATTAAAGAGATATACAAGATATTATAATGATTTTGGGTTATATACATGAGGATGAATCAATAGTTAAAAGTTATTGATAAACGCTTGAATTTAGCTTGGTAGTTTTGTATACAATGAACTTGTTTTTTATTATTATTACATATTATGAGTGTGTAGGGATTCTAGAGAATTAATGAGATAAAATAAATATATTCTGATCTGGTTGAACCATAAAAATGGTTTCATGATTAATGATGGTAACGAAAATTGAGAACCCGTCGTCCTTGAATGTGATAAATTAACACAACTCAGATGGTGTTTTTTATTTTTAGTATAAGAGGAGTGGGAAAGAGATATGATGATGAAATATTACATTAGAATAATATAATTCCATTTAATTTAAGTTACTGTAATCACCATATCATTTGGATGATGGGAGATGAGGAAAGGAGTATAAAAGAAAGGAACTCAAAATAAGAGAAAAATCGAGAAATCTCTTATGAAAATTCAGCAGCCTAACAACGTCACTTAAAATTTAATAAAATAGTTTGATGAGAGAAAGGGGGTATCTAATAACTCTTAAATAATATGGGAAGTAAGGGTAATATGGAATGAAATATCCCCACATAATCAATTGAAAATAAAAGAGAAAACATAAAATGAAATCTTTAAGAAAAGAGAAGGGTGGTTGATTCTCTTACCTTGTAGAATAACTCCCAAAACTTGAATGTTGGGACCTTAGGGGATTAAGGACACCTTGGGATTACTCCTAGGGAGGTAATAACACTCTAGATTCTAGGATAATGAGTTTTTAATGAAATAAAATGAAGGGGTGAGTGGGTATTTTTAGTAATTTAGAGTGACTTTTTTATTAATTAAAAGGGACACCTCATTAGTGGTTTTTGTAAAACCATGGGAATGCCCATAGTATTTTCCACTTGGGACACCTCATGTCATACTTTAATGTACACAAGTTTACTAGCCTTTTATATTTAATTATTACAAAATTATGATTTCATTAAACTATCGAAAACTCAAAATTGTATTTTTACTATTCACAAAAAATTCAAGTATTTTAGAAAAATCTCAAAAATTTACCCTAACCATTTTTGACCTGTAGAATTCAAAAATGAACTCAATTTTAAAAAATAATTTTCTAGGTATTTTTAATTTAATTTTTAAATAAAATCATAGTTAATTCAAAAAATAACCATTTTAAAGATTTAATTAGTTCTATATCACATTGAAAAATTAATTAAGATCTCATTATCTTGTTACCTTAAAAAAATATTATCATTATTTAATATTTATAAGGTTCATATTACTATTCATATTACTATTCAGAGGGGTATGTTACTATTCATCAAAAAATCAAGTTGGTTCTATCAGATCTCAAATGACTTACTGATCACAACTCTAGATGACCGTTTTTCAAAATTCAAAACATAAAAGTGTAGAATTTATGTTTAATGGCTAGGTTTTGACTATATCTTAAATAAACAAGTGTTGTTTCAAAGTAACATAGTGCTTTATGAAATATAGGCTATGAATAGAATGTATTTAAGAAAATAATACCATAAAATGTTTGGGGTGTTATTAGAGTACTCTAGAATGACAGACAAGGTTTGATCACCTGATTATCTATCCGAGCTCCGATTGAGACACCATCAGGTGCGTTGGAATCCCACAAGTGGTTTCTCAAAACCTCTTGAGCCCTTCTTCCTAATTGATATTCTCTTGTGAGTTATTCATGTTTGGGTGCTTTTTCACCTTTTTGAAGATCTACGCCACCGATTCAAGGACCGACGTTCAAGTATATCAATCGTACGACATCGAGGTAGGTGGTTTGTACCCTTCTTCATTGTTCTTGGATTATATATGCTGAAAGTGCTATATAACCATGTTTTGTGAATTGGTTAAATTATAATTTAACCCTATTATTACCTTCTATGTTTTGATTTATTGATAAAGGGTTGTTGCTTATGTGTAAGGTTAGATACCTTATCTAAGGTACACCCATTGTTGTGTTTCCCTTGTTTGATTGTTTATGGCCATTTGGTCTAAGTTGCCTATGAGTGATACCTTGTTTTCCATTCCTTGGTTGATTAGTATGGGGTTTGATTGATTATTTGAAATGCATGTGATATGCATTGTGAATGTTTAGCCATATATTTGTTTCATATTACATGAGTTGCTTTGACATAACATGCTATTTATTTTTCCAATGGAATGTGAGAGCCTTGGTCCAGGAAGACTGAGGAGACATACATATTTCTTGATTTGATATGATATGCACACTATTTATTTTCTGGTGGACTGTGAGAGCTTTGGACCAGGAAGACTGAGGGGAATTCCTGATTTTTTACACAAGACCATGAGAGCCTTAATGCCAAACTTTGACCAAATGGGTTAGACTATGAGTGCTTTTCTAGAGGGTCTTTATTTATTGAATTGATTCTATATGGTACCAAAGGGTAGATATTGTGAGGGATTTACTAGAGATTCATTTTTGAATAGTTGAATGATTATGACATGTCTACCAAGCCGAAGCACAAGCTTGGATTTAGTCTTACTTGATTATTTAGATGGTCTTATGAGATGTTTGTTTCTATTACTTTACATGTGGGATACATATCTTAGGCTAAATATTAGGGTTACATGATTCAATGGATGTATAATAAATGTTAAGTGAATGTAATTAAAAATTGTGGGATTACTTACATTTGAGTACTTTCTAGTTTTTTGCTTCATTTTTTCACATTACCTATTATATATATTTACTAAAAGATATGAACAGATCTTTTGGTGGTTGCCTACTGGGATATGTCTCACACCCTGTTTGGGTTATGCTTTTGGATCTAAATCGATTATATGATTTCATTTATAGATAAGGGAAAGTTCCCTTCTTCATCACGTAATTGATTACCATTGGAGCTGGAGAGCATGGGACCAAGCTGAGGCTTGTGATACCATTAGAGTTTACTTACTATTTCCTTTTATTGGATTGAATTTTATTTCCAGCTTTGTGACATATTTTGGGTACTTTCCTAGAAACATATGAAATGAATCATATATATATATATATACTCTAGTTGTTTTATGACTATCAGTATTCTGCTGTTTACTTATGTTGTATGGTATTACTGCTTCTGATATTTCATTATTATTAATTACGTTGTGTATACTCTACCAATGAGGGTATAGTTTCCCCATTATTAGACCTTGACCCTCACTACTAGTTGGCATCCTCTAACATTTGGGGAAATGTGCTCGAGTTCATGTGACCAACCAGGTACGAGGCACCCTTAGGTGGCACCCAAACCTAAGACATTATAAATTGGTATTAGAGGGTTTTTTTAAATTTTTATTATTATTTGAAGACATTAGAAAGTGATAAGAAGAAAATGGAGTTTGGTAATTATATTTTCTCGAGAGTAGCTACCCCATGTACAGCTAAAAACCAAATTACCATGAATTGAATTGTAATTTTTTAATTTTGAACTATTACAGTTTATTCAATTTCACCATTGGGTGACACACTTCTTTTGTGCTGTTAGTATTGATATTATTGTGGTTCTATTTTTTTCAACCAGATTTTATGTGTGTATGCCATCTCATGCATCATATTGGTACTTTTTATAAACCACATGCCACACATTCTTACCATGCCATTTAGAGAGCATTAATGATTGCATGATGTTGTGATAGATGTTGTTCTAGATGTGTATTCTTTTGTGCTAGATGCTGTGATAGAAATACCTAATATTTTGATAGGATATTGGTATATGTAAAGTTTCATTTAGTTGGACACAAATCTTTGGTCCCTAAGGTGTTATGTTCCCTCTTGGATCAGAATTTGGTGGATCATGTTTGAACATTAATTGAATTATGTTAAGATATGATATGAATAAGGATTAAAAACTTTGATTCACAGGTAGTATGGGCTATCATGGTTCAGAAATTGGAATGCCTTGTCCAAATTTTAAGATTTTGGGGGTTCCAGAGAAGTTTCATTGTCTTACTGACCGAAAAATCTAGAAAAAATGACGTGTGATGTTATGAACACACCCCATGGGTTATTTTATTCTATAAGAAATAAAATTTATTAAGTACATGTCATGTATCGTAATTACATGTTGTGTAGTTATTGACCACGTGAATGACTGTTTGAGAGGAGACACGGGGTTGGTAAAATTTTTATTGAACATTCCATGTATTGGAAGTACACACCATGTTGTAATCGACTGTGTATCCAGGTGTGTGACTAATGACATAGGGGGATGGAAATTTTGTTGTACACACTGTGTCTAGAGTGTGCACGTCATGCAGTGTTACACCAAAAGAACCATGTATTTCTATCTGTGTAGAAGTACCTGGGTAGGAGGGAATATTCAAGTATACGCTATGTCTTAGGAACAACACACCATGTGTTTGGGGTGTTGCAAGACAAAGTTGGAAGATGTACACACCCATGTTAACTCTTAAGGGAAGATGCCTTTTAGTGTTTCTACATTCCATGTAACCCTATTTTAAAAAACTTGAATGGTTTGATTCACTTGTTCAAATATTTCTCTTCTGAGTTGCAGTTTTCATTAATCTTGTACTGAGGTGTGCGCTTGACCTTGAAATGTCAGGCCACCATGATGACCTCTAGTTGTATGCTAGGTAAAAGGTGATGATAAAACTCCAGAAATGGTAGATCAAGGACTAATAATAGATCCATCTATCTTGCTCGTTTTGGAACCAACTGTTATACCAGATGTAGGTGCTGATGCACAGTTCCATGAAGGATTTATAAGGATGATGCTGACCTTTTAGGGAGCACCACATCCTTCCCCATCTATGGCAGAGTTAACACGGGTGTTCCAAAAGCAACATCCACCAACTTTTTTAGGGGAAGGAGGACTACAGGTTGTAGATTCAATGATGGGGCCATGCTTTCTAGCTTCGAGTATTTAGAGACACCTCCCAAGAGGAGGGTGAAGTTTGCGACTTACATACTACATGATTCCACAACGGGATGGTGGGATGTTGTTTCATAGGTGGGAATTCACCATGATATAGTTTTGGAAGAGTTTTATAGGAACTTTTATGATTAGTTCTACCATGATATGTTGATGGTCGACCGAACCAGGGAGTTCATGAATTTAGAGCAGGTCCCTCTTTCAGTGATGGATTACTCTGCTCACATTACAGAGCTTCAGAGCTTCGCACCTGTTCGGGGGGGGGGGGGGTGATGAGTTATCATTGGTTAGGTGATTTGAGGGTAGTATCAGGTATGAAATCTGATTATAGGTGAATGTTTTTAGGTTGGATTCATTGAATGATATTGTAAACCAGTCACTGATCAATGAGTGAAATCTGAGGGAGTTTGGAACAGCGGGCTAGGGTGGTTCAATATACAGGGATGTTACTACTTCGACCGATAGCAAGAAGCACTGTAGGGAGCCTTTAAATAGTGATTCCAGCAGTAGGGATGTATCTTCAGGTAGCCAGGTGAGGTGGTAACAATACAAGAAGAGTGGGAATATTAGACCATAGAGCTCGAGAGACCCAATTGAGAGCCGTTCTTATGGCAAGATAAGTCATCTTCAGTGTTATTTCATGATGTTCTCACTAGAAGCTAGTGAGGGGGGATATGTTATGACTCCATGTATAGGATAAGGGCCACCAGTTCCTCATCAGTTAGGGTACTGGAGTTCGTTAGGATTTTTAGGCTGAGGAGGTGGTCATGGTTGTTGTAGCCAAACGATAGTTTTTCAACGATAGTAGGGTGGATCAGCTTAGGGTATCCAAGAAAGGTCGCAGGACCACAATACAGGATAGAATTTTGTGATGGAGTAGACCCAGTAGGAGCAGGATCCTAGAACCTCTATGGTTAGAGGTACGATTTTAGTTGCCTCAGTTTTAGCTTATACCCTTTTGATATGAGGGATTCCTATAGTTTTGTATCTGTTTCCGTTGTGGAGAGCCTTGGGCTATATATCTTTACTTTTGATGATGTTATAAAGCTAGAAACTTTGTTGGTGATTAAGACAACTAATGTATATCAGTGTAGAGAGTTCCCTCTTGTGGTTGGTGGGTGTAACTTCTTATGGGACCTCTATATCTTAAAGATGTAGGGATTCAATGTTATTCTTGGAATAGATTGTTTGGTCTCCTTTAAAGCCTTTTTTGAATGCTATCATCGCAAGGTGAGTTTCACATCACCAGAGGGAGGATCTTTTCTATACAAGGGTGAATGTGATGTCTAAGAAAGCAGAGCTATAATCTATCATCATGGGTTGGGAGGAATCACAACCCAGATTGATAGTCTATATCTGGATGACCAGGGAACCTCAGAGATAAACTTTCCTCTAGTGGTGTATTGTTTTAGAGATGTCTTTCCAGATGAATTTTCAAGTTTACCTCCGGAGTGAGAGGTTGATTTCTCTATTGATCTTGTTCTAAGTGCAACATCAGTGTCCATTCCTCCTTATAGGATGGCTATACCAGAATTACAGGATCTCAAGAAGTAGTTAGAGGAGTTAAAAGAAGAGGGTTTCATCCAACCCAATACTTCTTCTTGGGGTTCACCTATCCTTTTTGAGATTAATCCAAATTATACCCTCAGACATTGTGTGGATTATCAGAAGCTGAAACACTTGATGATCAATAATCGATATCCCTTACCGAGGATAGATGATATATTTGATCAGCTTCAAGGATTCTGAGTGTTCTATAAGATTGACTTGAGATCTAGTTATCATCAATTTCATGTTAGACCATTAGATATACCTCTTATGTCCTTTCAGGGTAGGTATGGTCTATATGAGTATTTGGTTATATTGTTTGGTCTCATGAACTTACTGACAGTTTTCATGTAACTGATGAACCGAGTGTTCCATCCTTACTTGGATTCTTTGGTGGTAGTCTTCTTGGACAATATCTTGGTGTACTCTCACACTCAACACAACCATGTCATCCATCTTGAGATCATATTGTGTACACTGAGTGAGAATTAGTTATATACTAATCTCTCAAAGTTCCACTTTTGGATGGACCTGATTCATTACATAGGTTATGTCATATCATAGGTAGGAGTATTAGTAAACACAGATAAGGTGATAGCGGTAGTTTCATGGGAGTAGCTAAAGAATGTATTTGAGGTACAAAGTTTTCTTAGGCTGGATGGATACTACATATAATTTATTTAGGACTTTTCATGATTAAAAGCACCACTGACAGACCTAACTAAGAAGGGTGTGAAGTAGTTGTGGAAAGACTCCTACAATTCATCCTTTTAGGAGATAAAAAGGGTTTGAATTCAGCACCGAAACTAATTTTTCCAAAACTGGGTAAGAGTAACACCGTTTACTAGGACACATCATGTATCAGGCTTAGAGCAATGCTTGTGTAGGGGGGAGGAGTTGTTACGTACGAGTCTCGGAAGTTTAGGCCACATGAGAGGAACTACCCTATGCACGATCACGAGTTATCCACGGTTTTTCATGCCTTGGTGTGTTTGAGACATTAATTTTTGGGAGATTATTTTGTGGTATACAATGAAAAAAAAGCCACAATATATATTTAATCAGTGTGATCTGAATTTGGGACAGCTATGGCAGGTTGAGTACCTTAAGTATTTTGACTTTGAGCTTGCTACACACCTGGGAAAGGTAACACAATGGATGATGATTTGAGCAAGATGACTCATATACAAGCAGTTCAGGAGGCTAGTAGTGAGTTGTAGCTTATGGATCTGTTATCTGAGATGCATTCGGAGGTGCATAAAAAATAGGGGAAAATGTTTCTTTCTTCTATAGATGTTAACTCTACTCTACTAGATTGAGTGAAAATGAGGCAACTATAAGATTTTGAAGGCCTTGTCCTATAAGAATTTTTTTCAAGAAAGGACCCTACTTCTGGGTGGACTATAGGAGAGGATGAGATTTTGAGTTTTCATTGGTGCATATGGGTGTCAATAGACATACAAAAGGTGTTGTTGTGAGATTTTCATGCCTCAGTATGGGAATTTCATCCTCGCATCACCAAGATGTATCGAGATCTTAATTGTTAGTATTGGTGGCGAGACATGATGACGGATGTAGATGGTTTTGTTATAATATATTCTATCTATCAGCAGGTGAAGGCAGAGCATCATCGACCGGTGGGGCTATTATAATAGTTAACCATTCTTTAGTGGAAGTGTAATGATGTCACGATGGATTTTGTGATGGGTTTACCAAGGACTCCTTGAGGAAATTATGTTGTATGGGTTGTTCTTGACATACTCAAGAAAGTTACACATTTCCTTCTAATCAAATAAACCTTTAGTGTTAATGATATTGGAAAGTTTTACATCCGGGAGCTCATACAATTTCATGGGGTTCCACACTCTATTGTTTTAGATATGGATGCCTGGTTTACTTCTCGTGTCTGTTAGGGACTACAAAGGGCATTGGGTACACATGTACTTTTCAGTACAACTTACTATCACTAGACATATGGTGATTTCGAGCGCACGATTCATGTTTTGGAGGAGCTGCTTAAAGCATGCATCGTGGATTTCAGGGGCTCTTGGGAGAGACACATACCCCTAGTGGAGTTCTCCTACAACAATAGTTTTACGAAATGATTCATATGGAACCTAGTGAGGATTTATACGGTAGGCCATGCTGATCACCCCTATATTTTCTGGAAGAAAGAGATGCAGCTATGTTGGGACTTGATCTTGTACAATAGACCAATGAACATGTGGAGTTGATTTAGAAGTGGATGGCTACTACACAATCTCTCTAGAAATATTTTGTTGATCAACGGAGATGACCTATGGAGTTCGAGGTCAGAGATCAGGTTTTCCTACATGTCACGCCGAGGTTGGGACACAGGAGGATTAGGAGATAAGGGAATCTTTCACCGAGATACATCTAGCCGTTTGAGGTTTTGGAGAGAGTTGGGCTGGTTTCCTATTGGTTGCAGTTACCCCAGTGGTACTGATCTATGCATGATGTCTTTCAAGTTTCTTATCTACAATGTTACTTTTCAAACCCGTCTCATGTTTTTCAACATGAGGAATTCGATTTGGAGGTGGATTCATCCTTCAAGGAGCATCCTATTCGAATTATGGATCACAACACAAAGGTTCTACATGGCTTGTCTGTTCTTATGGTATGGGTACTATGGTAGCATGGGTGAGTGCCAGACAAGACTTGGGATAGGGAGGCTGATGTGAGATCGCAGTGGCCGAAGTTGTTTGCAGATTATTCTTCACCACCCTTGGAGGGGAAATTTAGGGACAAATTGCTTTAAGGGGGGATTTTTTAATAAGTAAGATCAAAATTTTAGGTATAGACCTTGTTTTTGCGATATTTTGAAGAAAAATGAAGAAAATAGCATTTTCTAAGTACACACCATGTACTTCTGAGTACATTCCATGTACCTTGATTTCTAAATACAACCGTGTTTTGACCATGTAATGACTGAGTACATGGCTATGTGGTGACATGTTAGACCCGCTTAAGTCAGGGGCTGGTTGAGGCTACTACATGGTGCGTAGTGTTAATGAACATGCTGCATACTTCTCTTTTTATTTGATATATCAGAGCAGGGTGACATCTTATATCCAAAAACACCTTCTTCTTCCCATGTTTTGTACAAGAGCACTCTGGAATGAAAGATGAAGTTCAATCTCCTCATTATCTGTCTCAGCTCCGATTGTGAAACCATCAGGTGCATTGGAATCCCACTAGTGAGTTCTCAAACCCTCTTGAGCCCGTATTCTTAATTATTCTTCTATTGTGAGTTTTTAAAGGTTGTGTGTTTTTCACATTTTTTGTAGATTTATGCCGATCTAGGCCGATTCAAGGGCCGACGTTCAAGTATATCAATCGTACGACTTTGAGGTAGGTGGTTTTTACCTTTCATTATTGTCCATGGATTATATATGCTAAAAGTGGTTCATGACCACATTTTGTGTATTGGTTGAATTGGAATTTAACCCTGTTATTACTTTCTATGGTGTGATTGATTGGTAAAGGGTTGTTGCTTATGTGTATGGTTAAATACATTTTCTATGGGAACCAATTGTTGTGTTTCCGTTGTTTGATTGTTTATGGTCTTTTGGTCCAAGTTTCTTATGAGTCATACCTTGTTTTTTCATGCCTTGGTTGATTAGGATGGAGTTTGGTTGATTATATGAAATTCCCATGATATGTATTGTTAATGTTTAGCCATGTAGTAGTTTCATATTACATGAGATTCTTTGACATAATATGCTATTTATTTTTTCAATAGACCATGAGATCTTTGGATCATAATGAATAATATGACTTCTAGTTTTTCTTTCTTTGATATGAAATTTGTACTATTTCTTTTGCAATGGATCTTGAGAGCCTGGGACCAGGAATACTGAGGAGACTTCCATATTTTTTACACAGGACTGCAAGATCCTTTGTGTAGAAATTTGACCGAAGTGGTTGGACTGTGAGGGATTTTGTAGAGGGTCTTTATTTATTGAATTGATGTTATGTAGGACCAAAGGGGTGAGATTGTGAGAGCTTACCCAGAGAGTCATTTGTGAATAGTTGAATGATTCTGACACGTCTTCCAAGCCAACGCACAAGCTTGGATTCAGTCTTACTTGATTTTTTAGATGGTCTAATGAGATGTTTGTTTTTATTAATTTATATGGGGTATACAGAGCTTAGGCTAGATACTAGGGTTACATGATTCAACATATGTATAATAAATGTTAAATTAATGTAATTGAAAATTGTAATATTGCTTAATTTTGAGTACTTCCTAGTTTATTGCTTCGTTTTTAAATATTACCTGATATATATATATATATTCACTAATATATAGTCACAGATCTTTTAGTTTTACCTACTAGGATTCATCTAACACCATTTTTGGGTCATGATTTTGTACCCAAAAAAATTATATAATTGCAGGTACAGAAAAGGGCAACCGCCCTTCTCCACCAGGTACTTGATTTCTATTGGATCTGGAGGGCATGGGACCAAGCTGAGGCTTTTATGTTGTTGGAGTTTACATATTGTTTCCTAGTATTAGATTATATTATATTTACAGCTTTGTGACATGTTTTGGATGCTTTCCTAGACACATATGACATGAATCATTTATATATATATATATATGATCCAGTTGTTTTATGACTATCAATATTCCACTTTTTACTTCTATTGTATGGTATTACTGCTTACACTATTGCTTTATTCTTAATTTTGTTGTGTATACTCTGAAAATGAGGGCATAGTTTCCCCATTATCAGACCTTGGACCTCACTTCTAGTCGGTAGCCACTTGCATTTGGGGAAATGCACTTAAGGTAATGTGACCAACAAGGTATGGGGCACCCTTAGGTGTCACTCGAACCTGGGACATTATAATATGGGTGACAACTATTTTTTTCCATGAATGTTTTAATTTAGATATTCTGGTCTTTGAAATTTCCCATGGTTCCAGAATCTTAATCATGTCATAAATATCATATATATTTATTATATACAATTTTATTATAACAAACTAGGTAATGATAGAATAAATTGTTTTTAAATTTATTAGTTTTATTGAATTAAATAGTTATATTCATTATAAATATGTTAATTAATTCCTAAAATAAATAAAGAAATAGTTTTATTAAGCTCATTTCTTATTAGGTTACATATTAAAATGTTATTTTCAAATTATATAAGTTTAATTTAAAAAACTAAATTTCATTTATGAATTCATATTTTCAAAATAATTCCAGTGTAAATTTTTGTTATGTTTATGAAAATATTGATTTTTTAATGAATAATGCTAAATATTGGTTTTTATTGAAAATGCTATTTTATTTACAAGGTCAAATTATGATTTGTTTAGTTTTAAATTTTAATTAATTAATTTTAATTTAAATTAATCTAATTACAGTTTTTGAAATGAATTTTATACCTGAAATTTTTATAGAAACATTTTATCTTTAAAAGGGTAATTTTTCAAAAAAATGTTATTCATTGCATTTTGTTGATTTAATTTTAAATTAAATTACGAAACATTATTGATTTTTATTTTTAAAATATTATTTAATATTTGGAATCAGTATTTCTAAATTTATTAAATAGGGCACTTTTATTTTTGTTCAATATGAATAATAAGTTAAGTAATTTTGGTTGCTACGGTAAAGGGTAAATCATGTAATTTAGGTTAAAAATAAAATGATAAGAACCATAAAATTAACCAAACACATTCATAAATATTATTTAATTATTATTTCTCCATCATAATCATAAAATGGTAAAATATATGACCTTTTATAGCCCATTGGATAAAATATTACCTTTATAGTATTTTATTTAAAGAAATGTCAAACATGTCAAACATGTCACACTTTTGTTTTTAATAAGTGTAAAATTTTTATTATGGTGTTAAAAAGAGAATATGTTCGACTATAAATAGTATTTTAAAATATAAAATATTTATCTTCATCGTGGTAATTTATTTTTAATTTTTAGTGAAAAAATATTTACCTTAAATGTTTACATAACGCTAATAGAGTAATTATTCAATATTGGGAAAATGAAATGAATGATATTAAAAATATTAAAATACTTATAATTTGAGATAAAAATGTGATAAAATAATTTTTTAGATTAAATTTACATGTTATGGATATAATAAAATAGTTTTTTATAATTATATGTGTTATCTTGATATTATTAAAGTCAAAATCATGAATAATTCTAAAAATTAACATTATTGTTATTTTATAATAAATATTTTTTTATTTAATGATATAAAATTAATAAAAATCTAAAATTCAGATAGGTGATTACTATAATATTGAAATATAAACCATGGTCTATTTATGATTCTTTTTTTATAGTAACTATATTAACCCCCAGAGTAAAAATCAAGGTTGTCATGGTAAGAGTTAAAGAGGTTAAATAAGGGTTAAAACCAAAAGATAAGGGTATAAATATATTTAAAACTTTTATAATTTTTATTATATGAGGATATTTATACCAATAATAATATTGTTTTAAATAACTCACTTTTTATTCATTTGGAGTTGAAAATTAATTTATATTAATTTAATATTATGAAAAATGCCAAGAGTGCCCCTCCAATCTCTTATAAAAATGAACCTATTATTATCATTTATTATCACCTAAAAACCATTTTATTTTTTCTATAACCTACCCAAATAACTTCCTATAATAAATCCAAACATTATTGAGCTCTTGGGTTCGATAGAATACCAAAATTATAGGGACTAGGGTGTTAAAAAAATGTAGGTTTTCCAAATAAGAGGTATATTTTTCAAATGCACATTTTAGTTTTTTTTTCTTCTTCCACTTCCTTATAATATTATTTAAACCTGATAAAATAATAACTCCAGTATCCTAAAAATAAATATATTTTTATTATGTTTATTTTGTAACCCATATTTATCTCCTCTTATATCAAATGTTAAAATAATTAATCATCTGCATGTACGACAAAATACCGCCTCCTGAACTGATGTAATTAGTTTTCCATCACCATCTATAATGACTTGTTATAATTATGGAGTTAATGTTTATATTAAAAAATCAGGACATATTAATAATTCTTAAAATATAATATATCAATTACATTATACTCTTTCCATGTATAGAAAAATGATAATGTCGTTCATGCGTACGTGTGGGCTACCACCTCCACGAAGCGATGTGATTTGTTTTTCAACATAAAATAACTTGGATAATATATATATATAAGTATATTTAAAGAATTAATATTATATATATGATATAATTTTAATTCTATAAATATTAAATAATAATTACCTTCCTTCTATAATGATCATTGAAAAATGGAAATGTTTTACATGCATACGTATGACCTATCATCTCCATGATTGTAACAAAGTTCATTTTTTATAACCATATTTAATGGATGTATTTAATAGTATAATTTAGGTGTAAAATGGTAATTAATTAATTATTATTATCCTTTTTATTCTGAAATAATTTTCACTTTGACCACAGTCAACATTCCCAAGTCATTTTGGAATTAGGTACCAAATATCGTTAAAATATTCATCGTGAACATAAATGATTAAGTAATTTTATTATACATGGTAAAAAAGTTATTTAAAGAGAACAATTAACTTGAGAATAGATTTTAATAAAGTATAAATTTAACATGAGTTTATATTTTAGTAAGATAAAGGACATACATGATGAATTGAACTCGAGGTAAGATACTTTTAAAAAAAACCTCTTTTAAAGCTTCTCATTAATTTTTAGAAAAATTCAAAAGGAATAATTTTATAAAATTTATATTAAATGAGATAATTTTCCTAAAATCATGAATCCTTAATAATTTATAACTTCATTTAAAATTTTACATGGTTATTTTCAATGTTTTTTTTTAGTTTTTATGTGCGTAGTTTTTCTAAAAATATGTGATTTAAAAATGAAAATGTTATTTTCATTAAGAATATTTTTATGATGCAATTATTCTTGTTTTATGATTATTATATAGTTCACATGAATTTTTTATGATTATGGGTGGTTTCGTTATAAACCAATTAAGGGTGGTTTCATGATAAACCAAGGATGGGTGGTTACGTTATTAATGAATGAAAGGTGGTTCTATAACAAACCAAAGATGGGTGGTTATGTTATAACCTCCAATGCATTGGGTACTATGGAGATGGAAGTTCTCCAAATTGGTTATAAAATTTGTAAGATTAATATTTAAAATTAGGTCCCAAGATACCTCCATACATTTTATATTCTTGATATAGAGTTTTCATGGCAATCATTTTATTTTAAAAAAGGTTTGATAATGATATTTTTTAAAATATAATGCACTTTTTTGGAGTAAAAGGTATGTTTTTAGGAAAATACGTTCTGATGGTTTTCATTGGACTAGTGTTTTTCTTTATTTTATGTCCAAAAATGATATTGTTTTCTCATACTATGTTTTAAAATTTTTTCATATGGTTTAAGGGAGTGTAAGTACAAGGGTTAGGTTAAAAAGAAAATTGTGAAGATTTATCATGAAAGAAAACCATGTTTTATTTTAAATACTTTTGTTTTATAGGAAAAATGGATAATGTGCAGAAAATTTCACCTTCAATGTATGGGTTTACTATGTAATAGTTTTTCCTAATTCTCTAAAACTCTAAACCAGAAATATCCTTAGGAATTTAATAATGTTAATTATAGTTTGAAATCACCAGAATATGTAATGTTTAAGGCAGAGTTCTTATAATTGGTATTAGAGGAAGGTTTATGTGACTTTAGGGGATAGGATAATGTTAATAGAATAACCATAAATTATTTTTACTTTATGTTTATGTTTAAATGGTATATAATTTTAATATTACCATGTTGCTTTGTCTAAAATATGTCTATTTTGAATGGTTTATCATAGAGGAAACATGGAAGCTGTGGTGGGAAGGAATCGATAGAAAAATATCCTTCTAAATCAATATCTCAAGATGGTTGGAATTAAAATATAATAATTTTTTACAGTGATGACTCAGTTGAAACAATATATAAATCATGGTGATATCCATGCTAGGGAACATCTGAATCTACCAAAGAATATATCAATAGTGGATAATTTTACGAGACAACACCCCCCATAATTCAATGGATTATATGAACCTATGGTAGCTAAAGGATAGATTATTTCCATTGAGAAGATGTTTAAGGTCATGGGATTTTCATATCTTTATAAGGAAACCCTTTCCATTTATCATTTTTCAGGTAAAACCGATTAATGGTAGTCTCTGGTTAAGAATATCAAAGAGAAATATGATCTTGATTCCATGGAATGAGAAATAGTTAAGAATATTTTTCTTGAGAAATATATCCCAAAGGTTGTTTGACTTTTGACAAAGATACAATTCCTATAATTTAAGTAAAATGATGAAGATTATGTAGCTATATATGAAGTAAACTTCACAAGACTGGCCAGGTACATACCGGATTTTTTTGCGACATTGATAGTAAAGTTAATATATTTTACTCTAATTTAAAATAAAATTTAAAAATATATTTTCATTCAAGAGAATTTAAAACCTATGGGAAACTTTTTTTTGTGATAAAAATGTTTATATGGAGTTTTCTGACATATATGTGCCTCATGAGACAAGAGTAAGAAGTGAAAATGTTGGCAGGAATTAGTGAATCATTTTTTCAAGACATTTGGAGGTAAGAAAATAAAATTCCCAAATTGTGATAAGTGTAGTAAAAGGAAACCTGATAAATGTCCCAATTTTTTATAAATTATTTAGATGTGGAAATTTTGGTCACATGGCTCTTGATTGTAGGGAAAATGAGAATAAAAATAATGAAAAGCTAATGGTAAAATGCTTTAATTGAAATGAGATAAGAAATTATGCTAACGTGTGCTTAAATTTAGTAACATAGGCTCTAAATCATCTTGACCAATATAAAAAGGGTGTACAAAATTATTTTACTACCACTACAGTTAATTTTGGGCCATCAAATGAATTGTTGATAGGTATGTTACTTGTGTATTCAAATTATTCCAATAGTTAGTTTGATTATGAATCTTCACATTGTTTTATTTATGAGAAATTTTCAATAATACTGGGAATATGACATCATGAATGTATGATAGAACTTTTGTTGAAAACTCCAAGTAGAAGTATTAAAATAACCCTGATTTATAACAATATTCCAATTATTATTGTTAAAATAGTATTTCTTGAAAATATTGTTAAATTAACTATAATAGAGTTTGATATTATTTTGGGTATGGGTGGTATTTTAGTATATGATGAAAAATATATATTTTAGATCTAAGAAAGTTTTATTCAATGATTTCATAACCCTGATAAGCTACCAAGAAGCTGAAAAGTTGATTAGAGATGACAATGAATGTTACCTAGACCATGTTATTGAAAAGAAAGAAACTATTCAAATTAGTGATGTTTCAGTTGTTAATAAATATATGAATGATTTTTCTACTGAATTTCATAGTTTTATTCCAGATCGAGATATTGAATTTATTATTGACTTGGTCCTTGATGATATGCCTGTTTTAAAACCCCCTTATCAAATGGCTCAAATAGAACTTTTTGAACTAAAATAGAAAATATAGAAGTTTCTAGATAAATGTTTTTTTTTCAAACTAGTAGTTCACTATGGGGTGAGCCTGTTTTGTTTGTTAAAATTAAATATGTTTCCATGAGGATTTTTATTAACTGTAGAGATTTTAATAACATCATTATTAATAACATGTACCCTTTGCCTCATATTAATGATTTGTTTGATCAGCTCTAAGGAGTGTAGTACTTTATGAAGATTGATCTGAGGTTGGGGTACCATTAGTTGAAGGCGAGGGATGAAGATATTCTGATGACTCTTATTCAAACTAGATATGGGAACTATGAGTTCATAGTTATACCCTTTGGGTTTTGTAATTCACCAACTATATTTATGGATCAAATGAATATAGTTTTCCATGAGTTCATATATAGTTTTTTGTTTGTTTTTGTTGATGACATACTAGTATATTATAAAATTTATGAGGAACATTAATGACACCTAGGTATTGTTTTTAAAATCCAAAAAGAAAGTTTACTCAATTAAAAATTCATTAAATGTGAATTTTGGTTAAAATATATTTCATTTCTTGGTTATATTGTTTTATAAGATGGAATTAATGTCGACCTTGATAAAACAAAATATTTTCAAGAATGTCCAGGACTAAAAAAAATTATAGAGATTTGTAGTTTTATTGGATTGGTAGGTTACCACCGACATTTTTTTTTGAAAATATTGCTCAGTTGTGTAGCGGTCTAACTAAGTTAACCCACAAGGGAGTAAAATTAATATTGACAAAATAATGTGATGATTTTTTTGAGGAACTAAAAAAATATTGTTGAATGATTCAAATTTTCCTTGTCCTCATGAATTTGTGATGTTTTCATCTATAATAACGATTCTTCAGAAGGAAATTGTTATGTACTAATGAAAAATGACTAGGTAATTTTTTATTCTTTACATTAATTAAAACCTCAGGAGAAAAATTATTCTACACATGGTTTGGAATTATATTCTATGGATTTTGGTTCAAAAATTTGCAGGAATCATTTATATGGAGAAAGGTGTGAAATATATACTAATTATAAAATTTTAAAGTATATATTCACTGAGAAAGTGTTGGACATGAAGAAGAGAATATGGTTCGAACTAATCAAGGATTATGATTCTACGATCCATTACCATATTATAAAAGAAAACAAAGTGGTAGATGATTTGAGTCAGAAATATAATGCTATATTAACCATGTTATATTTTTAACATGAACCATTGGTTAATAATTTGATAATTTTTGGCTTAGAATTTATATAATACAAAATTTCCTCTATTTTGTTTGAGGTGTTAGTGCAATCATATCTATTAGAAATAATTAAGCAAGATCATAAGGAATAACATGAGTTATAGGAAAATGTAGGATTGGTTAAAAAGGGAATGTTACATGAATTTAAAGTTAATAAATAATGTGTTTTTATATTTGGAAAGATATTATGTGTATTTTGATTCCCAGTTGAAGAGGGATTTGTTAAATGAAGCTCATAGTTCCCCATTTTCTATTCATCTGAGCATCAATAAGACATAAAAAGACCATTAAGGGTATTAATGGTGGGACATAATGAAAAGATATATTGATGAATTTACTATAAAATGTTTGAATTATCAAAAAGTTAAATAATAATAAAAATTACCAAATGGGAAGCTCAAACCTCTTCCAATTACAAATCGTAAATAGTAAAATATATCCATAGAATTCATGATGTGGCTACCAAATAATTCTTTTTGCAAATAATAAAATTTGCATTATTGTTGATCGAATGACTAAATTTCACATTTACTTGAAATTCAAGATAATATTTATTTACTTAAAATTTATCAACTGTATGTTAATGATATAGTCAGGTTAAATGGATTTCCTCTCTACATTGTATCTTACTATGATCCTAGGTTCACTTTATATTTTTTGAAAGGCTATCTGAAGTCGTTGGGAACTGAATTAAAATTTTTCACAACCATTCATCCTCAATATAATGGATTGTAGAAATGAACAATTATAAACATGGAATATATTATTATTTATTGTTCAATGTATTATTAGGTAATTTGGGATAATTATCTTTCTTTAGTTGAGTTTTCTTATAATAATATTTTTCATTCCAGTATATAGATGGAACCTTTTGAAGCATTATATGGAATGTGGGGTTGAACTCTAGAATTTTTGGATAAATTATGTGAAAAGAATTTTATGGGACTATAATTAGTGAAGGAAATAATTAAAAATGTAAAAATGATTCAAAAACATATGAGTACAGATTAGATAAGTTATAAAAGTTATACAGATAACATGAAAAAATACCTTTCATTCGAGGCAGGTTATCTCTCTTTTCTTAAAATATCTCCATTGAAAAGTGTTATGAATTTTGGTAAAAAGGGGAAGTTAAGACCATGGTTTATTATAACATATTAAATAATGGATAAAGTTGGATTAGTTTTCTAATGAGTGTCCTTTCCTATGAGTTTATTCTAGGTAGAAAATGTTTTTCATGTTTTGATGTTAATAAAGTATGTGCCTGATTCATCTCATGTTTTGATCTTTGGGGTTGTTTATTGAAAGATAAACTTTATTAGGAGGAAAATAATATTAATATTTTTAAAGATATATAGAAATTATTTTGAAAATGTTTTATTCAATAGATAATGGTTCTGTGGAGAAGTGATATTATTGAAGAAATAACATGAGAATCTGAACAATTCTACGAGAGTAATGTATCCCCACTTGTTTAATAAGTGAATAAAATTATGAGGATACAATTTAAAAGCATGATGGGGGATATAAATACAAAATTACTGATATAATAATTTATTTTCATATTTATTAGTATTATTGAATTAAATAGTTATATTTATTATAAATAAGTTAAGTTATTTTTAAAATCAAAAAGGAAATAATTTTATTAAACTCATTTCTTATAAAGTTATATTTAAAAGATTAATTTTAAAATTATATAATTTTAATTTAAAAAAAAATTAATTTCATTTTTTAATTCATAATGTCACAATAATATTAGACTTAATTTGTGAGAATTTTATGAAAATATTGTTTTTTCAATGAATAGTGAAAAATACTGATTTTTATTGAAAATTTGTATTTTATTTATAAGGAAAAATTATTCTTTTTATTAGTTTTAAAATTAAATTAGTTAATTTTTATTTAAATGAATAAAATAAGTTTTTTTGAAAATTATTTTAAATATGAATTTAGTATAAAGACATTTTATATTTTAAAAGGGATTTTTTCCAAAAATAACTATTTTTCATTGTTGTTTGTCTGTTTAATTTTAAATTGAATTATGAAGCTTTTGTGTTTTTAATTTTGAAAAATGGATGTACTTTTCTTAATAATTGGATCCAAATTTATTAAATATTTCCATTTTATTTTTAGTCAATATGACTAGTAAGTTTAGTAATTTTGGTTACCTCATTAAAGGGTAAATTAGGTAATTTTGGTTAAAAATAAAATGATTAGCACCATAAAATGACCCAAAAACTTACCTAAATATTATTTTGTGATTATATATAGAACATAATTATCCAATGGTTTAATATATGACATTTTGGGCCAATTGGATATGATTATGACCTTTATAGTAATTAATTTTATGAAATGTCAAACATGTCACACTCTTGTTTTTAATATGTGTAATATTTTTAATATGGTGTTATTTAGATGATATTTTCAACTATAAATGTTATTTTTAAATATAAAATATTTATATTCATCATTAAAATTTATTTTTAATTTTAATTTAATAAATAATTTCTTTAAATTTTTACACAACACTGATACAATAATTATTCAATTGTTGAAAAAATAAAATAAATGATATTAATAATATTAAAAAAATATAATTTGAGATAAATAATGTCATAAACTAATAATATATATGAAATTGAAATTTTATGTTTATAATAAAATATTTTTTCTAATTATTAGTGTTATATTAATATTATTAAATTAAAATTAATGATTTTTTCTAAAAATTGACATTATTGACATTTTATAATAAATATTGTTTTATTTAATGATATAAAATTACAAAAAATATAAATTCTTCCAAGTGATTAGTATAAGATTTAAATATCATCCATGGTCTATTTATGGATATTTTTTCATTTTATAGTAACTATATTAACCCTCAATGTAAAAAAATCTATGTTGTTATAGTAAGAGTTAAATGGGTTAAAACCAAAATATAAGGGTATGAATATAGTCGAAAAATATCTAATATTTATTTTATGAGATTATTTTGATCCATAATCAACTTATATTGTAAATAAATCAATTTGGATTCATTTTTAATCGAAAATTAATTTATATTAATTTAATATAATGAGAAATGTTAAGAGTGCCCCTCCCCGCTCTTATAAAAAGACACCTCCTATTATAATTTATTAAAAATTAAAAACATCTTTTATTTTAGATAATACATTCCCAAATTACCTTCCTATAATCCCTCTAAAAAATATAAAGGTATTATTTTGGGTTAATACCAAACTTATAGGT
This sequence comes from Viscum album, assembly GCA_963277665.1. Taxonomy (NCBI): domain Eukaryota; kingdom Viridiplantae; phylum Streptophyta; class Magnoliopsida; order Santalales; family Viscaceae; genus Viscum; species Viscum album. The sequence goes on along the minus strand of OY728164.1, from coordinate 268,850,677 downwards.
ATTAAGGTGTTAAACAAAGGAGGTCTTCCAAATAAGATGTATAGTTTTGAAGTACACATTTTTTTTATTATTCCACCTCCTTAAAATATTAATAATACATGATAAAATAATTAATGAAGTATATTAAATATACTAAAATTTAATTATATTTTTTTCATGACCTATATCCATATCATCCTCTTTCAAATGAGAAAATAATTTATCATCTGTGTGTACGGGGGACTACCGCCTCTTGAACCGATGTAATTCATTTTCCATAACCATATCCAAAGAATGGTTATAATGATGAAATTAAAATTTATATATGATATTATTGAAATATATATTATTATTAAAATATAATATATCACTTATATTTTCTATGTATAGAAAATTGATAACATTGTTCGTGCGTACGTGTGAACTACCACCTATACGAAGGGACCTGATTTGTTTTTCATCACACATCACATGGATAATATATAAGTATATTCAAAGAATTATTATGATATATATTATATTATGATAATTATATAAAGTCAAAATAATACTTACCTTATTTCCATATTGACCATTGAAAAAATGGAAACATTACTCATGCGTACGTATGACCTACCATCTCTGTGATTGTAACATAGTTAATTTTTCATAAGCATATTTAATGAATATATTTAAGAGTATAGTTGAGATATAAAAAAGATAATTATTCTTTTTATAATGGAATAATTACCACTTTAAACATATTCAACATTCTAAAGTCATTTTGGACTTAGGTACCAAATATCATAAAAACATCCAATGTGAACTTAAATGGTAAATTAATTATATATAACATGGTAAAAAGTTATATAATGGGAATAATTAATTTTAAATTGGATTCTAATTAATTATAAAATTAACCTAGTTTTAATATTCAATAAGATAAAGTTCATACATGATGAATCAAACCTGAGCTAAAGGAATTTATTTTTAAAAAATTATCTCTTAGAGTTGTTGTTTCATTTTTATAAAAAAGTCAAAAGGGGAATTTTTTAAACTAATATGACATGAGAATATTTCACCACCATCATTTTGAAATAATAATTTATAGATTCCTTTCAAATTTCAAATGATTTTTTTCAAATAAAATGTTTACTTTGTGTGCACATAGTTTTTCTAAAAATATGTTCTTTAAAAATAAAACCTCTACTTTCCTTAAAAATATTTTTATGATTTAATAATTAATATTTTATGATTATGATGTGGTTATTCTGAATTTTTTATGATGAAGGGTATTTATGATATAATAAAATTATGTGTGGTTCCATGATAAACCAAGTATGGGTGATTAAATTATTAACCAATGATAGATGGTTCCATGATTAACCAAGTATAGGTGGTTACGTTATAACCTCAAATGCATTGGGTAATCTGGAGATAGAATTTGACCATATTTGGTATTCCATTTTAAAGAGTGATATGAAAAACAATGTCCCAAGATATGTATATAACATTTATATTCTTATTAATGAGTTTTAATGGAAATAATTTTATTTTTAAAAAGGTATGATAATGATATTTTTGTAAAATTTTATTGCCTTTTTTGGGATAAACGTTTTGTTTTTAATAATTTTTTTTATCTATTTATAATAAACTAACAGTTTTCTTTCTTTTATGTCCCTTACTGAGATTTTTTTTCCTCATACTAATTTTTAAAGTATTTTTTCACAGGTTTTATGGAAGATTAGGGAAAATGATGAGGTAATGTAGAAAATTGTAGATATTTATCAAGAAAAAAAATCATGTTTTATTTTAAAGATTTTTTTTATTGGAAATGGATACTTTTTAGAAGTGTTCACCTGTAATGTATGGGTTTACATGTATTATATTTTCCTAATTATATAAAAATATACACCAAAAATATACCCAGGAATGTAATTTTGTGAATTGTAGTTTAAAATCACTAGAATATTTAATGTTTAAGGACGTATTCTTAAATTTATTGACAACCATTTAAGGTGATGATGAAAAATGAATTACATTACTTCACGGTGGTCTACATGTATGAATGTGTGATGTTTCCATTTTTCAATATATGAAATTAAATAAAGGAAAATAATAATTTACCTTTAAATAATTATACAAATTTAAAAAATACCTTATATATTCATTAATAACATCTATATAACCATCTAGAAGAGATGGTAATGAAAAATGAAAAATATTGCTTCATGCTGGTGGAAGTCTACACGTACGCATGAACAAAGTTTTTATTTTATATTAGATGGAAATGAGAATGAAAATTGATACATCAGTAATATAAAAAAATTTATTATAGTAATGATACTGATTTAGTTATACTAATTTTTCTATATAATATTTGGAAGATGTTTAAGAAGAAAGAAACTTGAAAGAGGTCAGTAAGAACATATACCTCTTCCTTGAATAATATCCTCTGAAAACATATTAAGGATGCTGGGATAGAAACATATAGGTCATGGGAATGAGAGTTGGTATGGTATTTGGGAAGATATTGGTTGATATAAGGTGCTACAGTGGCATAAAAAGTTTATAAGATGAGGCGCCATTTTATAACCAGGAGGAGTGGCACCATTATAAATACCGTTAACTTTAAAATAATATAAATTCATTTAAAAAAAATTGGAACAAAATGAAAAAAATTTATAAGATATGATAATTTAAGGTCTAAATATACTAATAAATAAGACTTATACATGTTTCAATGATATTTTAAGACTTATCTTTTAGTTTAACCCCCTCACAAAACCTTTTAACCCTTAAAATAGTGACCAGAATTTTACCGTGGTATCTATTCAATATGGATAAAAATTAAGTTGAAATTATTAATTAATATTTATTATTATTATTTAAAATATTTAATCTATTTTAAAAAATTAAATTCCAATAGGTGGAAGAAATTAATTCTAAAATTCATGCACAAAACATAAAAAAACCATTTTTAGAAAAAATAAATGTTTAAGCATAAAAATTATTTTATTCTTATTTCTTACCTAGAAAAAATCACTATATGAATGCTAATTTATATTATTGAATGTATTATTTATAAATCTCATTATGAAAATTCATAAAAATTGACTAATTTAATTTATTAATATAAAAATATAATATGCACATAAAAAATATAGTTTTTTAAAAAATAATTATGTTTACCTTACAATTAATTTATATTAATTTATAACAATTTTATAATCAATGTATGGATTATTATTCATTTCTTTAAATGTATCAAAAATAATTTTCTATTCATTTAATACTTTAAATAAGAGAAATTAACATTGAAATAAAACATATAAAATATATTTTTTGTAAATAATAAATTTTTGTTTAACCAAGAAAAATTAAAGTAGTATTTCATATAATTAAATAATATATTTTACTAATTATATATTTTTAATTATCTTGTAATTTAATTAATTTTTATTATAATAACTAATTATTCACTTAAGTTCAGTTTTTCTTTCTTCACATGTTATCGAACACATCAATTTTTTTAAAGATAAATATATCCTAAAATCTCAGGATGTTACATGTTTTGTTAATTATACAATGGATATAAAAAAGCCTATTTGTATCATGTTGGTCCCCAATTTTCCTTCTAATTCAGTTAAGTTACCTAAAAAACATTGAATATCCATTCTTTTTGTGTTGGATTATTTCTGATTAAGTTCAAAAATGAAATAATCAATAAAAACAAAAATTTAAGCATATTTTCAATTAATTCGATTATTAAACCTAAAAATATAAAAATATGATAATTACGCTTAATAATTGAAATATGGGAAATTAATTTGGCTGAAAATCAAATAAAAACCCTTCATTTTAATGGTTTATTAACAATCCCATAATGTAATCTCCTTCTTAGAGTTATAGATCTGTATGAATTCACTAGATTACTCTACATGGATTTTCAAATGATTCCACATGTCCACTAAAAATTATAGAATCACCTTGAAGTATCTTCCTTACTACCTTAAACTGCATTATATATGATTTAAATTTTATAAAAACCACTACAAAAAAATTGACGGATAACATCAGTTTAAATTATCGCAATATGGTTCTATAATGATTTCAAAAAACCACCCCTAATGTTGGAATCGACATCAAACTTGTGTTGGTTCCATTGATTTAGTCACAGTTTTTTGTGAACCATCACATTATGTTTGGTTAGGGGTGTTTTTTTGGTTTTAGCGGTAGTTTCCACTAAAAAAATGTCAGGGGTAAAGGGGCAGTTTAAACCACCATTATATCATCCACATTTTATGATAGGATAAACCACTGCTAAAACCCTAAAAACCACCACTAAATAAGTATTGATATTAAAGAGAGGTGGTCTAGACCACCACAAAACAATAATTTGGCATATATATTGGGGTTTTAAACTACTGCTATATATATCTTTAAAAGAAATAGGCTACATAATCTATATCCCTGAACAACCAAATAAAATTCGATACATATATAATAAATCTATTTATTGATTAGAATAAAAGATATAACAGTAGGTTAATACCAAGGAAATTGAAAGATAAATACTAGATATAGGTGATATCCCTTTATACCAGGATAACCCATATGTGTATTACCTGTATTTATCATTGACTTAGAATCAAAGTTGATAATCCCGAGACAACCCCTATAGGAGGAAATATAATAATGTTGAAATAAACCACAAATTTACCCATTTTCACACACTAATTTTAATAGATGTGTACAAAAAATTCAAAGTTATAGTGACCCATTTTAGATATGAAAATTATTCATAGGCAATTAGAGAATTATTTTAAACCATCTTATGGAATATGTGAATTGGTATAATTTTTCTAGGAAATATTATGTTATATTTTAAGTACATAGATTCAGGGTTTTTTAATCCCATCCTGCACTATTAATATATATGATATCGAATAGTGGGACTACTCATGATGTCTATAATAACAAAATATAATACCTAGGCAATACATATAGCGACTATCAAAGAAACAACCAATCTATAAAACTAACTGTAGAGATGGTTAAAGAAATTTTAAGAACTATATCAACCAACCTGATCATTATAATAAAGTAACAACATGCCTCATTCAATAAAGAAAAAATATGTTTAAATTCATATCAATTTTCACCATACCAAACTTTGAGATCATATAAGCATGAAGATAACCAACATGGTTTAATTGAATGTAAAAATTAATAGACTAGTCCAGGAATACATTAAAAATGTAAGCAAGGAAAAAAATTCAAGTGACTATTCAATTCCTAAGACATCCTAGGAAGAAATAAATTAAGGAATTAGTGAAGTCATTAACAAAATCTGAATAAGGTGTACACAACCCAGACGTGGTATTAAACTTAGGTATACTAGTGGTAATGCTCAAAACCACTTGGTCATGAAAAGAATTATTCCATAGGTATATGTCACATACATAACTTATTCTAAAGTTATTTTTTAATTTATTTTCCATTCATGCTTTGTTTTTTGGGTTTCCAAAGGTTTTATGAAGAATATGTGAGTTTTCATGAAATGGGCCAAACCTTGAGCCCAATTCCAGATTTAAAAATAAATTTTGTTTCTTTTATAATTTTTCAATTTTTTAATATTTTTCACTAATTCCAACTCCTAAATGTCCTACCCTGATATATTAACACCACATTTAAATTTGGATCATTTATAAATCCATAATCATGGGGGATGTGGGTTTTTATTTGAGAATTGGGCCAACCCGAATGCCCATTTTTCAGTTTTAAATTGTTTTTTTAATTTTTTAATATCATATTCATTATAATTAATTTTTCAGTGATTCCACCTCCCTCTTGACCCTAAGAATACCCGAAGCGCTCCAATTACCTTTACCCCTCTTTGGAACTCGTTTCCATCGCTATTGAGTGCTGAAATGATTAGGGTTTCTAAAATCAGGAAGATTTGAGGAGGTAAGTTATTTCCATCATAAATCTCTCAATTCTTACTCTTTTCCCCCCATTCCAATTCCTACATGACCTTATCATTCTTTTTAGAATATAAATTAAATTTTTATTTGTTTTAAAATTCATATTATGGTCGATTTTGGGTCGTTTTCTTCAGGATTGTTTTGGGTAAGTGATTCCTTCTTGGTTTCTTCCTTTTCCCTTAGGGTTTCCTCTCTCTTTCATTATGTTATAAAATTTCCAGAAGTTAGGGTTCGAATATAGGGTTTTATTTGGTGACTTTATTTGTAAAATATTGTGGTCTAGGTCTGGATTTAGCTTCCTTGTGGTGCGGCGGTGGTGTGGTTGATGTTTCACACCAAGTTTTGAGGGATTTGACACTTCCGGTAAGTGATTTCATGGGTAATCATTTATAGATGATTTAGTTTGATTGAATTAATTATTATTCATGTTCCTAATATGTTGTGTGTGGTGTGAAATTTTTTTACGTTGAATTTGGTTAAGCATTTATTTTTATAGTTCCATTTTAGCTTAGAATTGGGTGTTTTTCATGTGCAACCCTTTGGGTATTGTTTGGGTGTGTATTATAACATATGAAATTGGTTTAATAAATCTTGTTTGGGCTAAAAATTATAATTTTGCAGGGTATTGGTGTGCCATTATGTTTTAAAGAGGGTTTTGTTATTGGTTTAAGGTGTAAACCATATTGTACTTCTTGAAAGTGATTTTGAAAGATGTGCTTTTCATGTGGATCTTTTGTGGTATTGTTTGAGGTGTTTGTATAACACTTGGGGGTAGTTTAATAAATGTTTTTGGGGCTTCCAATTATGTTTTGAATTTTTATTAGTGTGATTTATTCCTTGAAATACGGTTTTGAAATGGGTTTTATGTGAAAAGATTTGGTACACTCTTTAGAGTTGTTTTATGAAAGTTTTGAATGGTTTAAGGATTTATGTAAGAGGTGAAACCATATTGGAAAACTATTTTGGATTGTTTATACTTTCAAATGGACCATTTAAAATGTGAATAGTTCTGTCATGTTATGTGTATCCTCTTGGAAATGATTTATAAAAATGTTTAATGGATTTAGTGAAATGTGAAAGAGGTGTGAACGTGATGTGAGCTTTTTGTGTGAGTGCGATGTGAAAAATGGATTTTGTTTATAAAAAGGGTTTTATGAAACATGTGAGTGGGCTGTTATGTGATGTTTAGAATATTTTTAGGGACTTTATAAAATTGTTAAAGGGTGTGTTGAATTGTGAAAGTTATGCAAAAAGTATGTGAGCTATTTTGGTGTGAGTTTGATTTCAAAATGCATTTCAATGAAAAGAGGAATTTGTGACTTGTGTGATTTGCATGGGGATGTTTGGTTAATGTGTGAGGTGGAAGTGATATTTTCATGTGAGAACTATATTTCTTTGCTTGTTGGACTTGTTTGAGCACAAAGGGAAAACCCGGGTATCTAGGTGGGTGGACGTGTACTAGTATGCTAGTGAATCCGTGGGGTTTGGCCTCAGTTTCACTTAGAAAGATTAACGCTTAAACCTCTAACTAAACTATGGTGATGATTATTGGGGACCAATAAGTTATGGGTATGTTCCCTACTAGTGGATCGTGCATGAGAATGGATATTTTTTTGTTTATACTCTCACCGAGATACGAGGTACCTGGGACCCACAGCTAGCTAGTGCCTAGGGGCTATTTCCTATTGCTTGTTCTCTTTAGATCCTTTATACTTACCATCGGCATACGTTATACTTGGATGTAAAAATTAAGTATCCTTTGAATTTATTTTAAAAGTGTTGATTCTTTAAATTATCCAACTTGAAAATGGATTTTTCTAGTTGCATCTTTTAGAAATTGTAACTAGAAGTTACATGTTTTTGAAGACTTGCATGATTTTCGTCTTTGAATGTTTGTCACATGGAATCTCTTAGTGGTGGTATCCTACTGGGCATTGGATCACACCCTACTTACACCCTTGTGTGTAAGTAGACTTGGTTATTTTTTTTGTCTCGGGTTTGGGTACAACTTTTGTGCCAACAGTTCGGGTTTTTAGTGGTCCATCATGATACGGTGTTGTGGATATGGCTTGAGGGCGGTTCCTCTCACCATGTATAGGTTCTTGGGATATCCATTGTGGGTTTATTCAGTTGTTATAGTCTTCTATAAGTTTTTTAAATTATGTAATTCAGTTCTCAAATTTTGTAAAAGATGGTTTTGTTTGGAAAATCTAGATTTTTTTATTGGATTTGTTTGTTGTTTTATGTTTATAAACATGGGTAAATCATTCCCAAATTTTATTTTCTATTACCCAGGCACTTGTGCCATCCCGTGGGGAATGGTAACGCCCTTCGGGACATGTCACGGGCTGGGTTTGGTGCTGGTTTTGGCGGCGACCAGATTCGGTTCGTGACAAAATGGTATCAGAGGCAGGTTCTCTCTCTTTGGGTTATGTTATTTGGGGAACAGTCGGGATAGTATGGAGTTAGGATTTTCAGGACTTGGAATTTTGGTTATGGGTAGTGTGGCTGATCACCAAACCTCTTGATGGGATTCAAGTGTCCAGAGGAAGTCGGGACCTTTCAGAGTCCTTTGGTTTTCTTAGTTTAATGATGATTAGGGGAAATGAGAAGAGAGTTGGGTTAATGGTATCTGTAAGCTCACAGGGCCTGGAAAGCCATGTGAAGCTGAGGATATTCCCTAGAACAATCTCTATGATAGTGAAGTGATTGGAATATGGCTGCCAACCATATGTCCAAGTCACCCACTGAAACTAGTTTCTTCTCACATTGTCTTGTGTTCTTTAGTTTTGAAATCTTGGAACTTTGGTTTTAAAGTGACCTGGTTTTAAGAAGTGTAATGTTTTTGTGAAATGATTTTCAAATAATGATGGAATGGTATGATTTATGAAATTTTGGAACTGAATATTCAGAATTATTTTGAAATGGAAAATGGTGTGATTACACCTCTTTTTAAGGCAAAAACTATATTGAAGTTGGTTTTGAAAAAGTGTTTCCAATTGAGTTTTCTAAACAATCATTGCGTGTTTTAATGGGATGAGATGTTATGAAATTTATGTGAATAACATGAAACTGAGTTTTGGTATAAAAGGTTGTGGATTTCTGAAAATTTTAGTAATATTTGAATTGGGATTTGAAATCTCGTGGTTAGCGGTTTTGAGAAAAAGGATGTGTTGGATTACCGTTTTGGTTTTGAAAAGTGGAATGAATCTTTGTTTTATCCTTTGGTATTTCCATGAGACACCACATGCCTGGGGTTATATGCGATGATGGATGTTTGATGGAACAACTGGATGAGTACCGGGAAAGATATGAGGAGGGTGCCCGGTGTGGCACAAAAACATGCATGTGTGGGCCCGTGGGGTAACATTGGTCGATGCTCTTACCGCTAAACCATTTGTTTTCAAAGAAATGGTTTTAAAGAAAAACATGATGTTTTGATGAATAGTTTTGGATGGTTTGTATTATGGGTTTATGAAAATGTTGTTTTTGTGGGATGTTTTTTTAGTCAAATAACCACTCCTATTTGAACTGTGTTTTGGGTTTATATTTGGTCGGTAAGCTGGGTAGAAGGACCAGTTAGTAGTCTCCTCTGAGATATGTTTTGGGACACCTTTATGGTGGTTACCTTAATGTGTTTGGATCTGGTTTATGGTTTTTTTAACCAATTGACCATCTTGGTTGGGTCCTTGGGTTCTCATGTTGGATAAGGTATGCCCCCATTTAGGGTTAGTGCACAACTGAAGTGAAACTCGGATTGTTTCATCGTTGGAAAATTCTCTAGTTGATCAATGTAAGGAATATTTTCTTGAGCTTTGTAGAATGAGTCTACACCATTTAAATTCTTTGTTTTTTTTTCAGATCCTCTTGTTGTGGAAGAGTTCTCGTGGATGGTTGAAAGAGACCTTAGTTTCTTAAGCTACCTGATTCGTCGAAGGTGGAAGTTGTCTGTGGTTGTCAGTATGGATAGTGTCTACGAGGGCCTCTGAGTCCTTCGTAGTCTCTTCGAAGAAAGATTTCACAATAAACTACCAGTGTGGGAAATCTGGTCATGAAAAGATATTGTGGCCACTTTCTAGAATTGTGTATTGTTTGGGGATGTTGTATAAGGTCCCTCTCCATGCATTGTTTATATCAGTCGCAATGGTGATGTTCAGTGATGCCTTATGATGTCATGTGCTCGATTGACCGTATAGGTGAATGTAGTGAAATCCTCTGAGAGTCCCTGTTGTGTTGGGCGAATGTCTCCCTTTTAAAAACTTAAAAATCATCCATTTTAGAGGAATGTGAGTATAGGTGTTCTTTACTTCTATTGTTTCTCACCTGAAGAAACAAGGTGTGATGTGTGGGCATCTTCTTAGCCCTTGTTTCAGTGAAATATCGGGAAATGGTAAAGTGATTTTGGAATATGTTATTTCTGGAAAACATATCTGGGATTGTGGTGTAGTTTTTGGTGGCACTGAAAGAATAATTCTCATTCAATGGGATTATAATGACTAACTGCGAGGCCAAAGATGCTTCAATCATTTGAGCTCCAGCCATAGGTCTCGGAGAGAAACTGGCTCGTAGTCAAGGGAAATCACAGGTTCATTTAAACCCTTGTACAAATTCCTATCCTAAATATGAAATATAGGAAGAGTTTAAACCTCTGGTATCATCATCTTTCTTCTGTTGTTCATGTTTGGTGGAAATAGGTAGAGGGCCTTGTACCCATGTCATCACCCAATGTCATTCCCTCCCCCCTTTGGTTTCTATTAAGTATTTGGAGAATGATTGAAAATTTGGCTAGATAGGCTAATCACATGGTTTGTGAACGATTAAGAGTGAATGTGTTCCTGGAATCCATGTGGGAAGATTGATCAGCACAGTTAGTTCACAGTTTCAAAAACTGTGCGGACTAACTGTGTGACCTTCCCAAATCTTGAAATTTTTGGGTTTTTCTGTGTCGGTCCATGCTAGTCGGTTAAGATGGTTGGTTCTTATGGTGGGGAGAACCACTATGATTCTCCTATATGTTCCTTACGAAATTTTTAATGGATGTCTACCCAATGTACCAGGAAGCCCGTTCAGGCCTCCCCCTATTAGTGTCCTGATTCTGTCTCGGAAAAAAAATGGTTGTCTATTATGGTGGGGAGCATATTAGTGTCCCCCCATACCAGTAACTTAGATTTATCCATGGTCTTGGCTTGGTGTAGATAGTATCGTTTGGAGCTATCTAGCTACCAACATCTTCCTTGAGTAAATATGGGGACTTGAGAGTTCCCAATGGTTTAGTTAAAGTAATGTAAGTGTAACCTTGTTCAAATTTGTTGTTCGTTTGAGTGAATTGCTTGAGTCTTGTTCGGATAGTGTTCAAAGAATTTTCTTTTGGGATAAAGTATGAATGTGATATATCCTTTCAGAAAAGTGGTGTATGTTTTGGTTGTGAGAGTAATTCTTCCTTAATTGATCACTGGAGGTGTTTTGGCCTTTGGGGGTGAAACCAGGCACGAGAGTACCTATTGGTTTCTCAGTGGGGTTTGGTTGTTTCTTTGACCTTGCTGTGACTTTCTGGGATGGAATGTTTTCAAGGTGGGGAGAATTGTCACATAAATAACTTATTTTAAAGTTATTTTTTAAAATATTTTCCATTCATGCTTTGTTTTTGGGGTTTCCAATGGTTTTATGAAGAATAGGTGAGTTTTCATGAAATGGGTCAAACCGTGAGCCCAATTCCAGATTTAAAAATAAATTTTGTTTCTTTTATAATTTTTTTATTTTTTAATATTTTTCACTCATTCCAACTCCTAAATTTCCTCCCCGGATATATTAACACCACATTTAAATTTTGAGCATTTATAAATCCATAATCCTGGAGGATGTGGGTTTTTATTTGAGAATTGGGCCAACCCGAAAGCCCATTTTCCAATTTTAAATTGTTTTTTAATATTTTAATATCATATTCATTATAATTCATTTTTTGGTGATTATACCTCCCTCTCGACCCTAAGAATCCCAGGCATGCTCCCATTGCCTTTACCCCTCTTTGGAGCTCGTTTCCATCGCTATTGAGTGTTGAAATGCTTAGCGTTTCTAAAATCAGTCAGATTTGAGGTAAGTTATTCCCATCATAACTCTCTCAATTCTTACTCTTTTCCCCCATTCCAATTCCTACATGACCTTCTCATTCTTGTTATAATATCCATTAAATTTTTATCTGTTTTAAAATTCAGATTTTTTTCGATTTTGGTTCGTTTTCTTCAGGATTGTTTTGGGTAAGTTATTCCTTCTTGGTTTTTTTCTTTTCCCTTAGGGTTTCCTCTCCCTTTCATTATGTTCTAAAATTTCCAGAAGTTAGGGTTCGAATATAGGGTTTTATTTGGTGAATTTATTTGTAAAATATTGTGGTCTAGGTCTGGATTTAGCTTCCTTGTGGTGCAGTGGTGGTGTGGTTGATGTTTCACACAATGTTTTGAGGGATTTGACACTTCTGGTAAGTGATTCCAGGTGTAATCATTTTTAGATGAGTTAGTTTGCTTGAATTAAGTATTATGCATGTTCCTAATATTCTGTGTGTGGTGAAAAATTGTTTACATTGAATTTGGTTAAGCATTTATTTTTATAGTTCCATTTTAGCTTAGAATTGGGTGTTTTTCATGTGCAACCCTCTGGGTATTGTTTGGGTGTATATTATAACATATGAAATTGGTTTAATAAATCTTGTTTGGGATGAAAATTATGATTTGGTAGGGTATTTGTGTTCCATTATGTTTTAAATAGGGGTTTTTTATTAGTTTAAGGTGTAAAACCATATTCTACTTCTTGAAAGTGATTTTGAAAAATGTGATTTTCATTTGGATCTTTTGTGGTATTGTTTGAGGTGTTTGTATAACACTTGGGGGTAGTTTAATAAATGTTTTTGGGGCTTCTAATTCTGTTTTGAATTTTTATTGGTGTGATTTTGTCCTTGAAATACGGTTTTGAAATGGGTTTTATGTGAAAATCTTTGGTACACTCTTTAGAATGGTTTTATGAAAGTTTTTAATGGTTTAAGGATTTATGTAAGAGGTGAAACCATATTGGAAAACTGTTTTGGATTATTTATACTTTCAAATAGACCATTTCAAATGTGAATAGGTCTGTCATGTTATGTGTATCCTTTTGGAAATGATTTATAAAAATGTTTAATGGATTTAGTGAAATGTGAAAGAGGTGTGAAAAATGGATTTTGTTTATAAAAAGGGTTTTATGAAACATGTGAGTGGGCTGTTATGTGATGTTTAGAATATTTGTAGGGACTTTATAAAATTTTTAAAGGGTGTGTTGAATTGTGAAAGTTATGGAAAAGGTATGTGGGCTATTTTGGTGTGAGTTTGATTTCAAAATGCATTTCAATGAAAAAGAGGAATTTGTGATTTGTGTGATGTACATGGGGCTGTTTGGTTAATGTGTGAGGAGGAAGTGATATTTTCATGTGAAAACTATATTTCTTGGCTTGTTGCACTTGTTTGAGCACAAAGGGAAAACCCGGGTATCTAGGTGGGTGGACATGTACTAGTATGCTAGTGAATCCGTGGGGTTTGGTCTCAGTTTCACTTAACAAGATTGACGCTTACAACTCTAACTAAACTATGATGATGATGATTAGGGACTACTAGGTTATGGGTATGTTTCCTACTAGTGGCTCGTGCACGAGAACATATATTTTTTTGTTGATACTCTCACCAAGATACGAGGTACCTGGGACCCACAGCTAGCTAGTTCCTAGGGGTTATTTCCTATTTCTTGTGCTCTTTAGATCCTTTATACTTACTGTTGGCATACGGTATATTTGGTAGTAAAAATTCAGTAGCTTTTGAATTTATTTTAAAAGTGTTGATTCTTTAAATTATCCCACTTGAAAATGGATTTTTTTTGTTGCATCTTTTAGAAATTGTAACTAGAAATTGAATGTTTTTAAGACTTTCATGCTTTTCATCTTTCAATGTTTGTCACATGGAATCTCTTAGTGGTGGTATCCTACTGGGAATTGGCTCACACCCTACTTACACCCTTGGGTGTAAGTAGGCTTGGTTATTTTTGTTGTCTCAGGTTTGGGTACAACTTTTGTGCCAACAGTTCAGGTTTTTAGCGGTCCATCATGATACGGTGTTGTGGATATGGCTTGAGGGCGGTGCCTCTCGCCATGTAGAGGTTCTTGGGATATCCATTGTGGGTTTATTTAGTTGTTATAGTCTTCTATAATTGTTTTAAATTATGTAATTCAGTTCTGAAATTTTTTAAAAGATGGTTTTGTTTGAAAAATCCAGATTTTTTTATTGGATTTGTTTGTTTTTTTATGTTTATAAAATTGGGTAAATCATTCCAAAATTTCATTTTTTATTACCCAGGCACTTGTGCCAGCCCATAGGGATCGGGAACTCCCTTTGGTACTTGTCACGGGCTGGGTTTGGTGCCGATTTTGGCTATGACCAGATTCAGTTCGTGATAGTATATGTTTGTAAAAGGTTACTTATTACACATCATCTTTGAATCCAATGTGAACTCTAATCACAACATGATGAACTATGACTGACACCCTCTCCATCTCCATCTAAACTTCCAATTATAGACACTTTCAAAACAACTATTGTGAAAATTAAATTGTGTTGTATATTTAAATTTAAACTTAAAACCATTAAAATATTATTTAGTAAATGATTTTTAAGTTGTGTGATTTACCTACTCACTACCATCCAGTGATGAAAAATCTATAGGGATATTTTCAGTCGTCTTCTAATTTAATTCAATCAATGATTTCTGCAGAGCAAATAACTTTTTGTCTTGAATATTAATATGATCATACCATTATTGAATTGTGCTTTGTATTGCAAAAAAAATCCTTTCAAAATCTCAAGGTATTAAGTAAATATAACCAGGAGTAGATTCTATTACAATCCCTAGTGGCCTACCAAATATATCAGATGGTAATGGTCCCAAACCCATCTTGTGTACTCGACTAGGATGCTCTTTTCCAAGGACTTGACCAACTGGATCATCCTAGGAGTCTTATAAGGGATTCATGGGATTGGAATTCCATAGTTCCTTTATTTTTACCTTTAGATAAAATATTAGTCGTATTTGAAATAATACATATCAAAATAGTGAAAACTGAAAATAAGATATTAAAATGAAAATGGAATTCATACCCCAAATTCTTTGACATGTTCATTAACATAACTCCCATCAGATTTTGTATGAACATCAAACAATAGTTCTGTTCAAAAGAAATAGTGCCCAGAATTCATTAACTACATTAAATAAAGACAAATAAACAATTTAATATATTAAATAGACAATGTTATCATATAAATATTTAAACTATTGAAAATATCACCAAAGGTGATCTATTTTTAGAAAAACTCTTTGACCAGATAGTGTGAGGGATGATTTTCTTAACTTCACTTGATGCATTTTCCTTGAAATATCCTAAAATAAATAACATGTAATTTAACAATAATGTATGGAATGTAATATCCTTGTCATATGTATGTATATATGTAAAATGAGATTAATAAAATGATATATATTTCAATACCACATGTTTCTCTTGGTGATGGATATCAATAAAAACATTTCATCGATATCTAGGTACGTCTTTATGTACTTTATCACACAAATAATGAGTTCTTAATGAAGTATCATTGTATTAATTCCATGATCTCCATTTAAAATCCTTCTATTTCTTACCCAAAATTTTCAATGTCCACTTTCATGCTATAAAATCAAAAATGGGAAAGTGGAATAATATCTTTATAAAGAGATTCATTTTTAAAATAATATAATTTAATAAAATAATGACATTCAATTACACCATGATGTATTAAATTATCTTTATTAATGAATCAAATGATTCATGTTCCTATATTGAGGTACATTCCTCTAATCATCATAGGTAATCAGAAGGGTAACTGGATCCACTTCTATTTTTCCAAGAATATGGCTGAATAATCATGTGGCATCATCTGTAGTGATACCATAAGAGTCAAATGAGACAAATATCGTAAATTAATTTAGATTATAGAGATCTTAACTATTATATTTATCTCCATAGTAACACTGCTTGCATATGTTATAGAAAAATAGTTAGTGGTATCAAAAAAGTGAAATAACATTATTCAAATTAAATTTTTGACCTATAAACATCACCGTCCAATATCCTAATAAATAAACAGGAGTGAAAAAATTCTCTCTCACTATTGAATCTATTGAGTGGGGAGCTGTTGCCTGAGGAACTGATGTGACACTGATGAAGGGTGCACTAGATGATGATAGAATGGAGGGTGTGAGATACAGTGCATGGGGGAAGATGGAGGGTGTATCAGATGATTTAGGGAGGGAGGCTGATAGAGCAGCATCTATCGGTGTGGTCAATGGAACATTGGTTGAGAGTCGACTGTGATTATTAAAATGATTCTTCGAATTCTTACCACTTAATAAAAAATTATTAACTTAAGAATATATATTTAAAAAAATTAATGTAGAAAAATAGAAATTATAGAAGATGAACAATACAGACAAAGAATATATACATATTTATGATAATGAATGACCAAGCATATAACATAATTTGTAGATAAATGAATTCTAATATCTAGAGTGAAATAATAACTATGGGTATGAGTATAATAAAATAAATCTATTATAATAGTTGCATCCATAATCCCCACTTAGATACCTAAGTATTCCTATGAAATTTTCTAATTCCAAACATCAAAAGATTAACCAAAATATTTATACGACTATCATGTCACACATGTACATCTATGTGTAAAAAGAAATTTCATATCAATATATTACCATCTGAAATCATATGATTCAAAAATTATATACATAATAAAAAGTGGAACATATAAAATTTATAATAAAATACTATCACCATTACTTCAATAAAAACATATCTAAATAGAAAATAGAATTTAAAACCATGATATCATCATCTTAAAATCTATAATAATTCATATAATCAATTTTAGTTCTAAAAGAAGGGATAACGTTTTATTTTTTAATAAGTCACCCTATTCTAATTCACCCACTCTTAGTGCATGAAAAATACCACAGTGATCCTAAAAATTTCTATTATAATATCAATATAACCCTCTTATTGAAATATCAATAGTGTTATTATTTAATATTTTTTTAGTTATACATTATATTTATTAATTCATAATTAATTTCAATTTAAGAGAAGATGTATCAATTTCTTATAATAATTCAATATCCTCACATATAGTGATGTCCAAAATATAAAAGAAATAAGAAATATGAAGAATACAAATCTATTCATGAAAGAAAATGAATATTAAATTTTCTGATGTTGTAATTCTATTAGATACAAGTTTATAATGGAAAAATATGAACATATTATTGTTACATAAACTACCAAGGAGAAGATTTTTTTTACTTAGATAAGATAAAATAATTATTCCTAAATAAATGAGTAACTTATATTTCTTTAGAAATTTTTATGACATAAGAAAAAATAACAAGTGGGAAAGATCACAAGTTTAATGATTCAAATGATACCTCAATTATTGATTTAAAATATATTATTTAAAACTATACAAAAGATAGAGTAAATTTTATTTGTTTTTTGTTATATTCCTAAAGAATTAGATCACCCACTAGGAAGAATAATTTTTTATTATGGAAATTGTTCAATCAAAAAATGTAATAACATTAATTGGTGTTACAGAACAATGAATTGGAAGTAATAAAAAAATATAGAATTTGAATAAATATTATCCATTGTTGGAAAGGATTATATTAAATAAATTATCAATAATTTTGGGTCTAATGAAAGTATTAATGAGAATTTCTATAAACTTGATAAAAACTAGTAGAATGAATTTTTTTTAAAAAACAATAAACTTGATATCAAATCAATTATGTTAGAGAAATATGAAAAAAGATTACAAAATAAACACAAGATCCATTATTTTTATAAGAAGAATATTTAAGAGATCAAAATTGAATATGAATATAGAATAAATATAAACATCCTTAATAAAAAAATGTTTAGTGTATAAATTCAAAGTTTTAAATATAAAAATTATTCATGTTAGTTGTTCAAAACATGTTTAAATAAGAGTTGAAACCTCACATAATTATAGGAAACTTTTATATGAAAAAATAAACTATCTAGTATAACAAGTATCCTGATATCATCCAATGATCATTATTTATTATCCCTGATAAAAAAAGAACTATCAAGATCAGAAAACATAAATTGTAATAAATTTTTTCGAGTACAACGTATTTATGAATTATAAATATATATAAAAATGGATGAAAAATAGTGATAAATCCAAAACTAAATATATGATGGATGTGGGGAAATATATAATAATGAGCCCCAATAATAAATCGAACTAATAGAGTAACCCTAACCATATCCCAGGCCAAATCCTCAAGAGACCACATGAACACCATAACAAAATTAAAACCAAAACAAGGAAAAATCTTTGGAAAATCACAGGGATATCATAACTTAATGAAATGAGAAGACACAACCAATAAACACTTCCCCAGTATATCCTATACCATGGATGAATAGAATCCCCAAGAGAATTGGGTGATTCCACCCTTCTCCTCTAGAACCTCCAAAGAAAACCCCAACCTGAGATTTTTTAAAGGAATCAATAAAAAGATCAAGGGAGGTGTGAATAGGGTGATACTAACCTCAAATCATTGAAGGAGAACAAAAAAACATGCCTTAAATGAATGGGTGGTAAATTGAGGAAGGGAGAGGGTTTTTGGAGGCCTAACTGTAGATGACCACTCAAGATTATGGGGATTGGGGGGAAACGGGACACTGGAGATGGCTAGAGAGAGGGAGCGGTGAAATGAATGGAGAGGACAACATTGGAGGAACTATGGTTGTGAGGGATCAGGGTATATGGGTCCTCGGTTGGGGGTGTGGGATTGGAGTGGGGGGGTCGGGGTAGAAAAGTTGTTTTTATAAATGTATAAAATTTTGTGATAGTTTTAAAAAACCCACCGCTATGCAATGATTTTTGTGTCGTGAATCATATAGTCTTATTTTTTAAAAAGTGATTCCATGATAATTATGATTACTAAATTTTTTTATTATTCACCATGTGTCACACATTTACAAGATTCATCATCAATAATGAAAAATGGAATTTATTTAACATACCTAATTGATCAGTATACATGCAAATCATTTTTATCTCATAATATTTTCTAATAATATGCACAATAACATTGCATGAATTTTTAGCGACCTGACACAATTTCAGGATAAATTCTACTCATAATATTCACGATTAATTCAAGAGAATGCCACTGATATCCATTCAAAATTATTATAATAGCCTTGATTAATCCAAGGGATTAACTTTGACATTCATAGTCAGTTATTATAAATATGATGGTCATTTTAAGTGACTATAATCAATATTCATGGTTAGTTTGTATAACTATCACAACCAATTTATGTTACCATCCCCCACATTCACATATTATGTAACTCCTTGTGATTTTATTATGTAATTCCATTTAACTAAATCCAGTTTTTTTGATAGCCTGTGACATGAAAAACATAGAACTAAAGTGAATAATAACTTTATAATATCAAAAAATGAAATAATTTACAATATAATTAAATAAAATATAATGAAAAAATTAATTCATTTCGTAATAAAATTAATAGATTCTAATTCACTAGGTAGAATAACCTTTATATTTGAGAAACTATTTTTTTGAATTAAATATTTTTTGTTAATTTTATTAATTTTAAATAATTATGTAATTTTTTTTAATAAAATTAAATTAATGGAAATTAATATAAATTAATTACTTATAAGAAATAATTACGTGACTATAAGAATAAAATATTAATTATTCATGGATAAAAAATACTTTTTTTAAAATATTTATTCTATTTTATATTATTATTTTTTTAATTTAAATGTTAAAATTATCATACTTGTAGTATTAAATTCAATGAAATGTATTATATATATATATACATATGATTAAAAATCATTAAATGATTATTAATTATTTTTTAATAAAAATAAAATTATTTAATGTTTAAAATACCTATTTTACATTGATTTTTTCCATAAATTGTGTATTTTAGTTTTAATATATTAAAATGATCTCTATTATAGAATGATTTTAATGAAATGAAATATATATGTATATATATTAAAAAAAATTACTAATCATCTTAATATTATTATTATTTTGAATGGAATTATTATAAATTAATTTTTATTCATAAATTTACATGTTTTTAAAAATTATTTTTTACGTGTTATGGGTACTTATATTAAATTCAATTTTTATCATCTTTAGAAATTGAATCCAATGAAATATTTTTAATATTTTGAATTAAAATGTCTAAATTTTTAAATAAGTTTAATTGGTTTTTAGTCAAAAAAATGGGTTACCAATGTTTATGTTAGTCACTAAGGTAAAGGTTAAAATAATATAAAATTGTTTAAATAAGGGGTAAAGTAAAAAAATATTAAACAAATATTTCTAAATGTGTGGATGATGAATTCATAGGCCCCCATATCATATCAAAAATATTTTATCCCTTTAGTAGTAATAACCCTGACTCCATTAACCTAGAGTTGGTGCTAACTTTATTAAATTGCTATATGATATAAGGGATCACACGATGCATGATCAGTTGATTAAGAAGTCATAGAAAAAAGATATATACTTGATTCACATATTACATTGGAAATATGAAAACATAACATAAGTAACATTCTTTTATCCTTGGAATCATTCAAAATATCTTTATTGATATCCCGGGGAAAGGAAAACAAACAAGGGGTGATCTTAGATTCTTAGGAAAGGTTAAATATAATAGAAATTTTTATGAATAAATAAGGAATAATAAATATGGTAGAGCGGATAATCAAAAACCATTCCATTCAATCAATAACTTGAACCCAACAAACATAAATGGATAACATTGACATAGAAATCACTTGCATAATGAAAACCAAATTCTCAAAAGAGGAAATTCATAAATACAAACTTTTATGATCGTACCATCAAGGCCTTGATAAAGATATCATGAATCTTACCATCAAGGCTTCCACCAACAAATTAAAAATATGTAATTACTATTGTTTTGTCTCATGATGCCTATTTATTCATTGTGGTACTATCTATAACTGGTCCCTACCCATCACATACACATCCTATGAATTCATCATATGTTGAATGATCAACACAATTCATTCTTAAAATTCCTTATAGATCATCATTTTTCCATATTGAATCATATAATGAACCAAACTAGGTTGACCCAACACATCACCCAAGATATCACGCCACATGTCTTGAAGGACATTCCCAGTTTCTACAAGATAGAGACAAAAACTTGAGTATTAACATACAAAAAATTGGGAATAATTTCACCCAGAAACAGAACCCAACATTTCTCATGTATTATAAGATTAAGACAAAAAATAGATTACAATACAGAAGAATTGGTATACAGTAATGAGACATAATAATCAAGACCAAAAAGATAATCCCAAAATCATATAAAATATAAGATCAAAACCAAGTCTCCGTGTGACCATCCATATCCACTATCCCAAACCACTATGAAGACAACAGTAACCACGAGAATATGGAGAGCTATATTATGCCCTTATATTTACTTGTATTCTATAAAACCATATCTGCATATTCCCACAAGAATATTCAGGGTGTGGGTAAAATGACAAATATGATACCACTATGAATCTATAAAATGTATTCCAGTATGAAACTTTCATTTATAATTTTAAAATGAAACAATTTTATCAAGAAATTTCATTTGAAAATAGATTTCATAAAATATCATTTGGTTTCATTGGAATAAATCAATATTCAAATAAACTAATAACATGACCAAATTACATGGAAGATAAATATTTGGAAATAATCAAAAACTATATGGTAAACTTGTGAGAAATAAATACATGAGATGTCTTATAAATAAAACCAAGCCCAAATTGGTCTCTAGACTAGGGAAATACTTAACAAAGACACACAAGGAATGATAAGAGGAAATAATGTGACTTCTAATGACACCAAGTTCTTCCATAGTATATTAGTATCAGGATACACATTAGAAACCATATCCGAATTAAAACCCATCTTTAATGAATAGTTGTGCCGCACTCACCATTTTTTGTTTATGTCCATAACTAAATGCACCGAAGGTTCCTAAGTGTTATGTTTTCACAAAACCTTCAAGTTAAACATGGTCAAAAAATTTTATAACATTTTCATAAGTAAATACTATCTAAATCCATGCTAAAAAATATATTTTAGTATCAAAACCATATTTGAGAAATTTTATTATACACACAAAGTCCATAAAATTATTTTTCATGAAAAAAACCCTTTAAAACCCACTTTACATGCCTCCCAAGATTAGATTTCATTAAAAAACCACTCTTTGATATCAAATAAATCATTTATAAAAATAATACCAAAGTAACTTACAATAAAATCATGTAAATCATGAGATATGACCATTATATAGAGACACCTACCTCTCTAATGAAGGTAACTTAGTTTCCTTTAAAAATATGGTTTGGAATCTAATATATCCTATCCTCATAAGCATAGATCTATAATAACCACCATCAATTCCCCATTAAAACTTCTAGATTCATCCATAACTTCCCTCAATAGGTTCAACACAATAAGGATAAGATAGATCAATAAGAGATCAATAAATATTGGAAGAAAATGGGTGGAAATTATAACATACCTCAATGGGATCCACCAAGATCAATGGAGAATCCAAAAAAGACTAAAGGTATTACCTATTAGAGTATCAAGGAATTTATGGGTCATAATAATGAGATATTTGGGTGATATTAGAGGTTAAAATTAGAAAAGGAATCAAGGTAATTTTTTAATTTTAATAATTTTACATGGGTCACATGATTAGGCTGAACAGTTAAACAAACTAGGTGGTAGGTATTATCCCTTGAAAATCAAAGTGCACAATTACCTAGAAAGAAACATATTATTTAAGAGACTATGTACAATCCTTAAAACCACATTTATAACCAAAACAATTTATTCATATGGGTTTCCTAGTATCTCACATGATTAGTCAAATTGTGTGCAAATCATAAAAATCACCACTAGGACCAATAAATCCTTCTCATATGGTTACTTCATAGTTAAAAATAACTTTGTAAAGATTGTGTACCTATCTTATTTCTAAAAAAACTCTAAGTTATCATCCCTAACTCCTAAAAACCTTTTAAACATCAAAATAGATAAAATAATCCAAAAAAACATAACTGTGACCCATAAGGCATCAAAATCCCCATAACATGCCACTTTCTATCCCTAGAAAGCTCTTAGGATTCTAAACAAACAAAGAGATAAGTCCATCACTGTATCATTAATTCTTATTTCTCCCAAATATCATGGATATCCTATATTCATCTCCACAATACTCAGAATAAAGGAATTTTTTTCCTAAAAAACCATATCATGATGATACATAATTTGAAATGGGCTCTAAACAACTGAGGTGTTAGGCTTAAGATAAACATTCTCCCATTCTATCACATGGGAAGGATCCAATTGATTCCAAATTAGTAGTGAAACATAAAAAAAATCATGAAATGAAGTCATGAAGGATGTAAATTCCAACCAATAATCCACCTTTCCTAGTCATTCGATGATCTCAAAAGGGATAAAAAACCTCAGTGATAACTAACCTTACTTAACCAAACGATGATGTACCAAATGAGGTGAAACCCTAATAAAAACACAATAACCTACCAAAAACTCCAATGAGAGTTGAATATGGTCTTTGATGTATTTTTGGTGACTCTGAGTTATCAGTAGACTCTTTATATCAACTATACCTTTTTCATCATATCTTGAAAAAGACATGGTCCAACCAAAGGCTATTCTTCCAACTCTTCCCAACACAAATTAGATCTACATGGAAGTCCATAAAATGATTCAAAATAATCCATCTTAATAAACTATTGATAACCATATTTATAAGTGAACTTAACAAATGGAATGTAATTTTCCCTACAAAACATTAAAATAAAGCATGCAGGCTCAAAGAATATTCGCAAGAATATTAATGGATCACTCAATAAATATATCCATATGAGTGTGATACACCATACTTAACTTCATCTAGGTTCCCTGTTCCAATTGAAACCCTTTATAAAACCAATATGTAAACCATGAGTTTTTATCATAAACAACATCATAAGGAACTCCATGGAGATTCATGATCTATCAAACGTATAAGTTCATGATCTCTTCAACCATCATTAACTATTTAATATAAAGGAAGTAAGATGATTTCAAAAGTCACTAAATAATAACCCAAATCACATATCTCCCACTTGGTATCTATAGTAATCCAATAATTAAGTCCATGGATATATCATCCCACTTTCACATGATAATGGGTAAAGTCCACTGATATGCCAACACACGTCGTTTAATTATTGTGGGCTACTGTTAGATTATAATTTTTTTATCCCAAACTACACTTGCTATAATTTTATAGTATAGTGATAGTGTAGTGTTTAACCCACATGGAAAGTTTGGAAGACAAGGCACCAGGACTTAGAACCCTTTGTGAATGAGTCCACAAAATTTGGCTTAGGTTTGGGATTTTATTAATGTTATTGAGTTTGGTTAAATATTTTGGAAGAATATATGGATTAGGGTCAATTTTGGGGTTCATGTAAAATGGATAGTCTCGATATTAACTTGTAATATGCCCAGGTCTTAGGATAAAAATTGGTGTATAGAACACTATATGGTCATATTCAAACCAACAATATCAATCTAAAAAGAAACTATTACTTGGTCCCAATATAGATAAAAAACTAGATTCATTAATACTATATTATTAGAAGAAAGTGTCATAGGATAATGGTCATAGCCTACTATAATCCATTTAGGTCAAGTTCAATAATTGAAACATCCCATGGTTAGGATTTACTAATAGAATTGAATAAAAAATTATTATCTAACCAGTTTAGTAGCCTTAGGGTTACCATGTTATAATTTACAGATTCATAAAGTTCAGAACACCCCTACTCTCTAACCATACCCTAATTAGTTTAGCTTCTCATTATTGTAATAATGTGGATCGAATAAATAATTATATACATTATTGTCATATTAATAAAATAGTATAAATATAATAGTTTCAATTGATCATTTAAGAATAAATTAGTTTTCAATCAGATGAACCAATAAATAAATCAAACACATTAAATTATAAACATGCAAGAACAATGCGTGAAACCAATGTCAAATGGAAATTAAAATGGTATAACGATTTTGAAATAGTAAATGGCAATGAAATAAATGTTGAAATCATGTATAAAAATAAATAAAACTTGGATTCAGTCAATACAATAACAAGAATTGTTTAGAGTTGAGTTGGGAGAGGAAATTGGGGAGAAAATAGGAGAGATTGGGAGAGAACTGAGAAATTGTAAGTTTTTGCACTGATGTGTGCATGCTAGAAAGTAAATAGGTAGGATATTATATGATGTGTAATCCTGTAACATTGTGTAATATTGATCCATAGTTTTCTCTGGGTATTTTAGATTTGGTGTGAATCTCGGACTATATCCTTTGGATTCAGAGATTTGGCTCATCTTATAATGATTAATTAGAACTCATGACATGCTTCTTCTCACAACATGACATTTAAGAGGGATGTATAATTTGAATCTTATACAACATGTAATGGAGATTCACCTCATGTAATATTTTCATGATATGTAATTTCTTTATGACTTACATCACGACTTGGGACATTCTTTGAATTATTCCTACTTATTATGTAAGTTATTCATGACATGTAATGGTCATTTTGGGCTAGTTTTCACATATTTTCCTTTGGGATATGGGAAACAATTTAACTACAATAATAAAAAATACCTATTTCATTATAAAATAAAACATGAATAATTTTTAAATAAATATCTCCAACATATATATATATAATTTCATCTTATCAAATTCCCCCACACTTGAACAATTGTTTTTCCTAAAAAAAATCATCTCAACAGAGATTCCAAATATAAACAATTCTTAAAACAAGAAATATTTATTACAATAAGGTAAATAAAATTAACTTCATGTAGAAAAAATCAGTTTCTAGAATCAATCCTATAGAGAAAATTAGTTGTGCCTTATAGTTTAATTTCTTTATTCATATTCTCGATATTTTAATTAAAATCTCAAAACTATTTATTTTATTATATACCTATTTTTAAATTTACCTCACAATGAATTTTCTCTCATCATTTAGGGTAAAATATGATTGTATTTTTACACAAACCCTAAATTTACGCACTTATCCATACACTTTAATTGGTTTTATCATCTAAATTTAGTTAAGAAAAATAAAAAAGTAATCATGAGGGCATCAAAAAAAGGATGAAAATGACTCTAAGGATAAGGGAAGGTGTGTAAAAAGTGAAATAGGATAATAATTAAGGTAATATATAATTTTTAATGCATTATAAATAGAAATAGTGCAGTGGTGTGGTTCCTCCAAGATAAAATGGTGACCATTATCAAAGTAGGTCAATCTGGATCCATGAGTGAATCAAGTATGTAATATAAATGTACAATGTTCCTTTATTTTTTCATATATTATTTATTCATTTATTTTTTGAAAATCATGTTTTCCTATATCTCACATCCATCTCATAACCACATATGATTCTTTAGGGGATTAATCAGTCTATAAATTGTGATTTTGTGCTTCCTAATACACAATCTAAAATATTTTTTTTAATTTAAGGAATAAGATAAGGGTAAAATTACAAAAATAACTCATGCATCATAAAAATTAGACTGGTAAAGTACCAAAATATATATTCTCAATCAAAACATATTGTGTCCATTAACTAAAAATCCCCCCACACATTTTCAATGTATAATCATGCATAAAACCTAGAACAGTGTAGAGTGGGATAATGAGCTTGGAAAATCTGTATCTTAAACAATTGGTTCATGGAAACTATGGGATAAAAAAAGTAAAAATGTGATGTGGATATTAGGAAAAAGTGGCTCAAAAAAAATTTCCTCAATCATATTAAAATTGTATTTATTCATTGATAGCCTCGATAAGATATCAATGAAAGTTATGATAAGCTTACATGTCCCGGGTTTCACTCAAGAAATATACTTATAAAAGAAAATAAAATTATAGGATCAACATACTCTTGAAAATGGGTATATACAAGAAAAAATGGCAATCAATTAGGGTATAAAATGAAGTAATAATTTAATTAAATGAAATTTAAAAAAATTTGAAGTTGAATTAAATTACTAAACTCAGAAAAGATGCTAAAAATTTAAATAGGATAAAAACATTGATTTAAAAAATTGACAACTTAAATTTGTCTTTTATTTAAATGGTTCCAATGAGTTTTTAGTTTTAAATTCTGGTTTCAATAAAAAATGTCTCCTATATAAATGAAAACAAGAAAAAATCTAACTATACCGATAGTGAAGATCAAGAAAGACTCCCCCCCACATATAAAATGAGACAGTTTCCACATCATCTTGGAAAGTACTGTGGGGTAGTTATGACTGATATAAAGTATAAAAATGAAATGGAAAATTTTAAAATTAATGTTAAGTAATAGAGGTATCCCTATAATGATTTTAATTTCATGGGGAAACTTTTTGAATCTTAATGTCAAATGGGGCTAATTCTATAATGGTTTAGAAAGAAAAATATTACACTTGATAACACAATAGTCCAAAGGATTTAAATATCTAGGTAATTGTATTATGGGTAGGTTCACATAATGAATTGAAATGAAGGAAATCTTTGATACATGAAGATATATGGGTATAATTTTATTCAAAGTGACCCATAATAAAATTTCTTATCAAAATAAAAAACATAAAATTATAAGTTCAAGATGAAAAATAAAAAAACAAATAAATATGGGTTTCCTCTAATAAAGTGCTAACAAAGATGTCATCAGTTAGATAGATGGAAAAAAGACTCAATAAAGTGCAGTCCATCTTCTTAGATTTCCCCTATCGCATGAAATAACTGGTGGATGTGTCATCGAGATCACAAGGATGATTAGAGAAATTAACCTCCTCAAGTGAATACTAAGAATAAATCTGGTGTGGGAGGAATAAAATTCATGCTTGTAATGGTGTTGACGACTGTTTATCATAAATCAATAGTGATAAATCCTCAATATAAAACTCAACATAACCTATATGTTGAGTAATCCATAATATGAGGGAAGATGGTAAATGAACAGGTACTCTAATGACCATAGAATAAGAAGAAGATCTATAAATGTGCAATATAATATTTTAATGAAATGAAAATTAATCCAATATATAATGAGGAAAAATAAGTATCCCATGTATATGATAAGTTCCATGATACATCAGTTTTATAGAATAACTATAGTACAAAAATAAGATCACTCAAACATAGTACAAAAATGGGGGAGGGGACTGGGATATACTATGAGTAATCATAGGTGTCAAGCTTCTTATCTAAATTACTCTTCTAAATATAGGGTGCCTATATATGGACTACTTGATCAGTTACACTAAAGAGGAAGGACCTAGAAGATCTACCACTGGAGGTGGTTTCATGGTGTTGGATGTTGTCTTAGTGAATGGAATTGGTGAGGTACCGATATTGAGTGTGGTTATGGATCTGGTAGCTGGATTAATGAAAGGTACCTAAAAAGATAATGGAGGAGTAGTACAATTTCCTCTTAATGATTTATCTCCTAGAAAATCCTATCAGTCATGAAGGTGTGTCAGCACAGGTGGTAGGTTGGTATAGGTGTTTGTGGGTGTAGTAATAGTATATGATAAAGTTATTGTTGGAGGTGGAGGTTGAGCGGTTGTAGGGGACGATGGGGATGAAGGGATGGTAAATGATGGTGGGCCTATGAATGGGATACCTAGATGAAAAAAAATTGGTGAAGGTTCACCAGAATATACTTGTGAGAAATCCAAATATCAGTAGGGACAGATGGGCTAGGTATGGTAGTGGTTGATGGGGAAGTGAATTGGGTGTGATTAGGGGCTATCATGGGAAATGGAATGGTGGTAGTGGAGGCATGGAATGAAATGGAATTAGTATCAGTGTTTCCACTAGATATAGAAGGAGTAGGAGTTGGGTCAACGACATGATCTATGGGTGCCTCTTCAGCACTGTCAAAGTATCCAGACACCCAATGATAAATGTTTCCATCCTTTGTTAGAAATCGCATCTTGTGAATCATGAGGAAGTCAATTGAATCCATCAGGATGATAGAGGTGAGGGGAATGAAATTGTTTAATATACTAATATACCAAGAAAAAAGAGTAATGAAAGACCCACCCATCATCATACCTTGTGTATTCTACGGATTCACCCTAATGTATAATATGAATTATGATTCCATGTTGATGGTAGATCCAACCATCATGGAAATAAGGATGATGATGTCTAACTAGCTAACACTAACATGGGACTAATGATAGGAAAACCAGGAACTAATCAATTCCCAAGGAAGAATCTGGAGCACTACACCTCTGAGCTCAGAGGATTTGGTAATTTGAGGATAGTGCTCACACTGAGGGTCTTGAGGAATCATCCTCTAGAGTCATTTTTCATTTGACTTTCAAGGATTGAGGTGCAGAGTTAGGAATACCTTAGAAGTGGTGAAGTTGGAAGTATAAAGACCCTGGTTGATGTTGAACTCAACACATGAGAGTTTACAGGGTCTGACACCTATTTAAAGGTAGAGGATATCAATAGACACCTTTAAAGTGGATAAGAAATCTAGAAATAACTCCCTATAGGTTTCCTCACAAACATCAACAATATTAGTGATTTTATGGTGGTCAAGGTGGTGGAGGACCTTCTGGATGATGTGCATATAGTAAAGGACTGTCAAATACTCTATTTTTTTAAACCTTATGGGCTTCTCCTGCAACCCAATCAACACCACATGGTGATTTGGGTTGAAAAAATTAAGGATGGGGTGAAGTTGGGAGAGAGAGATATCTTGCAACCCACAAGACAACAAATGTGATTGCTCAAAAGTCAACAGTGATTTAGTTGATAAAGAAGAGGCATAAGAGGATAATAAGGAGGGATGAGGTTTTAAAACCCTTCGACTCTTTAATAGAAGTGGATCATCACGATCAGCTGTGAGATTAAGAGAAATAGTGCACACTATCTTCATAAGCTCCATTTAAGTCATATAGGATTGGAAATGATA
The DNA here is from genome assembly GCA_963277665.1 of Viscum album. NCBI lineage: Eukaryota > Viridiplantae > Streptophyta > Magnoliopsida > Santalales > Viscaceae > Viscum > Viscum album. The sequence goes on along the minus strand of OY728164.1, from coordinate 268,820,442 downwards.
TGGAGGAACATAGGGTTTGGTTTGAGAAAGATAAAGTAAGAGGGTATGGTGTGGGTGGTGAGGGAGAGGAATAGCCAAAGGGTGGGGGCGGTTGTGTGTGAGCAGCGGGAGAGGGAGGGGTGAGGGATCAATCATCGTGAATCCTAGGTTCATAGTATAAACAAGCCTTGAAATTATATGATTTGTAATTTAATACTCTATATGTAATTTTTGAATTAAATATTTTTTAGGGTATGTATTGTATGCGTCGTGTAATCTCTTACACAACATGTAATTTGGGATTTCTTCACATTTGTGAACCAGAGCCTGGTTCATTTATATTAACATTCCCCCAGCTACCCAAAACCCAATTACATCCTATTCTATACTATAATTACCTATAATGGGTTTCCTCCTAGTTATCACTTAGTTTAATGTAGATATATTGACTTAGTGGTGCTTAGATAAATTTCAAATTTGTAAAACACCCCTCACAGAATGGTCCCTAATAAATCTAAAATCTCTGACCATTGAGTTTGAATGGGTTCCCTCCTCCTTTTTTGAATTTAAATGGTCCCATAGGGGAATACTTGTATGACTTTGAAGATTCATGACTATCTGGATTTTATCTTTCCATAAAACAATTTTAATAGGTCGTTGAATAATAAGACATTATTTCTTGGTATAAAAATTAATCGTACGATGAATTGATCATGTCTTTTATTGGTTTTCTCTTTATAAATCCTGAAATTTTCATATGCATCCTTTCTTATCTCTTCCAGTTCATCCAACTAGAGAATCTTAACTTTCCCTTCTTTTTGAGAATCCAAATTCAACTTAATAATTTCATAGTATGAGTAATGACTTAGTTCTTGTGGAAAATTTCAAGGATTTCCTTATAATAATCAGAAGAGGTTGTACCAATGGGTTTTTTGTACACAGTGTGGTATTCCTAGGGTGCATCATCTAACTTAAGGATCTAGTACTTTTGATTTGTGTTTATAGTCTTTCTGAGGACATATTTGATTTACCTATTTGAAAATTCAAATTTCCTACTTGTTTTCAAGTGGTAGGGAGTTCCTGTGTGATATCAGATTCTGTAATTCCCTAATATTCCTTTAACAACATTATTTGTGAAATGTGTTCCCCAATCACTAATGAGTATCCAGAGAAATATGAATCTTTAAAACCCATTTTCTTTAATAAATCCATGAACAATTTTTCTATGTCATGAATGATATCTTCATCGTATACCTATTTCGAGATATAGTTAATACCAAAAAGGTTATATAACTTTCCATATGCATCAAGGAATTACCCCATGAAATCTATTCCCCAAACTTCAAAAATTTTGACTTCCATGATCGGGTTTAGGTGAATTTCATTTCTTTTCCCAATGGTGCCACTTCATTGGCATTGATCACAACTTTGAAAAAAAATTCTTGCATCTTGGTGAGGTGTAGGAAAAATATTCCAATTTGTAGTATTTTTCTACCATTCACTTGGGTCCATAATTACCTTCGTTTGGTGATGTGGAACACATGTCTAACACACTTTTGAATCTTGACTTTTGGGATGAAACATTGAATTAATCCATTAGCATAAAATTTAAAAAGTATCATCTCATCCTAGTAATAATGTGAAGTATCAAATAAAAATATCCCTCTTTGATAGTAGGATAAGTCTGGGTAAAGGGATTCCATGGCTAGATAATCTTCAAACATGTAAAAACATGGTTGTTACTTTATGTTTCGGCTGAAGAGAGTTTCATAAAGGAAGTCGATATCGATGCTCAGATTATCATCTTCCTTAATAAGGGGTAGTGGGAGTCCTGATAAATGATAAGAGGCAACCTTATCCACAAATTTGGTGTCTTTGATGACTATGTCAAATTCCTGAAGCAATAGGATCTACCGTATAAATCTTGGTTAGTCAACCTCTCTACTCATTAAATATTTTATGACAACATGATCATTGTAAAAAATCAACCTTGAAAAAATAAAGTTGAAGCGAAACATTTTGAAAGAAAATAAAACTACCATGATTTTTTTGGTCATGTAGTTTACCTTATAATCTTCAAGGAGTGATTGGAATAATATATAGGACAAAAAGTGTGACCCACCCACTTTCCTAAGACAAATCCTACAGTGAAGTCGCTTGTATCACACATCAACTCAAAGACTTTATACCAATATAGTGAAATGATAATAGAATCAACCACCAGACTAATCATTAAAATATTTAATGCCCTCCAATAGTATTTAGTGAAATCAAAATGGGTATCCTTTACTAATAGGTGTGTTATAAGGAGGAAAAGTTTCCCAAAATCTTTTACAAAGTGATTGTAGAATCTTGTATGGCCTAGAAATCTTTGAGTTCCTTTGTAACACCTCGAATTTTTATGGAGATGTTTTTATTGAATAGATTAAATTTCCATTGATATATTGAATTTAAATAATTCCAAAATTCTTTTAACATGGAACTGACTTATCATATATCACACACAACACCGACTTGGCATATGTTACACACAACATCGACTTAGCATACGTTACACACAACACTATGTTTCTACGAAACAATTTTTTTTGTTATAATTATATAAATGAGAAAATTATAACCTATCGATTAAACATAGTAATATAAATATTAATAATTACTTTTCAAATATTGTGTATAACTATTTAATATAAATAATACATATTGATAATGAAAGATATAATTTTTGGTAAAGTCCTTATATATTTTAAAAAAATATTTTCAGAAAAAATTTCTTTTCATGTCCTTATACGAAAAAAATAAAATATATTTCAGAAACATTTAAAAATTTAATTTTATAAAATAAACATCATTTTTTAATTTATAATATGGAATTTATATTAGGGTGAATTTTTGGAATTTTTCTGAGAAACATCATTTTTGGACAAATAGTTAACAATACTGAATTTTAATTCAGAAAAGTTTTTTCAACTAATTTATTTATAAGGATATATTATATTTTAAATTTATTTAAAAGTTTAATTATATAATATTTTTATAAATTAATCCATTTCATGTCATTAGAATCAATTTCTCTTTGAAACTGGGTATAAAAACTTATCAAACTTTTGGATATTTTTACTTTAAAACCTGGAGTGTCGTACTGTCAACATGATTAAATTTAAATTGACTTATGACACTTATGTCATTTGAATTTTGAAAAATGTATTGCATATTTTGAATCAAAATAACTTATAATATATAATAAGGTCAAATTATTTTATGACCAAAAATATTAGTGAATGTAGTTAAAATAAATTACAATGATTAAGGTAAAATTAATCTTAACAAGGGAATAAATATTAAATTTAAAGGCCCAAATGACCTAGAAAATTATCTAAACCCCATTGAGGGGAACATTTAATCCATAAAAATTCCATTATTTTTTTTTAGTTTTCTTATGTAAAAACCTAGGTACACCTAACTTGTTTTATAAAATGCCAAGTGTGTTCTTTACCTTCCCTATAAATGTCCACCAACTATCCCTCTTATACAAACCTCTAAATCAAATTAGGATAGGAAAATATCAACCCAATAAAACTTCAAAAACCCTCAATTTATTTTTGAATCTTCACTTTATTCAGAAGGCCTTCCAAGGAATCCCTTCAGTGAAAACAAAAAGGATTTACCCAATTAATAGGTAACACCCTCCCTCAAGCTCCTTTATATTATTTTATTTCTCCACCCATTAATCTCCTCTTATTACATTATTATAAAAAAAATATAGTATCCTAAATATAATGATATGTTTTTATTATAGGGTTTTGACTTACTCTTAAACACACTTCAATCAAATTGGTAACATACATACTGTTTACGTGTACAATGAAGTACTACCTCATGAAACACTGATTGTTCATTTTCTCATTGAACACCTTTAATGATGGTAATTATGATGGAAACTATGTTTATATTTTTTATATATTATATTTATTATTTATTTAATCTTCTATATTCCTTTTAAAAACATTCTTTATACTTTCTGTTTGGTGTAAATATGATAATTTCATTTGAGGAAGTGTGAACTACAACCCCCTCAAAGTGATGTGATTCGTTCACACTCTAAATAGAATGCATTAAGGATGGGTTTATAGAAATTATATAATATATATAATATAATAATTCTACAATAATAATTATATATATACATATATAAATATATGGAATTTTCTTTCTTTCTTTCAATATTATTAGAAATCGAAAATGACATTTATACGTACATACGACCTACCATCTCCATGAATGGTGCATTCCATTTCATAATTTTATATTATATGTATTATTATAATACATATATAATAAATATAAATGATATTTATATCATTTTTTAAATTCATTAAATGATTATATAAGTATAAGTATCAAATATATGAAAAATTAAGACACATGCGAAGAACAAAGTAGATATTACCCAAGTGAAACATTAACATAGAGTTATTAACAAGTGGGTAATATAAAGATATAATTAAATCATATATGGTATAAGATATAAAAATATGGTTCTATATAATAAAATTATATTTATTATATTGTAGGTTTGAATGAGTACGATGATATTCAAAACACAAGGTATGACGATTTCTAGTATCACTTTTATTTCTGTGATATTTATGCCTTATTCACCACTAATCTCTTTTATGTGGAAATTATACTTACCATGAATATATTATATGATTTTTATACATAATTTTTTGGGTATTTACATATCCATTCTATGATATCTTGTAAATGGGTTTGTTGTTTCAAGAGTTATCAAATCAGAAAACTAGTTTTGTCAATATTTTCCTTCTTTGAGACACATTTCATGAACTTATAGAACCATGTTTTAAAAAATGTTTTCAAGGATGATATTTTAATCTAATTTTCAAGGAAAAAGGTTTTTTTAAATTTTTTATGGTTTTCATTCTTCCTTTAAATAATTTCAAATTATTTTCAAAGAAAATGGATTTCAAAACATTTTGAAGTTATCTTTATATTTTTTTAAAGAAAAAAATGACCCAAATGTTTTCAAATATTTATTTATATGTTTTCAAGATTATTATCAATAAAATTGTTTTAAAATGGTTTTATTTTTTAAATAATATATTTCAAATAAGTTTAGATATTTTCCTCAAGAAATGTTTCTAAAATATATTTCAAAATTATTTTCCATATAAGATGACATCCATTGATGCTACTCATGCTATTATGGGAAATGATCCTATGGTTTCATTCATATTCATTATCTGAATAGTTTATGTTTTGATGGAATTATTTTTATGAAATCCATTCTCCTCTTATGTGTTTTAGGCTTGTGACACCTTCTTCTTTTCATTAGATTTCCTTTGAAGAAATGATTATGAAACCTATATTTTTCTATAAGTTAATATATAACTACATTTTTATAAAACCCATTTCATTTCATGGGATTATGACAAGAAGTTTATAAAACCCCTCTATTTTAATGGGTCATGAAATGATGAATGTTTTATTATCTTGTGGCATATGTATGAATGATTTTATTATGTGCTAGTTGGGACCTATATCTCCCTCCAATGAATTGGGTAATTATTTATATCTCATGAGATAATGTTGTAAATCATGTCGATAGGCTTGATCCACTATGGGATGATGGGGAAACCATGTCCCTTATAAATAAATGACCATGACTGCGGATAGTAGTGAGTCCCGCCCAGTATGTGTGGTCACCATGAAGATAGAAGATGGGGGAAAATGATTGACTATGGGAAGATAAGGAAACCTGATCCCTTACAAGGAAAGTACTACAACTAGGTATGGTGGTGTATCCTACCCAGTAGGTGCAGTTCCCATAAAATGACTTGATAAGTTCTAGAAATGAGTCGTGACTTATATGTAATGATATCAAATGAGTATGTATGCCATAATTATATGTATTATTCCAATGATATTATTCCATGGCTTATGTTCTTTATTTTCTTATGATTCATATCTTATGAACTACCAAGATTTATTCCATTATTCACATTTATGATATTTTATATATAAGGTATGATCTTATAATGTTATGATCACATTCTAATACCTATATTATAATCTTTATGATTATATAACTCCCTTATTTACCCTTACTTAGCATCCGATATCACCCTTTTTTATGTTTCCCTTCTAAAGTTATGAAGATTCGTATTATGTTTTATGTTTCTAAGAAGGGTTATAGTCAAATAGAACCTAGTGTGATATTATGTAGCTCACTTATGTATTAGTGTTTATTTATACATGTTTCCCAAGTCACTAGACAAATATGTACTTTGGGCGTATGTTTGTTTAATTTTTCAAGTATTCCACAAAAGTGATGTAATGTTGATGTATGAAAAGAGAGGGTATCTATAGATGGTATGAAAGGAAAGTTTTAGTTTACCTTTGGAAGCTAGGATGAGAAAACCATAATGATAATACTAAGGACACGTGTAGTGATAAGTCTAAGGATAATGAAAATTATAAGAAAATGTCCTGGATTTTTGGTAAATGATAGAGTAATTAGTTTCCTAGAAAGTATTACTATCTATATGCTACAAGTGGATGTGACTATGGAAAACATGTACCTTGGAGTAAAAAATCTGAAAAGTTGTTTTGGGCCCGACTCGAGGTAATCTGGTGCCCAATAATTGGCCTTGTTTCACACCTGGTAGGAAACTCTTTGGGGATATGGTTTAGGAACTCAAAAAATCCTCACATACCATCCTGAAGGATTTAAATATAAGTTGTTTATGAATAACCTAGGATAAAACTAAGGTGTAATAGATTAAGGAAGGTTTCATAATTAAACATCCTATATGTGATTTTTCATGATAAAGTGGTTCCCCACTATGAGAATTGTTTCTTAGTCTATACGTTTTTGTTTCATTCAATGGATGAAACTTGAAGGAACCACATTAATGGTGATTGTGACGAAAATTAAAATATTGTTCTCCTGAGAATCCAATTTTATGGGGGATGGAATAAAAAAAACTCATTACTAAGATCATGTAGCCTTCTCATGTTATGAATCAAGTTGAGTTTCCAAACAAGCAAAGGAGAGAAAAACATTTTGTTGAGTTGTTCATAAGGAAACATCCACCTTGTTTGAGTGGGTATTCTGATCCACTTATTATGAACACTGGATCAGTACTACTGAAAATATATTCTCTATTATCTAGTGTTCAGATCATGAGAAATTCATTATATATTTTTATCAGTTAGAAGGTGAAGTAGACTTGTGGTGGACTCTAATCAAGAATATGAGGAATTAAGATGAAATTGAATCCATGGATTATGATGAGTTCAAGAACTTATTCTTCAATAATTATTTTACTCACATTCTTTATACAAATATTTAAATAAAGTTCATTGAGTTGAAGGAAAAGGATGATGAATCCATTGGTACATACGAGGTTGATTTCACAATACATACAAGGTGTGCTTATAGAATTATCATCCAACCCAAAAGTAAAGTTGATATGTTATTCAATGGCTTAAGGAAAAGTCTCAGAAGGGAGTTGGCAATAAGAAACTTTATTAGCTATGAAGATATTTTACATTGTACAATAAAAATTGAAATGGAGGTTGGATTTACATATCAATATCATGGTTTTAACAAGAAAAGGAATATAAAATTCAAAGGTAAATCTAAAAACCATAAAGAGAAGAAGTTGAGCCTTCATTTATGCTCTAATTGTGGAAAGAAGCGTGGAGGTAATTGTATTATGGGTTTAATATGTGTTTTAAGTTTGTAAGGGAAGTCCATCAGGAAATTTATTTCCACACTGATGGGAAGAAGTTGGCCAATGATGTAATTAAAGTAAAATCTACACAGAATATAGCTCCTACACTTCAATGATACAAGTTTAAGGAGAATGGGAATTATTCTAACCAATTCCCAAAACCAAGGGCTAATGATGATAATATACATCATAAACCTATTAAACCATTTCAAAAAGGTAAATCTCATGCCATCACTATTTCCAATGAGGGGTGCGATAACAATATGGTGAAAGGTACACTTACCATCCACTATAGAACTACTAATGTCTTATTTGAATTTGGATCTATCCAGTCATTCATAACTAAATAATTTTATAAGGTTGTTAATATTCCTCCAAGACAATAAGATATAGAATTTGTAGTAAAAAACCCTAATGGTATGATGATTGCATCTCAAGTCTATGATTCCTCTCTAGTTGATGTTTTTGGGAATGGTGTTCCAAAAAATATTATTATTTTTCATTTTTTTTGAATTTGATGTAATCTTAAGCATGGATTAAATTCTCTACATAAATACCATATAAATTTTGATGAAGCGAAGTTATATTCAAAAATTTTAAACCCCCCCCCCCATGATCTTCCATAAATGTGACGATAAGTATGAAATTATTATGGATATTACATCCAATGTATGGGTCTTAATTAACATACAGAAGGGTTGATTATCTCAAATGGTTGGGGATAAATTGACACTGATGATATACCTATTTTCCCAGATTTTCTTTATGTATTTCCAAAAGAGTTGCATAGCCTTCCACCAAAATGTGATGTTGCGTTCTTAATAGAACTCATAACTATTTCCACAAAAAATTCAAATAATCTGTATAGAATTTTCCTAATTGAGTCACAATAATTGAATAAAAAAATCTAAGAAAACCTTTATAAGGGATTAATTTGGAAAAGTGTGTTGCCTTGTAGTGAAAAAATTATTTTTGTTAAAAGGAAAGAAAGATCAATGTGACTCTTTATTGATTATCAAAAGTTGAACAATATCACAATCAAGAACAAGTATCTTGTTCTCCATCTTGATGACTTGTCTGATCAACTGCACAGAGCTTAATACTTTTCAAAGATTGACCTTCATTATGGATATCATCAATTGAGGGTTAAGAAGGATGATATACCTAATATAGAATTAGGAACATGAAATGGACATTATGAATATATTGTGATTCCTTTTGGTCTTACTAATTCCCTAACTATGTTCATGGATTTGATGAATAGTTTCTTTAGAGATCACCTTGACCAGTTTGGGGTAGTGTTTATAAATGATATTCTTATATATTAAAATATAAATGAATATTATTATGAACAATTGATAATTGTAATAATGACCCTAAAGATGGAGAAACTCTATGAAAATTTTACATTGTGTAAATTTTGGTTGCAAAAGGTTTAATTTTTGGGTCACATAATCTCAAGATATGGTATATCAGTAGATCCATCATAGATGAAGGCTATTGAATGCTATCCTAGACTAAACATGGTGACTGATATCCATATATTTCTTGGTTAAGATAGATATTATCGATGGTTTATGTTTAATTTATCTTGACTATCTAGTCCTCTAAAAAAGTTAAATCGAAAGGGTTCTAAGTTCCTTGTACATTTTAATGTGAAGAAAATTTCAAGGAACTGAATATAAGTTTTGTCAACACAACTATTCATACATTACCCTATAGTGGAGAAGGGTTTGTAATCCACATTAATGCATCTAATAAGGGATTGGGATGTGTTTTTATGAATAATTACATGGTTATCACTTATTCTTATAAACCCTTGAAGATTCATGATCAAAATTACAGAAAACCTGATTTTTATTTAACAGTGGTAATTTTTTCATTAAAGATATGGAGACACTATCTTTATGAAGAAAATTTTGATATATATACTGAAAATAAAAGTCTAAAATATATATTCACACAAAGGAGTTTAACATGCACGAGATAAAGTGTTTAGAGTTGATAAAGTATTAAGACTTCTCTATACATTGCCATATCAGGAAAGAAAACAAGGTCGCAGATGCTTTGATTTAGTAGGATCATGATAGCTTATCCTTGATGAGGATCACAAAAGATCCAATATTTCATAATTTTCAAAGGACAGAGCTATAAATACTAAAGGAAGGGGAAAAGGTTATCTTTTATAAATGAATGTTCATCCCTATATCCAAGTGAATATTTAGGAGGTAAAAAAGGAAGATTTATAACTAAAAAATAAAGTTACAAATGTTCTTGAGTTTAACCTTGATGAGGATGGAATGATAAAGTTCATGAACCGTGTATATATTCATTCCATACCAAATTTGAAGGAGATGTTATAGGAAGATCATATTTATTTATTCTATATTTATCCCGGACGTATAAATATTTATAGGGACTTTAAAGAATACTTTTTTTGGGATGGAATGAAGAGAGATATTTCAATGTTTGTATATCGGTTCTTTATATGTCAATATGTTAAGGATGGAATAAAAAAGTCAAAGAGGATGTTGAATCCGTTACACATACTAGAATGTAAATGAGAGAACATTAATATGGATTTTGTCATTGGACTACCCAAAAGATATAAATGGTTTAATTATATATAGGTGGTAGTCAATCGCCTTAAAAAGTAAACACATTTCATTTCAATTAGATAAGACTTCTCTCTGGATTAGATTTCCAAGATATACATTAAGGAAGTGGAAAGGTTTCTAGGAGTACCACATTATATTTTATCAAATTGGGATATGAGGTTTACCACTAAGTTCTGATGAAGTATTCAATAAGAAGTTGATATAGAGTTGAGTTTCATCACTATTTATCATCTTTAGATAGATGGTCATTCTGAAATAACAATTCAAACCCTAGAGGATATATTAAGATCTTGTTCTATGGATTTCAAAGGTGGTTGGGATCAATACCTTCCTCTCTTTGAGTTTTCGTACAACAATATATTTAACTTGATAATTTATATGGAACCTTATGAATCCCTCTATGGTTAGAAATGCAGAGCTCTAACATGATGGGATGTGGTTGGAGAAAGAAATCTATTGTGACCTGGGATCACTGAATAAATGGAAGAGAAGGTTAAAACCATTCAAAATCATATAAAGGTATCTCAAATTAAGCTAAAACTTTATGATGATAAATGATGACATGGTATAGAATTTGAAGTTGGTGAAAATGAGTTTCTATGAATCTCACCTTGGAAGAAGGTTATGAGGTTTATAAATAAATAGAAACTATAACCTAGGTATATTGATCCCTTTGAGATTATTGATCATATCGAGATAGTATACTATCTCTTGAAACTTTATCCAAATATCTCTAAATTCCATTATGTATTTCATGTATCTCTTATGAGAAAGTATATAACTAATTCTTCAAAGGCACTAAACTTAGAGTTCATACCACTGGAGCAGGATCTTTCTTATGAATAAAAACCAGTTGAAATACCAGACTGATTAGATAAAGTTGTATGAAACAAGACCACTCACCTAGTCAATGTTTTGTGGATAAATAAAAAATTATACAAATCTACATGGGAACTTGAGCATATGATGAAGTAAAAATATCCTCATTTGTTTACCCAAATGATGAATTTTTAGGTATAAATTCATTTTAAGATGGGTAGAATATTACACCCCTAGTTTTTATGGACCTTTTATTTTCTATAATAAATTAAAATTTCATTTATATCTTTCATTTAACTAAGTAAAAAATTCCTTTCACTTAGAAACTACTTGTTATACGTTAAAAAAACACTGACTTGGCATATGTTACATCCAATACTGACTTGGCATACGTTACACACAACACTGAGTTTATACGAAACATCTTTTTTGTTATAATTATTTAAATGTTATAATCAGAACATAGATGTTAAGAAAAAAAATATTAATAGTAATAAATAATTTTTATATATTTATTATAATGTTTTAATATAAATATAACATATTTACAATGAAAGATATAATTTTTGGAAAATTCCTTATATATTTTAAAATAATATTTTCTCAAATGAACTGCTTTTCACATCATTCTGTGTAAAACAATAAATTTAATTTAAAAACATTTAGAAATTTAATTTTATAAAATAAAATAAAAATTTTAATTTATAATTTTGAATTTATCTTAGGGTGAATATTTGGGATTTTTCTAAGAAACATCTTTTTTAGATGAATAGTGAAAAATACTGAATTTTAATTCAAAAATGATTTTTCATCTAATTTTTTTAATAAGGGTAAATTAAATTATAAATTTATTTAAAAGTTTAATTAAATGATATTTTTATCAATTAATCCAATTAAGGTCATTATAATCAATTTGACTTTAAAATTGGGTTTAAAACTTATCAAACTTTTGGATGTTTTTACTTTAAAAACCTGCAATGTCTTCCCGCCAGCGAGATTAAATTTAAATTAATTTCTATCACTTGTGTTATTATAATTTGTAAAAATATATTCCATATTTTTAATAATAATAAATTATAATTTCTAATAAGGTCAACATAGTTTTTGACCAAAAATATTAGTGAATACAATTAAAATTAATCTTAGTGATTAATGTAAAATTAAGCTTAACAAGGGAATAAACCTTAAAATTAAGGGCCCAAATGACCCATACACTTGACCAAAACCCATTTTATGGTAATATTTCTGCAATAAATCTTACATTATTGTGTTTGGTTGGTTTTTATTACTTTTTTAGGTAAAACCATGGGTACACCAAACTTGTTTTCAAAAATGCCAAGTGTGTCCTTTCCCTTCTATATAAAAGGTCACCACCTCTCCCTCTTCTAAAAAACTATCAAACCTCTTTTTATTGGATAATATATACGAAATAAAATTCCCAAAAACCATAAATTCCTCATTTAATCATCCCTTTGGTCATAAAGCATTCCAAGGATGCCCTTTGGTGCAAACTAAAAGGATTTACCCGATTAAGAGGTAACAACCTCCATCAAGATATTTTTTATTATTTTATTTCTCCACCTCCTAAAATAAAATTATTAAATTATTATATAAAAACCAATATAATAAATATTATTATATTTTTTTCTATGGTTTTGACCTAAATTTACATACACTTCCATCTAATGGGTAACAAACATATTGTTCATGTGTACGACAAAATACAGCCTCAAGAAATGATAGTTGTTAATTTTTCCTTTACTACCTATCATGGTAGAAATTATGAGGGAAAATATATATACATATTTTATATATTATATTTATTATGTCTTTAATCTTCTTTAATCCATTTAAAACACATTTCTTTGTATATTCCATTTTGTGTAAATATGATAATTTCGTTTGAGGAAGTGTGGACTACTACCCCCTCAAAGCGATGTGATTTGTTCACAAACTACATGGAATATGTTAAGGATGGGTTTATTGAACATATATTATATATATGATATAATAATTCTAATGGAATAATGATATATATACATATATAAATATATGTCATTTTCTATCTTTCTTTCAATACAACAATAAAACGGAAATGATGTTCATGCGTACGTATGACCGAATATCTCCATGAACAGTGTATTCCATTTTATAAATATACATTATATGAATTAATATAACAAAAATATAATTAATATAATTGAAATTTATATCAAGGTTTATATTCTGTAAATCATGATATAAGTATAATGATGAATGATATAACAAATTAAGACACATGAAAAGAACAAAGCGGATATTACTCGAAGTGAAACCTTAACACAGAATTCTTAACAAGTGGGTAATATAAAGTCATAATAAATACATATATAGTATTATATATATGAATATTTTTATTTTTAATAAAATTATATTTATTATACAGGAGTTTTGAACGATTATGATGAGAGTCTGGACACAAGGTAAGGGGATTTCTAGTCTCACTTTTCTTTCTATGTGATTTATGCCTTATTCACCACTCATATATTTTTTGTGGTGATTATAAACACCATGAATATATTATATAATTATTATCCTTATTTTTATAGGTATTTAAATATCAATTTGATGATCTCTCTTTCACAGGGTTTATGTTTCAAGAGTTACCAAATCTGAAAAGTAGTTTTTTTCTCAATTTTTCTTTTTCAGACACATTCCATGAACTTCAAAAACCATTTTTTAAAAAATGTTTTCAAATATTATCTTTTATGATAATTTTCTTGGAAAAAGGATTTATAAAAATATTTTATGACTTTGAAGATTCCTTTAAAAATTTTCAATGCATTTTAAATCAAAATTGGTTTCAAAACATTTTCAAGTTCCCTTTATATGTTTTTAAAGAAAAAGGTTTTCTATATTTTTTCAAATAATTATTTATAATTTTAAAGTTTATTTTCATGAAAATGGTTTTCAAAGGGTTTTTTCTATTAATGAACCTCTTTCAAATAATGAAGTATATTTCTCTCATGAAATGTTTTTAAATTATATTGCAAAATTATTTTACATCTAAGATGACATCCATTGATGTTACTCATGCTCTATTGGGAAATGATTCAAAGGTTCCATTCACATTTTTTATATAAATGGTTTATGTTTTGATGGAATGATGTTTATAACACCCATTCCTCTTCCACATGTTTTTTTCATGCGAAACCCACTTCTTTCATGGTCTAGGCTTGGATGAATGGATTATGAAATATATATTTTTCCAATAGTTAAGATATAACTACATGTTTTTGACACCCATTTAATTCCATGATATTATGATAGGATGTTTAAAAAACCCATCAATCTTTATGGGTCATGATACTATGGATATTTAGTTATCTTGTGGAATATGTATGTATAAATTTATTATGAGATGGGAGAGACCTATATCTCCCTCTAATTCATTGGGTAAAAATTTGTATGTCATGAGAAAATTATGTGAATCAAGTTTACGGGGTTGGTTTGCTATGGGAAGATAGGGAAACCCAATCCCTTACAAGGATAGGACTGTGATTGTGGATGGTTGTGTGACTTGTCTAGTAGGTGTAGTCACCATGAAGATGGAAGATGGGGAAACTCGATCCCTTATAAGGAAAGGACTATGACTAGGGATGATGGTGTGTCCCTCCTAGTAGGTGTGGTTCCCAAGATGTGAATTGATAAGTTCTAGTAATGAGTCTTGAAATATAGGTAATAATATCAAATGTCTATGTATTCCACAATTCGAAGCTGTATTCCTATGATATGATTATATGGATCACGTTCTTTATTTACTTATGATTCATGTCTTCTAAACTTCCAAGCTTTATGCTGTTATTCATGTTTATGATATTTGATATGAAGGGTATGATCTTCTAATTTTATGATCACATTATCATACCCCTATGCTTATGTTTATTCATACATGTATAACTTTTTTACCATTACAGATCATCTATGTTTACCAACTTTTATGTTTCCTTCTTTAGGTTATGAAGATACAAATTATGTTTGATGTGTCTAAGAAGGGTTCTAGTCAAGAAGAACCTAGTGGGAGATAATGTAGATCACTTATGTTTAAGTTTTTATGTTTATATGTTTCCAAATTCACTAGACTAATATGGTCTCTATGAGTCTGTTTGTTTAAAATTTTATATATTCCACAAAATTTATGTAATGTTGATGTATGAAAAGTGAGGGTGGCTATAGCCTTTAACTATTTAGGGATCAGGTAAATTTTTTATCACATTTATTTTTGCGGGATCAACTTGCATAACATACTTAGATATTTTTTGTCTAAGGACTATGCCTCCTTGAACCACAAAGTGTAATTTTTCTATGTTTAAAACTGAAAATGTATCTTTACACTAATGCAGGACTAGTTTAAGGTTTCTTTTGTATACATCAAAGGATCTTCCATACATTAAAAAATCATCGATAAAAATTTCCAAGAATTCCTCTACCATATCATGGAACATATGTATCATACACCTTTGAATGGTTTCCAGTGCATTAAACATACCAAATAACATTCATCTGTAAGAGAAGGCACCAAATAGACATGTGAATAATGTATTGGAGTAATCATCTAGGTCAAATTCAATCTAATTGTATCCTGAATATTCATCCAGGAAACAAATGAATTTATATCCTGTGAGTCTCTCTAGAATTTTATCCATGTATGGTAAGGAAAATTATCCTTTTTAGTTGTTGTATTTATGTTTCTATAGTCCAAATATACTCACCATCTAATGATAGAACTATTAGAGATCAATTAATCTTGATCATTATTTATAAAACTAAAATAAACATTATTTTGAAATACTTATAGATTAATCACCCACACACTATCATAGATTAAAAAAATTAATCTAGCTTCCAGAAGTTTTAGTACTTATTTATTAACTACCTCTTTCATTAGTGGGGTGAGTCACCTACGGGGCTAGAATTTGGGTTTGACGCTTCCTTCTAAAAATTTTTATGAGTGCATAAATTAGGTATGATCCCTTTGATGTAATCTAACCATGGGAAATTGACTTATTATGTCTTGTAAGGACTTTCACCAAATTTTCTTCTTATGGATGTTTCATAACATAGTTAATAATAACTATAAGTGAAGCTATTGTATCTATAAAGTAATACTTGAGTATTCTGAGAAGTGGTTTCATCTTCAGTATTTGTGGATGAATGATCGATGATATTAATAGTGGAATCATGTCTATTATAAAAGGATTTGTATAGTTTGTTTTCTTAAGATCATACTCATACATTTCAGTAGGATTCAGTTCATCACTAACTTCCTCTATGGCCATGTATTCATTTTTCTCTTCTATGAGAAAGATAGATTGGAAGTCCAAAGAATGATCTATTTATTTTGAAGCTTTCACTAGGTTAGACACTACTTCTTTTTTACCCACTATGAATATCATTCACCCATAATTTACATAAACTAGTGCCTTCCTAGTGTTAGGAATGGATTTCCTAAGATAATCAAAACATATCATTATTCTTATATGTCTAAAATGAGGAAGTCTGTTGGGAAAATGAATTTACTGATTTTTACTAGGACATCCTCCAGAAGTACTCGAGAATAATTAACTAATCGGTCATCTAATTAGAGTTCTACTCTAGTATTATTGAGTCCCTTAAGTCTTATCTGGTAAAATGGACTCATTTTCATATGGTTAATGATGTCTCCTAAGTTGCATAAGGAACTTCCAAAGTTGCATTCTCATATGGTTTATATAATTGAGAAGCTCCTAGTATCTATCATTTTTTATAGAATTTTTTATTAAAAAACATTAGACCATTATTCATTCTGGTAAATGAATCATAGGTCTCCCATGTTCCTATTTTTGGAAATCAGTTCCCTGATAAAATTTACATATTAAGTCATTAGGTAAATATATTTAGAAAATGGGATATTGATGTGAAGTTGATTGAACATCTAATTTTTTTATTATATTACCCTTCGACCCTTACTTGTATCATTATTTTTGGAAAGGGGAGAGGATTTTTATAATATGGTGGTGAAATTTAGATATCCTCTTTAGGTTTCTTTTATGTTGGAGATATTTCAGGTGGTAGTAATTTTAGAGGTTTTTCTTGATCATTTTTATTATCTCTTTTACTGTCATCTTCTTCAATGACTTTCAAAATTTTCTGAGTTTACTTATATTTTTTCTCTTCTCCTCCAAATGGTTTCTAAAAATTAATCACATTTACACTTCTTAATACCCTTTCATTCTCCTATTTATTTGTGTATGTCTTAGTATTACCAAGAAACATACCTTGAAATATATCTCACAAGGTCTTCAATATTTGACCCATTTGATGTTTGATATTGTAGAGGGAATCACTTTTATTTCATATTTATATTTGTTAGGTGGTCATAATTTAATATTAATTTAGAAAAAAGGATGTGCGCATATTTTCTAATTTGTATTGAAGCGGTACAACTAGTTTTGGTTGTCTTTGTAGACATTGTTGAAATTTATACTAGCCTATAGGAGGGAAAGGATGTTGGGGCACTTATTGGTGTAGCCTAGGAACATGATTCATTAGTTGATATATGGGTGGTCCTTGGTTACTATATTGTGATTGACCACTTATCTATTGGTAGTACCCTTGATTTTTTTGTTGTGGATATTGATCCATCCAAAGTTCATAATACTATTGTGGTTGCAGGTATTATTGATTTTGAAAATTGTAATTAATGTAATTACAATATTGGATTTGTTTCTGATCAGATACAACCCTAAAATATTTATATAAGAGAGGTCTTCCACTTATTTTTTAGGATTTAATCTTCATTACAAGAAAAGTATGGGGAGGTGGTGTAACAAGAAGATGAAATAATTCCAGCTTCTTAGTTAGGTCCTGAACTTGTACAACTAGATGAGTGTTTTCTAAAACTTGGTGGATTCCATTCTAAGACGGTCCATGATTGATCTTCCATATACTGGAATTTTTTGATACCTCATCTAGAAGTTCTAATCCTACTTTAGGTGCTTTCAACATTAATCTACCATCAGCGGAAGAATCTACTACTGTACAAGCGGTGTGTTGGAGACCTTGGTAGAAAGTTAGTAGCTAGAGCCACAAATCATGTCCATGATGTGGTTATTTCATACTATTTAATTTGAATTGATCCAAGGACTCCCAAAATTATTATTAATCTACTTAAGAAAAATATTGGATGCAATTTTAATGTTTCCAAGTCCATATAGGTGGAAAATATTTAAATAGATATTTCTTACCCAATTTGTCCCAAGTTGTAATTGACTCAGGAGATTGAATTTTTAGCCACTCTATGGTTATATCGTTAAATTAGGATGGTAATAACCGTAATTATATTAAATCATAGGATAATACCTAATAATGAAAGGTATCACATACTTCCAAGAATTTGGAGTTTTATTCATGAGGATCCTCTCTCTAAAGTTCGTTGAACTGAGCCATGTTTTAGATCATACCGATGAGTCCATGACTGGTTTCAAACATATGTTCTTGGATAGATGGGTGCAAAATACTGATTGAAATACCATTTATTGAAGGAAATATGAAATCCATAATTTCATGCTCTATTTTCATCTTGTTTGATCCCATTTAAGTATTGGTGGAATATATTTTATGTTGGGTGGGTTGGGACTTACAAGACTATGACGGTCATCCATACTTGAACGGGGGCATGAATAAAGGAACCTCTCTATTTCAATAATGAATATATGTTTTTCATGGATGTCATATATGTATGAATGAGTTAGGGGTCCCTAACGCATTCACTAGGCTAGAAAAATAAGGAGGCAGAAGAATCCAAAATATAAAGGAAATAATGAAAAGATAAAGGGGAGCATGTGAGGTAATTTGAGGTTCATGCTGAAGGTTTCTATACTGAAGCATAGTAAACTAGTCCCCAGAAATAAAACCAAAATTTTATGCACCTACACACATTTTTAAATTCACATAGGTTTCAGTTAGATTAGATTTATATTTATCCTAAACTCCACTTTCTACAATGGTGTAGTATAGTGAGAGTGTCCGGTCGAACCCACGAGGAAAGTTTGGCAGACAAGGAACCTGGAATTCAAAATATTTTTGTAGGAGTCCTCGTGATTTGGTTTGGGTTTGTAATATCATTAATCCTACTAAGTTTGGTTTAATATTTTGGAAGAACATAGGGATCATGGTCAATTTTTGGGTTTTGTTAAAAAGGATAATCATGGTCCTAACATGGAATAGTCCTAGGGATTAGGTTGTGAAGCTGTGAATATAACACTAGATGGTCTTGGTCAAACCAACTAGATCTAAATGAGGGGAAAATATTACTTGGTCTTGATATAGATAAAATCCTATATGAATTAAGCATAGCTTTTATGGAATAAAGTATCACAGGCTAATGGTTGTAGAAAACTCTACTAAAATTAGGTCAGGTTCATTCATTTAAAATTCCCATAGTTATGGTTTCATAAATGAATTTAATAAACAATTGTTATTTAATATTATTATTATCCTTATGTTTGTCAAGTTATGATTTAGAGATTCATTATGTTCATAATACCCATACTCTCGACCCTTCCTTAAGTGGTTTATCCACTCATGTTGGTATTAATCAAGATCCATGAAACAACTATAGACATACTTGGAAGATTA
This sequence comes from Viscum album, assembly GCA_963277665.1. Lineage (NCBI taxonomy): Eukaryota > Viridiplantae > Streptophyta > Magnoliopsida > Santalales > Viscaceae > Viscum > Viscum album. The sequence continues at coordinate 268,800,608 of OY728164.1, read as the reverse complement.
ATAAAACAGCTAAAATATGAAAATTTTCAATCAAAGATTCAAGAATAAAGTAGTTTTCAATTGGATTAAGTAAAAAATCAATCAAACACTTAATTGAAATTGTAAACATGAAAGAATGTGGATTGAATCCAATGTCGAACAAAAATGAAAATGTTAGATATATGTTGAAATGGTAAATGAAAATGTGTTTGGTCTACTTGAAAGGATACCCTGAGAGGGGGGTGAATCAGGGTATTCCATATTAAAACAACTGCCCCTTTGATCTTGTTTTTTCATTGTACAAAACTCTCTTCTCTCTATTTCCAGATGCAGAGTATGAACAAAAATTAAAGAATGCACATGACACAAAAAATTTACTTGGTTTACCCTCACTGGGCTACGTTGAAGGATCATACACTAATGATGTGCCGATGTACCAAATCCACTATATGTGAATTGTTGTTTACAAGTTCTGAGTGGACTCACTATCCCTCTTAGTTTACAACCAATCTCAATATTAAAGCTCAGTGCTCTCTCAATAGAAGTGTGCTCACTGCTTCTTCAGAAGATTCACTCACCGTTTATAGACTTGTGGGTCACTTCATTATCTCTAATAAAATTGGTATCTTTATCTATTAATAGATTTTCTATTGATGTTCCACTTTCATCCACTAATGAATGAAGCTTTAACACGTTATTACTAGGAAACCTCAAATCTTTCGCTCAACCCTTACCGCGTCTTGCATGAAACTTTATTTCCTTGCACGCAAGATTCTACTTTTGGCTCTAAACACCCCTTGCACGAAACTTCAATATTTCACGCAACTCAAATCTTACTCCCAACTTTATTAGCTTGTGCACAACTCAAAATCATTCATGCAACTCCCTTTTCTTGAATTTTTTACATTATTAAGAGCTTCTATTTTCTCTAAGTGTTGAGATACATCGAAAGAGGGGGGACACTTCTTATTTATAAGCATCATTGACCCCTGTGTAGAATATTTGACTTTTTTCATGCAATTTTCTCGTCAAGCGCGTAAACCTCAAATTTATGTCACATTGGGAGAACAAGTTTCTTTCACACAATCTCATCTTTCGGACAAATTTCCAAATCTTTCGCGTACTTCATGCCTTTTCCATATTTGGACATTCTAATCCCGAAACATGCCTTACATGCATGTTTCGAAACCACCCTATATCGTGCATGAAACTTCCTTTACCAAAAACATGTTTCCCCATTTTCAGATTTTGAGGAATAAGAATTCGCTAAACACTAGAAAACTACACCACCTTAGATCTATTCTTTTTATACCACCTCCAAATCATCTATTACTTTTTTATAGTTCTTTTTCAACATAGTTTGTAAACAATATCTCGGGAACTCAAAAAATCACCATGGAAACCCTCTTTGTCAACAAACAAATCATCTTTGTCAACAAACACAAACCTCTCAAAAATGGTTCAATGTTACTTTGAGGGATTTTTCCCCAACAAAATTAATGAAATGAAGAAAGTGTTTAGAAAAATAAAATTCAGTTAGATTAAACTGAGAAACCATAAATTTATGCACTGCTATGCATGTGCTGGAAAGTAAATAGTCTGGATATTACATGATGTGTAAACCTATCACATTGTGTAGTCTAGATCCATGGTATTATATGATTATTTTAAATATATGGTAAATATCATCATATATCTTTGAGATTATGATATTTTTTCATCTCATGACATGTAATTGGAACCCACAACATGATTCTTTTCATAGCATGAACATTAAGTGTGAAGTGGCATTTGAATATTTCATGATGTGTATTGGAGATTCAAATCATGTAATATTTTCAGGACTTTTAATTTCTTCATGACTTTTTTCACAACTTGTGACATGTTTTTAATGATTCCTATATGTTTTTCAAGGGATTCAAAACATTTAATATTCACTTTTGGCTAGTTTTAATAGCTTTTCCTTTGGGATCATAGAAACCAATTCTATAAAAAAATCAACACATAAAAAACATGTATATACATTAAATAAATGTTTCCAATATATATGTATATATGTATATATGTATATATAATTTCATCTTATCATATATAGTAATTAGGAAGGTTTCCAGTGCTTCATCTTAATCTTCTGGGAGGTAAGGCATGATGACCTAAAGTCTACAATCAACTGCATAATCCCTAAACATCAATACCGATATTTCAAACCCTGATATATATTGGTATCCCCATGGCATATATACCAACTAGATAAATGTACACAATCCATCAAATTCTTTATTAGTGATATCAAAATGACCAATCTGCCTTGGAAATTAAATACACCATCGGGAGACTCAGATTAGACACCTAAGGTCACCACACCAAATAGTTTTCCACCAAAGAACAAATAATTGGTGTTTATTACTTACTCAACCCAAATAAAATCATAAAAATAACAATCATCTTTAACACACACACACTAAAAACACCCCTAATTAGTTGCCTCCACTTCCAAGATTATCAGAGTGAACTAACTGATTAAAGATCACTCTTCCATTGGTTCTTTAAAGACTAGATTTGGAAAATTATTTCTCACAACATTGAAAATGACATTTAGTAGTGTCCATACTATAAGCAGGGAAATAAACTGGTGAATATCTTGGATCCATCTTAATATATAACTCCACATCTCTCTTAGAAGGTAGAATAGAAAATTCATTGGTGAATAAATCCGAGAAACTATCTACTAAAAGAGGGAATTCATCCTGATGTAATCCCTGATAATCAGTATAAAGTCTAGAAATATGTCCTATCACTCCACCTATCCCATGATTACCTGGTCCATCTATACCTTCTTTGACATACCACCCACCTTTACGAATATAAGTAATAGACACCCTATGGTGATAGAAATCCATATAGTCATGGTAAGAAACTATCCATTTCATATTGAGAATAATGTCAAAACCATACATCTTAAGGATGAGGAAGTTCCATAGTAAATGATAGTGACCTATCATAAGGGTGACTCCCTAAATTGGTGTACACTCTCAAAATTAATACCCAAAGAGTTTTCAAGGGTCCACACCCCACCAAATTATTGTATCTCAATCGTGAGGCATTCCACAATATAAATAGAGATAAAATAATTATAATCCCTTATGTTTAATTAAATAAATATTAATGTAGATGTGACCAAAATCATACCTTGAACTATAGAAGGTCCAAGACTCTACTCCCTCAGCACATAATTCAATGCATTAACCAAGATTGTTCTATATCCATGAGATATAACATGACTACCTTGAGTAGGCCCACTCTTTCAATGCTACATAACTAGTGTTTTGATCTCCTAACCATGATCACCTCCTCATCCTGACAAACCAATATCACTCAAGTTCCATGTTTTACATGAAGATAATAATTATTCTAGAGGACCTGGATTCAGTACTAATCTGTTATCCTTGGACACTAGATGGAAGATTATGAAAAACTACTATAAATGGATTATCCTTCCATAGGATCAACACTCAATGAGCCCTATCAAATTTAGGATTCACATGATCCTTTTACCAAACTGAACATTGACTAAAAAACTTCCAGTGTATGCACTCTGACTGGTAATTCCCTCCTAAGAAGCCTCAAAGTGAAGCTTCCTACCACTAGATAATGCACTAATGGGTTGAGAAACTAATCCAATATGATCCGAACTTAAAACTTCCCTCATGTTACATTTGGTAATAATAACACAGTTCACTATTTTAGACATAGTAGTCAACCAAAATACATTCACCTGAGATCAAATAGTATTCCTAAGACTATCCTCAAAAGGTCTTGCATTAGCCGGTTCAACAGTGGTATATATAGTTACAAATTACTAAATATCTATAAAATGAGATGAGTAATACATAATAGACATAGAACACTACTGTCGGTTCATAAACACTATGGAATGATCTTCCCTCAAATTATTAGGGAAAAAGTAGTCATATAATCCATATTGGAAATCCCTCCAAATAACATTCGAGTAATGACCATCTTAGTTCAGAATATGCCATGAACGCTTGGTGGATCCATGAAACATATACATAATAATATTTTATATAAATCTAAAAGGTGTATCAAGGTGATCAAAGATAAATAAGATAGTCTCAATCCATTACTCTAGTTCCTAGGGGCCACCATCCCATGGAAAAGTATGTGGATTTTTCTATTTAAACTCCCATGTTAACTCTCCCATTGATGGGGAGGGATGTGGAGCTCCTTTTATAGTCTATATAAGTCAAAAAAATTACCCTCAAAATAGGGCACCATCTCCCATATCATGGATAGAATGAGGTTCCATAGGTGTCACTACTGGAGGTAACACCGGTGGATCAAGGCCCAACACCTCAAGAGCATGGTTGTCAACACCCTCTCGATGCATGAAATAAGGACATCATGGGGGAATAGCTATAAAAATTCCAAGAACACAAATCATATAGAAGTTAATGATATTAATATTACATATATAATAATAGGGTAAATATAAGCCTTCCTACATTAAATTCGCATCCCTCTACCTACTTAGAGATCCATGTCTGGGTGATAGGAATGACCACAAGGAACATGAGAGACACTACCTACTGGACACTACTAAGGTTGGTTCTAGGTCTAGCTCTCTACTTCACTATAAATGTTTGGTATATAGACTTTAAATTGAATGTTATAGAGGAAAATACCCATTACTATTATAATTTCCACCCCATTTAACAATGATTATATTTAAAATAAAGATTTATAAATTCTTGCATTACTTAATAGACTAATTAACCAATGTAACATTCTCAATTTAAAAAATTACATGTTTATAAATTGAAATAGTAGTTCATTTAACAGTATCCAAACATTTACATTTGACAGAAAAATGTAGTTGGCAATATAAGATGATTTTCCTAAATAAATCTTCATTCCTGATCTATATAGGTTGGTACACTCTTTAGATTAAAAATTAAATTTATGTATTAAAAATAAAATAATAATATAATCTATGTAACCTCAATCACATAACTCAAACATATTATAATTTGTTATTTAATGAGATATAATCAACCTATATAGAAAAACGCCATTTTAGTTGATTCCGACACATTAATAATAAATTATTCAATCCTTATTTTCCTATAAAAACATTAGTTACATAATATGAATATCAATAATGGCACATACCACAAGTATCATGTAGTCAGGAAATGAAACCTACATGAAATGGAATAATACATGACATATTAATCCTAAAAGGTTTCTAAATTGATAAATGATCAGCGCTACCTTGACTTATTGGGATAAGTAAAAAATATAATCCAACATCATAATAATAATAACATCACATAACATGTGAGTCACTCAATGGTGGAATTAAATCAACCACAAAAGTGTAAAAAATAATATCAAATCCCATGATATGTAATTTGGATTTCCTTCTGTATTTGGGTTAGACACTCCCAGGAATAAGTTCCTTACCAAATACTAACACATCCTAGTCTCATTTTTATCACCCCAAAAGAGTAAGGAAAATAAAATAAACCTTTAATACCAATTTGTAACATCCTGACCTAGAAGCCACTAAATGGTGCCCTGAGTCAGTGGCTCATAAGGCCTCAAGTGCGCCTCCCCTTATGCTAGAGGATATCGACTAACAAAAAGGGTCCATGGTGTTACATTTGGGAGAATATACCCACATAATCAGAGTAGAACAATAGTGTAATAAATTAAAAAAATAATGGAAGCATAATAAATGACAATTAAACTAGTTAAATTAAAACATATAGATGAAAAAAATAATAAATACATCAATAAAAATATTAGTACCATATACAAGATGAAGTAATTTCATGTATCTAATATAAATTAATAGGCATACATGGTTGTTGGCATACCTAAATACAAGTATGAAAAAAGAAACAAAAATCCCAAAGAGACTATCTTCATATTGCATCATGAGACATATATCATTCCTATGATTCTAGGATCCCATTCCATAATAAATCATACATTAGTAAATGAAGATTTTCCCCTATCCCTACCTGTATCCATGAAGTATATCCAGGTACCAATCAGTAACCTGAATAGGGTGCGAGATTTACTCAATTAGACACCACCAATGGTGTGTGTAACAAATCATGTATGTCCATAATAACTCGAACTATGTGCATGTATAATAGGTGAGAATTATTTTAAGGTATACTTAATAATTTTATTGAAAGAGTTATAGAATTAGAAGAATATAATAGATAAGAATCTATATATATAACGTGACAGAAATATTTGGTAACCATCTTGGAAAAATCCACATGTGATAAGAGTGAAAAACTTATATAGGGTAGGTCCCATGGCACATAACTAGGGTGACCAATATATAGATTCATAAAAGTATACAGATGTCACATGTGTTATAACTCGAACCTTCTTAGTGGTTCCATACCATAAATAACCACTCCTTGGGTTCATAGGTTCCGTACCTAAATACCCTAACTAGTACCATACTGTAATAATTTATAGGTGGCATACCCTAATAATCTTAGATACCATACCTTAGTAAAAGGTTTTATACCTTAGTAATATTATCCTTACCTTACTAATAGTCTCTTCACCTTTATAATCTTTTGTTCCATACCTTAATAATCTTAGGTTCCATAACTTAATAATCTTAGGTACCAAACCTTAGTGATAGGTTGATGCCATGTTAGGATGTCCAAACTCAGGTAAATAATATAATAAAGTATTAGGGATATGTTAGTGTCTATACATTTATAATTATCATTTAATCAATTGTTTGATCATTTTAACATAATTTAATAACATGGAAAAAGATTAATGGTCTTCTCCAACTAACTTACTTAATTTATATAGGCTCTCACTATAATGGTGGTGAGATCACACACTCAAAGGGGCAGTGTAACATAGGTAAGATATAATAAACACACCACATGGGTTGACCAACTTGAGGATGATAACCTCCAACCCTGATTAGGTGATATAAGGGAGACCCAAACTAGGTTCAATAATTAATATAAGGTTTACCATTTTATTTATAAGAAAAAAAATGAAATATTAACATGTAGAATGATGAAAACAATCAAATAGAAAACAAAACCTTAGGGAAAAGGTATATACAACATACCTTATAGTGGTAGAGGATCACTCATCCAGTATCAGCCTTTGGTTCTATCCCAATAGAAAGAAAATGGAAAAACAGGAAACACCCTAAAAATTGGGAAAATGATATGGTACTAAAATATTGTGAAAGGTAGTGAGATAATCAAATGAAATAAGGAAGAAAACTAAATATATTTATGGGGGTGATCCAACATGATAGGTGACAATGAAAATGAAGGCCAGATAAATGAATAGGATCAAATACTTGGTTAGGTCGTGGGAGAGCTTCAATGGTGAAAGATTTGTGTGATTGAAAAAGAGTTGGGAGATTTAGGGGAAAAGAAAAGAGGTTATACACCATTTAAAAAACTCCCAGAATTTATATGACTTGTAAATGATTTACATTTTATTTAAATCTTGGGGTATTCCCCTTGGGAAAAAACCAATTACATTCGAAGAATTGTCCTAGACAGACAATTACTTGTCCGTTATTTAATACACACTGTGTATTTAAATACATGTTGTGTATTTATCCTACAATAAGTCTCCAATCCCCCTATAAAATTCCTTAAAAAATATAAAAATGACCCACCATAAGGATTAGTTTTTCAATTTTAAACAAAAAAGAGAACTACAATAAGGGTTTATTTGAAAATTAAGGGAATCATACATCAAACTAAAAAATAGGATCTTATACTTAAACTTTTGAGGGTTTGTCACACCCAACCCAACATTCTCATATAACATTAATAATATAGAGATTTTACTCTTATCATTTTATGTTTATTAGAAATTTTAATAAGTATAAAACTCTTACTATTATGAAGGAAAATGAATTTGAATATTATAAATTTAGTAATGACTCTTATGTTCTAATTTTTTATTATTATTATTTGAATATTATGATTCTTATGAATAGATTTCAAGGAATCTTGTTTTTTAATACTTATAAGTTTTTAGTATTTAAGATTTTTCATGAATATTTTTTACTCTAATTACCTATATTTCATATTTTAAAATTAAAATATTATTTCGATGTTTAGAGTTATTGTTCACAAAATTATTGGAAATAATTATAGTGATTAATGAATTTTTATTATAGGAGTATTATTATTTTATTACTTAATTATTATAATTAGTATTATTATTACATATTATTGATGTTTATTTTTATAGAATATTAAGACATTAAATAGATGACCCACATGAAGTTTATCATTGATTATTTTAATGGGATCTTGTGAATATTGTCATAGAAAATTAGAATTTGGAGATTCTATATAAATATAGAGGTTGAAGCAAAAAAAATATATGTACATGCATGAACTACACTATTCATTTATAAATTACCAAGACTTAATATTAAAGTGATCTTATAAGGAATTGACGTATCCCAAATATTCATTGTTTATTTACAAGGGATGGTGATAATTTTACTATGTTAACATTTCAAATATAACTTGTAGTAGACTATATTTTTTTGTTTATTTCTATATAGAATTATCTTCACTTTGTAGTATCACATATATGGGTTATAACTCACTTAAAGGGTATAATTGGCCATGGAAACCTGACCATAATGTAGTTTTTCATAGGTTGTAACTGAGACTATTTAATGACTCAAGGTTTAGATTGATCTCTTGAAGATTATAGGTTATGGGTGATCCTTAGAATGTGTAGGTTCTCTATGTTCCTAACTAAAATAGTGGAGTTGGTGTACTTGGAAATACTATTTGTAATTTGATTATATATATATTCAATGTATTGAATATTAATAAAACTTATTATTACATATTTTTTGTTGTTATTCATGACTCTAATGTAATAATGTGATAGATTATACGTCACATTGATAAGTTCATCGCAGTTCCTCGGTATGATTAGAACTTTGATGTGCTATGATGATATTTTAAAATAATGTTCTTCTAGTGGATAATGTTCTATGATGGGACACATATTACATAGAATGTTATCTACAAGTAATCATAAGAAGATGAGGCTTCTTCTCATAATTTTTTCACTTGATAATCTTCAAGATAGGAGATTATAAGAACAGAACTTCCATTATGAATTCCACATGTTTTGGTGTCATCAGATATTTCTATCTATGAGTGTGTTTGATTTTCCATAGTCTTTAATATTTTTATTAATTCATGTCAAAACTCACATACCTAGATGTATTTTATAAACCATGATGTTAACAGTTCATGGATAATTTGGATACATTAGGTGTGTCATGAGTGACATGTCATTAATGAATAAGTCGAGGAAGGGTTTTTCATTCCATATTTATAGAATCTGATATCTCAACCCTTTGATTGAAATAGAAAAGTCACATTAAATTACATGGAATTGGTGTAATGATGTTTTTATTTTATATAGTCAAAGAAAGACATATCGAGAAGATAGGTTGGTGACATGGATGTGAAACTTTCTTGATGAGATATTATGAAAAAGGGATTATATTACATAGTGATCATTCATATATGGTTATTGATGTTGTGACATGATGTTATTTCTCTTGGGTACCTTGACCTATTGCTTCAGAGTAATATTTTAATTTTGGTAAGCCTACCTAATGACAATGAGAAATAATACTAGAGGTTTACACACTAAGTGTTTACATTGATCTCAATGAAATTATATTTTAGTTTAATTAATGTAATAAATATTATTCTCAAGTATGAGGAATAACATTATTCATGTTATATTGATCACATAAATTGAATAAATATTTATTCACCAGATTTTGAATAAAATATTAATTTTATTTATTGAATATTTTAATAAGTATTTGTTCTCTAGATTGTGAATAAAATATTAATTTATGAATAAAATATTAATTTGGTTGTTCAATAAATTCTTAAGGAGCTCGAACAAACCAAGACTGAATCTAGTGACAAATATTAATTAAAAAGACTGTTATATAATATTTTTATTATGCTATTTGGAGAGTTACACAAAATAATAATTATATAATTAATATTATGTTTAATGATATTCATTAAAGGTAATAAATGTTATTTAATTGACAAAATGAAATTAAATAATATTTTAACATAAATACCATCTTTATAAATATGAATCTTTGTCTATTGTGTTGTGATTCTAAAATTGAGAATGGATAAATGTTGAAAAAAATATATCTCAACTCATCCTCTCTCCCTTGTAAGAACAAGAAGTGAAAGATATATATCTTCCGCACCAAATAGTAAGTGATCAATAATGAACAATAAAAGACATTAGACTCGTTGCGTTAGCACTTAGAGATTGATTGGTGTTTCTTGGAGATCATAAGATCATGTGTAGATCATCACTAAATTTATTATATCCTTGGATCCTCACATCATAATGAGGACAGTCTAAAAGGGTCTTTTCCAAAGATCGACATTCACAAATGAAGAATGTTCCTAAGACCAATCTTTATTTCATCAAATATTAAATAAATTAATTATAAATTTGACGTGAAATATCCTCTCTATTAGTTTTTGGAACCTATTATTAGAAAAATTTTAATATATCTCCCACCACTATATGTTTCCGCTACAGCCAGAACCATAATGTGGTATCAGAGCAGTCACATTTAAATTTATAATTATGTATCTGATTTTTGATTTATGGACAATGGTGGTTAGATTTAAATTTCATGTTATTTGTTATTCAATATGATTTGAATTCACATGTTATGGAAATATTAATCATGTTCATTCAATGTTTCATTTCCTTAAAGGTTTAATAAAAAAATAAAGAATGACCAGAGATGCCATCGGGAAGTGCCAAATCATTGGCTTGTAAAAATGGGTTACACAATATGTAGCCGATGCACATGCCTTATACCCATACATATTTTATCTATATTCTCTAAGTAATTAATTACACATGGTTCTTTTCTTATACACCATGCACTGACTGAGACAACCTGACAAACAAAATATGGATACAAGGTGTGTAGCTCGCATGTACACACCATGTATTTTGGCTAGGTTTACATGTCCTGTATTCTAAAAATAATGGAAAAAGATATATTAAATTTGAAAATTGAATCATTAAAACCTTTTTAATTTATTTAAACATCTTTGTGTGATTTAAATTTAATAATTATTTTAAAAAAAAATAAATTCTCAAATTAATTTATTTTAATTAATATGTAATTATTGGTTATTCCATTTATTTTCCATGAATTCCATTAATGATGATTATCTACAAATAACATTAGATTATCATTAAAGATGAATGCGAATTAATTAATTAAAGATAATTTGTCTTAAATAATAAAATAATAAATAAAGAAATGAATTTTATCCATTCACCTTTGCGTATTCATTGCATGTATAACCATTCATGATCTTGACCAAGACCTATGTATGTGTTGGATGTTTTTATATAATTTATTGCATGAGTTTTCAATTATGTAATATTAAATTAATTGATGGCTCTCAATTCATCCCTCTCTCCATTATTATGAAGGACCTGCATATTGAAGGATATTTATGTAACCCCCTCTAACCAACCATTTGGTTCCACTCACCTACTTGTGAGTAATAAATATTGGTAATTAATGGATCATTCCATGGAGAATGAATACGGTTCAAGATGAAACCAAAATGATTCAAACCCAGGCGATACACAGGTGGATATCTAGAATGTTGTAACTCATGCCAAGATCGACAATAAGAGTTATTTCTCCAAATTCAAAGGTTGATTTAATGTCTGATCTTTAAATCAACCTTTATATAAAGCTCTATAACTTGTAATTTAATCAATTAATTATTTATCTACATGTAATTATTTATATTACGGATGAAAGGCCATGATCACATAAATAAATGAATTAACGTGAAAATATAGAAATCAAATAAATGAATCACACATAAATGTTTTATCCAACATGGATAATTAATTAAGTGACATACACTTAATATTAACATGGAATGTAAAGGATAAAAAATATTAAATTTATAAATAATAAATTTAAATAACTCAATTAAATATTAATCCAAACTAATCCTCTAATTACTTAATTGGGAATAAAACCATAAATCTAAGTGTGGTACATAGACAAAGTATGGACACTTATTTTTATTAAGGAGTTCTCATGATATTTTTTGGTTGAATTAAATGAAATTTTATTGAATTTAATAATCAAATTAAATTCAATAAAAATTTGGAGGAAATTGTTAAATAAATTCAAGTAAGGAATTCAGGATAAGGGAATCCACACAATGGATCAAGGAGTTGAATGTTTTCAGTTTTCATGACCACCTACCTAATTACCTTTTTATGGTTTCCACAACCAAAGTCCAGATCATTAAGAAAAGTATCGAGGATCCTTTCCAATAGAATGTAAACGAAACTACTCATTCTAATTTTAATGGTGAGGGATATTGAGACTTGATAAAATAGTAATAGATTTAATAAATACAATAATAAACAATTAATTTATTATTTCTCAATTATTTTGTATCCAATAATAGTGCTAATAATATTCCCTTTTTAATTGTAAAATAAAATGACAAGGACATCATCCAGACTATCACTACAATCAATATTGGATATAGATAATCTACTAACTGTCAGTAACTTCCAGGAGTGATTTAGACACCTTTGGGTTGTGGTATGCCATAAATAGAAATCTTAAATTCTAGAATCCTCTATGCTTCATCCTCCTTCTAAAGTGTTTAGTGATGAAAAGTTACTTGTCTATGAAAAACATTTTAGTGATGAGGTATACATTCATTGTTTTATTATTTCATCAATTTAAAGTGAACTAATGAAGTCTCAAGAAGACATGGATGTCTATAGCATTCTTGATCACCTTTATGGCCATTACCAGGGAGATATAGACAATAATGGATTTATATTTCTAAGGTACTCATTTAGAGAATGCTTGGAGAGGGTTCCCTATCTGGGCCTCATGTTGTCAAGATCATTGGCTACACTGGGCGCTTAGAGGTTCTAGGGTTTAGAATCCCCAAAGAACTTTCCACCGACCTCATTTTGGCATCACTCCCCCAAAGCTTCTCCTGTTTTGTTATGAATTTTAATATGAATAACATTGATGAGTCTATAATAGATCTCCTTACACTTCTTTGAAAAGTAGATAAAGATACAAAGAATGAAAAATCTTTCAGCCTTATGGTGAAAAAATAGAAAGGGAATGCATAGAGATTTATGACCAAATTTTCTTCACCACCTTCCCAAAAGAGGAAGTTCAAATGGAAAGTAAGGTAACATGATGTTTTTTGTTACAAATGTGGCATGAAGGGACACAAGAAGATAAACGACAGCCAGCTAAATAAGCACGAGGAAGCTTCAGATGTGTTTCTTATCAAGTTTAATTTATCTATTTCTAAAAAATTTGTATTAGATATAGATTTTCGTGATCACATATGTATTCAAATACATGAACCAAGTATATTAAGAAAGATTAAATGAGGAAAGGTAGATATTTGATAAGTGAACAGAGCTAAACATCCTACTGTAGCTACTAGAAACTACCACTTTACTTTTTTGATCATAATGATTGGATTAAAATGGTTGTTATTATATGCGTTCAATTACCAAAAAATTATTTTTATATCTAGACTTGATATGGATGGATTTAGTTTCAAATTTGGGAATAAATGTTTCTTATTTTATAAGTATATAATTTTGTAAGGTAAGGACCATTTAATTAATGATAATTATGAGTTATATTACATGAACCAAATAATAGAAATAAATAATAAAGTTACATCACATAACTCTCACCACAACTGAATTTGAAATCATCACCCAGGTCATGTAAATGAAAAGCACTTGACCAAATTACATCAATATGGATATTTATATTATTTTGAACTAAAACCACTTGGTATATGTCATGCATGTTTTCAATGTAAAATGATGAAACCCCAATTTAGTGGAAAAGGTGAAAGGGCAACAGAGCTTCTTTAATTAGTTTATACTGATGTGTGTAGAGCATTTCTTATTAAAGATAGGGGTGGGTACTCAAATATCATAACTTTTACTAATGATTTTAGTAGATATGGAAATGTCTACATAATGAGGTATAATTTGGAAACATTTGATAAATCCAAGGAATACAAGAATGAAGTTGAGAACAATCTTAGTAAGAATATTAAGAAGCTTCACTTAGACTATGGTGGAGAATATATTAATCAAGAATTCCTTGATTATTTATGGGAGTTTTGGATTTTATCTCAACTAAATCATCTTTATATGCCTTAATGGAATGGTGTAAGAAAAAGGAAGAACCACACCATGTTGGACATGGATAGATTAATTATGAGTCATGTGAGTCTCCCATTATCCTTTTGGGGATACACATTACAAAAAACAATATACATACTAAACCAAGTTCCAACTAAAGTAACAAGAAGTATACCATAACAATTATGGAATGGAAAGAAACTCATGTTGTCTCACATACATGCATGGGGATAAAAACATTTTTAGGGTCTCTTCAGGAAACAAGCTTGCACCTCGAGGCATAAACTGTATCTTTATAATACATCTAAAAGAAAAAAGGGATACTGACTATAAATTCCTTAAGAAAAAATGGTTTTGGCTCACACATGTCCCACATTATTGGAGGAGGAACATATCTATAAAAGATATAGTGGGAGAGATATAGAATTTAATGAAGTATATGTTCAAGATACAAAAGAGTTATCACATGAAAAAAGTACAAAAATCCTCGTGGAAGAAGAAATTTTCATAGAGACATAATTAAAACATCTGAGTACTAGAGAGGTTATTGAACCAGACTGGTATGGTTTTCTATTCACCAAAAATGGTGACTCATTATTAGTTGATAATAATGATCCTATAACCCACAAGTAAGTAGTAAGTGGAATAGATGTTTCCAAGTGGAATGAATCCATGAATATTTAATTGAATTTCAAGTATCAAAACCAAGTATGAATTTTGGTAGATTCTCAAATAGATGTAAATCCTATTGGATGACAGTGGGTTTTCAAGAAGAAACTTGACATGAAAGGACATGTCAGTATCTATAAGGAATGACTAGTTGAATAAAGGTTTAAACAACATCCAGGAATTGACTATGATGAAACCTTTTCACTAGTTGTAATACTGAAAGCCATTATAATTCTACATGCCATTATAGGTTTCCAGTAATATGATATTTGGACAAAGGATTTCAAAACAGACTTCCTTAATGGTAGCCTTTAATAATATGTATATATGACACAACCCAAAGGTTTTTTTGAGCCTAAAAGAATCCAACAAGGTACACAAATTGTAAATATCCATTTAAGGATTGAAGAAAGCACACTGGTCATAGAGAATTCATTTTGATGAGGTCTTAATGAAATTTGGTTTCATAAAGAATTAATGTGATCCAAGTGTCTATAAATGGTTTATTGGGAGTGAATTTTTTTCTTAATATTATATTTTGATGATAGATTACTCATTGGAAATGAAATACCAATATTACAGCCTATTAAGGTGTGTTTGAATAAATGATTCTCTATAAAGAACTTGGGTGAGACAACATATAATATCGGGATCAAGATCCATCATGATATATACAAGAGGTCTATCAACCTAAGTCAAAGTACATACATCGACAAGATACTAAATATATTCAGTACAAAACAATACAATATGGGATTTTGTTTCTAATGTCAAATGGAATCCATATTTCTAGGAAAATTTCTCCTCAGGAACATGAGGTAAGAAAGAGAATGAATAAGATTACATAAGAATCAGTGATTGGTTCTATAATATATGCTATTATATGTACTGGGATACATGTCACCTATGAAAGAAGTACAGTAGGAAGATATCAAGATAATCCATGTTGCCACCATTGGATGGTAGTCAAGACTATCCTTAACTATATAAGGAATAGTAAGGATTTTTTCCTAGTTTATGAAGTGTATGAGTAACTTTTCATCATAGGATATAAAAATTCTAGTTTCCAAACTAATAAAGATGACATGAAGTCACAAATAGGATACATATTTAATTTGAATAGAGGTGATGTGAGCCGAAAGAGCTCAATGAAGGATATGGTTGAGGATTCTATAGTATATTTTGAGTATATTGAGGCTTCTGAGGTTGATAAAGAAGTAGTATGGATGCACAATTTTATCCAAGATCCTATTGTGGTTTTTTCAGTAAAGATCCTATAACACTCTATTGTGATAATACTTCAGTTGTGGCTCTTGTAGAAGAACCAAGGTAACATCAATGGATGAAGCACATACTTCATAAATATCATCTATTGAGGGATTTTTATTAGAGATGTGAAGTTGTAGTGAGAAGTATTTCCATGGAAGACAATACGGTAGACCACTTGACTAAAGTGTTGACTCCTTAGAAACATTATTATGATGTGAGGTATAGAAAACTGAAGGTAGTAGACAGTTTTCTCTAGTCCAAGAGGGAGTTTGTTATAGTTGGATTCCTATGACCAATTGTTTTTATTTTTATTACATGTCTATTAAATGTATCGAATATTAATAAAACTTATTATTACATTTTTTTGTTCTTCATGACTCTAATGTGATAATGTCCTAGAGTATACATCACATTGATATGGTCATAAAAGTTCACTGCTATAATGAGAACCTTGATATGCTATGATGATATTATAAAATAATGTTTTGTAGTTAGATAATGTACTATTATGGGAAACATGGTATATAATTTCAGGTGTGAGTACTCACAAGTAGATGAGGCTTCTTTTCATGAAGTCCTCACTTGGTGATATATGTGATGGAAGATTATGAGAACATACCCACTCGTAAAAATTCATCACATTTTGGTGTCATCAGATATTACTATCTAAAAGCATGTGTATTGGTCCTTATACTTTAATATTATTATTAACATATTCACATAATTAAATGAATATCATAAATCATGAAAATAATAGTTCACAGAGATGTTGGATACATTGGGTGCGTCACGAGTGACATTTCATTGATTAATAAGTCAAGGATTTTTCCTTTCAATATTTATGAAGTTGATATCTCACACATTTGATCGAAATAGAACTTCCACATTAAATTCCATTTCCATGGTGTAACAAAGTCTTTATTTGAGATATTCCAAGAAAGATATATCTAGAATATAGGTTGGTGACATGGATGTGAAACCTTCATGATGAGATATTGTGACAAAGAGAATATATTACACAATGAGTGTGTGCATGTTACTATTGATGTTGGGACATTATTTTCTTTCTCTTGGGTGACCTGACCCATTTCAAGAAAATAATCATAGACCTTAGGCAAGACTACATAATTCCAACATGAAATAATCCAATAGGGTCACACAATAAGTGTTTTTTTATCTTAATTTAATTCTACTTGAGTTTAATTAATGGAATAAATATTATTCTAGTGTTAGAGGAATAATTTTATCCATGTTATATTGATCAGATAAATTAAATAAATATTTCTTCTCTGTATTATGAATAAAATATTTATTTTATTTATTTAATATTTTATTGAATATTTCTTCCCTAGATTGTGAATAAAATATTTATTTTAAAAAATATTTATTCAGTTGTTTAATAAATGATAAATGAGTTTGAAATGACCAAGATTGAGTCTAATGACAAATATTAGATAACAAGACCATTGTATAATATTTTTTATTGGGAAAGTTGGTGCGTGACACAAAATAATAATTATGTAACTATTATTTTATGGAATAAAATTTATTAAAGGTAATAAATTTTATTTAATGACTGTTATGAAATTAAATAATATTTTTACTTAAATATCATCTCTATAAATAGGTGGCTATGTATATTATGTAGATAATCCAAAATATAGAATAGATAATTGTTTCTCACAATGAATTCTCTCTCAATTTCTTCTCTCTCTCAAGAAGGAGAAGTGGAAGAGAAATTTCTTCAAGGCTGAAGAATGAGCGATTAGTAATGAACATTGCAATACATTCAACTCACGGTTCTATAACTCATAGATCATGTTATATTTCTCAGAGATCATAGGAGCACATGTGGATCACAGTTAGAGACATTTTATCCTTAGATCCTCATAGTGTAGTGAATGTAATATGAAAGGAACTTTTTTTATGATCAAAATTAACCAACGAAGAAAGTTACAATGCCTAAGAATATATTTATTCAAATATTAAATAAATTAATTATAACTTTGACATGAAAAATCCTCAATATTGGTTTCTAAAAATGATTATTAATTGAAATATTAATGTATCTCCCACCTATACATGATTTTGTTGTTACTAGAACCATCCTTAGAATGAGAAGGTTATTTATATTCCTAACTAAAAGGCTTGTTAGGTTTAGGGAATCTCCAAAGAAATCTTGGGTTAGATATGATCTCATTAAAATATTTGATTGGGGATTCTCCCTTTGTAATAGTATAGGTCTGGTGTGCATAACTTTTTATGGGATCTTACTATGGTGGATATCCATACTCTTCAGTTGAGAGTGTAAAGAGTATACATATGATCATTTGGATATAAAACAATATAAAATATTTGTTTTATCTTATTTATTATACTTTATAAAATTTTCACACATTATATACATGATATCTTTGTTTTAACTATTTAATACCATTATCAAACACATTTCACATTTTTTTTAACATTGATAGTTTTTAAATATTGACAATTCATCACTATTATCTTTTCTATCACCTTGGTTAGGACCCAGAAAAGTAAACCCATCCATAATGATACTTTGTCGACTATGTGATGTTGGTCATGGTAGTGAGATTTGGCAAAGGGAATTATTTTCTTTTCTTATGTAAGTGACACATTCTTATCTGTAATCTTTGAATAATGAAATAATATAATGTTATATTCTCATGGTTATGATTACTAATTATTATTTTATGAATTTGTTTCATTATTTCAAGTACATGTTTAATTTTTTTTTATTATGGTTAAATAATTTTTTCTAGGTTCGAAGTCATACATTTTGAATGAATTAATACAATGTATTGAAGAAACTATTAGAAAATTAATGTTTTTAGATATTAAATTTTTTATAAATTTTTATATGTCTAGAAGTCCTACGCTTAGTAGAGTAGAATTATTATTAAGACTTAAATTCATATGAAATAGATGAAGACCTATGGAAATTGATGAAGGTTTATGAAATTGTTTAATTCCCTTGAAAATCATGATGTGTTACATGAGTTGATGAAGTCTTATTATTTGAAGACATAACTTTTCATAAGACATACAAAGCCATAAATTTGAAATATGACTTTTATAAGGGGATCCAACAATTTATATTTTTATAGAAAGTGTAAATCACGATTTATTTTTATCAAAAATAAAAATTCCATAAACTTATATTAATCAGGTCAATAATTGAAAAGATATAATAGACACCAATATTCACATTTTTACAGATTGTAATGATAAGAGAAAAAAATTGGATTATTTTTTATGTTATCTGAATTTCATATATATTCCAATTCAAATCACTTTAAAAGAGACAATAGACAAGATATAAAATTTTAAAGAAAATATTAGTAAAAATATTTTCATATTCATGAATAATTTAGGAATATAAAATAAGTTCACTTATGACCCAAATAATCATATTCATCCAGTACGCTGAAGTATAAATTTTCTTCTCAAGAATGAAAAAGAAATATTTTACCACTATTCATTATAGATTTAATCTATTATAGTTAAAATATAATATTAGATATACAATTAAAAGACATATATTTATGTCTATAGGTTTTTTACCTACTATCGATTGCTTGTTCCACAACTATTTGACTCAACTTTAAATATTTTCTCATATATTTATTCTGTTTTTTCTTATATATACACTCCATGTATTAAGTGTGTGAAGGATAATATTTTGACTTGTAAAGGGAGCTCCCGATAAGAGTTATTGATACCAATTTATTACAAGTTTCAGCTTCTTGAACTTATCTTCCATGGTCCTTAGGGAAATAATATAGTTAGTAAAAATCACCAAACTCACACTGATCTTGGTGGATTGGAATGGGGAATATTTTTTTTATCCCTGAAGTAATATAAAAATTTCTTATACATAGATCTTTAATTTCATCTACTTTTCAATGAATTATTATGGTAAGAATAGTGGATAATTTCAATAAGCTTTTAAGAGGTGGATTTTTGGGGGAAATTTAAAGAATTTAATTCACCCCATATTTAGTTATTTTTTAAAACTTCTCAGAAAAAAATTTGTATCGAAGTAGTGGCTTTTGAGTTATTAACCGTTATTGGTTAAATAATGAAGATCATTTATAATATTCTAAATTTATAAAATAAAGGAAATAATTTTTATGGTAGGGGCTCCCTACTTTAATGAAGATAACTATAGTTTCTTTAAATAAAATATGATTATCTACTTGAAGGATATTATTTTAAATGTTTATATAGAGGGTTTAAACCCATATATAATTAATATCAGAGAAACTAAGATATGGAGTGTAGATCCAGAGGTTGATTATGATTTAACATTGAAATATATTAATGATATCATTTATGTTCTTACTTTGAATAATTTTAATAGAGACTATCGATTTTTTATTGATCATGAGAGGTGGTGGATCATCTCTATCACTTATGAATGAACTAACAATGTCAGAAAGTTACAACATAATACTTTCAAACTAAATTTATACACTTTTAGGATGATTGATGGTGATAGGGTCACTCAAATAAATGGGATACTGGTATAAAATATTGACAATGTTTTTTTACTTTGGAAACTATTATTCCAAAATCATATCATACTATAAAAGTAGATATATTTTTTCCCTAAAAGTGGAATGGGATCCCAATTTCTATCTGGAAGTCTACTCCTGTAAAAAATTTAAGAATGAATGAACTTTTTGGAAATCTAATTATGCATGAGTTATAAATAGATTATTAAGACAATGGACATAAATTTGTTGAAGAGGATAATTTTATTTTAAATGTTTCCTATTAAAATGATGAGAATAAATTGAAATAATTATTATCAATATACTCATCTGATGATGGAAATTAAAGTGGTTCATATTCGAATGATAAACTTTCCTAATTTTTAAGTATATTTAAAATATTTTATTAGAACATGATAATATTCATGAAATCCTTCAATAAATATAATAATTTTCATGTAAATACAAAGGAAGTAATATTCTATGAGTGTAAAGAGTGTAGAATTATGAAACAATATTTTCCATAGCTTAATGAAAAGAAAAATTATGTGAAAAAGTTTCACAATAAAAAAGATTACAAGAAGGAGGAAAATAAATATATAAATGTTACTTGAAGTGATTCACAAGACTCCATTAAAGACTCTTAATCTGATTTAATTACTGATGAATCAAATCTTAAGTCCAACATGTATATCATGTAATAAACCAAAGATTTATAATAAATATTTTCTTATGGTCGTGAATCTGAATTAGAATATGAAAACTCCACATTTAAATAATTAAATTACTAGTGTTATATGATGGAAGATAAATTTGAATCACTTAAGAAGAATCATAATTCAATAAAGAAATATAATTTTTATATTTTTATTGAGAAAGTAAAATTAGAAAAATATTTTCTAGAATTAAAATAAAATATGGATGAATTTAATGAGCAAATTATTCTCATTAGTTTGAGAATACAAAGAATCATTACTTGGCCTTAAGCAACATCCCCAGGATGTTAAAGCTTGGAAATAAATTCCGAAGGGTTTAAAATACAAGTGGGGGATGATTTACCCTTTAATAAATTAAACTATTAACCCAACAAACCATAACCAAACAACTCACTATATGATGCATGAAAAAATGAAAGAAAACTCAACCACTTTATTTATATAAAAAACCACACCCAATTTTACTACAGTGTAAACGAAACAAATATCAAATTAAATAGTGGAGAGAAAACTACTAAACTATAAAATGACAATAAGACTCTATGGTCCATAATATTCATCCTCCAATCACAAAACAAAACCCAAGTATTATGAGGTGGTGATGAAAATGTGTGATACTTTATCTTTTCTCATGTCCCATAAGATAACATCTCCAAAATCACCAAAGTTCCAAAGTAGGTGGGCGTATAAAACTCATTAGGTTTTCCCTAATGAATTCCCTACTCATGCCACTAGGATACAAAGGTAAGAAGAATTTATATAAAATATTTTATATAAAACAATTTCCCAAAACAGTTTACAACTAAGTATAAACAATTTTCAAAACCATTTATAACCAAAAGAGCACAAGGGCTATTTTAACCAAATTTCCAGGAAATCACATTTTCAAAAAAAGTAACCAAAAAAATATTTAAAACATTTTATCAATATTATTTTGTAATAACCATTCAATTGTTCACCACACACCCACACATGCAAGCTTGTTTGAGAGTTCCATACTCAAGAGTGGTCTCTTGTCCAATTACCTTGCATCCCACTGAAACACACCCCAGATCTCAGGTTACATAACTTGTACCCCATTGGAACATGTCCCTTTTTTAGGGCCCTTCAACATGAACTCCCACAAAACACAATTTTTTTCCAAAAATCATTTTAGATAACCAATTCAAACAATTTCAATAAAATCATTCTTTTATCGAAACACATTTAACAAACCAATTCTAACCGACCATTCCATTTCAATAAAAAATTCCATTTATTGAAATCATATTAATCAAATACATGTGACAAAAATCTAGAAAATCACCTTTTTAAAATCCATATTTTAAATTCAAGATCAAAATAGCATTTTCAAGAACAATAATTTTCCAGATTTCAATAATTCACTAACCTTCACTAAAATGGGTTTTTAAAAATTGTTAAACAGACAATTCACCTTCAATTCAAAAAAAATATTCAATTTTATTTCATTCCAATTAGTTATAATAAGTGGATTTTAGAGTGAATCCACCTACCTCAAGTTTTTCGATGAAAATGGTAAATATATAAGAACACTCACAAAACTGGATAAGAATTCCATGAAACCACCTTAGATCTCTTCCCTGAAAGAATTGAGATTTAACACACCAAGGAAACGCTCCAAATCAATTCCAATTCACTTGGAAGAGGTTATCCAACATTCAAGAGAGAATAATATTAAGTGAGGTCTATTTTGGGAGAAAATCAAATCCTATAGAGTCAAAAATGTGCGAGATTAACTTTTCTAGGATCTCACTTTAACCCCACACATGGTTTAGTCACACGGTTTGAAACACTGTGCATTATATACTACTTGGAAGAACCCTTTAATGACCTCCTTGCATGGTATCCTTAATTGTGCACCCACCAGGCTGATGCTTCTATCCAATATCTGCAACTTTTCACAATTTAGAAAAACAGTGTGCATCCCATGTGCATTCCCTTTAGCCCCCTAAAGTCCTTGAAAGATCCCCAAACTATCCCAAACTTCACCTTTATAATTAATATAAATAAAATCACAATTTAAGGGTTACATAATAGGAATCTGGGTTACTAAATTCTCCCCACAATTAGTCTTTCCATCCTAGGAAAGTAGAAAACCATATTTTCCTTGATATAGTTTTAACCTTTTCTATTTCATTTCCTTCTCATGTTCAAAAGTCTATTCCTGAAACTGACCATGTTTCCATAAAACCCATACTAGAATGATTCATTTTCCACAAAAGACTTAATCTTTCCTATCCAAAATACATACAAAGATATGTACCAATGAAGCATCTGGATCTAGGTTAATGTGATCTCATCTAATAAAATGGTCAGGATTAGGTTGAAACATTTTCAACTGAGATACGTGGAACACATTATGCACTAAACTGAACCATGGTGGTAACACCGACCAATATTCCACCTCTCCAATCCATTTCAGTATCTTGGAAGGGACAATGTATCATGGAGATAACATTCCCTGCTTCCCAAAATGATGTTGTCCAAGCCTTGGAGAGATCCCTAAGAACACATGGCCACTCACTGCGAATGACAACAGTCTTCAGTGATGATCCACATATGATTCATGATGACTCTAAGATATATCCATCCTCTTTCTAATCAACTGAATATTCTTCATCGTTTCTTGTACAAGGATAAGTCCAACTAGTGAAGTCTAACCAGTTTCCACCCAACACAGTAGAGAACAACAAGGATTCCCATAGAATGCTTCAAATGAATACACATGTATCGAGGCATGATAAATGTTACTATAAAAGAACAGCACTATGGTTATATGATCCTCCCATTAGCCACCAAAATCCATTACACAAGCATGCAACATGTGTTCCATTATTTGTATCATCCTTTCAGACTTCCCATCTATCTGAGGATGATAGTCCATACTCATATTCAACTGAGTGCTAAGTGATTTTTTAAGTATTTCTATAAAAGATATGTGAACCTTAGATATCTATATGAGACAATCTAGACTAGTACTCCATATCTCTTGTTCACTTATTAGATATAGTGTTTGGATAGATCCTCCACCGTATGAGTTTCACAAATAGGGATGAAATGAGATGACTTGGTAAGCCAATCCACTATCAACCATATGGAATCATGTTTTCATACTGTTCCTGAGAGACCTGTAACAAAATCCATAGTTATATGATCCCATTTCCACACTGGAATTGGTAAAGACTACAACATACCTACTGTTCATTGATATTCCACCTTAACTTGCTGAAAGTTTAAGAAATTTGAAAGAAACTCAGCCACCTTCAGTTTCATATAAATGAACCAAAACTGCGCCTTCAATGACTTTTACATCTTCTGTTTTCCCTGATATAAAACCCATCTCAAAAGGTTATAAGCTTGATTAAGATTCTCCTGACAAGCAATAGGTGCAACCATATGATCCATAAACCACAATACCAAACTCTCATCAAGTTTAGAGACCTCAATGGTCTACCCACCATTGAGTTTTTAACTCATAACCAGGAATTCAACATCATATTTATGTAATTATTTAACCATATTTACCAAATCAAGAATAATAGAAACTACTAAGAAAAATGTAACATCACCTCAGTATTCACATTCAACATGAATGTCGGCTATGACTGACATCAACTACCATTCATCTGAGTATTCTTTTTCCAATTGAGCAAATAAATTTCTGCTTAATGCACCGACCACCAAATTTCATTTTCCTAGTGTATACATCAATTCAAATTCAAACATCTGAAGAAACCACATCCATCTAATTTTCCTCAAATTAAAATCTCATTGTGAGAAAATATGTTCCAAATTGTTATGATCCATAAACACAGTAAATTTCTCACCAAATAGATAGTGACACTAAATATTCAAAGCAGGGATGATTGCTGCTAACTCCAAATCATGCATTGGGTAATTCTTCTCATGTAGTCTCAACTACATTGAACCATATGAAATAACATGGTTTTATTTTATGAGAACAAATACCAACCTAGATCTCAAATCATCATAATAAACCACATACCCCAATCCTGATTCTAGAAAAATCAAGAAACGTGCTGCTGTCAGGAGAATCTTTAGCTCATGAAAAGACTTCCTGCATTCCTAAGTCTATTGTAATGGAGAATTATTCTTTATCAAAGCTTTCATTAGAGAGGATTTACATTAGAAGTGATAAGCAGTACATTATAAATAACCAACTAAACCATGAAAATTTCAAATCTCAAAGTTGTTATTTGACAGTTTCTAAGAGATAACAGCTTCTATATTTTTTTGATCCATAGAAAGACCTTTTTTCAGAAATTACATGGTCGAGAAAGCATACCTCTTGTATCAAAAAATTACACTTTCAAAATTTGGAAAAAAAAGATGATATCTCAATATTTTCAACCCTATCATCAAATGTTTCTCATGATAATCCATTTTCCTTGAATACACCAATATGTAATCTACAAACACCACAACAAAATAATCTAGATATGTATAAAATATACGATTCATCAATTCCATAAAGACTACTGGTGCATTCATAAGTCTAAAGGGAATGACTACGTATTCATAATTTCCATATATGATTCTGAAAGTTGTCTTTGGAATATCCACCTTTCGAACTCAAAATTGGTGACATCCGGATCACATGTCAATTTTAGAGAACCACTGAGATCCCCAATATTAATCAAATATATCATTAGTGCATGGAAGTGGATACCAATTCTTCATTGTAATTTGGTTAAGCTTATGATAATCTAGACACAGTCTTAGAGTTACATCTGCATTTTTCTCAAATAAGACTGATGCTGCCTGCAGAGACATACTTGGCTGAAAGAATCCCTTTATTTAAAACTATTCCAACTACAATTCAAATTCCCTTAACTTTTTTGGTTCCATCCTATAAGACGGAAGTGAAATCGGACTAGTCCCTAGATGGAGATCAATCATAAAATCCACTTACCTTATTGGTGGTAACTATCATAAGTTTTTTTTGGCAAATACATCTTAAAATTGATCCAAAACTACTAGAAAATTGATATCCTTGAGACCAATAAATATTTGTATATCAAAGAAATTATTTGGTGGTTTTAAATAGATAACAAATTCTATCATTTTTGTATCCATAGAAAAACCTTTTTTAAAAATTACATGGAATAGAAAGCATACCTCTTGTATCCAAAAATCACACTTTTACAATTTGGCATACAAACAATGATCTCTAAAGATTTTCAACACTATAATTAAGTGTCTCTCATTATCATACCTTTTCAATTAATACACCAACATGTCATCTAAAAATACCACAAAAAATAATCAAGATATCTTTGAAATTTATGATTCATCAATTTCATAAAGAATATTGGTGAATTTGTAAGACCAAAAGGATTGAATACGTATTTATAATGGATATATCTACTCCTGAAATCTATATTTGTAATATCCACCTTCTGAACTTTAAATTGGTGATATCATAATCAAATGTAAATTTTAGAGAACCACTGATCTCACCTAAATTTGTTGAATAGATCATCAATGTGTGGAAGCAGATACTGATTATTTATCTTAACTTGGTTAAGCTTATGGTAATCCACACACATCCATAGAGTTCCATCTGATTTCTTCATGAATAAGACTAGTGACTCCCACAGAGACATACTTGTCTGAATGAATCCATTTCTTTCATGTTATTCCAACTGCACTTTCTATAAGGCCCCAGCCTTAAACCTTACTTAATCTTGAGTTATTACAAGATTACACATTGAGGATCTTTTCGGGTTTAGAGTTTTGGAGAATTAGATCATAAAACTTTCATTACATTCCACATATAAACAAAGTGGTTACATAAAGATAGTATTCTTATTTCCCATCAATGGAAACATATTTAAAATAAATCATGGATTCTTTCTTGACACTTCCTTGACACTATCGTCATATCATGTACCTCTCCCTTGACCGGTGAAAAACATTTCAAAAAAACTTGGGATGAGCATAAAAAGCTCAGTAAGGGATATAAAAATATGGAAAGGAAACATGGGTACATATATACATAAGAATGAAATCATACTTTACCCAAAAAACATAAGCACTTTAACATACCTCATCAAATCATGAATAAATCATAGAAATCATAAGACATAAAGGTAACTTGAGGCATTCATAACATTCTTACGTAGGGTGTAACCCTCTTGGTTACGTTTGGAATACCCATCACAGTATATTCCCTAAATCTCTTCGGAGAAACCTTAACGTTACACTTCTTCATGTTACCCAATGCATTGGAGAGCTATATCGGGCTCACCCGCCCTTAGTTTATCACGGAACCACCCGTCTTCATAATAATGCCCAAGAACCTCAACATAATCGTATCACATAAAAAATGCATAAAGGAAACATAACATTCACACCTTTAAATCACAAGATATCAATACAACACATTGATATAAAAACATCATGAAACCCATTTTCAATACCAAAATAAAAGAAAAGTAAAACATGGTATTTATTTTTCTTTTAAAAAGAAGGTATGGCTTGTAGAGGAAGTCGAAACTCAAATAATGGTCACGGTGGCGGAGAAGTCGTTGTCGCCGCATACGTATGACAAAAACATTCCCTTTTGTCATTTAGTAAACGCTTCGTATAAAATAGATTCTCATTTCAATAAACGTAAAAGTCAATGGGGTTTATACACTATATAAAAGAAGGTTGTGTATAAAACAAAATATGCCTCAATGAAAGGAGATTGAGACGAAGTCCCATACCTCGGGTCCGACTTGACTCGGTCGTTCTTTAATCTCCTGAATAATAAACTTGAGTTAATTTCTACTTGTTTAAGAACCTTTTTCAAGTTCATTATTCCTTTTATATCACCTATTGCCATGTCATGAACACTATGTAATTATTTAAGTTAATAACGGTCATTTTAACGATCATTGGTACTTGAGTCAAAAATAAACCCTTTATAATTACATGTTTTTCATGTATCCATTATATCTAGAATTATAATCATTATGTATATATCATATTTATCCAATATATACATGCATTTATAATATTACATAATCATTTAGAAGTAAGAAATGAAATGCACCGTTCATGGAGACAGTAAGCCGTACGTACGCATGAACGCTACTTTCATTTCTATTTCGTATTTTATAGAATGGAATCATAATGATATAAAGGTATATTATAATTGTAGTATAATATCATATATAATATCATAGTTCCATCCTTTATACGTCCCACATATGTTATTTAATGAATCAAATCACTTTGAGGGGCGGTAGTCCGCACTTCCTTAAATGAAGATATCGTGTTTACCCATAATGGAAACCATAAAGGTATGCCCAAAATGAAAAATACAGAAGCTTAAGGAAAACATAAACATATTATATATCATATATAAATATAGTGACATCCTAATGGACACCTTTGAAGGTGTTAAAATAATGTTGAACAATCATCATTTCGGGAGGCATAAATTCACCATCCACGGAAACAGTATGTCCTTTAACCATTAGATGTAGGTGTGTGTAAGTGTAGCTCTAATCCTTCTTACAAAAACATCCTAGTATATTGAGGATACTGTAGTTGTTACAAAAGAAAATAATAAAAAGAGTTTAGGGGGTTGGAGAAGCAAAATCAAACAAAAGGACTCAAAAGAATACATTACCTTAAAATCGGGTAACTCTCTTAGATTTGAGCTCAAAGGCTTACTTGGGAAGACTTATGACCAAAGTGAGGCTTCAAAGAGTAAGAGAGGGAAGTGGAGAGACAAAATGAGCAGGGGTTGGCCGATCCAAAGGCTTTGGGAGTGTGGGTAAGGAGTTAGAGGTGGGGGCCTTTTATAAGAGGAGAGGAGGGGCACTCTTGGAAGGTAAAGAAAAGTCACTTTATTTTAAAATGGTATTCAGATTTAAGAGGTCCCACATTGATGTGTTTCTAGGATAAGGTGATAAAGGTTCGAAATCCACCCATAAAATAGGTTTTGGCCATGTTTAGGTCTTATATTTTACATTATCATTCCATTTTATTTAAATCGTTAAATAATGAGGTCATCGTTGCATCATCATGATGTCATAAATAATTTAATTTATTTAAAGTCTAAAAATTATAAAAAAAATACTATGATGTAGGAAATATTTTTATCTTTCCAATTAATATTTATAAATCAAAAATATGATCTTTATAACCCCATGTAAAAATTGTTTTAGTAAAACATCTCATGTTTGTGTCATTTTTTACTTTTACATTAAATAAAAAGATATTTATGTCATTTCCCAACCAAAGTGGCTCCATGGGGTCCCCAAGTTGACCCATGGGTTTTCGTGGTCATCCATGACACATCAAATAAGGGTTGGACATGTTTAAAGCTCATATCATATTATTAAAACATTATTTTTACCTTAAACTACACTAATTACCTCTAATCACGATTAAGAACTTAAGAGTTACTATTCACCAAAAAATTATTTTAATCTCATTGAACCACATTTTACTTCTTAATGACAACCACGTATGTCAGATTTTTGAAATTAAAAACACAGAAGTGGTAAAATTTCATTTAAATGAAAAATCAGTTTTTATAAGTACCACTTAGTGGTTTCACTATTCATCAAAAATTGAAGTTTTTCAGAAAAATACCAAAAATTCGCCCTAAGCTATATCTGATATTCCGAATTCAAAAATGAAGTCTATTTTACAAAATTCAAAACATATAAGTCACATTAATTAATTTAATAATTAATTCTTGTTGTCATGACAAATAGTGTGTTTTTATGAAACAATAAGTATCAAAAGATTGACACCAGTTTAAGTCCAATTTCAAAGTGAAATTGATTCCAATGACCACCATTGGATTAAAAGATAAAAATATATTCTAATTTCACTTCAAAACCAATTGAAAAGATAATCTAATCATATAAATAAATTAGATTAAAAAATAGTTTTGATGTAAAATGCAGTATTTTTCACTATTCATTAAAAAATGAACATTGTCTGAAAAATACCAAAAATTCACACAAAGTAAATTTTGATGTCCCAATCATAAAGAATAAGAATATTAGAGTATTACATGCATAAGATTGTATTTATTTTCATTTTAAGCCTCTAAAACACTATCTTAATCATTAATAGACATAGATAAAAATATCTATTATTCATTACTTACTTGGGATGTTACATCCTTCCCCCCTTTATAAAATTGTGTCCCCACAATATATTTACTTATCGAATAAGTGGGGTTATTTATACCTCATTTCATTTTCATATTCCCATGTTGCCTCTTCAATCATGTGGTTTTTCCACAAAACCTTTACCTGATTAATCACCTTATTCCGTAACACTTGCTCCCTATGGTCAAGAATCTGGACCGGTTGTTCCTCATAAGATAGGTTCTCTTCTAGCTGAACTACCTCTGGAATCACAACATGAGATGGTTCTGGCATATACTTTCTCAACATCGAAACATGAAAAACATTGTGTACCTGAGATAAACTCAGAGGTAAAGCCACCCGGTATGCAACTGATCCAACTCTCTCCAGAATTTCATATTGTCCAATGAACCTTGGACTCAGCTTTCCTTTCTTACCAAATCGCATCACACTTTTCCATGGTGAGACTTTGAGAAAAACATGATCACCTACCTCAAAAGATAGATCCTTCCTCCTGTTGTCCGCATAACTCTTCTGCCTGCTCTGAGCTGTTCTCATGTGTTTCTGAATCAGCTGAACTTTTTCTGCCATCTCTTCTACCAATTCTGGTCCCATCAACTTTCTTTCACCCACTTCATCCCAGAAAGCTGGAGTTCGACACTGCTTCCCATATAATGCCTGAAATGGTGCCATCTGTATACTGGAATGAAAACTGTTATTATATGAAAATTCAACCAAAGAAAGATGTTAGTCCCAACTTCCCTGATAATCCATAGAGCAAGAACATAGCATATCCTCCAATGTCTGAATTGTTCGTTCTGACTGCCCATTTGATTGAGGATGAAAAGTTGTACTAAAATTTAATTCAGTACCCAACGACTTCTAAAGGCCTTTACAAAAGTTATAAGTGAACCTGGGATCACGATCAGATACAATGGAGAGGGGAACTCCGTGTAACCTAACTATCTATTTAAGATACAAATGGGAAAGTTGATCTAGGGAAAAAGTATCTCGTATAGCAAGGAAATGAGCAGATTTAGTCAAGCGATCAATAATAACCCAGATTGCATTATTACCTCTAGATGTCTTCGGTAATCCCACAACAAAGTACATGGATATATTCTCCCATTTCCACTCTGGCACTAGTAAAGGCTGAAGCATCCCTTTCGGTAACTACCGCTCTGCTTTAACCTGTTGACATGTCAAACACTTAACAGTAAAATCAGCAATATCTCTTTTCATTCCATCCCACTAGTAATACTCTCGTAGATCTCTGTACATCTTAGTACTGTCAGGATGAACTGAAAACGGAGAACTATGAGCTTTACATAACAACTCTCTCTTCAACTGTGAATCACAAGGAACACACAATCTCTTCCCAAATCTCAAAACACAATCATTATCAATGTTGAATTCAGGAAACTTACCCTTCTCAACCAGCTCTTCCTTTTTCTGCAACTCACTGTCTTGCTTCTGTGCTTGCTTGATTCTGTCTGATAGAGATGATCTCACTAATACCTGAAACAAAACAGAAGAACTTCCTGCACCAATAACTTCTATGCCAAAGTTCATCAAATCCTTAACCAAAGGATCACGTTCCAAACGCAACATTGATAATGAAGCATTACTTTTTCGACTCAAAGCATCAGCCACTTTATTTGCTTTTCCCGGATGGTAATGAATTGTACAATCATAATCCTTGATTAATTCCAGCCATCTCCTATGTCTCATGTTTAACTCTTTCTAAGTGAATATATACTTTAAACTTTTGTGATCAGTATATATTTCACACTTTACTCCATACAAATTATTCCTCCAAATTTTTAAATCGAAAACAACAGCAGCTAATTTCAAATCATGTGTAGGGTAATTTACCTCATGAGTTTTCAAATGTCGTGAAGCATAAGCAATTACCTGATCATTCTGCATTAGGACGCAACCAAGTCCTTTCAATGAAGCATCACTGTATATAACAAACTCACCATTCCTGGAAGGTAGTCCCAAAACTGGAGCATTCACCAATCTTCTTTTCAATTCCTGAAAACAATCATCACATTCTTTTGTCCAGATAAACTTAACACCCTTCTGAGTTAGCTTAGTCATTGGACTAGATAACCGTGAAAAATTTCTAACAAACCATCGGTAATAGCCGGCAAACCAAGGAAGCTACGAATCTCAGTTACATTTGTGGTTCTTGGCCATTCTTCAACAACCTTTGTTTTTGCAGGATCAACAATTATCCCATCTTTAGAAACAATGTGACCAAGGAAAGAAATTTGTTGCAACCAAAACTCACAATTTCTGAATTTCCCAAACAATTTCTTTTCTTTAAAGGTTTGCAAAATGACCCTTAAATTTCTTTCATGCTCCTCTTTACTTTTAAAAAACACCAAAATATCATCAATTAAAACCACCACAAACTTATCCAAGAACTCATGGAAAATTCTATTCATTAAGCCCATGAATACAGAAGGTGCATTGGTTAGCCCAAAAGGCATTACTACAAATTCATAATGGCCATATTTTGTACGGAATGCGGTCTTCGGAACATCTGCTTCCTTTACCTTCAGC
This sequence comes from Viscum album, assembly GCA_963277665.1. Classification (NCBI taxonomy): domain Eukaryota; kingdom Viridiplantae; phylum Streptophyta; class Magnoliopsida; order Santalales; family Viscaceae; genus Viscum; species Viscum album. The sequence continues at coordinate 268,767,413 of OY728164.1, read as the reverse complement.
TGATGGTACCCTGATCTCAGGTCAATCTTTGAAAAATATTGAGCTCCCTGGAGCTGATCAAAAAAATCATCCATATGAGGCAAAGGATATTTGTTCTTAACAGTGATGTTATTCAAGGATCTATAATCATTGCAAAGTCTCCTAGATCCATCTTTCTTTTTAACAAATAAAACAGGAGCACCCCATGGTGATGTGCTAGGTCGAATGAATCCTTTCTCTAATAAATCTTGCAATTGCTCCTTTAACTCTAAAATTTCAATTTGAGCCATTCGATAAGGGGGTTTTGAAATTGGCTTAGCATCAGGAACTAAGTCAACAGTAAACTCAACTTCCTGATCTGGTATTATTCCAGGCAACTCATCAGGAAAAACATCAGGATACTCATTTACCACTGGCACATCATTAATCTGAACAGTTCCTTTATTTTCAATGATGTGTGCAAGGTAACATTCATTTCCATATTTTACAAGTTTCTCATCCTCTTGATATGTTATCAATAGTAAGGGTTCATTCTTGTACACAAACTGAAAGTCTTTCTGAAAAGAAACTTCTTTATCTCTACAGTCAATCTTATAATGGTAAATAGAGAGCCAATCCATACCCAGGATAACATCAAACTCTATTAGAGGTAGAACAATAAGGTTTTCAAGTAGGTTCTTTCCATAGATATGGATAGGAAGATTCTTATAAATTCTTTTTGCCTCAACATTTCCCCCAGGTGTTTTTACCAAAAGTTCAGGATTCATTTCTTGAGATGGTATTCCCATTTTACTAGAAAAGTTTTCAGAGATGAAGGAATGTGTAGACCCCGAATCAAACAACACACTGGAATAATCTGAAAAAACAAACAAAGTACTTGATACAACTTCATTTGATGGCTCGACATCTGCTGAAATAGTTACAACGGATTTCACCACCCCTTTTTTGCTTTTAGTCTAATTTCTTCCCATCACCCAAGCTCTTTGTTGGACACTCGTTTGCATAGTGACCCATCTCATTGCACTTATAACATTTTACTAACTATAAATCAAATTTGGTCTTACCATCACCCTGATCTTTTCTAGTGCAATCACGAGCCTTATGTCCCATCTTACCGCATCGGTAGCTCTTTCCAGAATTCAGAAGACATTCCCCAGCATGCCTTTTTCCACATTTATCAAAAACTGGAATCTTAGTTTTCTTACTATCAGACTTTTTTGAATAATTCTTACCTTTCTCCTGCCACCTCGGTCTCTTCTTCAGCTGGTTGTTATAGAACACTTGATCATCGACAAACTCCATTTCCACCTTATCAGCACATCGAACAAGCTTCTCATAACTTTTAAACTCACGAGAAGCTAATTCCCTTCGATATTTTGGCTTTAATCGTGCGTAAAAACGATTGATTTTACTATCAAGGTCTCGGATAAAATTTGTAGCATACATTGCCAATCGAGTGAACCTTTCTTCATAGGCATCCACTGAGTCTTCCTCTTGCCTCAATTCCAAGAATTTCTTTTCCATCCTAATTCTAACAACCTTAGTAAAATACTTCTCAAGAAACATACCTTTGAATTCATCCCAGTCGAGAGCATCAATCTCATCAGCGTCCCTGATATTTTTAACCATCGACCACCACTGATCTGCTTCACCCTCCAAATGATAAATAGAAAGACTAACCTTTTGATTTTCTGAACACCCCATGACATCGAAAGTCTTCTCTAGTGCTTTATTCTACCCTTCAGCTAACACAGGGTCAGATGATCCTCTGAATGATGGGGGATGTTGCCTCATGAAATGTTCCACCACTGACTTGTTCCTCTGCGGTTGATCTGGTTGATCTCGTGCATGGATACCACCGCCATTTATCGCCTGAGTCAACTGCGCCATTACTACAACAAACTGTTCAGTTCCAATTCCGACCATCTTAGGATGCTGATTCGGAAGGTTATCTCCTTCTGTATGCCTTCCTAGCACTGCTTCTATGTTTCCTCTGCGGAAAACCATTCTGAACAAACATGTCTTAGATGAAGCAACATGGTAATCTTCAAATACTATATCACTTCAATTTGACCATAAAAAAATATTTTTGGATAATCATTTAATATAATTCTAACTCCTAAAGTTATCTAAGCCAACCTCTGATACCAACTATAAGGCCCCAGCCTTAAACCTTACTTAATTTTAAGTTATTATAAGATTACACATTGAGGATCTTTTCGGGTTTAGAGTTTTAGATAATTAGATCATAAAACTTGCATTACATTCCACATATAAACAAAGTGGTTACATAAAGATAGTATTATTCTTTCCCATCAATGGAAACATATTTAAAATAAAACATGGATTCTTTCTTGACACTTCCTTGACACTATCGTCATATCATGTACCTTTCCCTTGACCTGTGAAAATCATTTCAAAAAAACATGGGATGAGAATAAAAAGCTCAGTAAGGGATATAAAAATATGGAAAGGAAACATGGGTACATATATACATAAGAATGAAATCATAATTTACCCATAAAACATAAGCACTTTAACATACCTCATCAAATCATGAATAAATCATAGAAATCATAAGACATAAAGGTAACTTGAGGCATTCATAACATTCTTACGTAGGGAGTAACCCTCTTGGTTACGTTTGGAATACCCATCACAGTATATTCCCTAAATATCTTCGGAGAAACCTTAACGTTACACTCCTTCGCGTTACCCAATGCATTGGAGATCTATATCGGGCTCACCCTCCCTTAGTCTATCACGGAACCACCCGTCTTCATAATAATGCCCAAGAACCTCAACATAATCGTATCACATAAAACATGCATAAAGGAAACATAACATTCCCACCTTTCAATCACAAGATATCAATACAACACATTGATATAAAAACATTATGAAAACCATTTTCAATACCAAAATAAAATAAAAGTAAAACATGGTATTTATTTTTCTTTTAAAAAGAAGGTATGGCTTATTGAGGAACCCGAAACTCAAATAATGGTCATGGCGGCAGAGAAGTCATTGTCGCCGCATACGTATGACAAAAACATTCCCTTTTGTCATTTAGTAAATGCTTCGTATAAAAAAGATTCTCTTTTTAATAAATGTAAAAGTCAATGGGGTTTATACACTGTATAAAAGAAGGTTGTGTATAAAACAAAATATGCCTCAATGATAGGAGATTGAGATGAATTCCCATACCTCGGGTCCGACTTGACTCGGTCGTTCTTTAATCTCCTGAATAATAAACTTGAGTTAATTTCTACTTGTTTAAGAACCTTTTTCAACTTCATTATTCCTTTTATATCACTTATTGCCATGTCATGAACACTATGTAATTATTTAAGTTAATAACGGTCGTTTTAACGATCATTGGTACTTGAGTCAAAAATAAACCCTTTATAATTACATGTTGTTCATGTATCAATTATATCCAGAATTATAATAATTATGTATATATCATATATATCCAGTATATACATGCATTTATAATATTACATAATCATTTAGAGGTATGAAATGAAATGCACCGTTCATGGAGATGGTAAGTCGTACGTACGCATGAACGCTACTTTCATTTCTATTTCATATTTTATAGAATGGAATCATAATGATATAAAGGTATATTATAATTACAGTATAATATGATATATAATATCATAGTTCCATCCTTTATACGTCCCACATATGGTATTTAACGAATCAAATCACTTTGAGGGGGCGGTAGTCCGCACTTCCTTAAATGAAGATATCACGTTTACCCATAATGAAAACCATAAAGGTATGCCAAAAATGAAAAATACAGAATCTTAAAGAAAACATAAACATATTATATATCATATATAAATACATTTACATCCTAATGGCCACCTTTGAAGGTGTTAAAAGAATTTTGAACAATCATCGTTTCAGGAGGCATAAATTCACCATCCACGGAAACAGTATGTCCTTTAACCATTAGATGTAGGTGTGTGTAAGTGTAGCTCGAATCCTTCTTACAACAACATCCTAGTATATTTAGGATACTTTATTTGTTACAAAAGAAAAGAATAAAAAGAGTTTAGGGGGTTGGAGAAGCAAAATCAAACAAAAGGACTCAAAAGAAGACATTACCTTAAAATCGGGTAACTCTCTTAGATTTGAGATCAAAGGCTTCCTTGGGAAGACTTCTGCCCAAAGTGAGGCTTCAAGGAGTAAGAGAGGGAATTGGAGAGAAAAAATGAGTAGGGGTTGGCCGAGCCAAAGGCTTTGGGAGTGTGGGTAAGGAGGTAGAGGTGGGGGCCTTTTATAAGAGGAGAGGAGGGGCACTATTGGAAGGTAAAGAAAAGTCACTTTATTTTAAAATGGTATTCGGATTTAAGAGGTCCCACATTGATGTGTTTCGAGGATAAGGTGATAAGGGTTCTAAATCCACACATCTAATAGGTTTTGGCCATGTGTAGGTCTTAGATTTTACATTATCATTCCATTTTATTTAAATCGTTAAATAATGAGGTCATCACTGCATCATCATGATGTCATAAATAATTTAATTTATTTAAAGTCTAAAAATTATAAAAAAAATACTATGATGTAGGAAATATTTTTATCTTTCCAATGACTATTTATAATCAAAAATCTGAACTTTATAACCCCATGTAAATTTTTTTTTAGTAAAACATCTCATGTTTGTGTCATTTTTACTTTTACATTAAATAAAAAGTTATTTATGTCATTTCCCAACCAAAGTGGCTCCATGGGGTCCCCAAGTTGACCCATGGATTCTCTTGGTCTTCCATGAAATATCCAATAAGGGTAGGACATTTGTCAATCTCATATTATATTATTAAAACATTATTTTTACCTTAAACTACATTAATTACCACTAATCGTGATTAAGAACTTAAGAGTTACTATTCACCAAAAAATTATTTTAATCTCATTGAACCACATTTTACTTCTTAATGAAAACCATGTATGTCGGATTTTTGAAATTCAAAACACAGAAGTGGTAAAATTTCATTTAAACGAAAAATCATTTTTTATAAGTACCACTTAGTGGTTTCACTATTCATCAAAAATTGAAGTTTTTTAGAAAAATACAAAAAATTCTCCCTAAGCTATATTTGATATTCAGAATTCAAAAATGAAGTCTATTTTACAAAATTCAAAACATATAAGTCACATTAATTAATTTAATAATTAATTCCCGCTGTCATGACAAATAGCGTGTTTTTATGAAACAATAAGTATCAAAAGATTGACACCAGTTTAAGTCCAATTTCAAAGTGAAATTGCTTCCAATGACCACCATTGGATTAAATGGTAAAAATATATTCTAATTTCACTTCAAAACCAATTCAAAAGATAATCTAATCATATAAATAAATTATATTAAAAAGCAGTTTTGATGTAAAGTGCAGTATTTTTCACTATTCATTAAAAAATGAACATTGTCTGAAAAATACCAAAAATTCACACAAAGTAAATTTTGATGTCCCAAACATAAAGAATAAGTTTATTTTGACAAACATAGCTTATAAAATTGTCAAAAGATAGATTTAAAAATGGTTTGCCATCAAAAGGCAGTAAAACAATCTTTTAAGAATATTAGTGTATTCCATGCATAAGATTGTATTTATTTTCATTTTAAGTCTCTAAAACACTATCTTAATCATTAATAGACATAGATAAAAATATATATTATTCATTACTTACTTGGGATGTTACACTTTCGATTCCCTTAAATCTGTTGGTTCTATCCTATAAGATAGAAGGGAAATAGGATTTGTCCTTGAAAGGAGATCAATCATAAACTCCAATTCCCTTATAGGTGGTAACCATGATAAGTTTTTGAGAAATACATATAGAAATTGATCCACAACTACAAGAAAAATGATATCCTTGGGACCATGAAAACTTTGTATCTCAAAGATGTTCTTTAGAATTTTATAGGAGATAACATCTTTATGGATCCACAGAAAACCTTTTTCCCAAAATATATGGATGAGAAAGTGTACCACTTTTTCCAAAAATCACACTTTGACAATTTGGCATACACATAATTATTTCTCAAGATTTACAACACTATTTTTAGGTGTTTCTCATGATCATACCTTGTACTTGAATAATCCAATATGTCATCTACAAACACCATAATAAAAGAATACAGATATCTCTAAAATATATGATTCATCAATTCCATAATGACTGTTGGTGCATTCCTAAGACCAAAAGGAATAAATATGTATTCATAATGGCCATATCTGATTCTAAAAGCTATATTAAGAATAACCTCATTTATAACTCACAATTGGTGATATCCTGATCTCATGTCAATTTTATAAAACCACTATGATCCCCTTAATTGATTGAATAGATCATCAATACATGCAAGAGGATACTGATTCTTTACCATAACTTGGTTAAGCTTACGATAATCCACAAATAGTCTTAGAGTTACATATACTTTATTCATGAACAAGATTGGTGTTTCCCAGAGAGATGTACTTGGTCAAATGTATCCTTTTCGTTCTAGATCTTCCACCTAAAATTTCAATTCCCTTAACTCTTTTGGTGCCATCCTATATGATGAAAGGGAAACAGGACCGGTCCTCAGAAAGAGATCAATCATAAACTCCACTTCCCTTATAGGTGTTAACCCTGAAAATGTTTTAGGAGGTACATTTGTAAATTGATCCAAAATTGATGGAAAACTGATATCCTTAATCTCTTCTATTGATTCCATGCTCAACACCACTAACTGGTAAGAGGTTTTTCCCACCACTGGTGTGAACCAGCCCATTGCACCTTTCTTAACAACCCTTTTCCTCTAAAGAGATGGTCGACACCATCCTCAGTTGTAAAACTAACCATTCTACTATAACTATTAATGTGAACCTTGATCATTGTCAACCAATCCATATATAGGATTACATCAAAGGCATATATATCCAACACTGAGAAGCCCCACTCAATCTCATATTCATCAATGGTTATAAAACATGATCTACTCACAAAGGCTCAACATTCTATTTTACCAAGAAGACTTTAAAGCTTTAACATAGAGGAAATCATATTAATTTTTAAACATATCAAATAAACAGTATGAGAATCAGTGAAGGAATGCATTTCACCATTATCAAAAAACACTTTCATAAGGGTATAATTAAATTGAATCATACCTATCACCGTAGATATTCTATCCTGGCCATCCAAAATCACCTATTATCTCTATAAAATTTCTTCATTGTTGCACTATGCTCCTCGTTCCTTTGATGAGATTACCCTTGCTGGGGTGTCATGGTGTTCCTAGAATCACAATGGTTAGCCTTGTTCTACTGATAAGTCTGATTCTACTACTCTCGTCCTGTCGAAGCATATGATCCTGGCGACACCTAAGAAGTGTCTTGCGCACCTAACCTTAGAGCACAGTGAAAATAGTGCTAAAGATTCCCCATATTCTTGTAGTTATGGAATGATCTAGGCTGTTCTGTACACTCTCACTTTATGTGGTCCGGTAAACCACATTGAAAATATCCTTTTTTACACTTGGGTAGTGTTGGAAGGTTCACTGATCCAACAATTTGATTTTGAATCTTGATCCCACCTTGGAAATAGGTGTCCCTCTTCCACTTTCTCCCAGCATTCAAGTTCCCACTATTTCTTGTAGGTATCATCATAATTACTTCTCCCATAGTTCCATAGATATCACCCTCAGACGCTATCTATATTTTCACTATCACTATGTAATTCATAATACAGAGCACCAAAATCTTCGATGGAATCTCCTAGATTTTCCCTGATTCTAATATGTGTGCCTTGAAGGCCGCACTCACTATAAATTTAGGTGAAAAGCATACTAAATTCACGAATTTATATGTATATTCTGTAAAAGAGATATTTTCTTACTTTAGTCTGAAAAAATCCACTGTTCATTGGATCTTGAATGTGTGAGGATAGAATTTTTTTAAAAACATTCCTCAAAATCGCCCCAACTAAGACTGTGATCGAGTTTAGCCTGCACCACTAAATCCCACCACTAGTGTGCAAGTTTCTTGAGCATATACTTTTTCCATTTAACTTTTAACTCTTATGGTGTGCTGAAGAAATCAAAGATATGATTCATCATATTCAGCCACACCTATTCCTTTTTGGGTTTAGAATCACATCAAAATATGGGTGGATTCTACTTCATGCACCAGATGGAATTATCTATATGTCTCAGGTCATCCCTTAAGATCCTTGTGTCTATATCTAGGAATTCTTGGATGATAATTTGAACCATATATTGGTTCACCTGTGAATCAGGTGTAACCACATTCTCTATGGCTTCTTCTGGTTGGTTTCTACGCCGCATACCAGGTTCCATTTTCTAAACAAAAAAAACTCTATAAGTCTCACTCTCTAGAAACTAATTACTTATAACTTTAAATTATATCACATAAAACATCACAACATTGTTTTATAAAAACAAATTTTCCACTTTCATCCATTTTTAAAAAATATCATTCTTGTATTTAAAAATCAAACCATTTTCAGATAACAGCATTCATTATATTTTCAAAGTCTTTAATTTGAAATAAATTGAAATATTTTTAAAAAATTCCTCCTTTTCAAAATATATTAAATCATTACTCATAATAATATATGAAATCCTAGTGGAATGTTATTTCTCTAATTCATGTCATTCTTGTATCATTGGATAAACCGAGGATAATGAGATTCAAATTTCTTATAAGCGTCTCGAAAACACTTATGTACCCAACTCCTTGGTAACTTTGAGTTCAACATAATAGGTTAACTATATATTTTTATTCTCTACATTTCAAGGCCCAACAATCCTAGTCCTTTCTAGGATCATAACCCAAATTAATAGAAAAGAATGAAGTTCGACTCTAAGACCAAGAAAAATTTTGACTACTTGTTCCACAAGTAATGGAACAAGATGATTCAAATTATCTCAAGGAAACATTTGGATTTAACAAAATGATACCATTTGTAATGACCCACTTATTCTCATTGTCTTGATAATACAATGAATCCTTACTTGGCCTTAAGATAAATCCCCAAGTTTCCAAAGGATATAAATAAATACCAAAGGGATTCAAATACAAGTGGGGGATGAATTAAACTTTAAGAAAAAATACCATTTACTCAAAAAAACAAAACCAAAAAACTTTCTATATGATGCATGAATAAATTTAAGACAACTAAACTACTTAATTTATATAAAAAACCAAACCAAATTGTTCTACAACAGAAACTAAACCAATATCAAAGTAAAAAATTGAAAAAAAAAACAACTAATCTCTAAAGTGAAAATAAGACTCCATGATCTAATAAAAAAACATTCCAAGTATCACAAGGTGGTGCTAAAAAAGTGTGACACTTGACTTTTTCCCATGTACCGTATGATAAAAACTACAATAGCAACAAGGTTCCATAGAAGGGTTGAGTTAAAAAACTCAGTAGGTCTTCCCCAATTACTTCCCTACTCACACCACTAGGATAGAAATGTTAAACAATTATATAAAACAATTTTTATAAAATAATTTCAAAAAATAGTTTACAATTAAATACAAATAAGTTCCAAAACCATTTATAACTAAAATTTCACAAGTATTATTTTCACTAAACTTCCAGAAAGTCACATTTTCCAAAAAAGCAACAAAAAATCCTTAGAACCATTTCTCCATATTATTTTGGCATAACCATTCCATTGTTCACTGAACACCCACACATGCATACTTATTTGATAGTTCCATACTCATGAGTGGTCTCCCAACCAATTACCTTGGGTCCCACTAACACACTCCACTAATCCTGGGTCACGTACCTTCTTCCCCACAGGAAAACCTCCCTATTTTGGGCCTGTTGACATGAACTCACCAAAAACCCAATGTATTCCAAAACTATTTCAGATAAACAATTCAAATAATTTCAATAAAATAGTTCTTTTATTAAAACCAATTTAACAAACAAATTCAAATCAACAATCCCATTTAAATAAATAATTCCTTTTATTGAAATAATCTTAATCAAATCCATGTTCCACCAATCCATAAAATCCCCATTTTAAAATCTATATTTTAAAATCAAGATCAAAAGAACATTTCCAATAACACTAATTTTTCTGATTTCCACAATTCATATAACCGTCACTAAATAGGGTTTCTAATAATTGTTTGACATATAATCCACAATCAATTTAACACAAAATATTCATTTTAAGATAATTACAATCAGTTTTACTAAGAGGAGTAAAGAGTGAAGCTACCTACCTCGAGTGTTTTGAAACAAATAGTAATTAAATGAAGAATGCTCACGAAACTAGTTAGAATTCCATGAAACTACCTTATATCTCTTTTCCACAATAATCGAGCTTGAAATCACCAAGGAAAGGCTTCAAGTTGATTCTAATTTACTTGGTAGAGCTTTTACAACTTTCAAGAGAGGATAATATCGAGTTAGGTCTGTTTTGGGAGAAACATGAAGTATATAGAGTCAAAAACATGTGAGATCCTCTTAGTTAAGATCTCTATTTAGCCCCACACAAGGTTTAGCCACAATGTTTGGAGAACTGTGCACTAACAGTGTGATAGATACTACCGATAAATACCTCACACAGCCTCCTCACATGATATCCTTAACTGTGCGCCCACTGTGTCAAAGCTAAATTCCAACATCTGCAACTCTACACAGTTTCACCTAGGATTCTGTATGGTTTAGAAAAACCATGCACATCCCGTGCACATTCCATTTAGCCTGAAAACACTATGAAATATCCTTAAAATCCTCCAACATTCACCTTTATACTTAATATACATAAGAGTTACAAAGTAAGGGTTATATACCAGAAACTGGGGGTACGATAATGAATCTATTTAAACATTTTGTACACATGACCAAAAATTAAATAATTATTTTAAGAAGTTAAATAATTAATGATATATTCATGTGTATTTACATAGTAGTAGGATTAACACAAATCAATACATAGAAATAAAATATAAAAAAAATAAAAAATGCCATTAGAAGAAATAGTGAAAGCCCTAAGAAACATAGATATTATTTTGTTCATGGAAAAAGTAATAAAATCATGTCTATTATTGTTTTTTTCATTATGAAATAAATAAAAATTATGAAAATAATTATAGACCTAGAAATCTGATAATTTTTTGTACAAAAAATTACCATATTACTAGAACTTTTTCTAATGTTATTTGTGGAATTATTTCTAGATATATAGTGAACATGTTTCCTATATCATTACCTTATAACACTATAGGACCCAAGTCTATTTAAGTAGCAAAAAAAAATCCTGTTCATTTTATCTTTATAGGAAAAAATCAATAGGGATATCTGTGTAAAGTTGTATATAGAAAGTGTCAACATAATACATATGTGTGGAGACATTACAAAATTCCACTAAATATGAAAATATGTTGGATTATATATCACATTTGGTGAAAAATTTAATGGAAAAATTATTTGAATGAATATTTTTGGTACCCAAGTTCCATCCACATCAATAAAATTCTATATATTGGAGACTTAAATAAAAATATGATAAGTATCTATTAACTTTTTCATAATGACTTTTTTTTTTAATTTTCTAACAAGTGTTATTTTATTTTCAAATATAAATTGATTAAATTTAGAAGACTAATAATTGAGGATGTTTAAACTATATATAAGAAATATTTGGGTAAAAAAATAAAATTGTTTGATTTATGAAATTGATGAATATTGTATTTCGAATAGAAGAATTTGAAAATGGAATATTTATTCTTTTAGAAAATTATATAAGAAAAAATATAATTATGATTTTCCCAAAATAAATTGGATAAAAAGGAACTATGTGATTCATCCAAAATTGGAATGAAACAAAAATAAACTTTTAAACTAATTGAAGATGTTTATACTTCAGGACTCTTTGAATTTATCCATATTGATTTATTTTGACTATATAGGACACCAAGTCTTAGTGGAAAATATTTTATTTCTGTATTGGTTGATGATTTTTCTAGATCTACAAGGGTTTACCTTTTAAAACATAAGATTTAGTATTTTTGGTTTTTATTAGTTCCTGATATCTTATTCAAAATAAAAATAATTAAAAAATGTTTTCCTTAAGAATTAACCATGGGGTGAATTTGAGAAACATAAATTTAATTAATTTTTCTTCAAACTTAAAATTAAACATTCATTAATTTCCATTAGGAAATCTCAATATAATTGATCTTTTGAATAAACTAATAGGACTTTTTGATAAATTTCAAGAACAATGTTAATTGAATATAGAATTCCTACTCATTTATGGGATGGATCTATTAATTTAAAATGATATGTCATAAAAATATTTCCAATAAGAACTATTTTTTATTAAAACACCCTTTGATCCAAGAAATATTATAAAATCAATGGTTTTTCTGAGATTAAAATGTTTTTGAGTTATTATTGAACTAAGAAGGAATCTATTTAAAATAATGTATATTTTTTGTAGTGTTTTATTTTATTATCAATGCATAAATAACTTTAAAATTTTGAACCTTATTTATGAAGTTTCTAGATATAGTGTTATTGATATACAGAAAATTAACAAAATTTTGAAATATGAATTTATCGAAAAGATACTTTTCGATAAAATAATTTGGATGACGCTTTTTTATTCTTCAAAATACCAAAAATAATTATTATTCTAATGTATTCATGATAATAGTTGAATTTATTCAATGAAAGGAATTGAATGAATATGAGGTTTTAAGATAGAGTTTCAGGAATAGTTTTTTACATAGAGTTTTTACCTAATATTGTTTTTCTAGATTATAAAAAAACTGTGACATTAACATATGGAGAAATTAGAGTAGAGGAAGTATAAGGATACATCGATTGGGGGATCAAATTTTAATTTTTTTTCAAAATAAAAAAATATATAAAGTAGAACCAATTGAATTATTTTGAGGAAATTATAGATATATTCTTTAGAAGAAGCTATATGAGTTCATATAATAGAGGAACATTTTTTTATTAAGGTTGTGAATAAATAAGAGTTCTAGATAGTGTAAATCAAAAATGAATTATTATATAGAAGGACTAGATGTAGGTTATAGGATCTGTTCAAAAACATTGTAGTGTCATAAATGTTTTTCTTAAAGGAAATATAATGATTCTAGATAAGATTTAAAGAATCATTGAAGATCATTAATATTGATATTTGAGGAATATTATTACACTATTTTTTACTCTGATTTATTCAATGGCTTTGAGGTTGGTCAACTAATAAATGACTTGAGAAGGAATTTCAAAATTGGAGTTCACACTCCTCCCTTATTTTTTAGATAAAAAATGAGTACATAAAGGGTAGTAGGTGAATTATAATTTTTTTTAAATAATTTGGGTTATTACCAAGAGGATTAAGATATACTATTATCAAATAACAATACATAGGGTTCCAGACAGAGAAGTAATGGACACTAGGTACTGAGAGAAGAAGGCATTGGATGAATAAGTGAGGTTCCATATGAAGCAGTTTCGAATGATCATTTACTAGAAGGACAATTTATTGAAAATAGGGTTCAAATAATGAATTTATAGGACAATTCTTACAATTTTTTTGAAAGAAATAAATTAAGAATAATTTACTTATATGAGCATCAGTGTGAAGAAAGTTTTTAGCACACTGTTGATTTGTTAAAACTTTTTGGTGAAGGTCTATTCCATTGTTGAAAAATATGTTTTCTCATATGATCTATGAAATAATCACATGCACTAGAAAATGAATATAGTGATATGAAATTTATGGATACAATCTAACTTCTATTAATAATAAAGATTATTTTCTAGTGGTTTTTGTGGTCTCATAAGGTTTCAAGATCATGCCAAAGACTAGATACTCTTGTTGAGTAGTAATCCTTGTAAATTTTTATGTTTTTTGGGTGTTCCTAGGTGTTGTTTTTTTGGATTTATTTCACCCTAACCATAGATAAAAGTTTTTAAAACATGTAATTGGAAAAATAGTTAATCACTTATTTACTCACAATCTTAGTGATTTCACTGATTCAGACTAATCCTTACAATTGGTATCTGAGATAAGGTTCCATTATTTAACTATATTATGTGTAGAGAGTGAAGAATAAGGTTTCCATGGATATTTAAAAATCATTTAAAAGAAAATGGATTCCATTTTTGATGGGAAGAACTATCATATCTAGAAAGATAAGATAACCCTAGATATTTAATACATCAGATATGATATTAGAGAATCTACTATAAAAGGATTAAATCCTCCTGCTAAGGGTGATCCCCTAGAAAACAATGATCAGAATAATATGGAGTATGATGGATGAGCTAGAAATTCTATAATTTTCTAAATATATGAAATTCCATTTTTGAGGAATAAATTTATTTAAATACATAATATAATCTTGGAAAAGTTGAAAAATATTTATGAAGGGAATATAAAAGTGAATGAACCCAAGTTATAGATATGGAGATTGATATAGGAAGATATTAAAATGGGCGACGATGGATCTATAGGCAAGTTCCTCATACGGGTTAATGAAATTATAAGCACAATAAGATGTTTAGATGAGAAATTAGAAGGACATACTATTATAAAAAAATATTCATAGAATTATTCATCATAAATTTGACACCATGTTTTCATTGTTAGAATATAGAGATCTTTAAAATCGCTCTAGATTATTTTCATTTTAGTCTTATCACATATTAATTTATAAGAGAAAAATATATCAATAAGAATTAAAATGATGATCAATAAATATCATTCAAAGAAACAATGTAATGAAATTTTATAAAATTTGTTTTAGGGTAATAATTAAGTGAAATTGACAATAAATATGAAGTCATTAAAAATATTGATGGATTTATTTCATAATTTTATAGAAATGTGAAAAGTGTTGTATGGAAGTGTAAATAAAATTTATCATTGATGTGATTTAACTAAAAATATATTTTAAATTTCATAGTAAATTGTCCAAGGATAATTAAAGATAAAGAGAGTTATAAAGAAGATGAAAATTTAAGAAGATCACTAAAGAAAAGGATATAAAAATAAAATTAATATTCAAAAGTAAAGTATAAGAAGTTCTATTAATAAAAAACTATAAAATTTTCATCCAAATATGAGAAAGACATTGATAAGTATGGAAGCTGAAAATTCCAGTAATGAAGGTGATATGAATTTTATTTTTGAAAAAGTGAATGAGAAGAGTTTTATTAGTGATGAAAGAAATAGCTCTGAAGAATAAGATTTAGATGAAACTCATATTAAGTTTATTTATAAAATGGAATTTAAATAATGTATTTATCTTTTTTTTAAACTTGAGAAAGAGAAAATAAGTTGAAGATACAAGTTAGAGCACCAAAAAAAGGAATAAGTACATGAAAAAAAATCTAGGTTATTAAAAGAGTTCTATGATTTGAAGAAATTTCTTGATGAAGATAATTTTTTTGACAAAATTTTAGAAGAACAAATGAAGTTTAATGAAAAATAAAGTCAACATGTACAACAGAAACTGGTTGAAAATGAATGAGTAATATCTAGATTTCATAACTTGAATTAGGAAGTTAGATAATTCTCTATGAGTGGTGAAGATTATTTGGATCAATAAAAATTATCTTAATATGTTGATTATAAGGTTGAGAATATTTCTAAGATTCATTATAAGATTATGAAATATAAAAGGGCCATGTTTGTAGCTAAAACAAAATAATTTCATAATTCTAGATATTCTAAAAAATCCAACATTGATGAAAATTATGATAAAACTGTACAATATATTAAGGATGATAGATTTTTTATTTTAAAGAGTAATATGTTAGGAGAATACTAAAAAAATGGTTCACAAAAAGGAACTAAGGACGATAATGGAAGACTGATTGATATTTTTATAAAAAAATTCAGAAGAAAATATATTTTTTATGGATACTGCTAACACTTTGTAGGATTTGTATATAAATAAAATATGCTTTTGTTCAATTATATACACTACAATTAATCTATATGGATTGGAAGTAAATTTTAAGTGGGATTAAACCCACTCAAAAGGGAAAAAATAAAAATTTTAGTTTGAAAATTGAAAATTGATTTCAACCATTGAAAATAATTTTGAGATAAGTGATAAATTTTGAAATATTTATAATGGATTACTTATAATGACACCATCTCATAAAATTTTATAAGAAAAGTCTCAAAAGAATAATGTGAATGAGGAAAAAGGAAAATAAAAGGACTTAGTTGCTAAAATTGGTCTCAAGGACACAAAAGGAGAAAGACCTTGGATAATAGATAGTGGGTGTTCTTCCTATATGATAAGTGATTATAAAGTTTTAAAATAAGTGAAATACTAAAAATAATGGGAAATTACTTTTGGAAATATTGAGTCACTCAGGATCAAAAGTATTGGATTTACTGTTACTAAGAAATAAAAATTGAAATATAGAAGTTTCTTATTTATTGATCGAATAAAATTCAATTTGTTGAGTGTTTCATAGATTTTGTATAAAGAAAAAAAATATTTTATAAAAGAAATGGATTTATTAAAAAATTGATTGAATATATTGACATTTTAACATAAGGACAATAAATCAATCAGAATTCATTTCTGGTTTGAGATATATAAGGTTCATGTTATCTGATCTTGGTGAAAGAAAATATGTTATAACATAATATGATTAGAAATTTGTGCTAGAGAAATAGGAAAAATTTTACAAATAGAGGAATTATTCATGATTTTCCTAATATGATAATAAGAATAGGTTTGTGTTGTTTAATATTTGAAAATGGAAATATTTAAAATTCAGTACATATGTGGGATGAGATATATATAACTCATACCTTAGAGTTTATTCATTCCTAAATATATGCTCCTTGAAAATGAAATAAAAAATAGAGATAATTATTTTATTTTCATTAATGATTACTTCACTCATATTACAAGTATTGTTTTTTTAAACACAAACTATAGGTTTTCATTATGTTTATGAATTATAGGAGAAGTGTTGAAAAGCATTGTGAATATTCTCTGAAAATTATTAAAACAAATAATTTTTATGAATACAAAGATGTGAAGATTAACGTTTTTCATAAAAGTCACGGAATTTAACATAAAAATACTACATCAAACACACCATAATATAATAGTTTTGTCGAAATAAAAAATCGAATATTATTGAGATGGCTCGAACGATAATGATTGAATGGGATACTTCTTGATTTTTTTAGATGAAATATATTAGAGAATTAGTACATATTCAAAATAATTTTTTCTATAGACCAAACTATGATAAGAATCTATAAGATATGTATTACAAAGATACCCAAATTTTGAAATACTTAAGGGTGTTTGACAACCCTTGCATTATCAAGGTAAAAGGTGATAATCCTAGGAAGTATGATCAAAGTGACATTGATGATGTATTCATTATATGCCATCCTAATAATATAGGATATAGGTTTTTTAAAAATAAAATTAGAATTATTTTTGACTCTATATATGTGAAATTGATTGAACATTCTGATAGAAATGTTTCACAATCAGCTATAGATAAAAGATTAAGAAAAAATAAATATATTTCTATTAAAAAATGAGAAATATTTAGATAGAAGGGATGATATAGAAGTTATACAAGATGAAGATATTGATTTATAAATTTCAAGTTATAAGGGACAATTAAATTCATATTATCTAAAGTTAAGTAAGAATTCTGAGGGATAAGATATCATCATAGATTAAGTAAAAAGGTTCAAATTAGAATAATATTATAGATATTTTCATGTACTTGTTTGTTTTTGTAGGTAGATAAAATATATGTTGAAGAAATTTTATAACATAAATAGTGGATTGATTCAATGAATTAATAGTAGGATTAGATTGAGAAAAATGATACCTAGGGACTGGTACCTATACCCGGTGATAATGTTGTGATTAGAACAAATTGGGGTTTTTCAAAAAAACATAATAAAAATAGGTGAAGTGGTCAGAAATAAGCTGAGACTAGTTTGTAAATTCTAATCACATGTTGAAGGAATTTATTTTGAAGTTACATTTTCCATAGTTTTATGACTTGAAACCATAAAAATACTTCTTTCTATTATTGTACAATGAAGATATAATATATTCTAAATGGATCTAAAGTATGATTTTCTCAGTGGAGAGATTGAATAAGAACTCTCTATCGAGAATCCAAGTGGTTTATTTCTAAAAAAATAATATAAATATATGTTTAAATTTAATAATTATTTATATAAACTAAATTAGGAACCAATATTGTAGAATTTCAACCTAGATTCTTGTTTAAAAAAGATTTATTTCAAGAAGTGAAGAGTAAATAAAAACCTCTACATAAAATAAAATAAATTATTTTCCCTTATTTTAATTGTTTATGTTGATGAAATTATATTTTTAGTTAATAATTAATAATATTGTGATGTATTATCCAAAAAATGAAGATTTATTTGAAATACATATACAGGGAGAAATTAGGTACTTTCATAGATTTATAATTTCTGAAAATATTGATCACATTTTCTTATCACAAAAATAATATATAGAGTAATTACTTAAAACATTTTAAATAGAAGATAAAAAACTATTAACATACCTATATTAGTGTTAATAATGTTTTTAAGGATGAATTTGGAAGTAATATTTTTTCTAAAGTATTTATAGAACTTATTGGAAGCCTATTATCACTAACCGTCACTTGACTAGACCAAGTTTATACTGTTAACCAATGTGCTATATTTCAAAGTGCACCTAAAATGACCCATTTTTTGGATAGAAAAAGTATTTTAAAATAAATTAAGGGAATAAAGGTTTATGGGATAAAGTATGATAGAAAGGGAAATATAAATCTATATGGGTATATAGAAGGATATTAGGTAGGTGTTGTCTGTGACAGAAGATCCACGTCTGGTGGAGTTTTCTTTTTGAGAGAAAGATGTGTGGGTTGTAATTTAATGAATAAATTTTTATTGATTCTTAGTGTTGTTGGAACTAAGTATGTAGCTTCCAATTAAGCTATAAAATAATTAATATAGATGAATTCACGACTAAAATATTTTTTGGTTGATGTGAAACTATACCTTATCTTAGGTTGTGACAATCAAAATGCTATCAATCTCACTAAGAATCTGGTGCAACGTCCATGATCAAATAACATCTATATAAAATATCACTTTATCAAATAAATTGTGGAAATAAATGAACTAAATCTAGATTTTGTACCTATAAAGTAATATGTGACTAATGTATTCAGTAAACCATTTCCAAGGGAATCATTTTCAA
Organism: Viscum album; assembly: GCA_963277665.1. Lineage (NCBI taxonomy): Eukaryota > Viridiplantae > Streptophyta > Magnoliopsida > Santalales > Viscaceae > Viscum > Viscum album. The sequence continues at coordinate 268,748,133 of OY728164.1, read as the reverse complement.
AGACAATGTTAATTATTATCATTCAACCTCACTCTATTCCAAGCTATGGTATATGATCTCTATACCCACTATATTATTGTCTATGGAAATTTATAAAAAGGTGGAGAGATATGATAACATAAATCTATCCACAAATATGTGATTTACCTATTTAAGGGAGAGCATATACTTATTTGGAGTTTTCCAATAAAAGTGGATGTTATTATATCATCATGTGTGAAATATTTTAATAATTTTTTGAAGTTAATACTTGAACTTTTTATTTATCATTTAATGTTAGTTTTGGTTTATGATTATTATTCATTGATTTTAGGAAGAAGTTTGTAATGATTTATAATAATTAATTTATGGAAAACAAGGTATTTATGTTCAATGATTTATGTTTCCTATAATGAGATAATTTACATTGGATTATAATTGGTTGATGTTGATCTATTATCTAGGTTTCATATCTTTAGAGATGTATCATGATTCATTGACAACAAATTAAAAAAGGGGATATTGTTTAGACAAAGAGTTATTGAGTTATTTTTGAAATAATAAAGAATATGGTTAATAAGAAGAAGGCTTGTTTATAGTGTTTTATTTTGTTTTTAGAATGTAAATCACATGAAAAAGTTGATCTTCTTTATGAAGTTTCCTAAATGGAGTGTTTTGGATATAATTAAATTTTAGTAGATAGAGAAATATGACTTTATTATACTAATAATTTTGGAAACAAGAAGTCAGACAATGCTTTGTTGTTCTTCAAAGTACCAAAAAACATGATTCTTATAAGGTATCCACTATTATATCTAAATTTGTTTAGAGGAAGGAATTTTAAGAATAACTGGTTTTCCAGAAAGTGTTTTCTAGACTGTTTTATACATAAAATATTTACCTAACATTTTTCTCATAGGTTATAGGAAACTTCTAACATGTCCAGATAGAGAAATTGGATTTGAAAAAGGATAAGGGTACATTGATTAGTGGATTAAAATTTTATTTTTTCTAAGGAATAAATGATATTAAGTAGAACCAAGTGAATCTTTTTGAGTAATTTAGATATATATTCTTTAGAATAAGTTTTATTATTTTTCAAAATCATGAAACCTTTTATGTTTGGATAGAGAAAACTTGAGTTTTAAAAAGTGTAACTTGAAAAAATTTGGAAAAGGGAATTATGTAAGAATTATTAGATGAAGTATTTCTTATGAAGAAGAATGTAATTAAGGTTTTTGGATCATTATAAAATAATTTAAAGTGAAACATTGTGATGATACTGAGATGGAAATTAAATGCCTCAATAATCATCAAGTAAAGATCATTATTCTAGATAATATTTCATGATGCAAAGATTATTTTTGGTTCTAAAATATAAGGAATGTTCTGTATAAGTATTTTCACTATGATTTACCCATATAATTTTAAGGTGGTCAATCAAATAATGGATTGAATGAGAATTTCCTATTTGGATTTCAAACTTATCTCTTATTTTTCAATGAAATTATGTGTACATAAAAGGGATCACGTTTATAATAATGTGTTTATTGAAGAATTTAGGTGAATATCAAGAGTATTGAGAGATAATTTTATTCAATTATTATACACGGGGTTCTAGATAGTGAACTACTATACATAAGGTACTGAGCAAAGAAGGTACTATATAATGGAGTGAGTTTTCGAATGAAGTAGTTTTGTAAAAACAAGTACTATATAGACAATTTATGAAAAAATAATGTTTAAAAAAAGTTCTATAGAAAGGATTTAAAGTTATTATTAATATAATAGAAGAAGAAATAACTTGGAAGAGCACAAGTGTGAATAAAATTTAGAAGTACACTGATGACTTATTAAAACTTATTTGTGATGATCAATTCAATTTTATTCAAAATATATTTTATCATATTATTTATGAAATAAGAAAATTAAATATCAAAGGACTGTATTTATATAAAATTTAAGTATATATCCTTCTTGTATTAAACAATAAGTATTGTTTTGTATTGGATTGTGTAGTCTCAGATTATTTTTAGATCACTCTAAGGACTAATTATTATTATTGATAAATAAACCTATATGTTACTATGGGTGTGCCACTATGTTGTTTTTTTGTAGAGTTATTTCTATCTAAATATAGTTTAATGTATTTTTAAAATAAGTAAATGAAATAATAGATAATCACTGATTGACCTCACTCTCAATGATTTCATAGATCCTGGATAAACCTTATATGTTGGATACTTAATTTTTTTAAATTCAAGGTTTACATATTGAACAACAAGTATAATTTATAAATTTATATTAAAATTATTATTTTAAAAATATTTATTTAATATTCCACTATTACTAAATCCTATAATGTTTTAATAAAAAATTAAAGGATAGTTCCAGAATCAACTCATGTAAATTTTTTTAAAAGTGACCATTTTTTCATTAAAATATACAGATTGATATTCTCAGTGGTTATAGATGAAATTTGATAATTGATCTTAATTTTAAAAAGAAAAATAGTATTATTTGTAACATGATGAAAAACTATATAGTCTTAAAATTTTGTAAACTATTAATCCTAAAATTTTTCTACTTAGATATCCTTAAACACCGAAAAAACATCCCATGAAAAATTTTATTGGAATCATAGATGAAGAATTTAATACTAAGGGTAGTGAAAATATTATTTACAATTTTTTTCTTTATTATCACAACTTTAAAATAAATTTATTAAATAATTCTTATTTGATTAGAGTTGGGAATTACCTATGAAATAATACTTAAAGTAATTTAAGTGAAACATGGTTTGAGAATTAGAATATTGGACATCATACTATACTATTATATAAAATAAATGGGTCATTAGAACAATAAATATGACCATGATATAATAATTATAAATAAATCTATATTATTTATTAAAGGATATAATTAAGAAGAGGGTATTTATTATAAATACTTTTTCCCTTGACTTCTTGATTAGAAGTTGTTAGGATTCTTTTAGCATGTAAATATCATATAAACATTAAAATTTTCCAGATCGATGTTAAATATTATTTATTAAATGTATACAAAATTGAGTAAGTTTATGTTGAACAACATAAAGGTTATAATAATCCTCATATTATAAATTCTATTTTTAACTTACTAATTTTCTTTGTGGTCTTAAAAGGATCCAAAAGGTTACTATGAAAGGTTGTGCTATTTTATTTTATCAAATGGTTTAGGTGTTGGTCTAGAAGATGTAATATTATTTAATAAATACTCAAATTTTTATATGTTACTAGTTCAAATATATGTTTATTATGCTATTTATAATTTAAGAAACCATGAAATGTGTAATGAATGATTAAAACTCATGAAAAAATAAATTCAGATAAGAATAATGAGTGATTAAAATTTATTTCCTAGTTTTATGATTTGTTAAAGTCTTCGAGAATGTGTTAAATAAATTTAAATACATACATGAACTGCATAAGTAATTTGGACATGTAAAGAATAAATAATATTCCACTGTTATTTCATTTAAGATTAATATTTTTCTGGATGAAGTTGAGAAACAAGTGGAAAACAATTAGTATAGAGTAATTATTGAGAGTTTGTTATATCTATTAACTAGTAAAAAAAATATATTATGTTTTCTATATGTTTATATTCTAGAACTTTAGAAAATACCAAAACATATCATTTGATTTCTATTTAAATAATTTTGAGATTTTTTAAAGGTTAAATTTCATTACAATTATTTTTTTCCTAAAATCTTTGTATTTGATTAAATATTATATTCTAATTCATACTTTATAAGGAGTAGATAAAATAAAAAATTAATTCATAAACCTTCCACATTTTAGTTAATTCTTTTGTTTCATGTTTTATTATAAAGAAAACCCCTATTTCACTAAAAATTACAAATATTGAATATATATATTAGTCAGGAGTTGTTGCACATAGGTTCTTTTGATGAAAAAATATCTTATGTATTTTTAATTGATTTTGATCATGTTCCAATAAAATTTGATTAAATTAGTTCTTTCAACATTTATAAGAATCTTGTAACCCATTCTCAAATGAGGAATATTTATTTAAGGAATTTTTTATTAAGGGGTCATGAAAAAGTCTGATATCTCTTTTGAAGCCAATAACACTAAAAATCAACTAGAAAATATACATACAATTCCTTTACTAGATGAATTATTTTATTTTATTAAAAATGATTGAATTTAAGTAGGTTTTTTATCCCTTTATGTACTCTTGTTTTTGTATTTTTATTTTAATTAAACCACTTTTACTATATAGGGTTATTTATTTATTTATTTATTTATATTAATTACCATGTCACAATAGGTGAATCATTTCTGGGTTAAATGTTTTTTGATTATTTAAGCTCAAAACCCTCTCATTTAAAATCCTTTAGTTCTCTATATTTATCAATGTCTTCTCTTTGAATCCTTTTAAATTTATTCCTCAACCCCTTTAACCTCCAAAACATTAATATTATTTGGTAATGGGAAATATTAATAGATCTAAGTCTATAGATTTATAGATTTCTAATAAAACTAATTCCAATAGTTATGATAAGCAAGTTCTTCTACAGAAATTAATTAATTTATCTTGTCTAAATGAGATGGATCTTAAATAGAATATGGTGGTGATTTTTAAACAATTGGAATTTTTATTTGATGAAAAAAGATAGATGTTTCAATTTTAAATTAATTATGTGACTTCCTTTGAAATTTTCTATTTAGGATTGTAAATAATAATGACATGATTCAATAAGAATTTAATGATAATGAATTTTATTTTGATTCTATATAAATAGTTTAAGACTTACACTTTACTCATAAAGGAAGATTCTATTTTTATTCTAAGTTTATTAGTGATGACATGTTTAGTTACAACAACTTCGTGTTTTACTTATTTAGAACTTGATCAGTTAAAAAATTATTTATTAAATATTTTTCTACAATCAATAGGGTTTAACAAATTTTATTTATACCAGATTATTCTATAGATATGGATAATTTGTAAGAAATTTTATTTTAGTATATTTATATATTGTTTCTTTTTTTAAAGGACAATAGGTAATTTACCCAGATACCATATTAATTACATGTATCATTATAGTAAAAGGTATCCTAATCTCACATTCAATGATTAAAAGATAATTATGAATTTGATTTTCAAAAAGAAGGATATTAGGATTTATAGTCTTAATTGTCTTAAATATTGAATTCATCATAACATATCACCTAGGTCTTTAATTATAATTTGTTTTTCAAGGAGTTATTTTCAAAAATATTTTTGTAAAGAAGAAAGAGGAGAATGGTATGTAGGTGTTTTTTATAGAATTAGGAGTTCAAACTCTTGTTTATGGGGATAAATATAGATAATATAATCCTCTATATGATTCTCATATTAGTGGGCAGTCTTTTATGGAAACTATAGAAGAACCATTTTCTATTCAAGTCATTGAAGTGGAGATTGAGAATTAGTCTCATTAAGAAACTTATTTAAATCATACTATAGAAAAATTTCCTAAAAATATATTGAAGAAGATGTTTCTTCTACTCTTTCTACAGGGGAATTTTTAACTTTTGTTCTTAAAAGGAAAAATAATATAGAATAAATTTTTAGAGACTCTAAATATAATAATAGAGATAATTATGTTGAGAATCATTGATAACTGTTTTAGAAGTTAGAGATTGGGTATTTCAAAAATAGTCATAATATTGATGATAAAGGATAAGATAATTAGAACTCCATCAAAGATATTGAATGTAACTCTGATTTTCAGGATTATGTTCAAACCTTTTATGATGATGTGTTCAATGAATTTTAAAATATGAAAGGAGATTTTTTTGGTTTCTAATATGATCTTAAGGAGTCTAATGAAGATATAAAATCATTGGATGATAATTCAGACTCAAAATATAATTTTGATGAGTTAAAATATATTATGAAAGCTTAGTATAACAAGATAAAGATTTTTTCCATTTTCCAATAAGATATTTCCCCTTCTATTTTAGATGAAACCAAATTAGTTTCAAATTAAATTCATATAGGTTGTGATTTGATGAATAAAATGATATCTATAGTATTTGATTTCATCAATATATTTCCACCACCTCACTCTGTTCATTTATATGTTTTATCATTTTTTAGAAGAATTGAAATCGGTTTTATTATACTTAATCCTAGTAACTTAAATGATTGTAACCCTTTAGTGTGATATTTTATCACTAGATACTTTTAAATGTAAAAACCCATGATTTTAAATCCTTTAAAATATGTTGCATACCTTGTAACACATTCTAAACCCAATGTAACATATTAAGAATTCATTATTTATAAGACTATAATAAACACTAAGATGGTTGACCATTAATAGATATTACCATTAATAGATAAATAATTAATATGAGTTAATATTGAAAAGGGTTATAATAAAATATTATTTATCTATATTTTACATCTTTTAAAAAAATTAAAATTTTGAAATAATAAATTTTATAAAATAAAATTCATTTTGAAAATCCTTAAATGAAAATTCACTTTGTATGAAATTTTGAATTTGTTTTTGAAATGATCATTTTTTAGTAAAAAATATGGTTTTTGTGAAAATTATAATTTGTATTATTTTATCAGTAAATTAGAATTTCTTATATGTTTAAAAAAAATTATGCAATAAAATATGTGTTTAAGTAATAAAATTATAAATTTTATTATATTATTTGATCTTATAAATACCATTTAATACATTTTTTGAACTAAATCAAAATGTTAGTTTGATAAAACAGTTTTCACTAATCTCTTTGAATGAAGTATTTTCAAGGTGAGATTTTGTTTTACATTCCCTTGAATGAATAATACCTTTCATTAATTTTTTTATAAATTAATTTATTTCATTAAGATAAAAAATAATGACAATTTTATCTTATATATAAATTTAAACCTCATGAACTTCATTTTTCTATAAACTATTTTTACATGATTTGGTATGTTAATTTTAAAATTAAATTTTCACAACTTATGAAACTTGATATTATAAAATTATATTCAAATTTAAAATTTTATTTTCAAATACGGTAATAAGGTAAATGTTAATTTTATTTATCATCCTAAATTTCTAAGTTTAAAAAAATTATTACTTATTAAAATGTAAAATTGGTAAAAAGAATTTTACTATGGGTAAATATAAAAAACATGTATTTAGATAATTTTTTGAGAATTATTTCGAATTTATCATTTCCCACACTCTATTTTTTCATTAATGATCCATTGAACCTTAAATAGTTTATTTTAATTATTAAAATATAAAGGATATTTCCAAAAGTTCCATTTTCCTCTCTTATAAATGGGATCTCTTACACCCATTCAAAAACACATATATCCTTCAAATTACTTCTTTAATGTGGGGCCTTTTACTCTCCCTATAAAACACTCATAGAAACATAATCCTCTTTCCACAAATAATCCTCATAATCCCTTCATTTTAAAGTGGAATTTTATGGGAAAAATCAAGTATCCAATGTATGTATTATCACCTTATTAATATTTTTTATTACTATTAATAATCCAAAATATATTATCAAAATAATAATTTTATGAATTAATTAACATTATTATACTGATATATTGTTATATAAATGGTAAAACCATTATCTATTCATTTCTATCCACTTAAGAAAACAAAATAATAGTGTTAGCGCATTGCATAAAATATCCCCTCCTCAAAGTGATGTCATTTATTTTTTATTACATCCTTTAATGAATGATAATATTAGTGTTAATGATTAATAAATATTATATATAACATATAATTATGATATTTAAATTTCATGTTAATATCCACCTCCACCCACTCTCACATGTTTATAAATAGTAACACTAATTGTGCATATCGGTGGATTACCGCCTCCATGATGAATTGTTTTTCATTTTTAATATATATTTTCATAAACTATATAAAAACATAAAATATTGTTCAAAATATTAAAAAAAATAAAAACAAATCATCATTATTATGTTATAATTATATTATATAAAAAACCTTCTTTACCATTCACATTGATTGTGTTGTAGCATGTTCAGGGTTTGGTCGATTTAACCTCCTATGTGAATAATGGTTTAAAAAAATTTGGATGACTATGCGAACATAAAGAATAAAATTATTATAATTTTATAAGAAAATAATTATTGGTATATAGTTTAAAAAATATTACATTAATTATTTATCTCATTACTAAAGGATCATTTTTCATTCGCTAAAATCAAAAAAATAATCCAACTCCACTTTTTTTCCCATGCAGTGTAACTAAAACACTTAAGGAATAATAGAAGATATTTAAAAATAAATATATGACATATATTAGATTATATTAAATTTTATATCAATGATGATATTTTTTTAATGTATGGGTAACAAAATCACATTATAAAATGTGTGAAAACGGTTAAAGTTAATAACACCCTAAAGATGAAATAAGATATAACTGACCAATATAGCCATAAAAAATATTTTTAAATGAATAATATGAAAGGTAAAATAGGTGAAAAAGTTTATTAAATATACATATAAGGTATATATGTTTTTATAATATAAATATATAGTTTTATCAACTAAGAGAGGAAACAAGGTATGGGTTTGTTGTCACATTTTCACTTTGATTGAGGCATGATTTCATGTTTTTCACCTATTTACCTTGAATGTGATATAGATATTGGTCTAATAATTTAATGTATGATAAATTTTATTCCTTAAATTACATTTTATGTTCCATTTCATAGACTACCTCTCGTTTTAGATTTAATCTTACGATACCAAATTTCAATCCAATGATACATATTTAAGTTATACACCATGTCTACTTTCCAATGTTTAAATAATACAAAATTTTAATTTTTTATCATGATATTTTATGATATTAAATTTTCTTTTTAATTTTATACCTATAATGGGTGTTTCATTTAAATTTTATAATGGTTTTAATGGGTTTTCACAAATCAAATATTTTGTTTTAGTTATAATCACTATTATTAGACTATAATATTTCAAGATTGATGTATTATATTCTATAATGATTTTATATTGTATTTACGCCTTATTTTATAGGAAAATAATGATCCAAGAGAAGTCTTCTTTCTTTTTGATTTCATTATTTTTATAAAATGTATCTTTGTTAATGATAATTCCCACATTATTTAATAGATTTTTAATAAAAGTATACGTTTTTACATCCCAGCTGTGTTATACTTTATCTAATAGATAATAATCTTTTTATCTCTAATGATTCTTTATATTCACTTTAAAAAAATTGTTTCACCATCTATTTTAAGGTTGTGTATTTTCAATAAGGGTTTCCCATAAATTCAAAATATGTTTCTTTATAATCAACTCCAAATTTAATTTCATTATTTTATTTATTTTTTATGTTTCCATTATTAAATATTATTTTCAAAATTAACTATCTTCAAAGTACATTCAATTACTCTTTTGAAAACATAAATTCCTTTTCAATGAAACATTATAAAAGATTCTTTTTTTAAAATAACAGGTTTTTAAATTATTTTCACTTATACTTTTTGATAAAAATTATTTATTTTATAAGATATTTTATTTGGAAATCTTTATATTAAGGTTTACAGAGATCATTTCATTACCTTCAAAAAAATTATTTCATAAAGTAATTTTAAATTTTATTTTTTAAAAATTTTTGTGGAATTTTTCGTTTTTTCACTTATATTTACATCTATGGTTTATCTTTCATTAAGAGATGGTTTGATCCCAATTTTTATCTAATTATGAAATGATTTAATTTATAAAATTATATGTTCATTTTTATATGATTTATTAAGTTTATATTATGTGATATTTTTGAATTTTTTAAGAAACCCTTTAATTTTTTCACCAGTTATTTATGACATGAGGAATGATTGATTTTCATGTGTTACACAAGTGTATAAATTATGAGACAGGTGGAAAATATATCTCCCTTCAATGTATTGGGTAAGGGATTATATCTCATGTGATGGAAATTTTTGGTTAATGTGTTAGTGAGTATCTAGGTTAATAATGGGGGAGTGTTATGGTGTTAATATCTACTCAAAATATTACATTTGGATAGGTTATAAAGTCACTTGGTTCATAAAGGGTGAGTGTGATTACAATAATCCCTACTCGTAATTTTATGGATGAACATGTTAAAAAAATTTCTACGTTCACAAAGGGTGAGTGTGATGGTGATAATATCTACTCAAATTTTTACATGTCAACTGGTTGGATGGTCGCTGGGATGGAAATGATAATAAATACAATCTTTATGATTGTGCCATATTATTATTATTTTATCATATTATTCTAAGTTATCATGATTATTATGTTTTTTAAATCATACCACATTTTTATTTAATACTAACAATTTGTTTTGATATTTTTTTAATCCAATTCATAACTTTTACACATCCTTAACATTCTATTTATGATATTATACTGCTTTATCATGTTTTATGATTATAGTATTTTTTATTATTAGCTCCTAAAAATATATTTAGGTATTTTTCATGTTTTCTTTCATTTTTATGATATGAAACATTACGATATGTTTTTCCCTTACTAGGAATTTGAGCTCACCCCATTCTTATGTTTCCATTCCCTAGGTTATGAAGATGATTATATCATTTCAAATATATAGGAAAGGTAATAAAGGAGAATTATTTTAGGAAAATGATTACAAGTGTAAAAAAATAGATATTTATATAGATAATATCCAATAAAATAAACCTTTCAATCCTTGGGATATATGACTATTTTTTAGATGTATTATTTAAATCTTGAGATTAATGTAATATTTAAGTCATGTTTATCATGGGTCTCTTTAGTTTTCATCAAAGTAGGTTTTATTAATGGTTTATATTAGGTTAGATATTAGTCTTGTAAATTTTGAAGATTATTTTAGTTAGATATGGAGTTAGTGTTATAGAACATTAGTAAAAACCATAGAGACAAGTTTAAGAATATTATTATATCCAAAAACATTGGTAAAATATTAATTATATAGGTTTATTATAAATACATCCATGTATTGATACTACTAGTGGTTGTGGTTTTGGAATAGATGAATCTTGGGGCCATAACCCTGAAAGGTGCCGGTCATGTATATCTTGACTACCATTATTGTTCATGATGAATGTACCCTAAAAACATGCTTGGTTTGAAACTATTGGGGGATAATATTTGGAGGATTATATTATCTTTAAAACCCACTATGAAGGATTTATCTTCTAGTTACATTGATGGTTTATTTTGAGAAGCATAATATAAAACATCTTAATGTAACCAAGGATAAACTAATATTTATATAGGATGAAATAAAGGAACTATAGGCCAACATGATAATATAAAATAATAACATGTTTTAAGTTTGAAATTGATTTTATTATTACGATAATTCCCTCATATTTTTTTCACTCATGTCAAACATTTTGGCTTTAGTATTGTATGGAACTATATGGAACCATGGGTGTGAAGAAAAATATAAAGATTACCTCAATGAATAACCCATCATAATTAGATGTGGGATGAGAAACTATGGGATTATTCCAAACCATCAGTCGTGAAATATGATTAACATTATGTATATAGTCAAATTCCTAAACACACCAATGAACAGAAATATTAATTCCCATAAAATTCAAGTAACATAGATGATGAAGGGAAAGGTGTTGATTTCCTATATGTCTATAATGTGGAAGAAGAACCAAGGGAATTTCCTAAAGTGGACTTGAATATTCTTTTCTTGTGGTAAAAAAGGATTTAAATTAATAAAATGTTGAGGGGACATGAAGTGTTCGATTAATATAAGGAAATAAGATAGAAATCGTCTAAGGGAACCAATATATATTCAATGTATTATCTGAAGATAAATTGGTTATTATCTAAGGTAAATCTGTAATTCTTTGTTTTCTAAGAATAGAAAGGATCCACAACCTTATAGACCCAAGAAAAAAGTATGAACCTATGGAATAACTATCGATGAAGAGGATAGTAGTAATTAGGTTTCACTTAACCTCCACCATGAATTAGTGTATTTATTATAGGTCTATCAACCATATTATTTATAGGATGTTTTCTATGAATATAAATTCACCAACATCATTTATTTTTATTTTAAGGAAAAATAATTAGTGGTATGATTATAATGTTTTTGTAAATAAACTTTGTACATATCATAATATCCTCTAAAAGAAAAAATTGGTCTAGTTTTTTAAATGGAATGTAGGAATGTGACCCCAAATAATTTGGAGCTGGTGTCTACAACCATTACATTGGAATGATTGCAAGGAAGAAAATATTGAAAATTGAATAGATTAGTAATCTTGGTAAATCAGATACATGCATGAGTCTTGTATTACAAACTAATACAATAATTAGAACATAATTTTTTTCTTACATTTAAGGATAAAATTATTTCATCTAGTATATCCATTAATATATTTAATAATATACTTCTTGGATTCCTAGGTAAAGGAAAAATAATAATGGTGAGATCAAATGATTAGTAAGGGTAAAGTATAATGGACAAAATAATGAATTAATGAGAATAATTAAATGGAAAGGTAATTAAATAGAAACTCATTCCATCCAAATAACTAGATAAGTAAAAATAAATATGTAAAGGTAATAAAATGAAAAACATGCCTTCTAATTAATAAGATTATAATTAAATGAAACCATATATTTTTTGACACAAAATCTCATGGATAAATAATAACTAATTAAAAATGAAGGAAAAGATTAATTATTGGACATTATGTCTAATGAAAATAAATACCTCTATTTTCAAGATATATCCTTCAGACAGTTTAAAACTAAGGGTATAAACCCATCTATTCTTCTTGGAAACAAACTCTAAGGGATACTCACCTTTTAATTTAGTCTCATGAGATTATCGATGCATAAATGGGCTTACATTAACCGATCCCAAACCTATATGGAATTCCTTAAACGATCCCCAACCTGTGTCTTTCATGTCCTAAGCATTCATCATATCGAGTTAACAATATTCCTTATCAAATACTATATTGAATAAAGGATACATATTTATCAATATTTACCAAAATAATCAAAAATCATTCAAAGGAAAAACTATATTATAAATGGTATATGGTTTATGTAATAATTATATCCATGAAAAATGATTTTGATATTTAGGGTTAATTGAATGTCAAATGATCATAGGAAATTGAATATTTATGGGGACTAAAAGAAATAAATGAAGTGAATATAAATTATATCCTTGGCCAAATCAATCATAAACCATACATAGGAAGAATAATGATGGTATCCATACAAAATATCCCAAGGGGAGTAAAACAATGTTTTTTCATTGATGAATGGAAATATTATAAAAACATATTTTAAAAACATTATTGATAAAAATATAAATTTTTATATTGAAAAACATTTTGAAAATAGTTTTTATTAAAAAAACATTTTAAAACATTTTATTTAAAAAGTAACATTTTAAATATGCAAAGGAATATTAAATGAAATGATAGTGGATAAATTCATACATGTTTTATGAGGTAAAAAGAACATTCCTTTTTCATGGTAAAAAGGTTATAAAAAATGACTTATTTGAAAAGAGACAAGAAGATTCATTTAATAACATTGGTAAAAGACAAAAAGGGTAAAAATTTATTTAATAAATCATTTTTGAAAGGTTAAAAACATTTTTAGAACATTTTTAGAAAACAAGGTTTGTAGAAGTCAACCGGTTCTCTGAATAAATGGAGAATTAGGTTAGGTTTTTTTTAAAAAAATCTAAATATTTTAATTTCTGAAGAGTGAAAAATGGTCCAATTACTAGAAAAAGGACATGAATTACCATAGTATAATAAAATTAAAGGTTTTATTGAAAAATTTTCATAAAATTTCTTTTAATGTAAATACCTATGAAATATCATTGAAATGTTTCTTGAGGAAAATAATCATTAAACATTCCAAAGTGTCCAATACCACTTTGAAACACTTTAAATCCTAATCCTCGTGATGGAGTATCATTAAATGAATGTTTGAAATACCATTAAGATAATATAATTAATGATATAATATATCAAAATGGTAAGCATATACACCACACAAAATAAGTAAGTGGTGAAAATGACATTTATCTCATAGATATAAAAAGTGAGATAAAAATCATTTACCTTGCGTGCAACTTGTCTTGTGTGTCTTTATATTAATGAATAACAAAATTATTTTAATTATGTAATTTTTTTATAAATTTTTTTATGTTTATCATAACTTTTATTTCACTTATTACCATTATGTATACAATAACTTAATCAATTAAGTTTACATTGGGTTTTTTGAACAAATTCAGTTTATATGTCAAAAACAACTTTTCTAGGTTAAATATGTTCAAAGGTGTTATTATATAAAATATATAGAATTATAATCATGAAATAATTATATATTTATGTATAAATTATACTTTTAAAACCAATCATCAAATGTGGTTATGAAAGATGAACCAATGTTACAATCATGAAGATAGTAGGTTGTACATACGCATGAGTAACATTATCATTTTTCAAAGATAATTATGAAATGAATGTAAGCAACACTATATCTTTATATAATGATGATTATATCATAAATACCATGTTATTTAGTCATATATACTTTTTTATATAATTATTTTGATGTAAAAGGAATCACCTCATGTTAAGGAGGCAGTAGTCCACACATCCACGACCGATGTTATCACTTTTTAGTATGTGAAAGGGTAATAAAGAAAATGATATATATTATATTTTAAAAAATTAAATTATTTAATAAATAACATATATATGTTTTTTATGTCACATATTTTTAATTAAAACCATCCTTCATATATTATATGTATCATGTGATCAAATCACATGGATTTTGGTGGCGGCAGTCCACACTCCCACAAACGTCATTACCATATTTACACAAAATGGAAGGTATAAGGGTGTGTGTTATAAAAAAATTACAGAATAATAAATACATAATAATTATCATATATATAATATATAAAGATATTTTTATCATAATTCTCATCCATGAAATGTGGTAAAGGAAAAATGAACAACTTCATGTCGTGAGGTGGTAGTTCTCCGTACACATAAACGGTAAGTTTGTTACCCTTTAGATGGATGTTTGTATAAGTGCATATAAAAAACATAAAATAAAAAATCCTATTATATTTATTATACTTTTTTGTTTTATAAACATGTAATAAAAATATCTTAGGGGGATAAGATAGGGAATAAAACTAAAGATCTTGATGAAAGATGTTACCTCTCATTTGGGTAACTCCTTTTAGTTTTCACAAACGGGATTAAATGGATGGATTTATGACAAAGGATGTGATTATATTATTATGGGAGTGTTTTTGATTACTTATTTATATGGATCTTAGTCTATCCACTATGTCTTGAGAGGTCTGAGGAAGTGGGATGATAGGAATCCTTTTATAGAGTAGAAGTAGTGCCACTCTTGAAAATTTTGGAAATTAGTGCCAATAATTGTACCAATTAGAGAAAAGGGAGTATGGGGTCTAAATACGACCATAAATTGATTTTTTAAAAGTTTATAGTCCATTTTTTCCTTATGTTTAACGTTTAGTCACTTTTTAAGCTTAGGCGTTGTAATTAATTTTAATCACTCTCACTAATATTTTTGGTAAAAAATATTTTAACCTAATTAGAAATTTTGAATTATGATGATTAAAAATATGGAATATATTTTCAAAAATTTCAATAAAATATGTTGAATAAATTAATTTAAATTTAACCGTGAAGATGGGATGAAAATGTGGGGTTTTAATGTAAAAACATTTAAAAGTTTGCTATGTTTTTATATTCGATTTTAAATTGAAATTGATTTCAATGACCTAAATTAGATTAAATGATAAAAAAAATTATCTAATTAAACTTAAAAACAATTTAAAATATAATTTAACTTTATAAATAAATTAGATGAAAAAGTAGTTTTGAATTAAAATTCTGTATTGTTCATTATTCATTAAAAATGATACTTTATAGAAAAAATCTAAAAAATTCACCCTAACCTAATTTTTATGTTTTTATATAAAATATTATGTTTATTTTGAAATTTAAAATTTATAAAAGTTCCAAACAAATTATTTAAAATAGGTTTTCCATTAAAAGATGATAAAAGTGCCTTAATAAAAATATAGTATTTTATGTGTAATATTGGGTTTGTTCTTATCTTATGGAAATAAATTCTTTTGGATTAATATAAAAAATATTTTGTTGAATATATATTATATATATTACATTACCATAACTCAATAATTTTAATTAATTTAATTTATAAGGATAAAACATCTTTTGGAGCTTAAAAATAGTTTTCTATAAAAACATTCCCTTTATATTCAATTGTTTCTTAAATTAATTTTGAATTAATCAGTAACAAATGAATTCACTTCATATTTTTATAAAAAATATATTTTAATAAGTGATTTAAACCTATTCATAACTGCTAATTTAATGGATATGTAATATCCTTTTGTATTAAATAAAAATATTTTAATAATATGTTGTTGGTCTGTGAAACTCAGTCTTGGGTGTAACATAAGCCATCAAGGAAGCTTGTTATTGTGTGTGATGTATGCTAAATTAGTATCAAAAGAATTGAAATTTATAAAATGTATTGAATTTATTTAAAATGTTAAATATATTATAAATTATCGGTATATTATATTCCCTAATGTTCTTGGTGTTGCGTGTCATACACGCAATTGAATACAATATTCTAAATTTATATTTTAGAGGCGTTACATGGAATTTATATCTTCACATTGACTAAAAATTACTTCTAGAATAATTAAATAAGCATTATAAATCAACTATGACCATCTATTATTGAAAGTAAAATATATGAATTATTGAAGTTGAAAATTGAATCTTTCACGTGGACCTTAATACAATGTTATGAGATACATTTCCTTAAAATGGTTAGGGAAAAATAAGTGTTTTCTAGTATTCTATATGATATTTAAGATCATACCACAATATAGATAATATATTTAGGTATCTTAATATGTTATCCACCTTTAGATATTCGTAAAAGTAAATGATAATTAAATTACAAGGACACAATTTATTTAATTGGGAAGATTATAATGACGATAGATTTTGAATAGTTTAAAATGAATACTATGTTATATAAATTATGTCACATGAAAAAACCAATGTAACATATTAAAAATACATTATTAATAAACATATAATAAAAACTAAGATAGTAGACCATGAATAGGTATTACCTTTAGCAGATAAATAATAAATATGAGTTATTATTAAAAAATGTTATATTAAAATTTACTTTCATTAAATTTTAAATTCTTAAAAAAAATTAAAAAAATTTAACAATTTAAAATTATTAAAATGAAATAAATGTTTTCACTCCAGCAATTAAAATTTATTAGGATGAGTCTTTGAATTTATTTCTGAAAGGATATATTTTTATTTTAAAATATAGTTTTTGTGAAAATTATAATTTTATGATCTTAACACTATGTTAGCACATCATAGAAGTTTATAAACCCATTTAAATAATAAAATATTTATTTAATGAATAAAAGTATTCATTTTAATAATTAATTTGATAAATACCATTTCCAACACTTTTAGAACTAAATATAAATTTTATTTTAATAAAAATTGTTTTCGATTTTCTATTTAAATGAAGTATTTTCAAGGTGATATTCAGTTGTGTATTTATTTTAAATCATAATAAATTTTATTTTATTTTTTATAAATCTGTTTATTTCATTAAAATAAGTAATAATGATAATTTTATCTTATATATAAATTTAAATCTGAAAAAATATAATTTTTCTAAAAAACTATTTTTATGAAATTAAGTGCGTTTATTTTAAAATTAAATTTTTAAAAATTCAAAAATTTGATATGATACAATGATTTTAAAATTTAAAATCATAAGCTTTAAATGAGTTAAAAATTTCAAATTTAATTTTAGTTATCAAAATTAACGAGTAAGGTCAAAAAATAGTTACCATAGTAAAATGTAAAAATGTATAAAAGAGTTTTACCTAGGGGAAATGGTAAAAACATGTTAAAAATGTTTTAAAATAATTTTTTTCATATTATTTTGGACTTTATATTTCCCCAAACTCCACTTTTCCCATTCTCGACCTATTTTCCCTTGAATAGTTCCATGGAATTATTAAAATAGAAAGGGTGTTTCCAAAAGTTCATTTTCCTCTTTTATAAATGGGGATCACTTACACCCTTTTAAATATACAATTGTCTTTATAATTAATCCTTGAAACTATGAAATTATAATTTATATATAAACCTATCACATATACATAATCCCTTGGGCACTCATTGTTAGTATAATCCTTATAAATTCATGGGGAATTCAAAGGGGAAAATCAAGTCTCCAATGTAAGTATGATCTTCTTCATAAGATTTTTTTCTTGCCATTAATATTCTAAAATATCTTATACTCGTAATAATATAATGAAGTAAGTATAATTATTATATTTATATGTTATTATATTAATGTTATAACTATTATTTATTCATTTACATCCACTTAGAAAAACAAAAGAACATTATTATTGTGTTGCATGGACTACCACCTCAATGAAGCGATGCAAGTTGTGCTTAATTACCACCTTTAATGGATGATAATAATGGTAGTAATGGTGAATAAATATGATATATCACATAAAATTTTGAATATTTAATTTTAATTTAATATCCACATTCACCATATCACACACATTGAGAAACATGAATGTTAATCATGCGTACGTGCAAAATATTGCCTCCATGATGAAATGTTTTTTATTTTTCATATATCTTTCATTAAGTTTTATAAAACCATTAAAATTTGATTCAAAAAAATAAAATAATATTATTATTCATATATTATAATTATATTTTTCAAAATAAAAACTTCCTTAAGCATATTTTCCAATCAAGTTAAATCATGGTCAAGTTTTGGTCGATTTAACCACCTATATGAACAATGATTTAAAATATGAATATGGTAGACAATGGGAACATGAAAAATATTATTATTATAATGTAAAAAGAAAAAAATAATTGGTTTATGGTTCAAAAAATATTATATTTTTTATTTAACTTATTATTAAAGTATTATTTTTCATTCGCTAAAATCCCGAAAATAATCCAACATTGATTCCATTTGTGTACAGTTTAATTAAAATACCTATGGAATAAAATAATAGATTTATAGATTAATATAATATATTTATTTATTTATCTTAAATAATATATAAATTATGATATTTTTATGAAATTATGGGTAATGGTATCAACATTATAGAATAATAAAAATGGTTAAAGTTATTAACACCTGATGGTTGAAATAAGCTACAACTAACCAATATATCCATAATAAAAAATATAAATCAGGAATAAAAAATGTATCATATATGAATATGGTTATAAAATATAGTACTATGGTATCTATTTTTCTCTTATAGGATGATAGAGTTTCATTAACTAATTAGGGAAACCAAGTAAGGGTATGTTGTCTCAAGTTCAGTTTAATTAAGGCATTATTTCATGTTTTTCACCTATTGCTTTTGAATTTGATGTATATAATACCATATTGTTTTCATGTATGATAATTATAATTAATAAAATTATATTTTAATTTCCACTTCATGGTATCCATATTTTTCATATTTATTCTTATGAATCCATTACCCTAAGTGTTTCCTTGTCTCAAATTTTAATCTATTGAGACATATTTAATCTATAAATCATGTTTACTTTAAAACAGAGAAAAAACAACCATAAATTAATTTCGAGTCATAATATTTCTTGATATTAAATTTCATTTTATTTTTATTCCTCTCATTGTGTTTGATTAAAATTTTATTAAAGTTGTAAGGGATTTTCAAGATTCAAACTTTTTCATTGGGTTATAATCACTCCTACTTGACTATAATATTTCAAGATTTATATATTATAATATATTATGATATTATGTTGTATTTACAACTTATTTACCAGGTAAATCATGATCCAAACCAAATTCATCTTCCATGATTATTCTATTGTTTTTTTATTTTTATTTTTATTAAGGATAATTCCCATTTATTTTAATAGATTTTTATTCCATTTCAATGCTTTTACTTTCCAATAATGTTATTATTTACCTAAGAGAAAATAAAATTGTTTTTATCTCCAATAATCCTTTTTATTCGTTTTAAAACAATGTTTTCACTGTTCTTTTTAATGATGTCGGTTTTCAATAAGGTTATTTCAAAATGTTTTAACATTTTTTTGATCATTTCAAAATTATTTGGTTATAATTGAATCCAAATTTTATTTTGATAACCATTTTGTGTTTTCAAAGTATCCATTATTAAATATTATTTCAAAAGTAAAAGATTTCAATTTATATTCACTTATCCCTTTTAAAAATTTATGTCTTTTTTATGGTTCTATTATTAAAGATTATTTTGTAAATATAAGTGATCTCAAATTATATTAACTTATCCCTTTTTATATCCATTATTTATTTTTAAGTATGTTATATTTAGAACTATTTATATTAAGAATTTCATAGGTCTTATTTTAAATTTTAAATATATTTTTAAATTTAATTATTTATTATTTTTTTGAATTATTTTTTTAATTTTTTTATATCACTTAAATTTACCCTAAAATTTAATATCCTATGTTTTTTTAAAAGATACATTATGTTCGATAACATACAAAATACGCTATATCGAACTCAAGTGAACAACTAAATCTTATTATGTTACCTTATAACCTAACTGCTAAAATTTAGGGAATGAGAAATATTAACTTATTTATAAAAATATGGTTTACACATGTATATAATTAGTTATTTTTTGAACAATCATTTATAAATGAAAGTAAAAACCTTTTTAAATAAAATGAATTTTTTTTGAAAAACTATTTAAATTCAAATAAGTGAGTTTATAAAATAATAAAATCACTCTTGATGGATTTTATTAATGAAATATATATTTAATATATTAAATTTAATGTTTAAAATTAAACTTATATATTTTTTAGATATTATTTATGAACATACTAAATTTTTCAGATAAAAGAAGTATTTTTCAAAAAAAATGATTTTATAACCTTTTAATGGAGAACCCATATTAAATCTAGTTTTTGATAATTTTATAATTTTTTGACAAAAAAAATTATTATTTGGAATCGTGGAAAAAAATTACTTTGGATAAATTTTTGGTATTTTTCTGATAATATTCATTTTTTAATGAATAGGAAAAAATACTGCCCTTCAATTCAAAAATGATTTTTATTATAAGTTATTTATATAGTTAGACTATCAATTTAATTGGTTTTAAAGTGTATTTAAATTATTAATTTATCATTTAATCCAATTTTGGTCATTAGAATCAATTTTATATTGAAATTGGATAAAAAAACTATGTCAACTTTTGAATGTTTTACTTAAAAACATGTTTTCTTATTCCATTAACGAGATTAATTTTAAATTAATTTCTGCCAATCCTGTGTTTTGAATTTGAAATTTTTTCTCCATATTTGGAATCATAAGTTCCAAATTGTGTAAATAGGTACCATTTCTTTTGCAAATTATGAGTAGTAACTTTAGTAATAAATTTTATTACCTTAATTAAAGGTAAATAGGGTAATTAAAGATAAAAATAATATTATAATAACATAAAACTACCATAATACTTTTTTTAATTTTATTTTAATGGTGAATATATATCATTATAATATTGGGGTTGATTTTAGAACCACTTGGATAGCTTTAATGCATTTATAATATTATATTCTATGAATAGTCATTTCTGTTACACTTTTGTTTTTAAAAATTAAAGTATTTTAATATGGAGTTATACATAGAATAGTTCAGTCTATAATGTCATGACCCGTCCCCCAGGGAATGTATCGTGACTACTGCAAGCCCACCTTGCATAGGTCAGGGGATGGCGACTAGCACCAAAGGCGTAAATCCATAAAATTGGGAAGACATTGCCTTTATAATTGTAAACAAACACAACCATCGTTGGCAGCCCGCGTGGCCTGGCCAGCTGGCAGGCCGAAGGGTGGCTCGTCGTCAGCCGTCGTTGTTCTCCGTGGTCCATTCCTCCATTGTCAACAAACAAGATAAACCAAATGGGGAGGTTCGACCATGTTTGTGTGGTCTGAACCCTCCTCGTTACGGTAATATCATTCGGTTCTCAAAGCACACATCATACGATGAGGTATAGAGGGTAATATTCAATCATAAAATAACACCTACCTCGCTAGTCGACGATTGTTAATGAAGTCGCGGATTAAAGTGACATTAATTGGTTGACATCAGGAAGCGTCCGGGGTAGGAGATCGAGGAAGAAGCATCATTGTAATTCTTCGCGGTCAGCTCCTTCTTTTTAGGTTCGATCGATGATCAAGAAAGGTGTTCGTCGTTCTTCATTGGCTATAAAGAGGCATTCTTTGTGTTCTTCGATGGTGATCTCTTCTCCTAATTCTCCCAAGGCTCCACCAAAATGAAAGTTTCCTAACAAAAATAATAAACTAACTATTATTTTAAATTGGTTGGAAATAATTCAAAAGGATTCAAAAATCAATTAAGTTACATCACTTAATTAATGGGTGAAGTTGTCCTAATTAATTTGTGGGAGGAAGGTAAAAAATTCAATTAATTCATTAAGTGAATTGGAACAATAATGAGGGGAAGGTGGAGAGTTGACATCCCACATAAATGGGGGGGTTAGAACACGTGTGGGTCCTGACTTAATCATATCCTCCCAAGGGAGGTTATGCTTGGGTGGGCTCCACCACTATAACCTCCCATGGGAGGTTAGGGTTTAGTGGACCCCACCTCCAACCTCCCCTTGGAGGTTTTAACTACCTCAAATAAAAATAAGTTAAGTCTTATTTTTATTTAATATTATTTAAAACCCCCCAAAACCACCTTCCACTCTCATTAGAACGCTACTATGGTTAAGGTCTCACTAAGAAATAACCGACGTTGTAAGTTCAACGATGCCCTCGGATTTCAATTCTGAGCACCGGTTCAAAAGTTACAAAACGCTGCTCGCACGTTTACTAAACGTACTTGAAAAAATATTCTGAAAATTAATATTAGCCACCCTCGACCCGTGCCGGTTGAGGTTAGGTTTTTCCTAGGTGAATCACACCCCAACGAACCCAATGGTACCCACGGATTTCCAATATGAGTTACTGTTTAAAAATTATGAATTTTACAATAAAATAATTGTCACTTAATTATTTTATTTGCGGACAAAAACTAACTTTCTCTGGTGGCCCTCGCCGACCCAAGTTAGTATCTGCTTAAAGAAAGCCTACCCTCACGAGTTCAGCGGTAGTCTCATAATTTTATTCTGAGTTACCTTTATTAGTTATAAGCATTTGAAAACTAAAATAACTTTATTTAATTATTTTATTTACGGTTTTTCCATTTTCGTGTTTTCTCACAGGAGGCTCGCGCCGACTGAACTTAAGTCACGCCTTGGGTAAACCTGCTAATTTGAGCGCAACAATGGCCTCAAATTTCTGATCCGATTAACCGTTTAAGATTTTTTCCACTTTTTCAGGAAAACTGCTTACACATGCTAATTTAAGCTTAACAAAACTTTGACGGATCATTCTGAGCACTCTGTGCCTCGGAATCGCAAACCGTCAGAAACTGCGGATTCGTAAAATTCCCATGTATTTAAAAAAAATTCCGTATAATTTCCAGGTCTTTAAATATAAATTCTATTTATAAATATAAATATATTACTAACATCATGGTAATTTATTTATAATTTTTAGGAATTAAATAATTAAATTAAATTGTGACACAAAGATGATCCAGTAATAGATTTATGAAAGAACGAATCAAATAAATGATATTAATAATTTTAAAATAAATATAAATTGATATTTTTGATGATTTAAATGAATTTTAGGGATTAATATTACATGTTAGTATTTATTTAATTTATTTTTTTGAAGGAATCAATTTGTTATGAATTTTTAAAAGAGTCATGTTTGAATAGTGTCAAAATTAACATAATTCATATTTTAAAATATAAAGTATTTTATTAAATGATATAAAACATATTCAATATAATATTCATCCAAAGAGTTAATATAAGTCCAAAAATATCATTAATTACTCATTAATTGGTCATTTGACATTATTTGGTAATTATTTTAACTCCCAAAGTGTAAATTACTTAATAAATTGGTAAAAGTTAAAAGTTGTTAAAACAAAATGATAAGGATTAAAAATTATTCAAAACATATCTAACTTTACTTTTATGGTGATTATTCATCCCAAAATCATCATATATTTTATATAAATCAGTATGGGACCACTTGGAATCGAAATTGAATTTATATTAATTTAATAATTTTAATAATTCCAATAGTGCCCCTCCCCTCTCCTATAAAAAGGCACCCATTCATCTCTATTAATCACACTTCAAAAAAAATTTGGTTTAGAAAATATCTACCCAAACCCATTAATAGAATCCATCCACACATTCTTGAATCCTTATTTTAGTTATAACACCCTCTTAATAGGTGTTAAGGTGTTCTTTAAAGGTGATCAACTGAAGAAGAGGTATCGTTTTATTTAAGTATTTTCATTTTATTTCTTCTTCCATCTCCTTGAAATATTCTCCAACCAGGATGATATAATAAAAAATGTATAATTCATATAATAATATTTTATTATGTTAACAAAATCTCCAAAATAATTATCCAACTTCATCAAATGGTAAATGAACTTTTCATTTGTGTGTGTGGCGGACTACCACCTCGCAACTGATATTGTTCATTTTTCATCACAGTTTTTAAATAATGGTTATAATTATGTAATTAATGTTAATATATTATATTAATGAAATATTAATCATTATAAGAAAATAATATATCAATTACTTTATTAATTTACATGCACATAAAAATGATAATGTCGTTCGTGCGTATGTGTGAGCTATCACCTCCACGAACCAATGTGGTTCATTTTTATTCACTACACCAATTTAATGATATATATAAATATAATTAAATTATTAATATGATTTTAATTATGTTATGATCATTATGGAAATATAAAATATTACTTACCTTCTTTCCATAACGATCAACGAAAAATGAAGACGTTACTCATGCATACATATGACTTACCATCTCCATGATTGTAACATTGTTCATTTTTTATATCCATATTTAATGGATGTATTTAAAGGTATAATTGATATAAAAATCTATTAATATGTCATGAATATTATTCTGGATTTTATAGACTTATGATCTCATGTACTATTGACATTCTACCGAGTTTATTTTTGACTCGAGTACCGAGTATCGACAAAACGCCTGATGTGAACATAAATAATTAAGTAATTGTAATGAAATGGTAATATTAATATAAAATTAATAATAAACATTATAAATTTCCTTAAGAAATTAAATAATTAACCAAATTTTATTACTTAGTAAGATATAGATTGTACGTGACAATTCAGACTTAAGGTAAGAGATTTCATTTCAATCTCCTTTCATTGAGACATTTCTTGATGATATGCACCTTTATTATTTTATAAATTGTATATATAAACCATTTGACTTTCAATATCCATATTTTATCTATAATCATGTTATTTAATGTTTTTTAAAATTATCTACTTTCATGTGGATTATAATTTAAATGTTCAAATTTTTATAAGACACTTTATCTAAAACATTATTTTAAGTTTTTTAAAGATTTATTCTTTTAAATATTTCTCATTAATATCCATGTTTTCAAAATGATTTTATGGATTTATTTATATGGACATAAATAGTTTAAAATTTTATTTCTCAAATATTCATTTAAAAGTTTCCAAGTGGTATGGTACACTTTGATTGAAAAGTCTCTTTTATAAATTTTTTAAATTGGTTTTTAAAAATGGATTGGTTATCTTATGAAAAGAAATGAAATTTTATGAGTTAAATGTTAAAAATTGAAATATTATATGTGTTGGTACTTGGAAATTTAATGGGTGAGCCTGATATATCTTATACGAAGGTTTGAGCCCCATTATATCTCATGGATGAGCCCTATATAGCTTACATGAAGGGTTGAGCCCCATTATAGCTCATGCAATATGGGTGAGCTGAATATAGCTTATATGAAGGGTGAGCCCCATTATGGATCTCTAATGCATTGGGTATTCCAGAGGTGGATCTCGGCTGCATGGTTATTCAAATTATAAGGTTAATTGAAAGAGTGATATGATAATGATGTACCAAGGCACCTACATGATTTTATATACTTTCAAATGAGTTTTTAATAAAAAAAATTGATGGTTTTTCATGTTTCCACAGAACTAATGGTCTTATTTCTTTATGTACCTTACTGATATTTTTTCATCCCATGTTTTAAAAAAAAATCATAGGTCTTGAGATTTGTAAGGAAAAAGAAGATGCATTGATGAAATTATTGAATATGTGTCGTGAAAAGAACTAATTTTTTATTTTAAAAGTGTTTCCTTTGGTGAAAAAAATGGATAATGATTATAATCACTAACTTTTAATTTATGGGTTTACTATGTAAGAATTTTTTTCTTAATTATCTAAAACTATAAACTAAAAAGATCCACTAATGTGAATTCTAGTTAAAAAACTAGAATAAGGTATGTTTAAGGGTGGGTCCTTATTGTTGGTATCAAAGGATGGTCCAGATATCTTTAGATATTAGGATACCTTCTTAAGAGATAGGGATATCATATGTGTTTATAATTTTTATGTTGACCGTAAGTTTAATGTCTTAGAAATCACTTTTGAGGCTTTATTTTCCAAAATTTTAAGGTGATTAGGGGTATTTTTGGAGAAATTTATTTTTGAGGTAATTATGGGTTATTACTTTTTAGGATGAAAAATTAAAGGGAAGAGATAAAATTTGAGGTTAAAATATGTTATGGTTATTTTTGAGTATTTTATATAATTTTTATTAATGTTATAAAATTATATAGCTTTTGAAAAAGGACAACACATAGAATTTGTGATAACTCATCACGTCAGATAAGGATTTATGAATAAAACCCACAACCCAAGGGTGATAAGGGTGAATCTCCTAACACTAGACTACGTAAAGTACCTATTTATCATAATTTCATTATTTTTACACTAGTGCAAAAACCGTTTAACACATCAGCGTTTTTCACGTCGGTTCTATATAACCAATGTGAAAACCTAGAAAAATTGGTTTATCATGTTCGTTATAAAATAACCAACGTGATAAAACTCCATTTATCATGTCGGTTATAAAATAATCGATGAGATAAAGGATTTTCTATGTCGGTTATTAAATAACCAATGTTATAAACATAAAAAAAAAATTTATCACATCAGTTATTAAA
The DNA here is from genome assembly GCA_963277665.1 of Viscum album. NCBI lineage: Eukaryota > Viridiplantae > Streptophyta > Magnoliopsida > Santalales > Viscaceae > Viscum > Viscum album. The sequence goes on along the minus strand of OY728164.1, from coordinate 268,720,708 downwards.
TAACCAGCGTGATAAATCTTTTAAATGATTAAGTACACCTCGTATTTGTTCATTCTATTTTCTTCGATCGGTCATCCTACGAATCGTCTCTCTCATGAAGAAAACCTAGAAAGGATTCTTCAAAGTTGTTCCCTCCAAACTCATTTTTCCAACATCATTCATCATATTTATTATCACCAGATCAATCTGGTCAACTCGTAACACTAAAGTAAGCCTCACACTCCTTAGTTTCATTTTATATTTTTCATTATGCCCTAAACTTATGTTTTGAGATGTTATTTTTCTATATTTGTTCTTGATATCATGGTAAGTGTCATAGTGATCTTTTATACCATGCTAAATTATTTTAAGGTAAAATAAACTATGGAAGTGATAACATGAAAGTTTACGATATTTGTGTGTTCTATCATCTGTGTGTGCATGTATTTTCATGTGTGGGGGGTGTCCAGGGGGTGGTGTGTCCAGTGGTGGGGGTTTTCCAAGGAGGTGGGGGTGTCTAGGAGTGTCAAAGGGGGTGGGGGTGGTGTCTAGGGGGTGAGGGAGCTTTCCAAGGTGGTAGGGGTGTCCAGGGGGTGGGGGTGGTGTCCCGGGTGTGTGGGGGCTGTCTAAGGGGGTAGGGGTGTCCAGGGGTGGGGGTGGTGTCCATGAGGGTGAGGGGGCTATCTAATGGGGTCAAGGGTATCTAGGGGTGGGGGTGTCTGGGGATGTGGGGGTATCCTAGGGGGTGGGGGTTGTCCAGGGGGTTGGGGGCTGTCCAAGGGGGTGGTGGTGTCCAGGGGGTGAGGGGACTTTCCAAGGGGGTGGGGGTGGTGTCCAGGGGGTGAGGGGGTTGTCCAAGGGGGGAGGGATGTCTAGGGGTGGGGGTGTATGGGGGGTGGGGGGTTGTCCAGGGGGTTGGGGGTTATCCATGGGGGTGGGGGTGTCTATGGGTGGGGGATGTCTAGGGGTGGGGGGATGTCTAGGGGGTGGACGAGTCTAGGGAGTGGGGACTGTCCAAGGGAGTGGGATTTTCCAAGGGGTTTCCAAGGGGGTGGGGTGTCCAGGGGGTGAGGGAGATATCCAAGGGGTTAGGGGTGTCCAAGGGGGTGGGGTGGTGTCTAGAAGGTAAGGGGGTTATCCAAGGGGATAGGGGTGTCCAGGGGGGTGGGGGTGGTGTCCAGGGGGTGGGGGGTTGTCCAAGGGGGTAGGGGTGTCCAGGGGGTGGGGTGTACAGGGGGGTGGGGGTCCATAAGGGTGGGGGGTTGTCCAGGGTGTGGGGGATGTCCACGGGGTTGTGGTGTCTAAGGGGTGTCCAGGGGTGGGGGTGTCTAGGGGTGAGGGGGATTTCCAAGGGGTAGGGGTGTCCTGGGGGTGGTAGGTTGTCCAATGGTGTAGGGGTGTCATGGGGTGGGGGTGTTCGGGGGGGGGGGGGGGGGTTGTCCAAGGGGGTGGGGGTGTCCAGGGGTGTCCAAGGGGTGGGGTGGTTTCCAGGGGTGAGGGGGCTATTCAAGGGGGTAGGGGTGTCAAGAGGGTGGGGTGGTGTCCAGGGGTGAGGGGTATGTCTAAGGGGGTTGGGGTGTCTAGGGGGTTGGGGTGTTCATGGGGTGGGGTTTTCCAAGGGGTTGGGGGTTGTCCATGAGGGTGGGGGTGTATAGGGGGTGGGGTTTCTAGGGGGTGCCAAGGGGGTTGGGGCTATCCAAGGGGTTAGGAGGGCTGTTCATGGGAGTGGGGGTGTCTAAGGGGGTGGGGGTATCTAAGGGGTGCGGCTGCCCAAGGGGTGGGGCTGCCCAATGGGGTAGGGGTGACCAAGGGGTGGGGGTCCAGGGGTGGGGGTTGTCCACAGCGGTTGGGGTTGGACAACCACTCACCCCCTGGACACCACCCCACCCCGGAACACCCCCTACCGCCTTGGAGAGCCCCCTCACCCCCCAAGACACCACTCCCACCCCGTTGGACAGTCCCCACCCCCCTAGACACACCCACCCCATGGACCATCCCCCCCCACCCCTAGACACCCCCATCCCCCTGGACACCCCCCCCCACCATCCCCCTGGACACCCCCACCCACATGGACTTCCCCCCCCCACCCCACCCCGTGGAAATCCCCCACCCCCCATTGCAATAGATTATATACTAGAGAGTGTATTCCAATAGTTCCTGAACCATTGGTATTTGTATATCCCAATAATTTCCATGAAACCATTGAAATGTATTATATGTTGGACAACATGTATTCCAAAAATTCTTGAATAGTTGGTATATATATCCCAACTGTTTCATTGAAACTATTGGCATATATTAACTTCATGCAGTCTAAACCAACGGTTCTTGTAGAACTGTCGGTATAGGGCTATTACAATGGCCATCATGCCAATGGTGTGTGAAACCATTGGGATATTCTATCCCAAAGGTTTCATGGGATATCCTAATGGTTTTAAATCATTGGGATAGGTTTAATTTTCAGTAGTGAATGTATACATATTGTAATATTTATACTTCATATTTTTTGTTTACTAAAGGGTGAATTCAGTATCCAGTTGCACCATGATGTATTCTTTGTGTACCTTAAGAAGAAAGGATCCAAGATGAATATAAAACTATTATATCTTACTATATTTTCTTTTTAAAATAATTTTCACGCATATATTTTTCAAATATGCATATATTTGTTTTATATTTCAAAAAAAATTACATTCAAATTATGATATTTTTAATATAAATATAAAATTGGCTTATCTTAACAAGTTGTATAATTTTGATATTTTTTATAGGTAATAATGAGTTGAAGTTGGATTATGGAACATCAAATGAGTAATGAATATGAGGAAGGTGTTTATTCATTTTGGAAATTTTCTAAAGGAAATGTTCCAAGAAGCGACATTTGTTTCTGTCATGCCTAAAATGTTTGAATATGAAGAAGTTGAAAAGTATAGAGATCAAAGATCATCTGATTTTTCATGGTTTTCATCTGAGTTACATCCCTTAGATTTGGCATAGTGAAACTAGACAGAATATTAGATCTACTGATGATGATGATTTGCAAGATGGTAACTCCGATGGAATTAAAGAAATGATTCGTGATATTGCATCAGAACAAATTGAGATAGAACCGACAATTGCATGTCTATATGGTGATGCTGAAAAACCATTGTATCCTAGTTGTATGGAATTTTCGGCTTTGTCAGCAGTGTTAATATTGATTAACCTAAAGGAAAACATGGATGGAATGAAATAAGTTTTATAGAGTTTCTACAATTGTTGAAAGACATTCTTCTAAAAGACAATGATCTTCTAGATTCACATTATAAGGCCAAGAAAATATTATGCCCGATGGGATTGGGATATAAGAAAATACATGCCTGTCTGAATGACTGTATGATATATAAGAAGGAATATGAATTTATATCAGAGTTTTCTAAATATGGGACATCACAGTATAGGTTGAAAGAAAAATCATAGGCTGATGTAGAGATTACAAAGATCCCTGTCAATGTATTTTGGTATCTTCCTATAATTCATTGTTTGAAACGTTTATTTGCTACTTCACATGATGAAAAAAGGTTAAGATGGCATGCTGATCAGTGGATATGTGATAGAAGAATACATCATCAATATAATTGTCCACAATAGAATAAAATTGATGAACAGTATCCTACATTTGGAAATAAAATTAGAAATATCAAACTTTGGTTGTGCACAGATGAAATGAATCCATACCGAACCCTCAGTAGCACACATAGTTCATGGATTATATTATTGGTAATTTACAAACTCCCTCCTAAAGTTTGTATGAAACACAAATATTTCATGTTGAGTATAATTATCTCTGATCTGAAGAAACCCAAAAATGATATTGATTTTTTCTTGTCACCATTGATTCATGATTTGAAACTTTTATGGGAGGATTGTATTAGGGTGTATGATTCGTATAAAATAGAAAATGTTAAACGGAATGTAGTGCTTATGTTCACTATAAATGAATTCCCAACGTTTGGAAATTTTTCCGGATATAGTGTTAAGGGGCATAAATTATATCTAATTTGAGAACAATAGATTTCATATTGTCAATTTCATCATGGGGGAAAATAGTATACATGGTTCATTGAAAGTTTTTACCAATGGATCACTCTTATAGAAGACTAAAAAAGGCATTCAATGGCTCACAAAAATTTGATATTACTCCAAAATCTTTATCCCCTAATGTGTATTTTGAGAGGGTGCAAAACATTGATGTGGAATTGGAAAAGACACATAAATCTGGTAATGATAAACATATTTGGAAGAAAATGTCAATATTTTTTGAGCTACCATATTGGAGATATCATGTAGTGAAACATAATATTTATGTCATGAACATAGAGAATAATATATGTGATAGTTTTATTGGAACATTATTATTTATTAAAGGAAATACTAAAGATGGGTTGAATTCAAGATTAGACTTACTATCATTAGGAATAAGTTTGGATTTATCTCCCACTCTTAATAGAAGATGAACATTTCTTCCCCCGTCTTGTCATACATTATCCAAGAGGGAGAAAATTAGATTTTTTTTAGTGTCTTCATGATATCAAAGTGCCTCATGTTTTTTCTTAAAATGTAAAAAAATTTGTCTAGTTGAAGGATTTGAAGTTGATAGTTATGAAATATCATGATTATCACGTCATGATGCAACAACTTCTACCAGTTTCATTGCGTGGAATATTGTCCATCAGTGTCAGAAAGACTATAATGAAGTTGTGTTATTTTTTCAATTCAATTCCAAAATTATGAAATTTCTATACCTTTTCAATTGGAAATGTATTTTCCTTCATTTTTTGATATAATTGTGTATTTAATGGTTCATGTGGTTCGAAAAATAAATCTTTGTGGACCTATATATATTTTTTGGATGTATCCTTTTGAAAGGTATATGATAATATTGAAGGGGTATGTTAAGAATCCATATTGACCTAAAGCCTCCATTATTTAAAAGTATATTTCTGAGGAGGTTGCAGATTTTTGTACGAGATACTTGGCTGCGGCCAAGCACATAGGTTTGCCTCCATCTCACCATAAATGAGTTAATAATGAGGGAAAGGGGATTTCTGGCTTGAACGTCAAATCGTTGTCATCTGAACAGCTAAAGAAGGTAGAATTATATATCTTGAATAATATATCTGATGCTCAACTCTATATCACAGCGCATATTAATGAGTTGAAACAATGTCATCCAAAGAAGAAAGAAATGTGGATTTCGAATGAGATTAACAAAACATTTTTTCTATGGTTTAAAAAGACCATTCTTGGTAGATCAGAAGTATCAGAGACATTAAGATGGCGAGTGTGTGGTCCAAGTTTAAATGTGATAATATGGTTTGGGTATGACATTAATGGCTATAAATTTCATATGAAAGCTCAGGACAATAGAAGTGCAGTTCAGAATAATGGTGTATTGGTGTTTACAGAAGTAATGCATTTTTTAAGTTCTAAACACTAAAACCCAATTTTTGTATCAAGTGCATATTATGGATTCATTAAAGAAATATGGGAGGTTGATTACTTTAAAATTGGAGTGAATTTTTTTAACTACAAATGGTTTATCAGTAATAATAGTGTCATACATGATGAATTTGGAATAACAAATGTTAATCAGAATATATTGGAAGACACAATAGATTCTTTTATAATGGAAACACATGAAAAATAAATTTTCTTTGTAGTTGATCAATCAGATATGCAGTGGTCTGTTGTTTTACAAGGGAAAAACAATATGTTGGTGAGGATAAACTTGATGAAGATGATGATTTATTTGAGATCCTTAATTCAATGGAAAGATTAGCAAAAAAATTATGATCAGGTTGAATACATGTTTTGTGCCATAAGTAATGATCATCACAAAGGAATTTGAAAAAACAAACCATTTTTACATTCTTAATATTACAGGTAACATATGTTTATTTCTTGTTTAAATTTATTATTTTCATAAAATGTTAGAAATTTTTGTTTATTTTAATTTTTTTAGTTTATTTTATTATGTTTACCATTAAGTAACTTATATATCTATTTATTTTTTTGAATGACAATTACTTTACCATGTTTACCATGTTTACCATGTTTACCATGTTTACCATGTTTACCATGGATTACCATAGTTTACCTTTACATAACTTATATATTTATTTATTTTTTTAAATGAAAATTAAACTACCATGTTTACCAAATTTACCATTTTTTAACATGCTTACTGAAGGTTCCGGGCGTAGCGGAAGTTTGGTTGGGACGAGACCCAATTTGATTTTTACCATGATCAATGATTATTTTGAGATCAATATGATGATGAACGTCAATATCCACGGAATATAATCAAATATTTAGATAAATAAAAAATAGTCCCAAAACCATTAGAGATGATCTTGCACATAATGGTTATAATTAATTTAATTAATTTCATAAAGAAAAATAATACCTGGATCTTTGGTATTTTTCTTTGTTGATGATATTGATCATCCAAAATGATCCTTCTGAATTATCTCATTGTGCTTATAAAGATCCAAACAAGAATCCCTCTAGCGGTGATCCACACATGATCTTTTGGGCCTCCGATCGACACCTCTCGTTCTCTGGGTGCTAGCGCGGTGAATTGAGTGTCTTGTGTCAGTCATTCTTGATCGCCTATTCTTTGGCCTTGAAGAACATCCCTCATTCTTGAAAGGGGAGAGAGAGGGATTTGATAGAGAAATTTTTTGGTTAAACAATTCTCAATTCACCAGGTGTGTGGTATAGTGTATGGCACAATAGGTGTACTTGCCTATTTATATACATGGAATTTTAGTTACAATATTTAATTTCATAGAAAAAATTAAATACATTCATGAACTTAGAGAAAAAAAATGCATTCAATAATATTACTGCATCATTATCTATGGTGTGCCAACATGTGAAAAACGGAATTATAAATAAAATTCTATGTCACAAAATAATTTCAACGTTACTTTAATTTGTGCTAACTAGTTAAATAATTATTTACCATCTTGAAAATAATTATTTTACTACAAAACTGACCTTGGTCTGTTTGAACTCCACTTCCATTTATTTAACACCCGAATAAATAAATAAAGAATTAATTCTCTTAAATAAATATTTTATTTACAAACTAGTAAATAAATATTTATTAAATGTTGAATAAAATAAATAAATAAATTTTATTTAATTTATGCGATCATTTTAAGTTGAATAAAATTTTTCCATAGTCTTCAGAATAATATTTATTTCATTAATTAAATTCAAATATAATTTAACCGAGACCACAAAAAACACTTAGTGTGTGACCCTCTAGGATTATTTCTCATTGGCATTAGGCGGGCTTTCCTAAAGTCCAAGAGTAATGTCTAGTAACAGTTCAAAGAACCCAAGACAAAGAGCGTAAAGTTTCAACAATGAAATCAACATACAAACACTCACTATGTAATATAATACCTTTTTTGCAATATATCATTAAGCAGGTTTCATGACTGTGTCATTAAATTTTATGCTTGATACGTCGTTCTTTAACTACTAGAAATAAACTCGCCATTACACCATGGCCATGAAATTTCACATGAAAGATCTATTTCAATGAAAGGGACGAGATATAAACTTCCATAAATGGAAGGGACAAATCCTTCCTCGACTTATCCATTAATAACATGCCACTCGTGATGCACCCAACATACCCTACTTCCCACCAACTGTCTGTGTGATGGGTTTTGTTAGTAAATCAAAGTGAGTAAGTTGTGATGTGTATTAATGATAATCTTAAAGTCTGAGGATCATTACACATGCTCATAGATAGAAATATCTGATGACACCAAAACATGTGGAATTCCTACTAGGGGGTCTAATCTCATAATCTCATATCTTAGAGATTACCAAGTGTGAACTTAATGAGAGGAAGTCTCATCTTCTTAAAAGTACTTGCACTTGATGGTCTACATGCTATGTGTCCCATAATAGCATTTCATCCAACTGCAGAACTATATTTAAGAATATTGTAATATCATTTCAAGTTTATCATCATAGCACAGAACTACCACAACCTTTTCAATGCAACAAATACTCTAGGACATTATTACACCATAATCATGCAGAACAATGAACAATATTTAATAATACATTAAATATCCATGTAATAAATGTAAAACCTATTGGTTTTGGGACACCAACTCTTATAAACTCCCACTTGGACTAGAGCTAACTGCCTATGACTTTTAGTCCTCAAGACCTCACATTATGATCATGTTTATGCTGATTCAAGGCTTTAGTCAAGGGTTCTTCCACATTGTCTTCCATGGAAATACTACTCACTGCAACTTCACCTCCTTGATAAAAATTCCTCAAGAGATGATACTTCCAAAGTATGTGCTCCATCCGCTGATGTAACCTTGTCTCTTTTGAGAGAGTCACTGCTATAGTATTATCACAGTATTGTGTGATAGGGTCTTTACTACTAGGTATCACATCTATCTTTTGGATGAAGCTTCGCACCCAAACTACTTTTTTAGCTGCATCATAAGCTATGATATACTCATAATCTACTATAGAATCTACAACCACACTCTACTTGGAGCTCTTCCAGCTCACTATACCTCCATTCAAAGTGAAGATGTATCTCGTTTGTGACTTCATGTCATCTTGATCAGTCTGAAAACTATCATCTGCATATCCTCTGATGACTAGTTCCTCATATCCTCCATAAACCAGGAACATATCCTTAGTATGCCTCAGATACTTTAGGATAGTCTTGACAACCATCCAATGGAGGTCACCTGGGTCATCTTGATATCTGCCTACTGCACTCAATGTGTAGGCGACATCTAACCTAGTACATAGCATGGCATACATGACTGACCCAATAATTGTTTCATATGGAGTCCTTTCCATTATCTTTCATTCCTCAAGTGTTTAAGGATACATTTTCTTTGAAATATGAATGCCATGTGACGCTGGCAACAATCCCCTCTTAGATTGTTCTATACTGAATCTCCTTAGTATCTTATCAATGTATGTACTTTGACTTAGGCCCAATAATCTCTTGGATCTATCATGATGTATCTTGATCCAAATAATATACGCTACCTTACCCAAATCTTTCATGGAGAAGCATTTATTCAACTATTCCTTAATAGACTGTAAGACTGGTATCTCATTTCCAATAAGTAATATGTCATCAACATATACTATTAGGAAAACGACTGTACTCCCACTAAACCATTTGTAGGAACAAGGCTCACATTCATTCTTAATAAAACCAAATTATTTTAAGGATTCATAAAAATGAATGTTCCATGATTTGGATGCTTGCTTTAATTCATAAATGGATTTCTACAACTTGTATACCTAATTGGCATCCTTTAGAGTCACAAACACTTCAGGTTGTGTCATGTAGACATATTCATAAAGGTTACTATTAAAGAATGTTGTTTTGAAATCCATTTTTCAAATATCATAGTCATGGTAAGCCACAATGGAAAGTAGAATTATGATGGATTTTAGCATTGCAACTAGTGACAAGGTTTCATCATAGTCAATTCCTTGATGTTTTTTAAAACCTTTTGCAACCAGTCATGCCTTATAGGTTCTGACTTTTCCTTACATGTCCAGTTTCTTCTTGAATATGAATTTGCAACCAACAGGCTTTACATTAACTAGAGGATCTACCAAAATTCAGACTTGGTTTTGGTACATGGAATCAATTTCAGAATTCATGGCTTCTTTCCACTTGGAAACATCTGTGACACTTACTGCTTCCTTGTAGGTTAGAGGATCATTATTATCAACTAATAAGGAGTCACCATCATTAGTAACTAGAAAACTATACCATTCCAGTTCTCTAACCTCTCATGTACTCCTACATAGTACTTGTGTCTCTGGAACAGATTCTTCTTCCACAGGGCTATGTGGAATCTATTCCTGTAGCAACTCTTGTATACCATGAGCCTCGAATTCATCGAATTCTATCTCACTCACACGATCTCTATTGGAGATGTGCTCCCTCTCAAGTAATATGGAATGTCTTGCCACTATAACCTTTTTGTCAAAGGGGTTGTATAGGTAATATCCCTTTGTTTCTTTTGGTTATTCTATAAAGGTACACTTTGTGCCTTGGGTGCGAGTTTGTTACCTAAAGAGGCCTTAACAAAAGCTTCGCTACCCAACACATGTAAATTAGATAGCATGGATTTTCTTCCACTCCAGAACTCATATGGAATATCATTTATCGATTTAGTTTGTACTTGGTTTAGTATGTGTTTCACTGTTTGTAATGCATATCCCCAAAAGGATACTAGAATACTCTCATGACTCATCATTGATCTCACCATATTCAACAGGGTGTCATTTCTCCTTTCACTCACACCATTCCACTATAGCGTGTTTGGAGGTGTGATTTGGGATAGGATCCCAAACTCCCGTAAGTAATCAATGAAGTATTGATTAAGATATTATTCACCTCGGCCTGAGCGGAGTTTCTTAATCTTCTTTAACAAGATGGTTCTCAACTTCATTCTTGTATTCTTTGAACTTATAAAAATAATTATACTTATACCTCATTAAGTAGATATATCCATATCTACTAAAATCATCAGTAAAAGTTATGATGTATGAGTACCCTCCCCTTTCTTAAACTGGAAATGGTCTACACACATCAGTATGAACCAATTCAAGAAGTTCTTTAGCCCTTTCCACTTTCCCACTAAATGGGGATTTCGTCATTTTTCCGTAAACATGCATGACATATTCTAAGTGGTTTTAGTTCGAAAGAATCTAAATATCCATCTTGATGTAACTTTGTTAAGTGTTTCTCATTTACATAACCTAGCTTGTGATGCCAAAGTTGGGTGTGGTATGATTCATGTGAAGTATCTTTGTTATCAATTTCCATTACATGGTTTGTGTAATCCAACACTTAAAGTCCATTGTATAAATGTTCCCTACCATAAAAAATGTTGTCTTTGTAAAATAAGAAACATTCATTTCCAAACATGAAAACAAATCCATTTGTTTCTACTCTAGATACAAAAATAATGTTTTTAGTAATAGAAGGCACATAATAACAACCCTTTAATACCAAGATCATCCTAGTTGGAAACGTGAGGTGGTAGTCCCAAATAGATACAACAGAAAGTCTGGCTCTGTTGGTTGCTTGTAGATCTACTTCCCCTCAATCAATCTTCCTGAATCTACTTAGTTCCTATATTTGGATACATATGTGATCACCACAAGTTGTATCTAAAACCCAATTTGTAGAAATAGATAGATTGAATTCTATAACAAATGCACCTAAAGCTTACCCTTGATTTTTTAGGCTGGGTGTAGTTCTTCTTCTAGGGGACCTTATTGCCACATGCGAAACAAACAGCCTCATGTTCCCTTACCCCCCTTTTGATCTTCCTTTTATTGGAAGTCCATGAAGAAGATTTGGTCTTAATGCTCTTTTCCTTCCCTTTCCTCTTATTCACCATAAGGACAGAAGGAATAATATCTTTGTCGACTTAGAGAATGAGGATTAGAAGATCATATAGAGAATTCTCAATGTTGTTCATATTGAAATTGACAACAAAGTTAGAGAATCTCTGAGGGAGTGATGCGAGAATGAGATCGGTGCCCAGTTCTTCAGGGAGTTTAAACCCTAGAACATCCAGGCACTCAATGTAGCCTATGAGCTTGACTATATGAGGCCCAGCTAGGGAACCTTCACCAATCTTACTCTGAAAGAGTTCCTTAGAGATCCCAAACCTTTCCTGTCTTTCTCTCTCCTCATAAAGACCACAGAGGTGCTCGATCATGCTATAAGCATCCATGTTTTCATGATACCTCATGAGATCAGTAGACATTAATGATAGAATCAAACATTGAATTTCGACCATGTCATTCATATGTTTCTCATAGACCAAGAAATCCTCATCACTTGCCTCTTTGGAAGGTGGATCAGGTGATGCTGACTACAACAAGTATGACCTCTGGTCATGGCGTAGGATAACCCAAAGGCGTCTAAACCATTCCTAGAATTTATTTTTGGTGAGGATGTTATCTTTATCCAGAATTCATCATAGGGATAGTGTGGTTGATGAGTTTTTCATTTTTTTCTACAATTAAAATATAAGATAATTAGAACTTTATTGATTGCATTTTATAAGAAATAATAAATTTTATTTAGTCTCCCACTATTTTATCAAGTCCCAATAGCCCTCACCATTGGACTCAAAATGTCCAGTTGCCATGACATTCTAGCGGCAAGGATCCATAATCCCCTTCACATAACCCCAAAAAGGGTTGTTCAAGCAATTATAAGGTATTAAGGTAGGAAGGCCTTTGACAACTACAGACTTGTAGCTCCATGATAAGTTGAGTGGACTCCCCAATCCTGACATCATGAATTTAGATTTCCTCAGATCTTGCCTCCAATATTACACTATGTCTAGCAAGGGCTACTCCTCTTTATGTAATATGGTTAAGACAACCTGAAACCTTTTATAAGGTCTTCCTATATCAAAGTAAGTGTCCCAACAAGGTTTGGTCAAACACATTGTTTTATTGAGTTTTCCCCTTAATCAAGTAACGAAAGGCTTGTTCTGACTTAATATTTTATTTTAGGGATTTTTTATCTCTTATGCATGAATTGATTATTATAATTATCACATGCTTGTTAATATTAAGTCGAACATGCTTAAGTGATTAACCATGTATTTATAATATTTATACATAAGTCTAGATTATTTTAGTTCCATCTTGCATGCTTATTTAATTCATTAATTATGTGACTGTGGAAACACATCCATAATGATAAACCATGCAACTGAAAAAAATAAAATAATGTAAATGGAATGATCATGAGATTTTCTAATGGTTATTTTATCTAGCAGTTAATAAACTAACCCTGACCTAGGGGAGAAACACCTTGAACCTTTTGGGTTCATGTTTACAGTTTCCACATGTCCACCTCTATATCACCTGGGATTGTTTTCGTCTTGGCTCCATCTTGAACCGCCTCCACTAGCTTGGGAGTTCCATCCATTACATATTACTTTTTTTAACTCATATGTAGGTGAGGGGTAAAAGGGGGTTTTACCTAAAAGAAACCTTGGGCATGCAGGCCCTACATATTAATGAGGAGAAGGCTCACATGGCAACAAATTTAATTCAAAAAAATAAATTAAAAGAAACCATCCACATACAAAGTTCTTGGTGTATCTCATGATCATCCATGCATGCAATGATATTTACACATAAATAAAACTAGAAATCAATGCTTTAAGCGTTCTTGTTTAAGATAAATCACACTCGAATCAATTAATTATCATATTTAATTAATCTATCCTTTTATCTTAAAATCTTTTCTAAATTTCCTTGAGATTCTCATCCATCATAATTTTATCAAAAAAATTCATTAAAAATTATCTTTCTATGTATCTTGTACCTTAGAGTAAACTCAGTGAATTCTTATTCCTAACTATCCAATGAGTAGAAATAAATGTTACACAGATGTTAAATTAAACACATATATATAAAACACTTATCATGTGTTGTGCCTCAGCATTATGCCCGCATGATGGTACACGTGTCAAGGGTTTGTGTAATATAATAATAAATTTTAATAAATCTATGTAATTTGGATGATTACATGACGTGTAGTTCCAACTACATAGCATTTATTAGTTTTCACCATATATCCAAAGTAAACGCCTGGGGAAACAGCGTGTGAGTGTAATTTGGAAATCTTTGGAGTACATGGCATGTCCAGTGGGCCAGACATTGTGTAGTTCCTCGTTACACAGTCTTCATCTAGGAAAGGAGTTTATGGGGTACACGGTCTAACCCTAACCTAAATAGACTACACACCGTGTCCATTTTTCCACAGGGTGTGTAATCCGGAAACTATGTGCCACCTGTTTCTGGTCAACACACAGAGTCATTTAATACTTAGAAAGACTCCAGCAAATGGCTTGGTTTGGTGGACTGGTCCGATGCATTGAATCTTGACTACACGACATGTACTGTTGAATACATGTTGTGTGTTCTAGTATTGTACGGCTAGGAAGATTTGGAACCTTCGGATGAGATCCTCTATTTTATTTTAATCAAAATTAAAAGAAAAGATCATTTCTGTAAGGTGAACGAGAAATGAAAGAGGAGGAATAGATCTTGTGATTCAGATTTGTAGAATGATTAACTTTAATTGAAACAAGTAAATTATTTGATGCATAATTCATCAATGAAATACTTAAATAAATATAAACTATGATGTAACCCCTTTGATACCACTTAAAGGTTCTGGGAGAAGTGGAAGCGTGGTTGGGACGAGATCCAAATTAATTTTTACCATAATCAATGATTATTCCAGGATAAATACGACGATGAATTCTAGTCTCCACAGAATATAATCAAAGATTCAGATAAAGAATAAAGAGTCTTGAAAACTTTAGTGAAGATCTTGGACATCATGTTTATAATTAATTTAATTAATTTCATAAAAAAAATACCTAGATCTTTGGTATTTTTTCGTTGATGATGTTGATTGTCTGGAATGACCCTTTCGGATTATCTTGTTGCGCTTGTAAGGATCCAAACTAGAATTCCTCTAGTGGTGATCCACACGTGCTCCAATGGCCTCCAATCGACACCGCTCATTCTCTGGGTTCTAGCGGGGTGAATTGAGTGTCTGGTGTCAGTTGTTCTTGATCACTTGTTCTTCGGCCTTGAAAATTTATCTTGTTGTTGAGAGGGGAGAGATGAGGATTTGAGAGAGAAATTGTTTGGCTCAAAAATTCTCAATTCACCAGGCATGTGGTATGGTGTATGGAACAATAGGAATATTTTCCTATTTATATACATGTAATTTCAGTTATAATATTCAATTTCACAGCAATAATTAAATACATTCATAAACTTAGAGAAAACCCATGCATTCAATAATAATACTGCATCATTATTTATGGTGTTCCAACTTGTGCAAAATAGAATTATAAATAAAATTCCGCATCACAAAATAATAGTAGTCTTATTATTAATTTGTTCCAACTAGTTAAATAATTATTTACCATCTTGAAAATAATTATTTTACTACCGGACTGATCATGGTCCGTTCGATCCCCACTTCCATTTATTTAACACCCAAATTAATAAATAAATAATTTATTCTCTTAAATAAATATTTTATTTACAAACTTGTAAATAAATATTTATTAAATGTTCAATAAAGTAAATAAATATATTTGATTTAATTTATCTGTTCATTTTAACTTGAATAAAAATTTTCCACGGTCTTTAGAATAATATTTATTTCATTAATTAAATTCAAATATAATTTAACAAAGACCACATAAAACACTTAGTATGTAACCCTTTAGAATTTTTTCTCATTGGCATTAGGCGGGCTTACCTAAAGTCCAAGAGTACTGTCTAGAAATGGTTCAAGGCACCCAATAGAAAGAACGTAAAGTCACAACAACAACATCCACATACGAACGCTCACTGTGTGATATAATCCATTTGTTGAAATATCTCATTAAGCATATTCCATGACTGGGTCTTCAAATTTTATGCTTGATACGTAATTCTTTGACTACCTAAAATAAACTCGTCATTACACCATGGCCATGGAATTTTGTGTGACGGTTCTATTTCAATCAAAGGTTGGAGATATCAACTTCCATAAATGGAAGGGAAAAATCCTTCCTCAACTTATCCATTAATAACATTCCACTCATGATGTACCCAACAAACCCTACATCCCGCCAATTGTCTGCGTGATGGTTTTTATCAGTAAATCAAAGTGCATAAGTCGTGACATGTATTAATGATAATATAAAAGTCTAAGGATCATTACACATGCTCGCAGATAGAAATATTTGATGACACCAAAACATTCGGAATTCCTACTAGCAGTTCTATTATCATAATCTCTTATCTTAGAGATAACCAAGTGTAAACTTCATGAGAGGAAGGCTCATTTACTTATGAGTACTCACACCTGACAGTTTTCATACTTTGTGTCCCATCATAGCATGTCATCCAACCACAAAACTATATTTAAGAATATTGTTATAGCATTTCAAGGTTCTCATCATAGCGGGGAACTTCCATGACCTTATCAATGCAACAAATACTCTAGGACATTATTACATCACAATCATATAGAACAATGAACAATATGTAATAATACATTAAATATCCCTGTAATCAATGTAAAAACAGTTGGTTCTAGGACATCAACTCTTACATTTACCATGTTTACCATGTTTACCATGTTTTCCATAGTTTACCATAGTTTACCTTTACGTAACTTATATATTTATTGATTTTGTTGAATGACAATTACACAACCATGTTTTCCATCATTACCATATTTACCATTGATTAACATGCTTACAATATTTACCATGTATACTATTACATAACGTAGTTCAGTTTTCCATTTTCTTATATTATTACTATAATATTTGAATTTGTATATTTGTGAACTAATGTTTGATTTTTTGATTTTAAGGATCATGAAAGATTAATCAATTGATCAACCACATGATTCTGGAGATGATCATCTTGATCATACCTCTGGGGAGGATGATTCACATTCTCCCTTTGATGTTTCCCAATCTTCCTCATGTGCTACCATAATGAAAAAGAAGAGTTCAAGAGTAGGTAAACATGGTTTCACATGTTTATCAAAATTATCACTTTCCTGTAGCCAGGACCATAGGATACTCATTGAGTTTGATGAGAATGATATTCCTAGAGGTCAAAATGAAAAATATTTTAATATTTTTTATCAACTCATGGTTAAAGAAAAGTAAGAATTTTTTATGTTGATTGGATAACAGTGGACAAAACGATAATATCTCAGTTGTGGGAGATGATTTTGGTAAGATCTTTTGTTATTGTTTGACTAATCTTTAATTGTTTCTTGTATAATATGTTTTCCCTCTTCTTTATCAGATGACATTTGGTATTCCTAACACTAGAGGATTCAAGAGGAAATGTTTATTGATGGATGCAAAGAGATAGAGAGATTTCAAATCAACCCTCACATCTGATTTCATTTTTGGTCAAAGGAATCATGACAATCCATGTCATATATATTCTTTCATATTTGAAGAAACATGGAGACAATTTTTTAAAAGTAGAAGAAAAGATTCATTTTTGGTAAATACAATGTAATATTTAATAAGATTTCTTATATAAATGATCTTATTAATGTTTCTTTAATGATTTTTTATTCTTAATTTACAGAAAACAAGGACATATCATCAGTAGATCTAATCTAAAAATGTATACCATCATATTTTATCTCAGGGAGGGTATAGATTATTGGAAGAAAAAATGATGGTGAAAAAATTACAAAAACTAAGAGCTGAGTCTTTAATATCTGGAGAGGTTTCTCCTGCATCCCCTCCATCTAGACATGAAAAATAGAAGAGATCTCGGATGGGAAAAAAGGGGAAATATCTTTTGGAAGAATCGATAATCGTAGATGAGAGGATTATAAGATATTTATTTTATTTATTTAAGTTAATTATATTATTTATATATTTTTAATCATTATAGAAAAGTTTAATTAATTAATTTAGGATTCTCTTGAGGCGAAGAGCTCCTAAGGGGTATTTACAGCTACTGGGAGGTAAGATATTTTATTTTTTGCATTGGGAAATCCCAAAAACCCCAGTCGTGTACGAGGATATCAGATTGGTGTATCAGTAAGAAAAGTGTTTCCATGTTCTTCAATACTTCCATTGAGGGTTTTTATAAAAAAAATAGAATTCTTGGAGGGTGAATTTCATAATATTAATGCAAATTTGGAGGAAAATATTAGAGTGTCGGTAACGTCTATGTTTGCAGACATACAAAGATAATTTCAGACTACAGCTCCCACTCTTACACCTCCCATTGTAGACCCCATTATTTATCTTACACCATAGCCAGTAGCTCCCACTCCCCCACTTCATCCTTCAGACCCCATTTTTTATCCTACTCCTCTTCCATATCTTCCTACTTAGTGTGAGTTGTATGTTGATGATCATCACGATCATATATTTGGATATGGGATGGTATATTGTATAAGATATATTGTTCATCATCAACAGTTAAAGGTAAAGAATCATAGGGTCAGTGTATAGGATATTATAGATAGATCAGCTCAAGTACCATTACCTATAGATGAGTTTATGATAGGCTGACATAGTATCATTCAACTTTTAGTTTGGCCATACATACTTCTACAAATCATTACCATAAGGGTATGTATGTTATATCTTTTATTTTATTTTTTATTAAATTTGTTTTAAAATTTTAAAACTAATATATTTTTCTATTAATTTTTATAGGAATACTTAAAAGGTAAAGAAATACTTTATAGATAACAACAAAGACAAATGGCTATGACATCATATACAGATTCTAGTAGTCTTGACATATTGTCAAGATATTGAAAACTTTGGAAGATCATTATGAGTTTCTAATAGAATATCATGTTTGTGGATTTGCAATAAATATGGGGATTGTGAAAAATGATATCATGGAGCTTGTTACTGGAGATAAGATGGGCATCAACATGGTGCATATTTTTTCCATGTAAGTTTTAACACCTTTCCTTGTGTTATATTTATTAAAAATATATACTTATGTCTATTTTTTATTAGGTATATTTATAACATGTGTGATAAGAATGAGTGGATAGATTTATATGGATTCATGGACCCACATTTGATTTCCCCTGAAGCACATGCATTGGATGAAGAACAAAGAACACTTTATATTACTGAATGATTTGAACAAAATATAATCATTCAGTGTTGGATGATTCCTTTTTATGAGGTATGAAACATATATCTAGAAAATTGTTCATTATCTTTTAACATAAAAAATAATTAACCTTAAATTTTCTTTTATATCAGTGATCATTGGATGTTAGGTGTTTTTTTCAAGGGAGAAAACACTTAATTGGATATGCTCTGTCCATGGTGATGTGCAGGGAAGTTTTAAGAATATGGTGGAAAAGTAAGTTTCAATTTCTTAATAGTTGTTTATATTATATTTAATTTTCAATTAATACAATTTTTATTATTTTCTAATAGGGTGTGGGTCTACTTTCAAAAAAACACAAAGAAAAAGAGTGCCAAGATAAAATATGTAAAAGTAAAGGAAAATATTCATTTATAATTTGTACTTTTTAATGTATTACATAAAAATGATATTTTGAATTGACACTCATTTAAATAGAACTATCATAAACAACAAGGCATCGTCGAATGCAGATATTATATGTTAGGATTTATGTATGAAATAATTACAACTAAAACACTTGTGAAGTTTGACATAGTAAAATTTCCTTATAAACTTTTCCACAATATTTCATTTGATTTATTCATTATACATGTTAACTATTATCATTTTAATTTGTATCTATTTGATGACCCTCAACCCTATATTTCTCAAAAGGTCAAACACTTAAAAGTGGAATGGTCAAATTATTTTATAGGCTAGATTGGATTTTAGTTTTTTTGTAGTGTAAAATGTAGTTTTGAATATTGTAATTATAATTGTGTATTTGGTAGTTGTTTTGGTTGGATATAAGAATTTTTAAGTTGAAATTGTATGTTTTGAATGTTATATATGTTAATGTTTAATTTTTCTCTGGTTCTTATTGTTTTGGTCTAGTTCTGATGTTAGTCTGGTTTGGATTTTGGTCTGCTTTTGGTCTGGTTTCTACTTGTTTCAAACTTTCGTAGAGCATAGTAATGGTTTCATGGGGGTGGGGTGTGTCTATGGGGGGTGGGGGAGCTGTCTAAGGGGTAGTAGGTGTCTAGTGGGTGGGGGTTGTCCAGGGGGTGGGGGCTTCTCCAAGGGGTAGGGGTGTCCAGTAGGGTGGGGTGTCCAGGGGTGGGGGCTATCCATGGGGGGTGGGGTGGTATCTAGGGGGTGGGAGAGTGTCCAAGGGGGTGGTGTGGGAGGGTGTCTAGGGGAGGGGGATATCCAGGGGGTGGGGGAGTCCAGGGGGTGGTGTCCCGGGGGGTGGGTGGCTATCCAGGGGGCGGAGTGGTCTAGGTGGTGGGGGTGTCTAGGGGGTGGGGGCTGTCTAGGGGTGGGGGATGTCCAGGGGGTGGGGGCTATCCAGGGGGTGGGGGTGTCTAGGGGGGTGGTGCTGTGGTGTGGGGGTGTCTAGGGGGTGGGGTGTCTAGGGGGTGGGCAGGTTTATAGTGGGGTGGGGTGGTGTTTAGGGGTGGGAGGGTGTCCAGGGTGTGGGGGTTGTCTAGTGGGGTGGTGTTGTGTCTAGGGGTGGGGGTTATCCAGGGGTGGGAGGGAGGTCTGAGGGGGTGGGGGCTGTCTAGGGGGTGGGAGTGTGTCCAGTGGGGCGGGTGGTGTCGAGGAGGTGGAGGCTATCCAGGGGTGGGAGGGAGTTCCAAAGGGTAAGGGTTGTCCAGGGGGTGGGATGGTGTCTAGGGGGTGTCGGTGTCCAGGGGGTGGGAGGGTGTCCAGGGGGTAGGGGCTGTCTTGGGGGGTGTGAGGTTTTCCAGGGGGTGGGGGTGTCTTGGGGGTGGGAGGATTTCCAAGGGGGTGGGGGCCTATCCAGGGAGTTGTCCCGGGGGTGGGAGGGTGTCCAGGGGGTGGGTTGGTTTCCATGGGGTGGGGTGTCCAGGGGGGAGGGCTATCCAGGGGGTAGGGGGTGTTCAGGAGTGGGGTGTACAGTGGGTGGGGGCCGTCCAGAGGTTGGGGGTGTCCAGGGTGGTGGGGGTGTCGAGGGGGGTGGGCAGGTGTGCAGGGGGTGGGGTGTCCAGGGGGTGGGGGCTGTCTATGGGGTGGGGGTGTCCAGGGGTGGACGGGTGTCCAGGGGGTGGGGGGCTGTCCAGTGGGGTGGGGTAATGTCCAGTGGGTGGGAGGGTGTCCAAGGGGTGGGGGATGTCCAAGGAATGGGAGGGTGTCTAGGGGTGGGGGTGTCTAGGGTCTGGGGGGCTATCCAAGTGGGGGTGGATTGTCCAGGGGAGTGGAAGGATGACCTGGGGGTGGGGGCCTATCCATGGGAGTAGGGGTTTTCCAAGGGGTTTTAGGTTTTTTAGTTGACATTGTAAGTTTTGAATGTTATGTATGTGAATGTTAAATTTTGATTTGGTTCTTCTTGTTTTGGTCTAGTTCTGATGTTTTTATGGTATGTATTCTGGTATGGTTTTGGTCTATTTTCAACTTGTTTCAGGTCTTCTTTGGCAGAGTATAGTAATGGTTGAACGGTTTTATTAAAACAAATTGGTTTTTATGTCGGTTATTTTATAACAGATGTAAAAAATGCATGGTAATGGTTTTTTACATCGGTTATTTAATAACCGATGTAGTATATATGTTTTCACATCGGTTAAACAATAACCGACGTGAAAAACGCTTCGCAGACTGGTTATTACATCGATTATTTTATAACTGACATAATAAATGCATGGAAATGGGTTTTTACATCTTTTATTTAATAACCTACGTATTATATATGTTTTTACGTTGGTTAAACAATAACCGATGTGAAAAAATGCTTCTCAGACTGGTTTATCATGTCGGTTATGAAAATAACGGATGTGAAAAACTTGTTTTTCATGTCATTTTTTTAACAAATGATGCAAAAAATGATTCATAGGTGCAGTTTATTATATCAATTATTACATAACTAATGTAATAAATGATATACCACATCGGTTATTTAAAAACTGATGTAATAAATCACAACTCTGAAGCATTTTCCACATCGTTTTTTTAGGAACCGATGTGAAAAACGCTTTAGATTTATGTTTTTAACGTCAGTTTTAAAATAACCAACGTAAAAAAAATATTTATAACGTCTCCTATAATAACGTCGGCCAAAAATCAGTGTAAAAAATAAAAAATAACTGACGTAAAAAAAAAATTGCACTACTGTTAGTTAAATGATTTGATAATTTTATTTTTGGAACTTATGTTTTATCAAATGGATATCCTTGCTATTGGAAAATAATTTGGTGATTAACTATTAAATGTTATTTTGAATGATGTTAACTATTTTGGGAACTTTATTTGATTAAGATAAATAGACTAATATACAATTTTATTTGAGAAATAATGGTCAAATTTTATTTTTGAAGAATCTATGTTTTTATTGTGGACTTATGAGAATTAATTTATTTATGGAAATGATTAACCTATCATGAATAATATGTGATTAGGAAATTACTTTTTGGTATGATACATTAAGAGTGAATTATGTTATTTGGAGATAAATATTAGAACTTATCTTGGAAGTTTATTTGATTAAATCCTTCAGATTTTTGGGATTCAATCTTGATTATAATATTTTTGTGGAATTTTAAGGATAGTTATTTGTGGAATGGTCTATGTTGAACTTTTGACATTACAGTTGAATTTTTTAGATTAAAAGTATATTTTATTCATCAAATGGTTTATTATTTTTAGAAAATTATCTTATTCCAACAATATTAGTTTTGGATAATGTTTCATGAAATTGGAAATATATAGTTATTCTTTTGGGTATTAATAAGTTGATTCATCATGAATACCCATCATTAGTATAAAAAATAAGTTTGTGGTGGAATCTGATTAAAGGATGAAAAAGATACTTTTCAAGTAAGTATATTTCATTACGTTATTATTCTATGTTTTAAAATAATTCCTCAACTTTATGAAAATTATCTTAAAACAAAAATGTTTTCTGTTTACTTTTCCTACTTTGAAATCAATGAACTTTTAACAAATCACAAATTTATGGTTTTTTGATTTTTAAATTTATCCTGATAATATTTTTTATCACTCTCCATCAGAACATAATGGTTATTTTTTCTTCCATATCCATGTTTTCATACATAAAACCGTAGTGCATTTTATCTCTGGTGACCTTCGTACTATTGTTTCCTTCATTTAAAGTGGTAGTTTTATTATTGATTTTTTTGAAGTGGGATTGAAATAAAGGTATTTTCAAAAGTCATACCTTTGTTACCAATCCCAAATTCAAATTAATAGGATGAAATTTCCAAAAGTGGGGGAGAATATATCATCTCAAGTTTTTTTTAAAGAGACATTATGTTCAATAGCATACATAATACACCACATCAAACTTAAGGGAACAACTAAATATTATTATGTTACCTTATAACCAAGCTGTTAAAATAGAATAAATTAACAGTATTAATTGATTCATAAAAATATGGTTTACACATATACATAATTAATTATTTTTCGAACAATTATTTATAAAATAAAATAAAACCCTTTTTAAATAAAAGGAAATATTTTTCTCAAAAATTATTTAAATGAAAATAAGTGACATTATAAAATAATAAAATCACTCTTGATGGATTTTATTAATGATGTATATATGTAATTTATTTTTAACTTAATGTTTAAAATTCATCTTATATGTTTTCTATACATTATATAAAAACAAAATCAATTTTTTCGTATAAAAAAATTATTTTTCAATAAAATGCAGTTTTACCGCCTTTTGATGAAGAACCCATTTTAAATATAGATTTTGAAACTTTTTTAATTTATATTTGAAAAAATAAAATTATTCTTTGGAATAAAGCCATAAAATTTTACATTGGATAAATTTTTGGTATTTTTTTGATAATATTACTTTTTAATGAATAGTGAAAAATACTACATTTTAATTCAAATTTTCTTTTTTGTATAAGTTATTTATAATGTTAGATTATAATTTTAACTGATTTTAAAGTATATTTACTTAAATTTTTTATCATTTAATACAATATTTTTACTTAGAATCTATTTTTAATTGAAATTGGATACAAAAACTATATGAAATTATTAATGTTTTACTTAAATAAACTAGTTTTCTTATTCTGTCAACACGATTAAATTTTAATTAATTTCTACCAATTATGTTTTTTAAGTTTGGAAAAATAGATTCCATATTTTTAATCATAAGGTCTAAATTATTTAAAAATGTCCCTTTTATTTTTTAACATTATGAATAGTAACTTTAGTAATAAATTTTATTACCTCGATTAAAGGTAAATTGGGTAATTAAAGGTAAAAATAATTTTATAATAATATATAAATCCACTAAAAAATTTCCTAATTTAATTGGATGATTTTATCATGACCAAAATCAAACTTGGGTCTGTTTTAGGACCACATGGAGCCACTTAGGTTACTTTAATGCATTTATTAAATTATATTCAATGAATAGTCATTTTGTTACACTTTTGTTTTTAAAAAGTAAAGTATTTTAATATACAGTTGTACAAGGGATATATTCGACTATAAATAGTCTTCATAAATCTAAAAAGATTAACCACATTCGGGTAATTTATTTATAATTTTGGGTAATTAAATAATTAAATTAAATTGTGACACAAAGATGATACAATAATAGATTTATTAAAGAAAGAATCAAATAAATAATATTAATAATATTAAAATAATTATAATTTGATATATTTGATTCCAAACAAAAAAATTGGATTAATATTTCATGTTAGTATTTAGTTAATATAGTTTTTTAAGGAATCAAGTTATGAATTTTTTAAAAAGTCAAGTATGAATAGTGTCAAAATTGACATAATTCATATTTTAAAATATAAAAAATTTAATTGAATGATATAAAATTTATAAAAATATAATATTTGGAAAAATTTATATATAAGTATAAAAATATCATTCATGACTCATTCATTGGTCTTGTATGACATGGTAGTTATTTAAACTCTCAAAGTGTAAATTACTTGATAAATCGATAAGAGTTAAAAGTGGTTAGAACAAAAGAATAAGGATTAAGAAAATAAAAACTTGCCTAATTTTAATTTTATGATTATTATTGGACCTAATATCATCTTTTATTTTAAATAAATCTTTTTTGGACTATTTTAAGGCTAAATTAAATTTATATTAATTTAATACTTTTAATAATTCCAAGGGTTCCCATCCCCTCTCCTATAAAAAGGCACACATTCCTTTCTATTACTCGCACTTCCCAAAAAAATTGGTTTTTCAAATATCTTAAAAAAACCCTTCCTATAATCCATACCCACCTTTTTTAAGCCTTATTTTAGTCATAACACCCTCTTTAGAGGTGTTAATGTGTTTTTCAAAGGAGATCAACCGAAGAAGAGGTGTCGTTTTATTTAAGTATTTATATTTTATTTCTTATTCAACATACTTAAAACCTCTTAAAACCAGGATTATATAAAAACTATAGTATCCTTAATATAAATTTAATTTATTATGTTAATACCATCACCTAAATCCTTCTCCAATTTCATCAAATTGGAAATTAAATTTCTGGTTGTGAGTACGATAGACTACTGCCTTGTAAACCAATATAGTTCATTTCACATCACTATTTTTAAAAAAAATTATACTGATGGAATTAATGTTCATATTTGAAATTAATGAAATATTAATCATTATAATATAATAATATA
The DNA here is from genome assembly GCA_963277665.1 of Viscum album. Lineage (NCBI taxonomy): Eukaryota > Viridiplantae > Streptophyta > Magnoliopsida > Santalales > Viscaceae > Viscum > Viscum album. The sequence goes on along the minus strand of OY728164.1, from coordinate 268,695,305 downwards.
TCAATTATGTTCTTACTTTCCACGCACATAAAAATGATAACGGCGTTCGTGCGTATGTGTGAACTATCACCTCCATGAAGCGATGTGACTCTTTTTAATTCACTACACAACTTGTATGAAATATATAATTATATTTTAATTATTAAAATTATATTAATGGTGTTATGATAATTATGGAAATATAAAACAATACTTACCTTCTTTCCATAATGATCAATGAAAAATTAATACATTACTCATGTGTGCATATGCCTTACCATCTCCATGATTGTAACATTGTTCATTTTTCATATCTATATTTAATGAATAAATTTAAAGGTAGAATTGATATAAAAATTTATTATTATTCCATTAATATTATTTTAGATATTATGGACTTTTTACCTCATCGACTATTGACATCCTACCAAGTTCATTTTCAACTCGAGTACCGAATATCGTCAAAACCCCTAATGTGAACATAAATAATTAAGTAATTATTATGAAATGATAAGACTAATATAAAATGAATAATACACTTTATGAAGGATATTAAGAAAATAAATAATTAACCTATGTTTATTATTCATGAAGATAAATATTTTACATGACGATTCATACATAAGTTAAGAGATTTCATCTCAATATTATTTCATTGATACATTTCTTGAAGATATGAACCTTTATTCTATTATAAAGTGTATATATAGCCCCTTTTACTTTTTGTATACATATTTTATCTATACTCAAGTTATTTAATATTTTTTAAAATTTTATACTTTCATGTTCCTTATAATTTAAATGTTCAAAGTGGTATGGGAATCTTTAACTAAAAAATTGTTTAAAGTTTTTTAAAGATTTATTCTTCGAAATATTTCTCATGCATGTCCATGTTTTCCAAATGATTTTATGGATTTATTTATATGTACATAAATTTTTTAAAAGTTTAATTCTTTAATATTCTTTTTAATTTTTCAAAGTGGTATGAGACACTTTGATTCAAACATATATTTTATAAGTGTTTTAAATTGGTTTTATTAAATGTATTGGTTATCTTATAAATGAAAATGAAATTTTATGAGTGACATATTGAAAATTGAAAGATCATATGAGTTTGTACTTACAAATTTAATGGGTGGTCCCGATATATCTTATACGAAGGGTTGAGACCCATTATAGCTCATGAAATAAGGGTGAGCCTGATATAGCTATACAAAGGGTGAGACCCATTATAGCTCTCCAATCCATTGGGTATTCAGGAGGTGGAAGTTGCCCATATGATTATTCCATTTTTAAGGGTGATTGTAAGAGTGATATGGTAATGATGTCTCAAGGAACATTCTTGATTTTCCATTCTTACTAATAAGTTCTTTATAAAAAAAATTAATAGGTTTTCATGTTTTCACTTGATTAATGATCTACTTTCTGCATATCCCTTATTGAGATATTTTTCTCATCCAATGTTTTAAAATATTTTTTTCACAGGTCTTAAGATTGATAACAACAAAGAATATTCCTTGATGAAAGTATTTAATACATTCAATGAAAATAAATCATGTTTTATTTTAAAAGGTTTTGGTGAAAAAAATGGATACAGTGTATATGTGTCCACTTTTAAAGTACGAGTTTAGTGTGTAAGATGTTTTTGTCCTAATTCCCAAAAACTCTAAACTGAAAAGATCTTCTAATGTGAATTCTAGTTCAAAAACACTAAAATAATGTATGTTTAATGTTGGATCCTTATATAAAAGCTTCATCATTCATGAAGATATGGGTTGATCACCATTTAGATTTTAATATGAAATGATTTCATTTGGAAAATTAGAGTTTTTATGTTCTACGATATATTAAGTTCCTATTATGTGATATTTTTTAATGTTTTAAGAAACCTGTTATACTTTTAATGGGATATTTATGATATTGTGAGTGATTTATTTTCAAGTGCTACAAAAATTTATGGATTATGATATTGGTGGGACTTATACCCCCTCAAATGTATTGGGTAATGTATTATATATAATGCGATGGAAATGTTTTATGTATAGGTTATCGAGTAGTTAGGTTCGAAAATGGTCAGTGTTATGGAATTAATTTCTACTCAAAATTTTACATGTGGATATATTAGAAAGTGACTTGGTTCATAAAGGGTGAGTGTGATAACATTAATATCTAATCCAAATTATATTCATGAATTAGCAAGTCTCTTGTCTCACAAAGGGTGAGTGTGTAGGTATTAATCTCTACTCATAGTTTTATGTAAGTACAAGTTAGAGGGTATCCAGGTTCACAATGATAAGAAATAATATGTTTATTATTGTTACATATTTTCATGTTATTTATCATGTTATGAAAAGTTTTCATGGATATGATGTATTTTAAATCATTCTGCACTTTTAAGTCATAATCACATATTTTTGGATTTTAATATGTTTTTTGATCAGAGTGATAAATTTTCCACATATTTAATATTCTATTTATGATCTTATGTTTCTTTATCACATTTTATGATTATCATATATGGACTTATGATATATTAATAAGATATTTAAGTATTTCTCATTCTCTTTTCATGTTTATGATATGAAAATTTATGATATGTTTTCCCTTGTTGAGTGTTTGAGCTCACCCCATTATTATGTTTCCATTCCTCAGGTTATAAAGATGATTATATATTTTTTGATATATAGGAAAGGGTTTAAAAGATAATAATTGTAACACCCCAAGCTTCCACGGTACGCTTCTCTTTGAATAATACAATAGTGTGTGTTGAACACAACTTCGCGTTCTAACACACACCACAACCAATCAAACAAGCTGTTATGAATAGTAATACCCACTTTTTGAAATTTTATAAATTTTATCTTTTAAAATGAACTTCATTTTTGGATTCGGAATATTTAAATTAGCTTAGGGTGAATATCTGTTACTTTTCTGATAACTTTTATATTTTGATGAATAGTGAAAATTACTAAATTTTAATTAAAAAAAACTTTTTTAATCAAAATAATTAATAGGGATAAAATATGAATTTGAGTGGTTTTAAATTATATTTATAATATATTTTTACAATTTAATTCAATGTTGGTCATTGGACATAATTTCACATTTAAACCACACATAAACAAGTGTCAATCTTCTGATAGTTATTGTTTCTTAAAAACACGCTTTTTGTTTTGATAGTGGTAATTAATTTTAAATTAATAAATTCAACTTATATGTTTTGAATTTGGTAAAATATAATTAATTATTGAATTTGGAATATCAAAATTAGCTTAGGGTAAAGTTTAGGTATTTTTCTGAAAACCTTTAATTTTTGATGAATAGTGAAAAACACTGAGTTATAGTTTAAAACCGAATTTTTATTTAAATAATTATTTATTTTATTTAAATTATTTAATGTAAAAATTGATAAATAATACCTATATAAGTTCAATATAATTCATTGGAGTCGGTTTATATTAATTTTAGATATATAAAAATTTTATTGAACTTTTCACCGTCTTTTACCCACCTCCTAGGAGCTTTTGCAAATTCACATAAAACATAAATTTACCACTTCTGTGAGCTGAATATAAAAAATCCGAGAGCCACGATTAATATCAAGGAGTAAAATTTGGTTCAATGAGATGAAAATAATTTTTGGTGAATAGTAACTTTTTACTTTTATTTACCACGGTTAAAAGTAAATAGGGTAATTAATGGTAAAAATGATATTAATATTACCTTATCATTTGTCCTAATTCTATTGGACAAGTTTATCTTTACCAAAAACAACCTTAGGAATAAAATATTATCATTTAGGTCCACTTGTATTATATTAGGACATTTATTATTATTTAATTCAAAGAAGAGTTAAAAGAGTTAAAATCAAAGTGTAATAACTAAAAAAATTTTAATATTGGGTTTTTTATAAGATAAATTCTATTATAAATATTCATTATAAATATAAAACAATTTCCTACATCATGGTATTTTATTCATAATTTTTAGAAATTATATAAATAAATTTATTTATGACACAATGATGATGCAGTAATTACCTTATTCATGAAAGAATCAAATAAATGGTATTATAAATATTAAAATAAATATAATTTCAAAGTTTTTATGACATAAACAAAATTTTTAGGTGAATATGACATGTTTTTATTGATTCTATGTATTTTTTTTGAATTAATCATGTTGTTATTATTTTAACAAAAAACAAATACCAAATAGTGTCAAAATTGACATAAAATAGTTTTTAAAACAAATATTATATTATTAATTGATATAATGGTCCTAAAAATATAAGGTTTCGAAAAAAGACTTATATAACAATATATAAGACATAAATTAACCAATCGGGGTTCTATTGACAGTATATAGTAATTTTATTAACCATATAGTGTAAGAATACAAGAAGACATGGTAAAAGTTAAATTATTTAACTTAGACTTAAATCAAAATGATAAGGTTAAAATTGTAACCTAAACATGTCTAAAACCTATTGGTTGAGTTTTTTTAGACCTATACCTACCTTAGACTTTAAATAATCATCTTTCGAGCCATTAGAAACCGAATATGAATTTATTATAAAATAATATTTTAGGTTTTTCCTAAGGTGCCCCTCACCCCTCTTATAAAAGGGAACTCCCCCTTCTCTCTAATTCACACCTTCTAAGACATTTGTCTCGGCCCAACCCTGCCCAAATACCCTCTCAAATATCCTCCCTTCATCCTAGAGGCCTTATTTTGATCATAAATCCAACCTAATGATCCCTTTTGATCAAATCAAAAGGAAGAACCCGAAGAAGAGGTAATGATTTCACCACCCTCTTTCAAGTTCCTTTCTTCTTCCACTTCCTTTTTCTTTGTTGTTTCCATTATAAAATAATAAATCCAGTATATTATATATACTGTGATGTTATTATAGTTATTTTACAACTAAATTCATTATTCTATCCACCCTTTTAATGACATGTCACCATACGTGCGTGCGTACGGCTTACCGTCTCCATAAACGGTGTTTTCCATTTCATATATACGTCTATTATAAATTTTTATATTTTAAATATATATGATTAATAAATAATGTTTTATATTCTGGAAGTATTTAAATCCTGATCTAAGTGATACAATCAAGAGTAACATGTTAAAACATGTACGATAAAGAAAGCGATTATTACCCTAAATATTAATATAACATGGAAATTATTATTAAATGGGTAGTATAAAGTCATAAATGAATAATGTATGACATCAAAAATATTAATTTGGTTCTGGTATAATTTAATAACATACTATAGTCTTCATACAGGAGGCTAAACGTACCCTCGACTAAAGGAAAGTGCAAGGTAAGGGGTTTTCATCTCAATCATTATTCTCGTGAGATTCATGCCATATTGCCACTATTACCTTTTGTGTGGTGTATGTACTACCCATAATTGTATTAATTATGTAATATAGATTAATTTATGAGTATTTACATATTTATTGTATGATACTTCTTTCATGGGGTGTGTGTTTTGTAAGTTACCAAATTAGTAAGGGTTTATTTCACAATCTTTTCATTATCCGAGGTTGTTTATACGTAATTATCTTCTCGGACCTCTTTATCATCCACATCCATGTTTCTTTAAAATGTATTTCAAAATATTCTTACTATTTTACAGAATATTGGGTAAAGTCCTTTATTCCCTTGTTTTACTTTTTATAATAAGTTTATAAATGAATCTTTTCGTCGTTTTCCAAACAAGGTCCTTTTTAACCTTTTCGACAAAATTAAGGTAAGAATGTCTTTTTTTAACTTATACAGCGGGTGTGTCTATTTTCCACCGTTATAAAATCTTTGAAGCTTCCCTTACAAGCTTATAAGAATATTTTCAAAGTACATGTTTTCTTTTATAATTATGTGACTTTTAAATGATTTCAAAAAAGAGATATTTCTCTCAAATAGTATTGATTTCATCTATGTCAGCATCCTTTGATAAATTTTACACCTTTTTGAAGTTGATTTATTATGATACAAATATTACATATTTTATTTAAGGTTTTGTGATATTTTTGACTATGGATGAGTTATTTTTATGCCATTAATGGTTTATGATTAATGTTTTGGAATTTTGTATGCTAGTTTTAATAAGAATGTTTATGTTATATTTCATCCTATTATTAAGATTAATGTGTTGGACTAGTATGTTCCGGGTTGGGGACCGGTAAAAGTAAGCCCTCAGGGTTGGGGTCCAGTTACAGCAAACCCTCCGGGTTGGTGTCCGGTTATTAGAGGCACTCCGTGTTGGTGTCTGGTTATTAGAGGCACTCCGGGTTGGTGTTCAGTTATTAGAGGCACTCCGAGTTGGAGTCCGGTTATAGTGGCTCTCCGGGATGGAGTTCGAATACAAAGTCTCTCCAGGTTGGGTTCTGGTTACAGTTATCCCTTAGGTCTTGGCACGAGGCCTTGACACAGAAATTAAAGTTCGGAATTATGCATTCCATCATTATGAAAGTGGTTATTGATATTGAATGTGATTATTCGACTAGTAGAATATCCATGTAAATATGTAAATGGAATTATTTCATTTTGTCTTTGCCATATTATGCTGAAGTTAAAGTTTAAAAGGCTTTTGTTTTAGTTATACATTTCCTTAAATTTTTATTCTTATTTATGAAAGTTTCTGCTATATTGTTATCCTTACTGAGCATCTGATCTCACCCCTTTCTATGTTTTATTTTCCCCAAGATTCCAAGAAGTGTATTGTGATTGATATGTAGGGTTAAGCCAAGGGAATAATGGAATTCATAAAGGATTATTTATGTTGTTTTGTATGTTATAAAGTGTAATGTATCATTCATGTTTGTAATCTATTTTCCAAGACTACTAAATCGATCGGTCCTTCCGGACATGATTCCTTGTAATCATTCCAATGTATTAAAATAATGCACCGACTCTAGGTAACTGGGGTCGGGGCGTTGCCTTTGGTATCAGAGGAAGTTTAGCAATAACCTTGGAAAGTAGATTTAGATAAACTCTGATTAGATCACATCTCCCTAAGATAGGATTTTTTGGATTAGTATAGAAGAACTTCCTAGAATTTTGGTATTGTAGATATTTTGTGAGTTTTCCAAGAAATACATCCCTTTCTAGATACGAGCAGGTAGAGGCGGCTCTGGCACAGATGTACCTAGGGGTAAAACCTGAAAACACCACTTTGATCTAGAGTTGAATGGGAACTGGTGCACGAAAACGGGCCTTGCTGCACTCTTGGTTACGATACTCCCGGGGGATATGCTTAGGATAATTCTCATTTTCTTTACAAAACATTATGAAGGGATTATGAGTATGTACTTACTCAAAGAAAAAAAAATTATGATTGTGGATTATATCCATAAACTGTTTGTTTTATGTTAAGTGTTTTAAAAGTTCTGGATTAGGTATTGTTATTCATAAACTAATCCAGTGTATGCCATTGTTTAGAAATGCCGCCCAGTAGAAGAAATGAGAACTCCAGCAATACACATGATCCAAATAGTAAGAAGGATCATATCTTTCATGGTCCTAAGATAGAATTTAGAAGAGAAATAGTCTCCCATGTATTATCATCATATGAAGAAATAGTATCATGTGTTGATAAGATAAGTAAAGAATTATCAGAATCCTATGTCTTTGAAGGGAAGCCAGAGAAAAAAAGGATGGTAGAGAGAAGTAAAGATAAAGGGAAGAAGGTAAAGAAGGATTTTCCCATATGTGATAACAGTGGAATGAATCACCTTGGAAAATGCTTGAAGGTAATGGGAGTATGTTATATGTGTCGAGAAAAAGGACACCAAGTATGTGATTGCAAGTGTAAGAAAAAGGTTTCCAATGTACAATGCTTCATCTACAAGGAGTTTGGAACTACGCGAACCAATGTCCCAGTCATTAGACTATGCCACAAATGATGTTATTGGATAATAATCAAGTTATGGTACTACCACAAATGAAGAGGAATGACTAGTGTTCTTATGTTGTTTTTTTGTAATTATTTCATTTAAGTGTTGTATCAATGATGTTCTGGAAATAAATAAAGATTGTACTACAGTACTATTTCATTGAGTATTTGAGATTTTATGTTACTAAGAAAAGTGACTCTACAGCGAGTTAAACTTTTTTGGAAATTACATGGTTGAAGGAAATATAAACCTTAATATGATCCTAATATTGAGGTACCGATTTTGTAATAATATATGGTTGATTTGGGTAAATTATATTGGATATTCTTGAATACCTTAAAACTGATTAATGATTTTTTATCGTTGTAGTTTAAAAATTTTTTTATAGAAAGTGTTTATCCAGTATTCTATAAAGAATAAGGTAGCATGAATGTAATCAATAAGGTTTTATGATAATTCAGGATGTTACCATGTTTTAAAATAATACATGGTGAAGGTGTTCACATGTTATTACATGGAAAAAAGGATCTTCATTGTGTTTAACTTCCTTTTAAATTTTGGACTGTGAGTTTGGATATTAGTATTTTGGATAAGTCTAAAGGTTGGAATTGATTAAGTTTGAAAGGTTATTTTTGGATTTCTATACAACACGCAGACTGTGTGACAACTCGTCGCGTCAGACAAAGATGCGGGAATCAAACCCACAACCATAGTGCGATTGGGATTTATCGCTTACCACTGGACTACGTGAAGTCCCTGGATTGTATAATTTAGTTTTTTTAATGGGTTTGATATGTGAATTATACATTCATTATATTTGGAACCCTATACGAATAGAATAAATAGAGTATTTTTGAGTTGTATTATGTTTTTTAGTGAAAGATGAGTTTGTGGTAGAAATTTATTAACGGATAAAACTCTAATTATAAATTAAGTATATCTCCTTATGATATTATCCAATATCATAAATAAATTTCTCAACATTAAGAAAACAAACTTAGAACAAAAATGTTTTCCAAGATGGTACCTTAGATCATCACAAATTTATTGCTTTGGAATTATTGGAATTTTATAGCCATGTTCTCTACCACTCTTCATCAGATATTGGTGGTTATATTTCTCTTCCATATCCATATTTTCTTACATGGAACCCTAGTATGGGTTATTTTCAGTAACCTTCATACTTACCACTCTTTATTTTAAATAGAGGCCTCATTAGTCCATTTTTCTATGTGGGATTTCAACTAAGATATTTAAAAATGTCAACCCCAAGTTTCCAATATAGAGCATAAATTGTGAGAACGCAATTTATTGATGGAGGGGAGAATGTAACACCTCAAGCTTCCATGGTACGCTTCTCTTTAAATAATACAATAGCGTGGGTTGAATGCAACTTCAAGTTTTAACACACACCACAACCAATCAAACTAGCCATTATGAATAGTAATACCCACTTTTTGAAATTTTATAAATTTTATCTTTCAAAATGGACTTCATTTTTTGATTTGGAATATCAAAATTTTCTTAGGGTGAATTTTTTGTAGTTTTCTGATAACATTCATATTTTGATCAATAGTGAAAATTACTAAATTTTAATTAAAAACAACTTTTTTAATCAAAATAATTAATAGTGATAAATTATGAATTTGAGTGCTTTAAAATTATATTTAGAATATATTTTTACAATTTAATTCAATTTTGGTCATTGGACATAATTTCACATTTAAACCGCACATAAACAAGTGTCAATCTTTTGATAGTTATTGTTTCTTAAAAACACGCTTTTTGTTTTGACAGTGGGAATTAATTTTAAATTAATAAATTAAAATTATATGTTTTGAATTTATTAAAATATACCACATTATTTAATTCGGAATACCAAATTATCTTAGGGTAAATTTTTGGTATTTTTTTGAAAACTTTTAATTTTTGATGAATAGTGAAAAACACTGAGTTATAGTTTAAAACCAAATTTTTATTTAAATAATTAGTTATTTTATTTAAATTTTTTAATTTCAAAATAGATAAATAATATCTATATAAGTTCAATTTAATTCATTGGAGTCGGTTTATAATAATTTTAGATATATAAAAATTTTATTGAACTTTTCACCGTCTTTTACCCACCTCCTAGGAGCTTTTGAAAATTCACATAAAACATAATTTTACCACTTCTGTGAGCTGAATATCGAAAATCCGAGACACACAGTTAATATCAAGGAGTAAAATGTGGTTCAATGAGATGAAAATAATTTTTGGTGAATAGTAACTTTTTACTTTTATTTACCACGGTTAAAAGTAAATAGGATAATTATGGGTAAAAATGATATTAATATTACCCTCTCATTTGTCCTAATTCTATTGAACAAGTTTATCTATACCAAATACAACCTTAGGAATAAAATATTATCATTTAGGTCGACTTGGATTTGATTAGGACATTTATTATTATTTAATTCAAAGAAGAGTTAAAAGAGTTAAAATCAAAGTTTAATAACTAAAACATTTTTAATATAGGGTTTTCCATAAGATAAATTCTATTATAAATATTCATTAGAAATCTAAAACGATTTCATACATCATGGTATTTTATTCATAATTTTTAGACATTATATAAATAAATATATTTATGACACAATGATTATGTAGTAATTACCTTATTCATGAAAGAACCAAATAAATTGTATTATAAATATTAAAATAAATATAATTTCAATGTTTTTATGACTTCCACGAATTTTTAGGTGAATATGACATGTTATTATTGAGTCAATGTATTTTTTTTGAATTAATCATGTTGTTATTATTTAAGAAAAACAAATACCAAATAGTGTCAAAATTGGCATAAAATAGTTTTTGAAACAAATATTATATTATTAATTAATATAATGGTCCTAAAAATTTAAGGTTTGTCCAAAAGATTTATATAATAATATATAAGACATTAATTAACCAATTGGGGTTCTATTGGCTGTATATAGTAAGTTTATTAACCATATATTGTAAGAATACAAGAAGACACGGTAAAAGTTAAATTATTTAACTTAGAGTAAAATCTAAATGATAAGGTTAAAATGGTAACCTAAACTTGTCTAAAACCTATTGGTTGGGTTTTTTAGACCTATAACCACCTTATAATTTAAATAATCATCTTTGGAGCCATTAAAAACCGAATATTAATTTAGTATAAAATAATATTTTAAGTTTTTTCTAAGGTGCCCCTCACCCCTCTTATAAAAGGGAACTCCCTCTTCTCTCTAATTCACACCTTCTAAGCCATTTGGATCGGCCCAACCCTGCGCAAATACCCTCTAAAATATCCTCCCTTAATCCTAGAGGCCTTATTTTGATCAGAAAGCAAACCTAAGGAGCCCTTTTGATCAAATCAAAATGAAGAACCCGAAGAAAAGGTAATGATTTCACTACCCTCTTTCAAGTTCCTTTCTTCTTCCACTTCCTTTTTCTTTGTTGTTTCCATTATAAAATAATAACTCCAATATATTATATATAATTTGATGTTATTATAATTATGTTACAACCAAATACATTATTCTATCCACCCTTTTAATGACACGTCAATATACGTGCGTACGTACGGCTTACCGTCTCCATAAACGGTGTTTTCCATTTCATATATACGTCTATTATAAATTTTTATATTCCTAATATATATGATAAATAAATCATTTTTTATATTCTAGAAGTATTTAAATCATTATCTAAGTGATAAAATCAAGAGTAACATGATAAAAAATGTACGATAAAGAAAGCGATTATTACCCGAAATATTAATATAACATAGAAATTATTATTAAATGGGTAGTATAAAGTCGTAAATGAATAATGTATGATATCATAAATATTAATTTGGTTTGGGTATAATTTTATAACATACTATAGTCTTAATAAAGGAGGATAAACATACTCTTGACTAAAGGAAAGGGCAAGGTAAGGGGTTTTCATCTCACTCCTTATTCCCGTGAGATTCATGCCATATTGACACTATTACCTGTTGTGTGGTGTATGTACTGCCCATAATTGTACTCATTGTATAATACACTTCAATTTATGAGTATTTACATATTCATTATATGATACTTCATTCATGGGGTGTATGTTTCGTAATTTACCAAATTGGTAAGGGTTTATTACACAATCTCTTCATTATCTGAGGTTGTTTATACATAATTATCTACTAGGACCTCTTTATCATCCACATCCTTGTTTCTTAAAAATGTATTTCAAAAAATTATTACTATTTTACATAATATGGGTTAATGTCATTTATTCCCTTGTTTGACTTTTTATAAGAAGTTTATAAATTAATCTTTTCGTCGTTTTCCAAACAAGGTCCTTTTTAACCATTTCGACAGAATTAAGGTAAGAATGTATTTTTTTTAACTTATACGGCAGGTGCGGCTATTTTCCACCATTATAAAATATTTTAAGCTTCCCTTACAAGATTATAAGAATATTTTCAAATTAAATGTTTTCTTTTATAATTATGTGACTTTTAAATGATTTCCAAAAAGGGTTATTTCTCTCAAATAGTATTAATTTCATCTATGTCAATATCCTTTGATAAATTTTACACTTGTTTGAAGTTGATTTATTATGATGCAAATATTTCATATTTTATTTAAGGTTTTGTGATATGTTTGACTATGAATGAGTTATTTTTATGCCATTAATGGTTTATGATTAATGTTTTGGAATTTCGTATGCTAGTTTTAATATGAATTTTTATGTTATATTTCATCCTCTTCTTAAGATTAATGTTTTGGACTAGTATGTTCCGGGTTGGAGACCGGAAAAAGTAATCCCTCTGGGTTGGGGTCCGGTTACAGCAAACCCTCTGGGTTGGTGTCTGGTTATTAGAGGCACTCCAGGTTGGTGTACGGTTATTAGAGGCACTCAAGGTTGGTGTTCAGTTATTAGAGGCACTCCGGGTTGGAGTCCAGTTACAGAGGCTCTCAGGGATGGAGTCCAGTTACAGAGGCTCTCTGGGTTGGGTTCCAGTTACAGTTATCCCTTAGGTCTTGGCACGAGGCCTTGACACAGAAATTAAAGCTCGGCATTATGCATTCCATCATTACGAAAGTGGTTATTGATATTGCATGTGATTATTCAACTAGTAGAATATCCATGTGAATAAGTAAATGGAATTATTTAATTTTATCTTTTCCATATTATGCTGAAGTTCAAGTTTAAAAGGCTTTTGTTTTATTTATACATTGCCTTAAATCTTTATGCTTATTTATAAAAGTTTATGCTATATTGGTATCCTTACTGAGCATCTGAGCTCACCCCTTTCTGTGTTTTATTTTTCCCAGGATTCCAAGAAGTGTATTGTGATTGATATGTAGAGTTAAGCCAAGGGAATAATAGAATTCATAAAGGATTATTTATGTTGCTTTTTATGTTATAAAGTGTAATGTATCATTCATGTATGTAATATATTTTCCAAGACTGCTAAATTGATCAGTCCTTCAGGACTTTATTCCTTGTAATCATGAAAATGTATTAAAATAATGCACCGACTCTGGGTAACTGGGGTCGGGGTGTTACAATAATTATGAGGAAATGTTCAAAATTGTAGAAAATTAAGATTTATATATATATATATAATATATAAGACACTAAACCTTTTAGTCATTGGGTTATGTGGTTGTTTGGTGATGTATTATTAAAATCATGAGATTGATATTATATTTAAGTCATATTTAGCATGGGTTTCTTTATTTCAATATTTTAGAAGTGACATAAGTTATGAGATTAAGTATAAAAAAGAATATCATATAAAAATTCATGATGGGATTTAAAATTCTTGTTCGGCATTGGTGAGTTTCCTAAGGAGTGTATTTATACTCAGAAAAATAAGGTCTATGGATATTTTTAAGGTTCTTAGAAGCTTATATAGGTGTTGTGAGGTTAACAAAATCCAAAAAATTGAAATTTAAAGATTTTACCTTGTTTATGAAGAGATATTCTAGAAATTCATCACAAGGTACACAGTTCATAATCTAATTCTAAGGAATTGTGGGTTTAAGAAAAATATAGAAAGGGAAAAAATATTTTTTATTAGGAAACAACCATCCATTTAAATTTTTATAGTTGTTGCTCAACTAGTTATTTCAGAAGAAGTTGTTCAATTTTTTCGACTATTACGTGATCTTATAAATAAAATATATCAGGAAATTACAACTCTGAATGGAGGATAAAAACGTAATTAAATTGTTAATAATACTAATTTGTCTAAAATTATAGACTATTTTGGATATATCATTAAAAAATTATTTACGGCTTTGCTATATTACCTTAAGAAGGGACTAATTACCTAATATGACATGTTTTTAAGGGATTTTTTTAAACTTAGAGTTAGAAGATGTGTTGAATATAATCCTCCACTATGATTTGGTTAGAGCACGGAAAATATTTCATATAATTTTCCTCCTCTATTATCCATTCAAGATGAATCTACAACAATAGTGGAATCTATTCAAAAGGAAAAAACTATTGATCTAAAAACACCTTTTATGTATTCAAATTTCTATTATATGTTGATGAAATGTTTTAATAATCGGAGAGTAAACAAGCTACATGAAAACATTATGTAAGTGATGATGAGTACTATTAAAGATACCAATGTCCTTGAAGCATTTGGATCTAAACCATATCCATATATACCTAAATTTGGAAACTTTAAACTTAGCCCTACCAATCCTAAACCCAAATGTCCACCAAATCCAAGATATTTATATCCTTGTATTTTTGGTAGTTTTATCATATTTCATAACCAAATTTTGATTTTAATGAATCATTGGTATTACTTATGAAATAAAATTCAGTGTTGTTATTTTCTTTTACATTATATTTTTTATTTCAATTTCTTTATTATTTAACTACATGTATTATTGATTTATACATTTCTATTCTTGATTGTTTAATTCTGACCCCCAACTAATAATAATAATTATTAAATAATTCTTATAGTTCAACATTTCATTATACTAAACCAAAAAAAATTATCCACTAATTTTTAATTTCTTTTTTATATCATAAAAGGGGGGAATATTATGAGGAACCAAAAAAATCTAATGAAAAATTATCTATATGTTAACCCAAAAGGGTATAAGGTAAATATAAAAACACATTTTTTTAAACCCATTATAGATTATTTTTAATTTGATTATATTTTTCAATAAAATATTATATTTACATGTTAATGGATTTTTTACCATAAAAAAGGGTTAGATTATTGGACACACTAATGTTATTCAAACATATCCAATTATATTTAAAGTATTAATGCTCACAATATCAATATTTTTTTACTAATGAGCATATATTAATATATTTTTAGGATACTATTTATTTTTTGTTAAGTTTTTTATTTATTGGAATTATTTATTTCACAGTGTTTCTATTATGGTTAAATATTTTTTTCTAATTCAGAAGTTATATGTTTTGTATTAAAACATAAAAAGTACTTAATAAAGTCATAAAAAATTACAGTTTTTAAAATTTTCATTAAGTTTGGAAGTCATATTCTCATTAGAGTAAAAATATTTTGGGGATTAGTAAGTCCTAATAAATATCATTTAATGTTTTACAAAGTGATTAAGGGCCTATGAAATTCTATTTTAAGACTTAATAAAATAATTTAAGTCCTAAAAAATTCAAAGAAGCCTTATGAAAATCATTAAATTCATCTGAAATCGATGAAGTACTATAAAATTAGAGTAATTTATAAGAAAATGTTTAATCCCTATGAAAATCATGAATTATTACTAGAGTTTATGATTTATCATGATCTAAGACTAAACTTTTCCTAATATATATAAATATGCATATTTGAAATCTGACCTTCTGAAGGGATTCAGTCATTTCTATTTTTATAAAAATAACCCCTCATGAATTATTTTCATTATAATTGAATTACATTGGACTTACGTTAACCAAGTAAAAAAATTGAAATAATAAAACCTACACTAATATTAAAATATCTATAGATTTAATGGAAAAAGATACTGAAACATTTTGTAATTATTTTCAATTATTTAAATATATTATATAATCACATGCTCATTAGTTTAAAAGAGAAAAATGACAACCTATAGATTTTTTAAGAAAATTTTATTAAAAATATTATGATTTTTAAGATGAAGCCATGTATGAAAAATAATTTCATTTACACTTATGACCATAATATTTATATTCTTCCTATACACTAAAGTGAAAATTTTGTTATCAATAATGAAGAATAACCTACCTCCTACTATGTGTACTAGATTTACTCTATTTCAGTTTGAATAACATTTTATAGATACACTTTGAAGACATATCCTTATCTCGAGAATTTTTGTTCATTTACTATCTATTGTTTCTAATCAAGAAATGAAAATAAAATGGTAATATTTTCTAATATATTTTTTTATTATAGTTATTACTCCCTTTTATATGTTTGTGATTATTGGGATTTATCCTTTTATAGTGAAATCCTAGTAAAATATCTAGGAACATGCTACAAAAATTTTAACTACTTTCACTAAGCTGTTGAGGTCCCTAAGAAAATGACATGATTAGAAAAAGTAACCAATATAATATTTAGAATTGGTTTAGTGAAATATGAGAGGTTTTTAGATCCCCAAACCACTATAAAATTTTCATGTTTTTATATATTTACTTTCATTTATTTTCCCCTTCATTATTTTTATAAGATGATTAAATAGACTTGAGAAGTTTTAAAGAGGAGGTTTTTATTTAAGGGAAATCTAATTAAACCAATTCACCATCATCTTGAGATATTCTATAATTCCTCTAGTATGACATTTAAGAAGTTATATTTCAATAAATACTTTCCTTAAAAACTTTTCACTAAGACGGAGAGATAATTCCTAGTTATGAAACAAAATTCATATGAATCCATTGGTACTTATGAATAAAACATAACAATACATATAAGGTGGGATTTTTGTTTTATTATTGATTCTGAAAGAATAATTTATCATTTATTTTGTGGATTAAAACCAAGTCTCTAAAATTAATTATCTATAAAGGGATTTGGAAGCAATGAATATATTTTTTTATGTTACCTAAAAGAAGAAATCAAAATTTAGGACTCCCATCATTCATATAGTATATAGGGAAAGAAGTGGAAAATGGAGTCTCATGGAAACTATATTAATAAAAACTATAGAAGAAATAATATTGAATTTATTTTATCTAAAAACTTTGGGAATAATTATGGGTGGAATTTCAACAAAGTTATAATAAAATTATTGAAGTGTGGAAGAGAATTACATCTTTCTTAGGCATGCCGAATTGATATAAAGTGGATAATCAGTGAAGTGGATGTGAGGAAACCTTATCCTAATACACCACACACACTTCAATTATTATATTGTAAGGAATTTTAACACTTTGAAAACTATTATAATAATCTAAGAGTTAATGATGATTATTGACATAAAAAACCTGTAAATACAAAGGAGAAAGCGAAATCCTATAAAATCAAAACTATAGAAGTTTTCATAAAGAAAGAAGTGGTAAAATATATACTCATATTAAACTAAATAATTTCAAATTTATTAATTTATTCTAGTTCTACTCACACATTTACATCTTAAACGTTTTCTAAGATCATAAAATCAACACCCCAACTACTAGATATTAAAAAATTATTGAAAACTCACATTGGTGTAATGATTGAATGCCAATTCTAAAACTGTTCTATAATTTGAATTTGTGGGAATTTGATTATAAAAATCTTTTTATTCCCCATTTACTGTAATTTGATATTATTATTTTTGGTATGAATTGGATTATTCAACATATATCCCATATCAATTTATTGTATTTGGAAATTACATATCATATTCCAAAATAACCCAATATCATCTATCAATGCTAGAATGACTATAAAGTCCCAATGGAAGTTACTTTCCTTATATGGGACTTGTTAACCTAAAATGAGGGATATATAACTCAAATTATTGAGAATAAACTCAATATTGAATAAAAAATTTGTTCAAAAAAATGTCGGCATATGTTTAGAATAGTTTCTTGGTCTTCCCTCATTTCATGAAGCAAATTTTTTCAATAGTAATAATTCATGGTGTTATGCCTATAACATTTACTCCTTATAGAATGAATATGATTAAATTATAGTAATTGAAGAATAAAATACAAGAGAATTTGGATAATGGTTTTATATGTCTGACAGTTTCATCATGAGATAAAAAATTACCATTTTATAAGAATAAATATGGTTAGATATTTCTTTGAATTGATTATCATGAACATACTTATATCATAATCAAGAAAAAGTATCTTATACCCCATAATGAGGACTTTTTTTACCAAATTGGAGGATCTCCATTCTTTTTAAAGTTTGGACATCGATCTGGATATCATGAATTAAGGTTGAAAATGAAGGATATATCCATTACATACTTTAATCAAAGATATGGACACTATGAATTCATAGTGATTCCATATAGACTTATAAATGTACAATCTATCTTCATTGAAATTAAGAATAGTGTTTGTAGATATTACCTCGATCAATTTTTGATAGTATTTATGGATCATATTCTAAAATATTCAAAGATCAAGAAAGGTCATTAATATAATTTTTAGATTATGATGAAGTCTTTTAGAAAGGATAACCTTTATGTGATATTCATGAAGTGTGAATTATGTCTACACAAATTATGATTCTCAGTTCAATTAATCACAAGAGAGGGTATATCTATTGTAAGAATCTGGTTCTTATTCTTGAGGAAAGGGTTTCTTCTTTTCCTTTTCCTTTAAGTGTTTTTGATAAAAAAAGGAAAATGGGGGAAAAATCCCAAAAATTGTGGGTACACACCATGTAATTTTCCACACGTCGTGTACTTTGGCCTTGTGGGATGAGTACATAAGGTGTGTGGGCCTGTCGGCAATGAAGGGTGTAAAAACTGATTACACGCCATGTACTTAGTATATACATGCTATGTAATCAGCCGGTAGGTGAAAATTAAGGTGGTGGGAATAGCCTCCAATAGAACGATATTACATGTTGTGTACTCAGAAATACATTCCATGTGATCAAATTGACAGATGAACAGTGAGGCGGTGGAAAGTAGCTGCCAGAGGAACAGTTAAAAATGAAAAGTACAGGCCATGTACTTGAGAGTACAGGCTGTGTAGTTATGTTTTTTCACTTAAAATAGGCAGTAGCCTCCTCTTTCGAAAGAGGAATCTTAAAACGCTCGAGAGCCGTGGGAGAGAAGGGTCGGACCTTGGAGGATCTCCCGACTGTACACCGGGAATCAGATTCTTTCCTCGTCGATCACGTTGGAACTGCGCGGGTGATTTTTTCTCTATAGGTGAGTCTTTCCATCCAATTATTCCTCTAAGGGAAGTTATTTGGGTTTGAATGAGTATCTTTTTTTATTAGATCTATGTCATTATTAGTTGTTTCGGTAGGCGTTGTTCGCGTGTATTGATCAGGGGAGATCAAGGTAGGCGGTCTTGTGTTTTATTAAAATTTTCGAGTAGAATTTGTGTACTATTATGCCACACGCCCATTTTCAGGGTGCTGTTTAGCTGAGGCTTTGATTGTTTAGATACCTAGAATTTTAAAATTAATCTAATAAATATGTATGAACTGTTTTTTGGGATCATTTCTTGGATCCAGGGCCACCCCGTGGGTGAGTTCCCCCTATTTAGCTCTTTGGATAGGATACCTGAGGGTATGCCATATTTATAACATGTTTTAAGTTTTCTTGAGAGGAACTTATATGAATTTATTATTGTGGATTGGGATTATCCCGGTTACTTGTTTAGCTTGAGGGAAGTGTTTCTTTAGCCTGAGGGCATTGTTCTATTTAGCCTGAGGGAAACGTTTCATATGTCTAAGGATAGTACTTCCATGCCTGAGGGCAATACCTCATGCCTGAGGGAAATATTTTTTATGCCTAAGGGCAATCACCTGAGGGTTTCGATTCTGATTAGCCTAAGGGCAAGGTACTATTTAGCCTGAGGGAAATGTTCACTTGGATATTCATTATGGTGTTTTCTTGTGTTATACCTGCTAAGATAAAGCACATGCTTGGTATTGTTATTACCTTCTATTTCATAGATAGCCTATTATAGTTTTTGTTGTGGCACTGTAAAGGATATTGATGGTCGAGGTTGGGTCTTGGGAACTTATAATTTAATTATATTGAATTTTTAAATAATAATTAAATGGAAATGGAACTAGTAGAGATAGTTACTTTTGAGTAATGCCTAGTTTATTGCATTTTACTATTGCACACTGATGTTGCACATTTTTACTATCAGTTGGACACGGACATTTGGTGGTTGCCTACTGGGATTTATTTCTCACACCCTGTTTGGGTCATGTCTTTGGCCTAAATAGATTATATTGTTTTAGGTGTTGATAAGGGAAAGGGTCCCTATACAGGTACTTAATTGTTGCAGAGGAGTAGAAGAGCATCGGACCAAGCTTAGGCTCACGATGCTGGTGCATTCCTGCACACTGCTTTAGTTTTGTTTGTTGTACTTGTAATTTGTACTATTTTGTATTGATTGTAGTGTATTTTTTTTTTCTTTCTTAGAACTAGTGACATATTGCATCATCATATATGTATGATTGTTGTTTATCTTTTTCTTCAGTATTGTTGTCCTTTCAGCTTGATATTATTTAATACTTCCACTTTTAAGTATGTTTATATTTTTCTATTTCACTACACTTTGAAAAATGAGGGCATTGTTTCCCCACTATCAGACCTAGGCCCTCGCTGCTAGTCAGCAGCCTCTGGTGTTTGGCGAAATGCGCTTGAGGTCATGTGACCAATCGGGTTCAGGGCACCCATTGAGTGGCAACTGGATCCGGTACATTAAAAAGTGGTATCAGATGAGTTTCTTTTCTTTGACTTATAGTTTGGAACCTATAGTCATAGATAGGACAGAATTGGTATTTGGTAATAAGTTGTGCCCGGGAGTAGCTAACCCGTGTACAGGTAAAACTCAATCTACCTCGTTAAATTGCAATTTTTCTGGTTTTTCAATTTTACAGTTGACCTGATTTCCACTATTGGGTGACGAACTTCTAATGTGATTTTTATATTTTTATACTGGGTTCAATTTAGTTCCAACACAATGAGATGAGGGTATTCCATCTAATGCATCATTTAGGCACATGTTAGAATCACATGTCATGCATAGTTTCCATGCCATATAGGTGCATTATAGATTTCATGTTGTTGTGATAGATGTTTTTCTCGAAAATGCATGTTGTTTTGATAGGTACCTAGTTAGAAATACCTACTATTTGATAGGGTATTGGTACATGTTACAGTTGAGTTTATGGATGCTAAACTTTGGTTCCTGAGAAGTATGGGCTCTCTTGGACCTGAATTTAGCAGATAATGATCCAACCTTTTGTTTTTTTTTTGCACTATAATGTGAATGTTTGGGTGTTAAAATTTGATTTTCGGGGAGTATGGGCCCCCAAATATCCGAATTTGGTATACTGGTGCTTCAAATTAAAGAAAAAGGGGCTCCAAAGTAGTTTCTGAGGTGTACTGTCTGGAAACCCAGACAACACAGCATGTGGTTCTATGAACACACACCATGTACAATTCTGTTTGGAAAGAAATAAAAAAAATTAAGTACACGTCGTGTACCATAAGTACATGTCGTGTAGTCTCTAACCATGTCATAGGTCGTGTGGGCAGAGACACGGGATAGGGAATGTCTTGCGGGAACACACCGTGTACACTTTGAACACGCCGTGTAGTGTTGACACTATGTTCACCCATGTGACTGAAAACACGGATAAAGTAACCTTAAGATAAACACACCATGTCTACCTTGAACACGCCATGTAGTCTGACCTAGTTACCAGGTCGTGTCACTAACAACACGGGTCAGAGTTATCCTTCTAGTACACACAGTGTCCATTTGGAACACGTTGTGTAGTGTTAGTCGAGTAGCCGGTCGTGTCACTAACAACACGGGTCGGTTGGGACTTCTTAATAAATGTTGTGTCCATCTGGAACACGCCGTGTAGTGTAACCTAGGTACACAGGCCGTGTCACTAACAACATGGGCCAGTGAAAGCTTTACTAGTACACATTGTGTACCTGTGGGATAGGCCATGTAGTTTTGACCAGGTAAAGACCGTGTGGATTTGGTCATGTGGCCAGGGAAACAAAGTGGTGTACATGCTATGTTCGGGTGTAACACGCCATGTATTTAGGGTTGAGACACGCCCAGACCAGCATCAGAACACGACCATGTAAGGGCTTAAGGGTTCACGTCGTGTGGACTTTATACACGTCGTTTAGTCTCTTTTTTCCAATTCTTGTGATTTTCTTTCCCTTTTTGCGTGGTCACTTTTAAACTGACAAAAGAACCTCAACAGTAAATTAAAATAAGGCATGGGTTTGACCTTATAGAGTCATGCTGTCGAGACGAACATGATTTGTTCACCCAGAGAGTGGCGACGATTATACTCCAGAGATGGTAGGCCATGGGCTACTAGTGGATCCTCCAACAATTCTAGATGCAGTGTCAGCAGTTATACCAGACGTAGGTGCGGATTCACAGTTCTGTGAAGGCTTCATGTGGTTTATAAAGACCTTCTAGGTAGCACTGCTAGTTGCCACATCTATGGCAAAGCTGACACATATATTCTAGCAGCAGCATCTGCCTACGTTATTAAAGGATGGTGGACCACAGGCTGCAGAGTCCTAGAAGGGTTCTATGCAAACGAATTTCGAGCATCTGGAGATGCCTCTTAGGAGGAGGTTCAAGATCACTACTTACATGTTGTGTGATTCCTCCAAGAGATGGTGGGATGTTACCACCTAGACCGAGCATCACCGAGACATGGCGTGGAATGATTTCCAGGCATTCTTCTATTAATTTTTCTTTCCAGAGACGCTGAGGTAAGATCGAGATTGAGAGTTCATGAATCTGTTGTAGGGAGCCATGTTAGTGATATACTATTCTTTCCACTTCATCGAGCTATAGAGTTTTTCATCTATTATGGTGGGTGACAAGATTTTGAGGGATAAACGCTTTGAGGATGGTCTTAGATACGACATCTGAGCACTGGTAAATGTTTTCATGTTGCCTAAAGTACATGCTATTTTGAACTAGGTGTTGATTACTGAGTGGAACCTGTGGGAAGATAGTGGTGCGAACCCGGGCAGTTCGGCACTAGTTTCTGGTACTATTTCTATTGGCAAGAGGAAGAGGCATATGGATTTCTCTCATGGTGGCAGTACTAGCCAGAGGAATTCTTCAGGTGGCCTGGTAGTGTGCTACCATTATGGTAAAGAGGGGAACAATAGACCTCAGTGTCCACGTGACCTAGTGGAGTGCCGAGCTTGCGGCAGGATGGGTCATCTTCAGCATTTTGTTGGGCATTTCCACCAGTGACTAGTGAGAGGGGTTCTATGCAGACTTCGCGTTAAGGATCAGGGCCAGCAGATTCTTACCAGTCAGGGAATTAGAATGTGTCAGGACGTTCAGGCCGAGGTGGTGGTCATGGTCGTGGTAACCAGACACCAGGGCGGGTCAGTTTAGGGTAGCTAGGCTGTGTCTTAGGGCCATAGTACTACTCTGGAATATGCAATGCAATAGACTCAACTGGAGTATGATCCTAGACCTTCCACTGTCAGAGGTACTATTCTAGTTACTTCTATTTTATCTTCATTATTTTTCGATAATGGTGCTACACATATTTTTATATCTGTGCCCATTGTGGAGAGCCTTGGGCTCTATGTTTCTTCTTCTTCTTATATCATGATTCTAGACACTCCACTGGGAATTAGAGTGACTGGTGTGCGTCAGTGCAAGGATTTCCCCCTTGAGGTTGGTGGGTGTAACTTCCTTTGGGACCTCTATGTCTTAGAGATGACGAACTATGATGTCATTCTCAGGATGGACTGATTGGTACCCTTTCGAGTCTTTATAGTTTTTTATCATCACAGGGTGAGTTTCACGTCACCATAGGGTAGAGAGTTTCTATGCAAGGGCGAATGGGATGTCCAGGAGAGCCGAGCTGGACCTGAGCATCTTGGGCGAGGTGGAGTGACAGCCCAGATTGCAATTTTATATCTGGATGACTAGGGAACATCTCATAAGGATTTCCCTCCAGTGGTTGATCATTTCAAGATTGTCTTCCCGGACGACTTTTTAGGTCTACCTCCAGAGTGAGAGGTGGAATTCTCTATTGAGCTTGTGCCAGGAGCGGCACTGGTGTCCATTCCTCCTTATAGGATGGCTACACCAGAGTTACAAGAGCTCAAGAATCAGTTAGAAGAGTTACAAGAAAAGGTTTTTATCTGACCTAGTACTTCTCCTTGGGGTTTTTCTGTCTTTTTTTTCTAAGAAGACAGATGGTACTATCAGACTCTATGTGGATTATCATAAGTTGAACCAGATGACGGTTAAGAATCGATATCCCTTACCGTGGATTGATGATCTTTTTGATCTACCTCGAGGAGAACGAGTGTTCTCAAATACTAATTTAAGATCCAGATATCACCAATTTAATGTTAGACCATCAGACATACTGCTTACAGCCTTTTGGAGTATATATGGTCTATACAAGTACTTAGTCATGTCGTTCTAACTCACGAACGCGCCAGCAGTTTTCATGGACCTAATGAATCGTGTGTTCCACCCTTATCTAGATTCTTTTGTGGTAGTCTTCATGGATGATATCTTGGTGTACTCTCACACTTGACACGACCATGCCACCCATCTTAAGATCATGCTGAGTACACTGAGAGAGCATCAGTTATATGTTAATCTCTCAAAGTGCCACTTTTGGATGGACCAGATTCATTTCCTGGGTCATATTATCTCAGAGGCAGGAGTTATAGTAGACCTAGAGAAAGTGGGAGCAGTAGTTTCCTGGGATAATCCAAAGAACGTGTTTGAGATACAGAGTTTCTTGGGTGCGAAGTTGTTCATGTGTTACAACCGACTAGGACTTCTCCTACTTATCAGTGTCGTTGAAAAGTTTGACTAAGAAGGGTGAGAAGTTATTTTTTTCATAAGCTTGTGAGATAGGCTTTCAGAAGCTAAAGGGAAGGTTGACATCAGCACCAATCCTGATACTTCCAGAGCAAGGGAAGATCTATACCGTTTACTGTGATGCATCAGGTATTGGGTTGGGAGTAGTGTTGATGCAGGGTGATCGAGTAGTTGCGTACGGGTCTCGGCAGTTGAGGCCACATGAGAGGAATTACCTGACACATGATCTCTAGTTCGCTGCAGTTGTTCATGTGTTACGTTGTTGGAGACATTATCTCTTGGGAGAACATTTTTTGGTGTTTAGGGACCACCAAAGTCTTAAATACATCTTTACCTAGCATGACTTGAATTTGAGACAACGAAGGTGGGTTGAATACCTTCAGTCCTTCGACTTTGAGCTTGCCTATACACCTGGTAAGGGTAATGCAGTAGCTGATTCATTGAGTAGGAGGACTCAGATACAGGCAGTGCAGGAGGCCAGTGGTGAGTTGCAGCTTATGGATTTGTTCTCGGGGATGCATTTGGAGGTGCATGATGGTCAGGGAAAAACCTATCTTTCATCTTTAGTTGTGACTTCTACCCTCCTGGATAGACTGTGGATGAGATAACTATAATATTTAGAAGGCCTAGTTCTACGGGAGTCGGTGGAAAGTGAGGACCCTCATCCTGGTTGGATGATAATCGATGATGAGGTACTTCATATCCATGGAGGAGTGTGGGTTCTAGGGGATATACACGAGGAGTTGATGCAGGAATTTCATGCTTCAGCTTGGGAAGTGCATCCTAGGGTTACCAAAATGTACCATGACTTGAGACGTTAGTATTGGTGGTCGGGTATGAAGAGAGAGGTATTTGGTTTTGTTATGAGATGATCAACCTGTCAGTAGGTGTAGGTGGAGTATCAGAGGCCAGCTGGACTATTACAACAATTACCCATTCCAGAGTGGAAATGGGATGATTTCGTGATGGGCTTCGTGACTGGGTTGTCGAGTTCACCTCGAGGCAATGATGTCATGTGGGTTGTTGTAGACAGACTTATGAAGGTAGTTCACTTTTTGCTGATCAAGGAGACCTTCGGTGTTGACGAGCTCAGGAATTTTTATATCTGAGAGGTAGTACGTCTTCATGGGGTCCCTCATTTTATCATTTTAGATTGTGATGCCCATTTTACATCTCGTTTCTGGTATAGTTTTCAAAGGGAACTGGGTACACAGGTGCTTCCTAGAAAATCTTACCACCCTTAGACCGATGGTCAGTCAAAGAATATGATACAGGTGCTAGAGTACATGATGTGTGCATGCGTTCTAGACTTTGGGGGATCTTGGGAGAAGCACATACCCCTAGTTAAGTTTTTCTATAAAAATAGTTTTCAGGAAACTATTGAGATGGAACCTTACGAGGCTTTATATGGTAGTCCATTCCAATCACCAATGTGCTTGTTGGAGGCAAGTGAGGTAGCTTTACAGGGACCATGTCTTCTGTTGGAGACTTCAGAGCAGGTCCAGTTGATTCAGAAGTGGATGGCTACTGCACAATCTTGTCAGAAATATTATGATGATCACCGCAGATGACCCTTGGAGTTCATGGTCGGGGATTAGGTTTTCTTGCATGTTTCACTGAGGTTGGGGCACAGGTGGATCAGGAGATAGGGTAAACTTTCACCAAGGTATGTAGGGCCGTTTGAGATTCTGGAGAGAGTCGGGCCAGTTTCCTATCAGTTGCAGTTACCACAGAGGTATCCATTCATGTCGTCTTCTACATATCTCAACTGCATTGTTATCACTCAAACACGTCTCATGTTTTTCAGCCTGAGGAGGTTGAACTTTAGGTAGATGCATCCCTTGAGAAGTATCCAATTCCTATTATTGAAAGGAGAATGAAGGTTCTCTGAGGCCGGTCAGTTCCTCTCGTACGGGTGCTATGGTAGAATGGTCGAGTGGAGGACAAAACCTGGGAGCGGGAGACCAACATACGTGCTCAGTGGCCAGAATTTTTCACAGCTTTTTCTTCACCACCCTTGGAAGGGAAATTCAGGGAAAATTTTCTTTAAAGAAGAAGTTTGTAAGAACCTGGTTCTTATTCTTTATGTATGGGTTTCTTCTTTTTCTTTTCCTTCAATTGTTTTTGAGAAAATAAGGAAAATAGGTGAAAATCCAAAAATTTGTGGGTACACACCATGTACTTTTCCTCACGTCGTGTAGTTTGGCCATGTGGGATGAGTACACAGGGTGTGTAGGCCTATCGGTGATGAAGGGTGTAAAAACAGGCTACACATCATGTACTTAGTATATACACTCTGTGTAATTAGTCGGCAGGTGAACAATAAGGTGGTGGTAGTATCTGCCAGTGGAATGATATTACATGCCGTGTACTCATAAATATATGTCATGCAATCATGTTGATGGGTGAACAATGAGATGGTGGAAAGTAGCCACCAGAGGAACAGTTAAAAATGAAAATTAAACACCGTGTACTTGAGAGTACATGCTGTGTAGTTATGTTTTTTCACTTAAAAAAGTCAGTAGCCTCCTCTTTCAACAGTGGAAGCTTAGAACACCTGAGAGATGCAGGAGATAAGGGTCAGACCTTGGAGGAGCTCCCAACCATACACTGAGAATCAGATTCTTCCGTCGTCGATCACGTTGGAACCGCGCGGGTGAGTTATTACCTCTCTGTGAGTCTTTTCTGCCAATTCTTCCTCTAAGGGAAGTTATTTGGGTTTGAATTAGTTTTTTTTATTAGATCTATATCATCCTTGGTCGTTTTGGGAGGCTTCATTCGTGTGTATCGATCAGGGGAGATCGAGGTAGGTGGTCTTGTGTTTTATTACAACAGTCGAGTAGAATTTTTGTACCATTGTGCCACGTGCCCATGATTGGGGTGTTGTTTAGCTGAGGCTTTAACTATTTGGATACCTAGAATTGTGAAGGTAATCTAATAAATTTGTATGAATTGCTATTTGGGATCATTTCTTGGATTTAGGGCCACCTCGTTGGTGTGTTCCCCTTGTTTAGCCGTTTAGACAGGATACCCGAGGGTATGCCATATCTATACCATGTTTTAAATTTTCATGAGAGGAACTTATATGAATTGCTTATTGTGCATTGGGCTCATACCGGTTACTTGTTTAGCCTTAGGGTAGTGTTTATTTAGCCTAAGGGCATTGTTCTATTTAGCCCAAGGGCAATGTTTCATATGTCTGAGGATAGTACTTTTTTGCCTGAGGGAAATACCTCGTGCCTGAGGGAAATATTCATTATGCATGAGGTAAATCACCTGAGGGTTTCGATTATGATTAGCCTAAGGGCAAGGTACTATTTAGCGTGAGGGAAATGTTCACTTGGATATTCACTGTGGTGTTTTCTTGTATTATACCTGCCAAGATAAAGCACAGGTGTGGTATTGTTATTACCTTCTATTTGTTAGATAACATGTTGTAGTTTTTTTGTGGCACTTTATAGGAGATTGTTGGCCGAGGCCAGGTCTCGGGAACTTATAACTAAATTATATTTAATTGTTAAATAATAATTAAATGGAAATGTAACTAGTAGAGATAGTTACTTTTGAGTACTGCCTAGTTTACTATATTTTACTATTGTACAGTATTGTTGCACATTTTTACTGTCAGTTGGGAATAGACCTTTGGTGGTTTCCTATTGGGATTTATTTCTCACACCTTGTTTGGGTCATGTCTTGGGCCCAAAAAGATTATATTGTTGTAGTTTTTGATAAGGGAAAGGGTCCCTATAGAGGTAATTGATTGTTACATACGAGTATGAGAGCATGAGACCGAGCTTAGGCTTGCGATGCTGTTGTGTTCCTGTTCACTGCTTTGGTTTTTTTATTATACTTGTACTTTTGTACTGTTTTGTATTGATTGTAGTGTATTCTATTTTGGATACTTTCTTAGAACTAGTGACAAGTTACATCATCATATATGTATGTCTTTTGGTTATCATTTTCTTCAGTATCATTGTCCTTTCAGATTTGTATTGTTGACTTCTTCCACTTTTGAGTATGTTTATATTATTCCGTTGTGTTACTCTTTGACAAATGAGGGCATAGTTTCCCCACTATCAGACCTATTCCCTCACTGTTAGTCGGTAACCTCTAGCATTTGGGGAAATACGCTTGAGTTCTTATAAACAACCGAGTTTGGGGCACCTTATGAGTGGAACCCTGATCTGGGACATTAAATCTATGGATCTTTTAATGATATAGATAATTAAATAATGTAATATACTAATCATTGTATTTAAGATCCATTGTTTTATTAGATTGGATGGATACTGTTGATGATTTTAGTGAAATTTATCATGATTATTAAATTTATTTACTAAGTTAACTAAGAAGGGAGTTAAGTTCTAATGGACTGGTTACTGGATAGAAAACCTCAAGGAGATAAAGAGAAGGTTTTTAAGTGAACCTATAATCACACTATACTACAAAAAAAAGATGTGTTTATAATATATAATGATATATCAAAGAAGTGATTAATATGTTTCCTATGGAAAGAATACATAGTAGTATCACATGCCTCATATAAATTAAAGGTCCATGAGAACAATTACCCTATGTTTAATTATGGAGCTAAAAATGATAATATTTTCATTAATGATAGGGAGGAGTTATCATTATGGTGAAAGTGCTATATACTGATTAAAATAGCTTAAAATATATATTAGCATAAAATCCATCAAATGTGTTCCAAAGGAAATGGGTGGAGTTGATTAAGGACTATAATTTCTCAATACATTAATAAAATTGTGAGGTAAACATGGTGGAAAATTCTCTAAGTACATATGATCACGCTAAATTATCCACAATGAAGATTTAAATAGACCCAATAATCAAGTATCTTTAAAGGATAGTTATTGAAATCAATGGTTAAGGGGGGAAATATTATCTTTCCAAAGTGATTTCTCAACCATCCATACATTTAAAGATCAATGAGGTTGAAAAAGTATATATAGAGATACATAAGAAGGTAGGGAATATTTAATAATTCAAACTTCATAATTATGGAATTATAGGATTTAGGAAATAAATATTCACCTCAAAATAGAAAATTTGAATGAGATGATGGATGATGAAATAACTCATCATTCACCATCTATAATGGAATCACAAAGATTTATTAATTTACCAAGAATCATTTCAACTAAGAAAACAACAAGAGGTACATTAAAAAATACATATCTTTATGATTGGTGTTCCAGTATGTAAAGGAAGAATGAACAATATAAGGGGGTTATGAAACCATTAAATATACCTCTATGGAAGAGAGAGAACATCACCATGGATTTTATTATAGGTATTATTTATACTTTTAAATTATATGATGCCATTTTGGATTTAGATGTTCCCTTTATGAAGTTGTTACATTTCATTTCTATTTGAAAATTATTTCTCTCTTGACCAAATTTCTATGATATACATAAAATAAGTGGTAAGGCTTCATGCAGTACCACTTTTCATTATATCATATTGTGATTTTCGGTTTACCTCAATGTTATAAATAAATGATCAATAATAATTGATTAATTTTTTTAAATTTAGTACTTATTATGGTCATTATAACAATGTCTAATCATAAAATACCATTTAAACTCCTAAAGATATGTTGAGATCTTGTTTAACAGATTTTAGAGGAATTTCAGATCAATAACTTCATAAAGAATAGTTATTATGTAAAAATAGGTTTCATTATATCATTAAAATGGTACAATATAGGGATATATAAGGGAAGAGGTGTAAAAATGTTACTTATTAGGGTATATTTTTGGAAAATAGGCTCATCTAATAGTATCTTGATAGAAAGTTTTACAAAATATTTAAACCATTCAATAATATATTAAAATTGCACAAAGTAAACATAAGATCTATATTGATAATCATCAATTAGATTTTGAGTTTGAATGTAACATGTATGGTATTTATTTAAATATCACTATAGAAGAAGTTCATCTAATTATATAGGATGGAAAATATAGTCCCCATATATAATAGCCCTTTTGAAATCCTTGATCAAGTGGGGATGATAACTTATCATCTTTCACTTCCAATGAACCTCTCTTAAGTGAATATTGTGTTTCACATACCACTTTTTAGGAATTAAATACATGTTCCATAACATGTATTTAATTCAAAGGTTTTATAGCTATCACATGATCTCTCCAATAAGGAAAAATTGATTAAATTCTTGGATCGTACAGATAACATATTATGAAACAAGACCACTCACATGGTCACTCGTGTTTAGAGGAATCATATATTTTAGGAAATAATGTTAAAACCTGGAGATGTAATGAGGGAAAAGTACCCTCATTTATCATTATTGAATTTATAAAAAAATTTAAGTATAATTTATCTTAAAGGGGTAGAATATAACACCACATTATTTTAATATGTATTTACCTTTAAACAAATCAAGTGAGTTCAATAACTTTTGGTATGCGTAATAATAAATTAAATTTAATAATAATTTATTATAATTTAAATTTAAATAATTTAAATGATAGTTAAGTGAAATATAATTTACAAAATAAATTATTTCTTAATAAAATTAAAAAAAATTAATTCACTTAGAAAATAAAATTTATTCTAGAAAACTATTTTGATGAATTATGTATTTTTTTAAAAATTATCACTTTTAAAGAAGGATATCAAAAAAATATATTGATAAAATTCAAGGAATTATTATTAAAATAAATAAATAACAACTAATAAATAATTATATATATATATAATACAAATTAAATTATTCAAGTATAAATAAAATATTTTGATTAAAAAAATTATATATAATTTATATAATTTTTTAATTTAAAAATTAAATTTCTAATATTTATAGAATAAAAATTAATGAAATTTGTTTTATATATATATATATATATATTAATGAAGCTTCAGGCATAGATTATTAATTAGTTAGCATTAATGGTAAAATTATTTAATGTTTAATAAAACTTTTTTTCAAAGAATTTATTTTTCTAAATGTTGTGTAGTTTCATTTTAAAATATTAAAATTATCACTTTTAATGAATGGTTTTAGTGGAATGAATTTTTTTTTGTATATATATATATATATATTGAATCAATTTACCAATAATCTAATGATTAATATTTTGTAAGGAATAAGTATAAAATCATTTTTATACTAAAAAACATGTTTGTTTAAAAATTATTTTTTTGCGTTATGCATACTTATATAAAAATTAGTTTCTTATCAGATTTTTAAATTGAATCTAGTTAAATGGTTTAAATATTTGGAATCATCATATCTAAATTTGGTGATAAGGTTAATTTTATTTATAAACATAAAAATGGGTTATTGATGTAAAAGTTATTCACTATGGTAAAGGAAAAAATAGGGTAAAAGGGATTATAATAATGGAAATGCCTAGAATATCACAAAAAGGTATCTTTGAATGTGTGTATAATGAATTTCTCAACCTCCCCTTATCCTATATCTATTGTGTTTTCACTTTTTATCCAGTTTCTTTGTCACAAATGAACTCAGGATACCCTAGAATCGCGTCCCCAAGTTAATCAAAGACATGGCCGGAAGAGCGCTTCCAATACTCACAAGTTAAAAAATAGTTTTAGGGAATCAAAATACATACAAGGGAATAAGTTTTCTAGATAAAATGATAATAAACATGGTACATCGACTCAAAATTCTAGTATGACCATTCTTTTAATCATCACAAGTGTAACTAAACAAGAAAAAAACATGTAAACATAACTAATAACCAATAAATGAAATCCATAAGCATGCTCAATACCTTAAAAAATTAATAAAAATAAACCTTACTATAACTATGATTCAATCTAGAGTAGAAGATTTGATAAGGAAATATTCATTAGAATAACCAAATACCAAAATAAAAAATGTCCATAATCACCTGTCTCCATAATCCATGTGACACATATTTACACACCCCCTCTAACATAACAAAACCAGAATACAAAAAACAATGAATTCATATTATGTGACATAAATTGGACTTGTAATATGATAGGTTTGAGAAAATTTTCCCATCAGGTGTCCTCCTTGCACCCCATGTATAACCTTTAAAAGTAACTAAATTACATTTTAATGTGAAATTCAACTATGAATGTAAAATTTTGAAATTTATTGAAAATAAATAAGCTGATATCATTCTATGATGTATCTAGGATAATTATAACATGGTTTCCTAGGTGTGGTGAATATTCCTCTAGGAGTTCATCCACATCATATCCTCGATGGCTATGCCTTAGGGAGTTACAAAAAAGGCACACCATGTCGTAGCCAGTAGGGTTACATGGTGTTCTGTGTTTGATGAATTTTTTTAAAAGGTAAAACACCTATTATTACTTCCTTGAATAAAGCCCCCCAGCCTTCCTCTCATCCCACCTACACAATTCATCCAATAAAAACCCTCAAAACTCTAACCCTTATCCGCCTCTATGGTTTTTATCCACCTTTCATAATTCAAAGATTATTTACCACAATTATATGTTATTTTCTCCACTCATTATCTCCCCTATCCTCTATGGTATCTTTCTTTTCATTTGGATCCATGAGTGAAAAAATAATATTTGATTAAATCAAATCCAATATTTTATTTTATGTTTTTTTTGTGAAAATCAATTTTATTCTCTCGTCTTCCTATTTTCAGAGGATTCATACCATCCACACCCGATTTGAGTTAGGTCTGCAATGTGCACCACCCATTAAATTTAGAACCTCAATTTCTATGGATTTTAAACCTAGATTTTTGTTAAACTAGTTATATATTATTAATACTTTTTGATAAAATAAATTGATCATCCTAGGTTTTTATGGAAAGAGAAATAATTTATCTTTTTTTAACTAAGGTTCAAATCTATTTTGAAAGACTAACACTTGGCCTTCTGAATTTATATCATAACCCATGATGGGTGTTTTTGTTTCTAAATTAATAAAAAGGTTTCATCTATAAAAAAATCAATTAATTTGGATTAAATTATGGTTTTTTCCTAATTTTGGAGTTTCATGAAATAGTATTTGGGTTTTTATGTGATTTAGTGTTAAAAAACTGGACTTTTAACTTGGGTTCTAAAATGATATTTTGGTTTTTAGTATAACTTATTTTATAGGTGAATTAGGTCACATTTTGATTTGAAAGAATTGTTTTCCATGTTTTGAACCACAGTTGGATTCAAAATAAAGTTATTGATTTTATTCTTTCAAAGAGGTATGAAGGACCAATTGGAAATTTATAAAAATTTATTTCTTAAAAAAGAGGTGAATGATGTTTTTATATAGTTTATAATTTTGTTTTATTTCTTTTATGATTTAATTTCTCACCTATAATTGGTAATGGTAACCCAAGAACTTCCTTTGGATATATTATATCTGATTAGGTCCCCCACCAATAGCATTTCTAGTCAATTAGTTATGTGGTACCCCAACAATCCAATGTTGTTGTTCTAGATCCATTCTACTAATTTAGGGAATTTCCTAATTAGTGAATTGTTATCACTATTTTAAGATGTTATATTTTCATGAATTATGAATCCCTTAAATTTATGTTGGAACCTTTATCTTTAACCAGAAGAAAGTGCTTAATAGTTTATGAAAGCATTTGGGAGCGTCTATCGATTTTTCAGAGCCCAAAGATTCAATTTTTGGAGAAGTAGGAAGAGGTGAACAATTGAAACATGTTTATTAGTAATTGTGCAGCTTAACCATGAGGCCCTATAAATAAGGATCATGTTTTGATAAAATATGTGATAGAGGATAGATGACCATGAAAAACATTGTAGGTCTATTACAATGTTAAAACACATGGCTAGTGCTCAGTTTGTCCAACTGTAACATCCCAAGTAATTATAGAATAATAAATTCTCATATATATTAAAATTTATGAATTATATATTAATTTTAACTTAATTGGGACGCTATTTACAATAGCATACTCGACACACAACAACAGGTTTCTCCGAATTCTTATATTGTACACAAAAATGAGTTATACAAAAAAATAATATATTATTAGTATTATTATTTTAAATTGTAGCTAAATCCTAGTTTTTTTTATTGGAGGGGATGAATAGAACTAAGTATATTATGTTTAAATGTGTTATTAAATGTTTTTAAGCTCTCCCAATAAATTTTATGTACCTAAAATAAGAATAAATCCAATTTAGGCATAAAAGATCTAATATTTTTAAAAGGTAGATTTATCGCCTTTTAATAGAAACCCCATTTTAAATATAGTTTTAAAGATTTTATATTTTCTATTTAACAAAATAAAATTATTATTTGGAAGTAGTATGTAAAAATTTATTTTGGATAAATTTTTGGTATTTTTATAATAACTTTCATATTTTAGTGAATAGTGAAAAATACTGCATTTTAATTCCAATATCTTCTTATACAAATTATTTATATTGTTAGATAATGTTTTTAATTTATTTTAAAGTGAATTTAGACTATTTTTATTATTTAATCTAATTTTGGTCTTTCTAATCAATTTCAAATTGAAATTAGATATAAAAACATTTCAAACTTTTGAATATTTAAAAAACCACTTTTTAGTTTTGTCTGTAGAATTAATTTTAAATATAATTTTCCCCATTATGTGAATTGAATTAGGTAAAATGGATTCCATATTTGTAATCAGATTGTTCAAATTAAGTTTTATGTTCAATTTCATTTTTAGGTATAAAAAATTTCCTATGTTAAAAAAATTATTTACCGTAGTAAAAGTGAAATTTTGATAAGGGTTAAAGTTAAAAGTTAAAAGATTAACATGCCTAAAAACTACAACATTTAATGGTTGTTTGAAGTGTGGATAAAACCTAACAACCCTATAAAACATAAATTACAATCCAAAGTCATGGGATTTAATGCCACCTCATTATGGTTGTATTTTAATATAAATTAATCAATAAATTAATCTCTTGAACACACCTCTCCTCAAGTATAAATACCACATCGACACCACCCTATTTTGACCCAAAAATCATTTTAGATCCTCAAATATCTTCCAAAAACATTCATCATCACCCTCCTCACGTCCAAGATCTTTTTTTCTCACCAAAAGAACAAATCCAAGTTCCTCAAGGGTCTTTCAAGGAGGGGATATTCAAGATAAGATAAAGAACATATGAGACAAGTCAGACTTAGGGTAAGGGGATTTATTAACCTAATTTCCATTATTTTGGAAAATTTTATACTTATTTATTATGTAATTAAACTCTCACACATGAAATGAATTTTGAATATATTATATTTTATTAATGCATATAATTTCATTCAATGTTATTTTAAATGAATCTTTTTATATGGAGTGTTTGAATTTTCATAAAAAAAGAAAAAAGGGATGTTTTTTAATGTATATGTTGACAATGAATTCTTCACCACCGTAACCATTATTTGATAATTGGATTCCTCTATAATCCTTAATGTTTTTAAAAGAAACAAAAAACAATATTCCTTTTTCATGTATTTTGGTATTGAAAATGGTTTTGAGAATGGATTGATTATGTCAATATCATGAAATGGTATCTTATGATTGCAATGTCGAAATGTTATTTTTCCTTTATGCAAGATTTATATATTGATTTTATGTCTT
Source organism: Viscum album (assembly GCA_963277665.1). Classification (NCBI taxonomy): domain Eukaryota; kingdom Viridiplantae; phylum Streptophyta; class Magnoliopsida; order Santalales; family Viscaceae; genus Viscum; species Viscum album. The sequence continues at coordinate 268,658,760 of OY728164.1, read as the reverse complement.
GGTTCTTGGGAATTAATTATGTATTCATGTGGTTTCATGATAAATCAAGGGTGGGTGAGCCTGTGATATCTCTCCAATGCATTAGGTAATGATATAGAGTTAAACGATTGGGTTTCTCCAAAGAGATTTAAGGAATATACTACGATGGGTATTCTAAATGTAACCATAAGGGTTACTCCCTATGTAGCTTTTAAATATATAATGTAAATATTATATATATTTCTAAAGTTACCTTTATTATTTATGATTTCTTTTAATTTTTCTGGAATCATATGATTTCATGAGGTATGTTAAAGAGATTATGTTTTACGGTTGAAAATTATGATTTCATGGGTTTATAGAATTCATAGACTAACATTTTTCTTTCCTTATTTTATATCCCTTACTGAGTTTTTTGTTCTCTTCCCATGTTTTTAAAAAATTTCATACGCTATAAGGATGTGTAAGAGAAAGTATTAAGTAAATAATATTTTTATCTATAAAATAAATCAGGTTTTATTTTTAAAAGGTTTTACTTTGGAGGAAAAATTGTTATAGTTTTGGTAGTATCCTCTTTTATAATTATGGGATGTTATGTACTAATAATGCCCTAATTATATAAAAACCTAAACTTAAAACTATCCCTAATATAAATTTGTGTCTTAAATCAAGATTATGAAATTTTTAAGACTGGGGCCTTATAGTTGCCATCAGAGGCCAGTTTAGATAACTTTAGGGTTAAGATATTGTTAATAGAATATCCATAAATGATTTTTACATTATTAGAAAATTGAAATAATATAGAATTGGAATATTACTCTGTTTCTTTATCTGAGATATGACTGTTCAGAATGGTTTTCTGTAAAGGAAACAAGGCAACTGTATTGGGATGACATCAAGAGAAAAATAACCTTCCAAATCAGCAACCTGAGATGGTCTGAATCGGAACTAAACAATTTGTTGCAGTGATGGAAAAATTGACTCAGGATATAAATGGTGGTGGTATCCATGCACGAGATCCGCCAGATCAACCACATAGAAACATTTTGGTACAAGATCATTTCATGAAGAAGCAGCCCCCATCATTCAGAGGATCATCTAACCTCATGCTAGATGAATGGTGTATTAAAGCACTAAAAAATATTTTATTTGTCATGGGGTGTTCAAAAAATAAAAAATTTAGTTTTCAGTTTACCATTTGGAAGGTGAAGTCAATCAGTGGTGGTCAATAATAAAGAATATCTAGGATAATGAGAATATTGATGCTCTGGAGTGGGATGAATTCAAAAAAATGTTTCTGGATAAATATTTTTCTAAGGCGGTTTGACTTAGGATGGAAAAAAATCTTAGAACTGAGGAAAGAGGATGACATAGTAGATACTTATGAAAACATATCCACTTTACTGGAAAGGTATGCTCCAAATTTCATTTAGGATCTTGATCGTAAAATCCATCATTTTTTACTCAATATTAAATACAATGTATCAAAGGGAGTTATCTTATCATGAGTTCAAAAGTTATGAAAAACGTGTTTGATGTGTAGAGAAGGAGGAAATGGAGTTTTTTAATGATCAGTTGTTCTTTGAAAAACAATATAATAAGAGGTCGAGGTGGAAGTAAAAAGGGAATAATTCTTCAAAAAAATATGATGGTAAGAAAATTGAGTTTACAGTTTTTGAAAATTGTAGTAAAAACACACTAGGGAATGCCTTTTTAAGTTTGGTAAGTGATTCTAATATGGTAAAATGGGAATGAAGGCTCTTAATTACACTAAAAATATTATGATAGTGGTAAGAAAAAATCTTATTTACAGTCAGAAAAATGTTTTAAGTGCAATTATATGTGTCATTATGAAAATTTGTGTCCAATTAAGAACTCAAATAAAGGGAAGTAGCCAGACTATAAGAAAAAAGGTGTGCTGAAATCCTTTTCAAATATTTCAATAGATGTTGGACCATCAAATGAAGTGTTATCAGGTAATTTGTTTATTTACTCAGATTATGCATTTCTTTTATTTAGGTTCTACACATTCTTTCTTTTCAAAGAAATTTTTAGGTAAATTAGAAATTCCACCTCAATAAATAAATCCAAAAAATATGGTTAAAACACCTATGGGAAATTTTGAGGCAAAAATAAATTATAAGAATCTTCTCGTCTTTGTCTATGGAAATAATTTACCTAGAAACTTTTTTTCCTTTAGTATATTTTGATATTATTTTGGGTATGTATTGGATTTCTATTTACTATGATAAGATTGATTATAGAGACAAATAAGTTTATTTTCAAAAAGACTTTCATTTTGTGTACAATAATGAACCCTTACCATTGATAACATATCAAAAAATTGATAAAATATTAAAATATGGAAATGAATGTTATCTTACAAATATTTTTAAAAACAAATTAATGATTTACAAGTGGTAAATAAGTATATTGATTTTTTCCCGATGAGTTTCCTGGTATTATAACTAATTGAAAAGTTGAATTTATAATTGACTTAGTTCTTGATGCTAAGATAATTTCAAAAAACCCCTTACCAAATGAATTAGATTAAACTTTTAGAGTTGAAGAATAAATTTCATGAGTTATTAGATAAAGGTTTCATTTGACCTAGTAGATCACCATGGGGTGTTTCTGTATTTTTTGTTATAAAGAAATATGGTTCAATGATACTTTGAATTGATTATAGAGCCTTGAATAACATCACTTCTAATAACAAGTATTCATTGGCTCATATCTATGAATTTTTTTATTAGATTTAAACATCACAATATTTCTCAAAGGTTGACTTGAGTTCGGGATACCAGAAGTTGAAAGTAAAGGAAGAAGAAATTCAAAAGACTATGTTTTATACTAGATGTGGACATTATAAATTTTTATTTATACTTTTTGGGTTAGCAAATGAAACTTTTGTATTCATGGATCTTATGAATAGAATTTTATTTGAGTTCTTGGATAAGTTTTTTGTTGTGTTTATTGATGAAATTTTGATATATTCTAAAAGTAAATAGGATCATGAAAGTCATCTAAGGATTATTTTGAAAACCTTAATAGAAAATAAACTATATGAAAAATTTAGCAAGTATGTGTTTTGGTTATAATAAATTTCATTTCCTTAGTCACATTGTTTCTGAAGATGGAATACTTATTGATCCTTCTAAAATAAAATTTGTTGAAGAATGGCCAAGACCCACAAATATAATTGATATTCATAGTTCTATTAGTTTATAAGGCTATTACTGGAGATTTTTTGGAAATTCGGTACGGTTATCTAGCCCACTAACTATGTAAAATTGAAAGGGTGTTAAGTTCATCTCGATAAAAGAATGTGATGATTGTTTTTTGGAATTGAAAAGAATAATGGGGAATGATCCAGTTTTTTCACTACCTTCTATAAATGATGATTTTTTATTTACAATGATGTTTCATTGAATAGACTTGGTTGTATCCTAATACAGAATGATCAGGTAATTTATTATGATTCACATTAGTTGAAAACTCGTGAGTTAAATTACCCTACACATGATTTAGAATTATCTACTATTTTTTTATTTAAAAAATTAGAGGTATCATATTTATAGAGTAAAATGTGAAATATAAACCAACCAAAAAAGTTTTATGTATATATTCACTCCGAAAGAATTGAAAATGAGATAGAGAAGATGGTTAGAACTAATCAAATATTATGATTTAACGATTCACTGCCATCATGGAAAAGCAAACAAAGTGTTCGATGCTTTGAGTTGGAAAAGTAATGCTACATTAACCATGCTATGGTTGTAACATGATCCTCTGGTTAATGATTTGATGAAATTTGGATTAGAATTTGTTGGGGAAGGAAATACTTATGTTTTTTTAGGTATCAGTGCAACCATATCTATTAGGTAGAATTAAGAAATCATAGAAGGGAGACAGTGAGTTGCAAAAAAAGGTAAAATTAGTTCATAAGGATAAGTTACCTGAATTTAAAATTGATAAATATTGTGTTTTAAGATTTTGAAAGAGGTTATGTGTACCTTGTGATCCATAGTTGAAGAATGAGTTGTTATGTGAAGCTATTAGTTCTCTATTTTCAGTTCATCCTGATAGTACTATGATGTAGAGAGACCTTTTGGAGTATTAATGGTTGGATGGAATGAAAAGGGATATGACTGATTTTATATTGAGATGTTTGTAATGTCAATAGGTTAAAGTATATTGGAATTTTCCAAAGGGGATGATTTAGCATTTTCCAGTGCCATAGTGGAAATGAGATACTATATCCATGGATTTCGTAGGGGGATTACTAAATACTTATCCAGATAAAAATGTGACCTAGGTTATTTTTTATTGATTAACTAAATCTTCTCATTCTATTCCTATTAGAGATAATTTATATCTAGATCAAATTTCTCAGTTGTATCTTAAATAGATATTCTATAAAATACCAGGTAAATAAAGAATAAGACATTTTCATATTTATTAATATTTTTCAATTAAATATTAATTTTACTTTAAAGGGGTTGTTATGTTCGATAGTGTACCCGATAGGCAACAACAAGTTTCTTTGAAATCTTAAGTTGCACACTAATAATATAATAATATTATTTCAAATTGTAGTTAACACGTATCCATTTTATTGGAGGTAATGAATAGAAATAACTAAAAAATGATTATATATGTTTGTTAAATTTTTTTACATTTATCCAATAAAAGATAAAGGCTTAAAATAAGAAAAGAATTCAATTTTAAGCATAAATACTCTAATATTCACTAAAAGGTCGATTTATCAGCTTTTGATGGTGAACCCTCATTAAAAATAGTTTTGGTCACTCTTATAAATTCTATTGGACCAAATAAAATCTTTCTTTAGAATCGGTACATCAAAATTTACTTTGTGTATGTTTTTGTTATTTTTCCGATAAAGTTCATTTTTAATGAATAAGTGAAAAATGTTGTATTTTAATTCAAAACCTCTTTTTAATCCAATTTATTTAAATAATTAGATTATATTTTGAATTGGTTTTAAAGTGAAATTATAATATATTTTTACCATTAAATCCAATCTTGGTCATTGGAATTAATTTCACTTTGAAATTGGACTTAAACAAGTGTCAATCTTTTGATAGATATTGCTTCTTAAAAACACGCTATTTGTTTTGACAACCGGAATTAATTATTAAATTAATTAATTCAACTTATATGTTTTTAATTTTTTAAAATAGACATCATTTTTGAATTCAGAATATAAAATATAGCTTAGGGTGAATTTTTTGTATTTTTATGAAAAACATCAATTTTTTATGAATAGTGAGACCACTAAGTGGTAGTTAAAAAAACTGATTTTTCATTTAAATAAAAATTTACCACTTCTGTGAATGGAATTTAAAAAATCCGACATACATGGTTATCATTAGTATGTAAAATGTGGTTTAATGGGATGAAAATAATTTTTTGGTGAATAGTAACTTTTAAGTTTTATTAATCGCGATTAAAGGTAATTAGTGTAATTTAAGGTAAAAATAATGTTATAATAATATTAAATTACCTTGACACATGTCCTACCCTTATTGGATAAGTCATGGCTGACCAATACAATCCATGGTTCAACTTGGGGACCCCATGGTTCCACTTGGGTAAGAAAATGACATTAATAACTTTTTTATTTAAAGTTAAAATAAAAATGTCATAAACATGTATTGCTTTACTAAAACAATTTTTACATGGTGTTATACAAGTCATATTTTTTACTATAAATATTCATTAGAAATATAAAAAGATTTCCTACATCGTGATATTTTTTTATAATTTTTAGACATTCAATAAATAAATTTATTTATGACACTGTGATGATGCAGCGATTACCTCATTAATGAATGATTTAAATAAAATGAAAAGATAAGGTAAAGTATAAGACTTACACTTGTCCAGAACCTATTTTATGGGTTTATTTCTATCCCTTATCACCTTATCCTCGAAATATATTTTTTTGGGACCTTTAAAATTCAGAAATCATTTTATAATAAAGTAACATTTTATAACATTCCAAGAGTGCCCCTCCTTCCTCTTATAAAAGGCCCCACCCCTACCCCATTACCCGCACCTCTAAAGCATTTGTATTGACCAAAATCTACTCATTTTATCTCTCCACATACATCTCTTCATCCTAGAAGCCTTACCTTATGTAGAAAACACTTCAAGAAACCCTTTTGGTTCAAACCAAGAGGAGTTATCCGATTTAAAGGTAATGTCTTCACTTGTGTTCTTTTGTTTTATTTTGCTTCTCCAACCCCTAAACTATTTTTATTACTTTATTTTGTAAAAACACCAATATTTTAAATATACTAGTATTTTTTTATGAGAAGTATTTGATTTACTCTTACACACACCTCCGTCTAATGGTTAAAGAACATACTGTTTCTGTGGTTGGCGAATTTCTGCCTCACGAAATGATGATTGTTCAATCTTCTTTTAACACCTTTCATGGTGTCTATTAAGATGTCACTCTATTTATATATTATATATATTATGTTTATGTTTTCCATATTCTTCTGTATTTTTCATTTATGGCATACCTTTAAGGTTTCCATTATGGGTAAATGCGATAAATTCATTTTCGGATGTGCAGACTACCGCCTCCTCAAAGTGATTTGATTCGTTAATGCCATATGTCGGACATATAAAGGATGGAGTTAATGATATTATATATTATATTATACTGGAATTATAATATACCTTTATATCATTATGATTTCACTCCATTAAATATGAAATAGAAATGAAAGTAGTATGTATGCCTATGTACGTCTTACCATCTCCATGAACGGTGAATTTCATTTCTTACCACTAAATGTTATATACTATTATAAATACATGTATATGCTGGATATATATGATATATATGATATCCAAATCATTAATATCACTCTGTATATAATGAACTTTTGACCACATAAACAACATGTAATTGTAAGAAGTCCATTTTTGACTTAAGAACCAAATATCGACAAAACGAACATTATTAACATAAATGATTACATAATGTTTATAACATGGAAATAAGTGATATAAAAGGAATAATAAGCTTGAAAGAGGTTCTTAATCAATTAGAAATTAACACTAGTTTATTATTCAGGGGATTAAAGAGCGATCGAGTCAAGTCGGACACGAGGTATGGGACTTCATCTCAATCTCCTTTCATTGAGGCATATTTTGTTCTAATACAAGACTTTATTTTATACGCTGTATAAACCTCTTTGAATTCTAATTTTATTCAAAAGGAATCTTTTCTATACGAAGCGTTTTACTAATTGACAAAAATTGTGTTTCTTTTTAACGTACGTGGTGACAATGACCTTTCCGCCACCGCGAGTATTATTTGATCTTTGGCTTCCTCAACAAGCCGTAATGTTTTTAAAAGTAAATAAATACCATATACTCTTTTATGTATTTCGGTATTGAAAAGGGTTTTGATAATGGATTTGTTTTGTCGATATATTTAAGTTATATATTTTGATTGAAATGTGGAAATGTTTTCTTTCCTTTATAATTGTTTTATGTGTTATGATTTTATAATGGTACTTGGACATTTGATAGGTGGTTACGTGATAAACCAAATGACGGGTGGTGTCGTGAATAAAAGGATGGGTGGTTACATTATAACCTCCAATTAATTGGGTATGGAAGTCGATCGTATGGCTATTCCATGTAGTGATATGTGTGGAAGTCGACCGTATGGTTATTCCATTTAAGTATGTTTATTCCCAAGTTACCTTTATATGTTATGTGTTCTTTATATGGGTTTTATGGTAATATTTTGGTTACAAAGGGGTAAGTAATGATCTTTTATTCAGTGAAGAGTATTTACTAATTCTTAAAGGTGAAAAGTGTTACTTTGATAAAGTATTCATGGTTTACTTGATGTTTTGAAAAACTAACAGTTTTCCTTCTTTGTGTATCCCTTACTAAGATTTTTATGCTCACCCCAGGTTTTTTTGAAATTTTTTTCATAGAAAATAATGTGGAATAGGGTCAAGGATGGGATCAAGGAAAAGTCATGTTTTCGTAAACATGGATCTATACATGACTCTCTCTTTTTTAAGAGTTCATGTTTTGTAAAAAAAAAAGGAAACTTTGTAGAAGTGTCTACTGTGTAATCTTTTGAGATGTAATAGTTATGATCTAATTCTCTAAAACTCTAAACCTGAAAAGATCCTCAATGTGAAATATTCATTTGATTCAATTTTAAGTGAGGTTTAAGGTCGGGTCCTTATATATTCAGGTTACATGGAAATTTAATCTAATCGTGATCTCTGGTTCACTTCTAACTTTTGTAAAGGCCTTGAGAAGTCGGTGGGTACTAAATTAAATTTCAATATAACTTTTCATCCTCAATCATATGGGTAGTTAGAAAAAAAATTATGATGTTGGAGGTTATGCTACGAGCTTGTTCAATGGATTACAAGGGAAGTAAGGATCAATAGATTTCTTTGGTTGAGTTTTCCTATAATAACAGTTTTCATTATAGTACACAAATTAAACCATTTGAGGCATTATATAGAAAGCGGTGTCAAACTCCATATTTTTATGATAAAGTAGGTGAAGGAAGTTTATGGGACTATATTTGGTAGAAGATATGGAAGAAAAATTTCAATTGATTTAGAAGTAGATGAGGATATATTATAGTAGGAAGAAAATTTATGTAGATAACCAGAGGAAGGATCTTTAATTTGAGGTAGGTGATCATGTACTTCTCAAAGTTTCTCCTTGGAAAAGTGTGATGTGTTTTGGTAAGAAAGGGAATCTGAGTCCATGGTTCATTGGACCCTATGAAATCCTGGAGAAAGTTGGATCAGTTAACTAATGAGTGTATTTACCTCATATTTTATCCGAGGTACACAATTTTTTAATGTTTCAATGCAAATAAATTATATATCGGATTAATCTCATGTTTTGATTATAGAGGTAGTTCAATTGGAAGAGAATATTTTTTATAAGGAACAATTAGTCCATATTCTTGACTATAGAGAGTAAGTGTTGTGAAATAGGGTGATTCATCAGGTTAAGGTTTTGGGAAAAAACTATATGTTTGAAAAGGAAACATGGGAATCTGAAAATTCTATGAAGGATAAATACCCCCACTTATTTAATAAATGAATAAAAATTTTGAGGATGCAATTTCCAAAAGGGGGAGGGATGTAACATCCTAGTTAATTATAAAATAAGACATTTTCATGTCTATTAAAATTTTTGAATTAGATATTAATTTTACCTTAATGGGGACGCTATGTCCAATAGTGTACTTGACACGCAATAACAAGTTTCTCCAAAATCTTATGTTTCACACAAAACTGAGTTATACTAAAAAATAATACATTATTAATATTATTTTTTAAATGGTATCTAATTCCTAGACATTGTATTGTATGGAATGAATAGAACTAACTATGTTTTTTACACATGTTATTATACGTTTTTACACTCTTCCAATAAATTTTATTGACCTAAAATAAGAAAAAAATCCAATTTTATTCATAAAAGCTCTAATATTTTTAAAAGGTAGTTTTACCAACTTTTGACAGAGAACCAATTTTAAATATAGTTTTTGACACATTTATATGTTATATTTGACAAAATAAACTTATTATTTGGAATAAAGGCATCAAATTTTAGTTTGGATAAATTTTTGGTATTTTTCTGATAACTTTCATATTTCAGTATAAAGTGAAAAATACTCCATATTAATTAAAAACTGTTTTTTTGTATAAATTATTTATATTGTCAGATTGTAATTTTATCTGATTTTAAAGTATATGTAGAATATTTTTTTATTATTTAATATAATTTTTTTTCTTTTTAATCAATTTAAAATTGATATTAGATATGAAAACATTTCAAACTTTTGAACATTTAAAAAAACACTTTTTAGTTTTGTGAGTAGAATTAATTTTAAATATAAATTTTCCAATTATATGAATTGAATTAGGTAAAATTTATTTCATATTTGGAATAATAAGGTCTAAATTATTTTATAATATCAATTTCATTTTTAGTTATAAAAAAGTTACCATGGTAAAAAATTATTTACTTTAGTAAAAGTGAAATTTTTACAAGGGTTAAAGTTAAAAGTTAAAAGTTTAACATACCTAAAAACTAAAAAATTTAATGGTTGGTTGACTTATTTCATGACCCTAACCAGACTATACAAAATTAAATATAATAAATAGTCATTTAATTTTATTCAACCTCTATATGGTTTTATTTTAATATAAAATAATCAATAAATTAATTACTTGAACCCACCTCACCTCAAGTATAAGTACCACTTATCCACCACCCTATTTCAACCCACAAAGAATTTTATCTCCTAAAATATCTGAAAAAACCTCTCATTATCACTCTCCCTATATCCAAGTGTATCTGGTCTCACCAAAAGACCAAGTCCAAAGTCCTTAACGTTCTTTCAAAGAGGGTATATTCAAGAAGAAGGTAAAGAACATATGAGACAAGTCTGACTCAAGGTAAGGGAATTTGTTAACTCAATTTCCATTATTTGGTTTAAATTTCAACTTCTTGATAATTTTGTTCAGATATTACATGTGAAATTAATTTTAAATATCTCATATTTTATTTATATATTTAATTTATTTTAGGTTTTTTTAAAAGGAATATTTTTATATAGAGTGTTTGACATTTCATACAAAACAAAAAAAGGAATATTTTTTTAATGTATATGGTGACAATGACTTCTTCACCACCATAATCATTATTTGATATTTTTATTCCTCTATAAAACTTAGTGTTTTTAATAGGAAAATAATTACCCTATTCCATTTTCACATATTTTGGTATTGAAAATGGTTTTGAGAATGGATATATAATGTCAATATCTTGAAATGATATCTTGTGATTGCGATATGGAAATGTTATTTTTTTTCTTTATACAAGATTTATGTGTTGTGCTTATGTTTGTGTTCATGGGGACTACTTATGTATATGGGTGGTTCTATGATAAACTAAGGGCATTTGATCCCGTGATATCTCTCCAATGCATTGGGTAATGAGACGGAGTTAAACAGTTGGGTTTCTCCTAAGAGATTTAGGGAATATATTGTGATGAGTATTCATAATGTAACTATGAAGGTTACTCCCTATGTATTTGTGAAAGATAAAATATAAGTGTGATATGGATTCCATATGTTTCCTTTATGATTTATGATTTATTATTTATATGAGTTTTTTAGTAATATTATGATTTCACAAGGTATGTTAAAGAGCTTATGTTTTACGAGTGAAAACTATGATTATGTGGGTTTATAGTATTCATGGACTAACATTTTCCTTTCCTTATTTTATATCCCTTACTGAGATTTTTGTGATCATCCCAATATTTTAAAATGTTTTCATAGGGTATAATGATGAGTAAGAGAAAAGAAGAAGTCAATAATAATTTTATCAAGAAAGATAATAATGTTTTATTTTTAAAAGGCTTTCCTTTGGTGGAAAATGGATATTATTTTGGAAGTATCCTCTTGTATGATTATGGGATGTTATGCATTAATGATGGATTAATTATCTAAAACTCTAAACCTAAAAATATCCTCATTGTGAATTCTTGACTAAAATCAAGATTATGAAATGTTTAAGGATGGGACCTTATAAAAACGGTGTGCCTAATAATGTGAGGATGGATCGATATTTGATAGAGAGTATACATGGGTTGTAGATGGTTTCATAAGTATGTTCTATTCTATTTTTGTTGCACATCGTTGGCTCACAATTTGGCCAACCATGCATCCAGACTGTGAGACCCATTTAAATTGTAAAATTTTTCATTTTTTCTATCCTTCCTATTAAAATTCTAATTCCATATTCATGCCTTATTTATCTAATTAAAAATAACCCTCTCACTCTCATGGGTAGATTCTATTTCCACTAGTCTTGGATATAACTCCTTCATTTGATCATATATTCATGTTTCATATTTTGTGTCGGATTTTTATTGGTATGATATTTAATCTACATTATTCTATTTTTTGATATTTCATTATATATAATAATAAATCTGTGAGATCTAATATGACCTATTTTATGGTTATTTTTGAATTTCATTTATTTATTTCATTATATCCTGAGTTATAGGCTGATAATGGATGAGGAGTCTACTACCTATCTATGGAAGGTTTCCTGCACTATTTACATTAAAGTCATGACGTTTATAGACCACGTTGTAGTGACGCATGCTAGAAATTCGGAGAATTTCTTTTAAAATGAGTAATAAGTTAAATTAAATTTTTTAAAACATTTTTTTATGTTCCATTTCTCCTTTTAAAAGGTTAGAGGTAATTGAACTCAACCTAAACCACCCCTAGAAATGGGTTTTTTTAATGCATATGATGATTCCACCCCATTGGTTGTGTTGAGATTTCCACCCATGATTGGAAATCATGTATTAATTAAAATGTAATTTTAAAGATTAAAAACCTCTTATAGAATAATTTCATTTTTAAATAAAAGGGATGTTGAAACCTATTAAGCTTAAATTATGAAATGATATGGATAATAACTTGTCTTATGAATTTAAAGTATATATTTGGTGATGTGGAATTGAAAATAACATGGCCCTCCTTTTATCAAATCAAAGTATATTTATTGATGAAATAAATGTGTTGAGTTAAATAGATAAAATGAAAATGGAAAATAACATGGTCCTTTGATCCCTTGTTCCAAATTTTTTAATGATGGATACTCTGATATGGAACTAACATCACGGTATTTCACTAATGATTTAATTAGAATAGATTCCTTTTACTATTACCTTATATATGTAATGATCATACCACCTATTAATTTCTCTTAGGGATCCACTCAAGTCTTTACCAAGTACCATTAAATATAATCCTTTTACTCGAAGAGGACAGTTCATCAATGAGCCCTAGGTTCCTAGCCCATGTTGGTCAACATTATATTGATTTTTCTAAAAATTATACCTATAGACTCAAATAAGATTATTTAGTCAATGGAATTATGTTGGAACTATCACAGTTCTAATAGTTTATAACTCCAACATATGGATTAAATTATTCTTTCATATGGTATACAGTTCTTAACCATTCATAAACTACATGACATAACACTTACTTATAGAGTGGAATTCTTTACATTATCATTTACAACTTTATTACTGTTATATATGAAAACTACTAAAATTAATATGTATTGATTGAATTTTTATAGAAACCATTTTTTGTGGCCTACTAATTATATCTCACACCGTGTTAGACAGAATTCCTGGATTCAAGTTGGGATAAAAGGATGCACCAAGTTATGGATGATTGATAATTTGCATACTATAGTGGATTATGAGAGTAGAGGACCGATCATATACTCATGATACTATTGGAGATATATTTTGGGATGTTTATTTTTTATAGTATCATAAAATGATCAATTTTTATATAATTGTGGATATTGTTGACTGTTAGTATTTATTAGGATGATTTACTTCCACTTTTGATCATTTATAAAGACTATAATGTTAAATTTTTTTATTATACCACTATTCTTCACTTTAATCATGCAGGTATAGTCTCCCCAGTATTTCCCAAAAGACCCTCACTACTATTCAGTAGTCTCTAGCATATGGGTAGGCATACTTGATGCTATGTGGCCAACTAGGTCTGGTTACTTGTGAGTGAACCAGGTCTAGGGCATTACAAAGTGGTATCAAAGGAAATATTTTTTCCTTTTGTCTTATTATTTTGGGTCAATAAGAATGAGGCTATAAATGTGTTGTAATTTGGTAATGATCTTATGCTGAGGAGTTATTAACCCACATACATGGAAAATTAAAATTACCTAGGATGAAACTTATTCTTATGGATTATTCATATTACAATTGTATTTATTTCATTGTTGGGTAATAAACATGATTTGTTGAATTATTATTTTACCATGGATTTTATTTTACAGTTTTCAAGTGTATAAATGAGGTTTTATCTCATGAATCATTTAATAACCTAGTAATTCCCATTTCATTCACACACTATGTCATATTTATTTTATTATTTTCATTAATTATAACATTTTTAGTTGATTGATTGCTATATATTTTATCTGGAAACTGTTTCTTACAAAAAATGATAAATATTTGGTTTATTAACATGTATGCATCAATATAAATGGTGTTTTCCCATACAAATTGATAGTGGTATATTAATTATCCAAATATAGCATGTTTTAGTGTGGTCCACTGGCTGTATGAGTTGAAATTGTGGTTGGAAATGATTACATGGGTGCCAATTTCAATTAAAAGAGAGTGCATGCCTCTATAAATTAGGAATGATGATCCATCTAATTGAACCACAAAAAAGGATTGGTTGTAGTTACATGATTTTCCAATTGTAACTTATAAATTTATGACTTTATAACTTGGTAATAGTGATTCATATAAATATACCAAGATATATCTATAAATATATATATACATAACTCAAATTGATAAATCCTTAAATGATAAATGAAATGGTTTCTATTAAATGAGGATTCCAGTTACAACTTAAAATTTGTTTTCCTTTATAAATTTCAATTAACACTCCATATACTAGAACCATGATGTAATATAGATAAATTTCCCTTGACCTCATCTTAGTAGTTTGGGTAGGTAGTGTCTCTTATTACCATTATGATCTTCTTTATCACCTAGAACCAGCTTTAGGAGGGGGTGGGATATGACTCTTGTGTAGGAAGGTGTTGTACCTATCATATTCCTTTAACTATGATCTATTCTATTATCAAATTTGAGTTGTGTTCTTGGAATTGGTAGAGACAATACATCACAATGGAATTCATTCACAAGTCGGGAGGGTGGCGACGAATATGCTCCAGAGGTGGTGGGCCCTAAGCTACTAGTATCAATTCATGTAGTTCCACCCACATAACCACCTATTATACTTGAATGGGGAACTAATGCCTAGTATTGAAATAATTTTTTATGACTCATGTAGTCAATATATGGAGATTCATGACCTTGACCTTCTATGATAGAGTTAATGAGGGAGTTCCAATAGAAACACCCTCCTTATTTTTTAAGGGAAGGTGGTCCCCAAGCTATTGGGTCATTCTTGGAGGCCATTATATCTATCTATAACCATCTTGAGACCCCTAAAAAGAGGAGGGAAAAGATTATAGTTTATATACATATAGGGACAACTAATGGATGGTGGGATATTTTTACCCAAGCTCACTAGAATCACTTTATGTCTTGGTGGGATTTCTATGTAGCTTTATATGATTAATTATTTCATAATACACTGAGATATGAATGATCTACAGAGTTTATGTACATAGAGTAGAACATGATATCTCTTATGGATTAATTACTTCATTTTATGGAAATTTGGTGTTTCCTTACTACTCTTGTTAGTGATGAGCTATCTTGATCTATAAGTTTTTAAGATGATCTTATATACTCCATTTGATCTTAGGTGAATGTATTTTATTTTAATATCATGACTGAGATAGTGAACCAGGATCTCATCATCGAGTGTAACCTCATAGAATCTAAAGGTGTTTGTCATGGTATTTTGGTATCTCATCGTATCATTAGTTTATCTAGTAACATAAAGGATCATTTTGATATTTTCTAAGAAGGTGGTAGCAGCCATAGTGTGCACCTGATTAGACATGTGATCTATCATTAGTGTGGTTAGAAGGGCTATATTAATCTCTTGTGTAATATATTCTGAGTTGAGTGCATATCCTGTGACAAGATGGGACATCTTCAAAGGTTTTATTAGAAATTTACACCTATGTCTATTGGAAGAGGATCATCACTAGATCCACCTTCAAGAGTGGCATCAGTAACCCATCATCAGGTAGGAAATTGGAGAATTATAGGATGTATAGGCCGAGGTAGTAGACATATTCAAGGGAGCTAGACATAGGGTATACTACACTAATAGATTAATCCTAATCAAGGAAGTCAAGTTGTATCTCAGGACCGTGGAATAGGCTAGATATGTGAAGTGTATCTAATATCTACAGAGTAGAGTACCATTCCATCTATGGTGTAGGGTGTGATTTTATTATCCTATACTCTAATATCTATTTTATTTGAAACATGTGATTCCCTCTCTTTCATATCAATATGAAATATATATAGTATTAACCTCAACACCAAGTACTTTTATTGTCACACCCCAACCTTGGATACTCCTTTATTTTATTTTTTTCTTGATCTCGGATCTTTTGGTTATGGTTCGAACTAATCCCCATAATAAAATTTTCAAATTTTGGAAGTTTGGGTGAATTTTAAACCTGTGAAATGGATGCTCATGGTTAGTGGAAACCATGCAGACTGAACTAGGTACTCATGAAGCATGTCCTAGTGTTGGATAGAAGCCACCAAACGGTTTGTGCATGGTAGTCCAAATCATGTGGTTGGGTCATAAAGTAAATTCCTTCTTGAGTAGTGTCTACCACATGGTTGGGAACAGTTTGGTAAACTATGTGGCCAAAATGTGCAATCAACCATGATCTTTAAAATTTTAAAAACCTTATTCTACACTCTCTCCCTTTTTACCCTAAATAGGAACCCCTCCTCTTGGGTCATTTTTGGTGCATGAATAGACCCCATATACCCTTATCTTTGTCTCTTAATCTTCCATAGATCCATAAATGAAGTCCTAAGGTGAGTTTCTTAGGGTTTTGTCCCCTTTTCCCCTTTTCTCATTCTCCTCTCTCTATTTCTTATTTTCTCTTTGGTAGACCCTCTTTTGGTTGAACGCTTGATGATAGGGTTGATGTAAAGTGTTATTTTATTAATGTTTATGGTGTGAAGTTTGATCTTTGGGGTGTATTTTACCTCCTCAAAGAGTTTTTTCTCATTATCATGCCATTGAGGTAGGTTTCTCTATACTTTTCCTTTAAGATTCATTTTTTTAGTGATTGGTTTCTTCCAATCAACTTTTAAACATCATTAGAACCCTTATAATTCACATGGTTATCTTATTGTAGTGTTTTCTTTTTGGTATAAATTGTTAAAAATGGTTTTTGAAGTGATACTTTTCTTATTCCTATGTGTATATAAACCAAATGTGTTTGATAAAATTTCAGTTGAGTTTGGATAGAAAAATAGGGTGATTTTTGTGGTGTTTCCCTTAGAAATATTATTTAAAATTGGTTGGATTGTGATTTGGGATTTACACGTGGAACATGGTGAATTTTATAGTGTGGTTTGTATATTGTTTTTTAAGAATCTCTTGGTTTTTAAATTCTTGATTGAACCTTTGTAAATTATGTGAAATGGTTGGATTTAGATTTATTTTAAACCAGGTGGTGATTTTGGAAATGTAAATGTTTTTTGGAGTTCCCATGGAAATTTGGAGTATTCCATTAGATGTTGTATTATCCTTGGGCACACAAGGTGCACACATGGATGAGAATTAAAATGAATATGGTATTTTGAAACACTTTTCCATTAAAATTTTCTCATCCTTCATTCCACTACGTTTTCTTAAAATGGTCCCATTATTTCCAAATGGGGAAAGTGTTTCTTAAAGTGATTTGAAAATGTAACTTTGAATATGTTCCTCAAGGTTTGGCATGTTTGTCCTTGAAACATATCTTGGTGAGATATTTAAAGGGGTAAAGTACCATTTGTAAAATAAACATGTTTGGGTGAAAATTTGGTGTGATGGTCTATTTGGAAAGTGAATGTGGAAGTGGTATTTCACATTATTTTAAAAATGGTTTTTGAAATATTTTGGTAAATGTATTTGGATGTGTAAAGTCAGAGGATCTGTTGAAAAATTGGTATTTTTTTAAATAAATGATTAAACATTTATATGATGTGATGGCCCAGTTGTCACCTTTTATGATGTGATATATAGTGGGAACACCTATTGGGGATTTTATTATATGGGTTAATGTATAGGTGGTGTCTGTGTTTGGGGTATGAAAATGTGGTGATGACAGGTAAGATGATTCAAAAATTCATAGGCCTCCTACTTACATAGTATACTTCTTACAATGGGTATCCTGGGATTCTTTTAGAGGGTTGAGTGATGGTTTCTGGTCAAGAGTGATTAGATAGATTGGTACCCCTTGATTAGTAGAGAGGTTAGGTTGGATGTGCCATTAGATTAGTAAGTTAAGAGTGGCATGTTGGGTATAGACTATGGTGCTTCACCATATGTCGATAGGTGGTTCTGAACCGAGTACATCTAGATATTTCTCTAGGGATGTTTAGGAAATTACCATGGTTACTAACTATAATTTCTTGTTTGTATTCTTATACACTTGGTTTTCTGTTTATATTTCTAGTTTACTTTCATTATATCCCAATATACCATTGTTGGATTTTGGTTTTAAAGTTGTAAACTCTTTTTTTAAAATTAAATATGTGGTGTTAATTGTTCTAAAAATAAAGTTATTGTTTCTTTTTAAAATGAGAAAAACATTTTTTCATAAATTTATTTCAAACTATTGTTTATGGAATTTTTTTAGGAAATGAAATGCATAGAATCTTTGGTGTTTTTCTATTAAACTATCTAGCTCATACCCTACATGTTCATTTCAGTGTCCGTAGTCTCGAACTATTTTTTAGGTTAAGATTTTTTCTCATGTTCTTTGGGATTGATATGGCACTTAGATTGGTTGGGGTGACCTTGATGTCACATAGAGATCTTATTAGCATGGTTCAGTTTTATTTTTGTATTTAGTTTTTGTTTTTTTTACTATTGTAAATGAATCCATTTTGTACATTCATTTAAGATTCAGTTTTTGTTAGTTCTTCCACTTGTTTGGTTTTATTTATTTGACCTTATTTTTTGGGTTCAAACCATTAACACTAGGTATATAATTGATGTCTGGCACTAGTTTCCAGCTTGTGGGGATCGGGAACACCCTTTAGGCCATGTCTTTAGCTGGGTCAGATATCGGATTAGATGACACTTTCTCTTGGTTCGAGAAATTTGTGGGGTGATGAAACTCAATACTCTGTTAGGAATTTTTACATATAGTGTATGAATATGTAAGGATGTACCCTTGAGATAAGAAGCTATTGTTTTTTATGGTACCTCTTCATCCTTGAGATGGAATTTTTTAAAGTCATTCTTAAGATGGACTAGTTGGTTCATTACCATGAACATGTTGATTTCTATCACTTGAGGTTATCCTTCACATCACCTAAGGGTGGTAGTTATATTCAAAAGGGTGAATGGGATGTCCAAGTAAGTCATGATGGACCTGAACATCATCGACTAGGAAGAGTGATTTCCCATATTGTTAGTCGTTATCTTCACAATCATGGAATGTGATGTATAAATTTTCCTCCTATAGTGGATCATTTTAGGGATGTATTCACTAATGATTTTTTCTTATCTACCTTCTGATAGAGAGGTATAATTTACTATTGATCTAGTTCTATGAGGGTTTTATAAAATATTGATCTGAGGTCAAGATATCATCAAGTACATGTTATATTATCATATATAACACATAAAATCTTCCATAGTTGAATTGTCTTGTATGAGTGTCTAATTCTTCCATTCAGTCACATGAACATGCCTACAGTTCTCATGGTTCTGATGGGTCAGGTATTCTACCCATATCTGGATTTATTTGTGGTAGTCTTTGTGAAAAGAATATTGGTGTATTCATACACTTTAAAAGACCATGCCACACATCTTTATACAATACTAAATACACTAATAAATCCTCAGTTGTATGCTAAGCACAAAAAATTCCAGTTTTGGATTGATAAATTCCACTTCAGGGGTCGCATTATCTTAGAGACATAAGTATCTATTGACCCAGATAATGCGAGAACCATGTAACTTGGAATAATCCCAAGAACATATATAATATATATTTTTTATTAAGGATTTATGTATATTATTGTTTATTCATATAGGATTTCTCACATCTTGTAGCACTACTCACAATCTTGACTAAGAAAGGTGTGAATTTTATATGGTCTGAAGCATTTGAGGGAGCCTCTCAGAACGTCAATGTAAGGATTATTTTAGTGACAATACTAATTTTTTCTAATCTTGTAAGAGGTTATATGGTTTTCTATTATGCATCATCAATTGGGATGAGATCTATTTTGATGTAGGCAGAGTGATTCATCGTGTATGGGTTTCATCTGTTGAGACCTCATGAGTATAATTACTTGATGCATGATCTCAAGCTTGTAGTTATGGTACATTCCTTGCATTGTTGTAGGTATTATTTATTAGAAGATAATTATATATATATATATATATAGATAAAAAATCTTAAAATATATATTCACTCAATGTGATTTCAATATTTAGTAGTAGAGGTGTGTTGAAAACCTATATTCCTTCAACATTGATATTGCATGTACACCTAAGAAGGGAAACTCTATTTCTGATTCTCTGATCTAGAATACTTTAGTGCAGGAATTTTAAGTGGCCATAGAAAGTTATAGTTGATGAAACTCTTTTATGATATGTATTTTGAGGTTCAGAAGCACCACATAGAGCCTGTTTTTATAGCTATGATAGTGAAATTTTCACTTCTGGAAAGAGTGAAGGTGAGGAAGATTTCTGATCTCGAGGGCCCGGTCCTTCTTGTGATCATTTCAGGAGAGGAACTACAACCTATTTTTATCTTTAATAGGGATTATATCTTACATAGTCATGGGAATTTATGGGTTACTATATAAAATTTATAGGAATTGATGTGATAATATCATTCCTCTTCTTATGTGGTACATCATGATATGATGAATATATACAATGATCTACATCACCACTATTGGTGCTTAGGGATAAAAAGGTAGATAGTTGGATTTGTTACTCGATGTTCCACCTTTTAGTAGGTGAAGGAGGAACACTAATGACCATCAATACTTTTACATAAATTAACAATTATTGAGTGGAAGTGGGATGATATCACATTAGATTTCATGAAGGGATTACATATGTCACCTTAAGGTTATGACATAGTATTGGTGATCATTGATAGTCTGAAGAAGGTCTCCCACTTCTTTCCTATCAGAGAGAAAAAATCAGTGGATAATCTAGGGAAGTTATATGTTAGAGAGATCATATGCCATAATGGAGCTCCATATACCATTGTATTGGATAGAGATTCTCATTTTATATCATGGTTTAGGAAGTGTTTATAGAATTATTTGGGTTCATATGTACTATTGAGCACAACCTATCACTCTAAGAATGATGATTAGTATGAGTGAATGATTCAGGTGTTATAGGACATGCTTGAAGCTTGTTTTGTCAATTTTGTAAGTTCTTGGGAAAAATATTTACCACTTTCCAAGTTCACTTATAGTAATAGTATCCAGGATGCTATACAGATGGATTATTCTGAGGTATTATATGGTAGAGAATTCCATTTACCCCTGATTTGGTTAGAGGTATGTGAGGTATCACTACTAGGACTTCATCTCATTTAAGAGACATTAGGTCAGAAAAAACTTATCAAGAATGTTATATCTATATCCCAATCTTTTTTGAAGTCTAATTTTAATCATCATCACCAAACATTAGAGTTTGAGGTGGTGGATTGGATGTTCTTACGTGCTTCTCCTAGCCTGGGTCATAAACAGATTTGAATCTATGGTAATCTATCACCGTATTGTATCGGGAATTTCAAGATGGTGGAGAGAGTGAGGCTGATAGCTTATCAGATGGTTCTTTTATAGAGGTACCAGTCCATGAATGATGTATTCTATGTATCTCATCCATGTTATTATCATTCTAGATCACCTCATTATTTTTATCCAAAGGAAATTGAGCTAGAAACTTATACTTTACTTGAGAAGCATCCTATATGTATTATTGATTAGATCATAAAGGAGATATATGGTAGGTTAGTTCCTTTGGTATGGGTGCTTTGGTAGGATGAAAATGTATAGGATGATACCTAAGAGTGAGAGGCTGACATAGGTTTTTATTAGATGAAAATATTCCCAAATTTTGATCAACCACCCTTAGAAGGGAATCTTGGGAATGAGTTATTTTAAGATGGATAGGTTGTGATATTTTGAATTTTCATGAGTTAAAAATTCCTTAAATTTAAGTTTGAACATTTATTTTTTACAATGTAAAGGGATTAAGAATTTAAGTAAGTGTTTAGGAGAGTCCAAGGTTAGTTTAGATCCTAGGGCTTCAGTTTTTTGAGAATCGGGAAGAGGTGTAAAGTTGGTGTACAATTATTAGTAACCATGTAGCCTTGTAAAGAAAGATCATTATTTGGTAAACCATGTAATGGAGGATTCATGGCCATTCCAAATGGTGAAAGTTTTTTGAAGAGATGAAACACATGGTTAGTGCATGATTTTTATAACTGTGACTCTAACCGTAAGAGGCTAAATGGATATTAGATATAGAGTCTATATGGAAGTGTTTCCTAACTGTGAACTAGGATGTCCAAGGGGTGCCTCCAATTAGGCAGTGATGGTATACAGTTGTTTCACTATTTGGCCAACTGTGAGAGTAAACCATTAGACCCATTTAAATTGGGATAATTTACCATTTTCTCCTCCTTTCTATTATAATTCAAATTATTTGTTCCTACCTTATTTTTACCACACATAGAATCCATCTACCTCTCATTTAAATCTTCTCCCTCTCTACTTGGATTGGGATAACTTTTTTATTCATGCTCATATTTATGTTCCATCTATCACATTGGATCTGTATCAGTAATCTCCTCAATCATATTCCTTCCTTTATTTAGATATTTTTCTGTATGCAATACTAAAACCATGTGAGATAATGTGACCTATATTTAGTTTATTCTTATATTTATCTAATATATAATATTATAGACTGATTTATAGTCTAGTAACAAACAAGGATTATAATTTCCATACAATTTTGGTGTTCAATAAATTTTCCCTTGAAGTATTTATGTTTATAGCTTATGCCATAGTGGCACATTCCACACCTTCCAGGTGTTTCTTATAAAATTATTAATACCTTAAATCAAATGTTTTAAAACATGTTTTTATGTTCTATTTTACCTTTAAAAAGGTTATAGGTCACTTAATTTAACCTAAACCACCCTTTTAGGTGGGTTTTTTTTGAATTCCTATAACATTTCCACCCCATTGGTAATGTTGAATTTTATACCCATGAGTGGAATCCATGTACGAATTAAAATGGAATTTTAAATTTTAAATACATATTATGAAACCTTTTCATTTATAAATTAAAGGGAAGATGTAATGGATTATGTTGAAATTATGAAATGAGGTGGATAATCTCTTGGAATATTCATTTAAAGTAAGTGATTGGTGATGTGGAATTGAAACTAACATATTCATTATTTTATCACTTGAAATTGAATTGATTGATGAAATAATGTGTTGAATTAAATTGATTAAAATGTCATGGATATTAACATAGACCCTTGATCTGTTGTAAAAAAATGTTTCAATTATGGATAATCAAGTATGAAACTGACATCACAGTATGGAATCAATAAATTATTTACATTGGATGCCTTATATTATTATATTGGATATATATTTCTTATATCACCTCAGACTTTCTCCTTGGGCTCTATCCGTGTTTTTAATGAGTACCATTGGAGATTCCCCTCAGACTCGAAGAGGACACCTCGACTATATACCTTGGTTTCTTGGCCCATTTAGTTCTATATTATACTAGGTTTTTTAAAAATTACCTCCATGGAATCCAAGAAGATTCCTTTATTAATTTCCTCAGGTCCTAGCCACCGTAGGTATTATACTTGATACAACTATCATATGACTTAGCTAATGATTTACTCTGGTATTTATAGACTTATTGACACAATATATACTTAAAAATTGGTTTGTTTTACGTTATTATTTATAGATTTTCCACTATTATACTTTCACACTTATGAAACTTATATGAACTCAATGGATTTTTTATAGACACCATTGGACTACTGAGTATATCTATCACCATGTTCAGGCCGTCGTTTAGTACCTAAATATACTTCATTGTTGTAGAACAGGACAAAGGGAAGCACCCAACATTGGACACTTGATATTTTCATACTAGAGTGAATTATAGGAGCATAGGACTAATCATAAGGTCATAAAGCTATTGAAGATAGTTTTTGGGTCCTTTTGTTCATTTTTGTATAGAATCATGACTTGATTAATTTTTATATAATTATAGATATTTTAAACTATTAGTATTTATGTTACATTCACCATTAGTTATATATTATTCTTGTGTTGTTAACTGTGATTATTATACTACGATTCTACACTCTGATCATGAGGGTATAGTCTCCTTACCTTTCCCTGTAGGACCTCACTACTAGTCAGAAACCTCTAGCATATGGGGAGGCATTATTGAGGCCACGTGCCCATCCATTTTCAGTTTCTTATAAGTGAACCATGTTTGGAACATCAAAACTAGGTAATCCTTGCTTTAATTTTCTAGTTCCACTCCCATTTAAATGTTTACTTTTATCTTTTCTATTTTGTTTATGTTGGAATTATTATGGTATATTTACTTTGAGTATAATTATTTATCTTGAAACATTGTCTATTCATCTATCTTATTCTTTGTTTCTTATCTCTATCATTCTTAGTTACTACATTTTCTATAATTAGTTGGCGAATTTTAAATATTGTCTGAAATATATATGATTTTTTAAATGAAATAGTCAAAATAGGTTTATAAAACAAGTTTTCCATAATATTTTTT
Source organism: Viscum album (assembly GCA_963277665.1). Lineage (NCBI taxonomy): Eukaryota > Viridiplantae > Streptophyta > Magnoliopsida > Santalales > Viscaceae > Viscum > Viscum album. The sequence goes on along the minus strand of OY728164.1, from coordinate 268,634,095 downwards.
TAAAGTAGTCTCAATGTATTCCTTAAAAATGGTATTTTTTGGGAAAAGTGGTCTGATTTCTTAAAAATTTAAATCCTAAATTTTACTCATATGTCTTTTTTCACTCAAATAATAAAAGGTTCTACTTTTATATTTTTTATTTAAAACTAGTATAAAGGGGTTTTATTTTTAAATATTATACTTGAGGAGTGGGGAGGATACCTAATAGTCATCTGTATGCTCATGAATATAAAACCATTTTCAGGTCAACTAATATTTTAGTGAATTTTTTGTGTGAAATACTTCATACTTTTTGCTTATAGTCCAGGTTTAATGTTGAGGTTTGATGGTAAACATAGATTACACTAATATTATTTTCATAGTGTTTAGATCATTTTTTATTTATTTTGGTATCACGTGTGTATCATTCCTTCTAGACCTCTATTTTTTCTCTATTTTCTAGCCTATGTATTCTAATTTATGTTTTGTATTCTTCTTAGAACTAAATGTCTAGTTTTCCCCTACTTGTTTTTTAGTATTATTTCTTAGCTATTTATTTTATTTTCATAGATTCCCAACTTATAAATGGTTCATTACAAACTCTTAGTGAGTTTCCAATGTATGTTTTAATATTTTCATTGTGTGAAATATTTACCACGGTGTTTTATCTAATGCATTGGTGTAGATTACCTACTCATGGAGATATGAATATCCCATTGAAAATGTCATGGGATGGCTTGGGTTCATAGTTTAATAATGTCCCATAGTTAGTTCAAGAAAAAATGGTATTATATCCTATGTTCTTAAAAGGGGCCTTGATTCTTAAGTTGATTTTTATTATTGGAGTGTGTTTAGTAGATTAGATTTTGAAAAATTAAAACTTGAGAGGTAGTAGTAATAAGATTTGATTTAGCTCTTATTTTTTCAAGCCATGAGTTTCCATGGGATGTTAAGGGAATAAGGTTTGGATTTTGATATCTCTTTATTTATTTATGATTTCTTGATTTATATTGGTGGTATTTAAAGTTTTATTAAGTTATATAGACCATTTAAAGGTTTTTCATTCTTTGGGGGTGGAAAGTGAGGAAGAACCAATGGTTCATATTTACCCCTCGTGGTATGGAAGACAATATAAAGACTGTTTATATGGTTTTGTTTTAATTCTAGTGATAGTTACACTTTTGTTGCATGATTGGCCAAACCACACACAACCACTAACCCCTTTTATGTTTTTTGGGATTACATTTGATAATAAATTTATCTAGGGTTATATGTATATGTTATTAGAGATAATTTAAAGGGAATATTTATGACGAATTTATGATATTTGACTTGATTTTGATGGTTTTTTCCATTAAATCTTGTTTTCCAAAATGATTAAGGTTAAATTTTGTAATAGAAAATGGATAGTAATCTTAATTAAATGTATTTCAAGATACATGGTTGTTTGAATTTAAATTATAGTAGATAGTTTTGAAAACTAATTAAGTGAATTTTTAATGGAATTTCAGTGTTACCTTGTGGAAATTTGTTGTCATTTTGAGGTGTAAACGTGGTTTTGGAGCTAAATAATGAGTATTGAAAGTAATAAATATGTTTTTTTTAAAACATTTAGAAACAAAAATGGTATTTTAGAATTTAAATAAGGATCTATGTAAAGTTATTTTGTGATTACTCATGGATGCAAGGAAATATTTTTATGGGAATATAGGGATTTTGATATAAATTTAAGAGATATACAATGTTTTGTGATGTTTTAATGAATAATTTATAGGATCCTAAGTTGGTTTTAGATATATAAATTTTTTATTCGAAATTAGAGTATAGAGTTTGAATACAATTTTGATATGATTTTGTTTTTTGATTTATTTCATTATGTTATTGATTTTTTTAGATTTATATTTTAATCTAAGTTATTTTAGTTTCAAATAATTTAATGTACTTACACTTCCTTTTTTATTTTAAGTGTTAATATTAGAATTTTCATGAAGAGTATTAGGGTGTTAGTTCATTAAGGATGCCTTTATAATTGAATCTTCTAGGATTAAAGCATAACCTTTCTCATTGTTTATATAACCCATACTATGAGTAGAGTGGTAGATCAAACTATTGTTATTTTAGCTGGAGTTGGTAGTAATCTATTCAACCCTGGGATAACCCTTTATCTCCTTCTAATAATCTTATTCCCTACCATTTGGAAATCTGAAAATAGTTACATTGATGATCGAAAGATTCTGAATTGGGTTTTTAGTGACTTAGGGTTATGTATCTTGGATTTGTTTTGTAACCTAGGGGATCTTGTTCAAGATTTCATTCTCATCCCCTCCTTGTTTATTATCTACTTTGTTCATCTTCGGATTTTTTTGGGATACTATATATAAAGTACTTATTTTGAGAAAAAGATCTTAGTACCATGAAATACCAGATATTCCATCAATTAGAAGTTCTACTTAGGGAATCACCTTTTTTAACACTAGTCGTGCTTATAGAGGTTATCTTAGAATGATATTATTTTTTTAGTCCCAGTTTTTCCATTGTATACATTCAATTATTTTGTTTTTGTTAAGTTTTTATGGTTATTTGGGTCTTGTTGATGTATATATATTTAGAGATGCCACCAAATTGGGATAGTTTTATTTTTTCCCCATTTTGATCTTTCCACCCTACATCCTATGTCTTGTTTGGGTTCATTGACTCTTGGTTTCAAAGGATATTTTAGTCACATTATAGATGTTGTTTTTGATGATTTTAAATCATTTATGAGTGTATCTAAGGATTTTTTTCTCTATATATGGTCTAACTTGGGAAATGTAAAGAGTTAGTTTGTTTGGTTCATATAGAATTATTATTCCTTATTGAATCATTTGTTCTTCATAGGAATTTTGGGAGTAGTTGGTACTTTTTGGAGAATTTGTAATTTAGAGTAATTATAAGTATGGTGGGGAGACTACTATAGATAACCATTTCATGTTGGGAACCCCTTACCCTATAGAGTCCCTTTCATTTCATATATTAACATTATATAACTTTTTCTGAATACTTAAACCATTAAACAAATAGATGACCAAGACCTTATTATTCTAGTAATTTTGGAAACATGTAAACGTAAACATGGGTACATAAGTGAGATAAATTATCTCCCATTGGATTATTCTTAACAAAAACCCTTCTAAGACACATCAAAATTAATACATATCTTCATAACTTGTGGAAGTAAACAAAATAAGGGTTGAGATCAGTTTCTTAGTAAGGGTAAACAAGGGAGACATGTAAGAATAACATGATCATTGGGTATGAGAATGTGATCATAACATTAGAAGATCATACCATGCATATCAATTATTATAAACATGAATAATTACATAAATCATGGATTTTAAAATTAAATGATTCATAATGACATATAGAACATAATCCATGAAAGCATATCATAGGAATAATAAATGAAATTGTGTCATACAAAGACCTGTGATATCATTACCTATAATTCAAGACTCGTTTCTAGAAATTATCAAGGCACTTAATTGGAACCACACCTACTGGGAGGGACACATTTCCATCCACAGTCACAGTCGTTTCCTTATTAGGGATTGAGTTTCCCTATCTTCCTATAGCGGATCGAGTTTCCCCATCTTCCACATTTATAGTGACTACACCTCCTGGGTGGGACACAACTCCATCCCTAGTCACATTTCTTTACTTATAAGGGGTCAGGTTTTCTTATCTTTTCATACTGGATAAATCCTGTTAACTTTATTCACATCATTATCTCATGAGATATAAATCTTTACCTAATGCATTGGGGGGAGATATACGTCCTACCCATCTCATAATAAAATAATTCATACATGATCCACAAGATAATAAAAATTGAATCATATAATTACACCTAAAAATATATGGGTATTATAAACATCATATCATAATCTCATTAAATGAAATGGGTGTCATAAACATTTAACTATATCCTAACATGTGGAAAAATACAGGTTTCATAATCATTTCATCAAATAATAACGCATCAAAAGAATTGGGTTTCACAAGTATAAAACCCATGGAAGAGGAATGGGTTTCATAAAAATCATCCCATGAAAACATAAACCATTTAAATAAATAATATGAATGCAACCCTTGAATAATTTCCCAAAAGGGAATTAGTAACATAAACAAATGTAATCTTGGATGGAAAATAATTTTTAAGTATCTTTTAAAAACATTTATTTAGAAAAATATCATATATTATTTAAAAAAATTTCTTTAAAACATAAAACCCTTTGAAAAACATTTTCTTTAAAATAAACTTGAAAAAATATAAAGAAATCTTTGAAAACATTTTGGAACCCTTTTTATTTGAAAATATAAAAGAGATCTTGAAAATATTTTGAAAACCATTTTCTTTGAAAATACATTGAAACATTTTAAAGGAAGCCTGAAAACCATAGAACATTTTTAAAATCAGTTTTCTTGTAAATGTTCTTAATATATAATTTTTAATATCTTTTTTGAAAACATGTTTCTTGATGTTCATGGCATGTGTCTCAAAGAAGGAAAATTGAGACAAAACTAAATTTCTAATTTGGTAACTCTTGAATCATAAACCCCTTGAAATAGAGATTATAAAATTTAGATGTAAATAGAAATTAAATTGAGGATAAAATTTATATAATATATTCAGGGGAATTATAATCACCACACAAAATAGATGAGTGGTTAATAAGGTGTAAATCTCAAACGAATAAAATTAAGATTTGAAATATCATTACATTGTGTCTTGAATCTCATCGTACTTAATGAAAACACCTATATAATAAATATAAGTTTATTATAATGAAAAATATTCATATATATAATACCATATATGGTTGGATTATGTCTTTATATTTTCTTCTTGTTAAGAATTATATGTTAAGGTTTCACTTCGGGTAATATCCTCTTTATTCTTCACATGTGTCTTAATTTATTATATCTTTGGTACTTATACTTATATCATTACTTACATAATTTAAAATATGATATAAATTTCATGTATATTAATTATATTTTTATTATAATAATCTATATAATATATAAGTATAAAATGGAATTGACCATTCATGTAGATGGTAGGCCATACGTACGTATGAACACTGTTTCCATTTTATTATCGTATTAAAAGAAATAAATAAAATAAAATATATGTATATATTTATATATATAATTATTAATTTATTATTATTATACCATATATATCATATATGTTCAGTAAACTCATCCTTAATACATTCCATGTAGTGTGTGAACGAATCACATCGCTTTAAGGGGGTAGTAGTCCACACTTTCTCGAACGAAATTATCATATTTACTTGAAATGGAAAGTATAAAGATATGTTCTTTAATATGATAAAATAATCATAAATACATAATAAATATAATATATAACATATATAAATTGATTTTCCATCATAATTTCCACCATGAGGGGAGGTAAATTAAAACTGAACAATCATCATTTCGTAAGGCGGTAGTTCAACATACACGTAAACTATTTGTTCATTACACATTAGATGGAAGTGTGTGTAAGTTTAGGTAAAAACCATAGCATAAAAATGTATAATTATATTTATAATAATGGTGTTTCTTTTTAATAATGGAATAATGGGTGTTGAGGGGAAGTAGAAATAAAATAATAAAAAGGAGCATGAGGTAGGGTGTTACCTCTTAATCGGGTAAATCCTTTTGGTTTGCTCCAAATGGATTATTTGGAATGATTTATAACTGAATGTAGGATTAAAGAAGGATTTAAGGGTTTATAAAATGTTTATTTTGAATATATTTTCTAAACCTATGTGGTTTTAGAGGTTTGGGGAAGAGAGAGAGGTGGTGGCCTTTTATAGGGAAGAGAAATGACACCCTTGGAATTTTTAAAAAATAGTTTGTTGTACCAAGTTTTTTACATATAAAAAGTCATATAAAATAGAAAAAACTCCATAATTTAATGTTTATGGCAGAAATATGTCCATAAATTTTGTTTTTGACAAGTTTCTAGGTCATTTGGTCCCTTAAGATTAAGATTTATTCATTTGTTAATCTTATTTTTACCTTAATCACTCTAATTAATTTTAACTACATTCACTAATATTTTGGGTAAAAAAATAATTTGACCTTATCGTGCATTATAAATTATAATTATTTAAAATATTTAATACATTTTTTCAAATTCAAATTACATAAGTGGTAGAAATTAATTTAAATTTAAACACGCTGATGTAATGACACTGTGAGTTTTTAAATATAAAAACATATAAAAGATTACTAAGTTTTTATATGAAATTTTATAGTTAAAATGATTATAATGACCTAAATTGGATTAATTGATAAATATATAATATAATTAAAGTTTTAAATCAATTTAAAGTATAATTTTTATTTATAACTAAATTATATTAAAAAGAAGTTTTGAATTAAAATTCAATATTTTTCAATATACATTCAAAAATGATGTTTCTTTGAAAAATCCCAAAAAAACACTATAATATTAATCAAACATTATAAATTAATAAACTACGTTTTTTTTATAAAATTAAATTTCTAAATTTGTCTAAAATTAATTTTAATTTTTTTCACAGAAGGATTTGAAAAATAGTTCATTTTAGAAAATAATATTTTTGAATATATAAGGACTTTAACAATAATTATATCTTTCATTGCCAATATGTTTTATTTATATAAAAAAATTATAAAAAATATTTTAAAAGTATTTATTAATATTAATATTTCTATGTTTAATGGCTAGGTTACAATTATATTATTTAAATAATTCTAACAAAAAAAGATGTTTCATAGTAACTAAGTGTTGTGTGTAACGTATACCATGTCGGTGTTGTGTGTAATTTACGCCAAGTCTATGTTGCATGTGATGTATTCAAGTCATTGATGTGTGAAATTAATGTTGGAATTATTAGAATACAAGATATCACTGAAAATTTAATTTATTCAAGAAAAAAAGGTATATAGAAACTTGGGGTGTTACATATCCCATGAGAGTGTATTGTTCTTTTTTCATCACAAAATCCTCTATAAGATGTGGTTAAAGCTTATGGAACCTTGTTCCTTCTTGTAACATTTGAAATATATTTCATGAATTTATGTTATGTGATGGTTTTGGGATATTTTATAAATATCAACATTTAAATGGGTAGTGAAATTCCAGAACTCTATATCATGTCTATTAGTTATGAAAATCATATTTTAGTTGAGGTTATAGTGTTCCATAGTCTTCCTTACAACTGATTTATGCTTTAGAGAGTGAGAAATATTTTATTTCATGATTTACATATTGAACTTGGACTTTCTATGGGAATGATGTGTTATAGTTCGGAGAGTTTTCACAAACCTACTTTACTTTATCATGTTATTTTAATCATTTATTGATTTTAAATTTTTTCTCTTTATTTTTTTGGTTTTCATGGTATGTTTGAGTGTTTTGGGGTACACTATAGATGGTTTTAGTGGGAAAGATATATGATTTTGTTCCATTGTCATTTTGGTGAGGTTAGGATCACACTATAGATGTTAGGATATTCCATGGGCCTCATTCTGGAGGGAGCCTTTCTTAGTGGACACTTGTGCCACATTTGGGTAATCAGTGTACCCTTATACTAGTGAAGTTGGATAAGATAAGGCATGGGGAGACCAAACCACACTCCTACATATTACTAATATACCAATTAACATCTAGGATATTTATGTCATGTAGGAGAGTGTGTAAGGGTAGAAGGTAGTTTCTTAAAGGTATTTATGCAAGGTTCAAGTGAAAAGGACATTGAATAATCTATGGGTTGTATCATGGTTCATTGTTGCCTATGATTCTATGTAAGGGTGACTGACATTATAATTACATGGGTACCTACACTTTGTAAGGGTAAAAACTCATGATACACCAAGACAAAGGGAGGCCAAGATTTATAGGTTGACCTTGGTTTTCCTATATCTACCTAATTTGGGTTCCCCACAACATAGGCTCGTGGATACATTGTGGAGGGTTTTGGGATATGAATACATATCATAGTGTGAAGTTCCATTCCATGGTGGCCTAGAAGCCTGAGGGTGGTGGTTTTTCCTTTGGTAGATCTTTCACACTATAGCCTATATGTATACACTATATGTGTGGCTGGAAAGGCACACTATTCCACATCAAGAGGGATTATTACATGGTTTTTATTTTCCTAGTTTCTTAAATAGAGAAATACCTATTTTACCCACCATAAATTAAATCCACCTTTGACTACCCTCTCCCCCTACTCATATGAATCATTTGAGAAGATCCCCAGTTGCACTGAACCCTTTCAAACTCTATATACTCTTGTCCTCCTTTCTCGATTCCAAATGTATCTCTTAAGGTCAAAGGCTATTTTATCCTCTCATTCTATTCCACTTCATTTATTTTCTCTTTATTTTCCTTTGACTAATTATTTTCAGAAACTCAGTTAGTGGATTTGAACTAATCCCTTATTTTATTTATGTTAGGGTGTAAAGAACATTATAAAGGCTCTACTCATCACTTATTCAAATTATTCACCCCACCTGCACATGGTTTTAAGTATCTATTATCTATAAATCAATCTTTAAATTTTGAATCTCAATTTCTTGGGGTTTTAAAATATTATTTTTAATTTTTTATGACCCTAATTATATATACATAATTTTTTTGATACAAAAATGTATTATCCTAGGTTTTCATAGAAATAGAAATGATTACTATTTTTATTTAAGGTTAAAATATGTTTTCCAACAATCACACCTGACTTGGGTTTGATTAAATAAATGTTTAGACTTTTGAATTTATCTCCCAACCAATGCTGGGTGGTTTTTCAAAAATTAATACGAAAGGAATGTCTTCAAAATAATGGATACATTTACATTAAATCATGGTTTTTTACATGTTTTTTGAGTTTCTTAAGATACTATTGAATTATTTATGCTATATAGTATTAAAAAGTGGAAATTTAACTTGTTTTTAGAAATGGTGTTTGGTTTTTAGAATAAAATATGTCATGAGGGAATTGGGTCTTATTTTGATTTAAAAGAAATTCTTTCTAAGTTTTGAACCACATATGGTTTTAAAAGGAAGCTATTTATTTTATTTTTTCAAAAACGTATCATTGTATAGTTGGAATTTATAAAAAATATTTCTTAAAATAGGGTATATTTTGTTTTTTTATGTTTTTGAATTTTATATGAATACCTTTATGATTTAATTATTGACATATTCTTGGTTAGTACAAGGAACCAAAGAACTTGGGTATAAGAACATAGATGGGATAAGGTCCCCAACCACTAATTAGTCTAGGGAATTAGTTATGGGGAACCTCCATTGGCCAGTGATATTGTTCTATATCCATTCCATTAACTTAGGAAACTTCAATAATTAGTGATATATTATCACTAGATAATCCTATATTTAGTTTCCAAGAGACCCTCACATGAATATGGTTACTTTTAAATATTTCATTTGTTTGCGAACTATTATTCTTATGGTATGTTTACATTGAGTAACATTGTTTATCTGATTCTACTATTTATTTCAATTTCTTTTTCATTATTACTTATCATTGTTATTTTTTTTACTTCATTTCATGTATTTATTTATTGTATTTTTAATATGTTTTGAAATAAAAATTATGTACTATTTTTGAAGGAAAATAGTCAAAATTGGGTTTTAAAACAAGTTATCCATATTCTTTAGTTTCTAAAGGCATTTAAGAGGATTCATTAAAAATGGATTTTATTTGATAATCAGGTTTGATTTCATAAGAATGGAAAACCATGATTTTACTCATATGACTTTTTTTACTAAGATGATAAAAGGTCCTATTTTCATATAATATATTTCAAACTATCATGAATTATGATCTAATATATATTAATCATTTTAGGATATTTAATTGGTGGTATCAAAAAAATTGATTCTTAATCTTATTTTTGTTATACAGTTCAGTGTACTCTTTTGCATGGGTGGTTTTCATTCACTCAAAAACATTTATATTCTAGCATTGTTTCACTTGGGATATGTTCTTTTGAATTTATAAAACTTATTAATTTAGACAACTAATTATCATGTTATTATAGTATTTACTAATTCGTATACTCATTTCTCTATACAATGTAAACATGAAATTTTATATACTTCAGATATGATGATGTCATCCTAGAAATAATCCTAGGAATATAATGTATTTGAGTTCTTTTATTTTTTCCTTTTAAATTATTCACATTAGGTTTTCTAATTCATGTCTGAAAATGATTACTGTCAGCTTTGGATGAGGAGTTTTTGGTCCTTCAGTGGCTGTTCCGTGATGTTTTTTCAATAGTACCCTAATTTCATCATTGATTTTGAGCATCCTATTTTCCATCTTTGTTTAGGGTTCCCTAGTCTTCCCATGTAATTATTCAAACAATATTCCCTTTTTTATTTATTTTTAAATTGGAAAACCCCTTAAATTAGACACCACTACTAAAAATATCTCTCAAAATTCTATCTATAGATTTTTTGCATAAATCGATATAAATATAATACTTTTCCACCACATATCTTGAGTAAAAATTGTGACATGCGATTCTTATATGAGGTTATATTTGAAAAAATCCATATTATTTCAATAAATTTTTATAAAACGGGTATTCCATAATAGAATGTTGAAACATGCCTTATACTACACCCCCTTCAAGATAAAATTAAATTTGGGTTGAAAAAGTATAGGATTAGGGATTGTTAGTTTCTTCATACTAAAATCTTAGGTATATTATTAATAAGGGTGTTAATCAGAGCCTTTATGTACCTTTTGAAACTCATCACTCTCCTATAAAACTTTTTGGAGTTATATATTGTATTCATAATGCTATGTCTTTTGATGAGGATAAGGTAAATCATAATAAGACTGGGCCACCTGATTTTTAAAACTCAAGTGTTATTCAACCCTCAAAAGACAACGAAAAGAGTCTGTGTTCTGATTCTAGTAAATATTTACATTATTTTATAATAAATATTTTCATATTGAGGATTATTACTTGAATTCATGTTCTAAAAATGCTAAAAAAACAATGATTGATAAAGGAAGCTTCATTATTCTGAATCCCAAGAAGACTTGGAGATGTCGAGATTACCCTATACTCGACAAAGAAATGTTACTAAATCTTTAGAGACTTATAGGAAAGAAAAAATTTATATTCCCATACAACTTGGGGTTTATGGACATCATATTTAATCATATGGTGATCAAAATATGAATGATGTTAATAATAATGAATAATATGTCCCTGTTATGAGGGATGCATATCAGTATGAGGGGGAATTGAGGGAAGATCTAGAATATTTTAGAGGTGAAAAAAATGAAATTGTTTTCCAAAGATAAAAGTATGGTAAAATTACTATGGAGACATAGATTCAAATCATAAAGTGAATGATTATTAAGATTTTTAAGGAATTTAAATGAAATCCCATTTTTTATTTTAGGGATATTCCATGGAAATTATTCTTTTTTCTCTTGTTTTATGTTTTCTTTATTAAAATTTTATTTTTGTTTAGATGCCACTATACTTATTAATTTTAAACATATAGTTGGTTTCAGATGATTTTTGGGTTGTTTGATAGTATGATTTTAGTTTGACTTTATTCCTCTCTTTACTCTAGATGGTATAAGATTGGATTTTTTGAATCATATTTGAAGTTCTATTGAAATAATTAACAGGGTTGAAAGTTTTTCATATGGATTAATACTGTCTTAACTAATAATATATCTTCATCTACTAAAGGATGTTTGAAATTCAGGATAATTTGGATAATTCTTTTTTGTAACCATATTTTTGTGGTATTTTAACTATTCTGTTTCATTTTATAATTGAAAACACCCATGGGATCTTATATACATGTTATGGTGGCATGACTTCACTCTAGTTTTGGTCTTATATATCCTTATTTCCAACTGATATTTTTGTTTCACATAATATTTGGATAGATTTTTGTTGATGTTTATCTTTCACTCTCAATATTATGTTCTTAGGGGGAAATTTCTTCTTGCATATCAATTCTATTGAAAGATTTTCATTTCGATTTATATGGATTAAAAAGTGACTTTAATATAATTTTCACATCATCCCATGTTCATGATTTGATTAATCTTTACATGTATTCCATTGAAAATACCTCATTCCTATTTATGGTGAATGAAACTTGAATTGTGATGTTCTATTTATTTTCTTTTCATGATTTAATGTGAGGTATCTAGAGGAATTTTATTGAAGTGTTCTGATAACAAAATTTAGTAAGTATGTTGTATTTTTAGTTTCACATATGATTATGAAAAACCATAATGGAATCCATTTATTAGTTAGATCATCACGAGTTTCTACTGGATAATATTTTTCTTGATTAATGTAAGGTCTATCAGGTGAGTATGCCTCTTCTGGTGATCTTCTGTGATTCTTGGCTTATATTTAGACCTTTAATTATCAATTATTTTGGACCTATTTTAATTTTTGTTTGAAATATCTTTAAATTTCTAGATGATTCATGATCATTGTACCTCTTGTATGTGATATATATTTTTATTTCTTGAAATAATTTTTGAGGGGAATGAATTTTGAGACTAGATCATGTCTCATTTCTCTATCTCAAATAAATAAAGAATTTTTTTAATTAGAATGGGAAAACATATTGGTTTTTTGTATGTTTTTATTCCAATATGGATAATTATTTTCAAGTTCACAATGTATTGTTTGACCACTTACCATATTTCCCTCAATGGGTTATTATAATTTTATACCTTTTATTGAAATGGGGATAAGTATTAACTTTCTTGATGATTACTAACTAATAACACATATTCATTATGTATTGACATTATTTATTATTCTTTATTTAGATATCTATATTTTTATTCATCCATAGGTTCCAAAGGTAATGTTATAAAATATCTTTTTGGCCCAAATTTTGAATGTATTGGACGTAATCAAGTGGTGGGTGGTGGATGCAATTATATATCCCCTTGACGCATCAACATGTCTTATAATATAAAACAACTTGGGTTTTAGTGTATACCTCTCCCTATGTCAGTTTAATGTCATTGAATAAGGTCTTGATAATAAGTTTCTAATGTACACCATTATGAATTCCTTCAGAATGAGATTAATATTTATCATTATACTTATTTTCATTTATTATAATGTATATAAAATTCCATCAGTTTTAGTTTATTATGGAATCATTTAAATCTTTTATTCTGTCAATATTATGTATACCATTATTATATTTTTTTTACAGGATTAGATATATGTTTCGCTTACTAAGCATTTGATCTCACCCCTTTCTTATGTCTCAATTCTCTAGGTTATAGAGAAAAGTAGTACACACAACATGTTTAGAAGCATCACATATGTGGATGAATATTTTTGAGTTTTTTAAGACTTATACCAAAATAATTATATTCTTATATCATGGGTGAAAATATCCATTAGTTGAGAAAAACATGGGATTTATTAGTTTATGATTTTCCCCAATTATATGCTTAAAATTTCTTGGGTGCATGTTTGGGGTGTAACACATGGGAATAATGAATTTTTTCACAAGGTTTCCTATTATTATGATTGTTAAACCATTATAAATTTATTTTATATTCCATTTCATAACCCATTTCTACCCAAAGATATCCCACATGGGACAATAATAGATAAAGAGTGATAATGAAACCCAAATCATTCTTGCAACAGGCTATAGTTTGGTGACTATAACTAAGGGAATGTCACTACATAGATGTGAGTAATTACCCTTATAAGGATTTTAAAAGAATTATATAAGTTAAGAATAACCACCAAACAACTCCAACTCATAATAAATAAATAATAAATCACAATATAGGATGTGATCTCACACATAATTGGATACAACTAAAATGAATATAGAAAAAAGATAAATCCATGACATTGTCCATGAAGCTCAAATATCTCATGAATAATGACTAGTAAATCTAGAATTATCACTAACTAGATCTTTATGACCTTAAAAAATGTTTATATAATATATGTTTATCATAAAAAGTATACTTAGTTGGATCCTACATGAAACCTCTCATGAAAAATGTAGAAGAAGCATACCAAAGCCTAGTGAGTAAATTAATGAAACTAACTCATCCCTTAAATTATCATCAAATTATTTTATCCTCCTCGCCATGACACACTTTCGAAATAATTTGTAGAAGTATAACCAAAATATTGATAATATACACTCACAAATATATATATATGGGGACCCTTCAACCACTTCCCCATAGGCTTTCCTCATGCATGCCCCAATATTGCATGTCAGTATCCATCATATATTCCATAAATAATACACCATAAAAACACCTAAGAACCCATATAATACCATTCATAACATTCAATTCAACATCATATCCACATCCTCCATATAATTACTAGGTATATTTTCAGAAGTCACTATATCCTTAGTATTATGTACTATAACTTAATCCATCAGAGACTATACATAACATAACTATAATTATCCTTTGGGTACTATATCCATAATATTTGAATAAACAATAAAATCAATCCATCATAGACCACAACACACATGTATAGAAAATATCCACAATTCATACCTACACATAATACTATATTCAAAGAGAGAATGAGGGAAAGGGGTTTATCAGCCATCTCTGTCCTTGAAATATTAGATGTTGGGGAATACATTGCTAAAAAATTGGTTGTTTGATTCTCATTTAACATGGGTAGGGTTAATATGAAATAAAAAATCATATATAATAGAGATATCTCAGATAAAAACTAATTGAAACTACTTAGAATTAGATGCATCTTCCACTATCATCTCAAAAGACACATAGTAGACCCACTATGGTCTAGATATAAAATAACCATACACACATATTATTTCATGTTAATTAATTAATTATTAATTAATTAATATTATTCTATTTTTATTATAATTTTTCATTTTAAACTTCAAATACAAGTTCTAATAAAACTATTTATTCTTTTCTTGCTTTCTCAAGTATTCCATCACCATAAGTAAGCATCATGAAACAACCCTATAAATTCAGTAATTATTTAATCATTTTATAAACATCTAGATACTATAGGACTCAACCAAATATAATTCATAAAAATTACCTCGTAAGGAATAACATAAAACTATGAGTTATAGTGGGGAACTAGTCATATAAATATCAATAATCTAATGTCATCAAGTAAGAATCAATATTGAAGTGAGCATCAAAAATCAATCCCCACTCGTTACTCTTCTTGACTACCTTTTTATACCATTCCATTGAGAATTATATCATATATAACATCTCATTCCATCATCATCATAACTATCCCTTCGTGACAGTATCACTCTAGCACTAAGAATTCAACCCATTTCCCATTAAACCATTCCAACCACATAAGGTTACTAATTAATCACATAAATACTCTAAATCCATAGAGAATAAATTTATGTTCAATTTCTTCTTTAAAAAATATTATTAAAGGGAACTTTATCTATAATAATATGGAATTAAATAATCCCACTATCAAGAATGGGAACACTAAATCCCATTCAATATATCTTTAACATACTACCATTTTAATTACCCATTAAATTAACTAATTTATTATTTAATGGATTTCAGTATTAATCTACTAATATCAGTATATAGATATATTTACCAAATATATAACATTATTCAACAATTAATTAAATTTTTATACAATTCCAAGATGATTAGTAATTATTTTACTCATTCATATTTAATTTAATTAATAATACCATCCAAATTTATATTGTTTTTATGTTTCAAGCATTCAAGAATGATAAAAACAAAAAAACCAAGTGGATATAAAACTATCTAGTAAATAGGAGTAGGAAACCTAAAATACATGAGATCAAAAACCCAACCATTTATTTAGTTCCTCTAACATGGGATATTAAATTATCCAAATTTGTGATAATTCCCATTAAAATATGCTAATATATAGAATTATAAAATAATTCTAATCATATTTTATAAATCAGTTTAACATTGAAACATGTTATCATTTTCCACCATTTAAAATATAAAAAACTATATTATCAAAATAATAGAACAGATGATAATTATTTTCCTCTCATTAGATAATTTCTAAATTTATCAATCAATAATAATAGATGAATTCCATTTGATTTCACAGTTTATGGAAATATAACATTTATTTAATATAATAAATGAAATCATTAATTATTTTAATTCTATAAAATAACCAGTCTATATTAGATAATGTTCTTTGAAATATTTAAAAATATAATTATTCACATGCTACAATCACTTTATTCAAATTATTTAATTTCCCAGATGTGAAATAGTATTCTGTAGCATGAAATAACATTTTTATTTAATTTTTGTGTTATAGAAACAATATTACTACATGAAATATATATTTATAAGGGATAATATTTTATCAAATACAAAATGTGAAAATTTGTTTTATTTATTTATTTAATTATGATATTTTAAAATATTAGTACTACTTAAAATGATTTTATTTCAAAGGAAATAAATATTTATATAATTTATTAAATTATCCCTTGAAATTAAATCATTTAATTACTATATTATTTAGATAAATATATTTTACATTAAATGTCATCTATTTCCATTTAATCACATTAACTATTAGTAATTTACCCAATATGTTTTAAGTCCCTTCTTCCTATGTTTTCTTGATTATTACTCAATTATGGCCAATTACACCCATTTAGACAAATGAAACTAATGGATGTTCTAATAAAACTCATATATAATATAAAGGAAATAGTTTTAAATCCCCTACCTTGATTCATAGACACAACCAAGATGAGAAAAATGTTTCTTCCAAGGTCTTACATGAATCTCTAAGGAAAAACCCTAACAACCCATAATCATTGTGAGATGCATAATAGTTCAACTTAATAAATGAACTTCTAAATTGATGTTAATCCATTATAAAGTGATTCTAATTGAGGATAAAATTGTATTATTCTCCATATTCAAAATTTTAAATAAAAAAATTCAAATTTAATTATATATGGAACTAAAACCTTTATGTCCATAAAAAACATGGTTCTTACATTCTACATGTCAAGTCAAATCACATGAAACCAGTGATTTATTGATCTAATTAGTATTAGATTAGATTTGGAGGATATATGATTATAATATATTTTAGAGAGATAGGGTATAATATGAGAGAGGGAGGGGAGGGAGAGAGGGTGTGCACTACCCATTACATGCCCCACATTATTGTGCCACCCCACATTCCACTCCATTTGTTTAATTTATTCTCACTACCTACCTCCTCCTTTATTAATTCATTACTTGTCATTCCTAAACCTATATTATCTCCTTTTATTTGGTTTTTTCTATTATTTCTGAATCCTTATATTTTTATATTTGATAAACACATTAAAAACCCACACTATCATTAATTATCTCTATTATTCATCTTAATATTTTCTATTTAAAAGAAAAATATAATTAATTTCATTTTCTTGTATAAAAGTGGTAAAATAAAAACTATCTCTCGTAATAATTAAATATTCCATTTGTGTCATAAGTAATACACCCTTTTTTATTATTTAATTTATCAATCATTTAAATTTTCTTCTCTTTATTTATTTTTTCACATGCCTAACCACACATTTTTAATATCTCAATCCATTTTACTTTTGTTTCCCATTCCTTATATATATATACTTAATTTTTATCCAAATCATGATATATATATATATACAAACACAACATACATCAAACTGTGAATATATTGTTATATATATATATATAATAAATTTATACACACACACACACACACATATATATATATATATTAATATAAACACTTTTATATTTATAAAAAATTAGAATTTACATACATAAATATATATATGAAAATTTATGTATAACATATGTCTATGAAACACTCACACACACACGCATGTGTGTGTTTGTGTGTTTATGTGTATGTATATATAACATCTCATAATAAAAACAATTTTCAAAGATTTTACATTAATGCAATACATGTGAATATAAATTTACACATTTATATAATATGTTTCATAATGTGAAATATTTAAGACCTAATTAAAATTTGGAAAACATAATTAAATTGAAACTAATAAATCAATTTACATAAATTATATTAAAAATTGAAAACCTTCAAAACTAATATAATGAATTTCTGGACACGATCAATATTCTGAAAATGACAAAGGAAGGTTTTAAAAATCATGGACCTTACATTCAATTTTTGTTACATTTTATTTTTATTCCTCTCTTCTATGTTATTATATAAATATATATTATCCTCTCTGGATTTGGGATTATGGTTTTATGCAACTAATCCATGTTTTTTATTTTTTTACCTCTTTGATATGTTGTAGTTCCATGATATTTTATTATGTAATTCCATGATTTATGTACTATGATTATACCCAAATTCTCATCTTGTTCTCACTTTTGATCTTTGATCATCATTTTTTATGTTTAGCCTTACTTAACATTTCAGCTCATCCATTTCTTATGTTTCCACTTCCCTAGGATATGAAGAAAAGTAACACATATGATGTTTCATCTTGTGGGGATAATTTTTGGGAGATTTTGAATAATTATTATGGATTATGTAATTTTCTATATAGAAAAAGATTTGCATTAATTTAAAAAGACCTTGCTTTTTATAGTGAATATTGGTCCAAATTCTCAAAAACTCTAAACCTAAAAGATCATTTGAATATACTATGATGTAATATTTTAGTGAATTCATGTAATCATTATATGGTCACATATATGGATTATGGTTACTTGAATATTTCATACATATATATTACATCATTTTAGATGAATATCTAAAGTATCTACAAATAATATGCACCCCAGAGCAAAAAAGGTTTAGTGTCTTTAAAGAGTAGGTACATAATCACGTTGTTTCTTAAAATATATTAATTATATACCACAATTTTATTCTCAAATATTAAACTTATTATACATACCCTACTTAAAATATTTATTCATAACCTAGGGAAAGGAAACATAAGAAAAGGTGAGCTCAGATGCTTAGTAATCATGAACATAAGATAAAATCAATCATTGATCACAAGTGAAAATAAGATAAAAATAAGGGGTTGAGAACATGATAATATGATACAATATAATACATAATAAGTCAATTATCATTAATCATAAATCATGGAATAATTATTTTTCATAATATAATACATAACTCATAAGTGTGTGGAATCATCAATAATCAACCACATGCCCTGATAACAAATCATAAGTATAAATATTATTATTCTGGAATACACATAAGAATACATAATCATTTTAATAGTGATGGATAACTTACAATACTATCATAGTGGATTGGGTTCACTCCTCATTCAATCATTTCCTTTATTAAGTTCTATTCTCAATACAATATTATGGGCAGAGTCCCTTACTAATCAGGGTTCACTCCTTATTCTTGTCCTTATTATCTCATGAGATATCAATTGTCACCCAATACAATGGAAGTATATATAATTATGGCCCCACTGGTCACATAATAAAAACCATACATATAGATTCCAAAATATCATAAAACATTCATCATATCATTATATTATAACCCATATAAAGAAAAAGGGTTTCATAAAAATTTCAACATTTAATCATAGCATAACCTGTGTGAAAGAAACATGTTTCAAAGAATTATCATTAAATAATAATCATCATAATCTATATGTATAAAAGAATTGTATGGAATTAGATTATAATATCTCTATTTAAGCATAACAATTCATAATGTATGTTGACATAAATGAAAAATACAATTAAAAGAACAATTGAACCATTCTTCAAAAACAAGATAAAAAATATCCTTTTATTTTGATAACATTTTACTGATGATTCCCAGAATATTGAAATATTCTCTTCTATGAAAATATCCTTGTAGACATTTGAAAAAAAGTCAAATAATTTAATGGTCATGATATTGTGAAAATTAGTTCATATTATGTATGTTAAAAGATAAATTTATTTTCACACTTTTTCAAAAAAATAAAAAAAATTCCTAATTTGGAATTTTTTTTAAATAATATTTTTAAAAAAATAAAATAAAATAAAATATAAGGAAAATTAAAATTTTAAAAAAATTTCATTTATATGTAAAATTTTCCAATAAATAATTTTAAAGAGCATGTAAATGGAAGAAAAATTTCTATGGGTAAAGAGAAAATAAGGTTGAGTTTATTTAAAATTTAGTTGTCAATAATTTTATATACCAAAGAGAGGAAAATGGTATTGATACATAAATATTCAATGAATAAAAATAGTATAATAAAATATATGGTGTTTAAAATATATAAACTATTTACTTTCCTCCAATGGAAATTTATAAAATATAACACTAGAAAAAATGTGATTATAACATAATCCCAAACCTCAAGTGTTTCTTTATACATGTTGAAATATCATTTATAATAAATATATATTTATTTTATAAATATTATAAAATCAAATTAATATATAATATAATATTTATCATTAATTTATTATTTCTAATTATCCTTTTATTGATAATTTCTTCATTAAAATAAATCTTTGAGTGAAAACTTTTCCATTTTACATGCATGTTTTGGTATGATGATTCGGTTACTTCCACTCTTTTTATAGTTTTATCATATAAAGAATATTAGAAATTTTATAATTAAAATATTTATAATTAATATACCATTTTATAATAATTCATCTAAATAAGTGGTGAAAAAATAATCATATCACTTTATGGAGGTTTTTGTCCACACATAAGCACGAGCGACGTTATTATTTTCCAATATATTTAATTTTGATAAGGTAGATAATATATTATAATTATATACGCATAATTATTTCATAAATATAATTTCTAATCATTAAATACATGATAATAACCAACCATGAATGATGGTGATGTAAAATGAAAAATATCGCTACATGGAGCTAGTAGTCCATGTGTAGACATAAGGGATACTTTCATTTCCCATTTGATAGAAACAAGGTAGAAAATGATTTTCCAATAATAATAATAATATCCTAGAATATTGATGATATTGGGTTCATTATTTTAGGAAGGATACTGAATATTTATGGTAAGTATAATAAGAATTAAATTTGATAAAGATAGGTAAGAACGTGCACCTTTTCTTTAAAAACCCTCCTCTGAATCTCTTATTAATAACTCTTAGGTTGATCTTTTAATAGGACAAGAACCCCTATGAAGTGACTAGGTAAGTTAATAAAATATTAATTTAGGTTTTATTTTAAATAATTTGATCATGAGTTTAGGATATCAGAGGAGAGTGGGTTCCTTTTTATAAGTGAGGGGAGTGGCACACTTATAATTGTTAAGAATATTAAAATATTATAAAGTCAATGTCATGGGAATGTGTCTCCAAATTGGCTCTAGTTTTAATATAAGATGATATATAAACTAAATATATTCATAAAATATGATTAATAAAAAAATTTAGGTCATTTTAACCCTTATCTATTTACTTTAACCCCTCATTGGGCCATTTGGACCTTTACCGTAGTAATGAATTTTTACCTTAGTTACTATTCATAATGACCAAAAAAATTATGTTTACCTTATTACATAATATTAATTATTATGATTAAAATCATGGATTAAATGTTATAATATTCCATTAATATATGTTATATATATTTATTTTAAAATAATTTCACAAAGCAGAACAAAAACACTTTAAAAATTTCATTTTTAAGAATAAAATTAAGTTTACCATTATTCCATGAAATGTTAAAAAAGTTAGATGTTTAATAAAATAATTTATTTTATATCATGTATATACATTTAATTTAAATAATTCATAAATTTATATTAATTTAATTTATTATGATAAAATCACATTGTTCCCATAGAAATCTATTTTTTGAAAAAACAAATATTTTTTACTTCAAATGGTTTTATTTTAATTTAAAAAAATAAAATAAATAGATTAAAATCATAAATATTTAGGAAATAAATTTTCATATTTTATTTAGTGTTTTTAATACCCTTTAATTCTATGGTAATACAATAACTTCTATTACAAATTATAATAATTAAATAGTATATATTGATATATTTAAACACTATATTGAGTGTGAAGAAAGCTATCAAATAAATAAAAGTTATTGAAAATGAAATATATCATAAAATAATAAGGTGTTAAATTATACCCCCTTAAAATATTTTATCCCTCATAATTCAATCACTATGATACAAAAAACTAAGTATACTTCTACCTCATCACATCTTTGGATTCCCATATAGCTTCCTTTTATTTATGGTTTCACCCCAAAACATTGACTAGGTTAATGGTCTAATTTCATAGATTATTCTCTCATGAATCGAAATTATACATTGGTTGTTCCTTGTATGAGAGATCATTCTATAGTGGATAGACCTCTGAGTTCAGTTCATTTGAAGGATCACGTATATATTTCATCGCGAAGGATACTTATAAGACATCATCATATTGAGAGAGATTTCATGGAAGAACAAAGTGATAAGAAATATTTCTAATATGATCATGAATTTTGAAGGTATGGATATAAATAAGGATTATATGTTCTTTATTTATAAAAATAACAAACCTTTTCTAAGGTTATATTTGGATGAATACCTTATTGTCGATATCGATCACAATCTCTCACTGATTATTGTCATCATGAATTTTCATTCAAATCTCAACTGCATTGATGTTCTATAGAATGGATATAACCTTCAATACTATTTCCTTAGATATACTAGGTCCTAATATATTTCTTTCTCAATATTCATTATAACATATTTGAGTTATTTAATTATTTCCAAAAATGTATTTATAAGGATATATATAAATGATTAAGTGAATTGTATTATTGTAATAAAACTATATCAAAATAATTTGTTGACCCTAACCTCTTTTAAAATCAAATGAATATGATTTCTACATAACCTTTTGAGTTTGAATTATATACTCAGATGAACTATCTATCTAATAATTATATATAGTGCTAGAATACAACTTTATATTGAAATATTATTGAAGAGTTATCTTAAATTTGATGTAAAACTTGGATCCTAATCAGATATGATAGAATTTTATACATCATGTGTCCTTCAAACATCCTTAATTTATATACATTAAATATAATAAAGAGATAAATATTCTCCTAGGTAAATTAAATGTGCTAATTTCATAAGGTTATCACCTTTAACCAAAATAGAATCATTCCCTTTAGATGTTTTAGGGAGTCTAATGATGAACTCCAAGAAAATGTTTTCCCATTTCAATTATTTTCATAAAAATGGTTCAAAAATTCCCTTGTACTTTTATCTCTAAAACTTAACTTGATGACATACCAAGCATCAAGATACACATGAAATAATATCCCATTTCTTGTTATCTGACCAAAAATACTCATTCAAAACTCTATATATCTCTATACATATAGGATGAATAGGGAATGATAAAATATGAGATTCATTGAATATCTTCATATTCATGTATGTAATTGAAGAGATACATACTCATTTAATGAACCTTATACTTTCATCACAATCATTGTTAAACTCAAGAATATTTATCACCTTCTTCTACAGTTCTATATGATTATTCTATATCTATTTAATACTAAAATGGATAGATTATTGATCATCCATATGAGAAAGATATTATATGTACATTTTATAGGATTTAAAGGTCTAAATTTTACAAATCCATAAATATTTGATCTATTTTAATTCTCATCATTTAAAACCCAGTATAGTCCTTCTAACATCAAGTGTTATCCACCATGTTGACCTTACTAAGGTGGTAGTGTATTTACGAGACACAATAATTAATTAATTACAACCATATACATTGGTTAAAAAATGACTAATTTATTGATAATATATACTATAATATTTTATGATTAATATATATATATGTAAAATATATCATTATAGCAATGATGGATCCATATTTTCAACCCAAAAATTTCTAATGCAAACTCTAAATCATGATCTCAGTAGTTTTTACCCTGAAATTCAAATTAGTGTGACGAATAATTCATCACCATATCATTTTCATGATGATTAATCCTAGTCACTTATTTAATAAATCACTATTGATGGCCTACCTTTATCCACTTCAGGGTAGTGTAAGCATAATTGTGATGACCAACCCTCATTTTAGCTCCCCAAAATTTTCCTCACATTCATCTATTCAAAGGAACTTGGATCCATTTAAATGGAAATTTGTTATTGGATTAAATAGATTTGTTAAATCCCTTATAAAGCACTATTAATATCTATAAAATCCATGAAAATTATGAATATCAGTTATCATAGTTGTTAAAATCCATTACTCAATAACTTTCATCTTTGAAAGCGCTATTGATATACCCTCTATTGACATTATATGACACATGAATGAAACATTTTGTTTAAAAAATTCACATTTCATGAATTTTTAATACAAATTATCCTTACATAAGGTTTTTAATGAAATCATAAAATGATATTCAATCTTATACTTAGTTTTGTAATATAAAAGAATTTATTTTATAATGATTATTAAAAACTAATATGTATAATCTCTAAAGACTCTATTTATTAAATCCATGAAGATAGAAGGGAATTTTTATGTCTAAATTTAAGGACTATAAATTCATAATGACCATACCTCATATAGAAAAATTCAGTTAAAATATCTTTCTTTATGACCTTTAATTGATGATATCTTAAATAAATGTCAATCTTGGAAAAGTAATGAGTTATATGCAATTGATCAAACCTATTATTAATATGGAGTAGATTATTAATTTATTGATAGAAATATTTTTATGTTCTTGATAGTCAATGGAATGATTCATTGAACCATATTGCTTCTTAAAAAACATAATATGGGCTCCCCATGGCGACACACAAGGGAATATTAACCCCTTATCAAGATTATCATATAGTCTATTTTTCATTTCTTATAACTGAATTGGGGCCATTTGATATGGATTATTTCAAAATTGTATAACACAATGTATGAGTTCTATTGAAAATTCAACATCAAGATTCAGGGGAAATCTAGGAATGTATTTATGAAATACATTATCATAATCAAAAATAATTTTCATATATTTGATGTTGAGTTTTTTCCTACTGATTTGATATAAATAACCCTCATCAATGAGAAGTAAGGTCTGTACAACATATTTAACTTCTATTGGATGTTCATATTTATCCTTTCACTGATATATAATTATTAGTTGATTTGAAATATAAAAGGTGGCTTTCCTTATTAGGTAATTGATATTGGACCTATATATATATATATATCCAATTGTTTCCAAAAATCACATCAAATTCAACTAGGGGTAAAATAAAATTATTTGTAGGAAGAACATTCCCAAAAAAATTTATGGGTGTGCAGCTATTAAATTGAGATGCAATCACCACATCATTATAAGTATTGACTACTAAATCAACATATAATCATTGATGTGGTGACATAATAAACTTTTAAATTATTTCTATATAAAAGAGGGTGTAGATCCAAAATAATATAAAAACATTTACACTTCTAATGTGAATGGTAAGTTTATATTTCACCACTTCATTCTTCAAACTCATTTTAGCTTTTGTAAATGCCTGATATTTCCTTTTTTGTCTTGGAATAAGTGGTTATAAACAAAAAATTTCATCATTAATCCTTATATTAATGCACTAATAAGAATAATTTAAATAATATTTTTGATTAAAACATTGAAGTGTGGGTGGGACATTTAGATGATATTTTTTACTATTCCATTCATCTACTGGCTTCCTCACATCACTTTGATATTGATTTTCAAGATGGACACAACAAAAAAATTACCAAACCCCATAATACAATTTTGTAAGTACTAAATTTCACACTCATAACATGAAGGAAAAAATATTTCATTCCTCCATGGGTTTTATTGTTATAGTTTCATTGACATTACATATTTCTCATTTTCACCAATAACTATGAGAACACAAAAAGTCTATAATTTCTATTTCCACCTTAATAAAATATCAAAAACATTATTCATAGTTTTCAAAGACTCTTATCTCATGGTTATATGAAACCAAACAATCCATTAAATTTTATTTTAGAAGTAATTAAAAAACTAGAATCACACATTACATTTATAGTGAAATTTTCCTCATTATTTGTAATGAACTAACACAATCCATCCATCCATCTGATGCATGAAACTTCCCTCTATTGTCCTAAATTTATTTATTATTTACCAGAGGTTGAAATTTGTTTATAAGTATAACAAATAAACACTTTCAAATGGTTTAACCTAATAATAATTTTAAGTGTGATGGTGAAAACTAAAACAAATCTAGCATGACAAATCAATATATGGGAATCCCTCACTAAAAATAATTAGTATAAATAATGAAACCGATTATAATTTTTTATAATAAAGTAAATCATAAATCCTTCCTCTCATCCCAATATCCCTCCTGATTAAATAAAACTATATATGTATATAGTTCTCTCATTGTCTCCAATATATATAATTACCCCTATCTATAGAAGTTAGTAAATGTCTAATTAGATAAATTAAATCATAAAAAAGATCGTATAACAAAAATTATATAAAATTAAATGTATTTCCTACCAATAAATTTAATAGGAACCATGGGATGAATTTTTTAATATAAAAAACTTACCTCACATTCCAATACAAATCATTAGTAAATGGGTGGTCCAAAAAAGAACCATGAACCTGTAACTGAGATATAGTAGGAATGATATCAAAAAAACTTAATGGGATACCAAAACCAACTAAATATATGTAATTTCCATTATTAAATTTATTTATAACGTTTTAGGTTGAATATATGGTGTAAGGAATGTTTTTTACATGCTTTGTTGAATAAATATAATCAACATTCCATGTGAACATTTTCAAACAACCATATGTTTTTATAAAATATAAACATAGATGAATAAAAATTTTAAATCAAGATATTTTATCCAAGAATTTTAAAGTAACCATTTGAAACCAAGGAAATAGGGACATTAAATAGATGGAAAACAAACAAAACCATCATTATCTAACTTTACTGATATTATCATAAAAATCATATTTTCATAACCAATTACAAGGAAAATATTACTTTAAAATGATTAAATAAATAACTAAACCATTATAATTCTTCAAATAATACCATAAAATAATTATAAATCCACCCATTTGTAAGTAAATTAAAACACACACATAAGGTGATGAATACACCACTCTGAGGCACTAAGTCGTCATCGGGATACGACCAAGTAGTGGTGAAAATACAATCAATCAAGTTATGGGAGATACAATCCGATCATAAAATGAAATCTCTTAAAGTTTCCATGAAAGGAAATAGAGTAATGGGAAACATCCATATGCTATAGTAATAAAGGACATGAACTGACTACAAGGAATTTAGGATGACATAACTAAATTATTCTACATCTTTGGTGGCCTCCTTAGAGTAATTGGTAACAAATAAACCTGGATTTCATACACTAATATTGGATATAAAAATTATTATAGTCGATGATCCACTACCCTCTTAGTATAACCAATGAGGTATAACCTAGAACATTTCCTTGGTAGTCAACTAGTAAACTATATGGATTTCCCTCATGTAGATCACATATAATATTCCTAGGACTCCCATGAAAATTCAAATATAGGGAACCAAAATCAAAAACAAAATCTCAAGAATTAAATATAAAACCTTTATTACAACACTTCACTCACCTCCCACACCCTAAAAAGAAAAAAAACCAAGAACATATTCAATATTATACATTATAAGATGCATGTCAATATAAAGCATTCTCCCATGGGTCACAAGCCACAACAAAAACATAAATACATGGGGATCAAAGTGGGTCTCAATAATTCATAAAAATCATTTAACATAAATTGTAAACCAGTATTAAAAGGAATTTCTCAAGAGTCCATTCTATTTTCATATCAATTTAAAACTGTATTTTAAAATAGACATGAAAAAGTTTCCTCAAAATCTATTTTCAATAAAATTTCAAAAAAATCATCAATATGAGAACCCTTTAAATTTCAAATATTCACACTACACATTTGAAGATGATATTGAAATAAAAATACTTCCATTAATTTCTCCTTTAAAAGTAAATGTGATACTTTTAAATAATTCAAATTGTTCTAAGTACCCTTTTCTACTAAAACACCAATTCCAATTTTAATGGTTATTTGAAGACACTTCGAGACCCACAGCCTCAAAATCATTTCAAAATATGGTCTAATCCAAAATTTTATAAAACATGAATTTAATATAAATTCCACCCATTTTTTAAAATGAAATATACATTGAAAATATTTTCTTAAAATATTTAAAACTCTTTATAAAATGAAAACATGCATTTAAACCAACACCCAGCATGAAAAAAGGCTTTTGGTATGCAATTAAAATATTATCAATCTATTAAAAAACCAATTAGTCAAATATAATTAATTTTAAATCCATGAAAAACATTTCAAAATAATTTAAAAAATATTAAATGGGAATAATATCATTTACACATGTAGTGGGCATGTGTCCTAGGCACATGCCAAGATATAAATATAATCAAACATCAAATCAATCTAACTATGATATATAAGTACAATTATAAATTCACAAGGAACCATTTAAAAAAACCATGAAATTTATAACATGTAATAAAAGTGGTTCAATAGAGACACATACCTCAAATTAATGATAGGATAGACGAAACATGACTCCTTTAATGGTGGAAACCCAATCAAGCAAGAAAGAAACCCAAGAGACACATAACATACCCTAACACTAAATAAATCAAAAAAATCACATCAAACCCATTTACATAGGGGATTGTAGAATGAGAGGGGAAATAGGGAGATGGGAAATCATATCCAAATAGAAGGAAATTATGATTTAAGATCATACTTTGAAGGATCAATCATGATTATTGAAGAAATTAGGGGCAAAGTGGAAGACCAGAAGAGGCCTGGCAGAGGGATGTGGGTATATCCACAATGGGGGAATTTTTTGTTATATGGATAGAGGGAGATTGGTGAGGGTGATAGTTTTATTTTATATTTCCATTAAGGTAATTTTTTGAAATTTAAATATTATTAGGCTTAAGGAAAATTTCATGGTTTAAACACATTATTTAGAAAATTGTGGGCCAACTATGCTACCCCTATTGGATAAGTACAAGTTTTTTCCACCATTTACCCTAGGAACCCACATGGTTCGGTTGACCATGTGATAATCATGGTAATTGAAATTTTATTATTGATAGATCTCCATACATAGTTATTGTATGGTTACTCCCAGTGGTGTCAAACCCATGATCAAGATAAAAACATTAAAAGATTTATAACTCCATCCTTGTACACCTAAAAACTTAAATAGGATAGAACTAATTAAATTAATTAACTAATTAATTACACAATTACATGAAAGGTTTCACAAATCTCTACACTTCTCTATATTTAGACCCAGAAATTTTATAGTCAAGGTAAATGGTCAAAGATAACTCATGGGATACTAAAAGACCATGAAAAACTAAAACATGAACTATCCTCTATATAAAAACTAAAATTTCGCAAAAATTGATTTCAATATCAAATATAAATCAACCATGATAATCCAAGAAGTAACTGTAACATAGGTATTTTAAACATAGGTCTCCCAATAATTTAGAATTGATCAAGATAATGAAGCATCAAAAGACAACTCCTATAAAGGGAGCATCACCAATACCATTTCATATCCAAATGACTAAAATCCATTTTCATCTTTTTTGTACTAAAAATATTAGTAGTTTAACAAATTCCTCAATCAAAGAAAATACATAAGTTATAAAGGTATATCAAAAACCAATATAATGTGAGATAAACTCATACCTCAAACATGGGCTACCCTCTAAGGGTGAACCCAACCAAAACAGATCTAACAATGGAGAATTCATGACCATAACTTGTTCCATATAGGTCAAATCCCACCAAATTTCCTACTAAAGGTCAATAAATATCCAATAAATACATTTAAACTCATTAAAGTACCTCAAAATCGGGCCAATTTTATAAAAATATTCCTCACAAGTCAAAAATATAAAAAGGTATGGACACATCAAAATAATAACCACATAAATAAAATAATGTAGGAAACAATTGATCCATGATTCAAACTTGATCATAAAATACAATGAAATGAAATTAAACCTAAATTATATAAGCATATAAACTCATAAATCAGGATATATTAATATAAACCACCTTTCCAAGAGATCTAGTAGATTTATCATTATCAATTCATCCAATTTCATAGTCAAGAATCACCTATCCTAGTCTCCCAAATAAAAGTTGATAGCCAAAACACTATTACATCACAAAAGGTGTGACAACACATCCCACCCCACTTGGATTAATGGAAAGAGTTAAAATAAATGTATGAAATACCCATAATGATAAACACTAAACCTTTTTTGAGATCCTTCTGGGAGGCCTAATTAAATAAAATTAAACATATACCTAACTTGATCGTTTTTACCAAGTCACATTAAATTTTTACTACCCACATAAAATGAAAAGTCTAATATAATAATAAATTAAGGAAAATCAGATGAAAAAAACCATTTAATTAAAAACCACTACATTCCTAAAGGAATAAAATCTTATTTCTAAAAAAATACTCAGTTTTTGGAACCACCAACTCCTTTGTAAAATAAGGAACTCACCTAATCTACCAAAATATTATTCTTTGAAACATTTACAAAAAAAAATTATCTTCATTTTTATTAAATGAAAAAAAAAATTTAATCACCACATGAGTACCAAATTCTATTAAAATTTCATGAGAAATTATTTTTAAAACTAAAAAAAATTGATAAACCAAACCAAATGATTTCAAACAAAAAATCCAAAACCATTCTGAAAACCCAATTTCATTTTATAAACAAGAATAAAGGCATAAATAAAAAACCAAAATACTTTGTTTAAATTTATAATTATTTTTAAAAAAATTATTAAATTCTTCTTGACAAATCAAAATCATTTTCCATGATTTTACCATTCTTTATCAAAAACAAATTTTTATAATATCTACCCCCAAATAGAGGCATACCGCAGTTATAAAAAAAATGTCCCACACAATTAAAATATCACAAGACCACCTTGACTTATCCATAAATATTAGGGCTCTATCAAGAGTTTTATAATCAAGAAATGGGATATAGAACCATTACTGACTAAACAACATGGTTTTACAGATCATGGTCTATCCATACAATAATTCATGTAATGTTTTATAATCCATAATTTTTTTGATTTCCAATTAATCTAGCCTTATAGGTTGACCTCACACCACCAATATATCTTCCATATCCATCCTAAAACCCAAACTGACACCAAGGAAACTTAAACTATTAAAATGAGGATCAAAACTCCCTCAATATTAAATCCTACAAAATTAAAAATTCAAAATTCAAATACCACTTCCCAAGGTAATTCAAGATTTATCATGAACTATGAAGATCAATAATACACTCATGAATGACCTTTTAAAATATAAAAACAAATGTAACTTGATTTTACCATGACACCCCAAATAAATAAATCCATACTCATAAATATCCAAGGACCTTATTGAATTAAAATCATCCTCTGATACATTTATTACAAATTTTCATAGGTTGACCATATATAGAACGTTGAAAACAGCCTAAAACTTGATTTAAGCATGTTCCTAATCCACACAAGATGGAAAATAGTGTCTAGGTATCGATGGAAGAAGCTTGGAAAATGTATCAATCAATAAATTAAGTAAATTTGACATCATGAAACTAAAAAAAATATGGAATGTCACATCCTTATATTGAATGTTCATACAAAAAAGAAAAATAAAAAATAAGAAATAAATAAATAAATAAATAAAATAAAGTAAACAAACAGTCTCTTCACTCACCCCCAGCATCCATCCCCTATAAAGAAAATTTTAGCCACCTACAATTCTCTCTTATTATCCAAAATATATAGTTACCATCCATCATTAGAAAGAAGTAAAATCCAAATTAGAAAATTTAAATCATATTAAGTTCCACATGCCAAAAATTATTTAAAAGTAAAATTAGGTCATGATAAAACAATTAATTTTCCCCACTGGCTGAATATAGGTAAATAAAGAAGTCACCTAAAATCCCAATATAAATCAATACTCAAAAAGAGGCCCAACGTATAACCAAGAACCCGTAACTGAGATATAATAGGTTTGAGAAGAAAAGAACTCAGTAGGCCACCAAAAACCATATAATAAATTAAAAAACCCTTAGTAAACTAATAGTTGGAATATAAGGTAAAAAATAGGATTTAACATTCTTTAGAAAATAATGTTAACCAATATTCTACATGAACGTTTTAAAATAACCATTTATTATTATAAAATAAAAACAATGATGATTAAAAAAATTAAATTAATTATTTTAACTAAATTCCTTAAAATTAATCTTTTAAACCCAAGGATAGTGGGCCTTAAAACTTGTAAAACAATTCCAAAAAACATTTACCCCTCTTTCCAAAACATCTCATAAAAATACCCTTTTATAACCACTTTCAAGGGAAAACATTTATTTAAATCTATTAATGAAGTATTCAAACCATTTTAATTTATTAAATTATACATTCAAACCATTATAAATCAACCCATATAAATTTAAATGAATACACACACAACGACCTGATCATTTCATACATGGTTATTACATCTTTTTAGTTCAATATTTAATACATTACATAAACACATGATTGAGGACAATAATAGTTTAGTTTCGTTGGAAAATTGGAACACATTCTTATGGTTTGTTGAATTATCTTCATCATCTACCATAAAGATCATTCCATTTAGTACTCCTAATTAAACAGCTTACCACCTGGAAAGGGAAATCCCTTTTCATGGCTGGCAGGATCTGCCTCGTGAAATCCATTATTATCTCCAAAATGGTTTACCCCATGATGATTTATAAATGGCCCAATAGTCTCATTAAAAAAGTTAATGGCTACATGAAAAATTTATTTTGGACTAGTAACATTCTTGAAAGAAATATTGTTACTGTCCCTTGGTTGACATGTTGCAAACCCCTTGAAAAAGATGGTCTTTGTATTAAAAATCTTAAATTTTTTAATGAGGCTCTTCCAGCTAATCTCACTTGGAGGCTGATCAACAATAAATCTGACTTTATATCCTTCCTTCACAACAGGTTCCTACAAAAACATAAAAAGAGTCAATCTAGTTACCTCAAATCCTCCCTCTGGCCATCCATTCGTAATCTATTTGCTGACATCATGAATAACTCAAGATGGATGGTCAGTTTAGATTCCACCATAAATTTTTGGCTTGATAACCGGACTGGTTCTCCCCTCATCTCAATGCTTACTTCTGAAAACCCTCTAGATAATTCCAATTTAACCATAAATCAGGTTATGCACTCTAGTTCAACCAACCTCCCTGATCACATCAAGAAAATTATGGACAATTACCCATTTATAAATGGGGATGATCTCGTTTCTTGGGAACCAGCTTACAATGGTATTTTGGATTCCAAAAATTTCTATCAACATTTTTTCAATAATTCTGACCCCATTCTCTCTAGGTTGAAATATTTTGATAATCCTTGGATTAAACCTTAAAGTCTTAACCTTGTTTGGTGCATTTCCCACAATCGCATTCCTACAGAGGTTGGTCTTCATTATTTTGGCGTTCAGCTATGCTCTAAATGTAAATTATGCCATCAACACAGGGAGGACACTAATCACCTTTTCTTATCTTGTGCTACCACCTCTGCCCTTTGTAATTTTGTTACTGACATTTTTTATTACATATGGTTAGCCGATGACTCTATCTACTCCCATCTTAAACATTGTGTGGAACTTGATTCCTCTCGACAAATCAAGAATCTTTTTCTATCTGTGATTGTGGAGCTCCTACATGTGATCTGGTATGATTGAAATGCAATTATTCACAACAATTAATCATTTAATCTTAATGTAGGTAGGATGAGGATCACTATGGACATCTGGTAAATAGCCCTCCTTCAGAAAGGACAGTGCCACAACTCGGTTGGGGACTTTATGATTCTTCGATGCCTCAACATTGATGGCCTCTACACTAAGCTGAAGTTCCATCTTGAGGTGTTTTGGCAAGCCCCGACACCCGGATGGATCAAGATCAATGTTTATGGAGCTTCCAGAGGAAATATGGGCCCTGTGTGATGTGGTACCATCTTCAAAGATTATCTTGTTCATTGTCACGTATGCTTATTTGGAAGCTGTGGCACTGCCTCTGCCATAGAAGCTGAGATGATGGGGGTGATTCAGGCCATTAATTTTGTTAAGCTAAAAGGATAGAGAAACATCTGGATTGAGAGTAACTCCACCACCATTGTGCAAGCTATTTGGAATGGAGTGCTTCACCTTGCATGGCCTCTCACTTCTCGATGGATGAACACTCTCAATGCCCTTCTCGAAATCAGACACATTGTCACTCATAATTATTGAGAAGCAAACACGGTTGTAGATGGTCTTTCCAAAAAAAGAGTCAACCAAGCCATGAAATGGAGTGATTATTTTCCATTTGATCTCCTTCCCCATTTCGTTATAGATTTTAATAATATTCCATCTTTTCGTTTCATGTAAACTCTCTCTCTCTCTTTTCTATCTTAATAAAAATTTTCTTTACCCTAAAAAAAAGGGTGATCTCAGATGATCAGAATGTGTAAACATGGAAGATATCAATTTATTATCTTATGAAAGAATAAGATGAGAAATATGGGTATTTTATCATGAAAATAACATAAAAATTTCATACCCATCCTGTCATGGATCCTAAACATGAGTTTTTGCATAAAACATTAACATGAAACATAAGAATTCAACATCATCATAAATATTTCATGAACCATACTTTCAAGTAAAAAATGTGTGTGTCGTCATAATAGGTATATAAAAACAATTTATATTTCAATGTTAATTAATAATACTCATGGATCAGGCCTTATCACCCATTTCCCTTAAGGTAGCAAGCACATCGACTTGTTTCCTTTAACAATATCGTGAGATATAATTCATTTCCAAATTAATTGGAGGGATATATAGTTCCCACCCATCCCTTAATTAATTATACACATATGTGTTCTATAGGACCATAAATCATTCATCACATTGTAAACCATGAAAATAAATTAGGTTCATAAACACTTCATCATAACATTACTTATAAAAAATAAATAAGGTTCAATAAATATCATGCCATCATAAACATAAACCATTAATAGAAATATTTAGAATGGTATCCTTAGGTCATATCCTCAGTAATACATAAGTAACAAAAAATAATTTCATCTTAGATAAAAAAATTAATATTTAAATATTACATGGAATAATTCATGAGTAAAATACCCTTCCCTTTATGAAATCATTTTATTAAAGAGCTGAAAACTTTTAAAGAAAAGAAATTTCACTGAAAATAAAATAATAATTTTATAAAGTTATCCTCAAGGAAATAAGTAATCATGATGGAGGATAAATTAACTCAGGATTTATAAGTTAAAAAACTTTCCTTTCTTACTTTTTCCCAAAAAAAATCATAAAGTACCTCCTTTAGAAAATGAAAAAAATATTCCTTTCAAACCATTTAGTAAAAAGTCAAACATGGGTAACAATAAATCTAAATGTTAATATGATAATATTAAAAGAATTATTTTCTTAGGAAACATAGATGTGTAAGTTAAATATTCCCCTATGGATATTTAAAATGAAACAACCTCGAATGTTGATGAGATTATGAAATAAACCCATACGGCATTATAATGAGTAGAATGGTATGCCCAATGAAAGAAAAAAAATAAATTTTAAAATATCATAATATTAATAATAATACTCATATAATACATTATTTGTCACTATATACACCATGTATAAGAAACAAGTACCGTATACTCCATGTGTCCCTCCAAAATAAAAGTTAGACAAAAAATTCTCTTACCTTAAGTATTGAGCTCCATCATATACATCCAAAACTTATATGCAGATGATATAAGTTTATTATAAATCTAATAAAAAATCATATTCATATATTTAATACCATATATGATTGAATTATAACTTTATATTAATCTCTTATTAAAAATTTCATGTTAAAGTTATGTTTTGGTAATAACCGTTTTATTTTTCGTTCATGTTTTGACTTCTTATCCTCGATTGTATTACATAGATCATGATTTGATAATATTAATAATGATAATCATGATATAAATTTAATATATATATATATATATATTAAATATATATTTACTCATGATGATTCATAAAATTTATAGATAGAAAATAAAATACATTGTTCATAGAGAAGGTAGGCCATACGTATGCATGAACGTTTGTTTTCATTTTCTTTACATATTAAAAGAAGGAAAATTATATGATATATTATATGTGTAGAATAATTTTAATGTTATATAAATCATATATATTCAAAAAATTCATCTTTATTAACATTTATGTGAAATATATATGAAAAACAAATCACATCGCATCATGGAGATGGTAAGCCATATATATACATGAGCAACATTATCATTTCTCAAAATATTATGTAGAAAAATTGAAGATATGATATTATACTTACAAAATAAAAATAATTTCATTAATATATTATATAAATATTAAAAACATCATAATTTACACTCATAAAATATGGTTATGGAATATGAATGGTATCAATACGTGGAGACGGTAAAAACTAAGTATGCACGAGCGATACCTTCACTTCTTATTTGATAGGACAGGGAATGTATAATGGTGTGTTAATAGTCAAATTAACATTTAAGAATATTTAGGATAATTATGTTATTATTTTAGGATATATATCATATATTTGGTGGATATATAGAAGAGTATAAAAAGAGAGTGATCGGTTAGAGCAATTACCTCTTCTATGAAATAGATCCTTTTGATCTCTAATAGACTATAGTGTTCATATTTTGGGAAGACCAGAACATCTAGAATATGGAAATGGAAGTGGAGAAGAGTATTTGGAAAATATTTTTTGATCTATAAGGCTCAATGATGTGAAATGGGATGAGGGAGGAGGTGTTTTTTTATAATGAAGGTGAGGGGAAATTTTGGAATCTCCAAAAAATAATAACTTATAATCAAATAAATATTAATCAAAATACCTCAAAAAGGAATTTATTAGAATATAAGATGATGTAAGGTATTAATATTATCTTAAAATATATTTTTTAAATGTTTTAGTATTATTTTTAACCTTATCATTTTGATTAACCCTTAATTGACCTATTTTAATATAATTACGGTAACAACATTTTCAATATTAAAAGGTAGATATTTTACTTATAAGGTGTAAATTGAACTATAAATGGTATATTTATGATATTTTAGACCATAATTTATCCAATTTTTCTTTATTTATGATTTATTATTTAATATTAAACTATAAAATTATTGGATAAACTTAATAAATTCTAATTATATTTATTTTAAAATTTATAATATCATTTAATAGATTTTTTTTGTAATTGAATAATTATTACATCATCATTATGTAATTATATATGCTAATTATTTATTAAATAAAATCTAAAAATTAAATTACATGATATAGTTAATCATATTATAATTCGTAATAATACACATAGTCAACAATATATTTTATTTAAAAGCATATTATAAATATTATACTTATTAAAAATAAGAGTGTGACATTTTGTCACTCTATTTAATTTTAATTGTATTCAAGTAATTCTCATATAAATGTTTCCATTAAATTATTAAATTTCAATAATTATGTGTTAGATGTAGAATTAAATGCATCCACTAACATTTTATCAAGTTTTAGGGTAGATTTATAATATTTATAATATTATTTGTACCCTCGATTTACACAATTTACCCTTAGCTGTGGTAATAAAATTTAATAAAGTTACTATACATATTGTCCAAAAATAAAATAGACCTATTTACTAAATTTAAAAATTCTAATTATGAATATTTTATTAAATTTCTTAAAATTAAAAACACATAATTTTTAAAAATTAATTATAAATTAATCTCATTGACATATTAAGAAAATTAGTTTTTAAAGTAAAATTGTCCCAAAGATTAAAATGTTTTTATATCCAAATTCAATGTGAAATTTATTCCAATAACCAAAATTGGATTAAATGATAAAAATATTTATCTAATTATACTTTAAAATCAGTATAAATATAATATAATAAAATAAATAAATCAACCAAAAAAATTATTTTCAATTAAAATACAATGTTTTTCACTACTCATCAAAAAATGAATCTTATCAAAGAATACCAAGAATTAAAACAAAGTAAATCATTATACCCCCAAATTCAAATAATAATTTCATTTGAAAAAATATAATTTATAATGTTATCAAAATATATATTTAAAATATGTGCAAAATTAAAAGGTAGAAAATATGTCTTTTTAGAAAAATACATCTTTTATTTGTAAAATTGATTTTTTTTATATCATTTCTTAAAAACACATAGGATGAATGTTAAAAATTATATTGAATATATTATATAAATATATTTAATTAATATAATATATAAAGTGTGATTGTTTATTTAATTGTATACAACAAACCTATGCACATTTAAATAGTTTTTCAAAAAAACATTTATTTTTTTAGGGTTTTACATGTGTAAACCATACTTCCATTATTCAATAAATTCTATTAATAAATTTAATTATAAAGTATATGTTATTATTTTAATGTTTAAATAATTACAATAATAATATGATGTTTTGTATAAACTCAATGTTTCATGTAATGCAAGCTAAGATAGTGTTGTGTGTAGCCCAAGATTAACGTGGTGTATCATGCAGTGCAAGCTATCAAGGAAATATAATTATTTAAAAAATATATTTCAAAATAATTTTAAAGTGTTACATTATTCCCCACTTAAAATGAATTTATCTCTCAAAATATGTTTGGGTTATCAAGGTTTAATGCTTGAAAGTTCCTTTTATAGAAACCCACACCGTAAATATGAATACAAAAACTTCCTTTATAAAGGGAAAGTTGGAAACATAATGGTTACCCAAAGTAAATCCTAACTTGGTTTCCACATAATAGAACATATTTGGAAAGTGAAAACATATAAAAGGAAGGGAAATACAACTATCATGTTTTGGTGTAGATTGATATAGAACATGGTTAGGAGAAATTTAACTATTACAAATCTATAAATCTATACTGATCTAAAGGACCATTTGATTCATTGGAAAAGAAGGTACTAGAATAAAAATTGTGGTTATACGATCCTTTCCCTAGATTTGAATAATTTTCATGAGAAGAAATATTTACTTTATTTCATTACATTTCTTAAGAATAATATCATCCTTTCACTATTCCTTGATCATTTTCTATATAATCTATTATTTCAAGAAATAAAGTTAAATTTTTCCTTCCACAAAAATTAATAGATCAAGAGATCCATTGAATGAAATGTTATTCTATATTTATTAAAATCACAAAAAAAAGGTTAACATAGGTTGTTGGACCCTTTGTGAAATATTTTTTTTTCATAATCATAAATCATGCCAATCTACAAATTCTATTATTTCATATATTAAGTTATACCTCTAGTTAATATTGTCAATGAATATTTATAAGTGAATCAAATTTGTCACATTGTATAATAAATTTCAATAAGTCAATAAATTATGAATATTTATGATTCAATGTGTTTAAAAGTGTATATTTACATGTATTTATGAATTTCACTTGATCTGGTAGTGTTCTGTGTAAAACAGAAACTTTATAAGTTTTTCAGAGTCCCTGGCACAGATAGTTCAAAAGGAGTCACCATTGGTTGAATCACTGATAAGGACACACTGATCAAAGGACTCACCGATCGAATAATACATTAATGTAGGACTCACCGATAGAAAAAACGACACGCTGATGGAAAAGTCACTGATGATCGGTCACACTGATAGATCAAGTGACTCACTGATGAACATGTCACTGGTGGACGACTCACCGATGAATGAATCCCTGATGGGTGACACACCGATAGTTTTAAATGAGTCACTGATGAAAACTCACCATTTCCTGGATTGACAGATAGCACAAATGACTCATTGATGCCCAGAGTCACTAATACCAATGAAGAGGAATCACCAATAAAGAGAGTCACCGATGCTGACAGACCGATGCTGACAGACTGATGCTGACAGAGCGATGATGACAGACCGATGCCAATGAGACACTAATACTTATGAATCACCAATAGTCATAAAAATTGTCTTTAATTTATTTATTCAAATTTATATCTAAGGGTCATATTTAGATAAATTAATGTTTTTGACATTATTTAATGTTTCATATAGAACATTCAGTCAACAGTATGAGGTACATACACGTGGGGAGATCTTCATGTCTGCTGGACCTCAAAGTATAAAAGAATTATAAGCTGGATCATTTGATATACACTGAAAAGTAGAAATAAAAGAATAACTACAAACTCCTAAAACTCTCGATATTACATCAAAATCCAAGAAATCAAAAGAAGAACATATGGAAAGATCAACAAAACAAGATAAACCTGCTAATCTACACTGAACATATTTCAAAAAAAGAATCTAAACATTTCACACTCTTAGAAGCCAGAATACAAGGACTGTGATACTTTGTTTTGGAGAAAACCTCCAAAAGAGGACTCATACATCATATCCACTACATCATATGATTCCAGAGCCTTACTACATAACACACAGAGACTTCTAAAACTTTTTCTACATCTTTAGATATGTTCTATTATTTTACTTACATTTCTAAGTAGTGTGTGTATCTGTTTATAACACACACATTATCTCATGTGCATAACCAGAGGATACTTGATATCCTAAAACTCTCTCTCATTTTATCCTTTGTGTCCCACTTAGAATAGAAAAATAGGTCAAGTGTGACCTATTTGTTGTTCTCCCGATGAATAATTGTGGTAGAGGTCAAGTGTGACTGGGACAGCCTTGTGTGTTTTTGTGAACCACAATCCAGGGTGTGGATCATAATATTTATTTAATAAAATTTCTTGGTGGTAGGTGATCACCAAGTGGAGAGGACTAATTCTCTACTTGAGACTAAACCTATTATTTATATCTATTTTACTTTTACCTTTTAGTTTTTCACTTACTTTTTATCACATATTTCGTAAAACTAAATTGAACTTTTATAGTAAGTTTAGCAAGTGTTTATAACTATTTTCAACCAGTAGGTTAGTTTTAAAAGATATATTAATCTTTATATTAGTATATCTGAGAACTAATCAATATTCATAGAAACTAATTGAACATTCAGGACTTTTATAAATTCACTAAAAACTGACTTTGA
The DNA here is from genome assembly GCA_963277665.1 of Viscum album. Classification (NCBI taxonomy): domain Eukaryota; kingdom Viridiplantae; phylum Streptophyta; class Magnoliopsida; order Santalales; family Viscaceae; genus Viscum; species Viscum album. The sequence continues at coordinate 268,592,626 of OY728164.1, read as the reverse complement.
TTATATTTTTAATTGGGGGAAACTTTTCAAACAACCAATTTTAAATAGAAATTTTTATAGATACTCAATCACCCCCGTCTTGAGTAATCTAATTCGAAAAACACAGGTTATCCAATATTCATAAATCCACATATAGAGTGATAATACGTTAATCTATAGAACCTTTTTCAATGTTTTACAAAAACCATTTTATAAATGGTTAAACTTGTAACCCTTTCGAAAAATAAAATTCTAAAAAATTAGAAAGTAACTAAATTTCTCAAAATAATATTAACATTGATTCCCTTATATCATAAAGTTACTCTTGGGTGTAACATTCCAAATATGAAAATAGATTTATCGTGTATTTTCTTGAAACATGGTAATAAATTGAATTAATATAACACCTTACTGAAAACATGAATTCTTTCAATAATTAACTCTTTCCTCATACCATAAAATCCAAAAACTCTATGAACTAAATCCATGATATCATGAACCAACATATATTCTTATCAAACCTAATGTCATCAATACTACCCCATTTATTTTATCATAATAAAACATATTTTTATTTTATTATCCAAACATTATGCACATATTAAGGTTTATCCTTCCCTTAATTGTGTGTTTTCCAAAAATATCACCTTACCACATCAATTACTTTCCATGGTCACTAGTACCATTCAGTATATTCCCCTAAATCCTTATGAAAAAATATTATAGACCAATAATTAGATATTTCATTATTCCATAATACCATAAAATTAATTCTACAACATTATTATTGAATTGCATACATGCTTAATTATCACACCACTTCATTGTTTTACTTTACATCGCCAATAGTGATTGCATGAGATTTACCTTTTTATTTAGATTTAAGAGGTTATTGACATTGATCACCATTATTAACCTTTGTATTTTAGCATTGATTATCATAATTCCCATTCTGCATGTATTTATATGAATAGATTATGGGTGCTGCATCAGTTGGTGTCTTCTCTTCCACCATTTCAATAATCGGTTTTTTCATTGAATTTTGACATTTATGGGCTTTATGACATGCTTTTTAAAATTTAAATCATCTCTTAGTTCCATTTAAACACATCCCTTGATTTTTCTTTCTATAATTCTATCATTTAGATGACTGTAACTTCTTTCCACCATGTGATTTATTCAAGTTTTCATGATACTCTATCTTTCTTTTCTTATCAAATCCATGGGAATGGTGGGTATCTCCAATTTTCATTTCCACCTTAAGAGAGCATAAAACATTTTATTTGTAGATACAAAATTATCTTATGGATAACACCCTTTCGGGACTTGGTTTTAATCCATTAAAGAATCACTCAATATTACTTTTAGGTTAGATAATAATCTCATAAGTATAACTCGTATGTCCAGTAAAACTTTCTTCATAGATTCTTATCGAGTCATTGTCATTTTTACTTAACTCAAGTAATTATGTTTCCATTTTCATATGAAAAATATGATGAAAGTACTAATTAAAAATTAAGTTCTTGAACTCATCCCATTATATGGTGTCAATTTTATCTCATTGCCTCATATTCTTGATGATATTCCACCATTGATCTACTTCACCTTCCAAACGATAGACATATAAAATGAATTTTTCATGTTCTAAACATTGTAGAACTGAAAACATACTTTCAGTGGTACTGATCCATTGCTCATCCACTATTGGATTAGAAGACACACTAAAATAAGGTAGATGTTGCCTTATGAAGGGCTCAACAGAATTTTGTTCCCTTATTTTTTGATTTGGTAATCCAACATGATTTATTGTTTGATAAATTTTTGTGAGCATAGAAATAAGATTTTTCATTCATTCCACCATAACATTTGGTTTCTCAAGAGGACATTCATTGCATTTCAAGATCATTTATCATTAACACAGTTTCTTCAGGTTATAGATATTGAATATAAAACTAGAAATCATAGTGTGACCAACAGTAATCATAGTTGTATTACTAAATAATCAAGGGATATCACATGTTGAATTTAAATCTATGAGACCTTAGGGTTAATCCTAGTTTATTCTTGATCATTACTAAAACCTTATAATTGTAACCTATATATATAATTATTTTTAGATACATCCAAAGACATATCTTTAAAATCATGTCAAGGGATATCACTAAATTTTTCCCATCCTAGTTTCCAAAGGTTGACTAAACCTTTCCTCTCATATAAATTATAAAGGCACATACTTTTCATACCTAGATATTACATATTTTTAGATAAATATTCACTACATTACATTAACATGTACATGAGGACTATAATATTTTAGTGCATATACAAAATTGGAACACATTATTATAATTTGGTGAAAGACATTCAACATCACCCATAAATATCATTCCCTTATGTACTTTTATATAAAACCTTTATTTATACCTGTGGAAAAGATACATAAGAAAAAGGGTGAGATTAGATGCTCAATAATGGTAAACATGGAAGATATAAATTAATTATCTTATGAAATCATAAGATAAGAAATATGGTTAAGTGGTTATGATAATAATATAAAAAGTTCATATCCAACCTATAATAGATCATAAATATGAGTTATGGCACAAAATATTAACGGATGTTCATAAACACTTCACCATAACATAATTCATGGAAAATAAATAGGTTTCATAGATATCATTCCATCATAAACATAAAACATTTAGATAAAGATTAAGAATTGTATATTTGGTTCATATCACCAGTAATGCATAAGTAACATCACATAATTTCATATTATATGGAAAATATATTTTTGAATGATTGCATTAAATAATTCTTGAGGAAAATATCATTTCCTTTATTAAATAATTTTATTAATAAGCCACACAATTTTAAAGGAAATAATTTTATTTTAAAATAAACTTATATGATTATAAGGGAGGCCTAAATGTATTAAGTCATCATGATATAGGATAAATATAATCATTTATTATAAGTTAAAAAAATATTCCTTTTTTTTAATTTTTGCTGATAAAGTCACAAATTAACACATTTAGAAAATGAAAAAAAACATATTTCATTCAAACCATTGAGTAAAAATTAAAAATAGGTAAAAATAAAATTAAATATTTATAGGATAATAGTGAAACTTTTTTATGAAATTTTTAGAAAACATGGATGTCGATGATAAATATTCACCAATAAATATTTAAGATAAAACAATCCTGAATGTTGATAATAATGTGAAATAAACACCTACAACGATATAATCAGTAGAATAATATGTACCACAAAAGAAATAAAATTATATTTATTTTAAAGTACTATAATAATCATAATAGTACTCAAAAAATATATTCATGTGATGTACATACACCACATATAAGAAATAAGTAGTATATAAGACATGTGTCCCACATAAATTAATGTGATATAAAAAAATTGCTTAACTTAAGTCTTAAATTCCTTTAAATATGTTAAAAAATCATGTATAATAAATATAAGTTCATTATAAATTTTATAAAGAACCATATTCATATATATTATAGAATATATGATATACTTATGTCTTTACATTACTCTCTTATTAACAATTCCATGTTAAAGTTAGGTTTCGGCTAATAACTATTTTTTCGTTCATGTTTTGAATTGTTAACCTTTTTCCTCTTATATAGATCATGATTTCAACATATCCAAAATGATAACCATGACATAAATATCATATATATTTATATTCAGTATATATTTATTCATGGTGATTCATAAAAGTTATAGATAAAAAATAATATACATTGTTTATGGAGATGGTAGGTCATACGTACGCATGAAGGTTGTTTTCATTTTCATTTCATATTAAAAGAAAGAAAATTATAGGATATATTATATTTATAAATTCATTTTTTTGTTATATATATCATATATATTAATAAAAATCATCTTTACTAACACACATGAGAAATATATATGAAAAACTAATCACATCGCATCGTGGAGATGGTAAGCCATATGTACGCATCAGTGACGTTATCATTTCCCAAAAGATTAGGAGGTAAAAAGGTAGATATGATAATATAATTACATAAGTATAAAAATATAATAAATATCATATATAAACATTAAACCATCATAATTTCCACTCCTAAAATATGGTGATGGAAGATGAATTGTATCGCTACGTGGAGACGGTAAGTCGTACGTACGCACAAGCGATACTTTCACTTTTTGTTTGATGGAAAAGGGGTTGTATAATGGTGTTTTGATGATAATAATAATAACATTTAAAAATATTTAGGATTTTTAAGTTATCATTTTAAGATATATATCATAGATTAAGTAGAGGTATAGAGGAGTAGAAAAAGAGACTGATCAGTTAGAGCGATTACCTCTTCTAAAAAATGATTCCTTTAGATCTCCTCTAAAGGACTCTAGAGTTGGTCATTTGGGAAGACCAGTACCTCAATAATGTGGATAGATAAGTTTAGAAGTGTATATATTAGAGATATGTTGATATATAAGGCTAAATGTGGTGAAATTGGAGGAGGGATGAGGTGTCATTTTATAATGAAGGTGAGGGGTGCTTTTGGAATCTCCAAAAATATATTAATTTATAATAAATTTGATATCAATACAAATACCACCAAAGTGATATTATTAAAATTTAATTTGATATATCATTGTATTCCTATAATCCAAAATATTTTAAATATTTTTTGGTATTTTTTAACATTATCATTTTAATTAACCCATAGTTAACCTATTTTTATTTTAACTATGGTAACAACATTTTCAATATTAAAATGTTGATATTTTTACTTATAATGTGTCAATTTAACCATAAATGGTCAATTTATGATATTTTAGACCATATTTTTTTATTTTTCCTTATTTATTATTTTTATTATTTTTAACAAATCAAATAAAATATCATTTTCATAAAATATCATTAGTGTAAATTTTGACACAATTCATTACATTGACCTTAATAAAATCAATAAAGCAAGTTAAATTAAAACCAATACATTTTATATACTCCTGATATGTCATATTTACATATGAAAATTTTTGTATTACCTTGATTAATTCAAATTATATTTATTTTAATATTACTAGTACCATTTAATTGATTGTTTCATTAATTGAATAATTATTACATCATCATAGTGTAATTATTTATGATAGTTATTTATTAACTAAATATAAAAAAATTAAATTCCATGATATATTTAAAACTCTTATATTTCATAATAATATGCATATTAAAAAATATCTTCTATTTGACCACATATTAAAAATATTAAACTTATTAAAAGTAAGTGTGACATTTTTTTACTCTATGTGATTTTAATAATAAAAAAGTCATTCACATGGAATAGTATATATTGAATTACTAAATTAATATACCTATGGGTTAAGGGTCTAAACAAATTCATCCAATAAAATTTGGTCAAATTTTATGGTAGTTTTACAATATTTATAATATTATTCTTATCCTCGATTTACCCGAATTACCCTTTACTATAGTAATAAAATTTACTAAAGTTACAACTCATATTTTCCAAAAATGAAAGGGACTGTCACACCCCAACCCATGAATTTAATTTATATAATTATTTTCACTTGTAAATAAATTTTTATTGGGGTCTAGGGTGAGTCTTGGATGAAAATTTTGAGTCTATGTTCAAAAGTGCGCGTTTTGGGTTCGACGTCATTGGATGCATGGGCAGAGTGTGACGCCACACGGCTTCGTCCAAACAACTATGTTTCCTTGTTGTCATTTAAGAACTAAAAAAATAAATAAATGTTAATTTATTATGTCGTTTAAATTTTTTTATGTTCATTAAGAATTTCAATATTTTTATTTTAAGATAAACACTAAATTTGTTAATTTTATTATCATTAAAATGAAATAAATAGTTTTATTATATTTAATTTTATCATCATGTTATTACTAATATTATTATTATTTTTATTCTAAACATTACAATTAAATTAATGTTAATTAAAATAATTTTTATGATTTTTTTATTATTGTAATAATATTATTGTTGATGTGAATATTATTAATATGATTATTATTTTTATTATAATTATTATTATTATTATTATTACTACTACTATTATTATTATTTTTTAATATTTTATTTTTTTTTAGGGTTTTTTTTAGAAACCCTATTATGCATTGTTATCCCCCCCCCCCATTTCCCCTGGCGGCGCGCACCCTTCCATGTGTGTTGCGCGACCCGGCATGTTACTTCTAATGGGTCTTAACGGAGGCCTCCCCCTTTTCTACCCACATGTGGTGCCCCTCGTTGCTTCTCCCCTTACTGCGCGTAAACAGGCCGGTGCAGCTCTGCTCCCCGACACGACCTAGGCTTCCCGGACGCTGCTTCATTGCCCTTGCAGCAGCCTTCCTTGTAGCGCAGCATCCCACCGCCCCAACCTCCTACTTCTTGGTGGAGAACCCAGCCACCTACTGCTTCTTCCAAAACTCCTGGCCAACTACCCGACCATCCTCCCCCTATCCCTGTCGTGAACCTTCCACCACGCAGACTACATTCAGCGAACCCCCTGCCCGACGGACCTACCTCTAGTCGGCCCTTTGTCGGCACACCAACCCTGCGGTAGTGCGGGCTCCCTCTGGTCTCCCCTAATCAGTGCACTGCTCCCCTAGATGGTGCACCCACACACTCTAACAATAACCCCATTTATATCGTGGCCCCTCCTACCCGACAACATCCTTTTGGTGGGCTGACCACCGGTGCAACACTATTGTTGTGTAGTTTCAGTGCCTCGACATCTCCCGACCTTTCCGCACCCTACCAGCATTGCCCGACCAGCCTACGCCTCCCCGGAATCATCCCTTCCGGTGAGTTTTCTTCCCACTGGTACCTTTCTGCTTTGCTTATTTTGTTCTTTTTTTATCCTTGGTTGATAAGGGGTTTTGTTAATTGAGGGTTCGTTTTGGGTGCTTTAGGATTTTTGAAACCCTCAGGAGGTAGTATCGGGTTTGTGTTGTCATTGTGATTCTGTTTCGAGGTGATGGTTTCTCCCTGATTCTTGGTTTTTCATACTTAATTGGTTTTTTTTTATTTGTGTTTTGAGTCCTTAGTGTTTGGTTTGCAGTACGTTGGACCTTACCATGTGGTTTCAGACGCGTGTTGTTTCGTCCTGCCTTGGTTCCGAGGTAGGTTCCCATTGCACTGCTTTAAAATTTTAAGTTGCATATATTTCCTAATGGTTTCACCATATATATATATATGCTAAATATTATTGTTTAACTTGTGATTAATCCATTTATTATGCAAATATATAATTCAATTTTTGTTTTGTGCAAAATTCTGTTGTTTTTTTATGTTTGATCACGCTAATTGTTCAATTAAATGTTTTATTAATTTCATACATGGGTTATCAATTTTAATAGTTTCGCCCCATGAAATTGGTGTTTTCACCTGGTTGAGTGTTAAATGGAAACTGTTTTATTAAATGATTCATGTGTCACTCATAAATTTCCCGATTGGCTCTTATGGTTTATTTAAAAAAAATAGGTTTTTTTTTATAAAAATATTGACAGCTTGTGAAGTAGTATTTTGGTGCTCCTTAAATGGTTTCAAAATGTTTTTGGTTCTTTTAAAAGTGGTGATTATGAAATGTTTCTAATGCTCATTTGGAACTTTATGGAAAATGATGAAGTTGTTTTGTTTAAATCCCTCTTAAGATATCTCTCATGCCTTGGTTATGACTGACTGTTTGGGAGGCCCATTCTTAGAGGCTCCCGGGTGCTTGAATTGTTTAAAGGAAAGAGGTTGTCCCATGGAGTGGCTTAGGGTGATACCTATTGTGCATTAGTATTATTATTATTATTATTATTATTATTATTATTTTTTTTTTTTTTTTTTTTTTATTATTATTATTATTATTATTATTATATGTGCGTGTGTGTGATCGGATGCTCATCTGACATCGGTTGGCTCACCCCTTTTCCAAATACTTGAGACATGAGAATCTGGAATATTGAGAGATTATTCTAAGAATGATTGTTGCACTGGTAGGTTATGGTACTGACCAGTGGCCCATAGTAGGTGGATATACTGGGTTTATTACTATGGGATTTTTCCTCAGCCTGCCTCAGAAAGGATGGTCGAGTGTATTGGGTGTTTTTACTTCATCGTGTGTGACATGTCAATGGGGATGAGGTCTCATGTATTGGTGTCTTCTGGTTTATTCTTGATCTCCTAGGTTCTCCCATGTCTATTCGGATTTTGTTTCTTGCAATAGTGATTATGATGCTTATATGTATACCTATATTTCCCTTGCTGTGTGATTTATTTTGTGCATTTTTGGTGTACTTTTTTCCTCATAAAGTGGTAAATAGGTTTTGATTAGGTTTCTAAGAATGGTTTTCAAATGAAAGTGTTTAATCCTCTTTGTACAAATTTGAAAATATAAAAATCACTTTCCTGTTCTAAAATGCCATTGACACTAATGAAATGAATCTAGATTTGAAAATTGTTAAGGTAAATGGTCCATACTTCGCTTTTAAGTAAAATATTTAGAAAAACATACTTTTATAAATTATAGTTCAAACTTGAAATGGTGTTTCTTTTATTTTAAAGGTAGTGCATTGGGAATAGATATCGGGCAAGCCTACTGAGTTTTAATACTCACACCTATAGTTCTTTTCTATTTTTAGTGTTTTTGCAGGCTACAGCTTGAGTGTGATCGCCCAAGGTAAGGCTTGATCGTTGAGTCAGGGAGTGACCTGTGGGGTCACATGGAGTTAGTTCGGACACTGAGTTCAGTTAGTTTTATTTTCTTTAATTCTTATTTTGGCGTTTTATCTGGTTTATTTATTCGGCACTGCTCTTTATTGTTTCCTCATATTTTATTTATTTACCTTGGTTGAAATCATTCTCATAGTCTCTGTCGATTCCCTAGCGCTTGTCGCTATCTCAGGAGGATCGGGAACACCTCTCGGGCCTTGCAGGGGATCGGATCAGGTGACCGGTTCAGGGTTGACCCAGATTGTTTCATGACAAAATGGAATTATAGGAGGTTGTCTCTTAGCGAACATCACTTTTCAGAGTTCCCTTTGTTATTTGGGATGTCAACGTAGAAGGAGTAGGATTGTCGGGACTCGAGGGGTAGGTGCGGGAAGAGCGTCGTGAACTCTTTCTCATGCTGATCTTTGGGTTTCCATGGGAATTCTGGTTTAATTAGATTATTTGTGTTTTAGGGTATGTTTTGTAAATGAGATATGACAAAGGGAGTTGGACAAATAGTCCCCATGAGTTGCACATCCTAGCAATCCATGTGGAGCTAGGGGAATGGTCCTAAAAGGCTCTTTATGTCAGTGACGTGTTTGACATATGGCCTCCAACCATATGGTCAATTCACCCACTGACACAAGTTCCCTATTTGAGTTGTTTTGGGTTTCCTTTCATTTCTGAAAGTGGTTTGAATCGGTAAATTTGGTTTTGAAAAATGGTTGTTTAAAATGACATGTTTAATTCGAGGATTGTTTTAATGGAAAGGGGATGAATGATTTGTTTTTTGAAAATAAAATTTCTTTGTTTTGGCCTTGGTGTTTCGATGAGTTCTCACATGTATAAGGGTATGTTGGAATATGAACGGGTTTTTGGTATAGTGGATGGATTCCCGGGGTGGCACAGATACATGCATGTGAGTGAGACTCTAAAGAATACAAATAGTGGGGGTATAACCCACCAAGATTGTTTTAAATTAAATATGTTTTTAAAGAGAAATTTGTTGATGTTATGATAGCTCTTTTTCTTGTGTTTAGAGCTTGTCATATATGCAGTGTTTATTTTTGAGGATTTTTATTTATTGAGTTGGTCTGGATTGGGTTCTTGACTCTTCTTGTCTAGCGGCTTTTCCCCCGATGCTTTGATGGGTGATCATAGTACAGTTGATCAACCTAAGGATTTTATGTTTGAGTTTCGGAAGCTAGATCCACATCTCTTTTATGGTCAAGAAAAATCTTTTGTGGTAGAGGAGTGGATGCGGAAGATTGAAAGGATCTTTAACCTCATTGAGTTTCCTGATTCGTTGAAGGTCAAGTTTGCAACCTTCATGCTTGAAAGTTTCCCGTGGATGTGGTGGAAGTCAGTGCCTCGGAACAAGACCTATCAAGAGCTTACATGGGATTTCTTCAAGGCTTTGTTCATTTGTTAGTATTTCTATGAAGAAGAAAGGGTGAGAAAGGGGATGGAGATGTGGTGTCTGTAGTAGGGCGACAGGTCCGTGTTGGAATATTTTCAGTGCTTTGTGGATTCGGTCCCTTATGATATAGGGTATTTCATAGATGACTCTATGAAGGCTCAACGCTTCATGGAGGGCCTCCGCCCCGATCTACAGTTGAAGGTGTTGGAGTCTAACCTAACTTCTTTTGTCGATGTGGTGATAAATGCTTTTCATATCGAAGTCATGATGGAAGGAGTACTCAAATTAGTCCTCCCTCCTTCCATCCTGATGAGCAGTGGTGAGGATCCTTGAAAGGAGATGAGTAAGCAATTAAGAGTGGATGGAGTAGGTCGTGGGATCAAAAGGCATCGAGATCTTTCATCAACCTATTTGGAGAGAGATATATTTGTTTGTTACCAGTGTGGCAAGCTGGGTCATAAGAATCTTCCGTGCCCATGTGCTCTGAAACCTTGCTAGGCATGTGGATGCGTGGGTCACTTTCAATGATTCTGTCGGGGCGTTGCTAGGAAGCGTCGCGGAAGAAGTTATTAGAACTGATGTGTTGTTGGGTTTTTGTTCGAAGTATCTTGTGTAAGTTTCCCTTCAGTGTAAGGGATATCTTATTATTGCAGTGTACTGATGGTGTTTGGGGTTTTGAAATTTATGGGAATGTTGTGGGTCTTTTGATGAACTATGGTTTTCAATGACAGTATGATTTTCATCTTAAAATATTGTCCTTTCTTTTGTAAAATCAAAAGTTGTATGTTTCTTATTAGGATTATCAGAACCTGACTGTGAGGCAGGAGATGCTTTATCCATCATAGCTCCAGCCAAAAGTCCTCGGAGTGAAGCAATCATGTAGTCAGGAACCCCATGGAATTTTAAGGAGTTTGGTTAAGGTTGTGCCTCTATCGTTGCAGTGAGGCAGTTTTAGAGTGTCTGTTGTGGTTTCTTGGTCGTTGTAATTCTTTTATTTTTGTAAAGAGCACGATGGACTTATCCCTCGTGAAATGTCAGTAATTGTGCATTTTTGGGTTCGTATGGAGTTTTCAATTCAGTTATTATTCCTTTCGAGCAGTACTAAGTGGTTTAAGTGTTCTTACTGTGTTTCTTTTTAGCTTCAGTAAGGCTTAGTGCACGTCTATGTTAAATTTCCACTGGCTGCGTAAAGGTTTGTTCTTTATAGTGGGGAGACCCACCATCTATTTGGGATTTCTATTAATTCGTTACCTAATGCTAGTTGAATTCTTATGGTGGGGAGTCCATTTAGGCCTCTCTTCTACTAGTAATTTGTGTCGGGCGATAGGGTTTAGTCTCCTTGGTGGTCGATCGAATAACCATGTGTTAAGAGGTTGGATCATGTTTTATGGAATCCTTAAGTGTTTATCAACCTGCTGGATGGTTGTGGCTTTCTGGGGATGAAAAGCATTATGGTAGGGATAATTGTCACACCCCAACCCATGCATTTAATTTATTTAATTATTTTCTACCTTAAATAAATTTTTACTGGGGTTCGAGGTGAGTCCCGGACAAAAAAAATTAAGTCTATGTCAAAAAGTGTGCATTTTGGGTTCGACATCGTTGGATGCATGGGCGGAGCGTGACACCGCGCGGCTTCTCCCAGACAACTATGTTTCCTTGTTGTCTTTGAAAAATTAAAAAAAATGTTAATTTATTTTGTCATTTAAATTTTGTTATATTTATTAATAATTACAATATTTTTAATTTAAGATAAACACTAAAATTGCTGATTTTATTATCATTAAAATGAAATAAATAATTTTATTATATTTAATTTTATCATCATGTTATTATTGATATTATTATTATTGTTATTCTAAACATTACAATTAAATTAATGTTAATTAAAAAAATTGTTAGGATTTTTTTTATTGTTGTAATAATATTATTGTTGATATGAATATTATTAATATGATTATTATTTTTATCATCATCATCATCATCATCATTATTATTATTATTTTTTTATATTTTATTTAGTTTTTTAGGGTTTCTTTTTTTAGAAAACCTATTATGTGTTCCTATCTCCCCACCCTCATTTCCCCGGGCGGCATGCGCCCTTCCCTAAGCGTTGCGCAACCCGGCCTCCTACTACCAGCAGGTCTCAACGGAGGCCTCCCCCTTCTCTCCTCACATATGGAACACTCGTTGCTTCCCCCCTTGTTGCGTGTGAACAAGATGATTTGGATCTACTCTCCAGTGTGACCCAGGCTTCCTGAACGCGGCTTCCTTGGCCTTGCAGTGGCCTTCCTTGTAGTGCAACAGCCCATCGCCCCAACCTCCTGCTTCTTGGCGGCGAACCCAGCCACCTCCTGCTTCTTTCGCACCTCCTACCCAGTGACCCGACCATCCTCTCCCTCTCCCCGTCATGAACCCACCGCCATGCAAACTCCCTTCGGTGAACCCCCTACCTGATAGACCTACCTTCAACCGGCCCTTTTTCGGCTCGCCAACCTTGCGGTTGTACGGGCTCCCTCCAGTATCCACTACTCAGTGCATAGCTCCCCTAGCCGGCTCACCCACACCCTCCAGCAAGAACCCCCTTCACATCGCATCCCCTCCTACCCGGTGTCCTCCCTTTGGTGCGCTGACCACCAGTGCAAGACCATTGTTGTGAAATTTCAGTGCCTTAACCTCTCCCAACCTTTTCGCACCCTACCAGCATTGCCTGACCAGCCCACTCCTTCCTAGGATCGCCCCTGCCAGTGCATTTTCTTCCCATCGGTACCTTTCTTCTTTACATATTTTTTTCTTTTTTTATCCTAGGTTGATTAGGGGTTTTGTTAATTGAGGGTTCTTTCTGGGTGGTTTAGGATTTTTGAAACCCTCGGGAGGTAGTTTCAGGTTTTTGTTGTCATCACGCTTCGGTTTTAAGGTGATGGTTTCTACCCACTACTTTTTTTCACATACTTAATTGGTTTTTTTATTTGTTTTTTGAGTCCTTAGTGTTTGGTTTGTAGTATGTTGGACCTTACCATGTGTTTTCAGATGCGTGTTGTTTTGTCGCGCCTTGGTTCAGAGGTAGGTTCCCATTGCCCTGCTTTAAAATTTTAAGTTGCATATATTTACTACTAGTTACTCTATATATATATATATGTTAAATATTATTGTGCAACTTGTGATTAATCCATTTATTATGAAAATATATAATTCAATTTTTGTTGTGTGCAAAATGTCTTTGTTTTTTTATTTTTTTTCATGCTAATTGTTCAATTAAATGTTTTCTTAATTTCGCATCTGGGTTATCAATTTTAATAGGTTCACGCCATGAAATTTGTATTTTCACTTGGTTGAGTCTTAAATGAAAACTATTTTATTAAATTTTTCATGTGTCACTCATAAATTTCCTAGTTGTCTCTTACATTTTATTTGAAAAAAAATTGGTTTGTTTTTATAAAAATATTGGTGGCTTGTGAAGTAGTATTTTGGAGATCCTTAAATGGTTTCAAACAGGTTTTGGTTATTTTAAAAGTAGTGATTGTGAAATGTGTATAATTCCCATTTAAAACTTTATGAAAAATGATGAAGTTGTTTTGATGAAAACCCTCTTAGGATAGCTCTCCTACCTTGGTTATGAATGATTATTTGGGAGGCCCCTGTTTAGAGGCTCCCAGGTGCTTGAATGGTTTAAAGGAAAGATGGTGTGCCATGGAGTGGCTCAGGGTGATTTCTGTCTTGCATTATTATTATTATTATTATTATTATATATGTATGTGATTAGATGATTGGTTGGCATCAGTTGGCTTACCCCCTTTCCAAATACTTGAGACATGGGAATCTAGCATATTGAGAGAATATTCTAAGAATGATTGCTGCACTGGTGGGTTATGGTACAGACCAGTGGCCCATAGTAGGTGGATATAATGGGTTTATTACTATGGGATTTTCCCTCGGCATGCTTGAGAAAGGATGGTCGAGCATATTGGGTGTTTTTATTTAATCGTGTGTGACATGTAAATGAGGATGAGGTCTCATGTATTGGTGTCTTCTGGTTTATTCTTGATCTCCTAGGTTCACCCATGTCTATTCAGCTTTTTTTGCTTGCAGTAGTGATTCTGATACTTATATGTATACCTATATTGCCCTTTCCGTGTGATTTATTTTGTGAATTTATGGTGTATTGTTTTCCTTGGGAAGTGGTAAACATGTTTTGATTAGGTTCCGAAAAATGGTTTTCAAATGAAAGTGTTTAATCATCTTTGTATAAATTAAAAAATATAAAAATAACTTTCACATTCTAAAATTCCATTGACACTAATGAAATGAATCTATATTTGAAAATGGTTAAGGGAAATGGTTCTTACTTTTATTTAAGTAAAATATTTATAAAAACATACTTTTAAAAATTGTAATTCAAACTTGAAATGGTGTTTCTTTTATTTTAAAGGTAGTGTATTGGGAATAGATATCGGGATAGACTACTAAGTTTTAATACTCATGCCTATAGTTATTTTCTGTTTTTTGTGTTTGTACAGGCTACAGCTTGAGTGCGCTCGCCCTGGGCGATGCTTGATCGTTGATTCGGTGAGTGACATGTGGGTTTGCACAGAGTTAGTTCGGACACCGAGTTAGGTCAGTTTTATTTTATTTCATTCTTTTTTTGATGTTTTATCTAGTTTATTTATTATACACTGCTATTTATTGTTTCCTTGTATTTTATTTATTTACCTTGGACAAAATTGTTCCCATCATCTCTGTCAATGCCCTGGCACTTGTCGCTAGCCTAAGAGGATCAGGAATGTCACTTGGGCCTTGCCAGGGATCGGCTTGGGTGACCGGTTCAGGGTCGACCTATGTTGGTTCGTAACAGTGACTATTTAATAAATTTAAACCCTATTATTACAAATATTTAATAAATTTTTCAAAATTAAAAACATATAATTATCAAAAATTAATTAAAAATTAACCCCGTTGATGAATAAAGAAAACATGGTTTTAGATTAAAAACGTCCAAAATATTGATATGTTTTTATATCCAAATTCAATGTGAAATTTATCTCAAAGTCCTTAATTGGATTAAATATTAAAATAGTTATATAATTATACATTAAAACCAGTATAAAATATAATATAAGAATATTAATAAATCGTATAAAAAACAATTTTCAATTAACATATAGTTCTTTTTCATTATACATCAAAAAAAATGAAGCTTATCAAAAAAATCCATAAATTCAACCAAAATAAATTTTAATAATCCTATATAAAAGAAGAAGTTTATTTTTTTAAAATAGAATTTATAAAATTATCAGAAACTATATTTAAAATAAGTTCACCACTAATAGGCAGAAAATCATCTTTTTAGAAAAATACATATTTTATGTGTAAAAATTGAATTTATTTTTATATCATGTCTAGAAAACACATAGTATTAATGTTAAACATTATATTGAATATTATATATATATATATCATTAATATAATCCAAAATGGAATTTGTTTATTTATTTTTTTTAAACACGCTTGTGCACATTTAAATAGTTTTTCAGAAAAACATTTTTGTTAGGGTTTTACATGTATAAACCATACTTTAATAATTCAGTTAATAATGATCATATCCTTCATTATAATGTCTACATTATATTTTTTAAAATAATTAAAATAATAAATTATGTTTTTCAGAAACTCAGTGTTGCGTGTAACATAAGTTAAGATGATGTTGTGTGTAGCATAAGCATAACATATTGTAGTGTGAAATGAAAGGTATAAAAGAAATAAACTAATTTAAAAATATATATTTAATAAAAATATATAGGTTCTATAGTGATGAATATGCCATACATATACACTAATTTATCATAGATACACTATCATGTAGTAGTTACAATATAAGATATAATGTTTGTGGAGATAAAATCGAATCATAAAAAAAAAATCCACTAAAGATTCTAAAAAGGAACAAACATCATGGTAAAATTACCTAGGATCTATAAATAATGTACCTAAACCAAAAATAAAGAAACCAGGATAGCACTACTATACATATCCACGTCCTTGATATCATCCTCATACTAATCAAATATAAACATCTCAGGAGCTAACATGCTACCACAAGATATAAAAAGGATGATAGCTTACAAACCACTACAGTCTTAGTATAACCAATGGGGTGTAACTGAGTAACATTCCCTTGGTATCCTACTTCTAAAAACTAGGGATTTATCTTATAAATGTCACATACTAAATTCTTTATACTCCAATAAAAAGTAAAATGGAAGTGACCATAATCAATAAAAAATATTGAGCATCAAATATAAAACATTTGAAAATAACACACACCTCAACTGCCACACCCCCATAGGAAAATTACCCAAACACATGAATTCCAATATAAATAATTGTCCTTTTAGGTTATAATACACAATGATAATATAAATAATTTTTTTTAAGTGGGCCTCTTAGATTTAGAAAAATCATTTCAGAGAAAGTTTTTACTAGGATTTTACAAAAGTGTTGTAGAGGTGAAACCAATTTTATATAAATTTTAAAACCATATTTCAAAATACACTTGAAAACTTGTATCAAAATAAATTTTTTAAAACTATTTCCAAATCATTAATCCATAATACAACAAACTAGTGAAAGTAAAATCATCACACTACACATTTAAATAAATTGTATAAATCTAACTCTTTCAAAAAAATCACCATTAAAGTAAATTGGCCTCTTATAATGAAGAATAAAAATGCAAAGAACCCTTTAAAAAACCATTTCCACTTTAATAGATATTTCAAAACACCCAAAGACTCATTATCTCAAAATTATTTCCAAAAAGGACTAACTCCACATTTTTAGAAGGAAGCCCTTTAATATAAATCACACGCGTTTTTAAAATTGAAAACAACTTCAAACATATTTTATTAAAATGTTAAAATACATTTAGAAAATTAAAAAAAATAATTTAGCCTAACATTTATCATGATACCAAGGTCCATTTTAGGCCTTTAAAATATTATAAATACATATAAGACAAATTAGGTTATGTTGTTCAATTTTAAATCAAAAAAGACATTTCAAAATACAATAAACAATTTTAATTGGGGCATATGATCTTTTAAAAAAGAGCTTGGTGGGATGATGAGGAACATTTAAATATATAAATATAGAAAAACATTAACAGAATCCTTCTACTAAATATAAAAAATACATATAAATTCTCAAAAAAAAATTAAAATACACCAAGGTATATTTAATATTTAATACATGGAGTTCTATAGAGACACCTACCTCAAAATGATAGAATGGGAGTTGAAACATGTTACCTTTGATGGTGGATTTCTAATCACACAATATGAAAAACTCATGGGACCCATAACCTAACATAACATTTAATAAATCCAAAAAATTATGTAAAACCACTTGACCTAGTGTTCATTTAAATGAGAGGAGCGATATGAAGAGAGAAAATTGCAATGAAAATAAAGGTGTGTAATATTTAAGATTATTACTTGATGGATTGACCATGATTATTAAGGAACTTGTAGAAAAGATAAATAGGTGAGGAGACTCAGTATAGGGAGGTGTGCACTTCCATAAAGGAGTGAGGGGGTGTTAGTGCCTCTCCTATAGGGAGTAAGAAAATTGAGGATGAAAGTTTTATTTATTTTTTATTAAGGGATTTTTAGGGAATAAATTTTTTTATCCTTTAGAAAATCCCATGGTTTACATTCACCATCTAAATGATACATGCCCAAAATAACATTATCATGGAATAAAAATTAGAAAATACGGAAAATAATTACTATATCATTGATCCATTTCACATCAAAAAGTGGATAAAAGGAACCACTAAAGGATAGTGAATGTTACTATAAAAAAAGGATCAGTAATAAATTGATCCTTTTTTCCCATTTTTATGTTCAACATGATTCATGTTACGGTTCAGGTCATGAAAGATTTGGGTGAACATAGTTTCAAGATTTCATAACCCATATCTCATTTAATTTGGATTATTAGGAGTATTTTCTTTGAATTTTCCATTAACTTCATCATTACAAAAATCAACTTATGTCCAGTCATTGACTAAGACTAAAAGTCACATTTTGAGTAACAATAATCATAGTGAGTAGCCATGAAATCATGAAAAAAATCTTAGGATTCTTAAATCATCGATACTTTTTTTCATTATATGAATCCTTATGATTAACATTGTCCATTCATCATCATCATCTATTGAAAAACCTAATAATGGTCATAATGAAAATTTGAATTCACCATATCACCAATAGTTTTTATCCATGTGTGTAGTCTTTATCCCTCTCTTGGTTAATTGGTAATAATCAAGTCAATAACAAATCTACCCCTTTTAAAGTTTTTACCAAATTTCATATTTTTCATTACAACATCCACTTTATCTTATCTATAGAGGGATCAATTTGATCATAAAACCACCCAATATCTATGTTACCAAAGCTTTAGGATTTCATCATATATTTAAACTTATCCCATGGGTTTTCAACAATGGACTCTAATCATAATCTCTAAAAAATAAAAATTTCTACTCTAATAACAACTGATGAGAACTAATACATTATATATATATATATATATATTAAATCATTTAATATTAATGTTAATAAAACATATGATAATATATTCCCCAGAGTTCTGAAGGTTTGGTGACATTATAAACTAGATACATATTCACTGTATTTCTAAAATTATATTAATCATCTCCCACAATGTTATGATTATATTGTACATTCCTAAGACATACCCTACATAAAACAAACCTTAATAACCTATAAAAATAAAATATAAGAAATGATGAGATCAGATTCTTAGTAAGGGTAAATATAAAATATATAAATTGATGAATATAAGTGAGAATAAAATAAGAATAGACATATTTGTACCTAATCATATCTTACTATAATCATATGAATGCAGTAAAATATCATAAATCATAAATCATGGAATAATTATTTTACATAATAAAAGTCATAAAGAATAACTATGTAAAATCATCAATAATAAACCATGATCCATGATAACATATCATATGTTTAATACATATATTTTGTAATTCACATAAGCATATAAAATCATTTATTTAGTCAAGGATCACTACCTAGACTATCATAGTGGTTTAGGTTCACTCCCCATTGTATGGTTTTATTATTCTAGGTTCACTCCTAACACTATTTTATTAGACATGGGACCTTACAGAACTATATTGATTCCTTGTTCTAGTCTTTATTATCTTCTAAGATATCCTTCTTTACCCAAATAATTTGAAGGATATATAATTATTGACCCACCCATCACATAATGAAAACCATATATATATGTGTGTGTGTGTGTGTGTGATTTTATGTTTTAAAAGAACATAAAACTATCATGATATTATTATATCATATTCTATGGAAAGGAAACAAGTTTCATAAACATTTCATCATTTAATCATATCATAACCAATGGGAATGAAATGGGTTTAATAGAATCATCCCTAAATCATCATATTCATAATTAATCCATAGTAATAATGTGTATATTATCATATGATCACATCCCTCATGAAGCATAATAATCTATTATGGATGTTAACAAAGATTAAAATAGCTTTAAAAGAATATTTGAACCTTTCATTGAAATAATTAGAAAAATATACATTTGTTTTTATAACATTTAAACTAAAAATTCATAGAATATTGATAAAATTATTTTTATTGAAAACAAAAATGGTAAATTTTAAATGAAACATCAATGAAAATAATAGTTATGATAGATGAAAAATCTATTAATACTATATGCATTAAAGAGAATACCTTTTTCATGATTTTATAAAAATTCCTAAACTAAATTATTAAAAAACATTTATTTAAATAGATTCATTTTAAGACTCTGTAAATAAAAAATGTAATGAAAATAACCTTTTTTAAATTATTTTAATTTTACGTAAAAACTTCCCTAAAATAAATTTGAATATCATGGAAATAGAGGAAAATGTTCGACTACCAGAGGGTAAAAAAAGTCTCTTTTCATTAATAATATTTTCATGATCATTTAAAGTACCAAAGATATTAAAACGGTACTAATATAAATAATTAAATTAAAAAATATAGGGTATTAAAATATATTGGTTTTAAAGGGAAAGGTATATATAATTTTAGTCGTTGGGAATTTAACATCGTCAATTCCAAAAAGAAATGAGATTATAATAGAAACCCTTGCCTCATGTCTCTTTATGATTCGTATTAATTAAAATAACAAATATTGAAAATATAGATTTATTATACATATATTTAATAAAATTATTAAAAAATATATTTCAATTTATCATTACTTTATAATTTATAATTATCCTTTTATTAAAAATGTATTCAATAAAATGAACATTCAGGTGAAAACTGGTGTGTTTTCCAAGAATTTTTTGGTTAGATGATCCTATTACATCAAATTAGTCAGGGTTTCATCATTTCATAAATATTAATCATGATATAAATTTATTAATAATTTAAACCTTTATATTTATTCAAAAAATGTAGTGATGAAAAATGATCCACATCAGTTTGTGGAGGTGGTAATCCACGCGTATGAATGAGCAAAGTTATTTATTTCAAATAGATGGAAACATGATAAGGTATATAAGGTATTATAATTAAATATCCATAATTATGTCATAAATATCATATATAAACACTAAATCTATTGAAATAACTATCCATGAATTATGGTGATGGAAAATGAATCATATTCCTATATGGAGGCGGTAGTCCACACGTACACACAAGCAATACTTCCATTTCCCTTTTAATGGGGAGAAGGTGGAAAATAATTGTACCATAGCCATAATAATAACTCTATATAATGATAAATAAATATTCATATTAAAAGGATGGATATAACTTATTTAGATGAAGCTGTTTTTTTAGAAGCCTCCTTTGAATCTATTCTTAGGGACACATGGGTTGGACTCTTAAGAAGACATGAACCAATAAGTTTTGGATAGTTAATTTGAGAACATATTATTGTAGGGTTTTTGAGATAAATTTATAATGTTATTTGGAGAAGAGAGTGTAGTGGGTGACTATCTATAGGTGAGGGTAGTAGAACATGTGTAATTATTAAGAATATTAATGTATAATAATGTCACTCTCATGGAATAGAGGCTGAAAATGAAATCATGTTAGAGTATAGGATTATATTTAATTTAAATGTATTCATATAAGTTAATTTAGATGTGTTTTTAAGTTATTTTATCCCTTATCTCTCTAGTTTAACCCTTTGATAGCCCCTTTTAGCATTTACCATTCTAATTAGCTTTTACCTCGATTACTATTCATAATTTACAAAAAAATATGCTTAACATGATATATAATATTAATTATTTTGAATATATAAGCGGAATACATTTTACAAGATTTAATTTCTATAATTGGTAAAAACTCATTTTAAAATAAGTAAAAAACAGAATAAAATCATTTTTATCATAGTGAAATTTCAAGTATAAAAAATAGTTTTCATTCATTCTATGATAAGTAAAAACTATTAGATGAATTTTAAAATATTTTATTGAATAAATTATTTACATATTTAATTAAAATCATTCATCAATAGTAATTAGTTTTTTTATGAAGATAGGAACACATTGTTCACATAAATAACATTTTTTAGAAAAAAAAATCATTTTTCCATAAAATAGTTTTATTTTAATATCTAAAAAACTAAAAAATAATGAATTTATTTTATAATTTTAAAAAAATATTTATAATTTATTTAGTCCTATTTATACCCAAAGATCCAACAACTATTAGATAAATTTCACATTAAAAATAATAATTCAATCATATATCTCGGCCTAAATAATATCTATGTTGTGTGTAAAGTATGATATCAAAGAAATAAAATTTATTGAAATAGAAATATAACATAAAATATCATGGTTTTATATAGATTATTATATTTAAAATGAAATAATTCAATTTACTGATTCATGCCCATTTCCGATTTATTTTTTCATATTTCTACCATTTATATGCAAATTAAATCCACTTATATTTACCTTAAAACATATTTTAAACATTTAATCATATATTTTAATCAATATTTTAATCATAATGATTATTAGTGGACATTTACCCAATTTTTATCACATCATTCCTTGATAAAAAATTTATTCATTTCATATTAAACATTAACATCTCTATATATTTCAAAGGATAATATGTATAAATATAACCACATAATCTTGAACATTAATCACATGAATTAACAAACCAATATCCCTAGTACACTTACTCATACATTCTAATTATCAACCATTTTTTGCTTAAATTATGATATAAAATGGTACTCTTGGTCCACAAAACATTAAGAATCATAAATATAATTACAAACATTTGTAAAATATTTTAGTTCATAAGATTGAAAATATAGTTCCCATTATCAAAAATCACATTTAAAATCATGATTAATAAATATTAAAGGAACAATAA
Organism: Viscum album; assembly: GCA_963277665.1. Classification (NCBI taxonomy): domain Eukaryota; kingdom Viridiplantae; phylum Streptophyta; class Magnoliopsida; order Santalales; family Viscaceae; genus Viscum; species Viscum album. Next base: position 268,570,007 of record OY728164.1, on the reverse strand, counting down.
GCATACTATGAAAAAAATTGAAAAAAATCATGTAATCTATCACTTTAAACATCTATCATTAAAAAAATCATAACAATTCATTTATTTCAAATTCAAAAGCATATTTGGATTTTACTAATATATTTTTGATATCCTAAAAACATCTATAAATTCCATCCTAATATAGAATCTAAAAAAATCATCATATGACTCATCTATATAAGTTAATCACATAATCATTATCTTAAAAAATTCTAACTATATGTTTATCCCTTAACATTTTCCAATTTTGTTCACTATAATTCACTTTTAAGTCCATTATCATCTGTATGATTTCTAGAAACACCTTTATATACATGGCTGATTTTGAGGATCATAAATAAAATCATAGCATACAAAATCCATAATTTTTACAACATAACATATCATATGGTTTTATATAAAACCTATTAAAAATTTTATTATGTGTATAATTAATAATAAACTTCCCCGTTATTAACCTCAAACATGATATAACCACTTAAACTGTGTTATTTAAACAATTATGTTTTTATTATAGAATTAAAATTTAAATATATTCTCCAAAAATTATGATACATCTTCTGAAATACCATATACATATCCAAGAAATCATATACCTATTTTAATAGACCAATATATTTGGATAATAGTTATTTATCAAATAAAAAACTATTTGATGATAAAATTTTAGTATAACTAGTAGAATTTAGTGTATTAATTCAATAATTAATGCTTCTATGAACACTAAGTTTTATCTCTTCACATTTTCTAATTTAACTATAATGAATGGGTATTAAAATATTTATAATCATATATTCACATCAATATTTTAATGAAGTAAATAATTATTTATTATTCTCTTGTAATTATAAAGAATAATTAATCACATAAAACTTTTTATTTTAAGTTATACATAAAAGAAAACCACTTAAATACACAATCACATATAAATTTCTCATTAAAATCACTCAATTGACTCAAATTAAAATTTTAGTAATTTATTCCTGAATTTATAACCAATTTTTTATCAAACAACCACAACATGAAAAAATTAAACTATCTCATTAATAAATATACACTTGATTAGTGAATTAGAACCCCTAGAGATGGTCAAGATCACTAGTCTTAGGATATTTTAACCATTTATAAATGGATTTTAAGAAAATTTACTTATTTTTTACTGAATTTTAATAATTTTTTCCAAAAATAAGAAAACAATTAGATTTATAACACAACATAAATTAAAACACGGCATATTCAAACAAAACCAAAAGTAAAAAAATAGTGTAATAATCATATTTCTAAAAAAATAAATGAATCACCGATCAATTGAGAAATAAAAAAGGATCATCAAAATAATATTAGTAGAGTAGGAGAGAGAATTTGGGGTGGAATACTTAGATTACTATTCAAATAGATAAATATTTTCAGATTTAATTGTTAATCCATAATTAGAAATATAGAAAATTACCCTCATTGGAATTTGAGTATGGGAAGACCACTATATTTCTGATGACCACCAACATGAATTATGGTTGAAAATAATATCCTTCCATGTATTTTTTTTACAATCACCATACTCATAGTTCACAAAACCATAACTCCTATAGTTCTAATCGGTTTTATCCTAAGGCTAAAAACCATTAGAAAATTACAATCACCTCTTCATCATCTATTTTATCTTCAAAATTGAAATAAAAATATTCACCTAAAAAATGTCAAAATACACAAATCTAAACCCATTAGAGTCTTAAAAATATAATGTTTTTACAATAATATATTTCTCAATTTAATTCTTTCTATTCCTATGGTCAAAACACATTATTATTGATTGTCTAATGTTTTTCATTAGACTTTATTCTCTTAAAAAACTACGTTTTTCTTATAATTTTTCCATTCTATGTTTTATTAAAAACATATTCTCCCTCTCTAATTAAATTGGGAAATCAAATTATATCATTACATATCACAAAATCCAGTAAATATTTTTATTGATATATTTTTTTTGTAATTATATAAATTAGTACCATTTTGTTTTTTATAAAACATAAATATATGTTTTCCATTTATTGGGTATATTCATCTATTGTATCTAACTCCCATCATCTCTATTATTTCATATTCTTCTTTAATAGTGAATACCTTTTTATAGATTCCTATTTCATGAGTTCATTCACATAATTTACTCAAAATGTGAAAATTTTATCCCAATAATTCAATAAATAAGACCACTGTATTTTTTATATCATTTAAAAAAAATCTTTCTAGTAATTCTGATTTTGAGAAAACTGTCATTCCCAAGCCGCATTACATAATTATCTTTATCCATCATGTTCCTTAATAACCATAAATTTATAATCACATGATATGATAATATACTATCGAGTATCAATATGTTCTCAATGTTTCATTTATTTAGTGAAAATTCATCTAAATAAGATTTATATTCCTTCCACATTTTCTTCCAAGGTTAATGATTTATACTAGAATTTCGTTGATAATTCATGATTAGTCTTAATCCAACTTCTATATTTTCTTCTTTAAGAATTGATAATGTATTATATTTTTCTTCTCATGAATAACTTTTATGCTACTTCTTTTCTGAAAATTTATTCTTTTGTTACTCACATCATTCTTATTCATTAAATAATTATTAAAATTATATTATAAGTTTTTAGAATATAAAATGTACCTATAAATAATTTTATTTCTTACATCAGTATCATTTATTATATCATATTTATTTAATCTACAACCTTGAATAACATTATTTTTAGACTATTCCATAATAGTTCATACTATACATAATAATATCATTATAAAAACATTCATATATATTCAATTATATAAAATATTCTTCTATAATTAGTAAAACCATTTGGATTCCTCTCAGAATAGTAATTCTAGGATTGAATAAATTTATTCAATACTTCCCTAAGAATCATACTATAAAACTTTTTTTCCACCATGATGTGATATATGCCCATTTAATATGTCAATTATGTTCTTTATATACTCATTGAGTTTTTCTATTTCATTTTTAGAAAGAATACACCCAAATTTAATTGTTTTTTGTAATTAAACAATATTTCTATAGAACTCACACATACTTATTAGATTTAAAACATATTATTTAAATGTTTATCTTCTTTATTCTCATTCAATTCATTTTTAAAATCATTTATAAATTTCAATTTTAATTCATCTTCAATCATTAAGTAAGATGTGATTTCATTTTCACATGTATTCTTAACCTTTATTTATTTTAGATATTATTCTATGACATTGGTTTCATATATCTGATCACTCTGGTATGAATATCATTATTTAACCACTATATTTTCCATTTTTAAAATCATGTGTGAAAAAATCATTAAGATTATATACTAATTCCATTTGAAGATCAACAAAACTCTCTTTTTTTATAAATATTAGCTTTTTTCTAATGAAAACGCATCAACTAGTGAATACTCTCTATTGTATCTAAAAATTTAAATTTTATTTTAACCTACACATAAATATTCATCATATTAAAATATTAATGTTATTATCTATATCATTAATCCACGTTTATTTCCAAATACTTTAATTCAATGTTTTCTATTATTCTATTTTTTGATAGTTGAATTGTTATCCTAATCATTACCATTTATATATTAATAGTTTTATAGGAGTTTGGTACTGTGACTTTGATTCTTTACTCACTAAAAACATACCAAATAAAACATTCTGTAAAACTTATATTTTATTTTTTTTCTTCTTAAGAAATATATATATCATTTCTTTAAATTAGTTGTCTAACATTTTTAAAATGAATTTTTTTTTGTGGATATAAAATCCAATAATCTCTATGTATATTATGGATTCAACATATCACCCTATATTCTCATTTCATAGAAAATAAGGGTTATTTAAAGGATATTTAGATACATGGTTCCAATATTTAATTTATCAATAATTGGGAATTTAGAATTAAATTTTTCATGAAACCCTATCATGATTCACATAATGATTTTTATAGAAGAAATTGATTCTACAGAGACTATATTGATTTCATGTTCATCAAGTACTCAAATAAAAAATTATTTCATCGATTCTATGGAATAAATAATCAAACAATCAAAATTATTTCTTATAATTTTTTGTATTTATCATTTTAATATCATTATTGATATTTAAATTATTATACCACATTTCCTTTATTATATGATACCCCATCCCTTTATCATATAAAACACCACATAGAGAGACTCCTTATATAATTAAAACCATAAAATCTACTTACATAATATTCATATATATTTTTTATAAATACCAAATCCAAATTCATCATAATAGTCACTCCAACAATAATTGAACAATAAACATCCATTCTTAACAATATAATATTATATAAAATTATATTTTTCTATCATGGAAAATCTAATCCATGAAATTATAGTATTCATTTGTGATTAGTGTTTATTTTTGATTTTCAAAAACTCATTACACACCATATATAAATATAAAAAAACTTTAAATGATAAGAAAATTTTAATCAAAGACTAATAGAAAAGTGTGGCATTGATACAACTTGGTAGACCCCTATAAATTCAATTCTAATATAAAATTAAATTTCAAAATGATATTGATTCAGAAAAATGAGAATAATATATTTATAAATTATTTTTTTATAAAATATCGTCATTAAAGTTAATAAAATAATATATTTATAGAGGACAAAAATTCACTTAGTTCACCTATAATGTGGTGGCTAATCCATGGAACATGTTCAACTCACTAATTCCATGCATGAATCACTATGTCACTTTTACTGATGATGTGTATGAATTTCAATTATATACTAAGAAAAATAAATATATATGGTTTGATCCCATGTATAACAAATATGATCTCACCAAATCATATAAGGAAAATAAAACAGTGATGTATCACCACTATATGACTTGACCAAGAATTTTTGCATGATCATGGAAATATTCGATGATTTATTTATACATAAATAGATATTAAAATGTTCTCTATATTAGATAACATGTTTATTAGTAATATAAATAAAAATCCTTCATCAAGTCTTAGATCATTAAGGATTTATAAATTTTTATAATATGGATCTCAAGATCATTCCACCTGTCTATAAAAAATACTATAACCACCTTTAAAAAATCATCGTACCTTCAACTATATCCCCCGATATACCTATTTTTTTAAAATGAATTAAAATCCTTGGTTTACTATACCAATATCATAACCCTACACTCACTAAACAATTTTTTGAGTTGCAACATATCCCCCATTTACATGACTCTTAATTGATAATTGATTGAAGAATTTTGGGAAGGATTCTCCCAATATAATTAATTCATATTTTTTTAAGAAATATACCACAGTGGAAAACTCTATGTCTATATCTTTTATAGGTCCACTATATTTTTTAAATTATTCACTTTCATGTAAATACATAATATATAAAATGAATTATATACAAACAAATAAAATAAGGGGTTAAATTGATGACATACATAACTACTATGTATGAAAATAAATAACAAAATGATTTCATAGGAATATTCAAACCATAAGAGATAATATTCAATAAATCATCATTAATATGTAGATATATAATTTCCATCATTATCCTTATTTATTTAATTACCATACACCATTATTCATCCACTTAATATTTTGAAGTTGATATTATCTTAAAGTGAGATCTCAAACATATTAGGTAATCTAATCCTAAATAAAATTTAGTATTCAAATCCCCACAAATAATTTATATAATTAAGCTCCATCATATGGAGGATTATAATTATGAAGGTATTTATAATATATAACAAAATAGTGAAATATTTCTATAGATAGACTATTTTACCTTTTTGGAAACATCAATAAGGGTGAATTGAAAACCCAAGTAAAAACACCATTTTAAAAGAGAATTCATTTTTAACAAAAAAAATGTATAATAATAAAATATATATTGTAAAATATAAAATATGAAAAGTATATGTGTATAATATTGGATAACAATTGTACAAGTGATGTGTTGGAAATTTATCTCTAGAAAATTGAGACAATTCCATCTTATTCTTAAATGTTTTCAAAAACAGACAGTTCAATAGATGATAAATAAGTTATTATAGGATAAAAAGGGGATACATTGATTGATGAATAGTGAGGATGGTTAGGTTTAATTTATAAATTTTTCAAAATTGATAAATATAATTCAAATTAAATAGAGTGACATGGTAGATGTAAAATAGATGATAAAAATAAAATAAAAAAATATTAAAGGGTGTGTCATGGGGAATGTTAAAATGGTCTAGGATAAGAAATCCCTACATCCATTATTTTATAATATGTAAAATTAAAAATTTAAAAAAATTAAATATATTTTATCCAAAAATGATCAGAGGAAATTATGTAAAGATCCAAAAAACACTTCAATAAATTACTTACCACTTTCCATTAATACATACAAGTTCTCATCCCTCAGACCTATTCTATATATAATTTTTAGAAAATAAATTCTTATACCTATAAATAGTTAGTAAGAGATAAATAGAGGGAATAAACCTATAACCCTGACTTCTACAATTAGATATCATCAATGGATGGGGTCAATAAAATGGTATAGTTTGTTGTATAAATTTATAGATGACACAAAACAAAAATATAATTATCAAAGGAGGTTAATAGAAAGAAATAAATATTATAAAGAAATGATCTTTCTCTTCATAATATGGAGAGAGCGATATGAAGATGAAAATGAGGGTTTATGATTTATGGGATCCATCACCAATTCTTTTAAGTGATCCCTTACCTTTACATAATCAGGTATTAGATGTACTCTCTCAGATATATAACATGTGATCTCTCTATATGTCTTCATATAAATCTGATATTTTAAGGTTGTGTGATATATTTTTTTAATATTAAAAATGATTAAAATATGACCATTAATCATTTAACCATTTAAACCATATTTTCTTCATTTGTGATTGTTTAAATATTTGATCATTGTATCAAATATAGATTTCTATTGAAGACCATTTCACTTTATTTATTTGGTGCTTATATGGAGATTAAAAATCAGATTCTTAGTATATAGATTATAACTAATATAAGTTGATTATTACTTAAACGTAATATATCTATTTTACTACCTTTTCTTTTCCCTAATATCTAGTAATAAATATATTTAGTTATCACATCATTTTATTAATAATCTAGTTATCTAGTCCTGGTATCATGTTTCATAAAAGTCATGGTTTAGACTTTAATATTTTCTTATATTATTTATACTTCATCCATTTAAGACTCAGACATAGTCTTCTATTCTCTTAAGAGATTTTTGAAAGATGAGGTTGACTTTATAAAATATTCATCTCTCTATTTTTATAATAATAATTCATCCATTATAAAAAGATACATCTAGATTACATGTTTCACATCCTAAATTTTTTCACATATTTATTTTTAAATAATTTTTAGTGAATGGTCCATATTCTCTTATATATCACTGGATATTTCAAGTCATTGGAATATAATTTAAATAAATTTATTCTACATAGTTAATTTTATGCTTATTATTATACTTTTATCTTGTACCAATAGGTAGGGAAGTTTTGGTATTAATACGTCATATTTACCTTCTATAATTTATTAAATGAAAAAATAATCACAATTTATTATGTAAACTTCTGAGCCCCTTATGACTATTAAAAATAATCAAACTATAGGCTAGTTGTTTTTGTGTCTATAGAATGTCTCAATAATATGTACTTGTTTAAATATATATTTAATAATAAGTAATAAAATAAATATATAAAAATAAAAGATAATTTTTATTATTAAAACCCATTAATATAGAGTATGAATGAATCATATCTAGAGTATAATATAATAATATCACTATTTCTGATGATAACATAACATGATACAATAAAGTGTAAAAATAAAAAGTAGGTTCATGGATTTTAATTGTCAAAATTGTATAACAATTGAAAACAAAAAAGATAATGCATGTTATATTCATTGATTATGAACATAGTCTTATTTAAATTAAAGTCTCCCAATTTGTGATATTTAAAAAGATAGGGTCAAGGGACACACTATATCCATTGAATATACTCTATAATTTAAGAAGTGTGGATATTCCCTGAAAACAATTTCATAATATGGAAATGAGAGATACATCTCACCCAATATGATAAAATGTTGCTCCAAAAGAGATAAAATTATGAATTTTAAAATAGTTTTAACAATGGAGAAAAAATGGAAACATGGATATGAGTTTGGATATAACAATTTTTGATGGATTAGAAAGAAATATACATTTCATAATAAAAATATTCTGGACTTAAAAGTTACAAATATATGAAAATAGAAGGTGTGGTGTTATAAAAATGAATAAATAAAAACATTACTCGTTAAAATACTTTATTGAAAATTAAAGAGGTGATACCACATAAAAAATAACATTATTCAATTTTTAACATCTTTATAATTGTTAGAATTTAAGAATATTTACAAAAATGAACCTAGTTTATTTTTTATTAAATAATAAATATGTTTCACTCATCTAATTAATTACTAAAAAAAGAGATTCAATGTTGATATATATATATATATGATTAGAATTTTGATTTATTAGGTAAAATAATTTTTAGATAAGTTTTAAATAACCAATTTTATTATTTAAATTTAATTTTTATATTGATATATTAAACCTACAAAAATAAAATTCATAGCTCCTAATATTATGGGTATTTTATAGTTATAAAAAATGTATAGAAAATATAAATTATTTCATAGTGAAAAAATTTTCTTTATTAAATCCCAATTTAGGGATGAACATGTATAAAATATCTTCAAAAAAAACAAAAAATAAATGAATTACTCAAATAATACTCTTATAATATTCCCATCATACTCTTTTTTATTATTGTCCTTTAATTTTTATGTGTCATTGTGGATGACATTAAAAGAAGATTCTTTATCCATCTCCCCCACATCCATACTTTTTCCCCTAGATACAAAAAATATAAAATAACAAAATGCGGAGGAGGATGAGGTTCTTAAAATTTTATCCATTTATAGGTATCCACATTTCTTATAGAAATAAATAATTGATGTGTAGAAGAGAATAATTCATCCACCAAGATAACCAGACTCTTTTTATTTTATATTGAGTTAGATGATCATGTCATAATTAGACTTTTTAATATTTCAACCACATCTAATGTTTCCAAAGTTAACTAACAAATGTTGGTATATGGGTAACAAAAACTAGTAGAATGGTAAGAAGTTTAAATTTTATCAATTATGGTATTTGAATTCAATAGTTTTAGTGAGTGATAAACTATTGATAAAATTCATGAAATTATTTATCACAAATCTCTCAAATATTATGACCAAGTGATAAGGGATCCCACTGTTTATAGGGTTTATAACGGAATCATGATATTTATAAGAAAATACATGCATACAAACTAAATAAAGCCCCACATTATATCTAACCATTGAATTTATTTTATTAATGATTATGAAATTTTATCATTTAAATGTCGGGTTTTAAATTATAAAAATTATATTCTTGTAAATATAAGAAAACATATCATATAGATGTATCAAATTTAACTCATCAATTATTGAGTCTTCAAATGTTCACATACAATTTACCTATATCGATTTCCAATTATTATGTGTTAGGATGGAGATATTTCCTAGTACAATGATCCCTTATCTTTATTAATGGAAAATATATATTTTGGAATTAATAATTTCATTAATTTGTAAGTCTCACTATATAATTACTTTAAAATATATATTTACATTTTTTACCTATATTGGGAATTATTTGATTGTTTCCATTGAACCTTTTCATGATGTATTTGAATCCTAATAAAATTTACTTCAGTTGTTTCAAGATTACCTGATTATATGTTGGTACTTTAGAGGATTATTTTATTAATATAAATTTTATGAATTTTCCCTTTTACCCATAATATGGTTAGTGTTATCTTTTGATGTTCATTTTTAGGATCATAGTTTTCTTAACAGTGATGATTAAAAAACTTTTTTAAGGATGAATATTTATTCTCTAAAGTTTTTATTTAGTATAAAATATTTAGTTTAGTTTATCATGTAGTATTTTGATGTAATAAGTTTCTAATTGAATATATTTTAAATTCTTGATATTATAATCCATTAATTTTTCATATTCTAACACTAATTAAATCAAGACGTTATTCAAATCAATTATCTTATAATAGGAATATTTTTATTAATATTTTAATAATAAATCATTAATTAATGACTTTAGTTGAATATCAATAGAATATATGTACTTTAAATAACTCCAAATATCTATGTATAAATATAATTTTTTTTTAAAAAAATTTGAGGGCCACATTTAGACAAAACTTTTTGAATTGATCACTAGATCATCTCCAATCATTTTATTTTCATTTAATTTATATATAGATATACTAATAAAAGATAGTAAAATAGAAATATCTAGTCTATATCTTCTTTTTATTGATGAACTGGTGAAGTGATTCTTTTCATCTTATTTAGTAGTAATTATATTTCATTCTTGAGTACTCAAAGGCCACATTAGACACAAATGGATTTTTTAAAACATAATCCCTTTCCCTTGGAGTAAATTTTATCAAAAAATTTATTATTTGTTAATATTTTCCAATAATAATTTATATTAAAAATTATATATTTAATGAGTAATGCATAGTGAAGAAACATTTTCCTTCCCATCATTACTCAGGATCGAGGTTAAAATATTACAGACATAAATATTTAAATAAAAAACATAAATTTTATTTATTGTAATGAAATTTATCTATTTTATTAGAATATAATAAGTTCTTAAAGGTATAGTCATGATGTAAATGTGAACTAAAGGAACCACTAATGAATGTTTGTTTAAACCACATCATGGCCTTCCCTGGTGTGAACCAAGGCATAATGAAGGTCACTATGTCATTATGTTGTGAATTACATTATAAAGATATGTGATATCTCATGAATATATATAATTCTTCAATTATATTTTATAATTATTTTTATGGTTATTATAGGATGATGATATAAAGAGTCTAAACACCCAAATTGATTGTTTAAAAAACAATTAATGAAATAATTAATCATCATGAGTAACAAACATTGTATCTCATGAAACAATTCTCTATAGATTGAAGAATTGGTGTGTAATTGGAAGTAATGTATAAGGATTTTATTGGTTCCCTGAAAAATTTGTGTGTCATTGGAAGTAATATATAAGAAAAATGTTAATTCCAAAAACTATAGAATAGTTAAGAAAAAAATGACTTTTGGTTCTCTGATTTCATAACCATGTTATAAATGCTATAAAATATTATCATAAACATATGAAAGTTATAATACTATGATATTATTTGTTATAAATGACCATATAAAACTATCATGAAAAATATAGCATTTTTTAAACATGACTGTGATCTAGGACTAATATTTTATCTGAGATATTTAATTAAAATATGAGAGAAATATTTCCCAACTCTAATATTGGTAAATTATAAATAATAATTTTTTTTAAAGTGTGACTATAATGTAATATAAGGCTATATATGAACTTTATATGATAATTTTTTTTATAAATATTCCTATTAATGGGAATACATGTTATTTCTTTATAAAATGGAATTTTTAGGCCACAAGTATGTTTTATTTTGGGTTAGGATTATCAATCATTATATTTTAAAGGTTTTTTGTTGTTAGGGGTCATGATTTTGTAATTTTTTGAGAACTGTTATTGGATTATAGTCTAAACATGGTTAGTAGTAACCATTTGATAACTAAGTGAAATAAATTAATTGGTTCTAGTTATGTTTTTCATGATTTTGGAATGGTTTGTTTAATCATGTGATATTCCCAAGGAAACCATGTGGATGGTTGGATTTAGGTCTAGAGGAGGTTTCATGAAAAATATATGGTTTGTCTAACTATGAGATTATTCATAAGTAATCATAAAATTTGGTATCCATGGGATAGTGGTGACTAAATGGTTTGTATAACTATGTGGGAGAATGATGTAACTCATATAACATTTATAAAAGTGTGAAATTTTATTGATACCCTTTAATTTTTTTAACCCAAATCTATTCTAAATCACTTACTGGCTTCAATTATCCAATCCATAATTCTTTAAGAAGTTATCCCTTTGGTAATGTGGTGATTCTCCATTAATTTGGGTGGATCTCCCTAAAGCATATGAGAATATCCTCTCAATTCATCCTCTTCTCTCTAGATCTACCATTAATCACTCTTCCCATTTAGTCATTGAAACCATCATGGGTTGTAATGGATAGATCTAGGTTTTTGGTGGGTAATTGATGTTTTTTTATGGATATTTCCCCATAAGGATTGGATATCTTCGTTTCCCTTCATTATTTTCAAACGAAACAATGAATCCTTCATTACTGAGGTAGGTGTCTCTATATAGTGGTTCTATCTCATTTCCTTCCATGTTATTCATGTATTTTTCTATGGTTTGTCTTGTGAAAATGATTGATTTGAAAAATTGGTTTTTCATATATGAGATTAGTAATGAATTTTTTATAGAAATTCTTTATAAAATATTTATCTCGATTTAAAATAACTTTTTTAGAAAACATAGCACATGGTAACCTTTAGTGAATAGAATTATAGATATTTTCATGTCTCTAGTTAGTGAGGAAGCAAAAAAGATTATAGATATGTTCTAATTATTATATAGTATCTAGTAAGTTGGCATGATACTGATAGACTGAAGTAGGACTCGGTGTCATTTGGTAATTAATTATGTCATATTTTTATTCATTACATATCTTAGTGTTGTATTACCATAGGATAGATCCTAATTTGTTTTGGTTTTATTGATGATTATAATGATCCATACATTGATTTCTAACATTTTTTACATTTGATATGTGGATTCTTATTGACTACAACCTTTTATATTGTCATTCTTGTTTATTTACATATTATTTTTCCTTTTAATATTATTTTTCGAAGGAAACCCACTATATGTTTTATAATGACTAATATCAAATGAAATGATTTTAAAAACATGTTTTATTTTAAATACATGTATAATAGTTTCATGGTGACTGAAATTTTATAGATCCATGGTGCCATCCTACTAGTTTTTTTTTTCCAAATCCTAAATACTCTATTAGGAATATGAAGACTCATTTTAATCAGATAGATGTAAAGGGATGTTTTTCATGTAACATGATGAATTATTCTATTTTGGGTCACTACATGGTGGATTATAAAGGTGGTGATAGAAAATCACATGGAGAGTTAGTTATATCCTTATACTTGTTTGGTATACAGTATTATCCTTCTAGATTTTATTTGTTTTATCTGATGGTTGTGTACCACCTATTCCATGATGCACTTGGAATGTTCATTTGTCATGTTATACGTGATTCATGTTGTGTTGTGATTTTAGGTTGAAATAATTCCCATGGTTTTATGTATTAATACCCAAGTGCATGTCACTAGACCTTGGAGATAGGTAATGCACTTTGGGGCTTGGGGCGAGCCATCTTGTGTGATGTTTTAGGTTGTCCTAGGTTGGTTTTTCATAATATGGAATTATATTAAATGGTTTTTTTAGAAGTTTGTTAAACTAGATCTACCACTATCATAATTAGAGTAATAAGTGATGTGGGGTTCCTATAAAAATCACTTTTTTATTTCATCTTGAGTTAATTTGGTTGGTTAGGAATTTTTTTCTCATGCTTCGATGTTTGAATTAGGGATATTTATATTAACATGATTTTAGGTTTATCTAGATGAACCATGTTATGTAATTATATTTGTTTTTAATTTCTTTACCACATATTAATTGAATATATTATTAAAATTAATTTATATTGCTTAAGTGATTTAATATATATTTTGGATGTTCATATTTTTATTTAGAGATGTGTTCCAAATATAATAAGTTGTTATCTCTGGTGTTTAATAAATAATTCCTCTAAATAGGAACTCTACAAACCAGAGGGAATAACCTACATGGAAGGTTACATAGCATAACCCTCTATTTGACCCTCTTCTAGTAGAAATGATAATACAAACTATTCAGTAAATGGTTCATGTTGGGGATGGAAACTAGGAATAGATGGTGGATCATGAAATGTATTTTACTAAAAAATAATATATCAATCATATTTGGTGAAAAAGTATCATGAGAACTCAAGGTATGGATTTAGAGAATATAAATGATTTCCAAATCTCTAAATACTATAAAGGAATCTATGGGGATATTTTCCAGCTATATTCTTGAAGTTCATGGTAGGAAATGGTGGTATTCCTTCATACAAGAAAAATTACATGATAACCTCACATGGAGCACTATCAAGAAGGACTTCCAATAGTAGTTCTATCATAGGAAATTATTTTTGGTGAAAGATATTTAGTTTTTTGACTGTGGCTCAAGGTGAAAATTCAATGATGTATTTTTTCACTTGTTTATCCATGTTAGTTCATCTCTATCTCTCAATATTATCATTAATGAATCCATAAATGATAAATGGTTTGAAAAGGGTCATAATTCTAATATTAAATTGATTATTTTTTCCATGTATATACCGACCTTTTCTAAGGTATCTGATAAAGTAGATGTGGATGAGTTAGACTTAGCGAAGAAGAAAAGTCTTAGTGGATTTTTTATTTCTACATGGGGTAACCAAGGTGTATCATCTTTCCAAAAAAGGGGGCACAATAAGGGTGATCAATTTACATGAAATTAATTATAGGGGCTTCATTAAAAAAAATATTGTTTTCTTATTGTATGGGAAACATTTATATGATAATAATAAGTATACTATATCTCTAAGGATTTTCCATCATTGGGGAAAATATGTTCAGCTTCTATATTTTTGTGTAAAATTATCCCATGAAAGTAGTACTGGGTCCACAGTTACAAAAGGTTATTAGGCTATGTCAGATGATTAAAAAGGTTATGTATCTCATTCCCATGAAAAGGAAGATACTTAGGTAGTTATAAAGACTTAGGGAGGGTATGAGGCTATATGACTTCATGCCTCAAATTATACACCTGAGGAATTTGATTTGGGAAAATCCATTTTGAGAGGTACAATGGTTATTTTGTCCATTATAGTCCTATAATTATTTGATACCAATACCTCCCATTATTGTATATTATTTATTTGATTATGTTCTATGATTACACTCATATCATATTCCATTTATAATGAATCATTACACTCCCTTGTAGAGGATGAAAGAGTAGTTTTTTAAATATTCTATGTACTGGTTTTTTATCACTAACCACAAGGTCATGTGGGATTTACTAGTTTATTATATTGATATATTTAAACTCATTATTTTAATAGATTGGATGGTTCATTTTAAGTCCATGATTAGTTTTTATCATTATCTGGTGTAGTTTTCATATTCTGATTGGGTTACTCACATATTGCATGATTAGTGGGATCATAGATCTAGGAAGGTGGGGATTTTTTTTCCTATGGATGGAATGGTATCATTCAAATTGTTATATATGTTTCATGATTTTATTTACCAATGATTAAGTTGTAATGTTAATTTTTTATTGGATGAGAACCTAAGGAATTTCCTTGATGATTTTTCTTGGTCACTACCATATATTAATGTTATGTTTTATATTGACCTTCTTTCACGGATGAGTCTCATATCCTTTTTATCCAATCATATGGAACCCTATGAGTTAAAATAAATTAAAGATTCTATTGAAGATGTTGAGGCTAAAAAATTATCATTTGAGTGTGTCACTATGGGTTTCACAATTTCTCTTAAAAAATAAGTTAGATAGAAGTCTCCAACATTGGGTTTGTTATAGAGATCCAAAATAGGTGAGTATTAAGAATAACTATTCGTTTCATGTAATTTATGATCTTTTTTATCAACTATGGGGAGACTGATGGTTTTTTATATCGATATTTGATCAGGGTACTATCTATTAAGAGTCTAAGAAGAGGATATTACTAAGATTGTATTTAGGATAAGGTATGGATATTAGGAATATTTTTTTATTCCATTTGAACTTACTAATTCTTCTACAATTTTTATAAAAATGTTGAATTAGATATTTCATCATTTTTGGGAATTTTCTATATTCATTTTCATGAATGATATTTTGGTGTATTCGAAGTTAAAGTAAGAACATATGTATTATCAATAAATAGTTCTAAAAAATATGAACGAACATTATTTTTATAAAAATATTTTTATATTTTAGTTTTTTATCAGATAAATAAAATTTAGGTGCCAAATTATATCTAAAATAATAATCTCAATGGATCCTGAAATTATTCAGGTAGTGATGTCTTCAGAGAAACCAAGTAATGTGTTTGATATTTAGAGCTTCTTGGGATTGGCTTATTATTACATGTCATTTGTGTAGGACATATGAAATATTGTATCACCTATGACAAAGCTGATTTATAAGGGTGTTATGTTTTAATGGAATGATAAATTTAATGTATCATTTGAGTAATTGAAGGTGAGGTGGAAATTGGAAATTGTTTTGATACTTTTAAAACTAGGATTGAGTTTTGATGTTTCTACGATGCCTCATCTATAGGATTAAGATTTGTTCTGATATAGTAGTAGTTTCCTATGACTTCTCATCAAATATTACCTCATGAAATAATTATACTAACCAAGATATATAATTGTCTTTGATGATGTATGTTCTTTTGAATTTGTGCTACTATCTATTCAGAGAGCGGTTTCACTATATTTAGATCATGAGAGACAATTTATCATTTTAGAAAGAGGGATATGAAACTATAACACAGACATTAGATTGAGTTTCATCATGATTTTGATATTAATATTATCTTATCTCTAGTAAATAGGAATGTGGTTACTGATACATTGAGAAGGAAGTTATCGAATCATTCCTTGAAGGAATCAATGGAAGAGTGGTCTTAGATGAGTCTATTCGCTATTATGATCTCATATGTGGAATAATATCAAGAGTAGGTGTACTTAGATTGTGTTAAAGACATTTTTTTATTTGATGATAAAATTTAGTATGGAAGAGAATCCAATATCAATTGTCACCATTTTAGGAAAATACTTTATGGAAGGGATACCTCGAGTGAATATTCTTATTCTCTAGATGGTGTCTTCTTTTTTAGAGGTAGAATGGTCATTATAATAACTATAAGGAAGTAGTTTATGGATACTAAACATAAATCTAGTTGTTACATACACACTGGGACTAATATGATATGTGATGACTTCAAACATCAGTATTGGTGTCCAAGGATGAGGACATCGATTGCGGACTCTGTATAATAATTCCTTACCTTCTAGAAGATTAAGGAAAATTCCAGAGACCTTTAAGGATTTTTAGGCCTTTAAAAATTATATTATTATTTTGGGATGAGATATCTATAGAATTAATTATATATTTTTCATGGAATCTTAGTGGTCAGAATTTAATTTTTGTGATTATGGATCGACTCATGAAATCAAAAAATTTCCTCTCTAATAAGGAAATAATGATGGTAGAAGATATCAAGCACTTGTATTTCTTAGAGATCATGAAACTCTTTAGATACCCTTATGATAAAATTTTTAACATAGAAAAATTATTTATTTTTTAAATTTTTATTGGTTTTTTAGAGGTGATGGGTACCTAATTGGATTGAACCGTTACATATCACCCTTACATGGTTGGGAAGACTGAGCATGCCATACAAATTCATGAGTCTATGATTTTGGTGCATGTGATTTATTTCAGTGGTTCCTAGGAAAATCATCTTCCTTTGTACATGTTTTCCTATTAAAATAATTATCATGGTTCAATTTAAGTGGATCCTTTTGTTGAAATATATGGGATACCATGTAAATCTCCCTCAAGATGGGAAGTGATAGGAGAATAGTCCTTGGTTAAACTATGTGTTATAAAAAAATGATAAAATAATTTTATTTGATACCAAAGATGTTAGTGGAATCTCAAATTCATTATAAATATTATGTATTTATTTGTCATTACTAATTGAATTTTTCAATAGGTGGTATGGTTTTTTAAGGATTCACCTAGTTTGAGACATTGTCCCTTGGGAAAGTAGGGTATGTTGATTCCAAGGTTTTTATCCCTTTTGATATCATCAAACATCATGAAAATGTGGATTATATATTGGAATTTTCATCTCATTTTACATATATTCCCATTGTGTTTCATGTTTCCTAGGTGAGGAAGTATCTATTAAACCCTTATCATGTGGTAGAACATGAAGATGTTTATCTTGAGCCTAATACTTCAGTAGTTGAACAACCATATCTGATTATGGATCTTCAGAAAAAGGTGATCTATGGTAAAATGTTTCCCTTGGGAAATTTACTATAGTATTTAATATTATATAAATATTATATTTGTTACTATGAATATTTTATGATGAACCAGTGGCCTTATCTCATTACGATTCAAGAATCTAGAGTGTTTTCCTGGTATATAAAGTGGTATCATGTGGGTAATTTTTACATCATATGGGTCATAGGTATTTTTTTATTTTGGATTTTGATTATCTATTTATGGTTGTAAAGTATTTAAGGATTTGGGTGGTGTGGGTTAGTTTTTATAATTTTGGGAGAAACATCTCAAGCACATTATAACACCCCTAGATTTTAAAAAAATAAAATTATGTTTGATAGCATAAAAAATGAAACAATAAGCCTAAATGAGAATGTAACACCCTGATACTTAAATTTATATTTTATTTTTAAATAAATATAACCTCTTCATTATCTTATGATACACACAACCCTGAGAGTTTCTTTTTCAGTATCATATTCAATATGAAAAAACTATATTAAACAACCTAGGATAAATATAATCATTATAACCTTTCCCTTAAATTAAAGGGTGTGAATAGTTTTAAATAAATTATGATATATATATATATATATCTCATACTCAATATAAATCATTGATAAGTTTTTAGTAAATAATCTTTGATATTTTAGAAAAGTCATTTTATTCTTGAAAAATATGTTTTCTTCAAAAAGTATATTTATTGTTTTTCATGAAAACAAATATTATAATCATTTTTTGGAAAATTTATAATATTTTTTATAAAATTAATTTTTTTTTTAAATTTTAATATCAAAATTTACTTTGGGTTAAATTTTAGTAATTCCAGAGAAATATTGATTTTTCAGTGAATAGTAAAAAGTACAGATTTTTCTAAAACTATATTTTCTTTTAAATAAATTTTGCATTTTAAAATTCACAATTAATTTCTAATAAGTATTCATGAAACATTATTATTATTTATTTAAATTTAATATACATAATTACCTTTTAAATAACATTATATTGTTTTTTAGTATAAGTTAGTTTTTGGGTTCAAAACGGTGACCTTTAAAAACAGTTTTAAAAAGCATAATGTTTCTCTTTTTATAATTAATAAAAAAATCCCCAATGAGAAATTTTTTAAATGAAATTTATATATTATATATAAGTTAATTTTTATTCATATTCATATAATGAATATTATTTTGCATATTGTTAATATAAAATCATCTTTTACATGAAAAATACACTTCTCAAAAACCATCTTTTTCATCACATATGTGGGTTTTGTTTTAAATTTAATTTTGGAAAACTTAAGAAAATTTATTTTAATAAGTAAAAATAATTTTTTAAAAAATAATTTCAAAATTATATTAGGGATAATTTTTTATAATTTTATGAAAAGTTTCGTTTTTTGAGGAATAGTGAAAAATATAGAATTTTAATTGAAAATTGCATTTTCAGTTAATTTATATATAAATTTAAGTTATATTATAAATTTATTATAAATTTATATTAGTCCAATTATAAATCTTTTATTACAATTTTGGTAATTTTAATAAATTTATTATTGAATATTTATATAAAAACATTATAATCATTTGAGAATTTTCTCATAAAAAACGGTTTTCTCATCACATCTGTAGGATTAATTTTTGATTAAAAAATTATACTTATGTATATTAAATTTTTGAAAATGGATTTCATATTTTTAATCATAATAATTTATATTTTCTAATATTTTCATCATAATTTTTTACCAAAATGAATAGTGATTGTGGTAAAAATTAATTACAGCGGTTAAGGTAAAAATGGGTTTATCAGAGGTTAAACTAAAAAGATAAGTGTAACAATGACCTATAAACTTGTCTAAAAACTATTTTATTATAATTTTGTGACTCTTAAACATATAAATTTTTATAATGTCTCATTTTTTACCCTTTTGTGATATGAAAATTGAGGGATCACTCAATTCATTTAAAAAAATCAAGTGTGTCATCCCACACCCTTATAAAAGGCGAACACCTCTCCTATCCTATTAACACATTAAAAACATTGTGGTTCATCCAAGACCAACAAAAATTACTTATAAAATTATATCATCTCATCCTAGAAGTCTTATTTTGTTCATAAATCCAACTTAGTAAGGCCTTAGGTGAAAACCTAAGGAGGATAATCGAATTTGAGGTAATGTTCTTCAATAAGCATTTTTATATTATTTCTTCCACAACATCCTACAATTATTAATAATACATTATGATATAATATCTATAGTATCTTAAATATACATATATTTTTTTACAAAAAGGGAATGACATACAACCATCCCAACTTTCATCAAATGGGTTATGAAAAATCATTGATTGTGTGTACAGTAGACTACCACCTCACAAACCAATGTCATTAGTTTCTCCAATGCCATATCTCATGGTAGGGTATAAAGATATATATAATGTATATATATTATAATTATAACATATTTATACCTATTTATTCATTATATAATATATTCTTTTTCCATTCTTCTTGGGATATGATAGCATCACTCGTGTGTACGGTGGAGTACTGCCTTGCGAAGTTTTGTTATACATTTTTTCACAAATGATTTACATAGATTGTAATAATTATTATGTTAAGGATTATATGTTATATAAATGAAATAATTATGATATTCATGACATATATATAATTCATATAGTATAATATATCCTTTTATTTTTTTATACTAAAAATATTATAACATCGTTCATGTACATCTTAACAACTACCTTCATGAAGCTATGTGGCTCTCATTTCATGTACACACCACATGGATGATATATATAATTATATTTAAATAAATAATATTTTATATATGATATTATGATAAATATGTAAATATAAAATATTACTTACCTCGTTCTATAATGATCATTGAAAATAGAAAACATTACTCGTTTGTATGTTCGACCTACAGTCTCCATGATCTAACATACTTAATTTTTCATTACCATATTTCATGATTTGTGTGAAAATTATAATTGATTTATAAATATGATATTAATTTCATTATTATTATTTTTGATATGATGAAACTAAATAATATTCCTAGGAACATGAACTTTCATGATAAATCATGAATGAGAAATCAAGACAATAAACATAGGAAACAATGAAATTAATGAACGATTGTTAACAAGTGAGTTATAAAATATTATAAAAGTATCATATATGATATTAGAAATATTAATATGGATATAAAATAATTTAATAAGATGTTTAAAACTAGTATACCATATTTTATATCTTGTTCCACTAAAATGAAGCATGAGGTAAGGGTTTTCTTGTCTCATTTTATTTTTTATGAGATAAATTCCATATTCACCACTTATTTTTGTTGTGTGGTGTATATAAATCCCATGAATTAATTTTATTATTATTATCCATAAATTTATTGTTTTTTAAATATCCATTTTAGAATCTAACTTTCATGATTTTTATGGTTTCAAAGTTACCAAAGCGGTAAGGTATTTTTGTCTCAATTTTACTTAATTGATATGTATATTCTGTTATACATCTATATTCTTTTATGAGGTGTATAAACTTCTCCTTTTACATGTTACATCATTAATATATTATTTTAATGAAATTATAAGTTTTATTTTTATTATTTCAGGGGGATAATGATTCAATGTTACCAAAGTGGTAAGAGTCGTTTGTTACAATCTCATCATTTATCATGATTGATTATAATAATTATTCAAATTATAAGATCTTATTATACATCTTTTAATAAACTTAGTAATTTTATTCTCCTATGATTATTAATGATATTTAGATGTAACAGTACCATTTTCTATACTCTTTGGTACTAAAAATAATTAAGAAAATATTTTTAAGAAAATTTGACTTTATTTCTACTTTTTGTGGAAAATCTATTTTATTCCAAAAAAAAATCAGAAAATGTTTTAATTAATGTTTTATTTCTATAACATGATTTTAAAAATTAAAAAAAATAACTTTTTGAGATATATTTTGAAATGAATATTCTTTTTTTTCAAACAATTCCTGTTTAGATTTTACCAAAAATGTAAAAGGAATCATCTTATCATTTTCAAAAAAATACACTTTTAGAACCTTTTTAAATTTCCAAGGAAATTTTATTTTAACATATAAATCGTGTAAAAGTTATAATTCATAATAAAAACATTTCTTTCAAAATTCCATTAAATTTTTAAAAGAATATTTTCAAATAAAATGTTTTTTACTAATATTTTAAAAATTCATAGTTTTTAAATGTTATTTTCAAATAAAAGGAATTTCAAAATGTTTTTTGTTTTAAAAAAAAATTCAATAAGAAATTATATTTTCATCAATAAATGTTTTAATTATTTTCAGAAATTATTTTTTATGTTTTAAATTATTTTTTTAATGAAAATTATTTTTATAATATTTTTTAATTTTTATATTTCTTAAAAATTATTTTAAAAATGAAATTATATTTTCTTCAAAAAAAAATTAATGATCCCTGAATGTTATTTCCATTAATTAATATAAAAAACCCTTTTTTACTAATGATTCATTGAATATATTTTCTAACGATACCATCCTCATTCTTTCTTGGGATGGATTAATATTTTTTTCAAATAGATTTCTATAAATCCCATTTATTTTAAATGGGTCAATTATGTTTCAAATATATTGTTATGAAACCCATTTTGTTTTCCATAGGTTAGTCATGTTTCAAAGAGGTTGACCAGAAACCAAATTATTTTACATAGTTTAACGAAGTTATAATAGAATAATTATTGTTTATGTGAGTTTTATTATGAAATGAAATATCTATGTACCATATTAACATTGTGGTTCTTGGAAATTATATCTGATGTGTGCACCTATATATTTTTTAGTAAGCCCATTGTAGCTTATATGATGGGTGAACCCAAATGGTTCTCTAATTCATTGGAGAATGATTATGTTCTCCATAGAATTATATTTGAATTCGTACATATGTTAATTCCAATTGTAAGGGTTATGTGTGGATTTTTTATATGTTCTATAAAGATGATGTTCTAAGATACCGATATGTATTATATATTATTGCTAGGATTTTATAGTGTTTACTTTAACCAATATTAATGTCACATGGAACATGGTTATTTATTCTGATGAATCTTACCTTTATTAAATCATTATTACACGTTTTATGTTTTATAATTCAGGTATTGATGGGTATGAGTTATTTTATGGTTCTCTCATTCACTATGATTATTTCATCCAACCCTTATGAACTTATTATTCTCATTGATTAATTTAATTTTTTATTATTATATATACCCTTAATGACCATCTAATATCACCCATTTTCTGTTTCTTCCTCCCTGAGTTATTAAGAATTATGTTTAATGAATTTTTTTCAGAAGGATTTAAATTTTATGATGATGATGACTTAATATGAAAAAATAAAATCTAGGTTAAGTAGTAGAAATTATCATTTAAATACATGGGTAATGTTTATGTAATAGTGTATCCTAATTATGTAAAATAATAAACCTAAAAGGTTTTTGTAACGTAAGTGAATCAAATTTCTTTTTGATTTTTTATGCTTTGGATGAAAGTATTCTGGTTTCCATATTTCTTATAAAAGCCATAAATGTAAAGTTTATGATTTAAGAACTGGAATAGGGAGTTTTGGTTTAAGGATATTATAGTTGGAATCAGAGTTCAGTTTCGATATCTTTGGAGATTAGGATGTTTTCATGTGATATCATCTTCAGAGTTATGGATACCATCATAGGTATATAATATTAAAGAAGATCATAAGTTCAAAGTCTTAGACACCCCTTTGAGGTTTTAAGCAATGAGATATTAAAGTGATTAATGAGGTTTTTAAATATGTTTTAGTTTGTTAAAGTATTTTATAAAGTATAAAGTTTAACATGAATAATTCTTTAAACTATTTTGAAAATAAAATTTAAGTTATTAAAAACCACCAAGGTTTATAAGATCTTGGATATTGAGAACCAATGTTTTATCATATAGATAACCATAGTATTGTAAAGTGATTTAGTGACCAGTTGATTGATGTTAATTCAAAAGTAGATCACTAGCTTTTGTGATTGGGATATGAAAGGTATGGGACAAAAATTTAGGTGAAAACACTTATTAATTTTGAGGTTATTTTATTTATTTAGCACATAGGGTTATGGAATTATTTAGTTTCAATATTTAGTATTAATATTAAATTTTCAATATTAATGTATCATATAAATTTTTATTAATTTTTAGAAATATCATACCATGTGCTAACCATTTTGGTTTTAGTTAATGCTTAAATATAGGAGGAATATATTTTTTTCCTTTTATGGTTTTTTTGTCTTTAAAATGTGATTTTAGTGATTCATTCATAAATAATTCATCTTCAATACTCATGTTTTGGATAAAAATATGATATTATGGTTGAAATTGAAAAAAGGAGGAAATTATACTCATCAGGAAGGTATATTTTTTTATTCTCTGTCTAGATGAAAAATAATTCCTCAAATTTAGGAAATTTATTATTAAATAAAAATTTAATCCTATTATATTAAAATTTGATGAATCATATGGTATTTTAGATAATTATATATTTATAGTTTTGAGGCCCTTAACATTCCATTAATCATTCACTTTCTTGTGATTAATGACCTCAATCGCTCTCTATAATTATTTATGCTTTTATTTTCTTCCCAAAAATGTTATACTATTTAGAAACCTAGTTATGTGTTATTCCATATAACCTTTGTACTTCAATTTTTCTCTTATTAAGATGATTTTTTATTAACCCTTTTTATGATGTTGGTTTACAATAAACCTATTTTTAATTTTTAACCTTTTGATTACCGAGATAAGGTTCAAATTAAAAGGATATAATTTATTAAAGGGGGTGGGTATAACACCCCCATGATTTTATGGGATTAAAATTATTTTCTATATCATAAATGAACCACAACACTAAAACTAGATGAGAATGTATCGTCCTGAGACTTTATGATATATTTTTTGTCTAAAACAAAGATTAAATGTCCCGTAATATATATAACCATTATAATGTAGATGTTAAATTACAGGTTATAAATAGTATTAAATAATTTATGACATATATATATATATATATAATATTAAATATAAATTATTGATATATTTTTAGTAAATAATCAAT
Organism: Viscum album; assembly: GCA_963277665.1. Taxonomy (NCBI): domain Eukaryota; kingdom Viridiplantae; phylum Streptophyta; class Magnoliopsida; order Santalales; family Viscaceae; genus Viscum; species Viscum album. The sequence continues at coordinate 268,544,466 of OY728164.1, read as the reverse complement.
CATTTTTATGTAAGGTGATTGTATTTATCAAAACCATGTCTTCATAAAAAATAATGTTTATTGTTTTGCATCAAGAAAATAACATAATTTTTCCAAAAATTTTATAAAAATTTAATTGATAAATTTATCTTAATTTTTTTAATTATAAAATCATAATTTACTTAGGAATAAATTTTTAGAGTTTTCAGAAAATATTGATCTGTCGGTGAATATTAAAAAATATCAATTTTTGTAATACTATCTTTTAATTTTAATATATTAAGAAATTTAGAATCCAAAATATGATTTGAATATGTTATCATGTTACATAAGTATTATTTAGTTATACTTAATTTACTTAACTTATTTTTAATAACATTATATTGGTTTTTATTATAAGTTTTTTTTTTGGGTTTAAAAATGGGTTCTTCTAAAATCTGTTTTAAAATGAATATTGTATCTTCTTTTTAATTAATTAAAATAATCCCCAGTGAAGAATATTTTAAATGAAATTTATAGATTATATATCAATAAATTTTTGTTTATATGTAGACCATGAATACAATTAGACATATAGTTAATATAAAATATTCTTCTTCTTGAAAAATATATTTCTTGAAAACTCGCATTTTCATCGCATCTATGATTTTGTTTTAAATTTTATTTATTCCAAATTTAGAAATTTATTATAAAAAATAATATTAATTTTTGAAATCATATTTTGAAAATTTTAATAGGGTGAATTTTTGATAATTTTATAAAAACTATCATTTTTTTTATGAATATGAAAAAATAATGAATTTTTATTGAAAAACCCATTTTAATTTAATTTATATATATAGTTTAATTAAAGTTAAAAATTATTTTAAAGTTAAATTAGTATAACAATACATACATTAATACAATTTAGGTCATTGAAATAAATTTATTATTGAATTTTTATATAAAAACTTTGTAAATTTTTGAAGTTTTTTTCTTTAAAACGTCACTTTCTCATCATGTCTGTGAGATTAATTTTAAATTAAATTTTGAAAATTCTATGAATGTAATTGGGAAAACTATATTCCGTATTTGGATTAAAAATAATTTATATATTCTAATAATTTAAAAATAATTTTTTACCAAAATGAATTATGAATGTAGTGAAAATTAATTACCATAGTTAAGGTAAAAATGGATTAACTTGGGAGTTAATCTAAAAACCTAAGGGTAAATATTAACTATAAAACTATATAAAATATATTTTCTATATATATTTAGACCATTCATCCTCTGAGTTTTGAAAATGTAAATTTTTTTACCCTTGTGTAAAATGAAAATTTTGGTATAACTCAACTCTTTTGAAAAATACCAAGTGTGTTCGCTCCACCGTTTATAAAAGGATACCACCTCTTCTTCCACTTAACACCTTAAAAACATTTTAATCAAGATAATACCTTCCAAAAATATTTTATAAAATCCATCTTCTCATCCTAAAAGACTTATTTATTGTATAAATCCAAAATAAGTAGCCCTTTTGTGCAAACCTACGAAGGATACCCAAAGAAGAGTTAATGTTCTTCAACGATCATTTATTATTTTATTTCTTTCTCCACCTACTTCAATTATTATTAAATAATTATGGTATAAAAAATCAGTATATTATATATAATTTTATTTTTTTAATAATAATTAAATTACCTAAAACCATATCCACTTCTATTAAATTGGTTATAAAATCATCGTTCGTGTGTATTGCAGACTAACGCCTCACAAACTGATGTCATTTGTTTTTTCATTTTCACCTCTCATGGTAAGGTTTTATGATAAATATAAATTTTTTATATAATAATTATAACATATTTATACCTCTTAATTAATTATATGTTTTATAACTTTTTTATTTCCCATTTTGTAATGGATACAATAATATCCCTCATGTATACGGTGGACTACCACCTCGCAAAATGATGTGATTCATTTTTCTACTAAATATTTTGTTAAAAGTTAATAAGTATAAATTTAATGTGTATATGTGATATACATGAAATAATTATGATATTCATGACATATTTATAATTATCAAATGATATTATTCCATTTTTTACACCAAAAAGATGATAACATTGTTCGTGTAAGTGTGGACTACTACCTTCATAAAGTGATGTGACTCTCTAAATCAATACACCAAATGGATGATATATATTAGCATATTTAAATAAATAATAACAAATATATGATATTATGAGAATTATTTAAATATAATTTTTTATTTAATTCCTTTCGAGGACGATCATTGAAAAATAGAAATGTTACTCATGCGTGTGTACAACCCATTAACTCTATGATTATAGCAAACATCATTTTTAAACAACCAAATTTCATGATTGGTATAAAAAGTATAATTTTTTGTAAAATTAGGAAAATTATGTAATTAATATTTTTATATAGATGATGAAAATATATAATACTAGTACTCACCCATGCATACACATGGTGATATGTAATTATTATTATTATTTTTACTAAGAGAGTACTATTTGGAATAGTTGCAAAGAAACAATAATGTTTAATGTATTTTACTCAAAAATAAGTGGTGAATAATTTTGAATTATAAGTGACTATATTAATAAGATACCATTATAATAGTTCAAATAATATACATTAATTTTAATTTGAAATGCTTAGAAATAGTTAAGTATGGAAACCTCACTTCAATATAAACTGCATTTTGGAAATCAATATTGTATACTATGAAACACATAGTTGAAAAGAATTTACATAAAGAATATTTTTTCTAATAATAAATATGAGATGTTCATAGGAATAATTGTAATCATAAAAGAAAAAATTATTGTCCACAAACAGATATGTGTTCTACATCTATAAGAGTTGATTAGAAGATCAAGATCGAGCTCAGAATGGTCATCCATGGAGGTCCTGAGGTGAAGTAGTGGCGACTGGTGGTTGAGAATGAAGGTGGTGAGAAGCAGAGCATGTAAGTGGGTCGGTCTAAGGTATGGTCATTCATGATTCAGGGATTTATTTATAACATGAACAATATCCCACATCAAATCCTATAAGTATAGTTCACCTACATATAACTTAAGGCATGGGATGGCCGATCAAATCACCTCCAGCGGGGTGGGCTCTTGCATAACACCTGCACACAGTGACCAGCGGGCCACAAAACACACAACCCATACAAGATTCCAAACTAAATTGTATTTCATTGAAATATAATAGGATGATATTTTATTATTTTTAAATATCCACTTGTTTACCCTTCAACTAAACTAACATTATCCACCTGGATACATTAGATCCAACCACCAACTCTAGAAATGCCTGCATCCATATACGATTTTTACTTCAGCTTCCCCCCTCTAACTCTCATCTCATTGCTCCAACCCACTGGTGAAGCCTTGTGTTCTGCATCTATATGAGTTGGAGATCCTCCATTGCTCTCATTGTATCCTCCAACTTCCTCTCCAAATACTGCATCACCTAAATCACCTCCTATAAACAATTAGTGGCACTCTACTTTCATCCTTCATTCCTATTTTTTTCACTGAAACCAATTTTCCACTAATATACAGACAATGATTCACCGATCTCAAGTCATTGGTTCACCAAAACCATTTTTTCCATTAAACTCCAAAAACGGTTCACCGATACATTTTTTACACCCAAACCATCATAATCCATGTAGAATCTGTACATAATTGTAAAAAATATATTAAATATGAAGAAACATTGTTTTATCAACATTCAAAAGGTATTATGTTGCCTAAAGTGATTCATTGGCATTGTGACTAAAGAAAACTAATCCATACCTCTTGTTTCAATGAAATTCAGACATAAGTACAGGGAAAAAGTTTACTTAATGATTTTAAAAAACCCTTCATTTAGTTAATATAGATGCATTTTTTTGTGGAATATAAAAATACAATTAAGGGAAAGAATATAGCCACATGAAAATATAGAATCAAGGTACCTATGATTTTTTTTTACAATGAAAATGAAGGGAAACAGTACAACCACATCAAATTTGTTAACATAATATCAGAATTTGTATCAGCCCACAAAATATAGACCAAACCTGGAGGTGTATATAGCAGCTCACTCACAATTATCCACCCATGAAAAATACCTCATCTGATATTGTATCTATATCAACTAAAAAATAAAACCCTTTAGCCTAACATGTGTATGTATAATATATAGTAATGTTAAAATGGATACTACTCACTTCATAGAAGTCATCAACAATGAATGATAGTATGGTAGCAGATACTTTTTTTCACCCCCAATTCATTCTCAATTGAAATCAGTGTGATTCATCTTATCCATCACTGTAAAAAAATGGAAGAGGCACATACATACTGATTGAGGTCATATAAGTGATAATATAAAAATGAAATTATCTTTAATATGCTTCTGTAATTATACGTACTATTTTTTAATGGTGTGGAGAATGTCTGTACATTAATAATGATCGATTTATTCATACGGATCATCATTTATTCGTCACCAATTAGAACATATAAGCACATGATTTACCTCATCTAATAGACCTATGTTCAAACATAGGTTGTCTAAATAATGTATGGGTGATGGTTAGGTGGTCCTCCAAGAGGTTGTCAATCATCACAAATAATGGTTGTCACTACAGGTGGTAATGGAAGGGATTAAGGGAGGTAAACCAAAGGATAATCCAAGGGTACTCGTGTGCAGGTTAGATGAGTATGGTTTGTAGAGGAAAACGGAGGATGAGTATGTGGTCACTGAGCATGAAGGATTTGAATCCCTAGACTGTGAAGACTGAATGGAGAATCTATTTTGGGGAGACCAAATGGAGAAGCTTAGGAAACAATCGATTGGGGAGACCAAAATAGGTGAAGTTGGAGTATCAAGAAGTAGCACAAAACCTATTTTTGGGAGATAGATGAATGTGAAGTTGGTGGACAGTGAGAAATGGAAATTGGTGGAGCTACACAAATAGGATATTGGGGAGATGGAATTCATGATAGCAAGAGGGGTTTATTCGAAGGAAAAATGAGAGAAGGTTGTGAGATAGGAAAGGGAGGTGAGGAGGTGGTGACACGTGTCTAAAGAAATTCCAACTTTATTATATATATAGATATGTGTAGTAAAAAATTTTAAAATGACATTACTTATAACACTAACCTTTTTAACTATTGCATCAACATTATAATTATAAGGTGATGCTCAATTTTCTTCATCAAAATCTTGAACTCATAAGTCTTCTTCCCAAATAAATATATAATAATACGGAGCAATGATATTAGGATGCAGAAACCTCTTGGAATACCACCTAATAGGGTTCAAAAAATTAATATAAAACACCCATAATATGTAACAAAGGATTATTTATTATTGTTTGAAATAGTTAAATATTAAATATTGCTTACCGTTTTATTTGTTTGTGTGAACTCACATGATTATCCCTTTGAGAACACTCAAACTCAACCCATTTATATGTTCTATTATCATGATGTAGAATCAAAGGATTTAGGTTTTGGAATAGGTAATTAATCTCATACCTGATGTGTGAATAGGAGATGCAGGAAGCGAGCAGAGACGATGTGATCGTAGACCTAAAATTAAGCATAGTATAAGTTTGTTATTTTGAAACATAACATGAAAAATCAGAAATCTAAATTTAAACCCAAAGTACATAATATGTGAAATGATATAAGAAATGAAAAATCAATAGTTAGGTTTTGGAATATATAATTAATCTTATACCTGAACTACAAAGCTGATGCGGGAGGGAATAGGAGATTCAACATATATTCAGTGACTAAGAGAGCCAATAATAAATAATCACAAACCTGAAATTCATCATAATCAGTTACCAACATCATCAAGATTGACACCTAACCAAGAAAAAACTCATTCTTAGATGCCAAACCACCTATTGAAATTAATTTAATCAATAGAGCGAAAAACATACAAATAGAAAAATAAATGTAAGTTTACATGAGAGAAAAAGCCACTTTATGTTCACTCACATGAATAGCCCTTTTAGACCACTCAAACTCCACCCATTCATATGTTTGATTATCGTAATGAAATAAAAGTATTATAAGGTTTTATTAGAACTACATGAAAAGTGTCTTCAATCATACCTACAATATGTGTAGAAAAAAAATTTAAAAATGGCATTGGTAATAGAACTATCCATCGTAACTATTGCATAAACATATGATCATAAGGCGAAGCTCGATTTTCTGCATCAAAATATTTAACTCCTAAGTATCCATCCCAAATAAATATATAATCATATGAATTAATGATATCAGGATGTAGAAACCTCTTGGAATACCACCTAATAGGGTTCAAAAAAATTAATATAAAACACCCACAATGTAGAACAAATGATTATATATTATTGTTTGAAATAGTCAAATATTAAATGTTTCTTACCATTTTATTTGTTTATGTTCACTCACATGAATATCCCTTTGATAACACTCAAACTCATCCAATTTAGATGTTTGATTATCATAATATAGAAGCAATGGATTTAGGTTTTTGAATATGTAATTAATATCCTACCTAATGTGTGAATAGGAGATATAGGAAGCGAGCAGAGAGGATATGATCACATACCTAAAATTAAGCAAAGTAGATGTTTGTTATTTTCAAACATAACATGAAAAATCAGAAAAATAAATTTGAACCTGAAGTAATATGTGAAATGATATGAGAAATACAAAATCAAGAGTTAGGTTTTGGAATAGGTAATTAATCTCATACTTGAACTACGAAGCTGATGTGGAAGGGAATAGGAGATGCAACGCTTAGTCGGACTAAGAAAGATAAGAAAAAATAATCACAAACTTGAACTTCCTCATAATTGGGTACCAACATCATCAAGATTGACACCTAACCAAAAAATGTGTTCTTCTATGAGAAACTACCTACTGAAATTAATTGAATCAACATAGTGCAAACCATACAAAAAGAAAAATAAATATAAGTTTACATGATACAAAAAAAACTTTTTTATGTGCACTCACATGAATAACCCTTTTATACAACTCAAACTCCTCCCATTCATATGTTTGATTATCATAATGAAAAAAACTATTGTAATGTTTTATGAGAACTACATGAAAAGTTTCTTCAATCATACATACAATATGTGTAGAAAAAAAATTTAAAAATGACATTGGTAATAGTACTAACCTTTTTAACTACTGCATCAACATTATAATCATAATTTGAAGCTCAATTTTCTACATAAAAATCTTTAACTCTTAATTATTCATACCAAATTTTTATATAATCATATGGAGCAATGATATTAGGATGTATAAACCTCTTGTAATACCACCTAATAGGGTTCAAAAAAATAATATAAAACACCCACAATATGGAAAAAATGATTATATATTATTGTTTGAAATAGTGAAATATTAAATGTTGCTTACCATTTTATTTTATTTTTCTACTCACATGAACATCCCTTTAAGGACACTCAAACTCATCCCATTTAGATGTTTGATTATGATAATATAGAGGAAAAGGATTTAGGTTTTGGAATAGGTAATTAATCTCTTACCTGATGTGTGAATAAGAGATGCAGGAAGCAAGTTGAGAAGATACAATCAGAAACCTAAAAGTAAGCATAGTAGAAGTTTGTTATTCTCAAATATAACATGAAAAATCAAATAACTAAATTTTAACCCGATGTAATATGTTAAATGATATAATAAATTCAAAATCATGGAGTTGGGTTTTCGAATAGTTAATTAATCTCATACCTGAACTACGAAGCTTATGCATGAGAGAATAGGAGATGCAACGCATAATCGGAGTAAGCGAACTGAGAATAAATAATCACAAAACTGAACTAAAAAAGAAATTGTTGGATGTAATAAGGGTTATGATCCATAGTCAGAGGCAGTTATCCAATAATAAAATCCAACATACCTAATGTTCAAAGTATATGCGGAATGAAAGAGGGGTTGCGATAAATGGTGAAAGCCAGAAATATCTATTTATAACTAATAAGAAAACAATTACATATAAATAAAAAGTCAAAACCCTAAAAATAACCAAAGAAAAAATAGTGTTAAAATAGTGTTAAGTTTTTTATACTGAACAACAAAATACAAAACTCAATCCATCCTTCATCCTTTATACTCAGAGTGCATGTGTATATAATAGAAAAAACCTGAAAATAAGAATATTGATTCATGAATTTTTTATAAGGACCACATTTAAAATAATTAAATTCACTAAGATCACATGACACATTTTCATTTAGGATTCCTTACCCATGATTGTTGGGTTTTTATAGATGAAACCCTTATGGGAATGCTGACAAAAACATGAGAAACCACTATATGCAATTATGGTTGTGATCTGAAGGCCTATTTATGTAAACAAATAATGCTTTTATAAAAGATGAAATCTACACAAAATATGCATAAATATAAATTCCTAATTCAAACTAAGAAAATGATAAACTTCAATAATAATGTGATGGTATGTGCAATGGGTGAAGTGATTATGTGATTAGCCGATTGTGTATGGTTGTAGTAGTAAAAAATTCTTGTGGGATTGATGCACTGGCATAGAATACCTGTGTAATTTCATGGAGTGTATTCACATAAGTATACAAAAAATGGAAGTAGATTAAAATCCACTAAAATTCATGGTTGCTGTTATAGAATCGGAGGAGATGGAGGATCCTCACGCCGAGCAGATGGAGGAGGCAGAGAAGCCAGAGGCACTGAGGGTTGTTGCAGAGGAAGAGGGGGCAGACGGCGGAGGCGTGAAACCTAGGTTTAGAGGAAGGAACTGCGATCAGTGGTAGATGGAGGAGAAGACATGTTCTAAGATGAAGCAAAAAAACGAAGGCGAGGGGAGGAAATTATTTTTAGTGGTAAATCTGGGATGGATGAATCACGATTGGAGAGGAGAATCGGGAATGGGAGGTGATTGCGACTACCAAAGATGGGGAGCAGGCAGAGAACAAGATGAGGATTAAGGAGTGTGAAGTATGGGTAGAAAAAGGGAGGTGATGAGGTGATGGGTTTCCGAAGGTAGTACCAAAGAACTAAGATCGGGGAAGCTAGAAAGTAGGAGAACTGAAACCCTAAATGGATGGAATGAAATGTCGAGGGAAGGAGGCACACAGAATGCTAGGTGGTGGAGGAAATTTTTGCAGAGATACGTATTTGAGAGATGTGGAAGGCTTTAGAGGTTACATTTCATGTTGTAGAATCCAAGTTTAGTATATTTAATAGATTCACAGGAACCATAACTTTTATGATAAATAATGAATGAGAAAATAAGGCAATTAACACAAGAAACAATGAAAACAATGAATGATCATTAATAAAAGAGTGATAAAATATTAAATAAGGATCATATATGATATTTTAAATATTAATATTTTTTATTAATAATTTAATAGCATTTTTTAAAACAACTATATAGGAGGTTAAATAATTCTTGATCAAAAAGAAGTATGAGGTAAGGGTTTTCTAATCACACTGTTATTTCTTTGAGATATATGACATATTCACCACTTGTTTTCGTTGTGTTGTGTATATAAAAACAATGAATTTATTTTATGATTATTATCCTAATATTTTTATTTACATATCCATTTTAGGATATCTCTTTCTTGGGGATTACAATTTTAATGTTACCAAAGCATTAAGGTATTTTGTCTCAATTTTTCTTCTTAGAGACATATGTTATGAGTTGTATATACATACCCTTTGAAATGTTATATCACTAATATACTTATCTTCATAATATTATCAGTTTAATTTAATTTTATTCTTTCATTGAGATTAAAATTCAAAGTTACCAAAGTGGTAAGAGTCTTATTTTACAATTTCATCATTTATCAGGATTGTTTATAATTATACTTCCAATGATGAAAACATATGATCTATCGCACAATAAACTCATGAATTTTAATATAATTTGGTTATTCGTGATTTTTAAAAGTAATAATACCATTTTATTTCCACTCTATGGTTCTTAAAATAATTGAAAAAATGTTTTTATGAAAATATGAATTTATTTTTCTCTTTGGTCAAAAATTCATTTTATTCTAAATAATTTTTTTTAAATTGTTTTCAATAATGTTTTATTACTCTCCTATGATTTATAAAAATAAATATTTTACCATTTTGACCTTTTTGGTTTTTTTAAAAGGAATTTTCATGTCATTTTCTAAACAATCATGTTTGGATTTTATTGTAAATGTGAAAAGAATATTCTTATTTTTTTCTGAACAAGGAATTCTTCTACCCTTTTTACAGTGAAAAAGGAATGTTTTCTTAACTTGTATAGAATGTATGTAATTACCCTACACAGTGAAAAAAATATTTTAATCTTATTTTTCATATTTATCAGGATATTTTTAAAGAAATATTTATTTTCTAATATTAAGGAAATTCTTAGTTTTTAAAATTGGTTTTAAATTAAAATATTTTTCAAAGAAAATAGTTTTTAAAATGTTTTATGATAAAAAAATGTTTTTCAAAATGAAATGAAATTTTCCTAAATAAAAGTTTTAAATCTTTTTTAAGGATTCTTTTATTGTTTTCAAAGGATTTTTTTCAAATAAAATGTTTTTTTCAACAATTTAATAATTTTTATTTTTTTAAAAAAGTTATTTTCAAAATGAAAAATTGTTTTCTTCAAAAAAAAATAGTGATCTTTTAATGGTATACCCATTTATCAAAATTGAAAATACTTTCCATTAACTATGATCCATTGGGGATATTTTTTAATGATATCATCACCATTCTTTCTCTAGACAAATTAATATTGTTTCAAATAGATTTTTATGGAACTTGTTTCTTATCAAATGTTTAATAATGTTTCAGAGAGATCATTATGAAGCATGTTTATTTTCTATGGGCTAATAATTTTATAAAAGAATAATGGTTGTTAATATGGTTTTTATGATGAAATTAAATATTTATATAATTTATTCATGTGGTGGTTCTTGGAAATTATATATTATGGGAGAAACCAGAAAACACCGAATGAGAACATTATATCTTATACAAGGGGTTTTCATAGATATTGCTAGAATACATTGGGTAATGATTATGTTCTTTATAAAATTATATTAGAATCTGGCTATAGGGTTATTCCAATTTTAAGGATTCTTTAAGGGTTTTCAAGTTTTCTATAAAGATGATGTTCCAAGATACCAAAAAGTTTTATCTATTCTTGTTATGGGTTTATAGTGTTTTGTTTGACCAATATTAATATCACATCACTCATGATTATTGATTCTGAGGACTCTTTCCTTTGTTAAATCATTAATTCATGTTTGATATTTAATGATTCATGTATTTATGGTTATGAGTTCTTTTATTATTGTATCATTCACTTTCATTATTTCACCATAACCTTATGCACTTCTTATGCTCATCGATGACATTCAATTGTTAATTCGTATGTTTTCCCTTACTGAGCATTTGAGATCGCACTTATTATTTTTTATTTCCCTAGGTTATCAATAATTATGTTGAATTAATTGGGTTCATAAGGATAATTAATGGATGATAATTTTTACAAAATGTGAAATAAGAAAATATGGGTTCTATGGGAGAAGTGATCATTTAAATTGATGGGTATTTTCCATATAAGAGTTTTTCCTAATTATATAAAACTCTAAAACAAAAGGTCCATAATAATGTAAGTTAATTCAATTTTTTATTTTATGTTTTATGTTTTGGATGAAAAAAATTGGGTCACCTTCTTTATTATCAAATATGCAAATGTAATGTTTATAATTTAATCATTTGATACAGTATTGAAGGTTCAATGATATTATAGATAGTATAAAAGGATAGTTTAGATAAATTTGGTGATTGGTATGTTTTCATGTGAGGTTATATTAAGAGTTATGGATACCATCACATGTCCATAACATTAAGGATAATCATATGATCAAATTCTTAGACAACCATTTTAGGTTTTAAGAAATAAGATCATAAGGTGATTAATGAAATTTTAAGAGAAATTTTAGTAGGTTAAAGTGTTTTTTTAAAGGTATGGTTTAACATGATATATTTTTTAAATATCATTAGAAATAATATTCTAGGTATTAATAACATTTAGGGTTTATATGTTCTTAGATATTGATAAAAAAAGTTTTATATCATAGATAACCAAAGGATTGAGAATTGATTTGATGGATACTTAGTTAATGTTACTTCAAAAAAAAGATCACCTTATTTTGGGATTGAAATCTAAAATGAATGAGATAACATTTGGGGTTAAAATAATCATTTATTTTGAGGTTATTGTGTGTAACATCCTGACCTGGGTGCCACTAAATAGTTCCCCAAGCAGTTTGGTAACATGCTCCCAAGCGTGCCTCCCCATACGCTAGAGGGTGCTGACTAGTAGCGATGGTTTGGTAAGTCAGTCAAGGAGAGACTATACCCTATTTTATCAGAATGAAACACCAACATAAAAAAACAACCAAAACAAATGTTGAATCATATAAATAATCATAACAATACCAAGTCACATGATAGTCAAAATAGGAAATACAATAATCAATTAAAAAGGGAAATCATGCTATGACAATGCAAGTGTTAATTTTCTACAATAAAACTGAAAATAAAGACACAACAACTCTCAATCAGGTCCTTAACCACATATAGTTCCCCCACCCATGCTCTATTCCCAAACAACAATCTATCCTAAGGCCTTTCCCTTATCCTGTCCCACAATAACAAAGTCTATTCGGGTGCCGATCAGGCGGCCCGAGTAGGGTGTAAGTACGACTCAGTAGGACACCACCAATGGTGTCTAAAACAAGTCCAGTCAAAAGACAGTGTATAAAATTCTATGAAGTAATAAATAAAATTCATAATTAAATAGTTATCACATTTTCATTTATTATTTAATCATCACATTAGACATGGTTTCAATTCATGTATCCCATTTAAATCATAATTCATTATTATCGTTCATTTAGTGTTGAATTCCATATCAAGCACCCAAAATCTCATTTGGTGTAGATAACCATGTCTAAAACCCCTCATCACATTTGATGCAGATCGCCATGTCTATCACCCCACATCACAAGCTCTTGGTTAACTATTGGGTAGGAATGCCATATCCAAACCCAAATTCTCAATCGGTCTAGAACTCCATGTCTAGCACCCATATTCTCAAACATTTAAATCATTAATTAATTCACAAGAATTAATCAATTCATTAATTTACTAATCCCACTATTAGTTAAACATATCAAAGTACATTAGTTAACTCAAAAATTAACTAAGTACATGACCTATTAATTAATTCATCAATTAGTTAATCAATCAACAGAAAAATTATTCCAAAATTAATTATCCAAACCAAATCTTAACTTTTCATAATTAATCTCACAATTAATTATCTTAATCAATATCATGACACATAATTAATTCGAAATTAATTATCTCACATAGCCAAACATTTTCTCATAAAAAAATTCCCTATATCAATTATCTATTTGGTCATCCCCTTAGTTCCATGATTAAATCATAAATTAATCATCAATATCTCTAAATCATCAAAAAGTCAAAGAACATTCCTAATTATCCCAATTTAGGAAATCAATTATCAAGGGAAGCTAAAAAATAAATAATCTCACATAAACATATCAAATCCATGACTATGGTAGTTTGATTTAGACCACCTAATTTGGTTTTTTGATGGATGTTTGTCCCGTGAAAATACCCAAAATCCAAGCGGCGCAATGACATCAATCAATATCCAGATCTAAATTCCTAAACCCAAAATTAGGATAAAAAGCATCAAGATCTTGAAAATATATATATAGATCCCCAATACTAGATCGGGATCTAAACTCATAGGTTTATATCCATGGAAACAGTGGAGATATTCCATGAAAATATAAAATAAATATAGAGGGAAGAACATAAGAAGCAACGGGGTGAAATCCACTTATCGGAAAGAGATAGGATATTCAATATGGGATTTACATCTCAAAGAAAGATGTCTGAATCACCTTGTAATCCCTATGGAAGGATCTAGAATCACCTATAATTTTCCAAGACTGAGCCTAGGTTGAAATAGAGGGGGTTTGGGGGTTCGTATGATTTAAAAACTAATCTTAGGATAATAAAAACCCTTATTCATGGTTTCTTAGGTAGGGGCGCACAGTTAGGGTAAACTGTGCACCAACCATGTGGACCTATTTGTCCAGGTATGCATGGTTACTCCAAAAGGGTCGCACGGTTTATCAAACTGTGCTCTAACCATGCAGACTCTCACTGCCTAGGGTCGCACGGTTACCTGGGTTTAGGCGCATAGTTTTTTAAACTGTGCATAGCCCCCTATCTGTCAATTTTTTCTTAAAACTTCACCCAAACACACCTCAAACTACTACGTCAAATAAAAGGTACTTAAAACCCTCAAAAGTACCTACAAAACCTGCCTGAGGTGACTCCAGAAAAGATCAGGATCTTACAATATCTCTACCTTATAATAGATCATTCTTAAGCTGCACTCCCGAACTTCACTAAGATTCCAAGCCAAAAATATTGCTCCATTGAGACCTTATGTCTGCTTCCCATTACCAAGTTTCTTCTTAAACAAGTCTATGTTTCCATAACACATTAACTATCGGCGCAGTCTTTCCCCGCAACACTTTCTCACTATGATCCAGTAAACATATTAGATGTTCCTTAATGGATACATCTATCTTGAGGTCAACCTTATCTACATAGATCACATGAGAAGGGTTGGGGTGATAATGTTTTAGTTGTGACATTTGGAAAAATCATTCATAAAACTGAATTTATGTTGAAGGGAAAATCGTTACGTCGTCGGCCCGATTCTCTTCACTACCTCAAACGGTCCTACAAACATGGGTGCCAACTTTTCCTACCTATATATCTTGTGGTGACCCAACCTAGGTGACACCCAAAGGAATACATGATCACCCTCTATAATCTCTAGGTATTATCTCCATCTATCATCATATGACTTCTATCTACTCTGAACCATAGCCATACGTTTTCGAATCAATTACACCAGCTTCGACATCTTCTGGATGAGACTTAATCCTAACATCTATGACTCACCCACCTCTATCTGGAATAGTGGTGATCTATAATGTCTACCATAAAGTTCCTCATATGGTTCTATCTGTATAGTTTCCTTATAACTGTTGTTATAAGTGAACTCCACTAAAGCTAAGTGCTTCTCCTAAGAACCACCAAAGTTAAGCACACATGCCCACAACATATCCTCTATCACTTGTATGGTATGATCCAAATTCTCATCTATATGTGGGTGGAAAGTCATACCCAACAAACCTGTGTACCAAGTTCTTTTTACAAGCTCTTCCAAAAGCATGAAGTAAAGAGAGAATTGTGATTTGAAACTATATTAGGTGGTACCCCATGAAAATGAACTATCTCTTGAATAGAAAACTCTCCCAATTATTCTACTGTAAAGGTTTCCTTAATAGACAAGAAATTTGTTACCTTAATCAATCGATCAAAAATGACTCAAATAGCATCATTCTTCCTAATCAGGTTTGGAAGACCTACCACAAAATCCATAGTCACATCATCCCACTTCTATTTAGGAATATTCAATGGATGCAATAGACACCTAGGTCGTTCATGATCTGTATTCACCTTCTTATAGGTCAAAAATCTTATTATGAAACCTACTATCTCCTTTTTTATTTCGGGCCACCAATACTATCATCACAGTTCATGGTACATTTTTTTCACCCCGGGATGTACCACCTACTTTGAGGCATGAAATTCTTGCATGACTTCCTCCCACATACTCATAGGCACAAAAATATGATTTTTCATGTAGATGATATCATACTCATCTATCATCCATTCTGAAGGTGTCTCCCCACCTTCAAGGATTTCCCTTAAGTCCAAACACTCCATATCCTCACATTGCACGTCCCTAATCTATCTCAAGCGTTTAGAATCCACTTCCACTGAAACCATAGTCAACTTCTCCTGACTCTCCTGAACCACTACAGAAATCTCATCCATCAAAGTCATCATCTTCCACTCTGTTCTTGAATCATGTACCAACTGAGTCTGAGTTTTACTGCTCAAGGAACCAGGCACACTATTTCTATTTCTGGGTTTATATGCCAATTCAAAATCAAATGACTGCATATACTCTACACGTCTTCACTGCCAAAGAATAAAGTCACACGGTGAAAATATATACTTCTAGATTTTTTTATCTATAAAAACTATAATCTTCTCACCCAAAAGATAGTGTCCCCAACACTTAAGATCATAAACCACTACTTCCAAATTGAGGTCGTGTTTTGGGTAATTCTATTCATGTTGCCTCAACTTTTGAGACCCATAAGCTAAAACTTGATCCCCTTGCATCAACACAGCTTTGAGTATGATCCTAGAAGCGTCAAAAAATACCATGTACTCCTCACATGTCTCAGGAAATATCAAGATTGGTTTCAATGTTAAGCACTTCTTCAACTCCTCGAAAGAATTCTCGCATGCTTCCTTCCATTCAAATTTTACCCCTTTCTTTGTCAAACTTGAAAGCATGGCTGCCAATCGGGAAAATTCCTATATTAAACTCCTATAATATCTAGCTAATCCCAAAAAAGATTTATATATCAAAAAGATTCTTGGGATGCTCCCAAGAAACCACTAACTGAACTTTCTCTGGGTCTACTGTCACACCTTCTTCTGAGATGATGTTCCCCAAGAAGTGTGTTGTGTCAATCTAAAACTAAAACATAGATATCTTGGCATATAATCGATGTTATCTTAGTGTACTCCGAATGATTTCAAGATATTGATAATGATCATCATGATACTTAGAGTACACAAAGATGTCATCCAAAAACACCACCACAAACTAATCCAGGTACGGATGAAATATCCTATTCATCAAGGCCATAAACACTACTGGAGGGTTTTTCAACTCAAATGGCATTATGATAAACTCATAAAGGCCATAACTACTCCTAAAAGTAGTCCTAGGTATATTAGAAGCCTGAAATCTCACCTGAAGCTACCCTAATCTCAAATCGATCTTTGGGAACACACAAGCCCCCTTCAACTAGTCAAATAGATCATCGATACATAGAAGAGGATATCATTTCTTCATATCCATTTTATTTAACTTCTGGTAATTGACACAAAAGCATAAACCCCCATCAGACTTCTTTTCAAAAAAGGTAGGTGATCCCCAAGGCGACGTACTTGGATAGATAGACCATTTATCCTCCAACTCCTCCAATTATGTCTTGAGCTCTTAAAGCTCAGTCGGTTCTATTATATAAGGTGGAATAGACACTGTCGCATCCCCCTACATGATCTCAATAGTGAATTACACATCTCTATCAAGTGGAAACCCTGAGAAGTCTTCCGGAAAGACATCTTGGAACTATTCCACAACTGGTGGAAGGATGTCTTTCTTACCGCCCCATCATCTAGAAAAATACTATCAAATTAGGTTGTGAGCTCCCCCAATTTCTAATTAATCGTCCCAGCTCAACTCTTTTGGATATCCCACTCTCCAAAATGAACATATTGGTCACCCTTAGGAGACACAAAGGTCACTCTCATATGGTAACAATCGATGTGGGCTCGATATGTGACTAACCAGTCCGTACCCATAATCAGGTTGAAGCCTATCATATCACATTTATATAGATCCAAAAGAAAACGATACTCTTTGATCTCTAGTGAAAATCCCTTACATAAACATATATCTCTAGACCACGCTCCCAAAGGTGTATCTATATTCACCACTTCTATTACAGACTCCACCTCAAGGATCAAACCATTAATAAGATTCGAAGATATAAAGAAATGAGAGGCACCAATATCAAAAAAGACACTAGATAAAGTAGAAGCTACTAGAATAGTACCTATCACTATTGATGGTCCAACCTCACTTTCCACAAGTCTAGGTTGCATTGCATGTAACTTTCCTTCCCCTCTTTCATGTGGCGTCGTCTGACTCCCCAGAGTAGCACCACTCTGCTGATATAAGAGCTCATACCCTGATGCACCATGTCTATTTCCCCTACCACATCTACCGGTAGAACTCTAGCTGCTTGACCTATAAGGTGTAGAAGAACCCCTTCCCACACTCTGACTCTGTGTAGTTGTTCCCTCAGCACAAGCCTGTCACTGCTTCCTGCAAAACTTCTATAGGTTCCCCATATTACCATAAAACTGCCACTCCACTGGTGGTCAACGAAAATGTGTGTGATAATGTCCTGACCTACCAAATTGGTGGAAAAGTGCATGAGTATGATCCTATTAAACTATTCCTCCTGATTTTCCACCTTTATTTCAATGGTCCTGACTAAGGTTCTTGTAACGACACTTCCTACTCTTAGAAGGCATGATCCATAATCATCTAGTGATTGCTACATGTCAACTACTAGAAGCCTATTTCAGGTTCCCCTCTGAAATGATATCTTTATTCACCACTTCTGAGAACTTATTCAGTCTAAAGATATTCACCTAGGATATTATTTCACATCTAAGTCCATCCTGAAATTATTTTTTTGAAGTAGCCTCATCTTCCACCAAAGATGGAGAAAATGGTATAAATCTATGAAACATTCAACATAATTCATTATGGATATACTTCCCTAGGTCAGATGCATAAACTCAGAATCCTTCTCTTATCTCAGTGTCTTTAGATATAAGTGTTTCAAGAAATTCCCTATAAATGCTTTCCATAACATATGATCAGTTTGTCCAGATCAT
Source organism: Viscum album (assembly GCA_963277665.1). Classification (NCBI taxonomy): domain Eukaryota; kingdom Viridiplantae; phylum Streptophyta; class Magnoliopsida; order Santalales; family Viscaceae; genus Viscum; species Viscum album. The sequence continues at coordinate 268,525,723 of OY728164.1, read as the reverse complement.
ACCTGAATGTCCCACCATTGCTTTGCTGACACCCGTAGCATATAAGCATCCAACTTAATTCTCTTCTCAGCCAAATCCTCTAAATGGTCACGTATCGTCTCTATGGATTCAATCTAGAATTCAGCTCCCTCATGTCCACCCTCTCTAGTAAAAGTTGGAGGGTGTGACAACTGAAACTCCATTGTCAACTCAAACATGCTTTTTAGAACTTGCCCTGGGTCTCTCTCTATGAATTTCATGAAATGAGAAAATTTCTCTTGGAACATCTCCCCAAACTACTATAATTTTACCAAGAATGATTTAAGTTCTCTATCTGTAAGTTCATTCTAATCCATACCCCTCAGTCTACCTCTCAAAAAGTGTCATGGAGGAATATCTCTACAAATCCAAAAACACATCTTAGGTCTCATAATGCAACCTTATAACATTTACGAAAGAGGATAAGGAAACACAACAAGTTTTAACATAACCTTTCCCCCTTTCTCTCCATACGGTCAACACCAAGCCTTATCACTACCCTGAACCATCCTACTCCTAGGTATTGGTTAACAACGGTACTTACATTCTCATTAATTAATTCCCACAATTAATTAATTGCATCATTTAAAATTAATTAATTCATTAATTTATTAATCAAACCCATCTCGTTATTTAGGTTTCTCACTAGACACCCATTTATTCTTATTTTTCATCATTATTTAAATCTCACAGTAAGGAAAAATAGTTCAACTTCAAAAACATAACCATAACCCATTTTCCTATGAGTACCTAAAATGATGCATGTCACAATAACCCTGAGTACCTTGAATGATTCATGCAGACTCAACTCTTGTGCCTCTTTAGACCATGAATCAAATTTCAACAATTATCAAAAAAATTATCACATCACACCATAACTGAATCACCCAAGGTGAAATAATATCCAACTGTAACAACAAATAGAAATCACAACAATCCCACCTTGAGTACCTAGATTCCCCCTGTACATGAGTCTGCAAATCACATTAACGAGATAATTTCCAAGCCCTGACTCTTTCTAGTCTCATGTCTACCTTTCCCAAAACAATAAGACAAAATAAGAATAAAGAAAATAAAATTTCTCTAATACCACTTTGTAATGTAAAAACCCAAGTTCCACTAAACGGTGCCTTAATCTGGTTGGTCACATGCCCCCAAGCATGCCTCCCTGTATTCTAGAGGGTGCTGACTAGAAGCAAGGGTTTGGAAGTCATCCATGGGGATATTATACCCTATTTTATTATAATGAAACACCAATGGAAGAAAACAACAAAAACATGTATGGAAGCATATGAATAACTACAACAATACTAAGTCACATGATAGTCAAAATAGGAAATATAATACTCAACTAAAAATTGAAATCATGCTATGAAAATGAAAGTGTCAAGTGTCTACAATGAAACAGAAAATAAAGACACAATGACTCCAAAGTGGGTCATGAACCATGTCTGGTTCCCTCACCCGTTCTCCATTCCCAAACAACAATCTATCCCTGGGCCTTGCCCTTATCTTGTCCTACAATAACAAATTCTGCCCAGGTACCGATCAAGCATCCTGAGTAGGGTGTTTGTACGACTTAGTAGGCCACCACCAACAGTATCTAAAACAAGTCCAGTCGAAATAAAGTGTATGAAATTATATGAAGTAATAAATACAATGTATAATTAAACAGTTATCACATTGTCATTTATTATTTAATCATCACATTAGACTCTATTTCAATTCATGTCTCCCATGTAAATCATAATTCCTTGTCATCGTTCATTTGGTGTTGAATTCCATGTCAAGCACCCCAAATATCATTCGGTGTATATCTCCATGTCTAACACCCCTCATCACATTCGGTGTAGATCTCCATGTCTAGCACCCCACATCACAAGATCCTGGTTAACTATTGGGGAGGAATGTCATGTCCAAGTCCCAACTTCTCAATCGGTCTAGAACGCCATGTCTAGTACCCACATTCTCAATCATGTAAATCATTCATTAATTCACAAGAATTAACCAAATCGTTCCTTTACTAATCCAACGATTAGTTAAAAATATCAAATTCCATTACCTAAGTAGACAACCGATTAATTAATTAATCAATTAATTAATAAATCATCACAAAAATTATTCTATAATTAATTCTCCACAATTAATTATCCAAACAAAATCTCAATTTTTCATAATTAATCTCACAATTAATTATCTTAATCAACATCATGGAATATAATTAATTCAAAATTAATTATCTCACATAGCTAAAAATTTATCATAAACAAATTCCCAAAATCAATTATCTATTTGGTCAGCCCCTTAGTTCCATGATTAAAATATCAATTAATCATATATATCTCCAAAGAATTAACAAGTCAAAGTACATTCCTAATTAGCCCAATTTTGTAAATTAATTATCAAGGGAAGCCAAAAAATCAATAATCTCACATACACGTATCAAATCCATGACTATGGGATTTTGATATAGATCACCTACCTCAGTTTGTTGAAGGATGTTTTCCCAATAGAAATCCACAATATCTGAGTGGAACAACGACATCGATCAAGATCTGGATCTAAATTCTTAAACCCAAAATTAAGATCAAAATCATCAAGATATTATAAATATAGATCTAGATCTTATCTCATAGGTTTATATCCATAGAAATAGTGGATAACTTCTATGAAAATATCAAAGAAATATGGAGGAAAGAATGGAAGAAGAAACATGATGAAATCTACCTACCGAGAAGAGTGTGGATCTTAAATCCAAGCTTTAGATCTCGAAGAACGGTGTTTGAATCACCTTGGAATCCCTCTGAAAGTCTTTGGGATCACCTATAATTTTTCAACCCTGATCCTAGGTCAAAATAAAGGGGTTTCAGGGGTTCAGTGATATAAAAACTAATTTTCAGATAATAAAAATCTGCGCACACATTTTCCTTGGTATGGGCGCACAGTTAGGGTAAACTGTACACCAACCATGAAGACCTCTCTGACCAGGTTTGCATGGTTACTCCAAAAGAGCCACATGATTTATCAAACTGTGCTCTAAATGTGCAAACCCTCATTGCCTAGTGTTGCATGGTTACCTGGGTTTGGGCGCATGGTTTGTCAAATTATGCATTAACCATGTACATCCCTCTATCTATTAATTTTTTCTTAAAACTTGATCCAAACGCACCTCAAACCACAACTCCAATTCAAAGGTACTTAAAAAACTAAAAAGTATTTACAAAATGTTCCTGAGGTGACTTCAGAAAATATAGGGATCTTACATTGTGGTTATTTGGGATATAGTTTTGTGGAATGATTTAGTTTCAACATTAGGTATTACTATTGAATTTTAAATATTAATGTGTTATATGAAATATTATTAATTTTGGAAATTATCTTACCATGTGATAACCATTTTGGTTTTGGTTAATTTCTATAGAAAAGAGGAATATATTATTATACCTTTTATGGTAATTTGGTGTTTAAAATGTGATTTTAGTACTTCATGCATGAATATTTTACATAAAAAGATGAGATTGTGGTGAAAATTGAAAAAAGGGTGGAAATATTACTCATCAAGTAGGTATATTTCCTTATGATATTAGCCTAGATTAAAAATAATTCATCAACTCTAGGAAAATTATTTTGAGAAAAATGATTTTACCCTATTACATTCATATTTGACAAAGTATCTTTTCTTTTACATCATCCAATATTAATGTCTTTGACTCCCTTAAATTTGAATTTATAATTCACATTCTTGTGATAAATGGCCTCAATAACTCTCTATAATTATTTATGTTTTTTTTTCATTACCACCCATGTTCTCTTATTTGGAATCCTAGTTATGTGTTATTCTATATGACATTTTTACTTTGCTTTCTATCTTATTAAAAAGATGTTCTATTAACACTTATTATGATGTGGGTTTATAACAAAATTATTTTAAAATTTCAATCCATTTATTATGAGATAATGTTTAAATTGTGAGGGAATAATTTACTAAGGGGGAGGATCTATCACCCTGAGATTTTAAAAGATGTAAATTATGTTCGATAGCATAAAAACCGAAACACTAACCTTAGATGATAATGTAACAACCCAATACATTATGAAATATTTTCTTTTTAAATAAATATAACATATTAAATAGATTATGGTACACACAACCCATTGATTTCTTATTTTTGATAGCGTATTAAACACACAACATCGATCCCAAACGACCAATGATATATATAAATGTTATAAATTAAAAATTAATAGAGGGTATTAATAGTATTAAAAACATTATTCTATATATATATATATATATCCTAAATAGAATAAATTATTTATAAATTTTTATCAAATAATTAATCATTTTTTAGTAATGTAATTTTATTCTCAAAAAATATGTTTTCTTAAAAAATGGTTTTTATTGCTTTTAATGAAAAAAATATTTTAATAATATTTTGGACCTTTTAAAATATTTGTTTTATAAAATTAAACTAATTTTTTGAATTGAAAAATAAAATTTTAGTTTGGGTGAAATTTTGGGAATTTTTAAAAAAATATTTATTTTTCAGGGAATTGTAAATAAATAAAGGTTTTTGTAAAACTGTATTTTATTTTCAATACATTAGGTAATTAAAAAGTAGAAATATTTTTTGAATATTTTTTCAAGTAACATAATTATTATTTGGTTATATTTAATCAAATAATTAAATTTTAATCAAAAATAAATTGGTTTTTAGAGTTATTCTATTTTCAACTTTAAAAACGGGGAGGGTTTGAAAACAGTTTTAAAATGCATAATGTTTCTTATTTTTAATTAATTAAACTAATACAAAATTAGTAATGTATAAAATGAAATTTATATATTATATATCAATAAATTTTAATTTATATCCATACCATGTATATTATTAGACATGGAGTTAATATATAATCTTCATGTGCTTGAAAAATGCACTTCTCAAAAACCCGATTTTTCATCACATATGCGAGTTTTTTTCGAAGTTAATATTTGAAACATTTCATAAATATTATTTTGAAAAATAAACTTAATATTTGAAAAAAAAATCAAAATTATATTTGGATGAATATTTTATATTTTTTTGAAAAGTTTCATTTTTGAAAAATAGTAAAAAATACTGAATTTTAATTGAAGACTTCATTTTTTATTATTTGTTGTATAAATTTGAATTATATTTTACATTTATTTTAAATTTAAATTAGTTAAATTTTAATTCCATTAATCTAATTTATTTCATTTTAATCAATTTTATTTTTAATTTTGATATAGAAACCTTATAAACTTTTAAACACATACTCTTTTAAAAACCAATTTCTCATCATGTCCACGGGATTAATTTTAAATTAAATTTTGACACATATTTTAATTTAATTCATAAAAATAGATTTCATATTATTAATAATCATAATTTATATTATATAATAATTTTACCATAATTTTTTTAAAAAATTAATAGTGAATGCAATAAAAATTAATTACCGTAGTTAAGGTAAAAATGGGTTTACGAGGGGTTAAACTAAAAATATAAAGGTAAAAATGACCTATAAACTTGTATAAAAACTATTTTATGTCTATAATTCTACCATTTAACCTATAAGGCTCAATAATGTATTATTTTAGACCCTTGTGACATGAAAAACTTTGGACCACTCAATTCCTTTCAAAAATACCAAGTGTGTCATCTCCCCCACTTATAAAATGCCACAACATATCCTCTTCACTTCAAACCATAAAACCACTTTGGTTAATCCATTACATACCCGAATAAATTAAAAATAATTTCCTCTAATCCTATATTCATTATTTTTATCATAAATCCAACTTAGGAAGGCCTTTGGTACAAGCCTAAGAAGGATACCCAAAGAAGAGGTATCTTTTTTCAACGGGTTTTTTTTATTTTATTTATTTATCCACCTAATGAAATTATTATTAAACCATAATGATATAATAAACTTAGTAAAATAAATATAATTATATTTTTTTATAATAATTTCATGATCTAAAACCATCTACACTTCCATCAAATGGGTTACAAAGTCATTGTTCATGTGTATGGCGGACTACCACCTCATTTTCTGAAGTCATTATTTTTTCCACTACCACATATCATGGTGTGTTATGATAATTTAAATAATGTATATATATTATATTTATAGAATATTTATTTCTATGGATTAATAATTTAAGATATAACATTTTTTACTTTTCATTTCATATGGTACATGATAGCGTCGTTCTGGTGTACGACGGACTACCGCCACACGAAGTGATGTGATTTGTTTATTAGATAACATTTTACATGGAAGGTAATATAGATAAATTTAATTATTATATTTTTTTATACATGAAATAAGTAATATATTTATGATATATTTATTATTCTAAAATAATAATATATAAATTTTTTTCACTAAAATGATTAGAATATCGTTCGTGTACCTGTGGACTACAACCTTTAAGAAGCGATGTGAATCACTTTTCATCACCACACCACCTATATGATATATATATATATATATATAAGTATATATAAAGAATTAATATATAATATATTATATTATTACCATTATGGGAAGATAAAATATTACTTACATAATTTCAATAATGATCATTGAAAAATGGATACATAACTCATTGTATGTAGAACCTACTGTCTCAATGATGGTAACAAACTACATTTTTCAAAAATATAATTCCTAATTGGTTCGAAAAGTATAATTTATGTATAAATATTATAATAATTTAATGATAATTATTCCTGATATTATGAAACTATATAATAATTAGCAGAAAAATAACAATCGTGACAAATAATGAATGATAAAACAATTAAATTAATACTAGACACAAAAAAAGAAATTGATGGTTATTAACAAACAAGTGATAAGATATTATAAATATATCACATATGATATTATATATATATATATATTAATATTGTTATATAAATATTTAATAACATGTTTAAAACCACTATACAAAAGGTAAAATCAATTTCAACCAAAGGGAAGCTTAAGGAATGGGTTCTCTCATCTCAATTTTATTTCAGGGAGATATATTCCACATTCACCACTTTCTTTTGTTATATGGTGTATATATTTACTATGACTTTATTTTTGGATTATTATCCTTAAATATATTTTTATTTTTATATAAAATGTATGATATATAATTCATGGAGTTTACAGTTCAATGTTACCAAATAAGTACATGATTTTTTCTCAATTATCCTTTTTTGAGACATATGTAATGTCATACATCTATCCTCTATTATGAGGTGTATATACAGCCCATTTTACATCTTATATCCTTAATATATTTATTTTAATGATATTATAATTTTTGTCTTATTCTTTCATGGGGATTATAATTCAATTCTACCAAAGTGGTAGGAGTCTTATGTTACAATCTCATTGTTTATCAGGATTATTTATAATTATGTTTCAAATGATGACATTTTATGATCCATATCTCATGAAACTCGTGAATTTTATTATTATATGGTTATTAATTATATTTAAAATTAATATTACAATTTTTTACACTCTTTTTCACTTAAAATAGTTTATAAAATGTTTTTAAGGAAATATGGATTTATTTCTCTCTTTGGTCAGAAATTTGTTTTATTCCAAAACAATGTTTTTAGAAAAATGTTGTTAAAATTGTTTTATTACTCACCTATGATTTTAAAAAAAACTTTTTGACATTTTTAAAAAATAATATAAAATAAATAATTATTAACTTTTCCAAACAATGCCCTTTTGGATTTTACTAAAAATGTAAAATGAATCTTCCTATCATTTTAAAAAAAACACTTTTATAAAAAAAATTATAGTAAAAAAGGAATGTTATTTTTAAATTTTATGGCATGCATGAAATAACCCTATATCATGACCAAAATTTCTCTAAATCTTCCTTTCAAAGTTTTCAAGGTTATATTTAATGAAAATATTTTTGCCTAGTATTCTATAAATTCTTAGTTTTTAAAATTGGATTTTAAAGAAAAGGATTTTCAAAATATTTTATGTTACAAAAAATGTTTTTCAAACTGAAAGGATACTTTCTTGAAGAAATGTTTTAAATGATTTTTAAATCTTCATTTATATGTTTCCTTTTTTCTTTCAAATAAAATTTTTTACACAATATATTAGTAATTTTTATGTTTTTTAAATGTGATTTTCAAAATGAAAATTTATTTTCTTAAAAAAATGTTCTTAATTATCTTGTAATTTTAATTCCATTAAATAATATAAAACCCCCTTTTTGTTACTTATTCTCTATTATGGGAAATTTTTAATGATTCCATCCTAATTATTTATCTTGATTGATTAATATTATTTCAATGATATTTTTATGGAACCCATTTCTTTTCAACATGTTAATCATGTTTAAAAGGGGTTTTTATAAAACCCAATTCTTTTTCACTTTTTAATCTTGTTTAAATGATATTCACTTGAATACTATTTATTTTCCATGGGTTAATTAAGTTATAGATCAATAATGATTGTTTCGATGATTTGAATGATCAAATGAATGATCTATGTATTTTATTCATGTTGTGGTTCTTAAACACAATATATGATGGGTTAACCCAGATAGCGCCGGGTGAGCCCATTATAGCTTATATGATGGGTGTGTCCAGATAGTGATCCAATACATTGGGTAATGATTATTTTCTCTATATAATTATATTGTTTGTCATATAAATAGTTATTCCAATTATAATGGATCTATAAGGGTTTTCTAAGTGTTTGATGAAGAATATGTTCTAAGATACCAAAACATTTTATCTATGAATGATATAGGTTTATTATGTTTCCTTTTACCATTATTAATATCACATGGCTCATTATTATTGATTCTGATTAATTATGACTTTATTAAATCCGTATTCCATGGTTCATCATTGATTATTCAACTATTAATGGTAATGAGTTCTTTTATGATTTGCACATTCACTCTGAATATGTTATAAAATACTTATATACTTATTATGATAATTTATGACATTCAATTTTTAATTTCTATGTTACCCTTACTGAGAAATTGATCTTATCCTTCTTATGTTTCTTTTTCCTTAGTTTATGAATATTGGTGTTGAATTAATTGTGTTTAAAGGGATTTTAAATGGATGATGATGATGAGTTAATGGGAAATAAGAAAGGTTATTTTAAGTGGTAAAAATTATTATTTAAATACATAGAAATTTTTGTAATAGTTTAACCTGATTCCATAAAATTATAACCCTAAAATGTCTTTTATAATATAATTGAATACAATATATAATTTGATTTTTTATGTTTTGGATGAAAAAAATTGGGTCATACTATTTGGTATTAATACTATAAAATTAGTTTTTATGATTTTAACACCAGATCTAGGAGTGTAGGTTCAGGGATATTATATGCATGGTATTCACTTGGTTAGTAATTATCAGTGTAATAAACATGATAAATGGAATTGTTGGTTCTAGTAAATTGTTTCACAATTTCATCATGGTTTTTATAATCATGATTGATTCCTATACAAATCATGTTGATGGGTAGGTTTGGGCCTAGATTTGGATATATATATTGATCATGGATTTACTAATCATGAATCTATTCCTAGATAACTATGTTATTTTTTTCCATGTGATAGTAGAGACTACACATTTAGTACACAATTTTTCTAACTTTGTGGCCTAACTATTTAATCAAGAGAACTTTCTTAAAAGTTGGAAATTACCCTAACACCCTTTCTCATTTTAACCAAAATATCATCTAAAATCATCATTAGCTCAACCTAGAACTAGAATTATTCTATAGGATATTCTCCCCTTCATCACTTTGAAATTTTCCACTATTGTTTGGACATCATCAAGGTATGTGTGAATATCCTCTCGATTCTTCCTCATTTATGTAGATATACACTTGATTTCCCTTCCCCTTGATTTTATGAAAACCTAATTAAACATGAAAAAAAATCTAGTATGTTTATGGGGAATTGATAATGATTAAAATGGAAATATTCTTGTGAGGACCTAATCTCTTCATTTTCTTTCACCGTTTTCGAAGGTGAATATTTTTCCTCTATTGGAAAGGTATGTGACTTTATATAATGATTATTTTTTATGTAATGTCATTATTTTTTATTTTTTATTTATTTTTTTAGATTTTTTAATTATTAGTGTGATATATATGAGTGTGTTTTTTTGTAAATGCAACATTGATATCTTAGAAAATGGTTTTAAAGGGGGGTTTTCTTTAAAAATAGTTTTATGATATTTATATGTTTAATAAAATTCCCGGAATATGGGTTTGAATCTAAAATTGGATTTCAAACATAGGAAGGTTAATTTATTTCTTGTGGAAATGTTTTCTAAAATTTATAAAATGGTTTTCTTGAATGTTTTGAGAAAATATTGTACATGGAAACCTTGTGTCTCTAAAATACCGACATATTCACATCTCCAATTAGTGAGGCACCACTAGAGATTTTGGATAAGTTCTCATTATACTAAGGTATCTAATTGTTTTGATTTATAATGATAGACATTATCATGAATCAATGTCAATGGGAAACATGTAATTCTATCTTAGTTTTCCCTATAGTTTATAGTTTAATGATCCTATAGGATATAGACCAATTTTTTTTGTTTTATTCGTGATGATAATGTTTCATGCATTGATTTATCTTATGATTATATCATTATATATAGATTATTATTCCATACTAACCTCTATGTTTTCATTAATGATCATTTTTATATTCTATTACGATTGAATATTGGTTGTTTTAAATAAATGCCAATAGATATTTTATGAAAACTATTTTCAACTAAAATTCATTATAAATGTTGTTTTGTTTCAAAGATAAAACTAATAGTTACATGTGGATAGGCATTGTGTAGATCTATAGTGTTATAATAATAGTTAATTTCATCAAACCATTCATATTCAATTAGGAGTATATGGGTTTTTTTCTTCAAAAAATAAGGAAAGTGAATGGACTAATGTATCTTTAAAACTTATCTTGGTTATAATCAATTCATGGTAGTTTTGGAAGTCTATGAAAGACAGTCAAATAGATACTTGGTTGCAGTCATAGACTTGTTTTGCTCATGGGATTCAACATTTTTTCCTTTATTTATCAAGTATCAAGGTTTTTTATATCTTCTTATAGAATGAAATATGATTATTTATAATTATATTATTATATATAAGACAAATTGTGTTTTGTTTTCTAGGTGAAATCATTTCCATGGTTTTTTATTTTGATACACAAGAGCTTGTAACCATCCGATGGAGACTATAAACTTTATTAAATCCATGTGATGAGCTAGCTTGGATGAAATTTCTAGTCGACCAAGGTTGGTTTTCTTCAAAAATATGTTTGTGTGTCATGGGATGTTATTTTAGAGAGAATGTAATCAATGTATGTTTGCAATTGGATAAATTTAAAGATTATAAACTAAAATATTTTATCTATCTAATTGATAGTGAATCTAAAATGATATCATAAATGTGTTTAGGATGGTTAGGTAAAGTTATTAAGGTAAAGGGATACATTTAGGTACTATATGATCTCAAGTATGATCTAAAATATATATAATCTAGTGTGAATATAATGAACATATAAATAATTTTATATAAAATAAAAATGTTATTAATATCATAACAATTGATATTCTAAATTAAAATTGTTTGAATACTATTTTGAAAGATTTTATGATTGTGAATATGAATTATAAGGATAAAAATTATTAAAATAAACATTATACATATATTTCACTTACAAAAGGTGTTTTGTGGGTGGGTTTTATCAAATAGTGACTTAGATATGTGGTAGGAATTACATAGTTCTACAATTTTTTTTAAAGAAACCTCAAATTTATAGAAAACATAATAAATATCTTGTGGTCTATCATAAAAGATATTATTTTATAGGATATGATCAATTGTTTTGTTATAAATTATATAGTATTTTTATTATAAAAAATATATAATGTTATACAATAAATGATGTATAAACATAGTGTTAGGAATGGATTAGAAATAGAATTAAAATAGTGTGAGTAAGATTAATGTTCCAAAAATATATCAAATAATCCCATTTTTTACTTTATGAAAAAAGAATTTCCATGATGGTTTTGAGATCATATCATGTTCCCATAGTAAATTCTTCTCTTGAATCAGTTTTTCTTCTTGTATATGGATACTAGGTGATGAGAAATTAGGTTGTTACATGTGAAGGTGTTAGAGGAGTGTTGAGGTTTGTTTATAATGCATTGAATTGATGATTTTATTCCTCTTTTGGTGGACCAATTTCTCATATTTATTGATTGATTTTATGGGATTACTAGGGGTATAGGTAGAGATGTAGATGCATGAAAAACCATGTGTATGACACATGGTACATAGGGGACATTTTCCTGATAAATTAGAGTGAGTGATAACCAATTGGGGTAGCTAGAGTTATTGTGGTCTGAGGTAGCAGTGTGATCATATGAGGTTATAAGTATCTATTGATATTTTATCGAGACTATTGGGGGCATGGATATGTTTGTTAGTGTTGGACTAGTATTATTATCACTAGTTTTCATCTTTATTACCCAATTTTTAGGATGAATCTCATGACTCTAGGATCCTTTTTAGAATAATTTTATGGGATGCCTTCTTTACATTATTTTTATATCACATTTATTATTATATTTATTGGAACCTCTATATTTATGATTTGTTTCTCCTTGTCATGTGAAATTGATATCATTATTCTAGCTTGTCTTCATTCTTTTTTCCTTTTATTTCAGATTACTTTTAAGACTTTTTAAAATTGGATTTTATGAACGGTTTTTAGAGAAGGAATATAAATATATATTTTTGGTTTTCATTGAAACTATTTTGTCATGGATTTTAAAGTTATACTCTTTAAAATATGAAATATGTTTTTATATAGTTTTTTGAGTGTTTTTAAGTAAAGTAAAAAAAGAATGTTTTATTTTGTAAATTTTAACCATTTCATTTATTTAAAAAAAATAATGGAAAATATATAAACTTATGTGTGGGTTTTAATATAATTTTTTAGGCCTGATATTATTGATTTATTTCTAATAGTTTTCTCTTAGTTTTTTTATCAAAGAAAGAAAAATAGTTGATATTTTTTATTCCTATTTCATTCCATGTAAAAAACCTATATTTTGATTATCTTCAAAATAGTGTATAGGAATTTTGATATAAATGTGATTATATAGATTCATTGGGTAGAGACCTACTATGTTGTATACCTCATTCTTATATTTAGTAGGTTCTAGTTCTTCATCAGATTGATGTTCATTATATTAGTATTCTAAGGGATATATTAAGGTTGGATTGTGATCGTTGTTTACAGAGAGACTTATTGGGGTGATTTGAGTTTTTATATTAACTTGGGGTATTTTTATCGGCCATTTACCATAGTTACTTTAATTTTTTGGATTTATTTGTATCTATTTCAACTATAAATTTATTTATTACTTTGTTGTTTATTTTGTGTTGGATACCATATCATTATTATCTCATATTGAAGTAATTTTTTGTATCTATTTAAATTTATTATTTATATTATTTTATTATGGTAAAATAATTCCCATGTTTCATCCTGTGATTCCTAGGAACTGGTTTCCAAACCATTAGGATCAAGACCATCATTCAAGCATGCGGTGGGACAAGTTAGATGTTGGTTGACTTGGAAAATTAATCTATTTCTCTATATAAAACCTTACATATCACCAAATATCTTATATATTGGCATGAAATCCTTACATATGATTTAAAACCCATAAAAATATCAAGTGGAGATTGACTCATCACATTCAACGACTATAGAATTTCCTTTACAAGTCAGTGAATCTATGACGTTAACTTTACATATCGGTCAAGGGACTCTAACATATGTTTCGTATCTCCACAAATTCAAATAATAAATCATTAAATATAGTCTAACACATATATTTTTTTCAATTAACATGAAAATTATGGAAAACATATATTAATAAGTATGAATATTTAATAATTAAAGTGAAAACAATAGTAAAACCACTAAAAACACAATTTTTACTATTTTTTCATTTAATTAATTCTTAACACAATAAAATAAAAATATATTTATTTATAGTATTATAAAATTTTATTTATATTATTTGTAATAAATATAGACTAAATAATTAACTAAAATTATTTCTTGATCAATACCTTTTTGGAACCTATGTGACTTAAATTTCATAGAGATAATAAAAAATATATACTTGATTTTAGTATATGGAATCCATTTCTAAATTAATATTCAATCACCAATTTTTTCTTGTTTGTATTTATTATTTAAATATATGATATTTTTTAATTATTCTCATTGAATAATTTTTAACCCTAATCGATGTTTATGAAATCATATAGATTTGGTTTTATTTTTTCCTTTGTGTTAAGTTTATTTGGAACTTCATTTCTAGAATTTAATGTGGGATTTATTCCTATTCCAAATACTTTTATATCTCGATCCTTGACTTAATCGAAGTAAATATTAATCCCATAATCTCATATTGGGATGTGCTCCTATATTATATAATTAGGTTAATTTACTTGACTAATAATTTTCTATCATTGGGATAGAAATATAATTAGTAGCATTGGGTTATTATCTGTGATTCCCTTTGTGTTTTTTATTGGAAAAATTCTATTTCTATGATAAAACATAATAAATGGGTTGTATATAAACACATTAATTTTTGATATAATGTATTTTTATTATGTTAGAGAATATAATATATCCATTTTTCATTATAATTGGGATATGTTTAAGCATTAACACGGTCTTTTGTATAACATGACTTGATATGAACATTTGAATAATTTTAAGACTTATATGGTTCGACATTGATCATCATTTTACTAACACTAGGAATATAATGTGTATAATAAAATTTGAGTTTTTGGAATAACTAAACACTATATTATAATGGTCAATGAATGGTTGATTTATATGTTATTCAACTCACCTAAAAAATAATATATTATCTTTATACCAATTATATTTTATTATTCACATTTATATTTTTTTAATTATATTAAATAATCTCATGATGTTTATAAATTAACCATTAGCTTCTACTTGGAATTTTTCACACATATCTTATTGAACTTGTTTAGAAAGATATATTTCACTATAAATTTTTTAGGTAAAAATATATCATTACATTAAAACAATAAAAGTAATCATGTAAAATAACTAAGTGTTTCTACTCTATGGAGTCTAAACCCCATTCATGGTATATCCTTGAATTTTATTATTAGTTTTCATTAACCAAGAATTATCATTCCACAACTAGATATTATTTGATTCATAATTTTTTTATTCAACATTAACTAGTGATCTATTTTATATGTGATTCATATATATTTAAACTATTAATAAATAATGGTATGATATAAAAATAATCATTTAAAATATTAAATAATGTCTCATTGTGTTTAAACTCAACATTGAGATATTTTTTTGGTTATATATAATATAAAAAAAGGTATAAAAATATAAGAATCTTTTAACTTAGAAATTTTAGGTTTTGAAAATATCTTAGATATCATAGGATTTAAGGTCCATCAATAACTTGATGGTTTCTTTAAATAATTTAATATTTCCATCCATCCATAGTTTCTGTTTTTGGATACAAATGTGTGAGTCGCATATTGTATATAATACCAAATAAGTGAAACAAGAATATTATATACAATGATAAATATAACTAAATTATAATCGTTTAATTTATTCTTATTTAATTTATTTCAGTTTCACTTCCAAAGACCATTCTTTCCACATGAGAATAGACTTTTTTATGTTATCCCACATTATCATTTTTTTTAGTTCTTTGAAAATGTAGATATATAATTTTCTTTTCCATTAGTAAATATCCTTTTATTTATTAGTATTTATCATAATAAATAATTTTATATACTTATTTATGTTATTATATACTTGGAAACCCATATAAATAATAAATTGAAGTTTTTTATATGTGATATTATTTATAGTTATTTGAAAAACTGAAGTAACTGTGAGATAAAGTTGATTGGATGTGATTATTTTAATGTTCATTGTTTGTGTTGAATTATAACTCTATAAATCATTTAATTTAGTTGATCATCTTGTGTACTTGAGTTCTAACATGGATTTTATATTCTAACATATAATTTTTTAGTGTAACAGTAATCTAATTTGTTTCTTACTTTACCTTCTCCTCATACTCTTCTCATATATGATATAACATGGTGTAATAAAATATTTTATCATGTTAATTTAATAATTTACTTTACATTGATGATGATATTATGATGTATACATCAAATGATTCATCCATATGTCTCCTATAATAATTCTACTCACAATCAATTTCATCATGTGGTGGCTCGTCTGGTAGTCGAGATTCAAGTGCATAAATTTTCATCTTGTATCGTAGTACAAATCATAAGTGCCTTTACCACTATTGGATATTTAATATCAATATTACATGTCCATTATACAATATTTACCTTAATAATTCATTGGTATTACTTTCAATTTTGTCTCCAAAAAAATTAAAGCACATTCAGTACTCTTGCTTGATTACTAATTTAAAGAAATTTTTATTTATTGAATCGTTATGTATCACACTATTTAATGAAATGTGAATTTTCCTCATATTTGGATTTGTATTATCCTATTATTTTGAATTTTCAGTGGCATGTATCCCCTCTTTATCTGTATGTCCATAGTACTATTTGAATGTAATTTTAGAATACTTTACATTGGAATACTATATTATCTCATTGAATCTTGTAGAAATGTTTTATAAAATTTAGAAAATGGGTTGCTAGAATGTTTTGAGAAAATATTGCACATGGGAACCTTGTCCATCTCAAATACAGACATATTCACATCTACAATTAGTGAGGCACCACTAGAGATTGTGGATAAGTTCTCATTATATTAAGGTATCTAATTGGTTTGACTTATAATGATAGACATTATCATGAATCAATTTCAATGGGAATCATGTTATTATAGCTTAGTTTTCCCTACAGTTTGTAGTTTAATGTTCCTATAGGATATAGAACAATTTTTTGGGTTTTATTCATGATGATAATGTTTCATGCATTGATTTATATTATAATTATATTATTATATATGGATTATTATTTCCAACTAACCTCTATGTTTTCATTCATGTTCATTTTTATATTCTATTACCATTGAATATTGTTTGTTTTGAAGAAATGTCAATGAATATTTTATGAAAACTATTTTTAACTAAAATTAATTATGAATGTTGTTTTTCTTCAAATATAAAACTAATAGTTTCATGTGGATAGGCATTTTGTAGATCTATAGTGCTATGATAATAGGTAATTTCATCAAACCACTCATATTCTATTCAGATTATATGGAATTTCTTTACAAAAAATAATTAAAGTAAAGGGAGTCATGTATCTTTAAAAGTTATATTGGTTATTATCACTTCATGTTAGTTTTGGAAGGCTATGAAAGATGGTAAAATAGAGACTTGGTTATGGTCTTATACTTGTTTTGTCCATGGGATTCTACATTTTTTCCATTATTTGTCAAGTATCAAAGTTTTTTATATCTTATTAAAGGATGAAATATGATTATTTATAATTATATTTTTATACATAAGACATATTGTATTGTGTTTTCTTGGTGAAATCATTTCCATGGTTTTGTGTTTTGATAGATAGGATCTTTTCACCATCCCATGGAGACTATAAACTTTCTTAAATCCTTGTTACGAGCTAGCTTGGATGACATTTCTAGTCAAACAAGGTTGGTTTTTTTCAAAAATGTGTTTGTTTTTCATAGGATGTTATTTTAGAGAGAATGTAATCAATGTATGTTTGCAATTAGAGAAATTTAAATATTATCAACTAAAATATTTTATATGTATAATTGATAGTGAATGTCAAATGATATCTTAAACATTTTTAGGATGGGTAGGTAAAGTTATTAAGGTAAAGGTCTAAAATTAGTAACTGTAATGATTTCCAGTATAATATTAAATATATATGCTCTAGTGTAAATATAAGGAACTTATAAATAATTTTATATAAAATAAAAATTTTATTAACTTCATAAAAATTGATATTATAAATTAAAATGGTTTAAATACTATTTTCAAAGAGTTTATGATTAGTAATATGACTTATAAGGATCACAATTATTAAAATAAACATTATTCATAGATTTCACTTAAAAAAGGTGTTTTGTGGGTGGGTTTTATAAAAAGGTGACTTAGATATGTGGTAGGAATTACATAGTTCTACAATGTTTTTTAAAAAACCTTAAATTTATAGCAAACATAATAAATCTCTTGTGGTCTAGCATAAAAGATAATATTTTCTAGGATATCATGTATGGTTTTTTTAAAAATTATATATGAATTTTATTATAAAAAATATATAATGTTATATAATAAATGATGTATAAACGTAGTGTTAGGAATGGATTAGAAGTGGATTTAAAATAGTGTGAGTTAGATTAATATTCCGAAAATATATCAAATAATCCCATTTTTTACTTTATGAAAAATGAATTTCCATGATAGTTTTGAGATCAACTCATGTTCCCCTAGTAAATTCTTCTCATGAATTGGTTTTTCTTCTTGTATATAGATACTAGGTGATAAGAAATTAGGTTTTTTTATGCGAAGGTGTTGGAGGAGTGTTGAGGTTTGTTTATAATGCATTGAATTGATGATTTTATTCATATTTTGGTTGATCGATTGCTCATATCCATTGATTGATTTCATGGGATTACTAACGGTGTAGGTAGATATGTTGATGCATGAAAAACCATGTGTATGACACATGTTACAAATGGGATATTTTCCTAATAAATTAGAGTGAATGATAACTAATTGGGGTAGCTAGAGTTATTGTGGTCTGAGGTTACAGTGTGATCAGATGAGGTTATAAGTATCTATTTATAGTTTATCGAGACTATTGGGGGCATGGATATGTTCATTGGTTCTGGACTAGTATTATTATCACTAGTTTTCATCCTTGTTACCCTGTTCCTAGGATGAATCCCATGACTCTATGATCCTTTTTATAATAATTTTAGGGGATTACTTCTTTATATTAATTTTATATCATATTTATTGTTCTATTTATTAGAACCTTTGTATTTACTATTTGTTTCTCCTGGTCATGTGAAATTGATATAATTATTATAGCTTTTCTTCATTATTTTTTCCTTTTATTTTATATTACTTTTAAAACTTTTTAAAATTGGATTTTGTGAATGGTTTTTAGAGAAGGAATATAAATGTATATATATGGTTTTAATTGAAACTATTTTGTCATGGATTTTAAAGGTATACTCTTTAAAATATGAAATATGTTTTTTATATATTTTTTTGAGTGTTTTTAAGTAAAGTAGAAAGAATGTTTTATTTTGTAACTTTTAACCATTTCATTTATTTTAAATAAATTTAATGAAAAATCTATAAACTTGTGTGTGGTTTTTAACATAATTTTTTAGGCCTGATATTCTTTATTTTTTTATAATAGTTTTTCCTTAGTTTTTTTATCAGAGAAACAAAAATAATTAATATTTGTTATTCCTATTTCATTCCATGTAAAAAAACCTATATTTTGATTATCTTAAAAATAACGTATATGAATTTTGATATTAATATCATTATATAGTTTCATTGGGTAGAGACCTACTATGTTTTATACCTAATTCTTATATTTTGTAGGTTTTAGTTCTTCATCAGATTGATGTTAATTCTATTAGTATTTTATGGGATATATTAAGGTTGGATGGTGATCGTTGTTTACAAAGAGACTTATTGGAGTGATTTGAGTTTTTATATTAACTTGGGGTATTTGTTTTGGGCATTTATCATAGTTAGTTTAATTTTTTGGATTTATTTATATCTATTTTATCTATGAATTTATTTATGACTTTGTTGTTTATTTTGTGTTGGATACCATATCCTTATTATCTCATGTTGAATTAATTTGTGGTGTTTATTTAAATTGATTATTTATATTATTTTATTGTGGTAAAATAATTCCCATGTTTCATCCTCTTATTATTATGCACTGGTTTCCAGACCAATAGGATCAAGACCGTTATTTAAGAAAGCGGTGGGACAAGTTATATGTTGGTTGACTTGGAAAACTAATCTAGTTCTCAACATAAAACCATACATATCACCATATATATTATATATTGGCATGAAATCCTTACATATGAATTAAAAACCATAATAATATCAAGTGGAGCTTGACTCATCACATTCAACAACTATAGCATTTCCTTTACATGTCAGTGCATCTATGATGTTAACTTTGCATATCGGTCAAGGGACTCTAACATATGTTTCATATCTCCAAAACTTCAAACAATAAATCATTACATATATTCTAACACATATATTTTTTTCAATTAACATGAAAATTATGGAAAACATGGATTGAAAAGTATGAATATTTAACAATTAAATTGAAAATGATAGTAAAACCACTAAAAATACAATTTTTACTAGTTTTTCATTTAATTAATTCTTAACACAATTAAATAAAAATATATTTATTTATAGTATTATAAAATTTTATTTATATTATTCATAATAAATATATAATAAATAATTAACTAAATATTTTTCTTGATCAATACCTATTTGGAACCGATGTGATTTAAATTTGATAAAGATAATACAAAATATATTCTTGATTTTAGTATATAGAATACATTTCTAAATTAATATTCAATCACCAATTTTGTCTTTTTTATATTTATTATTTAAATATATGATATTTGTTAAGTATTCTCATTGAATAATTTTTAGCCTTGATCGATGTTTATAAAGTCATATGGATTTGGTTTTATTTTTTACTTTGTATTAAGTTTATTTGGAACTTTATTTCCATGATTTAATGTGGGATTTATTTCTATTCCAAATAATTGTGTATCTCTATCCTTAACTTAATCGAAGTAAATATTGATCCAATAATATAATATTGAGATGTGCTCCCATATTATATAATTAGGGTCATTTACTTGAATAATGCTTTTCTATCATAGAGATAGAAATACAATTAGTAGCATTGGGTTATTATCTGTGATTCACTTTGTGTTCTTTATTGGTGAAAGTTTGATTCTATGATAAAACATAATAAATGGGTTGTATATAAACACATTCATTTTTGATATAATGTATTTTTATTATGTTATAGAATATACTATATATATTTTTCATTATAATTGGGATATGTTTAATCATTAACACGGTATTTTGTATAACATGACTTGATATAAACATTAGAATAATTTTAATACTTAAAAGGTTCCACATTGATCATCCTTTTACTAACACTAGAAATATAATGTTTATAATAAAATTTGAGTTTTTTGGAATAACTAAACACTATCTTATAATGGTCAATGAATGATTGGTTTATATGTTATTAAACTCACCTAAAAAATAATATATTATCATTATACCAATTATATTTTATTATTCACATTTATATTTTATAATTATATTAAATAATCTCATGATTTTTATAAATTAACCATTAGCTTCTACTTGGAATTTTTCACACATATCTTATTGAACTTGTTTAGGAAGATATATGTCACTATAAATCTTTCATGTAAAAAGATATGTTTACATTAAAACAATAAAAGTAATCGTGTAAAATAACAAAGAGTTTCTACTCTATGGAGTCTAAACCCCCTTCATGGTATATCCTTGAATTTTACTATTAGTTTTAGTTAGCTAAGAATTATCATTCCACGACTAGATATTATTTGAGTCATAATTTTTTTATTCAACATTAACCGGTGATCTATTTTTATGTGATTCATATATAGTTAAACTATTAATGAAGAATGGTATGATAAAAAAATAATCATTTAAAATATGAAATAATGTCTCGTTGTGTTTAAACTCGACATTGAGATAATTTTTTTGTAACATATAATACAAAACAAAGGTATAAAAATATAAGAATCTTTTCACTTAAAAATTTTAGGTTTTGACAATTTCTTAGATAGCATGGGATTTAAGGTCCATCAATATCTTGATGGTTTATTTAAATAATTTAATATTTCCATCCATCTATAGTTTCTGTATTTGGATACAAATGTGTGAGTCACATATTGTATATAATACCAAATAAGTGAAACAAGTATATTATATACAACGATAAATATAACTAAAGTATAATCATTTAATTTATTCTTATTTAATTTATTTTAGTTTCACTTCTAAAGAACATTCTTTCCACATGAAAATAGCCATCTTTATGTTATCACATGTTACCTTTTTTTTAGTTCTTTGCAAATGTAGATATATAATTTTATCTTCCATTAGAATATCTCATTTTATGTATTATTATTTATTATAATAAATAATTTTATATCCTTATTTATGTAATTATATACTTGTAATTATATATAAACAATAAATTGATGATTTTTATATGTGATATGTTTTATAGTTATTTAAAAATCTGAAGTAACTGTGTGATAAGGTTGTTGGATGTGATTATTTTAATGTTCATTGTTTGTGTTGAATTATAACTCTATAAATCATTTAATGTCACATCCTGACCCGATGTTATATTTTATTTTAATTATTTTTTATCTCGTTATTGATATGCAGTTTGAATCAGTTTTAAAAAAAAGGGTTCTTAGATGGGTGCATGTCCGTATGCGCACCCTGCACGGTTCCTAATATTAATAAGAAAACTTTTTAAATGTGTTATTACCTAGACACGTGACCATGTGCCTAATTGTTTCCGCGACCATGGGCGTTTTCCGATCTAAATAATAATAAGAATATATTCGTTGTTTTACTTTTTTTCTTTATTATTTGTAATAAATTTGTTCTTTTAATTAGGGTTTTGTTTTTTTTATTCTATTAATTTATTTCTTTATTCCCCCCCCCCCCTTTCTTTTATTATTTTTTCCCTTATCCCTTGTTTCTATCCCTTACCACGTGCATGCCCCTATCATTTTTGTTTTATCTCTAACCCATCGCCCCACCCTCCTGCATCGCGTGGGACTCCTCCTCCTTGCCTAACCCTAAGCACCGAAGGCTCTCCTTCTTCCTCTACCTGTGCCGCCGCCACACTCCTCCGGCACACCGAACCACCGGCGGCCATCCCCTTCCAGCGCCGCTGCTGCCCTCTCCCCCCCTGGTGACCCGCGACGTCGCTGCATCGTGCCAAACCTACATTCCAGCTCGCATCGCACCGACATGGCCTCCCTCTCCCCTGGTGCGCCGCCCTGCCTCCCGGCCTCCCTCTCCCATGGTGTGCCGCCCTGCCTCCCAGCCTCCCTCTCCCATGGTGCGTCGCCCTGCCTCCCAGCCTCCCGCTATGCAGCCGTCGCGGCCTCCTCCTCCGGCAGACCTAACTCGCGCCGCACCTCCCTCTAGACCAGCGGCTCGCACGCACCCGTCAACCGGCGGCCCCCTTGTTTTGCGACCCAACTAGCCGCCAACGTCATCTCCCTCTGGTGACCCCCTTTTCTCTCACGCGACTTCCCTTGGGTAATACCTTTCTCCGATCTAGGGTTTTGGTTCATTAAATTTGGAGTTTTTAGTTTTTTATCAATTATGGTTTTAAATTAGGGTTTATCATGGGGTTTAGTTTTATTATGGTGTAGTTGGTTCGATCTTGAGTTTGGTTCAATTTATTATTTTAGGGTTTATTTTATTTTTTTGGTGGCCCGATTGTCATGTAGTGGAAGTTTCGCACCAAAATTTTGAGGCATTCTTCCCTGAGGTAGATAGTTCCGCTCACAATTTTTATATGATTATTTCACTTGCTTATTTAATTAACTCAGCACTATTTTTAATTATTTTTCATGCCGTGAAATTGTTGTTGATTTTGTTTCAAAGTTCATTTAAATTGTGAGTATCATGTTTAAGTGGTGTTAGTTTATTTTATTTTCAAAACCCACTTTGGGCTGTTTATCAGCGCCGATAAATTGTGTAGTTTTCATATTTGAAAGTGCAGTTGATGCAGTGGACATTTTGGTGTAGGGTAAAAAGTTTGTTTAGTCTTGAAAATGGTTTTGGATGAGTTTTCTTTTCTTTATATATTCAAAGTTTGTGACATGTTTGAAAGATCTTTAATAAATTTTCTTATCATTTTTCTTATTATAAAAAAATGTCTTTTCAAACTGTGCATTTAGTTCATTATGTTGTGCACGGGCTGCGTTTTCTGTTTTGACAATTGAGTGGTGTGCGTTTCGCCTTAGAAGAGGTTTTGGGGTGGGTTTTTGTGTTCAATGTCTTGTAGTACCACTTGGAGTTGTTTTATAAAATTTTTAAGTGGTTTATTAAGTCTTGTAAAGTTTGTGAAACATGTTTGTATATTGTTTTGGTGTGTGTATGTTTTCAAAAATTGGGTTTGAGCATATATATAAGGGTATATGTGTGCGGATATTATTGTGACAATCATTGTAAGTGTTTAATTAATTGTTTGTGTAGTGCAAAATGTGTTTTTGTGGGTACTTGAGGTGCGTGGGTGCTGGAAAAGAATTTTTGATGGAAAATGTACCACTTTGAGCATGCTGAAATGTTTTATAAATTGGTAAAATGTTTGATTATGTGTTTGAATTATTTCATTAAATTATATGTGTAGTGTGTTTTACCTCGCTGCGATGATTTTGGGTCACAGGTATCGAGGATCCCTGCATGTACATGCATACGGTGAGACATATATATAGATATTCCCTCATTGTGCATATTCCCTCATGGCGCAGTGAATATGTGCAATGCACCTAGGGGTGTATATATATATGTATAAATGCATGTGCGTGTATGTTCCAAGGATCGGTTTGAATGTTCTTCTTCAAGCAGAGACATGTTGAGGTAGGTCCCCTATGCCTAAGCTTTTAATTTGAAATTCATAATTGCTTTATTGTTTTAAAAAAAATATGTTTTACACTATGCTATATACACATGCTATGGAATCTGATTGCGGTTGCTAGAAACCATTATGCTTTGTATTGTAAAAAAAATTGAAATGTATTTAAAACGCCATTAGTCTTAAGTGACTTTTCTTGAAAAATTTATTTCTTAAGTGGTTTTGAATTGGTAGGGTGTATTTCCAAAGGTATTTGGCCTTTTGGACGGTTGATTGTAAAAAGTGTTCCCTCTATGTAATTAATCCCATTTGGCATCTTAAGAATGTTTTATAAAATAGAAAAACCTCTATTGAGGCACGCCCCCTAGTTTTAGAAAAAAAATGTTTTTTTATGTTGAATGTGTTATCACGTGCCTAATTTGATGCTTATACATAGTGTGACATGAAAGAGGGGGAATGCGCTCAAGGAGGGAGAGTAGTGGTGAGATATTGAATGAGTTTTAGAAAGAAAAAAAAAGAAAGTGTTATGTACATATATGTTTTCTTGATAAGGAAAACTTGCCACCACTTGAAATAGAGCACAATGGGAAACCTGGGTATCTAGGTGGGTGACCAGGACTAGTACGCTAGATGACACGATAGGGGTTCGTCCCAGTTTTTCTAGCATGATTGATGCAACAACACTAACTAAACATATGAATTTCTGAGGGTCGTGGTCTTCTAAGCCACGTTTTCTGAGGGTCGTGGCCTTCTAAGCCACGTTTTTTGAGGGTCGTGGTCTTCTAATCCACGTTTCACCGAGGTACGAGGTCTCTAGGTTCCCACTTGTTCTAGCTACCTATAGGGATTACCCATAGTGCTCATTTGTGACATGCTGCTTGTGATGTAACTTCCTTTTCAGTTGTTTCATACCTGATGTCTTGTTTGTAAAAATCACATTTTATTCCAAACTGGTTTCTTTTCTTTTTGAAATGTTAACACACGCTTGGAACCTATTTTGAAAATGTATTAAGAGTGAAATGATTTATTTGAAAATGCAAACTCATTAATTGAATTTTAAAAGAAGGGAAAACATTATTTTATTATATCTTATTTTTAAACTGGCATAGTTGGATTTCTTAATAAAGGCGGAGACATAGGACATGGTTATTTTTGGCTTTCCTACTGAGCATCTCTGTGCTCACGCCTACCTTACTTTTCAGTTGCAGGTTTCAGTCTTGGATCGCTTTTGGGAGCGAGTGTGGTTGTCGTACCGTGGTGATCCATGGGGTCACCTGAGGTATGTCACGTTTCTTTTTTTATTCCTTTTTCTGCTGCCACGTTGTTTAGTTTATTTTCCTTTATTTATCTTCTTGTTCAGTTTATGTTTATTTATCTTTTTCATGGGCCAAACCGTTCCCAACTGGTTTTTTTTTATTCCCGACACTAGTTTCCAGCCCGTGGGGATCGGGAACGCCCTTCAGGCCATGTCTCGGACCGGTTCGGGCACTGGGTCGGATGATGACTCGGCCTGGTTCGTGACAAAATGGTATCAGAGGAGGTCCTT
The DNA here is from genome assembly GCA_963277665.1 of Viscum album. Classification (NCBI taxonomy): domain Eukaryota; kingdom Viridiplantae; phylum Streptophyta; class Magnoliopsida; order Santalales; family Viscaceae; genus Viscum; species Viscum album. The sequence goes on along the minus strand of OY728164.1, from coordinate 268,499,262 downwards.
GTTATTTGGGGTGTCAAGTAGCTTGGTGATTTAGTCTGTCAGGACTCGAGGGGTAGGTGTAGGAAAGACGTCATGAACCCTTGCCCATCCCGAGACTCGAGTTGCCAAGGGTAGTATGAGATTTGAGTTTTTCTTTTGCTTGTTCTGTGTGGATGAGGGATGACAAGGGAAGTGATCCGGTGTTACGCGACGAGCCTGCATGGAGTAGCGACCCATGTACAGCCCGAGTGCACGGTTCAAGATACTTCTTGTGGTGGATGCCCGCTTGGAGCATGGTCTGCTAAGCCATGTTTTCGGGTTGGCATAGCCACTAGTCCCTTGTTTTTGGAAATTTTGATGTGAGTTATGTTTGACCTTTATTTTGGTTGGTGTGAGTATATCTCAAAAATGAAAATGGATTTTTGTGAAGGTGTTTCAAAAGGGAATATGGTTGTTGGAGTGGAAAATGGTTTTTGAAATGGAAGACGTTTTGGAATTTTGAAATGTGTTTCTTTAATGATAAGTGACTTTCTCAATTGGTTGGGAATTTGTGCTTTGTGTTTAATGGTCTGTTTTGGAAATGAGAAGTGTCTTGAATTGACCCTTGGTATTCCTATGAGTGATCACATACATTGAGGTGCGCATGTGGCAAGTGGGTAAATTGGTGATGTGAGTGGATGGGTGCTTGAGCTAGCACTGGATATGTATGTGTGAGACTTCATGGGATATCAAGGGTGGATATTTAAGTGGTTTTGGTTGCTGAAAAATGGTTTTCAAAAAGGACTTTTCAGATGTTTAGAAAAGTGAGTGAGAAATTGTTTAGCGTTCTCTTTCCTTGTTGGGTATTCTTTTTCGTGGGTTCTTGGTTTTGACATATTGAATTGTGGTTGGAATAGTGATTTGAGTTTGAGCTTTCGTTTGTGATTGAGGTGTGGAATTTTGATTTATGATGAGTTTTGATTCGGATTTGTGCCTCTTGTTTTTGAGTATTCTACCCAGAAAAGTCCCAGAAGTTTCTAGTGAGCCTCTTCTAGTTGTTGGTTCTACCCAGACTCTTAGCAGAGTGGTGGAATTGAATTCTTTTCGTTTGTTGTCCAGCTACCGTGGTGATCGTGATCTATCAATGGTAGAAGACTAGCTTGGTGAAATCATTGGTGTTTCTATATTATTGGAAACTCCCAAAGCTATGAGAGTCCGGGCTGGTTTGAGTTCATTTGATGGTTCAACTCTAGATTGGTGTAAGATAAAATCCTAACGTTATTTCCTGATGAGATGTATTGAAAGGTGTTTAAGACCACTTCCGTCTGATGGTTTATACCTGAGGAGGTGAAAGCGAGGGAATTGGCAGAGCCAGTGGGTGTCGAGTAAGGCCAACGAGTAGTGAAGGCCTACATGGGGCATTCCAAGGGGTTGATTCCATTTCCTTTGGAGGTAGCATCTTGGAAGCAGTTAAAGTTTCTCTTGTGTGGGGTTTTAGTCCAGGGTTCCAGGACCGTTTCTTTTCAGTGCTCGGGAAGGTTCCCCATCCAGTGATGAGAGAGAGAATCGGAGGAACCTGTCTCAGACAAGTCTTCTTGTGAATTCCATCTTCTATTAGTTGGGTCGCCCCTTGTTTGCTCCTAGTGTGCTCGGTTTGGGTACTTTAAGTCACCTTGTCATCATCCTCTGAAGGCTTGCCATCAGTATGTCCATTTGGGACAATTGGAGAGGTTTAGCTAGCAGCATTGTTAGCTAGAGTCTCGATCAAAGGATGTCAGCTCCTGACTGCGGGGCAACAGATGATTCAAGACATCAGAGCTCCAGCCACAGGTCTCGGAGTGAGGCCTTTCACACAGTCAGGAATCATTGGGTGTGGGTCACATTGGTCTAACTTTTGTCTCCAGTGCGAAAATAGGGACGGTTTAAATTTCTCGGTTCAAGCGTCCTCGTCCTTGAAGGTTCTGTTTTGCTATAAGAGGCATAAAAGTATCTTTTCTCGTTGCAGTCTTTGTTCTTTGAATATCCCACTGTGGTGGTAAGAAGGCGTGGTGATCTCTTCTTTTTGGAAATTCCAGTAGTTGCGCCTCCTCAATTGTGACCTGTTTTGTTTTAGTACATGCTCGTTTTGGAGATGCTCCCCTCTTGTGGAAATGAGGAGTCATGGTTAATTTTGTCTTTTGGTTGAATTCTTCTATGGGTTTTCTCATGTGTTAGTGGTTTCTGGTTTGTGTTGGAAGTTCTCGTGTCGGTCTATACTGGTTGGTTTAAGCTGGTCAGTTCTTAAATGGTGGGGAGACCCACCACGAATCTTGTCGTCCCTTCTTCGAGGTTTGGTCTGCGCGGCGGCTTCCTCTTGGATCAAGTTAGCAGTTCCAGAGTTAGCCCATACTAAGAGTCTCAATGTTGGTTGTTCTAGTCTAGTTCTTGTGGTGGGGAGACCCCCCCCCCCCCCCCTCTTTCCCTCTTTGTCCTTCTTATTGTGTTTCCTATTTGAGCTGGTCGGGTGTGACTAAGTGAAAGGTCACACCGAGGTTGTAATTTCATTGACCTCGTTCAATTTTGAACTCGTGGTTGATTTCTCATTTGGCTGGGTAACTTTATAGGGGCAGAAAGTGTCATGGTGGGGAGAATTGTCACATCCTAACCCGATGTTATATTTTATTTTAATTATTTTTGATCTCGTTATTGATATCCAGTTTGAATCAGTTTTGAAAAAAAGGTTTCTTAGATGGGTGCATGTCCGTATGCGCACCCGGCACGGTTCCTAATATTAATAATAAAACTTTTTAAATGTGCTATTACCTAGACACGTGACCATGTGCGTGATTGTTTCCGCGACCGTGGGCGTTTTCTGGTCTAAATAATAATAAGAATATATTGGTTGTTTTACTTCTTTTTTTTTTTGCTTTATTATTTGTAATAAATTTGTTCTTTTAATTAGGGTTTTGTTTTTTTTATTCTATTAATTTATTTCTTTATCCCCACCTCCTTTTTTCTTTTATTATTTTTTTTCCCTTCTCCCTTGTTTCTATCCCTTACCACGTGCCTCCCCCTCTCATTTTTTTTATCTCTAACCCATCGCCCCACTCTCCTGCATCGCGCGGGCCTCCTCCTCCTTGCCTAACCCTAAGCGCTGACGGCTCTCCTTCTTCCTCTACCCGCGCCGCCGCCGCACTCCTCCGGCACACTGAACCACCGGCGGCCATCCCCTCCCTGAGCCGTTGCTGCCCCCCCCCCCCCTGGCGACCCGCGACGCCGCTGCCTCGTGCCAAACCAATATTTTGTCTCGCATCGCACCGACCCGGCCTCCCTCTCCCATGGTGCGCCGCCCTGCCTCCCGGCCTCCCGCTATGCAACCGTCGCGGCCTCCTCCTCCGGCGGACCTAACTCACGTCGCGCCTCTCTCTCGACCAGTGGCTCGCATGCACCCGTCAACCAGCGGCCCCCTTGTTTTGCGACCCAACTAGCCGCCAACGTCGTCTCCCTTCGGTGACCCTCTTTTCTCTCGCAAAACTTCCCTTGGGTAAGACCTTTCTCCGATCTAGGGTTTTGGTTCATTCAATTTTGGGTTTTTAGGTTTTCATCAATTATGGTTTTAAATTAGGGTTTAACATGGGTTTTAGTTTTATTATGGTGTAGTTGGTTCGATCTTGAGTTTGGTTCAATTTCTTATTTTAGGGTTTATTTGATTTTGTTGGTGGCGCGATTGTCATGTAGTGGAAGTTTCGCACCGAAATTTTGAGGCGTTCTTCCCCGAGGTAGGTGGTTCTGCTCAACATTTTTATATAATGATTTCACTTGCTTATTTAATTAACTCAGCACTGTTTTTAATTATTTTTCATGCCGAGAAATTGTTGTTGATTTGGTTTCAATGTGAATTTAAATTTTGAGTATCATGTTTAAGTGGTGTTAGTGTATTTTATTTTCAAAAACCCACTTTGGGCTGTTTATCAGCGCCGATAAATTGTCCAGTTTGCGTATTTGAAAGTGCAGTTGATGCAGTGGACATTTTGGTGTGGGGTCAAAAGTGTGTTTAGTCTTGAAAATGGTTTTGGATGAGTTTTCTTTTCTTTATATATTCAAATTTTGTGACATGTTTGAAAGCTCTTTAATAAATTTTCTTAGCATTTTTTTATTATAAAAAAATTGACTTTTCAAACTGTACATTTAGTTCATTATGTTGTGCACGGGATGCGTTTTCTGTTTTGAAAATTGAGTGGTGTGTGTTTCTCCTTAGAAGAGGTTTTGGGGTGGGTTTTTGTGTTCAATGTCTTGTAGTACCGCTTGGAGTTGTTTTATAAAATTTTTAAGTGGTTTATTAAATCTTGTAAAGTGTGTGAAACATGTTTGTATATTGTTTTGGTGTGTGTATGTTTTCAAAAAGTGGGTTTGATCATACATATAAGGGTATATGTGTGTGTATATTGTTGTGACAATCATTGTAAGTGTTCAATTAATTGTTTTTGTAGTGAGAAATGTGTTTTTGTGGGTACTTGAGGTGCGTGGGTGCTGGAAAAGAATTTTTGATGGAAAATGTACCACTTTGAGCATGCTGAAATGTTTTATAAATTGGTCAAATGTTTGATTATGTGTTTGAATTATTTCATTAAATTATATGTGTAGTGTGTTGTACCTCGCTGCAATGATTTTGGGTCACAGGTATCGAGGATCCCTGCATGTACATGCATACGGTAAGACATATATATAGATATTCCCTCATTGTGCATATTCCCTCATGGTGCAGGGAATATGTGAAATGAACCTAGGGGTGTATATATATATGTATAAATGCATGTGCGTGTATGTGCCAAGGATCAGTTTGAATGTTCGTCTTCAAGCAGTGACATGTTGAGGTATGTCCCCTATGCCTAAGCTTTTAATTTGAAATTCATAATTGCTTGATTATTTTTTTAAAAAAATATATATGTTTTACACTATGTTATATACACATGCTATGGAATCTGATTGTGGTTGCTAGAAACCATTATGATTTGTATTGGAAAACAAATTGAAATTTATTTCAAACGCCATTGGTCTTAAGTGACTTTTATTGAAAAATTGATTTCTTAAGTGGTTTTGAATTGGTAGGGTGTATTTCCAAAGGTATTTGGCCTTTTGGACGGTTGATTGTAAAAAGTGTTCCCTATATGTAATTAAGCCCGTTTGGCATCTTAAGAATGTTTTATGAAATAGAAAAACCTCTATTGAGGCACGCCCCCCTGGTTTTAGAAAAAAAAATGTTTTTTTATGTTGAATGTGTTATCACGTGCCTAATTTGATGCTTATGCATAGTGTGACATGAAAGAGGGGGAATGAGCTCAAGGAGGGAGAGTAGTGGTGAGATGTTGAATGATTTTTAGAAAAAGAAAAAATAAAGTGTTATGTACATATATGTTTTCTTGATAAGGAAAACTTGCCACCACTTGAAATAGAGCACAATGGGAAACCTGGGTATCTAGGTGGGTGACCAGGACTAGTACGCTACATGAGACGGAAGGGGTTCATCCCGGTTTGTCTAGCAGGATTGACGCAACAACACTAACTAAACATATGAATTTCTGAGGGTTGTGGTCTTCTAAGCCACGTTTTCTGAGAGTCGTGGCCTTCTAAGCCACGTTTTCTGAGGGTCGTGGTCTTCTAAGCCACGTTTCACCGAGGTACTAGGTCTCTAGGTTCCCACTTGTTCTAGCTACCTATAGGGATTACCCATAGTGCTCATTTGTGACATGCTGCTTGTGATGTAACTTCCTTTTCAGTTGTTTCATACCTGATGTCTTGTTTGTAAAAATCACATTTTATTCCAAACTGGTTTCTTTTCATTTTGCAATGTTAATGCATGCTTGGAACCTATTTTGAAAATGTAGTAAGAGTGAAATGCTTTATTTAAAAATTCAAACTCATTACTTGAATTTGAAAAGAAGGGAAAACATTTTTTTATTATATCTTATTTTCAAACTGGCATAGTTGGATTTCTTAATAAAGGCGGAGGCATAGGACGTGGTTATTTTTGGCTTTCCTACTGAGAATCTCGGTGTTCACGCCTACATTACTTTTCAGTTGCAGGTTTCAGTCTTGGATTGCTTTTGGGAGCGAATGTGGTTGTTGTATCGTGGTGATCCACGGGGTCACCTGAGTTATGTCACGTTTCTTTGTTTATTCCTTTTTCTGCTTCCACGTTGTTCAGTTTATTTTCCTTTATTTATCTGCTTGTTCAGTTTATGTTTATTTATCTTTGTTATGGGCCAAACCATTCCCAACTAGTTTGTTTTGATGTCCGGCACTAGTTTCCAGCTCGTGGGGATCGGGAACGCCCTTCAGGCCATGTCGCGGACCGGGTCGGGCGTTGGGTCGGATGACGACCCGGCCTGGTTCGTGACATTTAATGTGGTTGATCATCTTGTGTACTTGAGTTCTAACATGTATTTCATATTCTAACATATAATATTTTATTGTAACAGTAATGTAATTTGTTTCTTGCTTTACCTTCTCCTCATAGTCTTATCATATATGAGATAACATGATGTAATCATATATTTTATTATGTTAATTTAATAATTTAATTTACATTGATGATGATATTATGATGTATACATCAAATTAGTCATCCTTGTGTCTCCTATAATAATCCTACTCACATTGAATTTCATCATGAGGTGTCCTGTCTAGTAGTTGAGATTCAAGTGCATACATTTTCATCTTGTATCATAGTACAAATCATAAGTTCCTTTACCACTCTTGGATATTTTATATGATTATTACATGTCCATTATCCAATATTGAACATAATGATTCATTGGTATTACTTTCAATTTTGTCTCCAAAAAATTAAAGCACATTCATTACTCTATATTTATTACTAATTTAAAGAAATTTTTATTTATTGAATCATTATATATCACAATATTATATCAAATGTGAATTTTCCTCAACTTTGGATTTGGAGTATCCTATAATTTTGACTTTTTAGTGGCATGTATCCCTTCTTTATCTGTATGGACATAGTACTATTTGAATGTAATTGTAGAATAATTTACAGTGGAATACTATGTTATCTCAATAAATCTTGATAGGTTTACTGGACTCTCCAATAAATAAATCCTATAATTATATTTCCTCAACACTTGCCTCTAAATTTTATTAAGTAGACTATGTCCATTAGGATTAAAACCCAATTAGATTAGTTGATCCATTATCTTTATTAAGTCTCCCTAATAATTTGAATTTCTCTTGACTATAGATAGACTAACAAATCTAAATGTTGTTTTACCTTAACTAAGATAATTTAAGTCAATAAGTGACTTTATATTTTTAATGGATTTTCTAAATTATGTGTAAATAAAATTATAATGTTTTACATGCTTACTAAAATTTATATGATGCTTACATAATTTTTATCCAAGCCTCATGAAATGATATATGAATTTTTAATTTTTATTTTCGAAGTGAATTAAAATTTTATTTTACATCTTGTCACTATGTGATTTCAATCACAACATGAACGTGAAAAATAAAATCATTCATCATGTGTTTAATTTGTTTGTTTGTTCATGTTTGTTAACTTATTCAATATGAAATTGTATACAACATACATCCACAAAATAGTTGATCGTGCATAAAAATAAATTATCAATGAATTTATCATTGGGTAGTATCTAATAGCTCATCCTTCAACCATATCATTGATCAACTAAGACCCTAGTGTAATTCCTTTATACAAGAAATGCCTGAAATTGCAAAAACCCATTATCATCTTAAGAATTGATTTAGTTTAGTTCCAGTAAATGTCATATTTAGAATCACATAATTGTATGGTCCATCATAACATAAATATATATACTCACATATAGGAGAAGAGAACATGAGATACATGTATCTTATTTAATTATATTCGAATAAAGACATCAATGTCTTTATACATATTTAGGAGTGATTGGTGATTCATAGACCGCATATTTAAATAATTAATAAAAAATTATTTGATTATAAAAATTAAATAAAATAAATAATAAAATAGACAAACATGGGTTAGTTTTATCTTATAATCAGTATAATTATTACAATATTTCATAATAAAAACATAAAAAACTAAATTTTAAATTGAGATTCTTTTTCATATATTAAAGTGGTGTTATTTTTAAATAATTAATGATATATCACTGATTCCCTAAAAAATTTATATAAATTAAATGAAATTTAATATAATTTATTACTTTTTAGGATTTTATTTGTTTTTTTGGGTCTAAAATTATCCCTTGGAATCTTAAATGGATTCTAACATGTTGGGTTGGGTGACTAGACTAGAGGTTAGGTCATTGGTAGGGGGATTCTGTGTGTTCCCCAGGTCTATACCACTCAATGAGACAATTTTAGATACCAAATATAAAAATATATAAATAATACAATAATACAATGGTTTAATTAATACATCTCATAAATAGTTTGACAACCTGAGGAACTAAAGGATTATTTCCATCAAGACTAGAAACATATCATCACTTTTTTTACATGCTATGAAAATATCTTCATAACCTAAACCCCCTCCAATAAATTACATACGACATAACCATCCTGAAAACCCAGTGAATAGAATACATAAGAAGGTATGAGATAAAATTATCAAAAATGGATAAAATATCAAAGGCCATAATGGTTAGATCAAAAAAATGTGGGGTAAATGGATAAGGAAAAATATATGATTTAAAAGATCATAAATCAAAAAGTCTTAACTATAATCATTAAAGATAGACATATCGTCCCATATGATAATATTTTTACCATGGAATGAGAAAATAAAACATTAAGCATATAAAATGGGCCATGGAACATAATAAAGTATGTGGCACAATCATAAGGAATTTCTTATCATTTTGAACTTATATTCCCACAAAACCATTTAAAATTAAAATTGTGAGCATAGCTAAATTCCAACAGGCACACCCATTGTAAGTCTAGATACTCATTAACCAGTTCCCATAAAATTTATGTATAATAAGAGATAAGGAATATCCCAATGTGATGGAGGTAGATATATCTCCCATCCATCTCATAATCCTTTCATTTTTAGGCCATTGAAAAAACCATAAAATCCTCAAATAACCCATAGAAAGTAAAATGAGGCTCAAGAAAGTTTCAAAATGTATCACATAAAATAGCTCCAAAAATAAACGCTTATGATACCAAAACATGTTCACCAAAATTCAATCCATTATAAGAGACATAGTAGGTGAATAATGAAACACAAATCCATTAGACACAAATCTTTTAGATATTGATATGAAATTAGAAGAAACACTTGAAAATATTTTTGTTTAAAAACCATGTATATTTAATACATAATATAGTTTAAAATCCTTTCAAAACTATTTTGAACATTTTATCATGAAGGTAATAATTTAATTTATAAAAAATTGTGAGTTAGAAGATAAAATAAAAGTCCTAGAAAATAAAAACCAATTATATCAAAAAATATATACTTCTCAGAAAACCCACGCCATTTATAGACTTAATAAAACAATATTTTAAAATTGGTTAATAAATATATCCAGGTAAAAGGAGATAAAAAATAATATTTTTCAATATAATAAGGAAAATTTTAGGGTAATTATAAATATGGACATGATAATGAAAATTTCATTAGAAAATATAGAAATTATTATTTGGAATCTTAAACTTTCTAAGTGAAACCCTCATGGAATAAAAAATTAAATTTATAACATAATTACCAAGAAACTAATGAGGTATTATATAATTATATAATAATAGAGATGTATTGAACAAACTTTTAGTGTTAATTTTCATTAAGTAGGAATACAACTCAATGAATGGTAATTGAGTTATCAAAACCCTTACAAATTTAATAATATTTTGAATCAAAAAATATTAGAATATTTAAAATCATATAGAGATTTATATAATACAAATTGAATCAATTATTATTCAAAAATATTTTTTTGGGAATTATATACACCATATAAATATGAAATTGGTGCATGACATTAAAACATATCTAAATGAATATATGTTGAGACGAAACCGCTTACCTTGTTCGAGATTCATTCTTCTCACACTCATAACATCATAAATAATAAAATTAAGTTAATTATATAGCATATTAAGAACCTAGATTTTTAATATTTTAAATAATATTTTCTATTTATTATAATTTTCTATTTATTTATTATATCATTTTTTCTTATGTTTTAATGAAAATTGGATTTGTGTAAATATATTTTTGTAATTTTACTTATCAACATTGTTATTTAAATTATATGTTAAATACCTAATATAACCATTATACACACAAAAAATCTTATTTAATTAAAATAATATTTGTATTTAAGTTATCTAGAAATTCGTGGTAGAGTTTTGTATCATTTATTCAAGTAGGTGGTTAAACAACCCAAGCATGAACACATAATATCAAGATGGGTGATAATGGGTATATAGGTGTATAATATCACTATAACAGATGAATAATGACAATTTTTATATTTATTTATTTTGAGGAATCATATTTGAATTGGTTGGTATGAATAAAAAATCAAGATGGAAAAAAGATAAATATCACTTTGTGGGGGTGGTTGTCCTCACAACACACTAGTGAGATTATTATGTTTTTATAAGTGGATGGGTAGGATTAAACAATTATTTTTAAATTAATATAATGAGGTTTTAGTATACTAATGATACTAATTTCATTATATTAATAAGATGAGAGTTGATTTTGTAAGGAGTAAAGTAATTGAAATATTAAGAGAAATTAATGCTCAAGCTATATGCTTGATCTTTCTATTAGAAAAAAAAATTTATATGAATTCATTATAAAAAATAAAGGTGTACAAAATATTATAGATATGGGAGAGGATTATAATATGAGATAATTGTTAGATTTTCAAGGAGAAATTAAAATGGAAGTTGATTCTTTAAGTGGATATGATGTCACCCTTTTACAACTGAAGACAAGGGTAGTTTTGGAAGTAAATATTAAATTCTAAATAATGTAATTCCACTATTCAAGATTCAATGAACATAAAATTGAAATGGGTGGAGGGGAATGTTTCCATGGGTCATAAATCACCTAAAAATCATTTTAGTACCTTTTTGAAAATGTTTTTTCATTTTTATTTTAGTAAAATACTTTATACTGAGGTAACTATTTTTTAAACATAGAAATTAATTTTAATGAAAATATTAAAATTGACCATATTACATAATTGGAAACATGTGATATAAAATTTAAAAAACATTTTATCATAACAAAAATCTAAATTTTAGAAAAGTTAATTTTAATAATAAACATACCAGATCTCATAAAAACAATTTTTAGAAAAATAACACTTCCTGTAATAAATTTATATATAAGGGAATAAATCAGTCTAGTCTGATCATTTTTGTATTTCCAAAGCTTGTGGTTCATAGAGGAATCCTAGAGTGGTTTTAGAGGTTTTTAGACACTATATTATGGTATTAAGTATGATTCATGATGTGTAAGGTTTTCACATTTTTAATGTGAAGTTCACTTCTTGGTAGAGAGCCCAATTCACTTTAAGTTGAATAGATAATGTGAATCGGCTATGTGATAAATCAGATATGTGATTGATCTGAAACATGAATAAGAAACATGGTAGTATCAGATATGTGGATATATTGACTATTTGAATTGTCTACATGGTTGGATCATCTATGTGGATGGATTAGCTATGTGAATTGGTTATGTGTCTAGATGGATATATTGATGGATTAGCTATAGGAAATGGTTATTTTGATGGATCGAATAAATGAATAATTTGCATGGATGGATTAGTTATGTAAATTATATACATGATGGATTATATATATTAGGGTTATTTTATATGGATCATCTATGGTAAAATTTATACATGTGGTTTTTGGCTATATAGGGATCAATGTGGGGCTTTTGGCTATGTGAAATAGGCCACTGGGATATTTCCTCTGATTATTTAAAAATGGACATGTTGGTCTTTCGGGTAGAAAATGAAGGGAAATAAAATACCCATTGGTTAAGGATTATTATATTCTTGATTTCTTGATATATAAGAGTCTCAAAATGAGTCTTCCCATATGTATTATAATTAGATACACAATGATTTGAATTTTTTTTTTGAAATCTAAAATTTTTTATCATCCTGTATTTTTAACTCAATAAAAGGTCATTTCCATCATTCATTCCTAGATGAAATTCCTCTAGATTTGAGGTTTTGAATCATTCAAGTGAATAAAGGGATCCTTCTTCCATTGTATCATGTTTCATCTAATTACGATTCCATATTGTGCACACCCTATATTTTTAGTGTAGTGAGTCATGTGAAGCTTCTTCTTCCAGGTAGGGGATTTATTGCTTATACTAATTATTTATATGAAATCATATAATAATAATGGTATATCCCCTTATATGGAAATTTAAATATCCTAATTATTATTGAACTATATTAATAAATAATTAGATTATAATAGTCTATCTTTACTTTCTACCATGATAACGGTTTTCCTTGAATTTTTCTCGATAGTATTCAATCTATATTATACTTATGTAGCATGTTGGTGGTGGTGGTGGTTGTGGTGTTGTTGTTTTTGTTGTGTTATCATGTTTTTATTGATGTAAAATGGTAAATAATTTAAATCCAGAAATAATTGATAATTAACTGGTTAGAGAATAAAGAGTCATGTCTAATGAATCAAGTGTTTGTTATAATTTGATAATGATCAAATTGATGTAGTTATGAATGTTTAATTGAATATAAAATTCAATGTGTTGATGTAATTTTATATATATTATGAATCATGTTAGTGATTTTTGGTGAAAATAATTAATATAATGTTAATAAATTGTAATTCCATAGGATTTTTTAAACTAGAATGTATGATAGGAAGCATGTTTAAATTAATTGTTTAATTAATTTGGTAGCTTGTTATATATTTATTCCTTAGGTTTCTTGTATTTAGAACATGTGAGTAATGAATTAGGTAATTCATGAAGGAACAAAAACAATTTGTTTGATAAAGATAATTTATGGGGCCTAAGTTTCATGTTTTATTAAGAAAGATGAGGACTTTATGTTGGAGTAGTGAGAGATCATTTTTTTGTGAAGGATGGGTGACTTATTTTAGGGAATATATTTCCCTATTGAAAATTATTGTTTCCTTCTACCATGAGATGCATTCTAGATGTGATCTTGTGCTATGATATGGGTCTTAGATGCCTAAACAGGGGATGAATGATGTGATATGAGCTTGGGATAGCTAATCCTAGGAGGGATGATCCAGGGAGGGATGACCTTAGGATGGTTGATGTGATATAGGGTGGAGAGAACTATATGATATGGTTGTAGTTGATGAATGTGATGGAGTGATTCATCATGATATAAATGTGGTTGTCTGGGATGACACTGAATATGTTGGAATATTCTAAATATGGGATTACCTATTAATGTGATAAAGATGGATTCTTTCTTGAAATGACTCTGTTTAATGGCTAATGGCTAGGGTTTTTTATCTTCATTTTTTCCCCACTAATTGAGGGAGATGGATGTTATTGGTTTCATGTTTCTTATTGGTGTTTTATTAGGATAGTTTTCATAGTGTACCTAGACATATGTAAAGTAATAATGTTTGATAAATTCTTAACCCATGGGGTTAGTAATAATGGAATACAAATTATGGAAAAAATGATATTCTTGTGAAACCATGGACATGGTATAGATTAAGCCTAGAGGGAATGGACATGGATTTATGGTTAATAATTTAAGTGGATTAATGTTATTAATTAATTGTTAATTAATTAATTACAATAAGTAAATTGTAATAAAAATAATGAATTTAATGTATCTCTTTTAATTCTTGTGTTATTAGAGTATATCTAGTCCCTATTTGTGATAGTTGGGTGTTCAAGTGACAATAGCTATAATAGAGATTAATACTAGTTTATACCCATAGGTTTCTTGTGAGATGTATTATATATTGTATATTCTATGATTTCCCATGCTACACCACCCATATCGGTAAGGGTGACTAAGATACAATGGACTTTGGGATGGTTTTTTCCCTGACATACCTATGGTATATTGGATGGATTACTACCCCTCTGGATGCACTCTCTCCTCTTGGTAGTTAATCACATTTGTATGAATGATGGTTAGTTTCCATATATATGTTTGTAGAGGGGTTTGGTGTATTGTGGTTATTTAAGACACATGTATCTCCAAATATAGTATCAAAATGATTATTATAGGTATGTGGTGTATTGGTTATGATTTCTTGAGGTACCTAACTCAGTGTGTGGGTTGTGATGGCTTGAGGTATAATACCCAATATATGATATACATCTTATAGGTTGTGGTGGCTCCCAAAAAATACTTGGTTACTATGAATATATGAGATACAAGATGATGTTATGATGTGATGAATGAGATGCACGTTGTGATTCATTTCTTAGGTGTCTTAAAGTTGGATTATTTTTGGAGAGAGATATTTTAGGACGTTTGTTGTTGGGGCAGGGTAGAAAACCAATGGAGAACTGGGAGAAGGGTGCTCTTAATGTTTTATTATTATATTATATTATCTCTTGTATGTGATACTTAGTGAGAGGTAGACATGTTTAGGTTGGTAACATAGTATACCATTTTAGGTGATAGGTTAGTTTCACTGTTGTTCACTATTCTTTAACAAGATTTATTTATTTTTTTCATGAGAGGGTTCAGGGAGGATCTTACTGAGATAATTTTAATTCCCACCCTACATATATAGAAAATATTTTCAGGATATATGAAGTAGGTTAGATATTGAAATGGATATTATTAGCTTGTGGTTTTACAGGATCTGTGTGGGATTTGTAGTCCCTATTATCTTTACCTTTTGGGTACTTGTGGTTTCCTTTTTAGTTTTTTTAGTATGTTTTGAAATTACATGTATAAAATTAATATTTATTTATATATATTATGTATGATAAGTTGTTGTTTGGTGTATCTATCTTATATCTCCCTTCTTCATGTTCTCTTATATTTTAATCCCTCCCATATATATATACATATATATATATATATATATATATTCTTATTATACCCTTGGTGTGAGTCTCCAACTTGGGACCTACTGGAGGTGGGACTCACGAAGTCACCATCTCCCTTCTCTCATTACTGGCCTAGGAGGGGTACTCTTTGGGGGCGAGAGGGATGTGACAGAGTGTTATCAAAGGATTGGATTTAGGGATAAGATGGATTTTGGAGTTAGGAAAAGGAGAGGTTTCATGGGTTTGTAAGGAAATAATGTCACATATATTTAGTAAGTGATTTAAACATAGAATATCATATAAGGAATGGGTACTTAGGGTCCCCTGTAATCTGATGAATGGACATTTATGTTTACTATGCCGACTAAATGAAGTGATACTGGTTATATGGTAGTGACACAGTAAAGGATTGTGCATCATTATTCATTTCACCAGTGTTTGAAATGGGTAGACCTTGGGATAATTAAAAATATTACATGAAAGAAAATTAATTAAATAATGTTAAGTATTCTATATTCTAGGTATAGTAGTTAATAAATTTATTATTTTTTAGGAATGTCTTCATGAAGATTACCTCATTAGTTTCATGGTGAATATTTTCAATAGGATGTGCCAAAAAATCACCACAGAGTAAAGGTCAATGATGATGACACTTGTAGGAGAAAACTATGAGAATTTTAGTTACAGAGTCTATAGAAGTAAGAGGGATCCATTTTAGACTCAGTAACAAATGACTGGTAAGATGAGTTTGAGATGACTTTCAGTTCAATCAATTCTTCAAAGGAGAACTAGGTTTCATTGTTTGTAATGATGGTGCATATAGAATCAAGGCATTAGTCATTCCTATTTTATAGTGATTGTGATGATATGGCAGTTTCATGGGAGAAGTTCTGATAATAGTTTTGTAAGGAGTATTTTTATTTTCTCATAAAGTTATCCAGTCAAAAGAATCTCATCACCCTTCGGTAGTGGAGTTCCATTGTGGGAGAATTTGGTATCTATTTTAGAACCATTTTGTGACATGATTTAGACCTACTTCCAACTTAAGATACCATAACTATGAATTTTAAGGAGGATTTTCATAAAAATATCTATCAAAAGTTCACACTTATTATATTGAATACATTTATCAAGGTTCAGGAAACATCAAAATTCATTGAGTGGATGATGGACAGAACTAGGTCATCATGATAGGGGAGTCATCATGATTCCTCATGAAGAAAATCTGTGGTATGGAATTCTCTATTTCCTAGATAGAAGATATCTCATTTTTTCATGGATGGGTCATTTCCACCATCATCTCATCTCTATGGGGGAGACAACTCTTAGACAAATTCCAATGGATCATACACGTTTTTCTCTTATGTAGGCTAGGGTCATTATAAAGAATATTTCTCGACCTTTATGAGTAGTAGACATGTGTATGGAGTTCCATTAATGCATTATTAGTAGATAAATATTCCAAAGGTTGATCATGATTAGGCTTACTATAGTAGAGATGGGGTAGGAATATTACAGCCCTGAGATTCTCCTCATCTTCATATATCAGAGCATGGCCATGGAGGCAGTCTTCATCTAGGTTAGAGAGGCCATGAAGAAGGTTATAGTTCGCTTCATGCTTTAGAGTTTCCAATTCCAGGATATTAATATGTCCTTTGAGGTACCATATCCTTATTTTCTACATGGGTTCATGCATTTTTTGGCTTAAGAGTTACACACTTCATTATATTGCATACCCTCATCCATTATTTGGTACTTGAGGTAGAGAGGATTCAAGTTCCTTTAACATTGAATCCTCCAGATGGAAGTCAATCTGAATTGTATGAAGTATGTAGATATTATGATCTAATGCTGGGTAAATACCTCTCTTTGGGAGGATTATTATGTTAATGGATATAAATATATTAAATCATCCTCAACATGGATTGGCTATATTGGGCGTAGGCTATTTTCAATTTATTAAGAGGAATATTTTATTCTATGATGTTGATGGAGAGATATCAATGTTTGTTGGTGAGTGAGACCCTCATATGGGTCAGAGGAATGTTTCTCCATTATCATCTATGATTTTCATGTTGATGCTAATATTATTAGAGGATCAGTATTCAATGTCCTGTGGAATATGGGATGTCTTGTCAAGAGTTCTCTCTATCATCCTTCACTACCTTTGGTGACTATTTCTATTGATTTGGTGATATAGGGGCCTTATGAGGTTTCATAAATCAATGTTTCTGCATTATTTGGTCTTCAGGGGGGAGTCTTTCTAAGAAGAGATTAATGGTTTCCCATATTTAGTCAAGAAATTTGGTCTCCCTTGTATCCTGAATTTTTTTATTAAGCCATGTTGTTCATATTTTGTGGATGGTTATCCCTCAGTGGAATTATCAAATGGAGATCATGATGAAGCTACATTATTTCAATATTTATCTCTTGTGGATATATTTGGATATAAGAAACCACCACTACATTTGTTCATATTGTATGGGGTTTCTTAGGGCCTTCAACACCCAGAAGTTGTCTCATTTCTCTCCATATCGGTGTTTTTCATTAATATTTTTTCTAGGTATGACTTCGTGAAGGAATGTTCAAGAGGGGGTAATTGATGTCGATCTTGGTACTTTTCTTTATCTAGTTGGTCTTAGGTTGTTCACTATGGTCAGGAGTCGAGAAAGGTGATGGTATGGGTTAGAATTCTAGGGATTCCTCTATCATTGTATAATCTAGTCATCCTTTAGGTTGTGGGAAATTCATTGGGGAACTTTTTATGTGTTAGTGAAGATACTTGATACCTACAATCTATTTCAAACAATCTCCTATGTGTTTATGTGGATTTGGGTTCAACTCTTCCTTTGTGCCTACTTATCGGGGATGGAGAAAAATTTTCATGGTTACAACATATTTTCTACCATGCTTTACCCAGTATTTGTGGGGTATATCGCATTCAAGGCCAATTCTTATAGGAATGTATAATATTTAATTAATAGTCCAAATAACTGCTCAGAGAGGATGGTTTAGCTACTGATGAGTTCTATATTGCAGCTGGGTCTATTTAGTTGAAGGGTGTTGAACACAATGTGGGTTCATCAGTGGAAAATGCTCCAAGGATGGTTTCTTCCTTTCTAGATTAGATTATAGATAATCTACAAGTGTTATACGTTGTGTCATAACCTCACTCGGTCATCTTGAAGTTAGTTTGTGAGTTAGTGCTTCCCAAGAAGCATTCTCTAGTGGTTTGAGTGTCTAGTAGTTTGAGATATCTAGCAAGGTCACCATTGGTGATCCCATCCTCGTCAGGAATGCCTTATAATTTCCAAGATTGATTATTTTTTTCAAAATTGGATAAATCATCTCATGCGCCTATCATGTCTTCTATCAATCAGTCATTGGTTGGTCCTGGGGGTTTTAACTTTACAGTGATGCTCCCCAGCTGGGTGTTGAAGGCCCATACTTTTTTCCATTATCAATTTGTATTATCTCTGGTTGTCATTATTCCAGTTTTCTACTCTAGTTTTGAAACTTGGTATCTCTGATGCAGGGTATCACCCATATTTTAGGACTTGGTTTATGCTTTGTCATAATAATATACAAAAGGGAGTGCAGAATGAGATATGTGCCTTCCATAATTCTTTAAAATGCATGATGATTGTCTCATTGTTCACTGATAGGGTGACTTTAGGTTCAAAAGTTCATAAATGGAGAACCTCCAATAGGTTCTCTCTATTACAAGAGGTAGAAGAAGTGGATATGGAGTCAACGTCGGTAGGTGGTGAACTAAGAGGCAAGCAGAAGAAGGATTCTTCATCATCAGATAGTGGGTGTATCACTGGTTCGAAGGGGAGATAATTATTAACTTTAGGTTTAGCTTCAAAGGATGATTTTAAAGTCTAGGGGTCCATTTCATCACTATTTAAATGTATAAAGTCATCAACTAGAACATGATGGTCTCAACGTGAGGGAAAAGGTGTATTTTCTGAGAAATAGGTCTTGTCATCATTTTGCCTCATTTATTGTGGTCTTAGAACCCAAAAAATGTATTTATCAAATTTCTTCTTTTGATAGGATTCTTTATTTTGTCAAGTATCTACATGTCAGCTCATTCAAATCTCATTTTTTGGTTTTTTGGAGACATGATTCATCAGAAGAGATAGTGGAACCGTTCTCTCAACATCTCACTCTCAAAATCAATAAGGGGGTTTTGGGATATTTATTTTTTCATGTGTTTATGAAAATTATGATTTCTAGGTTAGGTTGCAGTTGTGGAAACATAATTTATCATTCTATCCAAATCTTTTCCCCTAGTTTATAGGGGGAGACTTCAACATTATTGAAGATTTATCTGATAAGAGAGGTGTAATAGAATTTTACAGTAGATCAATGAAACATTTTTGCAGAGTTTGTGGAAAATTACTTTTTAATAGTCATAGGGTTTTCTAGGAGAAAATTTATGTGGTGCAATAATAGGAAGGGGAATATTAGAATTTGGTTCAGACTAGATAGATTCTATACCAATGTTCAATAGATTTATTCTTTTCCATCATCTATAGTGACTCAACTTACTAGGGTGCATTAATACCATGCTCCATTGCTTGTGAAACATAATGAAGAAAATAGGAGGGACATACATTTTCTATATACCGGAATTAGCACCATTTGGATAGATTTTTAGAGCATGTTAAAATATATTAGGATATTCTAGAGAGGGGAACTTACTAGGTTGGTTTGGTCAAAAGGTTATAACGACTCAAAAGTTATCTGCAATCATGGTGTAATAGTAGAGCTGATGACAATATGAGCATGGAATGGATAAGAATGTAAATATAAGGTTTAGAGGTAAATATTCAGGAGGGAGGGAGTAATGACATGTTTTTGGATTTAATAGAGAAACAAAATCTTATAATGGATAAATTCTTGGTGATTGAAAGGTATTATAGGGATTGATCAAGAGCCTTGTGTCTAAGAGAAGGAGATACCAACATGATATATTTTCAAGCATGTATAAAGTAATTAAAGGTGGATAAATGGATTAAATTGAAGCTAGAAGATGGATATTTTATGTCTGATGTGGAGGTGGTAGGGAAGAAGGCAGTGGGACATTTTGAGGGACTCATATCTAATACAATTAATAGCCTGGGAGATGGTTTGAGTAGGGACAATAATGAAAGAAGATTCATGATTTGTATTCTAATCCAACTAGTTGATGAGAAAATGATATTTTAAAGGCTATTCCATAGGAAGATGACATTAAAGATGTAGTTTTTAGTAAGTATCAGTATAGTGAAATTGGACCATATGGATTCCCTGGTTCTTACTTCATATTTCCATAGGGTATTTTCAAATATCATGTGAGTGGAGTTGTTCTCAATTTTTTAAAGGTGGATCATTAATTAGAGTGGTCAGTTCTTCATGAGTGGTATTGATTCCTAAAGTGAAACATCCTACTTCTTTGAATCAGAATAAACCAATCTTATTATGTAATTTTATCTACACAATTTTGGCATGTCTGTTAAATAGAAGGCTCGGTGGTGTGATTCCAAACCTCATTTCAAATGAGCAGCATGGTTTTGTGAAAGGGAGAAGCATTCAATGGTACATTGGCATTACTAGGGAAATGGTTTAAGATCTAAAAAAAATCCCCCTGATACAATGTAATGATAAAGGTGTAAATTGAAAAATAATATGATATACTGGAATGGAGTTTTATCATAATGATCATGAGGAGATTTGGTTTTTATGAATGGGTTTTTGAACTCTATTTCAAATGATTTTCCTTACCATGGATTTCAATATCACTGATGGGTAGAGGTTTTGGATTCTTCATGATAGTGTGTGTAGTAAGGTAGGGTGACACTTTATCTTCTATCCTTTTTATTTTACCTCAATAGGCTCTTACGACAAGCATCAGGTGGTATTTGATGTATGGAAAAAAATTAGCTTTCAGGAATAGGTTTAGCAATGGTGTGGAGTCTCATTTAATGTTTAAAAATGATATGATATTTTTTATTAATGGTAGGTTAAATTCAATCACTAAATTCATAAATTTCTTGAAAACTTATGAATATTTGAGTGGAAATCCTATTAATCAAAGGAATATCAGTGTATACATATAAACAATGATCAAGAATAAGAAGTAGGTGCATTCATGAAAAGATAAATATTAAAATGTGGAAACTTCCTAGGGATTATCTTGGAGTTCCAATATCTAATGGGAGAATTTAAAAAGTATTTTTTGATGGTATTATCAACTAGATTATGGGGAGGATATGTAACTAGATGAATAAAAATACTTCCTATTTGAGGATAGATCACTTTTATCAATAGTGTGCTTTCCTCAGTGCCAATGAAAATTATATCAATTAAAAACCCACCAAATGGGACCTTTTCAAAGATTAAAAGGATAATGAATTTTTTATTTGGGATTCCAATCAGATAGGGAAGTTTTATTGGGAATCTTGTAAGTGTTTGTAAAGGCTTGAGTAAGAGGGAGGGATTGATTTATGTATAGTTGATGAGGTTATACATGCAATTAAAGTCAGATCAGTCTATGAAATCATTTAAGGGATGTCTTAATGGGTCCATTTCATGTGTGAAAGGTATGTAAAAAAATTTAGAGGCTTGGTATGGACATTTTATGAGTCTCTCTATCCTTTCTTTCTGCATGGAATACCATCTAGATATTTTGGAGAATAAGTCATAGTGGATCATTGGTCGCAGGGAGGTCAACTTATTGAAGACTAATTGGGTTTGAAATTCCTTGTATTTTCTAGATTTCATATCTCCTGGTTTATCCTTTAATGAGGTCAACTGTTTCTCAAATATTATTTGAAAAATAATTAATCGATAGAATAAGGTTTTTTATGATGATATTTTCCTAAATGAAGATTTGGACGCCTATGTCTTCACAGGATCTAAATCTAAGGAGTATACAAGAAAAGATTACAGGAATATGATGCGCATGGGAAGTATAATAGATATCTAAGATTTAAAGTTATAGTCCAAATAGAATCCTTGAAAAATGAACTTTCTGATTTGGAGGATGAGGAATGAGGCCCTTCCAACATATGAAAACATGAAGAAAGATGGAGTCTTTATGGAATCGAGATGTTGTTGTTGTATATAACCACAATTGGAAACTAAGTTTCACCTATTTTTTAGGGACAAATGGGCATTATATTTTTGGAATTTTATTAGGTAGAGTCTGAATTTTTAGGTCCTGGGGGAAAACATGGAGGCATTCATCACAAACTGGTTTCATGGATACGATGAGAAATCTGTGGAATCCAAATCACATGTGGTGATGTTTTTGGCGGTGTAATGGATATTATGGGATGCCCAAAACAAATTAGGTGAAGTAATGAGGTTATTATTCATTTTTTTAAGTTCAATTTAAGAGTATGGTGGTAGATCTTGGTAGCCTCGTTCATAGTGGGATATCATCCTTCTCTATTAGGAATTTTCTACCAAAAATCTAGGATAACATAGGAGAAAACAACAGACTTTAGGTAAGATGGAGTAAGTGGAATCTTCCCATTAATGGAATGAAACATAATGTTGATGGATCCTGTATAGAAATGTAGATGATGGGAGGTGGTTTGGTAAGATATAATAGAGTATTGGTGCATTTGGGATATAGTTCCTTTTATAACTTAGAGAATTCCATTGAGTCGGAGACGCGATCCATTTTCACCAACATCATGCTTTGTAGGATGTTTAATTTTTAGGTTTCCTTTATTGAATATATTTCTGCATTTCTAGTTGGGTTTCTTAAAGGTAGGAAAAATATTCTTGTGATTTTACCTACTTAATCAAGAGATGCAAAAAAATCGGGCAGGGATTACAGGTTATCCACATATGGAGGGAATGTAATTTCATAGCCAATGTTCTAGAAATAAAAGGATGTATAGGTGATAATATTATTCTTTACCCTGGACTTGGGTCCTTACCTAGGGATTGTCATATTTTTTAAGGTTGATTCCCTTGGCCTATATTACTTTCAACCCCTATGAGGAGGTATATACATGATTTTAGAATTTTATATATTTATAAAAAAATGAATTTTTAGGATCAGCAGTCTATGTTCTCTAGGGTTATAGATGAGTGCCCTGGTGTCTTTCAAGAAGAGGTTGTAGCATTACCTTCTCGATTGGAGATGAAGTTTGGGATTGATCTAAAACAAGGATTGTCTCTTATCACAATGTATTCATATAGGATTACACCTTCTAAATTGGGAGAGTAGTGAGTATATCTTAATGATTGATTTCAATAAGGTTTTTTTTAGATGAGTGTTTCACCTTGGGGTGCACTAGTATTTTTCATGAAGAAGGATAATGGGATTTAATGGATTTGTAGCGATTATCACCAATTGAATGTAGTTATAGTGAATAATAACTATCCCATTCCATAGATTGATGATTTATATGATCAATTAAAGGGATAAATTTGGTTCTCAAAAATCAATTTGTGGTCAAGATATCATTAAATGCGGGTGAAGGATGAGGATTTTCAGAAGGTTGCTATCCATTATCACCATTGAAATTATGTATTCTTTATGATCCTATTTAGTGTGAAAAATAGTCTATCCATGTTCATGGGGTTAATGAACACCATGTTTAGAGAGTTCTTGGATCTGTTCATTGTGGTCTTCATTGAAGTCATCCATGTATACTCCATGTATTAGGAGGAGCATGTCGAGTATCTGCATTCTATTTATGGATTACTTCATCATGATAAGCTATCTGGGAAGTTGATTATGTGTGAGTTATAGGCTCGTAAATTATATTTCCTATTTCATTTAGTTTCCAAATATGAATTATTTTTGGACCCTTCAAAGATATAGGCATTTGTGACTTGGTAACACCCCAAGATAGTGGAAAAGGTACATAGTTTCCCAACAGGGAGTATTCTGATAAACTTTACTAGAATATACTAGGTGTTCTTATGGACTGGCCTATTTTAGGAAATATTTGATTACCTAAAGGAGAAGTTATTCAATGATCCTATCCATTATTTAACAACATATAGAGATCAGTTTGAGGTTTTTTGTGATGTTTTTCATCTTGGGTTGGGTTTTGTTTTGATGCAGAAGTGATTGGTTATTTCTTACATGTATTTTAATTTATATCACCATGATCATAACTAAACACCTATGATATTTAGATAATGGGAGTTATGTTTTTTTTTATGTTTTTTTTTTACAATACCCCATCATCCATTGTTTTTGTGGTTTTTACTAGTCACATGAACCTGAGGTATTCCTTCTCCCAGCATGACATAAACATGCATCAACATCAGTGGATAGAATTCATTTAGGATTAAAACTTCATGATTTTTTTATACACCAGGGAATGGAAATTTTTTGGATGATGAACTGAGAAGCAAGTCACATAGTACTTTCGTGTGTGAATTTGGAGATTCCTATAGAGTGATGAAAGAGATCTCAGTGATGAATCTTGACATGGGAGAGGTTTGTGGAAGAGGTTATCATTTCTTAGTAATAGTGTATTCAACTTTGGTTCAATAGGTACAGGAGTCCCAATTGGGGGATTTTGAGGTGTTGGTTAGTAGAGAATTGAGTTACTATTTATGATACCCCTGATGTTTTTTCTAAGGATGGTCAACACTAAGTGTTATTTTAGGGAAGGATTTTTTTCCCTTTAGTAATACATGACATGGTTCTCAATGAGTTCTATTTATTCTATTTTGAAGTACATTATATCATGAAAAATATATACCAATCCTTGAGAGATCATTTTTGGTGTCCTAGGTTAAAGTGTTTAATTTTAGAGTTTGTCTCTCAATGTTTGGTCATCCTAAAGGTGAGGTGCATGAACCATTTTCCCAGTGGTTTAATCAAAATATTATATATTCTCTAGTGTAAATGGAAGGAAATATCAATGGGATTTATTATCAGTTTACCTCAATATTATTAGATTTTTTGTTAAGGAATAATTTAGATGTTATGGTGAGACTCTATAAAGTCTTGAGAATGATCATCTCTGATCTGGATCCTTATTTTACCTCTAGGATATGGAGTAGTCTCCATCATTATTCAAGATCACAATTATGACTTAACATTGATTTTCATCTGTAAATGGATGGTCAAATATATTGGAATATATACACTCTTCAAGACATTTTTTTCTATTGTGTACTAGGTTTTGTAGGTTCATGGATAAGGCACCTACCCTTGTTTGATTTTTCTTACAATAATATTTTCCACTCCACCATTAGTATGGGATAATTTAAAGCTTTGTATGATTGACCTTTCTATTCTCCATTATGATATACTGGGATAAGAGAGGAATATAATATTAGGGATAAAATAGTACAAAATATTACAAAAATGGTTCAAGTAATTCGTGAAAGGATGAATGCAACATAAGATCATTATAAATTGTATGTCGATCATAGGAGGAGAAATCTAGAGTTTGATGTTGGAGATCATGTGTTTGTGAAGGTGATCCCTTATCATGGGAATTGAATGATTTTTTCATAGGATTAAACTTTCTCCCAAGTTTTTTGGGCCCATCAAGGTGTTGGAATATGTTGGAATTGTGGCATATTAGATAGCACTTAGACATATAATCCAGAAACAAGATGTTGTTCACATATTGAATATCCATAATTGTCTTTATTATTAATCTCATGTTATTTATTGGGGAGAGATCAATGTTGATGATGATTTGACCTTAAAGGAGTGTCTTATAGAGATTCATGAATTCCAAGAGAAGGTGTTGTGTTGGTGTGATATACCCTTGGCTCGTTTTAGGTGGAGGCATCATAGAATAGATGAGAGTACCTAGGAAGGAGATTCATAGATTCACACTCAATATCCCTATTTTTTTATGTTTAGATTTTCTCTTTTAATGTTTTTATATTTTAGATGATGTACCTATGGTTTATGAGATGGTTACCTCTTATTTCTCATTAGTAACCTTTCTCTAGTTTGTGAGGTATCTCTATTGAGATAATGTTTAGGAGTTGGTTATTTCTATTGTGTGGTTTTATACATGTTTCACCTGATGAGGTGGTTGAGATCATGTGATATTGAGATCATTGAAAGGTATCTAATAGGTTGGTTTTCTAGATATATCATTTTCATTTTCTCTTGGTATTTTTTGGATTATCAAGAGTGATAATTGATTGAGAGGTATCTTATATAAGTGATTGGATCCATCTAGTCTTACTCTTTGCATGTTTCCAAATCATGTAGTGCTCAGAGGAGTTATAGAGAAGGTATGTACATGTTTGGCTACAAAAATATGGAAGTAGGGAGGATTCAAGATGTGTAAGGGTTTCACATTGTGAATGTGTAGTTCATATATTAGGATAGATCATGATTCATAGTAATTTAAATCGGCAATGTGAGAAATAAAATTAGTGAGATATCCTCTACATGAATCAAATATGTGGAAGGATCGACTATGTAGATGGATTGTCTATGTGAATAGATTTTTTGGCAAGATTATCTATGTGGATGGATTTAGTAAATGGATCTTCTAAGTGGGTGGGTTATCTATGTGGATGAATCAGCTAAATGAATCGTCTATATGGATAGGTAAGAAATGTGAACCAGTTATGTGGCTATATCAGTTATGTGGATCAGTTATGTGATTGATAGACCACAAAAGACATCAACTACATAGATCAACTATGAGAAAATGGATATATTGGGATTTTGGCTATGATGGACTTTTGGATACATAGTATATTCAGCAACATGAAACCAACCACCTAGAGATTTATTCCTGTTACATAAAAATTTTCATGTAAGTATTTTAATAGTGAGAATCAAGGGACTTCAATGCCTGATTCATGACGGATAAATATTTCCTTGATTTTCTGAGATGGAAGGGCTATAAACAAGTCTCCCCTAATGGAATCTAATTCGATCCACAAAATTTTGAATTTAATATTTTTTTATCTAAAAAATTATGATCATTTCATATCTGTTGACTTGAAAATGATGTTCCTTCCCCTCATTCCATCTTGGTTACGTTCACTTGAGATTTGAGGTTCAGAATCCTTCCCTTTGAGTTGAGTAATTCAACTACCTTTGGCTCATGTTTCCTCCAGTGGATATTCCATCTTTTATGCACCCCTTGTTTTTGGTGCATTAAGTTGCATAGAGATTATTCTTCTTGATAGGGGATTCATTAATTCTCCAAATTATTTGAATGAAATCATATAGTTATCATTATTTATCCCATTATAATTTAATGTAATTAACCTAATGATAATTGAACTGGATTAATAAATAAATGAATTGTGATCATCTATCATTTCTTTTATCTGTGATGATGGTTCTCCTTGTGTTTTTATAGATAGTGTGTAAACTATACTATGATTATGTATCATGTTTTTATGATCATTTTAGTATGTTTTATTTGATGGATAATGTTAATGAGTGTAATATAAAAATTAATTAATAAATATTTGAAAGTAGAATAAAGAGTCATGATTAATGAATCTATTTTTTCTTGTAATTTCATACATATATCAAATTAACGTGGTAATTTAAGTTCAATTGAATATTTAATTCCACATGATGATGTAATATGATAAATAATGTGAAGAATATCAATGGTTGTTGATGAAAATAATTAAATACATGCTAATAAATTATAATTCAAAAAGTTTTTGGAAACTAGAATGTATACTAGGAAGCATGTTTAAATTAATTGTTTAATTAATTTAGTAGATTGTTATAGCTTGATTACATTGGTTTATCAAATTTGGAACCTATGAATAATGATTCTGTTAATTCAATATAGAATAAAAAATAGTTTTTTGATAAAGATAAATTCTTGGTCCTAATATTCCCATCTCCTTGAGTAGGCTGAGAGCATTATGTTGGGGCTATGAGAGCTTGTTTTTGTGTGGAGGATAAATGCCTTGTTTTGAGGCATAGATTTCCTTATTGATTATGCTTTGTTTCTTACTGCCTCTATATGTGAGCTTGAAATATGATATGATTATGGGATTTCTGCATCAAGGATGGATGATGTGATATGATCATGGGATGGATAAGCCTATGATGGATGATGTGATATGGGGTGGGGAGGCTCAGATGATTTTTGTAGTAGTAGATTCTTATGATGGAGAGATGCATAGGGATATGAATGTGGGTGTTGGTGATGAAACTATAGATGATATAATGGGTTGAATAAGTGATTACTCATTGATGTGATAAATATGGATTCTTTTTTTAAATGAATATGTTTAATGGACAATGACTGGATTGCTTATTTTATCTTCATTCTTTTCTGCACTGCGTAAGGTAGATAGATTTTCTTGGTCGAATGTTTCCTCTTGGTGGTAGCTCATTATGTTATTCCTAGAGTACCTGGAATTATGGAAATTAATAATGTTTAATAAATATTTAATCCATGATGTTGGTAATGAAGGATTTTAAATGCTTGAAAAATGTTAATCAAAAGGAATCATGGACTTGTTTTAGATTATTCATGGAAGGTGTGGTCATGGATTAATTGTTAATAATGTAATTTGCATAATGTTTTAAATTAATGGTTAATTAATTAATTACTAAAGTTAAATTGTAAAAAAATAAAGAATTTAATGTAGTGATTTTAATTCATGTGTGATTATAGAATATCTAGTCCCTAGCCACGGTAGTCGGATGTTTGAGAGATGATAGATGCAGTTGATCTTAAGACTAAGTTATTACTTTAGTGTGGTTGTAAGATATATTATATCCTATATATTCTCTAATTTAACTTTATTAACCACCCTTTTTGGGTAGGGTGACTGATATCTAGTGGACTCAAGGAGGGTGTTTTCCCCGACCTCCTAGTGGGAGGATGGATGAATGACTATACCCTTTGGCCCAGATCTATTATCTTGGTAGTTAATGATGCTCGTATGCATGGAATTTAGTTTCCCCGTATATTTGTATAGAGTGATGTGATGGATTCTAGTTATTTGGAATACATGAATCTCCAAATATAGTATCCAAATTATTATTCAAAGTATAACGTGTATTGGTTATGATGGCTTTATGTACCTTAATTGCTAAAAGGGTGGTGATGGATTGAGGTATAATCCTTGATGTATGATACATATCTTATGAGATGTGGTGGGTTTCAGAAACTACCTGGTTACTATATAGATATGGGGTAATTTTATTCATGAGTTTCATGTTGTTATACCTTTTCCAGGTGTCTTCAGGCATGTTTATTTTTTGAGACTAATGGATCAGGATGTGCAACATTGGGGAAAAGAGGAAAACCAGTGGGGAAAAAGGATAAGGGTATCCTTGATGTGTCATTATTATATTATATTCTATCTTTTATGAAATATGTGTTGATAGTTATCGATTGTAAGTATAGGAACTTAGTATAACTATTTAGGTTAGAAGTCAGTTTCATAATTGTTCATTGTTCATTGGTATTCTTTCTTTTTCATTTACACAAGTAGCTTTGAGGAGGATCCTTCTAGGTATAGTTTTATTCTCACCCTACATATATATAAACTATTTCAATACAAAATTAGAAGGTCTGAGATTAGGTTGGATATTTTTAGCTCATGGTTTTTCAAGAGATGTGTGGGATATGTGGTCACTACAATCTTTACTATTTTGATACTTGTGGTTTCCTTTTTATTTGTTTCAATATTTTATGAAATTTCATCTATTCACTTAATATTTATTTATATATTAATATATAAGAAGGTTTTCTTTGTATATCTATCATATCTCTCTCTTCCACTTTTTCTCTTAAAGGAAAATTCCTCCCATGTGTATCCTCCCTATACCTTTGGTGCTCCTCTTCAACCCTAGGCCTACTAGAGGTGGGAATCTGGTAATCACTATATTTTTTCTCTCATTGGTGGTTGAGGAGCAGTAAAATTTGGGGGGAGAGGTTTGTGACATTATATATAAGAAAAAGTTATTATTATTACTGACTTTAAAGAAAAAACATATTTACTATAAATTGAAAAAAATTATGAGTCTTTAAATGAAATATAAAACCGAATATCACCTTAAAAATACTTAATTTGATTAAAAGACCAAAAATAATTGTTATTTAGATAAAATTTTAGTTTAATTCTAAAAAATTTGTTAACAGGATTTATATTCTCAAAGAAAATATTAAAAAAAATAATTTCTTCTTTAAATAAAAACATTGTTACTAATAGTGTCTTTTGTAAACTTCTAGGACATAATTACATAAGGATAAAACCATAGTATTTATAAATTTCATAAAAAAATATTTTTAAATGAAAAATATATTTTTTAGAAAAATTTAAAAAGTTAAAATAAGAATATTTTGATATTTTGAATTCAAAAATGACTTTTATTTTATAAAATTTACATTTTAAAGTTTTTAAAATTATTTTTTGAAATATAATAAATAAAGTAATGAGTTTTTTTAATATAACCATTTTCAATATTAACTCACATTAATTATTTATCTTATAAATTTAGTAACTTGTAATTTTTTAAAAACATACCATTTTTTATAGATTTATTAATTGAGTTCTTTAATATTTTTGTCTCATTTACATTGGTTTTAGTGTGTGAAATAGGTTATGGAACATAACAATTGTTTTATATCATCTAGTATTTTGAGTTGTTACATTATAACCCCATAAAATAATTTCATACTAAAAATTATATTATATAGAGGAAAAAAATGAGGGTACTTTCTATGGATTACACCCTATAGTTCCAATGTACTTTCCTCAAGATTATGGTTCCTCCATAGAACATTGACTATATGGTTAGCCTTATTACACATAACTTTATCTCTTTTATCGATGATCTCTATGAGTTGTTCTTCATATAAGAGGTACTATTCCAATTTAACATCATCTATGTTAAGTACATATTATGGATCTCATACATAATTCATCAAAATATGATTTATTAAATAAATTATAAACTTATGAGTGTTGATGATAGAGATCTAAGTGATAATATATGACTATGACATGATCAAGTATCTCGAAGGGACAGATGTATCTAGGGACTAGCTCCTTTTCATCCCAAATCCAAGAACCTCTTTCCATGGATATATTTAAAGAAACACCTTATAAAAAACATAGAATTATAAATATCTTTTATGATTTTTTACATAGATCTTTAGTTCAATTTCTCCCTTTTTTATGAATCTAAATAGTTTCAATATTATCAATAACTTCTAGTACAAGGTTAGGCCCTATCATCTTTATTTCCTTAACATTAACTCGATATGTATAGGTATTATATCTCTTCCCATATATAGACTCATATGGATCTATATAAATTATATTATTGAAACTTTAGTTTTATGATAACTCTATTAGGGTAAAGTATTGATCACAACATCCTTGGAAATCCATTGAATAATATATCATCATATCCTATAGAGTTTTAATGGTTCTCTCAAACAAAACATCCATTTGAGGGTGATAAGAGGTGATAAAATTCATCTCAATCCAAAAAAAATCTAACAAATTTTCTATAATTTCAATGTAAATATCATATCTTGATCAAATATAACAGAGATGAGTACTCCATGAATTCTGACTACCTCAACAATGTATATCCTGAAAAGATGATAAAATAAGATAGCTTATTTGATATAAATAAAATGTAATAACATTTAAATATTATAGACTATAAACCATAAAAAAAATGGATAACTAGAAGTCATGGGTAGTCCTACGATGAAATCCATAGTGATGTTTTCTCATTTTCATATAGGTATGGGTAATGGATACATTATCCCCTTCGGGGTTTGTCCCTATGACTTAACCTTTCTACATACTAGGAAT
Organism: Viscum album; assembly: GCA_963277665.1. Classification (NCBI taxonomy): domain Eukaryota; kingdom Viridiplantae; phylum Streptophyta; class Magnoliopsida; order Santalales; family Viscaceae; genus Viscum; species Viscum album. Next base: position 268,467,506 of record OY728164.1, on the reverse strand, counting down.
CAAGATATATATATTCTTTTATTTCCCTCTTCATATTATCCCACTAAATTTTTTCCTTCAGATATCAATACATCTTTTTCCTCTAATATGCAAAGAGAAGTATATTCTATGCACATCATTCAAAATATCCTTCTTGAGTTTAGGTAAAAATGGGACACATTCCTAATTTCTAAATTATATAACACATTATTTATCAAACATGAAAACTAAAATATTATCTGAATTCTTTTGTAGCTTCCCATAATATTTATGGGTTTATTTAATCATTACACAAACAGAGGGATAATTAGAAACATTGGAAGGGTGTAATTTCTCACCTTCCCTTATCACTTAAAGATTTTTCATTTTTAGATCTATGAGTATTGGGTATTTTTCAGTCCTTATCATGAATAATATTGCATTATCCTTTTTGAGAAAAGATTCATCCACATTTCTTTTCATTTTATGGTGGTAATATATCAATCATTCATAATCTTTTATTATCTAAAACCATTTCAATGGTAGTATTTTGAACTCCTTATACATGAATATATATTTCAAGAACTCTTGATCAGTATATATATGACACTTATCACCATAAATTTAATGCCTCCAATTTTTCAATGCAATTATTATTATTACTAATAAAAAAATCATATCTCAAGTACTTTTTTCAGTATTGTTTAATTGGACTGAAAAATAAGAAATTACCTTATCAATATTCATGAGGATACATCCATGTTCTTTTAATGATTCATCAATGTAAATGAAAATCCCTTCACCACTATAAGGAAATATAGGAAATTACCTTATCAATTTTCATGAGGATAAATCCTAGACCATATTAATTTTCAGTGTATATTAAGATTCTTGAAGCTTGCCTCACTTTTTTCTATCTAGAAGAAATTGACCCATTTTCTTCTTAACATGGATAATATATTTTATTACCATTATATTTATCTCATGAAACATTGGTAATATCCATCTAATGCAATGGAAATATGGATTTTATCCATAATGGTTGGCTTGATAAATTGATCAATAACCTTAGTCTTTGATAGATCTATAAATATGCCCTCACTTGTGATGACATGGCCCAAGAATGATACATTTTGTAGCCACAATTCATATATTTTTAGTTTGTTATAGAGACTCTTTTTCTTAGGATCTTCAACATAGTTCTTTAGTGATCTCTAGGATCTTCATTTATTTTGGAATATATAATGATATCATTTTAAAGTCTTCAAAAAATTGATCCAGGTAATCTATAATGACTCTATTCACAAGATCTAGGAAAAAAGTAGATGAATTGCTAAGTCCAAATGGTATCACTATGAACTCTTAATGTACATATCTTTTTTGGAATGTTGTCTATAGAATATCCTCACTTTTTACCCATTATTGATGATATCTAGATCGAAGGTCATTATTTGAGAAGAATTGAGATCCACTAAGTTAATTGAACATGTCATCAATATGGGTAAAGGGGTATTTTTTATTGATCATGATTTTATTGAGCTTATGATAATCAATGAAAATAAACATTGTTCAGTATTTCTTATTTATAAATAGGACTGGTGCACCCACAGTGAGACATAAAAGTATATAAAACCCTTATAATATTCCCTTGTAATTGTTTATTCAATCCACCTATTTTAATGGAATTCATTATATAGAGATACTTTGAGATAGACAATGATACTGGAACAAGTTTGATTGAGAATTAAAACCCACATTCTAGGGTAATGCTATTATCATAGAAGAAATTGCTCATAAATAATGAGAATATGGTGTCATAACAACTCTCTATGTTTCAATATTGGTTTTCTATGGTTATTTCTCTACTAGGTTTTCCATAAATATTCTTGTTAACATAATAAATAAATCTTTTATAATGGTTCAATAAATAGATGTTAATTAACCAAATCATATCACCTGGGAGTGTTTAATGTGGTGTGTAATTAGGCCTCATAATCGTTCACCTTGTCACTATTGAGTTATTACCCAAAACACCATTTTTAAGGTTATTAAACCAAGGCTAAAATATTCTAGATCTTAAGTCCAGTTTCCAATATTATAACATGAATTTTTTTCTAGGAAACCCATATAATATTTTCTTTACTAAAACGTCAAGAAGTTATCTTATACTTATCCTTAATTATTTATCAAATTTTTCCCACATCATAATCTCCAAAAACAACTAAACCTAACTATCATACCAACTACATAGACCCAAGATAAACATACATAAATAATACATTAACACCATTGTTTAATTAAAATATCACACAAATTTTCTCACAACACATGGAAGTAAAGTTTTTCTATCTTGTAAACTCAAAACATAAAAAAATTAGTTTACATGCTATGAACATATCTTCATAATCTAAACCCCCGCATATAAATTATATGAGAAAAATTCATATACAAATTATGTAGAAAGGAAATATAAGAAGGGGTGAGCTAAAATGCATAATAAGGGATAAAATGTCAATGGGACTATTGGATATAGAATACACATGTGGGAAATCATAGACACAAAATAATATCAAATTTAAAAGAACATAAATCTAAAAGTGTTAACCATATGTGTAAAAGATAGACATATCATCTCAAATGATAACACTTTTACCATGGTGTGAGAAAATGAAACAATAATAATATAACAATGGCCCTAGAACAAGATAAATAATGTTACACAATCATAAAAAAATATTTTATTTCATTATGAACTAATCTACTTGTCAACCTATTCACACATAAAATTGTGAATAGAGTTAAACACAATCACACTAACAATTTTTAAACTAGGTTACTCGCTAATGTGTTCACATATAATTCCTAGATCAAGAGATATTTAAATTTATACAATTAATTAGAGATATATATATGTCCCACCTATATCATAATCCATAAATTTGTGTTCCACTTGAAAATAAATCAGCATATCATAAAATAACACTTATAAATGAAAATGGGTTCCATGACATTGTCAAATTGTTTCTCATAAATAGCTCTAAAAATAAAATCAAATTACATGAAAACATGTTCTACTAAATAAAATACACTAAGAGAGAACAAATAATATGTATTATTAATCAAAACCTCATTAAAGGTAAATATTTTAGATTCATAGAAGAATCGGAATCAAAAAATTAAACAATAGTTTTTGTTTTAAACCCTTGTAATTTTTTTTATAATAGAGTTTAAAACCACATCCAAAAATATTTTTCCTAATGTTTCCAAGAGAATTTTAAATTATAAATTTGTTAAATTAATAATCTTTAAATAATAATTTTCATGTATTATAAAATGTGGGTTAGAAAATAAAATATAAGATATTGAAATTAAAAACCTTTTATATCAATAAAAAAATCATTTTCTAAAACCCAAATCATTAGAATATTTAATAATCCATTATTTTTAAACATTTTAGTTTTAAATTTAAGGGTTAAAATAGATAAAATATAATATATTTTTAAATAATAAGTAAAAATTTGGTGGGAATAAAAATGTGCATAGAAAAGAAAAGATCATCAGAAACTATAAAAAACCTCTTTGAGATCTAACAAATTATGAATGAAATCCTCATTGAAGAAGACATGGATTTAAAACATAATTATATATAAAATAAAGTGATACTATATAATAATATATTTATAGGGAATATTATAGTCAACTTTTAATGATAAGCTTCAATAAAATGGATTATAACTCAATGAAAGGTAATTGAGCTATCAAAACCCTTATGGATTTAGTAATATTTGTGCTAAAATTATTTTGAAGCTTAAAATTCAATGGATCTATAAATTATAGAGACCTATAAAATTTATACATATATATTTCATCTTTTTATATGAATATTCCCTACATAAATATACACACTATAATATAATAGGTCTAGTACCATTAGAAACTGAGATATATAAAAAACCAGTTTATAAAATGATAATATTGCTTCCCTCTATGTTCTTCATACCTAGCACCCTTCTTAGACATATCTTACATAGGAAATTTATTCATAAAATGGGAAAAGAGAAATATTGTAATGTGTGATATTATATTACTAGTAAAAGAAAACATGGGATATATCATTGATCACATAGACATAACATAGGTATAATGTTATGAGTACATGAGATTAACCTTTGAAAACCATACCCTGCATAACAATGATAATAATATTATATCATGGAATAAATATTGGAAGTTAATAAGAAATTAATAATGAAGGAATCAATTTACATAATCCATTGGATAATAAAATTGGAATAATAAATTAGTTTTTAGCATATACATATGCTTATAACTTTGTGAACATGTTAAAATAATAAAAGGTTCACTCATTAAGTTAAGGACATGAAATTAGGGCACCATATAAAATTATGGAGATAGAACCAGGTCTATGAATAATGACATGGAAATGAAATCCAGGTCCATTCATAAACATATGTTCATTAAATCTAGGTCCACACATAATCTTATAGACATGAACGCTAGGCCCATGCGTAATCTTATAGACATGAAAATTAGGTCCACACATAAAATTATGAACATGAATCTATGTTAAATCATATCATATTAACCCCACAAGATATAAAAATTTATCCAATTCATTAGAGGGAGATATATATCACACCCATTAGATAATTAAAATCATAAATATTCTTTCCACAAGATCAAAAAAACATTCATGATATCAAAACCAATGGAAAAATGGTCTTCATAATGATTTCATCATGTCATTGCCCCAAGAAAAGGAATGAGTTTTATAAACATATTTTCATCATAATAATAAAACAACGATAGAAGTAATTAGGACTCAATACTTAGAATATATCCCCATTAAAAAATATTTGTTATCAGGTATTATTGACTTTGATGAATATAAATACCACTAAAAGATCATTAAAACATTATTAGTGAAAATATCATTTTCATATTGAAATCACTATATTAAAATATAATTTTTTAAAAAAAATATTATAGAAAACATTATCAATGAAAATGAGCATGGAAACATGTAAGTTATGTTTCAATGCATTGATCTGTTGTGAAAATTAGAAATTTCATTCATTCTGTATAATTTAAAAAGTATTCTTTTCATAATTTTTTAAAAAGTGAAAAAGTAACTCATTTGTAAAATGGAACAAATATTACTTTTAAAATATACACTAAAAAGTAAATAATGGTTAAAATTTAGTATAAAAATTATATAGTATTTGTAAATAACTTCTAGAAAACATTTTTAAAAAACATGGAAATAGAAGAAAAATGTTTTCTGACAAAAGGGATAAATAAGGTCGATTTTCCTTAAAAGCACATTTTTAGTCTATTTTGTACTAAAGGTGAGGAAAATAGAAGTAAAATACCTATTTTTGTCAATAACCATGGGATAAAAAAATTATTTTCTTTATGGATATATTATAGGATTTAATCCCCTTAAACTTAATCAGACACAATCCTAATAAATGATGAGATAGTAATATCATACCCTTAACACTTTATTGACTTTTGAATCATAATCCCATTCAAAGAAATAACATCATATAGATATGTAAATAAATATAAAATTAATAGTATTAATCATAAAACAAATTCATGGGAATTATATATACCACAAAAAATGTAACAAGTGGTGAATATTGCATGTGTCCCACCAAAATAAAAGTCAGGTTAAAATCCATTACCTCATATTTGAATTCCATTTTACATGTTAGATCCTCCGGTATAATAAAAACATATTTTTTATACATCTATTATATAACCATAATCATATATATCGTACTAAATATGATTTATTTATAACCGTTTATCACATGTTTGTTAATAACTCGCTATTAAAATCATTGTTCTTGGTGATATATGTTTTTTTATGTAAGTTTTTGTTTAGTAGTTTTTTCCTTGTAAATTTATCATTGTTCCATCATCTAAATAATTTTATTCATGATATACATATCATATATATTCATTATATACATTTTTATATTTATTCACAAAATAAGAGATATAAAAATGAATTACATCATTCTTGGAGATGGTAGGTCGTACATACCCATGAATTTTGTTTTCATTTTTTGACATGTCACAACCCGTACCAGAGGGGCCCGTGTCATGACTACCCCAATCCCACCACCAATAGGACAAGGGTTGGTGACTAGCACCAAGTAGGCACCACAAATGGGAGGAATTAGCCTAAATTATATGTACACACGCACACATATCTAAGCCACAAAATGCTAAAATATAAAAACCACTAAGTAAAAAATGCATGCATACCAATAATATCCCACAATAGAGTGAGATATTAAAAGTACTGGAAAGTAAAGAGGGCCAAATACAATCCCACCAAAAAGATTCTATAGAAAAAGTCCAGCCTGAAAGTAAAGGTACTAGGACTGTTGTCTGAAAGCCACAAGAACAAACCTCGGTCTTTTTGGTCTCACTAAGTATCGTCTGGTCCTGATCCACCTAGGACTCCACCAAAAGTTCGATCGTCTACACAAGAAATGACAAGTGTGGGAAAATACCATGCAGGGGTGGGTATAACAATATTGAATAGGCACCCCAAAACCACAAATAAATACCACAAAGAAAGTATAGTTAGCTCTACATAGGTATATGTCTATAGCACATATAACAAGAATATCCAAATATTATCAAGAGAGACACCACGCCATCAGGTGGTCATAATAAAATTCAAGTCATAGGATTCTGCTCGAAGCATGCTCGTTCTGGGAGAACTCACTCCTCAATCCATGAAATCATCGGAGACACTCCACGAAGAGGTATATCTAATTTGGGACATGCCTGAAGAGAACGCATCGGTCAAGGAATACTATGATACACAAAGAGGGGTTCACGCCCAGAACTAATTGGAGGACACCACGAAACGCACCCAAAACCATTGGGGGATACCATGTACCAAATTTGGATTAATCTGCTACATAGTTGATCACAGCCATAATCATTGGGGGATGACACAGACCCTACCGATGTGTCCCACTGGATGGAGGACCAATGCCCAACTCAAGGGGATAACTCAATTCCACAAACTCTATTAGGGTTGATAGAGGATATCACTCCAGTATCAGAGAGGGATACCATAATCTATCTGATACTTGGCCTATAGAGGGGATTACAATCCAGTAATGTATACATAATGTTATATTTAACCCCTGAGGAAATGAACAATGGAACTCTATCAACCTATATCGATCCCAACTAAAAACTCCCCAATTGTCTCAAAATGACTGTCTCAATGTTAGTGTATCAAAACCACAGATGGATCGCCAATTGTATGCTCCGTTTAGAAGATATTCTCACTTGAGTGAAACCACCTGTAGGCTTATTGGGGGCCTGCGGACCTACCACCACAGTCGACCACTGTGGTCAGTCGACATACCACATTACATGGCTGTGTGGTCTCTGCACCCACGTTCATCCATCATGGTCAACCATCATGGTCGGTTCCACCATTGAATCTCGATCTATCATATTCCCATAGTAAATTATCACAGTTGACTACCACCGGGCTCTACCTCGGTTGTTGTGGATCCGACCCGAGTCTGGCCCAGGCCACTAACCTAGCCCAATCTGCTTACTCGGCCCATCCCATCCACCTGAACCAACCCGCTGGCCTGGCCCACTCCATGTTTTTCACTACTTCACGTCCTCTATCATGTACATCATCATTGTCTTCATGTACAATACTACATTCCACCATCATATCCCATTTCCATCACCGCTGGTCCCTGTCACCCGCACGTGCTTTGCTGTTACACTGTTGATCCCTTCTAGGAACCATCACGCCTCCTCCAATTCTTGAAAACCAAACAGTTGTAGATCTGAGCTCCTTGGGACCCGATCAACACATATCCATCCTCGATTGTCGATTATCCATGAATCTAGGGATCCGATCGTGTTCGGAACCACTCAAAAATGTCGATTCAGGAACCGTATAGTTCCAATGGTGAAGAACGTGAAGAACGGGGAAGAAAATCATAAAGATAAACCTTGAGGAACAAACCTAGGATGTTGTTCATTTTTTCTCAATTAATTTATGTTATAATAATAAATAAAAAGGGATAAATTAGTGAACCAACAACAAATCCATCAATTTTAAATCTACCGACAAGGTGCATATCAATTCTTGTTTGTTTAATTGATCTGTGTTCATCCAAGATTAAGAACTGTATGGAAATCACAATACAAATCATACTACCTTGATTTGGATTGTTTTTTGATGAAGAATAATCACTTTTTCGTTGGTGAAAAGTTCCATATATTCTATAGGCACAATGATCTGTGATACACTCTTGGTTTGTTGTCATTCACCTGAGATAATTCTCTAGATTTCTCTCAAATAGTCCTTCAGCATCTCCAAGGTTATGAGGCTAAACCTAGATTTCAAACATAAGGATAAATTTAAAAGGAAAATTTGTTGCATCAAAAATCATTTTTTTTAATAAATTATTTCATTCCTTTTACATCCCTGAAAACTTTTTCCACAAACGTATTGCACCGACTAAACTTAGGTTGCACCTAGGGTAAATCCATTATTATGAACTCAACAGTACCATTGGTTTCTGATCTGGGAACCTTTTTCAATGTTATTCCAGTTTTTTAGGAAAATCATCTGTTCATGCAATTAAATATTTTAATATTTTTCAGACATTTGTTCCAGGCACATTGGGCCTCATAATCACACTCTGTCTCAATGGTTGGTCTCAAAATCAAACCATATAATATAAAAAAATAATACATGAAAAATCTAAGATGTTTCATTTTCCCCACCTTCGGTATTTACGTCCCCGAAAATCCAAAACAAGAGCTACTCAAACAGATGAGGGTCCTGAGCACAAATTTAAGCCTCTCACCCCCATGTGCTCTTCTAGATATTCACATGCTTCCACTGGACAAGCACCAAAGGAATTGGTCACAAAAGAAGTATCCTCTCCTACCAATCCTCAATCTCCACTAGGTACTCAGCAAAGGTCTCTCCATTATCGATGTCATATCTCCCTAGTCGATGACTTGTGATGGGTCATGCACATACCTCCTCATCTACGACATGTAGAAAATTTCATGTACCTAATCTAACCAAGGTGTTATAGCCAAGAGGTATGCCACCTCTACAACCCTATGCAGTATCTAGAAAGTTCCAATGAACCTTGGAGATAGCTTTCTTCCCTGACCAAATCTTTGTAATCCCCATCAAGGTGAAATCTGAAGGAATATATGGTCTCCTTCCTCAAACTCCAAAGGCCTTCGTTGCCTATCAGCATAAGAATTATGATGGATCGGTGCAGTCTTTATTTTCTCCTAGATGATCTATATCTTCTCAATAGTAGCTCACACTAAATATAGTCCCATGAGTGCAGACTCTCCTCAGTCAGACCAGTAAATTGGTGACCTACATGGTCACCCATACAAAGCCTCGAATGGTGCCATATTAATGGTGGAATGGTATATTTTTTTGTATGAAAAAACCACCACTGGTAGTTAATCCTACCAACTACAGCCAAAGTTTCACATGCAAGCCTGAATCATGTCCTCTAGAACCTGAATGGTCTGCTTAGTCTAGAATTCCATTAATATGTGAAACATTGTGCTCATGTGTAAATGGGTCTTAAAATCCTCCTACAATCCCTTCCATGACCAGGATTTAAAGTGAGCATCATGATATAAAACTATTGTCTATGGGACTCTATGGAGTCGAACTATCTGCTACACGTTGAGGCATCCCAATATCTCTATTGAACTCTTCTATCAGATAACTAGTAATGGTCCGACTTGGTGATTTGGTCAATGATCACCCAGATGGAATCGTTTCCCATGGATATATGTGATGAACTCATCATGAATTCCATTGATATTCCATCCCACTTCCATATGGTAAACTTAAGGGGTTAGGATAAACCCGCTAGATCCTAGTGCTCAGCCTTCACTTACTAACAAGTAAGGTATTGATAAACAAACTTTGTAATTTCTTTCTTCATCCATGGCCACAAAAAACTGATGTCGAAGGTCTTGGTACACCTCCTCCACATCTAGATGTACCGAAAAAGGGAATATATGAAAAGAACACCAATAGTACTATTGTGCCTCCTTTGAAAATAACAATGTGTTCCCTATATTTTAAATATCCATCAAGAGTATTCCCTATGAACATCTGAGAAAATATGGTCTCATGGTTATTATCCCTAAGTTATGCCTCCCTGACTCGATGTAAGAGTGGAGGGGTGACAACCATTGACTACAGTTAAGTTGCTCCATCTCCATTCACAAAGGATAATTATAACGATTCAAACTGCTCTGATGCCTCATTTAGCAACTACAAACTAGATCTATTTCTAAGAGTATCTGCCACCACATTACCCTTCCCAAGAGTATAGACAATCTAAAATTCATAGTCCTAGAGAAACAATAGCCAATGTCTTTATCTCATGTTCATATCCTTCTAAGGGAAGATATAATTGAGACTCTTGTGATCAGAGTAGATGACAAACCACTTTCCCATCAGATAGTGTCGCCACATCTTTAATGCAAAGACTACCACTACTAACTCAAGATCATGGGTCACATAGTTCTAATTATGTGGTCTCAACTAGAGAAAACCATAGGAAATTAATGATTTCATTTCCATTAGGACACAACCAAGCCCAGTCCCTGATGCATTGAAGAACACCATGTACTTGATGCCATACTCTGGTAACTTCAAGATTGGAGCACTTCTGAACCTCTACCTCAGCTCTTGAAAGCACTATTGGTACTTTTATGTCCATATGAAAGGTTTCCCTTTTTTTATTAATGATTTAAAGGGTGATTACACTTTAGGGAATTTGAGTACAAACCTTTGATATTACTCTTCCAATCCAAGGAAACATTGTACCTCAGTAACACTATTGGGTAGATCCCAAGCAAGAACTGTATCAACCTTCATTGGATCCACTAAAAATCAAGCCTATGAGATTATGTGTCCAAGAAAATGGACCTATTGAATCCAAAACTGGAACTTTGAGAGCTTCCCATAAAGTTGGTGCTCTCAGAGTGTGTCTAGTACCATCCTCAAGTGTTTCATGTGCTCCTCCTTAGATGTGGAATACACTAAGGTGTCATCAATGAAGATCACCATGAACCAGTATAATTAAGGCTAAAAGATTCAATTAATGAGTCACATAAACACTTTTGAGGAATTCATCATGCCAAATGTAATCACCAATTACTCATAGTGACCTTAACGACATCTAAAGGTCATATTTAGTATATCCTCATCCCATACTCACAGCTGTTTATAAACTGATCCGAGGTCAATCTTCGAGAACCATTACACCCCTTTCAACAAATCAAAGAGGTCATTGATCCTCAGTAGTGGATAATTATTCTTCACGGTCACCTTTTTTAAGCACTGGTAATCCACACATAACCTCAAGCTCCCATCTACCTTCTTGGAAAATAAAACTAGGGCTGCCCAGGGTGAAACACTCGATATCACAAATTTGTTCCTCTAAAAGTCCTCCAACTGCACCCTTATTTCATGAAGCTACGGTATCCATCTGATATGTAGGTTTAGATATCGATGTTATCTTGGGGAGAAGATCAATTCAGAATTTCATCTCCCTATGGGGAGGTAAACCAAGAACATTTTTAGGAAAGACATCCTTATAATCCACCTCCATTACAGGAAACTGAGGACTCATGTCATTCACTTCACTGAGGGTGAGGCTATCCAGCTGATGATTAATCGGTTTCAACCTCCAATGTGTGATTTCATTATGTGCTTCCTATATTTCCTTTTCACCAAAAAAGGAAAATCGGGTTCCATCATTGTAGACATACCACACTCTTCACCTAAAACAATCAATCTGAGCATAAACTATGGATAACCATTACATACCAAGAATGATTTCATAAGTCCTTAACACCATTGTCGAGAGATATCAATTGAAAATATCACCTCCAAGAGTCAGTTCACACTATCGGCACTAGTGTGTGATCATCAAGTCTCATCCAGTAGGAGTCTCCAAGCGTAAGGGTTGAGTCAACAGTTCAACCGAAATTTCCAAGTCTTGGACAAGGTTCATGGAAAGAAAGGAATGACTATCACCTATGTCTATAAAAATGGAATATACGATGGAAAAGACACAGATCATATCTCATATCGTCCCTAAATCCCTAGGATTATAAGCCTCCATTTCCTACAGTTGGCCTTGCCCCTACCCACCAGATCCCTGAGCCTAGCGTGGACCACATAGGGGTGGTTCTGATGATAGGTTGAACCTCTAACCATCTATTTCTACCCTATTAACCCCTCTTCCATGTCCTATGCCTTTTAGAATACCATGCTCTTATCTTTACCTCTATCTAGGTGATCTCTCAACTGTCTCTCGATCAGTTGTACAACGAGTCAGGTAATCTCATGAAAGATGTCCCTGACTACTGCATGAGTAACATTGTCTATCCCTAGGATGATTCGAGCAACCCTGGGATCCCATCACTACTGACCCTGAGTCTTAGGATCTTCCACTAAAGTTCCTGACCTACTTGGATCCCTACGACTATCGTCAGCTACCTGATGCTGAGGTCTTAGCTACCTAGTGGCCACTGTTATCTCCCACTACTGGTGTCTTTTCTATCATAAAACTCTCCACTAATAGGGATCCCTCAAGTACCCCAATATAAGTAGGATTTCTAAGGGATACCACTGATTCCCTGATGTCTCAGTGTAATCCCTTCTCAAAGTTTTGATCCCTAAAGAACTGGCCTTGTACTATGCCCAAGGAGTAGTGTGAAAGATTAGTAAACTTCACTAAATACTCTACCACATTCATAATTCCCTACTACAGTTGTAGAATCTCTTGTATGCATACCGATCACAATGTGAATAGATATAACTACTCACTAAGGAGATGCTCTAAGTCTATCGAGGAGATATCTATATCATCATTTGATTGAGTCACAAAAATCCACCATCGCCCCACAGATCCCTGAAGAAGAGTCATGACAAAGAATTTCATATGTTTAGTAGGTGTCCTCACAAGGTGGAAAACATGGGTGACTACCTATAGACAATCCTCATCCATATGAGGGTTTGGATCACCCCAAAACTTGGTAGGTCGCTACCTCTGAAACTCATTTAATGAAATCAGCCTACTTGTATCCTCAGCTGGTAGTGTTGGTGGTAGTTGATGCTTGACGAGTGGTAGTATAGCTAGAAAATTACCCAGAGGTGCTATCTCCGATACAGGAACTTGTAATGATGCCTCATCACTAAGAAGATCGTCCTCATGATCATGCAGTAGAATCCTGGCTGGCTATTTACATGGAGGAATCCTAAAATAAAACAAGATGTACCATGTTTCATTGAGTATATCTGGAGAGATGACTCAAGAGGGACATGGAAAACACAACCATTACTATATGATGTGTGTACCATTTTTTCCCTTATAACTAGTGTTTTCATGTATGGAGTCGAAAAGTAGGTAATCGGACTCCTTTTGTATGGATATTTCATCCATCGCACCAACACTAGAGTCCCTGTCTAGAAATCTGAACTCAAAACACATAACACTATTGCTCCAAACCAATATCACAGACTCCCAATCCTAAAGTATAACTGACCCCCAGTGATACCACTCTATCAAAAATTATCCCAAAGGGTCCCATGTCATGACTAATCCAAGAACACCTCCAATAGGTCATGGGATGGTTACTAGCATTGAGTAGGCATATCCCAAAAATGGGAGGCATTATCCTAAAGTACCTATACACACACACACACACATCCAAGCCACAAAATTCTGAAATGTAAAAATCTCTAAGTAAAAAATGCATGCATACCACTAAGTTCCCACAATAGAGTGTGATATTAAAAGTACTAGAAAGTAAATAGGGCCAAATACAATCCCACCACAAAAAGTATATAGAAAAATTCCAACATAAAAGTAAATGTCCTGGGACTACTGTCTGAAATCCACAAGAACACACCTCAGTCTATCCAGTCTCACTAAGCACCATATGGCCCTGTTCTACCTAGGGATCTATCAAAAGGTCGATCTTCTACACAATACATGACATGTGTGGGTAAATATCATGCAGGGGTGAGTATAATAATACTCAGTAGGACACCCTGAAACCATAAATCAATACAAAAAAGGAAGTATAGTTATCTCTATGTAGGTACATGTCTACAGAACATATAACAAGAATATATAAATATACTCAAGAGATACATCAATCCATCAGGAGATCATAACAGACTTACAACCATAGTATTCCATTCTAAGCATTCTCATTCCAGGAGAACTCACTCCTCGAGCCATAATATCATCAGAGACACTCCATGAAGAGTTCTAGCTCATTTGGGCCTCACTCAAAGAGAATGCATTGGTAAAGGAAAACTATGATACACAGAGAGGGGGTCATACCCATAACTGACCAGGGGACACCACGGATCATACCTAGAACTACTGTGGGATAATACGTACCTAATCTAAATCATCCCACTATATAGAGGATCATGCCCAGAATCACTGGGGGATGCCACAGACCCTAACGATGTGTCCCGCTAGATAGAGTATCAATGCCCTATTCAAGGGGGATATGTGATTCCACAAACTCTAATAGGGGTGATAGAAGATCAAACTCTAGTCTCAAGGAGGGATACTATACTCCATCTAAGACTCAGTTTCTATAGAGGATTACAATCTAGTAATGTGGATGTAATGGTGTACTGACCCCTCAAGGAAAGGACCAAGGTAACTCTCTCAAAAATTACTGGTAAAAACTAAAAACCCATCACTTGTCTCAAAATAAACATCTCAATGTCATGGTCTCAATTTTCTAGAAATCTCGTCTATTGGAAACTCTATTTTGAAGAAATTATTGATTGAGAAAAACTGCATGTAGGCCTGTTGGGGGTCTGAAGACCTACCGCCACGGTCAGCCGAATTATTGTGTGGAATTTCTCTATGGTCGCTACACCCACGGTCAACCATCTCGATTGGCCATAATAGTTGACCAAAATCGGGCTCCACCCTGGTTGCCTCAGATCTGACCTGGGTTCGACTTAGCCCACCAGGATGACCCGACCCACGGACTTGATCCGCAGACCCGACCTGGCCCATCCTCCTTACCAGCCCCGCTGACCCATCCTGATCCATGTCCACTATCACATCACCCGACCACTGTTGACAGTTGTCGCTACCTACATACGCTCCACCACTGCATGCCACCCCCATCTGTCGATCACCGCAGCCATGCTGGTGGTCCCTTCTATGGACAATTATGCCTCCTCTTATGATCAAAAAACCAAACAGACACATATTTGAGTTCCTTAGGTCCCAATCTACATAGATCCATCCTCAGTTGTCAATTCACCTCAAATCCATGGGTCAAATCATGTTTGGAATCACACGACAACATTGATCTAGGAACCACAGGGTACCAACGATGAAGAAAGTGAAGAATAGGGGGAGAAAAGCACAAAGAGAAACCCTGACAAATTAAACTTGTCCATTGTTTGTGTGGGCTTCAATTCGTTTCAGTTATAACGATAAAAGAAGAGGGATAAATCAAAAAACCGACAATAAATCCAACATTTTGAAATCTACCAATGATGCGAGTATCAATTCTTGTTCATTGAATTGATATGCATTCATCTAGGATTAATAACGGGGTGGAAATCACAAGAAAAATCACCCTACCTTGATTTGGATCTGGTATTGATGAAGAATGATCGTGTTGTCGTCATTGAGGATTTCCACATATTTTTTTGGCCCAATGATTTGTGATTTGATCTTGGTTTATTTTCATTCACTTGATATAATTATCTAGCGTTCTCTCCAATGGTCCTCCGATGTCTCCAGGGTTATACAAAAAACCCTAGATTTCCAATATAAGGATAAATTTGAAGTAAAATTCATTGCGCTAAAAATAATTTTTTTAATAAATTATTTCATTACTTTTACATTTCTGACTTATTTTTCTACAAAAAAAACTAGGCTGACTAAATTTAGGTTGCGCTTAGGGTAAATACACTATTTTTAACTCAATTGTGCCCTTGTATTTCTTATTTGGGCACCCATTTAAGAGTTATTTCACTTTTTCAAGAAAACTGCACACATATTCTATTAAATATTTTAATATTTTTCAAACATTTTTTCCAGGCACACTGGTCCTCAGAATCGCATGTCTTCTCAGCGCCTGGTCTTGAAATCAAACCATATAATATCCAAAAATAATACACGTAAAATGTGAGATGTTATACAATAAATGGAAGAAAATAAAGGTAAATATAACTTCACCATTAAAAATCATTATAATATCATATAATCACATATATTCATAAAATATATACTTATTACCATCCATGTATAATATAAATGAAAACAAATCACATCACATTGTGGTGGGGTTAGTCTACACGTACGCACAAATTTTATTATGATTTCTGTATGGATTGGTAGGAAGTAATTTATATATGATATTATCATTAATGAAGTATAATTATGTCATAAATATCATATATATACATTAAATTTGTCCTAAAAACCATCCATATAAGATGGTGATGGAAAATAAATTGTATCGCTACGTGGAGATGATGAGACGTACATACACATGAATGATAATTCTACCACCCATTTGATGTAAAGAGGGTGAATAAAAGCGGGTTTACAATTATAATAAAATTTAATTATATTGAGTATAAGAAATTCACAATTTTATGAAGAATATAAATGATTTTTCTGAGACAAAACTAGAATTAAAAAATGTGATTGGTTAAGGAAATTTTCTCTTCTTTGAAACAACTCCATGAGATCTCCTCTTAATGGATCTAGTATTGGTCTTTTTTGAAGAAAAAAATCTATATAATATGCCTATTAAAGTGGATAAGGGAACTTGGTAGAGTTCAGTTAATCTATAAAGTCATTTATACACTTTAAATCACTCATATTATATTATGTTTAATATTTTTAAAATCATTTATTATATTTTTTTATTAATTGGTGAAATATTGCATCGATGGTGCTTAAGTATTTACGAACATTATATAATTTCTCTAAAATTATAAATAAATTTATATCATGAAAATAATTTTATTAATCTCAAAATATAAATTTATATTCATTAATAACATGATTTTTTCTATGAGGACATATAAGAGGTATTTAAATCTATGAGAGTGATATTATGGAACTTTCATTACTTTAAATATTATATAGGTCATTTTCAGGGACTAGTTTCCATTAAAAGAATAAATTTAGAGAGTAAGGTGATAATTTTCTAATTAAACTTTTAAAATAATAATTATGATGAAAAATTATGTCCTTATCACATATTTTTAAGCTTAATTAACCGGATTTACCCTTTAGAGAGGTGATAAATCTTACCAAGGTTATTATTCATATTAGAAAAAATTAAAAGGGAATTATTTTCCAAATTTTAACCTCCTTGATTCAAAATATGGATTAAATTTAATCAAATTCAATGCCTATAATTGGAAGAAATTAAATTTAAAAATAAATGCACAAAATGAAATGAAAACTTCTTTTTAGAAAAATACAGTTTTTAAGCATAAAACCAAATTTATTCATATACCATGCTTATAAAAATATTATATTGATTTTAAAACGTGTTATTTTTTATTGAATATATAAATTCCATTAAAATAATTCTCTAATAGTGATCAATTTAATTTATTAAAATAAGAACACATTTCACGTATAAAATGGTTTTATAAGAAAATTAATTTTTATGTATAAAATGTTTTTATAATAAATTCAAACATAAAATTAATTCTAGTGAAAATAATTGGATTCTTTAAAATATAAAATCTTAAAAAATAGAACTTTTTACATTCCTGAATCATAAAATATATTGTTAAATAAAAATTCGTATTTTTACTATTTAGTGGAAAATCAATATTTTCATAAAAATATCAATAGTTTTACCTAAGTTAATATTAATATTATGATTTCAAAAATGATTTTCTATTTAAATAATATATTTTATAAATTTTATAAAAAATAATCATAATATCTGGTCATAAAATGGAATAATTTTTATGAAAAAATTTTATTTTTGAAAAATAAAATGAATTTACTAAAAATTGAGTTATTATTTACTAAGAATATATAAATACATTTATATTAAGTAGAAAATTTATATATATTTCATAATTTATTTATCCATATTCATACTCACCAATTTAACATAAAAGTAATTACTTTCACATTAAAAGAATAATATATTAATAGTATATCATAGTTTGTTTAAACTCATTGTTGCGTGTAACACAAGATATCAAAGAAATTAAATTTAATTTAAAAAAATTATAAAATCATGGGGTTTCACATTCTCCCCCCTTTGAATTTTTTTCCTTCACAATATTAACTTTTTTGGGGTAACGAAAGATTTTTTATTTGTAAATTTCTTTGTTCAATACCAATATCATAAAAAGGTTAAATAAAATATCCTCTTGAAAATATATAAGAGAAAATAAAAATTTCATCTGGAATAACACATTACATGGTTAAGAAATAGGAGAAAATTAGTGATAAGTTAAAAATATTGACATGGAAGAGATAACTAATTCCCAAGGAATAATAGAGAGTGAGAGAACTTGGTTAATAGAACGTTAAAGACCACAAAACCATAAATCCACGATGAGTGAAGAGACCATTGATTCATTGGAAATGATGGTAAAAGGTTGAAATTTTATTTCATGATCCTCTTACAATTATTGAGGTATTATTTTAATATCATAAGAAAATATACTTACATGATTTATTTCTATATAATAAGCACAATATCAACCTTTGGTAGTGATTACATCAATTTACATTTCAACTCTTACTCCACAAAATAAATATCCAAGATGAATTTTTCATCCTTAAATAAAAAATATTAACTTTTAATCGATCATAATTTACAAACAAGAATAATAATTCACAACACCTGTCTCAAAATATTTATCAAATCCAAAAACATTTGAAAATATTATTTAAAATTTTAATTTATAAAATCACAAAAAATAACCCCCAAGGTTCAACATAATCCATTCCATAAATAGTTAACCTTATGAGTCCTATAAAATATTTTTAAACAAATTTATAACCCAAAAATTATAATGATTTAATCAAACTATTTTATCCCTAGATAACATAAAGTATCACATAATTTCTCAAACCAATAATGTGAATACGTTGATCATATATTCACTTAACACATTTTAATAACCCTAATAACAATAAAAAATAACAAAAAACACTATGATACAAAAATTTACATAACATCATTGCTCATATAAAATCACATTTTATTGAATATACCCCATAAATAAAAAATTGTAATAAACTTCATAAAATATGAGCTAAATCATGTTTTTATCAAATCACTATCTAATTTCATGGTAGAAACACTATCAATGTCAATCATACATTCATCCCAACATAGAATTATTAACTCAACATCATAAACATGTTATGGTTTATCTTTCCCTTAATCATGAGTTCTTTAAAAATATCACCATACCACTAATTCACTTTTCTTTGTTATTAGTACCATTCAGAATATGTTTTCAAATTCATAAATAAAAACTACTTTAGAACAATCCTAAGATGTTTCATGATTATTATAACTATAGTGTCATTTGTATAAAACATATAAAACATAATTATTGAATCCAAATATAAAAACACTTCAATCATTCCAGTTACTTCTTAAACAATGAACCAGGTTTCATCGTCTTATTCCTTGAAAACTCATTCCTATAATATGAAATATTAATCATCTCTTAAGATTCATAAACTAAAACTTATTATTGTTTCTTACTTTTAACATAATAAATACTATAAAATAATATCATACCATTCATATTTCATTTTCAGTCTCTTAATCATCCTCATAAAAACAATTACTCATAAGACCTTATTAATTCTCTTCTCGATCATTCTCCCAAGGACATTGATTTTTAAAATTCCCATAATTTCTATTTCTAAAACATTCAAATATTAACAATACCTTAAGGATACCATTATTATAATTCATTTCATTAACCAAATATTTCATTTTTCCTTGAAAATTACATGATTTGGGTGCTTATTTTCCACACTCACAACATCTTGGTGTTCCTATGATACATCTACTAGAGTGGTTCTTCCATATTCTAGACATTATGGATGGTAAATATTCTTTCCTACATGGTCTTCCTAAAACTTAATTTTTATTATATTATGTGTGTTATCAAACTCACCAAATTTTATATTCATAATCATATACTGAGAGAGATTATTAGGCATAATCATAAGGCTTCTCCTTCAGGTTCCCATATAATTTAGTTGCTTAGGAGGAAAATAATTACATTTTCCATCACACTCATTATTAGCACGATGTATTATACTTCCAAACATTGACTAAAATCAAAATATATAGTTATGTTTCAAACAATAATAATTAGGATAATCTATCACATATTCATAAAATATCATTAAATGTATTTCTAAATCATGACACCTTATTCTTAATTTATGGAAAATTAAGTTTTTCCTAGGTTATTCATGGTAATTACCAAATCACTAGGATATTTTACTATAGTTATAATTTTCCCCAAGTATCCCACTAAATTTTTATCATCATAAATTCCAAAGGTTAACTAAAAATTTCTCTAATACCAAATATATATACCCATACATTTCATACAAATATTTTTACAAATTTTATATGAATATTAATTATATAACATAACTATCTATTCCATAATTGTATAGGTCCACTTTCTTTAGAAACATTGACACATAAAAAATTGGTTTATAAAATTTATATATCGTCTCCTATTAAGTTTTTCGCGTCTAGAACCCTTCAAAGACAAATCATACTTAGTAAATTTATTCATATCATAGTAAAGATGAAACATAAGGGTTATCTCATATGATTATTAAAGGTTAAAAAAAGAGATATCAATAATCCCTTAGACATTAAATGGGTATAAGGGTATGATAACATGATATTAACATTTGAAAACCATACACTACATATAAAATATTTTAATCATGAGTCATGGGAAAAATATTGGCAGTTCATAAGACATAAACCTTGAAGGAATCAAATAACAAAATCCAAGAGAGTATAACATTGGAATAAGATATGAGTTTGGGGAATACACATAAAATTATCACATTTTGAACATGTATGAATATAAACTAGTTAACTCATTAAGTTAATGACATGAAACCAGGTTCTCATATAAACATATAGACATAGAACCATGTAAACACGTAATTTTTTGGACAAGAGAGACATGTAAATGCATAAAATTATGGACATGAAATCCAGTTACATAAATAATCTTATGGACATGAAATCCAGGTGTACACATAAACTTATGGACATGAAAAGTAGGTCTATACATAAAATTGAGAACATGAAACCAAGTTCATGTATATTATATTTACCTCATGAGTTATCCATATTTACCTAGTTAGTTGTAGGGAGATATAGTTCTAATACTTAACATAATGACAATAATATATATGTGTTCCACAATATCATAAAATAGTCATCATATCATAACCCATGAAAAGAAAAGGGCTTCATAAACATTTCATCATAACATAACCAGTTGAAAAAATAGGAGTCTCATAAACTTAATTTCATTTAAAAATAAACCATCTAGATAAATTATAAGGATAGTATCCTAGTATTATATCCATATTAAATCATAATTTATATCAAGTTTTACTAACTTTTTTTAATGGAAATACAATTATAAGTTTATTAAAACATTCTTGAAGAAGATATCATTTTAATTTTGAAATCCCTACATTAAAATATAAAAAATTCAAAAATATTATTAAAAAACATTTAAAATGAACATGGAAATAAGAAAAGGAATATACAAATAATTTTGTTGTTATGAGGTTATAAAATTACTTTCATTTCATAAAATTTAAAAAAAAATTCCTTTTATACATTTGTAAAATGTCAAAAAGTACCTCGTTTAGAAAATGATACCATAATTTATTTTCAGGGTTTTTTTTAGTTTGAAGTTTTAAAAAGATTAAATAATTATAGGATAATGTTAAAACCATGTTTAGAGAAAAAAAAATCAACATGGATATGTATTAAATAGGTTTTTCAAATGAAAATAGAAATATGATCAAATTTCCTCAAAAACACATTTTCAGTATTATGAGTACATATGGTGATGAAAATTAATGGAATGACTATATTATCAAAAAATAACCATATGGGAATAAAAATCATGAATTTATTTATATATATATCATATAATATCATCATCATAAAAATAATAATAAACAATCCTAATAAATAGTGAGATTGTAACAAAAATCTGATACCGCTTCGATAACTTTTGAATCTTAAGCCCAACGAAAGAATGAAACCTATATGGATATGTAACTATAAATAAATTTTATAATATGAATAATAAAATACATTTATGGGTAGTATATAAAACACAAAAAAGAAACAATTGGTGCATATGACACATGTCCCATGGAAATAAAAGTAAGTTGGAAATCTCTTACCTCATGTCTGAAATCCTTCATATGCATTGAAAACTCATGTATATTAAATATAGATTTATTATAAATATATTACATAAAAATAATAATATATATAATTATATATATAATTTATTTAAACATTTTATCTCTATTTTATTTATAATCCTTTATTAAAATCACTGTTTTAGGTGATATCTACTTTGTTTTTCATGTATGTTTTGGTTCGGTAGTTTTTGTCATTGTACTTTGATCATGGGTATATCATCCCCATAATGTTTATAATGGTATAGATATAATATATATTAATTATATACATTTTTATATTCATCCATAAATATATATATATATATATAGAAAAATTAATTACACAGTTTATGGAGACGGTAGGTCATACGTAAGCATGAACATTGTTTTCATATTTTGAAGGATCTAATGAGAGATCATTAAATATTAATTCACCTTCACAGAATAATTATTATATCATATAAATAATATATATATTCATCATATCTATACTTACTATAATTACTATAAGATGGTAATGTAAAAAATAACATTGCTTCATGCAAGTGGTAGTCTACATGTATGCAGGAGAGCCGTTATCTTATCCCAATAGATTGGAAAGTAAGAAGTTAGATATGATATTATCATTATAAAAGTATAAATATATCACAATTATCATATATGAAATTTATACATATTATAATAAAAATCCATGAAATATGGTGATTTCAAATGAATTGTATCTCTATGTAGAGACAGTAATCCATATGTATGACCAAGCGATACATTTACTTCCCTTTAGATACAAAGAGGTTGAATAAATGTGGTTTAATAATCATAATAAAAAATTATATTTATAAAATTTAATTATTATTTTATGAATAAAATAAAATACACATTGGATAATAATAATTAAAAATAAATTGATCAGTTGAGGAAATTACATCATTTTTAAAACAACTCTATTTGATCTCCTCTTAAGGGATCTAGGGTTGGTCTTTTTTGAAAACCAGAACCTCTAGAATGTGGATATGGGAGTATAAAAGTGAAATTGGAAGTATTTTGTTTGTATATAATGCTAAATGTGGCATGAACAAGAGAAATGATGGGTTCCCTTTTATATTTAAGGGGAGGGTAACTAATGGAATTTCACAAATTATCAAAATATATAAGATTATTTCTAAAGAAAAATGGTTCAAGATGGACTATAAATGGTAATGTTATGATATTTTTAACCACATATTATCTATCTTTCCTATTTTAATATTTATATGATTTTTATGTAATTTAATAAAATATTATTTTTATAAATTATCATTATTTTCAATTTAGACACAATTCATTTAATTTGACTTCAAAGACATAAATAGAATATTTTAATTAGAATATAATATTTTAACATAATGAAAATATCTTATATTTATCTAAAAAGTTTTTTAGAAACATTAAATCACTCAACATATATTACATCTTATATTTTTTAAATCATTTATTTTATTTTTTTAATTGATAAATACTTCATCACTGTTTCGTAAAAATTTAAGGTCATTATATAATTTCTAAAAATCATAAATAAATTTATATCATGAAAATAATTTTATTAATCTCAACATAGGCAATTATATTCATTCATATAATTTTTTACACTATATGGACTTAAAAGTGACATTTAAAACTATGAGAGCGACATTTTGTAACTTAATTTGCTTTAAATATTATATAGGACATTTTCTAAGACTAGTGACCATTAAAGAAATTAATTTAGTACCAAAGGTGATATGGTTATATTTAAATTTTTTCAATTATAATTATGATGAAAAATTATGTCCTTATCACTTATTTTTAACCAAGATTTACAACATTTACCCTTTACTAAGGTGATAAGTTATACCAGGGTTACTATTTATATTAACCGAAAATAAAAAGAAAATATTTACCAAATATGAACCTTTTTATTCCTAATTTTAAATACATATATTTTATTTCAATAACTAAATTTTAAAGAAATAAATTTTAAAAATAAGTTAACAAAATGCGATGAAAGTCATTTTTTAGAAACATAATGTCTTTATGCCCAAAACAAGATTTATTATTATCTCATGACTAGAAAAATATTATGTAAATGTTAAAAAAATTATTGATTCTATAATATATATATATATATATTTTAAATAATTCAAAAATAGTTATAAATTTAATTTATTAAGATAAAAACACATTTCACCCATAAAAATAGTTTTTTCAGGAAAATTCCTTTTTACGTATAAAAATATTTTTAAACTAAATTGAAATATAAACATTATTATTATGAATATAATATTATTATTTGAAATATAATATAAATAATTTTACTTTTATACTATCTTAAATCAAAATTTAACTTTTTTACTTTCCTGAAATAGAAATCTAGTTTTCAATATAAATCAGTATTTTCACTATTCACTGAAAAATACATATTTTCAGAAAATTTTCAAAAATTAAACTTAGGATAATTTTAATATTATGATTTAAAAAAAGATTATAAATTTATAAAATATAGTTTCTAAAATTAAAATTAATTATTCATAATAATTTCTCCCAAAAATCAATAAAAATATTTTTAAAAGAAAAATTATTTTTGAAGAATTAAATTACTTTACAAAAAATTGAGTGATTATTTACTAATAATGTATAAATAGAATTGTATTGAGTATAAAATTTATATATATTTAATAAATTTGTGATCTTATTCATTCCTATGAATTTAACAGATAAGTTATAATAGCCACTTTAAATAATAATATTTTAATAGTGTATCATTGTATGTTTAAACTCAGTATTGTGTATAACACAAGTTATCAAAGAAATAAAATTTAGTTGAAATAAAATATTTTCTAAAATCTTAGGGTGTTACCTAAATCTAATTCATTAAATTATTTATTATTTTAACATATATTTTTGGGTAGTATATACAAAATATAAATATTTAATTGGTTCATAACATTAAAACATGCCATAATCAAGAGAAGTTGAGATGAAGAACCCTTACCTTGTTCCAGATTCATTATGTGTGCATGATAAACTTCTAGAGTAATAAAATTATGTTTATCGAATTCCTTATTTGGAACCTTATTATTATATTTTTAATTTAATATATAAAATTTATTATTGTATTCTATTTCTTATTATATTGTCTTTTTGTATGATTGGGTGAAAATTGAATTGTTATCATCTTATTTTGGTAATTTTTACAATCCATGATGGTATTTTAAAAAAATTAATTAAATAATTTAACCATTCTAGAACTAGAAAAATATTAAATTTCTTATTAACATATAATAACAATACTATTTACGTTCACTTAGTTATCTGTGATAAGTTTTATATAATTTATTCGTGAAGGTGGTTAAACCAACCAAAACATGAAGACACGATATCTCAATGGGTGAGTATGGTTTAAGAAGTATATAATAACCTTATAATATTAGAATAATGATATTATTTGTATTTTTTATGTTTTTCTTTTAAATTTGAAGTGGGTTTTATAAAAAAAATCAAGATGAAAAATGAAAAACGTTACATCATGAAGAAAGTGGTCTACATAATGTAAGGTTAATATTGTTTTTTTATATATGGATGGAAAGGACTAAATAATTTTTTAAAATAAAAATATGGTAATTTTATCATAGTAATGATACTTATTTCATTATATTAATAATTATAGAGATGATTTAGGAAGGTGTTGAGTAAAATAAAGACAAAGAGAAATTAATACTCATGATCAAAAATTTAGTCTTATCTAGGAAAAATCCTTGAAGATGAAGGAAATAAAAAATTAATGATGACCAAATTATTTTAGAGGTGAGAGAAGCATCTAGAAGGATAATAGTATCCTAGTTTTGAGTAGAAATTCAGAATGAAGGTGAGTCTTGATGTAGTGAGAATGATTCTCTTTTATAAGGGAAGGTAAGGGAAGTTTTGGAAGTAACCATTACATTTTTAATAATGTAAAGATAATATTCTAGAGTCTATATACAAAAAAATGAAAAAAATAGGATAAGGAAGTGAGTTTGTGTTGAAACTCATCTTATCCTCTAATTTGAAAACATTTTTAACTTATTTTAGTCATTTAGCCTTTGTAAATATCTTCTTACCTAGGTAACTAAATTATAACCTTAGTAATTAGTATTACTGACCAAAATTATAATTGAACATATTACCTAGTAACAAACCAACCAGAGTCAACCAAACCATAAACTCAAGTTGGACGTTACATGGTGAATTGAATCAAAGATAATGGAAACAAGTCTTAAATATAACCAAAACAAGACATACAACTATATTAAAAAAGTGTAAGAAAGGTATACATCCAAGACCTATAAAATCCAAGCCAAATTGGATAAACCACAAATTATAATAAGATAAGACCAAAAGTTTCCATGTGACCAAATTTCACTTCCAAACCAACACGAACTAAAGGAAGCAACAACAAAAAAATCCATCTTGCCACATTATTCTCTTACCTTTAATTGGATCATACAATACAACATCTACAACCACCCTGAGGAAAGTGTAGGGTGTGATAGAAAATCCTATTAGTACACCACTAAAAGGATATAAAATTTATGTTATCAATAATTCAATAGTTCTAAATTAAAAATATTGTTTTACAATGTATTCCCATAAATCCAAACTTTTTATAAATCATTTTCCTTCAGTTTTCATAAAATCCATTCTTATTTACAAAGATAAAAATATGACAAGTGCCATAACCGAGATTCCAATCCATACATCATGAATTAATTATGTAAACACATATCCATGAAATAACCTACCAAGCGAATCGATTTAATACAAACTCATATAAAAACATATGAGCAACAATCCATGATAAAAAACCCATCATGTGATACAAATAAATAAATGAAAAAACACCTTGTATTGGTACCAAGCCAATGGGAATACATACTGGACATAAAATATCCTAAACACAAATAACATTGGTAACAACCAATATCAAGTCCTTCCACATTCCATTGATATCCTAAAGGTTACCTCCAAGTGTTTCCACTCACAATAAGGTTACCCAAGTCTATTTCATAACACACCCAAGGTTACTAATGATCCAAATATAAAAATACATTTCAAAATAATGATCACAATTAATATAAAAAAATAGAATCCATGCCAATCCACTTTTTTATTAGAAAAATAATTTCCTAATCAAAAATAATATTTTTTAAAGAAATCCTCTATAAGAATAATTATTTTCCCATAAAATCCATTTAAACCAAAAATCACTTCAAATCAATGAAAAAACCAAATGAATTTATCCAAAAATATAGGAAATTCATTGAATTAAACTATTATATAGAATAAACTACCTAAAAAGTTTATAATCCTAGCCACCTTTGACAATGGTGATTGGAAACCAAGAGATTGACCTTTGAAAGGAAAGGTAATAAAAGATTCTATAAAGGATCAACAAAAAACATTAATCGATCATAAATTTGATATATAAATTCAAACAATGTAGTAGATACAACCAAAGGAACAGAGAACTATAAATAATTCTTACCTAGAAAGGTACACCACAACAACCCTAATGACCAATCACCTAACGAATGATATAGAATGAGCGAAGACCTCCAAAATCACATAGGGTTAGCTTTGGGTCGATATAGGGATGATTCAAAGTTAAATGAATTTAAAAACACTCATATGACACTATAAAAACTAAAAGTTATTATATTTACATGGTGTCCAAACCCATTCATGTCATGTATTCCATGAAGGTTGAAAACACCAAAAAACACATCAAATTTTTATAAAAACGTGGTTTTTTTACTTAAAATGATGTGAAATCCAAATAAGTGGTGTATAAAACATTCACACCTATTAACTATTTCAAAAAATATTCCTAGAAACCACTACATGGTGTGAAATACCATCAAATGGTTTTTAATCTCCTAGTAGAGAACAAACAGTCTAATTTTCAATAAAGAACACCAAAGTACCTGGGATGTTCTTTGACTTGTAGAGTGCCCTTAAAATACATTAATATATTTATAACAAGAGTAAATTTATTCATGCAATCATATAGACAAAAACATTAGTCCATTTAACCTCAAAAAGGCTCCATATCTCTAAGAATCATGCAAATGCATCAAATAAAGGATGATAAACAAATAATAAACAAAGGAGTGGATGAAAATCGTAATGGTGTGTTATAATATCTCAAAAATAAATACTTTCTTACCTAAGAAATTCCTAAAATTCCTATACATAGAAAAATTAAAGGTCACTTATTCCTCATTAATAATTCCATCTCTCTTATATCATGGATATCTTGTCTACACTACCATAGTACCTAAACCAGAGGAATTATTTTACCATACAGTACCTTCTCTTAGAAATTCATAATATAAACTGGCTACTCAACCATCATGGATTCAATCTCTATATCAACATTTTCCCATACAATCACATGGGAAGGATTGAGTATATACCTCCTAACTTGGGAAACATGAAACATGTTGTGGATAGAGGTTATACATTATAATAATTCCACCGCCTTCCCTAGTTTTCTAATGATCTCAAAAGGGTCCATAAACCTTAGTTCCAACATACTCTGCTTATCCATCCGATTATGTACCAAGTGATGTGAAACTTTAATAAATACCTGATCAATAACATCAAACTCTATAAACTAATGAAAATGGTCTACATAAGATTTCTAAGGACATATTATTATGATCAATCTCATTTGGATCAACGTCACCCTCTATATTGTCTCCTAAGAAAGACTTGGCCAAACTAAGGACTCCTCTCCCAACTCTTCCCTACAAAATGGAGTTCTACATGGATTCCCATAAAAATCCTTAAATAGTTACATATTTATTAAATACTAATGACTATTATTATAGGAATATTCTACCAAGGGAAAATTATTTTCCCAAGATCCACCAAATGAAATCACATAAACCCAAAGCATATCCTCATGAACCTGGATATCCCTTTCTATCTATCCATCCATCTGTATGTGATATGCTATACTCAATTTCAACTAGGATACCATCACTTCCTCTAAAACAAACCAAAACATAGCCATAAAGCATGGGTCTGTGTCAAAAACAATCAGTGAGGGAAGACCATAAAGTCTCATAATCCATCGAACATACAAGTCCCCAAGCTATTCCACCTTCATTGACTCCTTGATAGGAAGGAAATTTGATGATTTCATGAGTTAATCAATGATAACACAAATCACATCCCTCCCAAAAAGAGTTTTTGGTAAACCCACAATGAACTCCATAAAAATATCATCCCACATCTATACTGGAATGGGTATGGGATGTAACAAACCAATAGGTCTCTCCTGTTTTTCCTTGATTCTATGACTAGTAAGACACCTCGATACTAAATCTACAATTGACATCCTCATCCCCAAACACTAGTACCGACATCTCATGTCACGATACATATTGGTATCCCTTCAGTGTAAATACCAAAAACACCATTTTCCACTATCCATCAACTCCTACCTTAGATAAATCAAAAGAACCAAGCTACTATGCAAGCACAAAGTACCATTATGAGACTGATACCACTCACTTGAGGTCTCCCCACCATAAAGACTTTTAATAAATAATTGAAACTCTATGTTTATCACCTACTCGATCTAAAATTTCTCATTAAAATACAATTCATATTTCATAAAATCCAATAGCACTTTTCCACCAACTTCCATTACTAGAGTCATCATATCAAATAAAATCATTAGATACCAATCCTCAATTGATTATATCATGGAAGGTGTTGGTAGTTTTTTGATAAATTTATCAACAAAAATATTTCCTATGAGTGTATGTAATATAAAAATCAAATTTATTAATTTACTCCACACAACATATTTTTTGTAAGTTCAGATACCTCTGAGTGAAAATATATATTAGCCTCTTATGATCAGAATACACTATAAAATGCTCCCCAACAAGATAGTTTCATCAAATTTTTAGTGAATTCATAACTAAGGTAAACTCAAAATCATGAGTAGGATAGTTCTTATCATGAGTGAATAATTGGTGCAATACATAGGCCACCACATATTTCCCATGCATTATAACATATCCAAAACCTATATTAAGAGCATCACAGTAGACATCATAACGCAAACTAAATTCTGGAATAATCGAAACTGGCGTTGAAGTAAAACTCACATCCATATCCTTAAAATATATCTAACATTATTCATTACATTTAAAATTTACACCATTATGGCTTAAATATTTCATTGAGGATGTTGTACTATAAAAATATCGAACAAACCATCCATAGTAACTAGCCAAATTCAGGAAGCTTCATATCTTAAACACATCTCTAGGAAACTCTTTTTAGGATCTAATGAGATCCCATCTCATATATCACATGCCCTAGAAAATATCACTTCTTGGTTCCAAAACTCACATTTGGAATGCTTACCATACATAAGATCTTCCCTAAAAGTTATAAAAATAATATTTGAATAGTCTTTGTGGTCCTCCTATGACATAGAGTAAACTGATATTTTATTGATGAGCACAATAATAAAATATTCCATGAAATGATGAAAGATCTAGTTTATCAAATCCATAAACACTGAAGAAGCATTAGTTGGACCAAATAAAATAACCAGAAACTCAAAATTCTCATACCAACTCCTAAACATTTTATTAGCTTTATCCTCACCTCAAACTCTCAACTAGTGGTATGTTAACCAAGGTTCAATATTTAAAAACCAACATTCCCCTATAAATAGATCAAAAAGGTCTTCTATCCTTATAAAAATATATTTATTTAAAAGTTTCCCAATTTAACATTTGATGGTCAATATAAATTTGCAGACCCCCATCTTCCTTCTCAACAAAGAGGACATGAAAAGCCCATGGTGACATGCTAGGAAGAATAATCCCATTAGCCTCCAGGTGATCAATCTGAACTTCAAGTTTCACTAACTTAGTTGGTTATATTCCATGATATGGGATACAAATGGGCATAATACAAGGGAGAAATTATATAATGAATTCAACCTCTCTATAGGATTTTAAAAGATAAAAATCATCCAGAAAGACCCCATGGTACGCACACACTGCTATAGGAAGTCAACCACCCAAAAAAGTGCCAAATACATCAAGAAATATCTATGAAAACTAGCATGAGATTACCCTATAATAAATAACAACAATCCCTACCCTTCCTAATCTAGAGTCCTACTCAACCTGAAAAACATGAGTGGACCCATTAGAAGATAATAACTAAAATCAACGGTGATAAAAGTATATCTAGACATCAAAAATAATCGTATAATACATAATAATAATAAATTTAAATATGTCATGATTAAAAACTAATAAGTTCTACTCTACCTCAATGTATTCTATCATCACCCAACACATAGGGAACATAAAACCTTATTCAGACAACTTTACCAAAGAAATGAAAATATCCTACATGTATCAAATAAGTTTAAAACGCAAGACCAAGAATATAACTAAATTTGATGATAAGAATGAATGAGTATCACCTGTATCAAACAAATATAGAAACACTAAAGATGAAATAAACATTTTACCTCTAAATTTAGCTAGCCCAACTTCAGATTCCTATAGTGAACACTCCGCTATATAAAGAAGTCTGATCTCAACTCCTCCCTGAGATTTCTTAGCTACATGGACATCCCCATTAGCCTATGGAGAGGACGCACCACACTTGGAAGCATCTGTATGAACCTTCAAACCCTTGTTGAATGTGGATGTTTTTTTACTTCCCTATGATATCCTATTATAAAAACGTTTTAGATAGAAAGATCATATGGAAAGATGAAAAGTCATGTGAGCCTTCACATAGTTAGGATTGGTATGTTCTCATCTTCTATACCGATAGTATAAAACCTATTAATGATAGTATGAATCCCCTAAAACTAGTTTTGAATAATACTTACCACCCTTTTGCTTCCTCTTATAAGAATAAGATACTCTCCAGCTAACAAATGAACCACTTGAAGCTCCATCCAATCTT
The DNA here is from genome assembly GCA_963277665.1 of Viscum album. Lineage (NCBI taxonomy): Eukaryota > Viridiplantae > Streptophyta > Magnoliopsida > Santalales > Viscaceae > Viscum > Viscum album. Next base: position 268,434,957 of record OY728164.1, on the reverse strand, counting down.
TTCTTTCCAATTATGTTAGTCTCAGTGAAAGATTCTTTGTTAAATACCTCCAAAAAGGTAATAAGGCACATGATAATCAATATGGATTGAATATCAATCCTCATTTCCAAATAAAACCATTGATCCTTTAGATATTCACTAGTGACATGATCTGGTGGTAGATGCACCAACACAAAAAATGGGTAGAATACTCCAAAATGGTATGCTCGCCCTGATCTAAGGTTAGAAACTCTTGGGTCTTTGCTTCACATAACATATTAGGATAAAACATATAGTTGATGTTTTTCTTAAATGAATCCTAAGAAAAATAATAATTCAGCATATCTTTCACAATAGATCCCCCCCCCCCTATATCCTTCTTCATACCTCAAGAATACACATGGAAAAAACCAACCTTAGAGTATTTAGGAGTCCTCAAGAAGTTGAATATACTCTAAATCCATTCAATACACTCCTCAAATTCTTGGTGTCCCTTTTCATGATGGAAGATGAGATGATGTTTCTTAGTAAATTCAAATCCATGATCCACCATATGTTCTAGGTTCCTAACACCATCTTGAACTAAATTCTAAATGGTGAAGATTACTACTTTAATGAAAAAAGGTCCCACTATAGGATTTTTAAGTGAATCTCATCTCATTGATTCCTATATTATATTTGGAAGAGATCTTCTTGGAGTAATTTTTTAATAAACACAATACAGTATCAAATTAGATTAGGATCACATTATAAAATCTTAAGACCACTTTCAGAATTAAAAAAATGATTTAAAATCGTATTTAATTAAAGAAATTATGAATTTTACCAATGAAATACATTACTTATTAAGTAATAGGTCAATTTAAATATACTTCCAATATAGTTAATTCAAATGACCACAAAATCCAAGTCTTAAACCATGTAAAATCCCCTAACCACCCATGGTAAGTCATGTTCAGTCACGAAAGTGAGATGGTCAAGACTCTTTTCAGCACTTAATATTTTAATTCTAATGGTCATAAATCTTTTCTTCCTATGAAATAGAAACAAACTCATTCAATTATTACAAACTTCAATATAAACCTCTCATTGATAAAAAATTGTAACAGACCAACCCGATTCAACCAAACCATACACCTGAGTTGGACATTATATAGTGAAGTGGAGAAAAGATAATGAAAACCAGTCTTGAATATAACCCAAAAAAGACATAAAACCTGATTAAAAAGTGGAATAAATGGATACACCCAAGACCAATACAATCCAACCCAAACTGGGTAAACTATAAACTATAAAAAGACTAAACTAAAAGTCTCTATGTGACCAATTTTCACCTCCAAACCAAATCGAATCGAAGGAAGAAACAAAAAGATAAGATATAATACTAAATGATTCAATTACATTTACCTAGATCCAACAATAAAACATTTATAAATACCCTAAGAAAAAATTATTTCATGAGAAAAAATCTTATTAGGATACCACCAAAAAGTCTATATAATGTCCAACATCAAAAATACAACAGTTCTAGATTTCAAAATAAAAACATTTTTACAAATAATACCCTTAAATACAAACCATTTCCAATTAATTCTCCATTGTTTTTAATAAGAACCTTTAATATTTACATATCAATAAATATTTCAAGTATAAGTGATAAAATAGGGATTCCAATCTATACATCAAGAGGAAAGTAGCTAAACATATATCCATGAAATAACCTATCATGTGAAGCTATGTGATGCAACATCATATAAAATCCTATAAAAAATATCCATGATAAAAACCAATGATGTGATAAAAATAAATAAATGAAAAAGCACCTTATATTGGGCCCTAGACTATGGAAATACATACTTTACATAAGGGGACTAAACTTTCATAACTTTGGTATAAACCAATATCAAGTCCCACTATAGTTCATTGATGTATCAATGGTTACCTCATAGTGTTTCCACACACACGAAGGCTACCCATGTCAATTTTATGATGCAACCAAGCTTACCAGCCTACCAATTGTCAAAATTAATTTCAAAATAATGCTCACAATTTTTAAAAAAATGATAATAAAATCAACTTTGGTGTTTGAAAAAACTATTTCTGAATAAAAAAATATATTATTAATGAAATACTATTTAATAAAATTTAACATTTAATAAAATCCATTAAAACCACAAATCACTATAAATCAATGAAAACACCAAAGGAATTTATAAAAAATAATAAAAAATTCATCATAATAATCCATTGTATATATTTACCTACCACAAAATGTTATAAACCTATACGCCCTCGACAATGGTGACCAAAAACCAAGAGATCGGCCTTAGAAAGGAAAGTCAAGACAAGAATATACAAATCATTGATAGGAAAAATTAATCAATAATAAATATTAACAATAAACATAACAAATGAAATTTCCATGAAAAAGGAAACGAATAACTAGAATTAACACTTACCTAGAGAGGCACACCACAACAACACTGATGACTGATTTCCGAATGAATGATTCTGAAGGTGCAGAGTATAAAGACCTTGGCTTAACATACATAGATATTACATCATTTTAGATGAATATTCATCACATTACAAAAATACATGCCTGAGGACCATAATAGTTTAGTGTCTTTATAAGCATGGAACACGATCTTCTAATCTTGGTGAAATATATGCATATTTTCCCATAAAGATCTACCACTTTAGTACATATAATTAAAACATTTCTTGATAACTTGGGGAAAGGAAACATAAGAAAGGGTGATATAAGATGATCAATAAGGGTAAATAAATAAGATACATAAGCATAATAAGATCATAATGTTATGAGAATATAAGAATAAAAAAATGAAGATCATACCCTACATATCAAAAATCATATACAGAAGTCATGGAATAAAAATTGGTAGTTCATAAGACATAAATCATAAGGGAATCAAGATAATAATACATGAGAGCATAGTATTAGAGTGAGGCATATACTTTTGGAATACACATCAGTTTATAACATTGTAACCATGTGTAAATAGAAACAGGTTCACTCATTATGTTAAAGACGTGGAATTAGTCCCTCCCATAAAATTATAGAAATTAAACCCAGTCCATGCATAACATTGTGAACATGTAATCAGGTTCATGAATAAAAATAATTACCTAGTATTCAAAGATCATTTCCAAAAATTATTATAGAACTTCATGGGGGACTACACCCACTTTTCGAGACACACCACCATCCCCAATCATAGTCATTTCCTTATGATAGATCGGGTTTCCCATTCTTCCCATAGTAAATCAGTTTTCCCCATATTCCTAGAGTGGATTGGGTTTACCCATAATCTTATATTAGATTAGGTTTCTCCATCTTCCAATAGTGTATTAGGACACACATGTTTCCCATTTTGGATCAGTACACACCTATTTCCCATTATAGATCAGGTCCGTAGACTTGTTTCCCATAATTATCTCACAAGATATAAATATTTAACCAACGCATTGAAGGGAGATATAAGTCCCATCTGTCACATAATAAAATCATAAATATATGTTCTACAATATAATAAAACATTCATCATATCATGACCTATAAAAAGAGATGGGTTTCATAAACATCATATCATAACCCATGAAATGATATGGGTATCATAAACATTTCATCATATCATTACCCATGGAATATAGATAGGTATAATAATGATTTCTTCAAATAATAACCCATGAAAAGATGTGGGTTTCAAAATCATATAACCCATGGAAGAGAAAAAATTGTCATAAACATAATTATATCAAAATATAAACCATTCAAGGAAAAATATGAATGTTATTCTAAGATTATATCCCCAGTAATGAATAAAATATAACAATATATATCATCTTATATGGAGAAGGATTTTGAATGATCACAAGGAAATTTTATTAAGGAAAATAGCCTTTATTTGAAAATCCCTCTTATAAACTATTTCAAAAATCTTTTTCTTATAAATAAATCATTGAAATTTTATTTAAAACAATTCTTGAGGAAATATATATTTTACACTTTGAAACAATATCTTTAAAACATAAATCATATTGAAAACATTTTTGACATTAAAAATAGCTTAGAAAACTTTTAAAGGAATATTGAAAACATTTAGAATAACTTTTACAAAGAAAATAATTTTGAAAAACTATAAAGAAATATTGAAAACATTTTGAAAACATTTTTCCTTGAAAATACATTAAAAATTATAATGAATGCTTGAAAACATTTTGAATACCTTTTTCCTTGAAAATAGCTTTGAAAAAAAAGTAAAGGATTATTTGAAAATCATTTTAAACAATATAAAATATAAAAAATGTCTTTGAAATACTTTTACTTTTAAATGAGCTTAATATATAATTTAAAAAAATTGAAAATAGTTTTAGAAAACATGGTTTGTGAATAAAACAGATTTCCGAATTAAGTGAGAAATAAAGTCATACTTTCTTAAAAAAATCTTGATATTATTAAGAACCAAAGAGTTGAAAAATGGTACCATTACTTTAAGATATAATTAATAATAATTGGATAAGAAAATTCATGATTTTTCTTGAGATATGTATCATAATATTTCATCAGTGGATGTATAATCATAAATTATCTTGATAAACTATGAGATTATAGCAATAAACTATTAACACTTAAGTAACATTGAATCATAATCCCAATGAAACAATAAAATTTAATTATGCCTAAATTATCATTAAAATAATTTTATTTATATAATAACATGTCAAATGGAAGTATATACACCTCTTATAAGAATATATGTGTATATCACAACATGTGTCTCAAAGAATAAACATTATAAAAAAAATTACTTTCCCGATTTGGTAACATTTGAACCATAAACCCCATGAAAGAGATATCACCAAATGGATATGTAAATAACCAAAAATTTAAGGATAATAATAATATAATTCATTCATTGTTAGTATATAAATCACACAAAATAAATTATTGGTGAATATGGCATAATTCTCCCAAAAATAAAAGTAAGACTAAAATCCTCTTACTACTTGAGTAAATTTTAAATCATGGTCTGCAATGAAATAATAAAATAAATTGAAACTTTTAATATCATTAAATAAATTAAAATAATGATATAAAATTTAATAGTGTTTTTTATACACAACACAACAAGAATGAGTGGTGAATATAGTATATATCTCACATAAATAAAATTGAGACGAGAAAACCCTGACCATATGTCTTGAATTTCTTCATAAATGTTCAAACCTATAGTATAATAAGTATAATATTATTATACATCTACAACATAAAAATATTATTATATATCATACCTTATATTATTTTATTATGACTTTATATTATCCATTTATTAATAATCTCATGTTAATGTTACATTTTAGGTAATTTACACTTTGTTTTTCGTATATGTTATGACTTGTTATTCTTGATCCTCTTACATAGATCATGACTTACTTATTTAAATAATTGAAAACATGGTATAAATATCATATATATTCATTATATAAATATTTATATTAATATATAAAATATATCAATATGAAATAGAATACACTATTTATGGAGACGGTAGGTCGTATGTACACATGAACACAGTTTTTGTTTTCTTATCATATTAAAAGAAAAAAGTAAATGAAATATATATATATAATATAATTATAATATAATTATTATTTCATATATATAATATATTTTCACTAAAATCATCCTTTAGACATTTTATGTAATGTATGAATGAATCACATCGCTTTGAAATGGTGGTAGTCCACACGTACACAAACGATGTTATCGTGTTTACAAAAAAATGAAAGAAAGAATTTGTGTGTTATATTATAATTTTATAATCATAAATAAATCATAAATATCATATATATCATATAAAATAGTATTTCTATCATTATTCCCAACCATGAGAGGTTGTAAAGGAAAAATGAATGACATTGTTTTGTGAGGTCATATTTCACTGTACACACGAATGGTAAGTTTGTTATCCATTTGATATAAGTGTGGGTGTGTGTAGTTTAAACCCTTATAATTAAAAAAACTTATTATATTTATAATAATTATTTTATTATATAATCATGTAATATGAAGAGATTAATAGGTGGTGAATGAAATAAAATAAAAGTGTTTGTTGAAGGATGTTACCACTTCTTTGGGTAACTCCTTTTGGTTTACACTAAAGGGATTACTTGGTTGTATTTATTCCAAATGTTATTCTTATAGTATAGAAGAAGGGATTTTGGGGGTTTATTTTTATGGGTTTAGAGTATAGAAAAGGGCTTGAGAGGTGTGATGATAGGAGGAGGATAGGAGGCCTTTTATTACCAGGGAAAAGGACATATTGGGTATTCATGAAAATATTTGAGTGATCCCCATATTTTACTTGTCCTATAAGGGTTAAAAATAAACTATTATATATCCATAGAGGTATAATTGTATAAATAATTTTGGAAAATAATTTTTAGACAATTTTAGTGTCATTGTTACACCTTTTAGTATATGTTTAGTCATTAATTAAGCTTATTTTTACCTTAATCATTGTAATTAATTTTAATTGCATTCACTAATATTTTTAGTTAAAAACTATATTGAACATAGTATAAATTTTAAATTGTTATTACTAAAAATATAGAAATAAAATTTCCAAATTTTAATCATATATGTGGAAAAAATTCATTTAAAATTAATCCCACATGTGGGATGTGACAACAGGTTTTTAAAGTTTAAAAATGTTCAAAAGTTTTCAATATTTTTATATCTAAATACAATGTGAAATTTTTTAAAATTATCAAAATTGGATTAATTTATTTATAATTTTTCTAAATATAATTTACAACCAATTTAATATATAACTTAACTATATAAATAAATTATATGAAAAAATAGTTTTCAATTAAAATTCAGTACTTTTTCTCTATTCGTCAAAAAATAAAACTTCTCTGAAAAATACAAAACATTTATCCCAAAGTAAATTTTTATATCCCTATTTAAAAATATAACGTTTTTTTCAAATGAAAATTAAAAAATTTTCAAAAAAAAAATTAAATGGGTTCACTATTGAAAGGTGATACAATTTCCTTTTATAAAAATACATCTTTTTATTCATAAAATTTTATTTTTTTCTTTATTCCTATCTAACCTATCAGATTTACATCAAAAAAATTATTGAATATAAAATATATTAATTTTATTAAAAAATCATCAATAGTGGATTATTTACTTTATTGAGATAAAATGGTGTTTGTACAAAGAAAAATAGTTTTCATAGAAAAGTAATTTATTTATTCTCAAATAGTTATTACATTTATTTATAGATAATTGATAACTAAAGGATTCATTTTATACACATGTTTAAATCATATTTTCAAAATTTACTTAATATTATTCATAACTTCTATTATATTGTCTAAGTGAAAACTATAATAATATTTTAATAATAATATTAATGGTATGTTTTAATTTAGTAAAACTATGTCTTGCATGTAAAATAGGCTATCGAAGGAACACAACATTGTGTACAACACAATAAAAACATAGTTTTGTGTGCAACACACTCTAACATAAGTGTTTCATGTAGTGAAAACTCTAATTGGTGTTGCGTACAAAGCATGAATAACTTGGTTTTTTCATATAACACAAGATATATTCAGTGGTGCATGAAATGAAGAATATTGAAAAGATTAAATTAATTCAAAAGGTATATTTCAAAAAAATTATGGGTGTTACATTCTACCCCCATCAAAATGAATTTCTATATCAAAATTAATTTATGTGATCAATTTTTTAATACTTGGAAGTTTCTTTGATAGAAAACCATATCAAAAAAATGAACACTAAAGAATCTTTTAAAAAGGGAAAGTAGAAAATATAATGGTTACCCAAAGTAAAACATTACTAGGTTTCCACATAGGAGAACATAGGTGAGAACTGAATACATGCACATGGAATAAAATCCTAAATAATCATTCAAATTGATAAAGATCACTAATCATAAGAAAGTTGTTGATCCAAACAAAGTTAATAATCAAATAAACATAAACTACAGAATCTTAAAATATGTCATTTATATCATCAAAAATAATGATAATAGGAAAATTTTTTATTTAAATACTTTTTTCCTAAAGTTGAATAATTTTTTCACTAGAATATATAGTTACTTGATTTTATTCCATTTCATATGAAAAATATCACCCTTTGGTTATGACTTGATCAATTCCCACTTTATATCTTACCCCTGGGAATGAAGGTGATTTTTTATTCCTAAATCATCAACATATAATAAGATCTATAAGTAGAATTATAATTCATTCTATCTTTATTTAGTTAAAATCATTATAAAATAATTATCACAGGTTATCCAATATTCATAAATCCTCATATGGCGAGATAATACATTAATCTCTAAAACCTAATCTAAAGTTTATCTTAATCCATTTCATAAATGGTTAACCTTGTAACCCTTAAAAAAATATGAAAATAAAAAAATATAAAAATAAGTTCTATAACACACCAAGATTTCATAGTATGTTGTCTCATTCAAGTAATTCAATAGCTTGCGCTACACGCAACACCGAGTCCGAGCGCACCACAACTTACCAAACTAGTCGTTCAAAAAGTGGTTATGAATATTATTAACTTCATTTTGAATCTTGTATACTATATATAATTTTAACATCCATATTATGTGTTTCTTAGAAATAATATAAGAACAAATTCATTTTTTCAGATAAAAGAAGTATTTTTCAAAAAATGCAATTTTACCGCCTTTAAATGGTGAACCCTTTTTAAAACCAAAATTTGAAACTTTTATATAATAAATTTAATGAAATTAAATTCTTCTTTAGAAGTGGGACATAAAAATTTATTTTGGATAAATTTCTGGTACTTTTCTGATAACTTTTATATCTTAAAGAATAGTGAAAAATGCTATGTTTTAATTGAAAACAACTTTTTTAATCGAAATAATTAATAGTGTTAAATTATTAATTTGAAAGTTTATTAAGTATAATTAGATTATGTTTTTATCATTTAATACAATGTAGTTCATTATAAGTAATTTCACATTTAAATTTGACATAAACACATGTTAATCTTTTGATAGTTTTTACTTTTTAAAAACCTAATTTTTTATTTTGACAATGGGAATTAATTTTAAATTAATAAATTAAACTTATATATTTTGAATTTGGTAAAATATAATTCATTTTTAAATTCAGGATATCAAAATTATCTATGGGTAGATTTTTGGTATTTTTATGAAAACTTTCAATTTTTGATGAATAGTGAAAATATTACGTTATTATTTAAAACCGACTTTTTATTTAAATAATTATTTATTTTATTTAAATTTATTTTAAGTCAAAATATATATATAATACCCATATAAGTTCAATTTAATTCATTGGAGTCATTTTATAATAAAATTAGATGTATAAAATTTTATTGAACTTTTTATCCTCTTTTACCCACCTTTTAGGAGCATTTGTAAATTTGCATAAAAGTTAATTTTACTTCTTATGTGAGTTGAATTTAAAAAATATGAGAGACATGGTTGATATTATTAAGTAAAATTTGGTTCAATATGATGAAAATAATTTTTGTTGAATAGTACCTTTTGACTTTTATTTACCACGTTTAAAAGTAAATAGGGTAATTAAAGACAAAAATGATATTATAATTACCCTAACACATGTTATAATTCTATTTGATAAGTTTATTTCAAAAAAAAACAATCTTAGGAATAAAATATGATCATTTAGGTCCACTTGGATTATATTAGGACATTTATTATTATTTTATTTAAAAAAAGAGTTAAAAGTGTTAAATTTAATGTTTAATAACTAAAACATTTTTAATATAGGGTTACACACAATATAAATTAGACTATAAATATTAATTATAAATATATAAATATTTCATAAATAATGGTATTTATTTATAATTTTTATAAATTAAATAATTTAATTTATTTATGACACAATGATGATGCAATAATTACCTTATTAATGAAGGAATCAAATAAATGGTATTATAAATATTAAAATATATATAATTTCAAAGTTTTTATGACATCCAAGAATTTTCTATGTGAATATGACATGTTAGTGTTGATTAAATGTATATTTTTATAAGTAATCAAGTTTTGATGACTTTCAAAAAAACTAAATACCAAATAATGTCAAAATTGACATAAATTAATTTTTAAAACAAATACTATATTATTGGTTGATATAATATTCCTAAAAATATAAGGTTTAGAAAAAGGGATTAAATAATATTATATATTTCATTAATGAACCACTTTAGGTTCTATTTGAAGTTTAGAATATGTTTATTAACCATATAGTGTAAGAATACAAGAAGACATGGTAAAAGTTAAACTATTTAACTAAGAGTTAAATCTAAAAGATAAAGTTAAAATGTCAAAATAAACTTGTCTAAAACCTATTGGTTGACATTATTTCAACCCATAACCACCTAAGTATAGAAATAAATTCATTTAAAGCCATTATAAACCTAATATGATTGTATAATAAATTAATATTTTAATCTTTTCCTAAAGTGACCCTCACCCCTCTTATAAAAGGTCACTTCCCCTTCTCTCAAAATCACACCTCCAAAGCCATTTGGCTCGGCCAACCCCTGCCCAAATATCCTCCCAACTTCCCTCACATAAACCTATAGTCATTACTTTGATCATAAATACAACCTAAGGATCCCTTTTGATCAACTCAAAAGGAAACACCCAAAGAAGATGTAATAATTTCACCGCCCTCTTTCAAGTTCTTTTTTTCTTCCACTTCCTCTTTTTTTTTTGTTTCCATACCAAAATAATAACTCCAGTACCTAATACATAATTTTATGTTATTATAAATATTTTACAACCATATTCGTTATTCTATCCATCCTATAAATGACAAAGTCACCATACGTGCATACGTACGGCTTACCGTCTCCACGTCATGGTGTAGTTTATTATTCAAACACTTCATTATTTGGATGGGTATAATAATGAGTATAAGTGATGTAAATAATAAATATAACATTTTAATGATTCAGTATATATGATATAACATCCAATTACATATGTTTTCACCATCAATATAATGATATTATCGCTCGTGCGTACGTACGGATTACTGTCTCTAAAACGCGATTAGATTCATTCCCACATTCACCATTCAACGATGATTCTAAAAATATATATTATTAATAAGTATGTGATATATGAAATAATAATTCTACTAGATATATATATATATATATATATATATGTATGTATGTATGTATGTATGTACTTACATATATCTTATTCACTTACTTCTATTCAATACGATATGAAAACAGAAACAACGTTTATGCGTACGTACGGCCTACCGTCTCCATAAATGGTGCTTTACATTTCATTTATCTATCTATTATAAATATTTATATTCTAAATATATATGATATATAAATCAAGTTTTATATTCTGGAAGTATTTAAATCATGATCTAAATGATACGATCAAGAATAAAAAGTTAAAACACGTACGAGAAAGAAAGCAATTATTACCCAAAAAGTTAATTTAACATGGAAATCATTATTAAATGGGTAGTATAAAGTCATAAATGAATCATTTATGATATAATAAATATGAATATGGTTCTCTTATAATTTAATAACATACTATGTTCATTATATAGAAGGTTAAACGTGCCCTCAACCAAAGGAAAGTGCAAGGTAAGGGTTAATTTCACAATCTCTTTATTATCCGAGGTTGTTTTTACGTAAGTATCTACTGGGAAATATTTATTATCCATGTCCATGATTCATAAAATATTTTTCAAAGGAATTCTTTTTTAAGGGAATTTTTTACTAAAACATCATTTTAAATGTTTTAAATATTTATTCTTCTAAACCTTTCTCATCAATGTCCATGTTTTCAAAATGGTTTTAAGGATTTATTTATATGGACATGAATGTTTTAAAATGTTAATTACTTTCAAAAGTTTCAAAGTGGTATGGAAAAATTTGATTCAAAATTATCTTTTAAATGAATTCCTTTATAAATTATGTGACTTTTAAATGATTTCATGAAAAAGGGATATTTCTCAATGATTTTTACTGATTATTTTGAACTATGTCAACATTCTTTATGGGATATTATTCTTGTTCAAGGTTGATTTATTATGATACCAATATTCTATATTTTATTGAAGGATTTTTGATATGTTTGACTGTGGGTGTGTTATTTTTATACCATTCATGGTTTATAGATAAAGTATTGACATTTCATGTGCTAGTTTTAATATGAATGTTTATGTTATGTTTAAACCTTTTCATATGAGGAATAAATTGGACTTAGTAAGTGACGGGTGGAGCCCGCTATAGCTCCTTGATGCATTGGTAGGTCTCATGAGACAAACTAGTGTCTTGGCACAAGGCCTTGACAAAATTTTATTTGTAGTCTTGGCACAAGGCCTTGACCATGTGGTTATGAAGTCTGGTATTATGCATTCCATCATTATCAAATTGGCTATTGATATTACATGTGATTATTCGACAAGTAGAATATCCATGTGAATAAGTAAAGTACATTATTTGATTTATCTTTTCCATATTATGCTTAATTTTAAGTTTAAAAGTATTTTGTTTTAGTTTTATACATTGCCTTAAATGTTTATGCTTATTTATGAAAGTTTCCACTATATTGTTATCCTTATAGAGCATCTGAGCTCACCCCTTTCCATGTTTTATTTTTCCCAGGATGCGAACAAGTATATTATGACTGACCTTTAGGGATAATCTGAGGGATATTATTGTGGTCAATAGAGACAATGTTATTGTTTTTTTTCATTTTATAATGTAATGTAACATTTATGTATGTAATCTATTTTCCAAGACTGCTAAAACGATCGGTCCTTCAGGACTTGATTCCTGGTAATCATTTCAATGTATTAAAATAATGCACCGACTCTGGGTAATTGGGGTCAGGGCATTACATGTTCACTTAATTTATTAACATTAATCCCCCATATATCATAAAGTTTTTCTTGGTTGTCACATACCAAGCATGTGAATACATTTATCATGTTTTCTCTTAAAACATAGTAATAACCTAAATTATTGTAAATCCTTATTGAAAACATGCATGCTTTATTATTTTAAATATTACTAGATATATTTATTAAATTTTAAAAAAAATTATCCATGATAACATAATTCACTTTTTTAATAAATCCTTTATCAGTTTTGAGGTCATAAATACTATCCAATTTACTTTATCCATGTCATCATAAATTTATCCAAACTAAATATCATTTTCTCATCCTCATGAATACATTAATGGTTACCCCCCCTTAATCAAAATATCACCTTTATTTTAAATCAATTTTCTATGTATTCAGAACCATTCAACATATCCTTTTCAATCCTTAATGAAAAAATTATGATGAAAATAATTATATATTTCATGATTCATGTAAAATAATATTTGAATTCCAAAACATATACACTTCAATAATCTAACATTATTTTTAAACAATTACATAAGCTTCATCATCTTAATCCTTAATACTCCTTTCATAGAATATTAATATGAATAATGTCTTAAGTTTCATCAAACTCAATTTAATAATGCATCTTAATTTTAATGTAAAAAATAATATTGGAACATCCCATACCATTCACATGTCATCAGTGATACCTTTATACCTGAAAATTCTCTATTTATTTGATTTTCAAAATCTTCTTTAAGGATGAGCGGTAACCCAGACCGAGCCATACATGAGATAGCTGATTAAAAATTCAAAATTAAAAAACCCAAAATCCATCATCACACCTGCCTCTTTCAAGAATTTTCTTCCCAACGCTATCATTACAAATCACAATCCATCATTAGGCACCATCAGGTTAGATCTCGAGACATGAGCAGCCTCGAAATTACTACTGAAATGATTTCCAGTAGGAACACGTCGGTCCTTGTCCCACCACCAATTCAAATCACTATAACACCTTCAACCAATATAAACTACTTCATCTCATCACTGAAAGCACAATGTCACCGCTTCCATAGAAATGCCATAACCAAACTTCACATAACATCTGAATCACGAACCCGATAAACCATAACAGACCCCAATCACCATCATAACCCAAATACATCAACCGAACACCACCGTAGGAGACCATCCTTGTCTAAAGGCAAAAAATATTGACACGGAACCATTTCGAACAGTTTAAGGTCACCTCCATAACAAAACTATAACAAAGATCATAGTAGAGACATATAAAAAATCATCACTATACAAACCTCAAACATGTCACGCAAAAATCATCTTTGGCTGCCAAATCCCACCTCCCAAAACCTTTGGAAACGCTGCTCCATATTCAACCCGGAGATGGGTAGAGTGTCTTGGGGTCAAGGTAGGGAAAAGAGTAGTCGATGCCTCTTTGCTTGCCAGGAATGAAACCTGAATCCAAATCCAAGAAGTGGCTAACACGGGAGAGATTAAAAACCCTCATCCAGCAAACCCCATATCCCAAAACCATAGATTAGTCATCGCTCCAGATCTAACCTAGAGAGGCATGATGGAACCTGAGAGTGTCAAGCTAATTGTGTAGTAAGGCCCGTTGTCTTACACCAGTTCATGATTGGGTCTAGGTAAATACAGTATTTTCAGGGTTTTTACCCATATGTACGTATGTTCCAGAGTCACATCCACTTTTAGTATTCATACTGGGATATATTTATAGGAAACCATTCGGTCTATCCTTTACCGAAATTCTGAGACATTTTCCTAAACGCTAACTCATCCAAAGACTTATCCTTAAATACATCCCTAGACATTTACTTAGAAATATCCCTAGGGATATCACTACTATTTTCTCATACTAGTTTCCCAAGTTTGAATAAACCTTTCCTTTGATACCAATTATAGTGAACCAGGATTAACTTTCATAGATATTACATCATTTTAGATGAATATTCGTTACATTAAAAAAGTATATTCCTAGGGACCATAATAGTTGAGTGTCTTTGGAAACTTGTAACATAATATTCTAATCACGGTGAAAGATCATAAAATATTCCCAAAAAAATATTCTCCTTTATTACATCTACTAAAAACCTTTTTCATAACCTAGGGAAAGGAAACATAATAAATGGTGATCTCATATTCTCGGTAAGGATAAATAAAGGAGATACATAATCATAACATTAGAATAAGGTTATGCGAAAATTATAATAACATTTGAAGATCATACCATGCATATCAAAGATCATATACATGAGTCATGGAATAAATATTATTAGTCCATAAGACATGAATCATAAGGGAATCAAGAGTATAATCCATGAAAGCATAACATAGGAGTATGACATAGACTTGTGAAATATATATCATCTTATAACATTGTGACCATGTGTAAATAGAAACAAGTTCACTCATTAAGTTAAGGACATGGAATCAGGCCCTTGCATAAACTTATGGACAATTAAGCAGGTCCAACAAAACATTGTGAACATGTAATCAGGTTCACAGATAAAAATAATTCTCTAGAAGTCATGGGTCATTTACAAAACCTATTAGGGAACTTCATGGGGACTAAACCTACTAGGGAGACACACCACCATCCCCAGTTACAGTCCATTCCTTATAATGGATTAGGTTTTACCTTTATCCCATAGTGGATCGGGTTTCCCCAACTTCCCATAGTGGATCGGGTATCCCCATATTCCAATAGTGGATTAGGTTTCCCTATATTCACTTAGTGGATAAGGACACACATGTTTCCCATTTTGGATCAGGACACACCGATTTCCCATTGTGGATCAAGGACATCGAATTTTTTCCCATCAGTATCTCATGAGATATAAATTATTACCCAATGCATTAGAGGGAGATATTGGTCCCACCCATCATATAATAAAATCATACAAACATGTGAATCAAGATAATAAAACATTAATCATATCATGACCCATAAAAAGAGATGGGTTTCATAAACATCATATCATAACCCCTGAAATGGAATGGGTATCATAAACATTTCATCATACCATTACCTATGAAAAAGATATATTTCTCATAATAATTTCATCAAAGCATGACCCATGAAAAGAATTGGATTTCAAAAGCATATAACCCATGGAAGAAAAAATGGTGTCATAAACATCATTCCATAAAAACATAAACCAGTGAAGAAATAATGTGAATGGTATTCTTGGATCATATCCTCAGTAAATCATAAACTGTTAAAATGTATGTCGTCTTATATGGAGAAGGATTTTTAAGGATCATAAGGAATATTTCTTAAGTAAAATATCCTTCCCTTGAAAATATCTTTTTTAAAACCATTTCAAAAATAATTTTCTTATAAATAATTCATTGAATTTTTTTTAATAAATTTCATGAGGAAAATATATTTTCTGCTTAAATAAACACTCTTTAAAACATAAAGCATTTTAAAAACCTTTTTTTTTAAATAGATTAGAAAACAGATAAAGGAAGCTTGAAAACATTTATAATGCCTTTTAATTTAAAAATATTTTGAAAAATTATAAATAATTCTTGAAAAAAAAATTTAAAACCATTTTATTTGATAATAATTTGAAAACTTATAAAGAAATATTGAAAACATTTTTAAATCCTTTTTCCTTGAAAATAGCTTTGAAAACTTGTAAAGAAGATTTGAGAACCATTTTAAATGCATTAAAACATAAAAAATTACTTTAAAATTATTTTCCTTTAAAAAGAGATTAATATATTGACTAAAAATAATTTTGAAAACCTTTTTAGAAAACCTTTTTTTTTTGAAAAAAAATGATTTCTATCTGAAGAGAGAGATAAATTCATATATTCTAAAAAACATTTTCTTAATCATCATAACTATCAAAGAGTGGAAAAAATGCTACCATAACTTGAATAAATCATGAATATATAGAGGATAATAAAATTCATGATAGTTCTTGAGAGATGTATCATAATATTTCATCAATGGATGTATAATCATAAACCATCATGATAAATGTTGAGATTGTAGCAATAAACTATTACCACTTTAGTAACATTGAATTAGAACCCCCATGAAATAATAAAATTAAATGAAGATTAATATATAATAAAAATAATTATATTCATGATATAATAGGTCAAAGGAAATTATATATACCTCGTAAAATAATATAGGTGCATAACACGGCATGTGTCTCAAAGAAAGAAAATTGAGACAAAATTAAATTCCCGATTTGGTAACTTTTGAACCATAAACCTCATAAAAGTGAGAAGATTAAATTGAAATTTAAATAGAAAAAAATTTAAGGGTAATAATCATAGAATAAATTTAGGGTTATTATATATATCACACAAAATAATTGAGTGGTGAATATGGAATAAGTCTCGGAGAAATAAATGTGAGACTAGAAATCCCTTTACTACTTGGGTAACTTTCTAATCCTAGACCCCATGAAATAATAAAATCAATTAAAAAATTTAATATAATGAAATAAATTAAATTCATGATATAATATATCATAGGTTATTATATACACCACAAAAAAATAAGTGGTGACTATATCATATATCTCACAAAAAATAAAATTGAGATGAAAAAACCCTTACCTTATGTCGTGACTTTATTCATAAACATTCAAACCTCCTATATAATAAGTATAAGTTTATTATAAATCTAAAACATAATAATATTATTATATATCATACCATATATGTTTTTATTATGACTTTATACTACCCATTTATTTAAAATTTCATGTTAATGTTATGTTTTAGATAAAATCCTCTTTATTTTTCGTATATGTATTGACTTGTTATTCTTGATCCTCTAATATAAAACATGATTTACTTATTTTAATAATTTAAAACAATATATAAATATCATATATATTTATTATATAAATATTTATAATAATCTATAAAATATATCAATATGAAATGGAATGCATCGTTCATAGAGACGGTAGGTTGTATGTATGCATGAATGTTGTTTCATTTTTCTTATCGCATTGAATGAAAGAATCTAATTGATATATATTTATATATATAGTATCATTAAAGTAGAATTATTTTTTTATATATATCATATATGTTTACTAAACCCATCCATTGTACATTCTATGTAAAGTGTGAATGAATAACATTGTTTTGAGGAGGCAGTAGTCCACAAGGCCACAAACAAAGCTATCACATTTACAAAAAATGGAAAGCATGAAGGAATATGTTATATAATAATTAAATAAGAATTAATACATCATAAATATCATATATATCATATTATAATTTTATTTATATCAAAATGAAAAATCATGAGAGGTGGTAAAGGAAAAAAGGACAGCATCGTTTCATGAGATGGTAGTTCGCCATACACACGAACGGTAAGATCGTTACCCATTTGATGGAACTATATATAGGTGTAGGTAGAACCCTTTGAATAAAAATATATCAGTATATTTAGGATTATTATGTTCTTATATAATAATATAATAAGAATAATTGAATGGGTGGAGAATGAAATATATAAAAAATTTCTTGTTGAAGGATGTTACCTATTCTGTGGGTAACTCTTTTTGGTTTGCACCAAAGGGATTAATTGGTTGGATTTATAAAAAAAATATAGGCTTATAAGATTAAGGTATGGGTGTTTGGAGTTTATTTGGGAAGGTTCTGAAATATACAAAAGGTATTGAGAGTTATGTTAGGCTGAAATAATACAAAGTAACACAAGAGGGGGTGAATTGTGTCTTTTCAAGAAACTTCCACAATTCTGGATTTTGACACCCTCTATGATTTATACAGATATGCAGTGTTTTATTCTATATAAAATATAAACAGTGGATAAATATAAAGAAATAAAATATCTTTTTATAGTGGTTCGGGCACAAAGAACTCATAGTTTACTCCCCCAATCACTCTCTCTGTAAGCTTGGTGAATTTCACTAGCAATGTCCTCTTTCATAAGACCATAAATCTGCAACTGAGTGAAAAAATTTGAAACCTTTACAAATAAAGATAAAAACATATCCTTATGGTTCTTTTACAAGGAATTAGTTATCCACATCTTAGATCGAGAAGCTTATATTCCACCAGAACTGAGTACGAGCAGTTGATACTCTAACAAATCAAAAGAGTTCGATTTGAAGGTACGGGTTGATATTCACAGTTGCAGTAGAAGAAACTAATATTAGATGAATCTTATTCTTCAAAAAATAAATTCTTCAATATAGGGTAGTTTTTAATCAATTTAGGTCACAAATAATCTTAAATAAAAGCAGCAGCATATAGCAATAGTAATGTTACAGCAGTAAAAGATTGAACATGTATGTATCCAAAGTGTAGCCTCTTTTAGAATCAATCGTTCATTATAGAAGCACTGTAAAATATGTTTGCGAGAATTAAATCATATATAAAAAAATGTGAATTGTATCTTCTGTATGTTGAAATGATACACTGGTATAATATATAAACCAGAAAGCCTATTTTGGAATTTCAAATTTGTAAAATTTTCCTAAAATATCATGAATATTTAAATTCAAAAATGTATAAAGGAGTCCTAAATTCCCTTAAAAATAAGATAGAATATCTCTGTTGAATATGGTTCTTTAAAACAATCATAGAAAGCTTTTAATCGTTCAAAAACAAGCTTTAAATAGCCTACAATTCTATAAAGACCATTGTAGAAATCTCAGATAAAATCACGAATTTAAATCTCCGATGTTGAAAATTCAAACGTAGGGTTCCTTTATAAAATGAAAAAATACAAACCATAGGGTTCAACTATATAGAATTCATTATATAAATGTAAGGATAACAACATGAGGTTGATCATATATGTAAGGTTGATCATAAAAGTAACGTTGATGAACCATATGTTTGTGTCCTCAAATATAGGGTTCCTGAGTTACGTAGGGTTATTGAACCATACTTTCTTCTCTTTACAAATGTAATGTCCCATCCAAAAATAAGTTTATTTATCCATATATTCTTTCTAGAATAGGGTTTATGATCCATACGCACCTTCTTCTAACATAAGGTTGAATACAAATGTAAGGTTCACAATCCATACGTGTTGTCCCAAGCATAGGGTTTATTCCTTTTGTTGTTTTCTGAACATAGGGTATGAATAGTTTTTTCAGAATACACCTAGTTGTGTTCCGAACACTTTAAAAAATATTATGTGTGAATTAAAATATTCAATATAATTCCAAAATAAATAAGGAATTTAATAATAATTTCCTAAAATACACTTAAAGTAATAACATAAGTAAAAAACAAGGGTATTTATGAGCATCAAAATCAATTAATATTTATTGAGTATTATTGAGACAATACATACCCAATAATCTCCCCTTTTTTGATGATCATAAAACCCATAAAATATTTAACATAAAATATAGAATTTTTTAAATACTTTGAATAGAAATTATTATTTTTATTTCACATTACTATTTCGATAAAAATAAAATATAATTAAAATAAAATGTTGTATTTACCCAAATTTCTCCCCCTTTTTGTGATATCAAAAAAAAAGTTAAAAAAATTTAAAACACTTAATTTTTCACAGAATAGAAAATTAATTTTTATATAGTGCACTATGTAGAAAAAGAAGGCATTGATTCTGGTAGTAGAGATAAACAAATTATAAATGATAAAGAAACATAAAATAATAAAAATAAAGCACAGAACATAAGAAAGAAAAAGGAATTTTATTGAGAAAAATTGTACAAATATGTTTAGATAGTTTTAGACTGAGAAGAAAGGATTAGATAGTAGGTCTGGTGGAAGAGGAAATATTTTGGTCGGGAGTAGGTTCTGGTTGAGCCTAAGATGCCTAAAAATCTTCTTTCAATTCTGCCATCTAAAATTATAGCTTGTCTTCAAGATTGTATATTAATTTCCTTATCAAAATTATTTAATCTTGATTGAAATTCAGATTATCAATCAAATTTTCTTTCAAAAAGTCATGAAAATTATCCTTAGTTTTCAAAAACTGAGTTAACATGCCACTAAACATATTCAGCAGTATCCTGGTACCTGGTTCACTTGAAGTCAGCTGCTCAAAGAGAAACTTATGATTTTATAACACCACTGAAAAAGTTTCACTATTTCACTGAAGATTTTTAATATAGTCATTCATATCTTCCATGACATATTTAATATCCCAAAATCTTCTAATTAGATTTGTTGAGGTTGATGGTGCAGAGGTAGAAGTACTAGCCTGACTGAAAATTCCCTTGATAGATTCAAATTGTCTCCCTAAATACCATTTCATATCATAAAAATATGTTTTGGGAATAGATTCAGATTTCATATTCCCAATCTGATCCAACATTTCTCTTTTAAATACATCAAAATATCTTTTTGACACAGAATTTTCTTTGAGTTCCTGAAGCTAAGTCTGAACATAATCAAACTCTATCCTTGGTAATGGAAAATTTTTCAAATCATAAAAATGTTTTCTTGAATATTCTATATCTTTTCTAAGATTAAAATTATCCTCCTAAGCCTTGTTAAACTTAATCACAAGATCTTCAATTTTTTTCATTAAATCATATGTCCCTTCATTTGAATTCTTTGTCTGAACATTATCTTCTACAATTTCCCATTGATTAGAAGAATATTTATCAACCAAATTCTCACTCAACTCAGAAATATCTTAAAGGATCTTTGTCCTTTCTCCTAAGATAGATGCAGGTCTCTCTAGTGAGTGGTCATTATATAGATATATTGTAACTCGGTAGTAGTAGAGACTGAATACTAAACTTGTAGAATATCTTGAACAGCTTATTTCTATATATCTGGTTGAACAACAACCTAAATTTCTTGGGGTTGGATCTCTTCTTCTTAATCCTCAACATGGTTGTTTTTCTTCCAAATGAACTGAGTAAGTTTCTTCTCTAGATCCTAACATTGTTTCATCAATATGTTGTTCCTATCTATTCATTGGTTTCAAAACAAGTTCCTCTTGGACTTTTTCTTCTTAATATTCATTCTCATCAAGGTCCACAATATCATATCTTAGATTTCTCTTGGTTGATTTTTCAACACCTTCTATTCTAGATTCTCCAACAACTTTATTTCTTAAAGCACTTTGCTCCACCTAAACAAAAAATCCATAAATATATTGGTCATCCACACCAACTGGCATAAGCTTTCCCTTCATAGTACTCTAATAAAAACAAAATTTATTAGAGTCTCTTCATTCAACACATTATTGTGATGACATTTAACTCAAGTATCAGAAAGTAGAATCATGTTCTTTCTGAACAAAATAAAAAACAGGATCCTTCTATAAGGATAAAACAATATCCTATCCTCTGAATGGAAACAATAATTTAGATACTTTAATATGTATTTAGGAAAAATCATATTGATGTCATTGATGAATAATAACATAATTTACATATTTGGGTACAATATTTTCTCCATATCAGATACTCTTGGAGTAATTTCAATTTGAATAAACTTGACTAAAACTCTCTCATATGCCTCAAGGTCCTTAAAAAATATTTTCCTTATATTTTCCAATCCAAATAGAAATGAAATAATATCTTTAAACTTATGATATTTATTTCCAATTTATCTGAGATCAAAGTGAAATACTCCTTTATGGGGGCATTTCAAAATTTGAGTGATTTAAACTAAAGAAATTGAAAATTACTTATCTTCTATCCATGAGGATATAGTATCTTTTGTTTCACCAAAACTAAACTATACACTACTGTATAAGTGTTTTAGTTTACCTCATAAATAAAATTTTTATTCTCCTCATTGGATAGAAATTTAAAACCTTGAAACTCTAGTGTTTTCTTAAGCAGAAGATTCATTTGGTATAGCCATTCGAAGTCTATAACCTTTCTTGGAAGAATCTTTCTCAAGGAAACACACTAACACTTCAGATCACTGGGTTCACCTTCATCAGTTCTATTAGTATTTTCCATTTATGAGAATCTAAAGTTTTAAGGTTTTTAAGTTCTAGGGTTTAGGAGAGAGATTAGGGTTTTGGAAGATGGAACGATTCAAAAATGAACCGGTAAGATAAGTCAAAGGGTTTTCTAATAGATGATGATGTGGTCTTGTTTCTCATGTCATTTATATATAGTAATTATTAATTTTTAGTTTTTGAAAATATGCGGCTTGAAATTAAAAACGAGAAAAAAAAAATTTATGAAAATAAATGAAATACAAAATTTACCAGTGAAAATAAAATAAATAAATAAAAATGGTAAACCATTTTAATAGAAATAAATTAAAAAAATAAAAACTAAAAACTTATTAATTGAAATAAACTGATAAATATTTATTTAAAATTAAATAAACCCAAATCCCCCTTAATAAAATAAAAACTTGTATTAGAAAGTAGTTTAGTTAAAATATCAGCTAATTGATATTCGGTATTAACAAATTCTTAAGATATATCCTTTTTAAGAACATGATCTCTTAAAAAATGATGCCTTATATCAATGTGCATAGTCCTAGAATAACTTATATGGTTTTTTGAAATATTTATAGCACTAGTATTACCACATAAAATAAGGATACTATTAAAATTTAGTCCAAAGTCCAGTAGTGTGTTTTTCATCCACAATACTTGTGCACAATAACTATAAACATAAAAATATTATGCCTCATCTTTTGACAGAGAAACTGAGTGTTGTTTCTTACTCAACCATGATACTAATGATCTTTCTAAGAAGTGATATGCTCCTAAGGTTCTTTTTATATCTAATATATAGCCTCCAAAATCATTATATGAATATGAAATTAAATTAAAATCATAATTTTTGGGGTTAAGAAGAGATCGAAAAGTAGTTCCTTTTAAATATCTAAAAAATATTCTAATAGTAGTAAGATGGGATTCTATTGGATTTGACTAAAATCTAACACATAAACATATATAAAACATAATATTTGGTCTTCTAGTAGTAATATATAACAAACTACCAATTATACCTCTACATAACTTTTTGTCTACTGGTTTTCTAGCTTCATCCAAATCAAGTTTTATATTCATACACATAGGAGTTGTATATGTATTGTTATTCTCAAGTCCAACATTTTTTAGTAAATCAATAATATATTTACTTTTATTTAAAACATTTCCATTATATTCTTGATAAATCTGAAGTCCCAAAAATAAATTTAGTTATCCCATCATACTCATTTCAAATTCTTTTTTTCATTAGTTTTAAAAAATCATGATAAATATTTTTATTAGTTGAATCAAAAATAACATCACCAACATAAATATGAAAAAATAAAATATTAAAACAAATTATTTTATTAAAAAGTGTTGCATTTTCCAATCCAATAATAAATCCATTTTCCAAAAGAAAAGAACTTAATCTTTCATACCAAGCTCTAGGTGCTTGTTTAAGTCCATAGAGAGCTTTAATAAGTTTAAAAACAAAATTTGGTTTTTGAGGATTTTCAAAACCTGGAGGTTGTTCAAAATAAAATTCCTCCATTAAATAACCATTTAAAAATGAATATTTAACATACATATGATATAATTTAAAATACATATGAGATGTATAATATAAGAAGATTCTAATAGCTTCTAATCCTGCTACAGGGGAAAAGGTTTCATCATAATTTATACCTTCTTCTTGATTATATCATTTAGCTACTCGTCTAGATTTATTTATAGTTATGATCCCTTGATCATTATGTTTGTTTCCAAATACCCACTTAGTTCCTATAACTAGATAATTTTTTTGTTTCTCTACTAGTTATCAAACTTCATTCCTTTTGAACTAGTTTAGCTATTCTTACATTAATAGCATCCAACTCTCATCTTCTAAGGATTATTTAATTGACTTAGGTACTAACTAAGATAGAAAGAAATAAAATTCAGCTAGTTTTTTTATATTTCAACTAGTTATAATTCTTGTATCTATATCTCCTATAACAGTTTCTAGAGAATTGATCTTTATGGTTATAGATTTTCTAGGCAAAATACTTTTAGGTTCTTCAACATTATGTTCCTCTAAACTGGACTGAGTTTTATTAATATTATTTCCAAAATCATCTTTAGGGTTTTCAAGTCTCATGTCATCAAATCAATCAGTAACTTCATCTATTTTATCTTTCTCTTTAGTTAAAGGGTTTGTTTCATCATACTTCACATGAACCAGTTCTTCAACAATCCTTGAAATTTTGTTAAACACTCTATAGGCTTTAAAAGTAGTAGAATGTCCTAAAAATATTCCTTTGTCAGTTTTTGGATCAAACTTACCAAGATACTCCTTATTATTTAAGATATAAAAATTATATCCAAAAACTTTAAAATACTTTACTTTAGGTTTTCTGTTATTCCAAAGTTCGCAGGGTTCCCTTTTGAAAATAAGCCTTATTAAAACTCTATTAATGATATAGAAAGCTATGGTTATAGCTTCTTACCAAAAATATGTAGGAGGACTATATTCATTTAGAATAGTCCTTGTCATTTTTTGAATAGTTCTATTTCTTCTTTCTATAATTCCATTTTGTAGAGGTGTTCTTGGTTTAGAAAAGGTGTGTTTAATACCCAAATTTGAGCAAAAGAGAATTAAATTTTTTATTCTCAAATTCTTCACCAATATCACTTCTTAAAGAAATTATTTTAAAACCTTTTTTATTTTGAAAAATTTTACAAAAACTTTCAAAAATAGTGAGAACTTCACTTTTGAGTTTTAGAAAATATACCCAAGTAAATCAAGAATAATCATCAACTAAAACATAAACATATAATTTACCAGCCAAACTTTTTACTCTTGATGGTCTAAAAAAATCCATATGGATAAGTTCTAATGGTTTAAATATAACAATTTTTTTAATAGATTTGAAAGAATATTTGTGTTGTTTTTCAATTTGGCATGCATTACAGAATCTATAATAATCAAATTTTAGACAAGATAAATCCGAAACTAACTACTTATTAGATAATTTATGTAAACAATAAATATTATATTGACCAATTATCTTATGATAGATCCATTAATCATTTGTTTTAGTAATTAAAAAATTCACTTCCGACTTATACAAGTAATTTAAATCCAAGGTATACACATTATCAGTTATATGTAATCAAAACTTAAGTAGTTTATCTTTAAAAACTGAGCACGAATTGTTAGAAAAATCAACATAAAAACCATCATCACAAATTTGAGAAATAATTATCATATTTTGCTTTATCCCTTACACATACAGTGCTTTTTTAATTGATATAATCTTTGGATCTCCAACAGTTCCAAATCCAATGATATTTCCTTTTGTATTATCACCAAAAGTGAATAAACCTCTATTTATTTGATTTAATGTATGAAATTTTGATGAGTCTCCACTCATGTACCTGGAACATCCACTATCCATATACTATACAACTTTTCTATTTTTGTGTCTTGTTTCTTTTTCCTCCTTATCCATAAAGCACATGTTTGATTCTAGTTTTTGTGGCTCTTTCTTTGAATCAGATTGTGAGGAGTTACTATAGTCTTCAAAAACACTCCATGTAGCCTTAATGTCTCTTTTTCTTTAAAATCATAGTCATCATTCTTTTGATACTTTCTATCTATTCTTTTTATTTCATCTTTCAGTTGAGGGAAATCAATTTTGATATGTCCCAATTTCTTTCATTCATAGCATCAAACTTATCTAGGTTCTTTGTCATATTTCTTAAAGGACTTTCTAAATCCTCTATTCTTCTTGTACAATTTTCTGAACTTTCTAGCTTGTTGATCCAGTTCTATTTCAGAATCTGATGAATCTGAATTCTTCTCAATTTTGTCTTCTTGTTTTGTTTTTCTTCTATGCTTATGGGATGTTACTTTCAGAGAAGTAATTTAATTTTTACTACTATTTTATGATCTTTATATTTAACTTTCATATCATCTTTATACAAAATCAGTGTCCCAATTAGTTCTTTAATTTTCAAATCCTTGATAGGTGATGATTCGAGAATAGCAGCAGATATTCCATTCCATTTCAAAGGTAGTACTCTGAGTACTTTCAAATCTTGATCATATTTTTTGATGGGTTCTACCAAGCATTAATATTTTTGGCAATCCCTATAATCCTTTCATTCATCTGTGTGATTATTTCACCATTTAGCATTATAAATGTGTCAAATTTTAGTTTTTTATCACATACCCCATCTATCTAACATTACATGTTTCTTCATAATCAAATGCAATGGTTTTCCACATCTCATAAGCAGTAAGGAATTGTGATACACGATTAAACTCATCTGGTTCAAGAAAAAAATTGTATTCATTACTTTTGAATTAATATCATACTCAGGTTCTAGTGTTTCATCCCAAGTTTCTGGTTTTTTAGAAATATTATAAGGAGTAATGATTTTTTAGTAAACTTTGAATCCGAGATTTTTCAGATAGATAATCATCTGTAATTTCCAACACCCATAATTTTTACCATTAAAGTATGTAGCACGTACTATAGACATTCCTTCTCTAGGATCAGTTATTTTCATCTTTGTATAGACCTTATACTTTTATCTTGTTATAGATTTATCCAAAATCTCACCTTTGATGCCAATTATTAGGTCGGAATAATATAAAGTAACACAAGAGGGGGTGAATTGTGTCTTTTCAAGAAACTTCCACAATTATAGATTTTAACACCCTATGTGATTTATATGGATATACAGTGTTTTATTTTGTATGAAATGTAAATAGTATATAAATATAAAGAAAGAACGTGGATTTTTTATAGTTTTTTGGGGCACAAAGATCCCCTAGTCCACTCCACCAATCACTCTCACTATGATATTAGTGAATTTCACTAGAAATTCCTCTTATCATAAGACCATAAATCCATAACTGGGTGTAGGAAGTTGACACCTTTACAAATATGGATAAAAATATATCCTTTTTGTTCTTTTACAAGGAACCAAGTATCCACATCTTAGATTGAGAAGCTGATACTCCACCATAACTGGTTATGAGTAGTTGATACTCTAAAAAATAAAAAGAGTTTAATTTGAAGGTATGGGTTGATATTCGCAATTATAATAGCATAAACTGATAGTATATGAATGTTATTAATTAGAAAAGAAAATATTCAAGAGATTGTAGTTTTGAAGTGATTCTAGTCTCAAATAATCTTCAATAAAAGTATAAATAGATAGTAGTAATAATGTTACAGTAGTAAAAGATTGAACATGTATGTCTCCAAAGTGTAACCTCGTTCAGAATCAACCATTTGTTGCAACAATACTATAAAATATTTTTATGATGATTAAATCATATATAATAAAATGTAACTTGTATCTCCTGTATAATAAAATGATACACTGGTAGAATATATTAAGAAGAAATCGTGTTTCTAAATTTCATGTCCACAAAAGTTTCATAAAATATCGTGAATGTTTAAATTCAAAAATTTCCAGAGGATTCGTAACATCCCTTAAAAAATAATCTAGAATATCTCTGTTGAATACGGTTCTTTGGTTCTAATAATTTTTTATCATTTTAAAAAATTCAGTTTATGGGTTACCGATACCCAAGGATTATAAAGTCATAATACAAAATATCAGTCATACCACCATTTTCATCACCAGTTTCCAATCCCTTCCACCTCTTGGTCTCATCCTCAAAATTCACCACCACTATTGTCATGCTATCACTGGGAACTCCAAAATTGCACCACAGACCACAAACCAAACAAACATTCACCATTCAACAAATTCACAAAAACCACCATCAAAAAACCAAACCACGATTTCACAAATTCATCCAACATGCTGTAAAACTACCACAGCAAATCCCTTCAATCTTGCTCTGCCACCGTGAATCCATCCCAAAACGCCGCACATCACCCCAAACCAAGATTTAGTTCTCCCATGGTCCATCACCGGTCACCGAAATTGAATCAGAGTCAACATTGTGCACCGCCAAAGACATTGCACCCTCAAAAAATAAAAACACGCAGACAAAATATTAGAAACACAAACCAGGCCAGATCTCGCTGGAAGAGGACCCCTCCGCAAAGGTGTGCCACATATCTCGTCGTCACCTTCAAAACAATACTGAGAGCCAGATCTACCCATCACACCTGTAGACGACGTGAATCATGATGGAAACCCCCAGAACGCATCATTCGTACCCACACAAGACCAACATCGCAATGCCATGGGGAGCCCTAGCCAAAACAAGGGCCACATTTCATAGCGAGGAGGTTCTCTAGAGATGGCAAGCACACACGACACTACCACTGGAAGATCCTGCGCACCGCGAGCACGCCGAGCATAAGGAGAATCCAAGGCATATCTGAAACGGTGGAGAGGAAGGCGGCGGTGGGGGGAAAACCTAGCATCCTAAGGCCCCTTACGGGATCATTTTCATACACGGTTCTTTAAAACAATCATAACTAACTTTAAATTGGTCAAAAAAATCTTTAAAATAGCCTGTAATTCTGTAAATACCATTGAAAAAATCTTAGATAAAATCACGAATTTAAATATTTGATGTTCAAAATTCAAATGTTGGGTTCCTTCACATAATGAAAAAAATACCAAATGTTGGGTTCAACTACATATCATTCATTCTCCAAATGTAAGACTGACAATGTAAATTTGATCATAAAAGTAAGGTTGTTCATAAAAGTAAGGTTGATGAACCATACGTTTGTGTCCTAAAATGTAGAGTTCCTTACTTAGATAGGGTTCTTTGACCATACTTTCTTCTCTTTACAAACGTAAGGTTCCATCCAAACGTAAGTTTCTTTACCCACATGTTCCTTAAAGCATAGTGTTGATAATGCATACACACCTTCTTCTAACATAAGGTTAAACACAAACTTAAGGTTCACAATCCATACATGTTGTCCCAAGTGTAGATTTTATTCCTTTTGTTACGTTATAAACGTAGGGTATGAATAGTGTTTCTAGAATACACTTAAGATAATTTTGAACACTTTAAAAAATATTATTAATGAATTAAAAGATTCAATATAATTACAAAATAAATAAGGTGATTAATAATAATTTCCTGAAATACACTTAAAGTAATATCATAAGTAAAACAAACAAGGGTAGTTGTGAGCATCAAAATCAATTAACATTATAGAGTATTGTTTAGACAATACATGCCCAACAAGTTGTGATGAGAGGAGGAGAGTAATCCTTTTATAAGTGGGTAAAAGGAAACATCGGGTATTATTGAAAATATTTGAGTGCTCACCATGTTTTACTTGTCCCATAAGCGATCAAAGTTGATCCTTATAGTTATTTACAAGTTTAATGGTTGAAATGTGGCCATAAAATAATTTTTAGTCAAGTTTAGGGTAATTCTTACTCCTTATATTCTAAGTTTATTTATTAATTAAACTCGTTTTTACATTAATCACTCTAATTAATTTTAAATACATTCACTAATATTTTTGGTAAAAAACAAATTCCACCATATTATACATTGTAAATTATTATAATTCAAAATATGGAATTAATTTTTACACATTTTAATCACAAAATTGGATGAAATTAATTAAAAATTAATCCCACTGATGGGATGAGATCATGATTTTTTAAAGTGAAACAAATGTTAAAAAGTTTGCTAAGTTTTTATATCTGAATTCAATATAAAATTGGTTCCAATGAACTAAATTGGATTAATTGATGTATTATTTACATAAATATACTTTAAAACAAATTTAAAATATAATTTTAATATATAAATAAATTATATAAAAAATAAGTATTCAATTAAAATTTAGTGTTTTTTAACTATTCATCAAAAAATGAAACTTCTCTCAAAAATAAAAAAAATCACCCAAAGAAAATATTGACATCATGATTTCAAAGAATGAGGTTTATTTTTTCAAATAAAAAATTTAAAAGTTTCAAAAATTAGATTTAAAAATAGGTTCTCCATTAAATGGTGGTAAAATTATCTTTTAGAAAAATACGTCTTTTTATTCATAAAATCGGATTTATTCTTATCATATTAATATCAAACCTAATGGATCAGTGTCAAAAAATTTGATTGAATATATTATATAAAAGTTTATTAAAAAACCATCAATATTAGGTTGTTTAATTTTTTTAAATAAAATGGTGTTTATACATAGAAAAATAGTTTTTTTATAAAAGTAATTTCTTTATTTTCAAACTATTCTAACTTTCATTTTTAACTAATTGATGACCAAAAGATTTATTTAATACACATGTTTAAATAATATTTTTATAATTTAGTTAATTTTATTCATAACTTATATTCTAACAGCTAAGTGGAAACTATAAAAATATTTTAACAATAATATTAATAGTATGTTGTAGTTTAGTAAAACTAGGTCTTGCATGTAATGCAGACTATCAAAGGAACTAAACATTGTGTGTAAAGAAATCCAAACATAGTGTTTCATGTACTGTAATCTAATCTAAGTGTTTCATATTGTGAATACTCGAATTGGTATTGCGTAAAAATAAATAATAACTTGTTTCTTTCATATAACACAAGCTATATTTAGTGTTGCATGAAATAAAGAATATTGAAAAGATTAAATTAATTCTAAATAAAATATTTCACAATTTATTAGGGTGTTACACTAAGATATCCATAGTCTCTTAGGGTGAGCTTTGGATTGATATAGGGAGGGATCGTGGATGAATAAAATTAAAATCATTCATATGATTCCCTAAACACCAAAAAAAATGTTATTTACATGGAATGTAATCCCATTACTATTTTTGTATTCCATAGAGGCTTCAAATGCTGAAAAACACATAACCTTTTTATAAAAAAAATGATAGTTTTTCCTTTAAAAGATGTGAAATCCGAATACATGGTGTGTAAACATTTCATTCTCTAATCATGTTTCACGGCTTCTTTTTGATGACCATTACACGATGTGAAATTAGATTACATGGCTTGTAATCACCCAACAGACAAAAAACATTCCAGTTTTCAATAGAATATAAAAAAACACCAAGGATGTTCTCCAAACTTGGGGATAACCTCTCAAATACATTAACACATTTATACCCAGTCTCAATTGATTCAAAAAAACATACAACCCTAAAAATTATTTCATTTTCCCCAAAAATGGATCCTCATCCCTAAGAATCCCTCAAACACACCCAAAAGAGGATGATAAACAGAGCATGAACAAAGTAGTTTCTAAAAATCCTAACAGGGTGTTACATAACTTATTTAAAACTTATAATATAATATTTTAAAATCATTGTATCATATCAAATTTCTAAATTCTAAGAAATTATATTTTAAAAATTAAAACACTTCATTATATAAAAACCACTTTTTACAAAATAATTTTTTTAGCTATAAATCAATGATTTTAATGACATAATTTGATTTATAATAAATTAAATAATTTTTTTATGGATTTCAATGTAGGCCATAACCGAATCTGACCATTAAAATACATGATTGAATGGAAATACAAAAAATGGATTTTATTAAACCGATATTAACATTTTGTTCTAAAGATGTTACTCATAGGATTTATAAGATAAAATATTATATTAAAATAAATAATTTTGTTCCTTAAATTATAATTGTATTGCTTAAACAGTTTTTAAAAAATCCATGATACATATAAATAATTATATAACAAAAAAACTATAATTTAAAAAAAACCATTTTTTATCTAAATATCAATATTTTTTGAAAATATCCAAAAAGTATAACATGTAAATTTTGATTTGTGGAATTCAAAATTTTATTTTTGTTTCAAAAAGTTTATAATATAATAATTTTAAATCAATTTTTTAAAATAAATTAAATAATATAATGAAAAAACTTGTATTTAAAACTACATTTTTCAATATTAAATCATACTAATTATTCATCTCTAAACATAAATATTATTAATGTTTTACTATATTAGGGTTCATTATAACATTATTAATATTTATACTATAATAATTTTTAGTTTTTTATATTGTGTGTTGTCTATAACACATGTAATTAAACATACCATTAGATTTATAGGGTCTACAATTTTGAGTAGATAAAGAAAACCTACAACTTTGTTAGTAAAATATAATTTAGAAATTTTTTTGAAAAAAATTAGAACCCCCATTCAAATTATGTTTTAGTCCTTTAAGTCCCACTCCTAGTCCATAGGTGGGGGGATTTGGTCTCAAGCATGGGTGGAAACAACTATGTACATATTGTTTTTGTTAGAAGATAACATATAAATACCAATACAATCCCATGAATATTTTCAATTTAATATATTAATATTAATATTTTATTTTAATCATAATATATAAATAATAATAACTCATCCATATAACTTTTGATCGATGCACCATTTGTGTTTTTTGACCATATCATTTCCCTCTACTCAAATTATAATAAAATTAATTTAATTTTTTACTTAAAATATATATTATTTATCTAATTCCGCCTGAAGGAACCATGATATGGGAGAATCATGAATTATAAAATTTTATATCCAATTTATCTAGTAAAGATAGTTTTGAGGTAATTAATCCTAATTCATCACATAAATCATGTTTAATTATTTCAAAAAAAATGAATTAAAATATATCAATAACTTGATTGATTTAAGATTATAAAGGTTATTATACTCATATTTGGTGTTGTAAATAAAAACATGAACATTCTATGTCAATTTCATAATTAAGTGACCACACTAGAACCCCTATTGATGTATCCACAAGTGAACCACAATGCCCTTGGAAAATCAATCACTAATCTCCACGTGCTAGAACTAGGAAATGAATCACCTTTAACATCCCTTAATCACATGAAGAAAATCTCTCTATATTTTTATAGAACGGATGATTAATGTTCTTTATGGGGTGTGTCAAATATGATAATGAATTCCCACCTTTATAAATAACATACAATTATTATTTATAGCTAGGTTAAATTAAAATAAATTTTTCAAGCACCCTTTTATTATTCTAGTTATAATAAACACACTATGATAGACATTAAATAATAACAAAACTGTTATTTATATAAAAAAATTATGTCTAATATAATTAAATTAATAAGTATATATTTATTTAAATTCTATTATTTTGTTAGTGTAATCATCAAACATGACTCATTTCCACCCATTAATAATAACCGAACATTAAATAATAAATATTCATTCGATAAAATAAATATTGTATTCATGAAATTTGTTATTAATGCTTATTTATTATAATGGCCAATAAAAAATTAAATAAATAATATATATACACTTTGGGTGTGACCTACTAAATTTGAGGACCAACATTGTCTTCATTACCCTGTATAACTAGAATATCCAGATTACGGCAGATGATGCCACATTCACCATAGAAAAAAAGGTTATTGGATTGAAAGGAAATAAAAAAAAGTGGTTGTCAGAATTTTTATATAAACCCATTTTTACCCTCTACTATTGTTAATTTTATACAGCTGTAATACATCATAAAAAAATTAAAACTTTAAAAAAATAAAAAACGTATCAAAAAAGAATATCAAAAAACAAAAAACACTGAATAATAAAATGATATTTAAAATTCTATCAAAATAATATAAATTACAAAAAAATAACATATAAAAAAATATAAAAACATTGATATAAAAAACATAAAATAAGTTGATAAAAAACATAAACATATCAAAAAATATTAGATATAAAAACATTGATATAAATTTCTAATTAAAACATATCAATTTATAAAAAAATAATAACATTGAAAAATATAAATTTCCAATAAATTTCTATTTTTAAAAACTTAATAATTTTTTATTTCTTAAATAATGTTTTAAACAACTATTAATCTTTGAAAGTTTAAAAAATATTTTTTATGAGAGAAATTTAAAATTTGTACATAGAAAATAATAACAAAACATTATTACATTTAAAAGTTTTATAAAAATATTATTTGGAAATAATAAAATATTCATAAATAAAGAGAAACTCATTATTTTATAAATTTATAATCATTTTTATGCAGTGATATTTTAATGGCATAAAAATAATATACTTTATAATGGAACTAAAAATAAAAAATACCAATTTGAAGAAAACTGCACTGTCATGACCCGTCCTCCGGGGCCCATGTCGTGACTACCCCAAGCCCGCCTTCCATAGGCTAGGGGCTGGTGACTAGAACCGGAATGGCATATACCAAAAGGGAAGGTATTTCCTTTAAACCTATACACACACAGATAGGGCATACTATACAAATCAAACCATAAGGGAAAGAAAATAGTACAACCACCACAAAGTACCACCACTGAGAGTAAAAGATGTCTGAAAGTAAATGAGCTAGAATACAAGACCAATTGAAATAAAAGTGAAACAAAAGAAGTAAAAGCTCTGGATTTCATCTTCTAAGTATCTTACTTGAAGGGTAGGTGCAGATCTCTATTGTATGTCACTACAGCACACCACGTCTATCAATCCACCTTTGAGCACCGTCAGCCCTAGCTCCCCAAAGTCCTAGTCAAAGTTGTCCATCATCTGCACATGACAGGTGCGGGAAAAGCCCATGCAGGGTGAGTATAACAATACTTAGTAGGAACCCTAAGACCCCTGAAGGTATCTCAAAAATCCACAAATTAAAATACCATAAAAAAATACCACCAAGAAAGATCTCAAATACATAGCACAAAGTAAAAGATAGCTCACACCAAGTATAACTTAAGTACAGAAGTAAAGATGATTAGTCGTAAATCCAGATCATCTTATTCTGTTAAGAGGATTTACTATTGATCCATAAAGGGTCTCTAGGTACTGATCCACATAGGGTCTCTAGTATACTGATCCACATAGGGTTGCTAGTATGATGATTCACACAGGGTCGTTGATCCACACAGTGTCGCTAGTATGTTGATCCACATAGGGTCTCTAGTATGTTGATCCACACAAGGTCTCTAGTATATTGATTCACATAAGGTCTCTATTATTCAGATCCAAATAGGGTCGCTAGTATTTTTATCCACATAGGGTCACTATTATGCTGATCCACATAGGGTCGCTAGCCATTCTTCACATCACAGCCAGCCACTGGATTCCCGTACTTAGCACGCTTGATTCTGGGAGGATCATCTCCTCAAACCATCAGTCGTACATCAAATACCACGAATTACCACATATAGTAACCCAAAGGACTATCTCTTTGTAAGGGTACCAACCGAATAGATGGCGCGTCGAATGGACGCCCGGTCTGTAAGATATGAGTATTTTTGTAAAAAGGGTCTGATTCGATTTGTGTATGATCCAACTCAGTTGTATACCAACCTCCACTAAAACTTATGTAGAGTATATCAATATTACTGCCTCATCACAAGAGTCCCAACTCCACTGACAGTGTGTCAATCGAACGTTCGGTTTGAGAGATACGGGGGTATAGTGAAATGGGGGTCTGTTGGGTCTGGGTCCGGCATGACCCAGTCAGACCGAGCCGACGCGAACTGGTCTAGGTTGACCAGATCTAGATCCATACTGGCCTGGGCTCGGCCTGTTGGGTCATAGATACAGCCCACTAGGGTGGGCCTGACCCGAGGGGGAAGCATGCACCCTGCCCGACCCGCTAAGGGCGGACCGGTTTGTCCGCCTGGCCAGGACGCGGTCGGATGTCGTGTCCGACCCCTTGCCTCCCCATAAGTCACCACGGGGCCTCCCCTCATCAACAGTCAAGAGACCACAGCCTACTGCATGCCACGCTACATGTAGCCTCTGACTTGGCTGAGTGGTTTTCTCCTTCCACATCACCTGCGAACCAAGTCCACAGGTTGACTAGTCAATGTAGCGCCAGCATGGCATCACGGGTCTCCAGCTCTTTAGTTGCGGTGGTTGCGGCCTCTGCCGCTTGGCGCACTGTTCAGAACACGGTAAGCATCGGCATGAACTTCAGTGGACCATCGAACGCACATTGGTGGTTCGTTCTTCACGCTGCTTGTGCCTACGGCCTTTGGGGGACATCCTCTTCACTACGATGGAATCAGATGCGCCTTGTCGCCACTTGGAAAAATTGGTCATGAAGAACGCACAGACAGAGGGACTTAGGCCTTGTTCATGTTATCCAGCGCCCTCCAAGTTATAAGTTTAAAAACATTGGGAGGTTCAGGGATTGTAATTCAATCAAAACAAGTAATAAATTAATCATGGATAGATAAATCCCAAAAGAAGTCACCCTCCCACAATAACGCACAATCCGCAGATCAACCTATTTGTGGGTTGATATGCGTTCATCATTTTTAGAAAAAGAATGGGTATACTTTAAAATAGTCCAAAACCCTACCTCGTTTGACGTTCATTTCTATAGTATTCCATCCTCTAAGGTTCAAGAGGTCGACATCGTTCATTGCTTTCCAACTTCATTCTTCAAGGTACGTCGAATTTGATGACATTCTGTCAGCGTTCGTCATTCTTCTTTGGAGAGGAATCTCACCATAGTTTCATCAGATAATTTCCAGTGGTTTAATTCTCAACTCTATAATGCCTTTGTTTAATAAAAAGAAACACGTCGCAATGTTTCTGTTATGCTGTGATGTTGCGTTGTTACACTATTTCATTTATGAAACAACATAGTGGTTACGCTTGCACAACGAGCCATTAAAGATCCTTATTTAATGTTCCTTGTCATTGCCTCATCGCCACACCACAGCGCCGTCATCCGCCACTCAAATCTGAGAAAATAAAATAAAATAACTTCTTAATCAATTTTATTATTTTCCGAAAAGTCTAAAAATTAACTTTTCCATCTGACCCTCACTGGTCAAAGTTAAGTCCTTTCTAGGAGAATCCTGATGTTTTGAGTTCAATGCTGCCCTAAGATTTTCGATATGAGCACCAGTTCAAAAGTTAGAAAATCTCACTCGCACGTTTACTGAATATATCTTAAAAAAAGTTCAAAATTCCGTTTCGGGCTCACTGGGCTTCGGAATCACATTCTGTAAAAGTGTGCGGTCTAGAAATAATTCTATATAATTAAAAAAATACATGGAAATTTAGGGACATTACATTCTCCCCACCTTATGGATTTACATCCCCAAAATCCAAAACAAAGGCTAATCAAAAAAATGGGGGTACTGAGCGCGAATATGAGCCTCCTGCTCCCATGTTCTCTCCTAGAGGTTCCTATTCTACCACCGAACGTACACCAGAGGAATTGACCGTCCATGAAGGACCCACTCCTGTTGATCCTCTATCACTACTGGTAACTCTTCAAACGTCGCCCCATCATCAATGTCCAGCTCACCCCAGTCGATGATTTGTGATGGATCATGCACATACCTCCTCTGCTGCGACACATTAAAAAAATCATACACCCAGTGCATATTTGGGGGAAGAGCTAGGCGGTACACCACCTCTCCAACTCAGCTGAGAATCTGGAAAGGTCTATTGAACCTCAAAGATAACTTTCCACCCTGACCAAATCTCTGCAATCCTCGTCAGGGAGAGACCCAGAGGAAAACATTGTCTCCCTCCTCGAACTTCAAGGGTCTCCATCTCCTATTGGCATAAGACTTATGTCTGCTCTTTGCAGTCCTCATCCACTTCTGGATTATCTACACCTTCTCAATGGAAACCTATACCAACTATGGACCCATGAATGCTGACTCCCCTGGTTCTATCCAGTATAGTGGTGATCTGCATGGCCACTCCTACAAGGCCTCAAACGGTGTCATATCAATGGTGTAGTGATAGATATTGTAGTTCACGAACTCCACTAGTGGTAGGTGGTCCTACCAATTATGAACAAAATCAAGGACGCAAGAACAAATGATGTCCTCTAAGGTCTTTATGGTCCACTCTATTTGACCATCTGTTTGGCGGTGAAAATTTGTGCTCAAGCGCAGCTGTGTCCCGAACGCCTCCTGCAACCCCTTACACAACTAGGGTGTAAAGTGTGTGTCACGGTCTGAGATGATTGTCAAAGTCACCCCATGAAGCCACACTATCTCTTGGACATAGAGGCATCTCAATCCCTCTACTAATCCCTGCTCCCAGATGGGTTGGAAGTGAGCTGACTTGATGAGTCAGTCAACAATCACCCAGATAGAGTCGTGGCCCCTAGACATGTGTGGTAACCCCATCATGAATTCCATGGAGATACCATCCTGCTTCTACTCTGGTACCTCGAGTGGTTTTTTCAAGCCTGCTAGGACTTGATGCTCAGCCTTTACTTGTTGACAAGTGAGGCATCATGAAATGAACTCTTCCACTGCTTTCTTCATCCATGGCCACCAGTACTAATGTCGTAGGTCCTGGTACATCTTCGGCACACCAGGATGTACCGCTAAAGGAGAAGTATGTAACTCCCTCAACACCTCCTCATGTAACATCACTGGTACTATAGTGCATCCTCTAAAAAGGATGACGTACTCCCCACCTATCTAAAATCCATCAGAAGCTTATCCTGAGGATGATTGAGCACGTCAGGTCTCTCAATCAACATTCACAAGTTATGCCTCCCTAACTCACTAAATAAGTGGGGGAGTAACAGTCATAGACTATAGGTAAGCTTATTTATCACTATCCATGAAGGATATATTCATCATGGCTATCTGTTCTGTCACCTCACTCAGCAGCTGTAAACAAGACCTCCTATTGAGTGCGTCAGCCACCATGTTCTCCTTACCAAGAGTGTACACTATATCAAATTCATAGTCTTGGAGGAACTCCAGCCATCGCTATTGTCTCAAGTTCAGGCCCTTTTCTGAGAATATATACCTAAGACTCTTATGGTTGGAGTAGATAGTAAATCGTTCACCCATTAAGTAGTGTCGCCACATTTTCAAGGAAAAGACCACTACTGCTAACTATAGGTCATGGGTCGCGTAGTTCTATTCATGCTACCTCATCTTCCGTGAGCCGTAGGTGATCACTGCTTGCTCCTGCATGAGGAAACAACCTAGTCTGGTCCCTAATGCATCACAGTATACCACGTAGTCAATTCCCTCCTCCGAAAACCTCAATATGGGAGCGTTGTTCAAGATCTTCCTCAGATTCTAGAAGCTTTTCAGGAATTTCTCTATCCACACGAAGGGTTTTCCCTTATTTATCAGAGATTTCATAGGTGACTCTACTCTGGAAAAATAAAGCACGAACCTCTGGTAGTATCCGGTCAGTGCCAAGAAACTCCGCACCTCATTCACGCTTTTGGGTGGCTCCCAAGAAAGCACTACCTCTATCTTCGTTGGATCCACTACAACTCCATCCTCCAAGATGACGTGTCCCAGAAAGTGGACCTCTCGAATCCAAAACTTTCACTTTGAGAGCTTACCATAAACCTGGTGCTCTCATAGTGCATCTAGGACTCTCCAAAGGTGTATATCGTGCTCCTCCTCTGACACTGAGTACACCAATATTTCATCAATGAAGACCACAATGAAATGATCGAGGTAAGGCTAGAAAATACTATTCATGAGTCCCATGAACATGGATGGTTCATTGGTCATGCCGAAGGGCATAACCAAAAACTCATAGTGGACATATCAGCATCTAAAGACTGTCTTCGGTATGTCCTCATCTTGTACCCGAAACTGATGATATCCTGATCTGAGGTTGATTTTCGAGAACCACCACACTTCAGCTGATCAAAGAGGTCATCTGTGAGGACCCGACCACAGAAGACCAGGAGTCGGTGCCTTCTGAACATGATTTTCTATTTTAAAAATAGAAACATGCACTGATAAACACACATCACATCCCATACAGAGTATCAAGTTCGGTTCAGGCTCTGGGAAACTGGTAACTTCAGAAAAGTTTCATTTGATAGAAGCTGTTACCCAAAAATTTTAAATCAAAATGTAGGGTGAGAAAAAGTATGCCCAGTAAGGGGTTTTTAAAATAAACCAATGTAATTTTCAAAAGCATTAAAAAAACTTTACCAAGAAAATTATCTTAAAGAAAACCGTAACATATGAAACATAACATAAAGGTTCTCAATTAAGATTTCAAGGAATCCATATATCAATTAGGAAATTTACAAAGGGTTAATAAATAAAGGGAGTCCTAAAAAGTATGATATATGAACATTTAAGTACAATTTAAATAGTTAAAAGTAATGATTTATTAGAGTTGCGTGTAAAGGAAATAACTTAAATTTCATATGTTGGTTACTAATTTACCGAGTGATAAACACAGATCATGCTCCAAACTTGTACATGTGAAATAAGAACTTTATAAAAACATAAAGGAAAGGGTCGTGAAAGAATGGGAATATCATCTTTAAAAGAACTTGTTACATGACTTGAATATATGGCTTCAACATATCATTTAGACATTCATGAACATATCACCAAGGTCCATCTCTAAGGTGTCATAAAAATTACCAAGGTTATTCACCAAGGTATCGTAAAACTTGTCATCTCCAGAGATTAATTCTTTACCCAATGCATTAGAGCGCTATCAGGGCGCACCCTTAATATGTCTTTACTTTCATGTGAGCCACATAAGTCAATACTTTACTCAAATGAGGTTTTATATTCAAGATGTCCCATACCACCTTGAATAATTCATTCATAGTTAGTCATAGTAGTTGAATTTACATATCTTATAAGTGAGACAGGCATCTAGATAATTAAAACCCAAGATAACAATTAAAAAACCGTTATTAATTGGAAAGAAGGAAAGTAGATTATGGCACATACATTGACATCTAAGGTAATAAAAGAAAGGAAAACTAGAATTTATCACATGAAAGTTTGTTCTTTAAAAATCTAAAATCTTATCATAAAATGAACCAAAAATATCAAGTAGTGTTTTGAACTTGCACATGCTAAAACATTCAATACTGGAAATCCTTTTCATACTATATAATGATGTCCATAATAGAAATCATGAACCTTCACCATAAGCAACATCATTTAAAACAAAGGAAAAACATAAGATACTCTTAAATATGGATATAAGTTTTGTTTAACACAAATTTTCTAATGTTTAAAATCTCCACTTAAACTTGAGACTTAAAGTGTAAGGACCCTGAAATCAAGGTTCATACAACATATAAAATATATGTATCTACCCGAACTCAAACTGAAAGATTGGCATATACATGTGTATTAATCCCCTATGGATATTAGTTCAACAATATTTTAAATAGGGAAGGTCATGCCCTTAGACATAAAAATTTGTTTATGAAAACCTACTAAAATAATTTTATAAAAAAAACTGAACATATATATAACATTTTCCAAATATATTTATATTCATTTTTTGAAAATGTGAGTATGTGAATATGTGCAGTGCATGAACAATTACACACAAACTTCATACCTATAACCGAAGTAGAAAATCCATGACCCTTACCACATATAACCAATGTATATACATATAACCAAAAGTATATATGTACACATATAAATATACAGCATGTCTTAAGGTTTGATAAACATTAAACAACTTATAAATACATCGAAAATAAAAAATTTAAAGGTTTAGGTTCGGTTATAAGAAGGGTCTCAAATAACCCGTGAAGTTATTTAAAACACAAGGTTCTATGAGCATACATATATATATGTATAGATATATATAAACTAAACACCATACATCAAAGAAAAAATGCTCCTTACGTCTATTGTACCATTTGAACACCCAAAAACCCAAAGGCCCGGGTTTAATATTGACGAAATATTGGACAGGACCATATGGTTATAGGTATGTATTTTTTTACAAATATAAAGGTGTATATATTCTAAAAGAAGCAAGACAAGGAAAAACAAAAAATCCTTACTTTAAAACTAGGGAAAGGAGGACTTCGGGAAGGTTGGTCGAGGTTGCTGGAGACTTGAACGGGGAAGAACCGAGAGGTCTTGGTTATTTATACACAAAATCTCACACACCCTCCACGCAAAACATACCCACTTGCATTTTATTTAATGAGGGTGTTGTGATTGAAGAGAAGAAAGGACACGGGGGTTCCTCGATGGTCAGGAGGGAAGAAAATGAGACACGCCATAGGTATAGGTTACTGGTGTATCCCATACGCGAAGAAAGAAGATGATGCGGCCAGGAGAAAAGCCAGGAAAAAATGGACGGTCCAGATCGGGCTGATCTTGATCTAATTTTTGGGGGTACGACCGCGGTTTAGAAAAAAAGGTGGACGGCTTGGATTTACTATGGGCCTGATCGAACGGCTCACTGAGATGTGGTGATAAGCCGCAATTGATGAAGTCAGGCATGGGGTTGAGATCAGTTGCTCAAATTACGCACGACGCGATCTGACGGCCAGGATTACATTTTGCCTGAAAAAATGGTCCCCACATCAAAACGGAGCATGGTTTTCGCCTCCCTTATTACCTGGGCCTCCCATCGAGTGTTCAAAAAAAACACAGCACCCACGAAGGGGCCCTATACACAGGCTTCCACCCACGGGCCTTGGCCTACCCTGTCGCGGCCTCACGCCCGCACTAGTGCACCTACGCACTCCTGCTCACTCTCGTACGCCCTTCAGGGAACCCCTGCCCAAGCTCAGGCCAGCCCCTGGCTTGGGGATAAGGGTCAGGCTTAGCCAATTCATGTGAGCCACCTCCCTCGGCCCTATTCAAAAGGGTTGGCCCTAGTGGGCCAATTTTTTTCTAAATGCTACACTAAAAAAAGTTTTAAAGAAGAGGAAAACAAACAATTCATTAAATTTATATTCTTAAACATTAATGAAAACAAACTAAACTTTATCTTATTTAAAAGTATTTCTAAAATTTCAAACACTAAACCATTTTATAGGAAAGAGTTATAAAAATATTTTAACAAACCTATATGATAACTTCTGTGTTAGTATAATATAAAACTTAATTCAATCAAAACATAATTTAATTTGAAGAAATTTAAACATAGTTTATAACATTATTTAAGAAAATGAAAAAAAAATAGTTCCATTGTATTTTAAATATTCACAATGTTTTGAATTCCTTAATTCTTTTCAAAATCACTTAAGGGTGAAACAGAGTTTTAAACCATATCCTTTTTTGAGTTT
Source organism: Viscum album (assembly GCA_963277665.1). Taxonomy (NCBI): domain Eukaryota; kingdom Viridiplantae; phylum Streptophyta; class Magnoliopsida; order Santalales; family Viscaceae; genus Viscum; species Viscum album. Next base: position 268,391,081 of record OY728164.1, on the reverse strand, counting down.
ATAAATGATGGTTTAATTATAACCTTAACCATAACTCAATTATCTGGAAACTAATTAATATTTAAAAAAGGTCCAACGACTATAATTATAACTGTTGGCTTCCAACGGTCACTAGAGCAATGATCGAAAAGGTGTCCTGTAAAACCAAACCTTAAAGTGTCCTAAAACTCAAAAGGGAGACGATGGTGCTTCCCATTTCATTGATTCTCGACATGGTTTTCATGATCACATTGGTAATGTTTTTTTATTTAGTTGACTCGAAGGATTTCCTTTACTTACTAGGCCTTGTTGTGGTGATTGGGGGTCTTCCCATAGTTCTAATAGAGTTTTTAATAGGTATTTTTGGTTAGTATGTTTACTCTTTTCATCTCAGTGTATTGTAAACACTACGGAGTTCTTAATTAAATAAAGAGCCTTATGTTTGTCCTTCAAATTTCTGTTTGTTTAAAAGGGCTTTAACAAAGGTAAATGCATAGTATCATCATTATATGATACCCAAAAATTTGGGTTGTTACATTATTCCCCCCTTCATAGAATTGCATCCTCGCAATTAATTTTACAAAACCATAAAGTTTCTCCGATTTTCTCACCATAACCCCCATCGTAGAGGGTTCTCAGGTGCGTTCAGTGGAATTCTCGAATTGATGCTCAATTTTTCTAATTCTCTGATCCAGATACACTTCGGGCAGAAGGGGTGGAACTCATGCACTGAACACTCGGGTTTCCAAAGGGAGGATTGAATGGTAAAAAGTTAGGAAATGTCCATATGGACCAACTTATGAAGAACTCACTGAATTATGTCTCATTTGATAACATCTAAGTTATAGATTTTGTCATACAGGCTGACGCTGAAGAGTTGGTACATGTAGGTCACACAAAGGTTTCCATCTAAAGCACCCTCTTGAAATTTTACTCTGGCTATGTAGTTCTAGCCTAGGGTGAAACATAGGAAGAGCCCTTCGTGGTATTTTCCCCTCTGCTTACGCTCGGCCAATTGTGCTGATCCTATGCAGTAGTAGATGGAAGCATTCCCTTGACAGGTGTGGAGAATCTCTAGACCATTTGTCACCTCAAAAAATGTCTTGCACATTCCTCGTAGGTTTGTGAAGGGACGATACTCATCTTCACAGTTTTTGATTGCGATAATCTCCAGTATCTCAGTAGGAAGAGATAACATGTGGGTTTTTCCTTCCATCTGAAAGTTTAATATGAGATTTCAATCAATTTAAATCCATCCAAAAGTATAAACAAAACAAAGATAGGAAATGGGAAAGACAATATTTCAATAAACATAAGTTTATTAATAAACATCAGTTCTTGAGTTTTCCCTAATGACCTACTACACGAACTCCACACATAGAAGCAAAACTCCTTATCTCCTCAAACCAAACACAAGCTAAGCATTCAGGGTTAAACTCATGGGGGCACCTGTGATGTCTCCTGAGTATAGCATGAGGGGTATGAAGTTGGGAGACTTCAAAATACACTTGTTTCCTTCAAGATAGTTGGGTGGACTCATCTTCTAACATTCTGAATTCCAACAAATGGCCCCAAAATCTGTAGTTCAAGATTTGACAAAGATAGGCCGCTTGGAGGTCACTGGAAGCAGCAGCTTCTTGAAACGTGTTGAGGGCCATAAAGCCAAAGTCCTCACCTACTGTGAACACCTGGAAAATTCCTTCATGGTACCTTCCCCGACGTACATAGGAAGGAAATTGGTTCATCATCATAAGAAGGTAATCCAATCCTAACCCCCGGTATAGTCGAAGCACTCGTGGTGAGTTTGACGCATCGTACAGGTGTTTTCATGTCATGCGGATATGGGCATAGTTAAGAAAATTCTCTCAGCTAGATAAAGACACAATGGTCTATAGGGCCTTAGTGGGGAGATAAAAAATATTAGTACCTTTTTTTCCATTTGAAAATTAAGAAAACTCATTTTTAGTAATGTTGTAGTATATTTTTCTTTGTTTCGGTTCTGGCTTTCTAGAGTTATCCAAACCGAATCCTCTGATACCAATTGTGAGGACCCGACCCCAGAAGACCAGGATTTGGTGCCTTCTGAACATGATGTGTCATTTTACAAATAGAAACATGCACTGATATACACATATCACGTCCCATACAGAGGATTGAGTTCGGTTCGGGCTCTGGGAAATTGGTAACTTCAGAAAAGTTTCATCTGATAGAATCTGTTACCTGAATATTTTAAATCAAAACGTAGGGTGAGAAAAAGTATGCTCGGTAAGGGGTTTTTAAAACAAACCAATTTAATTTTCGAAATCATTAAAAAAAATTCCCTAGAACATTCTCTTAAATAAAACTGTAACATATAAAACATAACATATAGGTTCTCAATTATGATTTCAAGGAATCCATAGATCAATTAGGACATTTACAAAGGGTTAATAAATAAAGGGCATCCTAACAAGTATGACATATGAACATTTAAGTACAATTTAAACAGTTAAAAGTAATGATTTATTAGAGTTGCGCATAAAGGAAATAACTTAAATTTCATATGTTGGTTACTAATTTACTGAGTGATAAACACAAATCATGATCCAAACTTGTACTTGTGAAATAAGAACTTTATAAAAACATAAAGGCAGGGGTCGTGAAATAATGGGCATATCATCTTGAAAAGAACTTGTAACATGAATTGAATGTGTGGCTTCAACATCTAATTTAGACATTCATGAACATATCACCAAGGTCAATCCCCAAGGTGTCATAAAAATTACCAAGGTTATTCACCAAGGTATCGTAAAACTTATCATCTATAGAGATTAATTTTTTACCCAAAGCATTGAAGCGCTATCAAGGCACACCCTTAATATGTCTTTACTTTCATGTGAGCCACATAAGTCAATACTTTACTCAAACGAGGTTGTATATTCAAGATGTCCCATACCACCTTGAATAATTCATTCATAGTTGGTCATAGTAGTTGAATTTACATATCTTATAAGTGAGGCCGGCATCTAGATAATTAAAACCCAAGCTAACAATTATAAAACTGTTATTAATTGGAAATAAGGAAAGCAGATTATGGCACATACATTGACATATAAGGTACTAAAAGAAAGGAAAACTAGAATTTATCACATGCAAGTTTGTTCTTTAAAAGTCTAAAATCTTATCATAAAATGAACAAAAAATTTAAAGTAGTGTTTTGAACTTTCACATGCTAAAAAATTCAATACTGGTAAGCCTTTGCATACTACAGAATGATGTCCATAATAGAAATCATGAACCTTCATCATAAGCAACATCATTTAAAACAAAGGAAAAACATAAGATACTCTTAAATGTGGATATAAGTTTCGTTTAACACAACATTACTAATGTTTAAAATCTCCACTTAAACTTGAGACTTAAAGTGTAAGGACCCTGAAATCAAGGTTTGTACAACATATAAAATATATATATGTACCCGAAATCAAACTGAAATATTGGCATATCCATGTGTATTAATCCCCTATGGATATTAATTCAACAATGTTTTAAATAGGGAAGGTCATGCCCTTAGTCATAAAAATTTGTTTATGAAAACCTACTACAATAATTTTATAAAAAAAACTGAACATATATATAACATTTTCCAAATATATTTATATTCATTTTTTGAAAATGTGAGTATGTGAATATGTGCAGTGCATGACCAATTACACACAAACTTCATACCTATAACCGAAGTAGAAAATTCATGCCCCTTCCCATATATAACCGACGTATATACATATAACCATAAGTATATATGTACACATATAAATATATAGCACATATTAAGGTTTGATAAACATTAAACAACTTATAAATACACTAAAAATACAAAATTTAAAGGTTTAGGTTCGGTTATAAGAAGGGTCTCAACTAACCCGTGAAGTTATTTAAAACACAAGTTTTTATGAGAATACATATATATATGTATAGATATATATAAACTCAACACCATGCATCAAAGAACAAATTCTCCTTATGTCCATTGTACCATTTGAACACCAAAAATCCTGAAGACCTAGGTTCAATATTGAAGAAAGATTTGATAGGACTGTAAGTTTATAGGTATGTATTTTTTTACGAATATAAAGGTGTATATATTCTCAAAGAAGCAAGACAAGGAAAAACTAAAAACCCTTACTTTAATACTAGGGAAAGGTGTAATTTGGGAAGGTTGGCCGAGGCTTGCTGGAGACTTGAATGAGGAAGAAGAACTGAGAGGTCTCGGTTATTTATACACAAAATCTCACACACCCTCCATGAAAAACGTACCCACTTGCGTTACATTTAATGGGGGGTGTCGTACTTGAATAGAAGAGGGGACATGGGGGGTCCTAGATGGTTAGAAGGGAAGAAAATGAGACACGCCATAGGTATAGGTTACTGGTGCATCCTATACGCGAAGGAAGAAGACGACGCGGCCAGGGGAAAATCCGAGGGAAAACGGACGGTCCAGATTGGGCCGATCTTGATCTAATAGCTGGGGGTATGACTGTGGTTTAGAAAAAAATGTGGATGGCTCGGATTTACTCCAGGCCTGATCGAACATCTCACCAAGACGTGGTGATAATCCGTGATTGCTAAAGCCGGGCGCGGGGTCGAGATCAGCGGCACAAATCACACGCGACAAGATCTGACAGCCAAGATTGTGTTTCGCCTAAAAAAATGGTTCCCACATCGAAACGGGTCATGGTTTTCGCCTCCCTTATTACCCTGGGCCTCCCATCGAGTGTTCAAAAAAAACACAACGCCCATGAAGGGGGGCTTATACAGAGGCTCCCACCCGCAGGCCTTGGCCTACCCCGCTACGGCCTCACGCCCGCACTGGTGCACCTACGCGCTCTTGCTCGCTCCCATGCACCCTTCGGGGAACCCCTGCCCAAGCTCAGGCTGACCCCTGGCTTGGGGCTGAGGGTCAGGCTCAGCCACTTTATGTGAGCTGCCTCCCTCGTCCCTAGCCAAAAGGGTTGGCACTAGTGGGCTAATTATTTTGTAAACACTACACTAAAAAAAGTTTTAAAGAAGAGTAAAACAAACCATTCATTAAATTTATATTCTTAAACATTAATGAAAACAAACTAAAATTTATCTTAGTTAAAACTATTTCTAAAATTTGAAACACTAAACCTTTTTATAGGAAAGATTTATAAAAAGATTTTAACAAACCTATATGATAACTTTTATGTTAGTATAATAGAAAACTTAATTCAATCAAAACATAATTTAATTTGAAGAAATTTAAACATAGTTTATAACATTATTTAAGAAAATGAAAAAAAATCGTTGCATTGTATTTGAAATATTCGCAACGTTTTGAATTCCTTAATTCTTTTCAAAATAACTTAAGAGTGAAACATAGTTTTAAACCATATCCTTTTTTGAGTTCATAAATGATGGTTTAATTATAACCTTAAGTATAACTCAATTATTTGGAAACTAATTAATATTTAAACAAGGTCCAACGGTTATAATTATAACTGTTGGCTTCCAACGGTCGAAAAAGTGTCCTATAAAACCAAACCTTATGGTGTCCTAAAACTCAAAAGGGAGAAGATGGTGCTTTCCATTCTGTTGATGCTTAGCATGGTTTTCATGATCACAATGGTGATGTTTTTTGCTTTAGTTGACTCAAAGGATTTCCTTTACTTACTGGGAATCGTTGTGGTGATTTGTGGTCTTCTCGTAGTTCTAATAGGGTTTTTAATATGTATTTTTGGTTAGTATGTTTACTCTTTTCATCTTAGTGTATTGTAAACACTACGGTGTTCTTAATTAAATAAATATCCTTATGTTTTTCCTTCAAATTTATGTTTGTTTAAAAGGACTTTAATAAAGGTAAATGCATAGTATCATCATTATATGATACCCAAAAAATCATGTTGTTACATCATCAATCCTCGAAAGTGGATACTTGTTCTTCACGATCACCTAGTTCAGGCGCCGGAAGTCCATCCATAGCCTCAATCTCTAATCACTAGTGCAGAAAACATTATTTACCTCACCATTTTTTACGTTGGTTATATATAACCGACGTGATAATCTATGAAATGTGATTTTTTAGGTCGGTTATTTTATAACCGACGTAAAAAATGCAGTGAGAAAATTTTTAACGTCGGTTATTTTAATAATCAACGTTACAAATCACGCGCGTTCATTTTTTACGTCGGTTATAAATTAACTGACGTAAAAAATCAAAGCGTGGTGTTTTTTACATTGGTTATTTGATAACCAACGTAAAAAACGAGATATCTATGAATTTTTTACGTCGGTTATAAAATAACCGACGTAAAAAACCAACACGCAGATTTTTTTACGTCGGTTATTATAATAACTGAAGTTATAAATGTAAAAAAAATAGTCTATAACGTCGGTTATTAAATAACCAATGTTATAAAACATTTAAAAAATTAACAAGCCCCGTGGATTGTCATTTACGATTTTTCGATCGACAGTCCGGCGACTCGTCTCTCTCGCGCGGTAAACCCTAATCGGATTGTCGATCTCGCTGCATTAAACTCATTTTGCCTTCATCGTTTATCATATTTACTCTCCTTGGATCTATCATCTCAACTCGCAACACTCAAGTAAGCCTTCCATGACTTTATTTCGTTCTTTTTTTTTCAGATAGTCTATATTTATGTTTCGCAATTTTTTTGTTTAAACTAGGTAAGATTCTTCGATTTAGAACCCTCTTACCTATTTTTTCCATCATCATCATATTTATCATCCCCAAATCTATTAGATCGACTCACAATATTCACATAAGTCTCAACTACTTCTATTTAGTTTGTTTTTGTTTCGCGAATGCCCGACATTGATGGTAATTTTTGTTGTCATTGACAACTAATGATCTCATTCACCTATATTACTGCATAGAATGGTTATTGATTAAATATTCGAATTTGGAAATGATATTTCATGTGTTGTTGTTGCTTATGTTTATCCTATTTTATATGAGAATCTATTAGACATATAATGTAATGGATGTTGGCCTCTATGACCCTTCGATGCATCGCCATGTCTCATGATTCCAAATAAAAATGGGTTCTACTGAGGGATTACCCTAGTATATTTTTTGAGGCCTTGGCCAAGTCCTTGAAAATATGTTTAAGATTTCTAGAATTATCCATTACCTCATTATGATATTAGTTATCGAGAAAACTTGTGATTATTTGACTAGTTGAATATCAATGGTTATTTTTAATTATCATACGATAATTTAAGTAGCCATATTTAATAATATTCAATTCCATCTATTTCATGCTGAAGTATATATTAAATGAATGTGTTTTTAGTTGTTCACCATGCCTAGTTTTTATATGTAAACCATTGTTTGGGGGGTTGTCCGGGGGTGGGGGGCTGTCCAGAGGGTTGGGGGTGTCCAGGTGGGTGTCCAAGGGGGTGGATGGGTGTGGGGGGCTATCCAAGGGGGTGGAGGCCTGTCCAGAGGGTTTAGGGGGTTGTCCGAGGGGGTGGGGGCTATCCAGAGGGTTGGGGGTGCCCAGGGGGGTGTCCAAGGGGGTCAAGGGTGGGGGTGGTGTCCAGGAGGGGTGGGGGTGCTGTCTGGAGGGGTGGGGTGCTATCCAGGGGGTAGGGGCCTGTCCAAAGGGTTGGGGGGTGTCCAGCGGGGTGTCCAATGGGGTAGGGAGTGGGGGTGGTTTCTAGGAGGGGTGGGGTGCTGTCTAGAGGGGTGGGGGCTGTTCAGAGGGTTGGGGGTGTCCAGGGGGGTGTCCAAGTGGGTGGGTGGGTGTGGGGGGTTTCCAAGGGGGTGGGGGCCTATCCAGAGGGTTTTGGGGGTTGTCTAGGGGGTGGGGGCTGTCCAGAGGGTTGGGGGTGTCCAGGGGGGTGTCTATGGGGGTAGGGGTGGGGTGGTGTCCAGGAGGGGTGGGGGTGCTATCGAGAGGGGTGGGGGCTGTCCAGAGGGTTGGGGGTGTCCAGGGGGGTGTCCAAGGGGGTGGGTGGGTGTGGGGGGCTGTCCATGGGGGTGGGGGCCTGTCTAGGGGGTTTTGGGGGTTGTCCGAGGGTGGGGGGTTGTCCAGATGGTTGGGGGTGTCCAGGGGGTGTCTAAGGGGGTGGGGGTGGGGGTGGTGTCCAGAAGGGGTGGGGTGCTGTCTAGAGGGGTGGGGGCTGTCCAGGGGGTGGGGGCAGTCCAGAGGGTTGGGGGTGTCCGGGGGGGTTTCCAAGGGGGTGGGTGTCTTTGGGTGGCTGTCCACGGGGGTGGGGGGCTGTCTAGAGGGTTTTGGGGGTTGTCCGGGGGGTGGGGGTTGTCCAGAGGGTTGGGGGGTGTCTAGGGGGATTGACTACTACATCGTGGTTTCTGAGATTATGACATGATGATTGTGCCGTGATGATTGGATTTACATTGTGATTTTATCCATCTGAATTTTTATTTTAAATATGATTTGATTCTCAGGTTTACTCCATTTTCTCCAATTTTCTATCAACCACTGTAGGCGCCATGGTTTTATTTGATTCAATGGAATTTAAAACTGTTATATCTAACTATATTTTGTTTTAAAAATAATATTCAAGCATATTTTTTTAAATACACATAGATTTGTTTTATATTTCAAAATTGTTTTACATTCAAATTATGATTTTTTTTCATATAAACATATATGTGTCTTATCTTAAAAATATAGATATTTTTGATATTTGTTATAGGTAAAAATGAGTTGAAGTTGGATTACGGCACATCAAATGAGAAATGAATATGAGGAAGGTGTTGATACCTTTTTGGAATTTTCTAAACGAAATGTTCCAAGTAGTGACATTTTTTTCTGTCCATGCCTGAAATGTTTGAACATGAAGAAGTTGAAAAGTAGAGAGATAAAAGATCATCTAATTTGTCATGGTTTTAATCTGAGTTACAGCCCTTGGATTTGGCATGGTGAAATTGGACGGAATGTCACTGATGATGATGATTCACAAGATGGTAACTCCGATGTAATTGAAGAAATGATTCGCGATATTGTAGCATAACAAATTGAGATAGAACTGACCGTTGTGCTTCTATATGGTGATGCTGAAAAACCATTATATCCTAGTTGTATAGATATTACAGTTTTGTCGGCGGTGTTAAGATTGATTAACCTGAAGGCGAAACATGGATGGAGTGACAGAAGTTTTACAGAGCTGCTACAATTGATGAAAGACATTCTTCCAAAAGATAACGATCTTCCAGATTCACCTTACAAGGAAAAGAAAATATTATGCCTGATGGGATTGGGATACAAGAAAATACATGCATGCCCGAATGACTGCATTATATATAGGAAGGAATATCAATTTCTATCATAGTTTCCTAAATGTGGGACATCACGGTATAAGGTGAAAGAAAAATCACAGGCTAATGTAGAGATTACAAAGCTCCCTTCAAATGTATTTTGGTATCTTCCTATAATTCATCATTTCAAACTTTTATTTTCTAATTCACATGATGAAAAAAGGTTAAGATGGCATGCTGATGAGCGGGTATGTGATGGAAAAATACGTCATCCAGCTGATTGTCCACAATGGAAGAAAATTGATGCGCGGTATTCTACATTTGGAAATGAAATTATAAATCTCAGACTAGGGTTGTGCACAGATGGAATGAATCCATACCTAACACTCAGTAGCACACATAGTTCATGGCCTGTTTTATTGGTAATTTACAACCTCTCTTCTGAAGTTTGTATGAAGAGAAAATATTTCATGTTGAGTATAATGATCTCTGGTCCAAAGCAACCTGGAAATGATATTGATGTTTACTTGTCACCGTTGATTGATGATTTGAAACTGTTATGGGCTGATGGTATTAAGGTGTATGATTCTTATAAAATGGAATATTTTCAACTGTATTCAGTGCTTCTGTTCACTATAAATGACTTCCCACCATATGGAAATTTTTCTGGATATAGTGTTAAAGGGCATAAATCATGTCCAATTTGAGAACAACAGACGTCATATTGTCAATTGAAACATGGGAGGAAAATAGTGTACATGGGTCATCGAAAGTTTTTGCATATGGATCACCCTTATAAAAGACTAAAAAAGGCATTCAATGGCTCACAAGAATTTGATACTGCTCCAAAAACTTTATCCCCTAATCTATATTTTGAGAGGGTGAAAAACCTTGATGTGACATTGGGAAAGACACAGAAATCTGGTAATGATGGGCATATTTGGAATAAAAGTTCAATATATTTTCAGCTACCATATTGGAAGTATCATGAAGTTAAACATAATATTGATGTCATGCACGTGGAGAAGAATATCTGTGATTGTTTGATTGGAACATTGTTAGATATTAAAGGAAAGACAAAAGATGGGTTGAATGCAATATTAGACTTACTATCAATGGGAATACGTTTGGAGTTAGCTCCAACTCCTAAAGGAAGATGAACATTTCTTCCCCCGGCTTGTCATACATTATCTAAGAGGGAGAAAATTAGATTTTGTCAGTGTCTTCATGATATCAAAGTGCCTCAAGGTTATTCTTCAAATGTAAAAAAGTTTATCGCATTGAAGGACTTGAAGTTGATAGGTATGAAATCACATGATTGTCACGTCATGGTGCAACAAATTCTACTGGTTACATTGCATGGAATATTTCCCATTCGTGTCAGAAAGACTATAATGAAGTTGTGTTATTTTTTCAATTCAATTTGTAACAAGGTGATTGATGTGAATGCTTTAAACATTTTGGAAAAGGATGCAATTTTTATACTTTTTCAATTAGAAATATATTTTCCTCCAACTTTTTTTGATATAATGGTGAATTTAATGATTCATCTGGTTCGAGAAATAAAGCTTTGTGGACCTGTGTATCTTCATTGGATGTATCCTTTTTAAAGGTATATGAAAATATTAAATGGGTATGTTAAAAATCCATATCGACCTGAAGCCTCCATTATTGAAAAGTATATTTCTGAGGAGGTAGCAGAGTTTTGTACGAGCTACTTGGCTACGGCGCAACACATAGGTTTGCCTCCATCTCGCCATGAATGAGTTAATAATGAGGGAAAGGGGATTCGTGGCTTGAAAGTCAAATCATTGTCAGCTGAACAGATGAAGAAGTTAGAATCATACATCTTGAATAACATAGCTGATGCTCAACCATATATCACATTGCATATTAATGAGTTGAAACAATGTCATCCAAAGAAGAAAGAAATGTGGATTTTGAATGAGCACAATAAAACTTTTTGTCATGGATTGAAAAGGATTTTCTTGGTAGATTATATGTATAAGAGACATTAAAATGGATAGTGGGTGGTCCATGTTTAAATGTGATAACATGGTCCGGTTATGACATTAATGGATATACATTTCATACGAAATATCAGGACAATAGAAGTGAAGTTCAGAATAGTGGTGTATTGGTGTTTGCAGAAGCAATGCATTTTTCAAGTGCTAAGGACAAAAACCAAATTTCTGCATCAAGTGTATATTATGGAGTGATTGAAGACATATGGTAGGTTGATTACATTAAAATTAAAGTTCCTGTTTTTAACTGTAAATGGTTTATTGGTAACAACAGTGTCAGACACAATGAATTTGGAATGACACTTGTTAATCTGAATAGATTGGAAGACACAACTGATTCTTTTATAATGTAAACACCTGAAAAACAAATTTTCTATGTAGTAGATCAATCAGATATGCAGTGGGATGTTGTTTTACAAGGGAAAAAACAATATGTTGGTGAGGATGAACTTGATGAAGATGCTGATTTATGTTAGATCCCTACTTCCATGGAAAGATTAACAGAACATAATGATGAGCAAGTTGAAGACATGGTTTGTGCCATAAGGAACGATAATGACGAAGTAATTTGGGAAAACAATCCATTTGTATATTCCTAAAATTACAAGTAACATATTTTTATTTCTTGTTTACATTTATTTTTTTCATAAATGTTAGATATTGTAAGTTTTTTTATTTATTAAAACATGTTTTAAAACAAAATAAGTATAAGTTTTTGTTTTTTTTAAGTTTTTTTAGTTTACTTTATCATGTTTACCATTACATGAATTATATATATATTATTTTTGTTCAGTGACAATTACTTTACCATGTTTACTAGGTTTACCATGTTTACCATGTTTACCATCTTGACCATCTTTATCATCTTTACCATTGTTTAACATGCTTACCATATTACCAATGTTTACTATTATGTAACTTAGTACACTTTTCTATTTTCTGATTACAATAGTATTAAAATATTTGAATTTTTATATTTGTGAACTAATGCTTGTTTTTTTGATTTGAAGGATATTGACAGATCATTCAGTTGATCAAACACATGATTCTGGAGATAATCTATTGGTCATACCTCTGGGGAGGAACATTCACATGCTCTTATTACGAAAAAGAGTTCAAAGGTTGGTAAATGTGGGTGCACACGTTTACTAAAATTATCACTTGCCTGTACGCAAGATCAGAGGATAGTCATTGAGTTTGATGATGATGATATTCCTATAGGTCCAAATGCAAAAGATTTTAAGAGTTTTGTAGCAACTCAGGCTAAGAGAAAAGTAAGCATTTTGTATGATTACTAGAGAAGTGTGGATAAAGAGATAATCTCTTAGTTGTGGGAGACCATTTTGGTAAGATCTTTTTCTATTGTTTGACTATTCTTTAAATTTTTCTAGTATATATAATATGTTTAACCTCTTCTTTATCAGATGACATTTGATATTCCTGACACTGGAGGAGTCAGGAAGAAATTCTTATCGTTGGCTTCTAGGAGATGGAGGGATTTCAAATCAACCCTCTCATCTGATTTCATTTATGGTCATAGGATTCATGACAATCTATGTCGTATATATCCTTTTATAGATGAAGACACATGGAGACAGTTTTTTGAAAGTAGAAGAAAAGAGTCATTTTTGGTAAGGGCAATGTAAACTTTCATAAGATTTCTTATATAAATGATCTTATTAATGTTTTGTTAATGATTTATTATTCTTAATTTATATCAAACAAGGAATGCTCATCAGGAGATCCAATCTAAAAATGTATACCCTCATAGTTTATCTCGGGGAGGGTATGCATTTTTGGAAGAGAAAATGATGGCGGAAAATTTTCAACAACTAAGAGATGAGTCTTCAAGCTCTGGAGAGGTGGCCCCTCCATCCCCTCTATCTAGACATAAAAAATGGAAGAGAGCTCAGAAGGGAAAAAAAGGTAAATATATTTCAGAAGAATCAATAATCGTAGCTGAAAGGATTGTAAGATATCTATTTTATTTATTTAAGTTAACTATTTTCTTCATATAATTTCAATCATTACAGAAATGTTTAATTAATTAATACAGGACTCTCTTGAGGAGCAGAGTTCACAGGGGACATTTACAGCTACTGGGAGGGAAGATATTTTATCTGTAGCATTGGGAAAGCCCAAACATCCTGGTCATGTAAGAGGATATCTGGCAGGTGTATCGGTAAGAAAAGTGTTGCCACATTCTTTAACTTCTAACATTGAGGGGGTTTATAAAAAAAATAGAATACTTGGAGGCTGAAGTTCATAATATTAAGGCGACGATGGAGGAAAAGATTAGAGCATCGGTGCAGTCTATGTTTGCAGACATGCAAAGACAATTTTAGACTACAGCTCCCACTCCTCCACCTCCCCCTTCATACCCCATTATTTATCCTTCACCTCCTCCAGTAGCTCTCACTCCCCCACCTCAGCCTGCGGACCCCATTTTTTATCCTACTCCTCCGCCGCAGCTTCCTACTTATTGCGAGTTGTATGTTGATGATCCTCAACATCATATAGTAGCATATGGGTTGGTATATTGTATAGGAGATACAGTTCATCATCAAAAATTAGAGGTAGAGAATCAGAGGGTCGTTGTACAGGATATTATAGATAGATCAGCTCGGGTACCATTACCTACAGATGAGGTGGTGACAGTTGGACATAGTATCGGCCATTTTTTAATTTGGCCATCCAGACTTCTTCGACTCATTACCATAGAGGTATGAATGTTATATCTTTTATTTTATTTTTTTATTAAAGTTGTTTTATCATTTGAAAACTAATATATTTTTCAATTTATTTTTACAGGAATACTTCAAAGGTAAAGAAATACTGTATAGACAACAACAAAGACAAATGGCTATGACATCAGATACTGATTCTAGTAGTCTTGACAAATTGTCAAGATAATCAAATTTGTTGGCGGGTAATTATGAGTTTCCAATGGAAGCTCATGTTTGTGGACATGAAATAAGTGTGGGGATTATAAAAATTGATATCATGGAGCTTGTTACTGTAGATAAGTTGGGCATCAACGTGGTGCAAATTTTTTACATGTAAGTCTTAACACCTTTTCCCTGCGTTATATTTATTAAAAATGTATACTTATTTCTGTTTTGTATTAGGTATCTTTATAAAATTTGTGAGAGGAATGAGATGACAGATGTATATGGATTCATGGACCCACAATTGATTTCCCCTAAAGCATGTGCATTGGATGAGGAACAAAGAATGCTTTATATTGCTGAAAGACTTGAAAAGAATATAGTCACACAATGTTGGATGATGCCTTTTTGTGAGAGTTATGAAACACATCTCTCTCAAAGAGTTAATTATCTTTTAACATAAAAAACCACTAACATTAAATTTCCTTTTATCAGTGATCATTGGATGTTAGGGGTTTTTTTCCAAGGGAGAAAGCACTTTATTGGATATGCTTTGTCCATGATGATGTGCGGGAAATTTTTAAGAATATATTGGAAAAGTAAGTTTCAATTTCTCAATAGTTTTATATATTATAATGAATTTTAAATTTACCCCATTTGTATTATTTTCTAACAGGGCATGGGCCTACTTTTGAAAAAACACAAATAAAATAAGTGCAAAGATCAAATATGTAAATGCAAAGGTAAATATCCATTTATAATTTTTACTTTTTGATTTATTATATAAAAATAATTTATTGAATTTACACTCATTCAAACATAATTTTCATGAACAACAAGGTGTCATCGAATGAGGATATTATATGTTAAGATTTATGTATGAAATAATAACAACTGGGACAGTTGTGAATTTTGACCTGGTAAGATTTCCTCTTAAACTTTTCCACAATATTTCAATTTGATTTATTCATTATACACGTTAACTAATATCCTTTTCATTTGTAGCTTTTTGATGACCCTCAACCCTATACTGTTGAAGACATCAAACACTTACAAGTAGAGTGGTCAAATTATTTTACAGGTTTGATTGAATTTTAGTTGTTTGTAATGTAAAATGTAATTTTGAATATTGTCGTTGTAATTGTGTATTTGGTAGTCATTTAGGTTGGATTTAGTTTTTTTTTTTTGAAGTTGACAGTGTAAGTTTTAAATGTTATATATGTGAATGTTTAATTTTTCTCTACTTCTTGTTTTGGTCTACTTATGATGGTTTTTCTGGTATGGATTCTGGTCCGGGGGGAGGGGTTCCAAGGGTGTAGGGGGTGCTCAGTGGGGTTGGGGGTGTCCAAGGGTCTAGGTGGGCTGTCTGGTGGGGTGGGGGGGAAGTCCAGGGGTGTGGGAGGGCTGTACAGGGGTGTGGAAGTGTTGTACAGGGGGTGGGGGTATACATGAGGGTGGGGGGTTGTCCAGGGGTGTTTGGGGCTGTCCAGGGGGTTGGGGGCAGTCCAGGGGTGTGGTGGGGGCTCCAATGGGGTGGGGGAGGGTTTTCCAGGGTGTGGGGGGGTTGTCCTGGGGTGTTTGGAGCTGTCCAGGGGGTCGGGGGGCAGTCCAGGGGTGTGGTGGGGGCTGTCAAGTGGGGTGAGGGGGTGAGGGGGTGTTGTTCAAGAGGGTGGTGGGGTTATCGAGGGGTGTTTGGGGTTGTCCAGGGGGTCAGGGGCAGTCCAGGGGTGTGGTGGGGGCTCCAATGGGGTGGGGGCTGTCAAGTGGGGTGAGGGGTGAGGGGGTGCTGTTCAGGAGGGTGGGGGTTGTCGAGGGGTGTTTGGGGATGTCCAGGGGGTCGGGGGGCAGTCCAGGGGTGTGGCGGGGGCTCCAATGGGGTGGGGGCTGTCAAGTGGGGTGAGGGGGTGAGGGGTGTTGTTCAGGAGGGTGGGGGTTGTTGAGGGGTGTTTGGGGCTGTCCAAGGGGTCAGGGGGCAGTCCAGGGGTGTGGTGGGGGCTCTAATGGGGTGGGGGAGGGATGTCCAGGGGGTATACATGAGGGTGGGGGCTGTCAAGTGGGGTAAGTTTTATATGTTATCAATGTAAATGCTTAAATTTTATTTAGTTATTGTTTTGATCTCCTTATGTTTTTGTGGTACGAATTCTTGATTTGATTTCTGGTTGATTCCGGGGGAGACCAGAGGACTGCATTCGATTTTTTTAAAAAAAAAATTCTTCCACGTTGGTTATTTTATAACCGACATGATAAAGAAATCAGGAAGGGTTTATCACATCGGTTTTTTTAATAACCGATGTGATAAAAACCCATGGCATGGTTTATCACGTCGGTTATTTAATAACCAACGTGATAAAAGACCTGGGAAATGGTTTATCACGTCCGTTATTAAATAACCGACGTGATAACCCCCCCCCCCCCAAACTAGTTTAACACGTCAGTTATTATATAGTTGATGTGATAAACCATCTCCCAGGGGTTTATCACATCAGTTATTTAATAACCAATGTGATAAACTCCCCCGCACGTGTTTATAACGTCGGTTATTATATAACTGACATGATAACCCCCCCTGGTTTATCACGGCGGTTATATAATAACTGACGTTATAACCCCCCCCCCCCAGTTTTTTCACGTCGGTTATTAATTAACTGACGTGATAAACACTGCGATGTTATGTTTTTTACGTTGGTTTTTAAATAACCGACGTAAAAAACATTATTTATAACGTCATCTATATTAACGTCGGCTAAAAACCGATGTAAAAAATGAAAAATAACTGATGTAAATAATGTTTTCTGCACTAGTGCATCTACCTTATTAGAAAACAACATCAGGGTTGCCCATGGAGAAACACTGGGTCTTACGAATCCCTTCCTCTACAAGTCCTCCAGTTGTACCCTCAACTCGCGTAGCTCCACAGGAGCCATCTGATATGCTGGTGTGGATATTAGTGATGTCCCTAGGTACATATCAATGCAAAAGTCTACATCCCTACAAGGAGGTAGTCCCAGAACATCCTCGGGAAATACATCCTCATATTCGTCCACCACTATAAGAAAACTCAGACTCCTCTCGTCCACTGCACTAAGGGTGAGGCTGTCCAACTGGTGAGTGATTGGATGCACCCTCCTCTCAGAAATTTCATCCTGTTCTGAAAAGGTTTCCTTCTCACCAGTGAAGGAAAATCTGGTCCTATACTCACAGTCACACCTCACTTTGCACCTAAAACATTCAATCTGAGCATGGACTGTAGATAACCAGTCTATACCCCCCAAGATGGAATTGTAAGGCCTCTATTCTACTACTAGAAGATCCCAGCTGAAGCTCTTACCTCCTAGAGTAAGCTCACACTACTGACACCAGTGTGTAATCATCGAATCCCCTCTTGTATGAGTCTCTAATCGTAAGGATCGAGCCAACGACTCCACCAGAATCTCTGAACCTCAAAATAGGTTCTTGACAAGGAAAGAGTGACTATCACCTGTATCTATAATAACTACATATAAGGTGAATAATACATATATCATACCTATAATCATCTCTAGAGCATCATGGTAGTAGGCCTCCATCGCCTGAAGCTGGCCTTTCCACTGTCTGCCGTCTCCCTGAGCCCGCAGTGGACCACCTGGGGGTGGTGGTGGTAACGCCTCAAACCATCTTCCACTTTCTGCCACTCAACCTTCTCCCCTACTACATCTACCACCCTGTGAACCTCCTTGTTTGAAATTATGCCATTTCCTTGGTGGTCCCTCGACCGTATGTTGGTCACCCATACAGGGAGTCAGACAGTCACAAGACATGTGCCCTTTTGCATCGTAGGAGTAACAAACTCTAGCCCTCGTCTAACCTCCTCTACCTTGCGAGCTCCATAGCTACGACCTTGTGTCTTGGGGTTATCCTCCAGAATTTTTGGCCCACTTGGGCCTCCACATTGTCTTCCTAATGCCTGCTATAGATGACCCGGCCACCTATCGTTCAGTGGTGGCTCTCACCATCAGTGCCTACTCGACTAGGAAGCTCTCCAAAAATATAGCTATCATTAGTACTCCAGCCTACGTTAGGATGCTGATAGAAACCATTGATGCTCTGATCTCCCATCGGAGTCTCTTCTCAAAGTTTTGGGCCCTAAAGAAATGGTCTCATGCCATGTCGGTGTATTAGCAAGAGAGTTTGGTAAACCTCGTCGAGTACTGGGCCACAGTCAGGTTGCCCTTCTATAGTTGCAGTAGCTCCTAAATACGCATTGATCGTTATATCGATGGTATGAACTCCACCCTAAAGAGGCTCTCAAAGTATAACTAGGTAAGGGTCATCCTCTCGTGTGTCTAGAGTTTCAATCTCCACCATCTCCCTATCGTTCCCTAAAAAACGCTAGCGGCTAGGACCACCATCTGGTCTGTAGGTGTCTCTACTAGACGAAAAACCTGTGTAACCACCTCCATCCAATCCTCACCTGCCTTAGGATCTATCTTACCTCAAAACTTCGGAGGCCTCTGTTTTTGGAACTCATGCAGCATGATCATTTAATGTGCAATGTCTACTGGTGGGGCTAGTAGTAGGTGCTTCTCTTCGGGTGGTGGTGGTGCTGGTACACTACCTGAAGGTGCTATCGCTGTAAGTGGTCCCTACATTGATGCCTCATCGATTGGTGGGTCATTTTCATAATCTCTCACTAGAATCCTGGATGGATGTCTTCATGGAGGCATCCTGTAGGGAAATAGATGTGTCACGGTCAATAAGTTATACCTGGTGAGCTGACTCAAAAGAGATCAAGAGAAAAACATTTACAAAACACATGAAACTAGTGTTTTTGTGTACCAAGTCAAAAAATAGATTTCAGGGTCCTCGTGTATGGACACATTGGTTTCTGCACCAACACTGGACTCCATAGACTAAAATCTAAACTCAAGACACTTAATACTATTTCCCCTATTGAAAATACAGACTCTTAGTTCTTCTGATAGAATTGACCACCCTTTGATACCACTTTTCACGACCGATCCCATGGGGCCCATGCAGGGACTAACCCAAGCCCGCCTTTCATAGGCCAGGGGCTAGTGACTAGCACCGAAAAGAAATATCCCAAAAAGGGCAGACATTGCCTTTAAACATGTACACACAGAGACAGGGCATACTGCACAAAGAAAACCACAAAGGAAATAAAATATTACAACCGCCAAAAAGTACCACCACTAAGATTAAAAGCTGTAAACTGAAATTAAAGGGTTCAGAATACAATCCCAACTGAAAGGAAAGTCCAGCAAAAGAAGTATAAGCTTCAAAGGTCATCTGCCAAAGATCTTACCTTAAGGGTAGGTACAGATCATTGTTAGATGTCATTGCAACACACCACGTCTATAAATCCACCTCTGAGCACTATTAGCCTTGGCTCCCCAAATTTCCGGTCAAAGTTGTATGTCATCTGTAGAAGACACAACAAGTGCAGGTAAAGCCCATGCAGAGGTGAGTGTAACAATACTTAGTAGGGACCCTGAGACCCCCTAAGGTCTCTCAGAAATCCAAAAAGGAAAATACCACAAAGGAAATACCACTAATAAAGATCTCAAATACATAGAACAAAGTAAAAGAAAACTCACACTAGGTATAACTTAAGTACATAAGTAAAGACGATTAGTCTTAAATCTATATAATTTTATTCGGTTGAGAGGCTCTGTTGCTGATCCCCATAGGGTTGCTAGGTGCTGATCCACACAGGGTTTCTAGTATACTGATCCACACAGGGTTGCTAGTATTCTGATCCACACAGGGTCTCTAGTATTTTTATCCATATAGGGTCTCTATTATGCTAATCCACACATGGTCTCTAGCCATTCTTCACATCACAGTTAACCACTGGATTCCCACACTTAGCACGCTTGATTATGGAAGGATAATCTCCTCAAGACATATTTCATACCTAAACCACTAAAAATTACCACATAGATTAATCCAAAGGACTATCTCATCATAAGGTTCCCAACGTAACAGACGGTGCATCGAACAAATGCCTGGTCTGTAAGATATGGGCATCTTTGTAAAAAGGGCCTCATTCGATTCGAGCCTGATCCAACCCATACATACTCCAACCTCCTCAAAAAATTATGTAGAGTATATCAAAATTACCTCATCATCGTAAGGGTCCCAACGCCACTAACAGCATGTCAATCGGACGTCTGGTTTGAAAGATACGGGCGTTTTGGTGAAACGGGGGCGGGTTGGGTCCGGGTCTGGTTTGGCTCGATGGGGCAGGTCCGGCCCGGTGGGGCAGGACTAGCCTGAGGGGTCGACCTGCACCATGCCCAGTCCGGAAAGTATGGACCATTTTTTCCTCCTAGCTGGGATGCGGCTGGACATCGCGTACGGCCCCCTACTGCCCTGCGGGTCACCGTGGGGCCTCCCCTCCGCCGCGGTCGAGTGACCGCGACCCGCCGCGTGCCGTGCTACACACGGTCGCATCCTTCCACATCACTCATGGACCATATTAGTGGGTTTAATGGTCAATTTGGTGCCAGCATGGTGTCGCGGGTCTCCAATGTCGCGGCTGCGGTGGTTGCGGCCTTCGTCGCTCGACACGTCGCCGGGGCGCGCTCTCGCCACCAGCCACCAGCATGGTTATTGACTCTATTGCCCTTCCATTTGGAACAAGGCCGGTGCCACCACATACCACCATCGGCCCACTGGAAAGAACTTTGGTGGACCATAAGACATGCTCTGTTGGTCTGTTCTTCGCGCCTTGCGCCTACGACCTCTATGGGACATCCTCTTCACTACAATGGCCTCAGATGCATCTTGCCACCACTTGGAAAAAGTGGTCATGAAGAACACACAGATATAGGGACTCTGGCTTGTTTGTGTCATCCCTCACCCTCCGAGTTAGAATTTTAAAAACATGGGGTGGTCCGGGGATTGTAGTTCAATCAAAATAAGTGATAAATTAATCCTGGATAGAGAAATCCCAAAAGAAGTCACCCTCCCGCAAGATCGCATGATCCATGGATCAACCTATTCATGGGTTGATCTACGTTCATTGTTTTCAATAAAATAATAGGGATACTTTAAAATAGTTCATAACCCTACCTCGATTGACATTCGTTGGCATTCCATCTTTGAGGGTTTAAGAGGTCAACGTCGTTCGTCACTTTCTGACTTCGTTCTTTGAGGTACATCGAAGTTGATGATGTTCTGCCAGTGTTCTTCGTTCTTTATTGGAGAGAAATCTCTCTGAATGTTCATCATAGAATTTTTCATGGTTTAATTCTCAACTCTCCAACGTGTTTGTTTAATAAAAATAAACACGTCGCAGCATTTCTCTTGCGCTATTTCATTTATGAAATAGCGTAGCGGTTACACTTGCACCATGAGTCATTAAGAATCCTTATTTAATGTTCCTCGACATCGCCTCTTCGCCGCACCACAGCTCCGCCGTCCACCACCCAATGGTCAAAAAATAAAATAAAATAACTTCTTAAGCTATTTTATTATTTTCCAAAAAGTCTGAAAATTAACATTTTCGTCTGACCCTTACCGGTCTAAGTTAAGTCCTTTCTAGGTGAATCTTGGCATTTTGAGTTCAACAGTGCTCTCGAATTTTCAATATTATTACCAGTTCAAAAGTTATAAAATCTCGCTCACACGTTTACTGAACATACCTTAAAAAAAGTTTAAAATTCTGTTTTGGTCTCACTAAGACTCAGAATCATGTGTCGTCAAAGTGTGTGGTCTCAAAATAATTCCATATAATTAAAAAAAAATTACACAGAAATTTCAGGACATTACACGCGCATTTTTATTTAAATTGAAAATTCTCAATCAAGAATTTACATTATAAAAAACAAAAAATAAAAATAAAAGGGGAAATATAAATTAAATTTTAATAAATGTATTGATATTAAATGAAATTATATATAATGTGTATAATTTTTTTTACATATATTTTATAAAAAAAATAATTTACTATTTAAAAATATATATAATATATGAATAAAAATGTAAATAAAATGTATATATTTAGGAAAACTCATAATAAATTCACTTATAAGTTATATGACATATTTTTTTTACAAAATCTGTTTAAATAGCAATTATAAATCCTTTAAGAGTTCCACTAAAAGTTCCAGTGGAAGTTGCACAATACAATAGAAGTATATATTTATAAAACTAAAAAAAATATTAATAAAAATAAAATTTTAATAAATATATTTATATTAAATGTAATTTTATAAAATATATATTGCATTTTTTACATATATTTTATAAAAACAATATAATTTACCATTTAAAAATATATATAATACATGAATAAAAATGTAAATAAAATGTATATATTTAGGAAAATTAATAAAAAATGCACTTATAAGTTATATTTCATATATTTTTTACAAAATATGTGTAAATAACAATTATAAATCTATTAAGAGTTTCAGTGAAAGTTTCAGTGGAAGTTCCAGTAGAATTTCCAATTGAAGTTCCAATGGATGTTCCACAATACAACAAAAGTATATATTTATAAAACTACAGAATATATTGATAAAAATTAAATTTTAATAAATATATTTATATTAAATGAAATTATATGTAATATATGTAATATATTTTATTCAACATATATACTAATAACAATTATAAATCTATTAAGAGGAAGTTTCAGTAGAAGTTCCAGTGGAAGTTCCAGTGGAATTTCCAATTGAAGTTCTAATGGATGTTCCACAATACAACAAAAGTATATATTTATAAAAACTATAAAATATATTAATAAATATTAAATTTTAATAAATATATTTATATTAAATATAATTATATATAATATATTTTATATATTTTATACAACATCTATACTAATAATAATTATAAATCTATTAAGAGGAAGTTCCAGTGGAAGTTTTAGTGGAATTTTCAATTAAATTTCTAATATATGTTCTACAATACAACAATAGTATATATTTATAAAACTATAGAATACATTAATAAAAATTAAATTTTAATAAATATATTTATATTAAATGAAATTATATATAATATATGTAATATATTTTATACAAAATCTATACTAATATCAATTATAAATCTATTTAGAGGAAGTTCCAGTGGAATAATAATTGTATTTACAATACAATAAATTACTTTATTTTTTAAATGTCATAAAACCTTTTTTTACACAAAAATTTCATTTCATTTATAATAATAATTGTATTTACAATACAATAAACTCAATATTATTTTATGCATTTAAAAAAAATTATGAATTTAATGATATCAAATAAAATCTATTTTTATCACGTATTTTTTTAGTTCTTTTTAAAAAATGTAACATAGTTTTTTAAACAAAAAAAATCTTTCAATTACAAATATGTTTAGTTTTAAAATATAATTAACCTTTTAATATTTAAATTTTTTTAAAAAAATTCACATACTTAAAAATATTAACTAAAATATATTGACTTTATTCAAATAATAAAAAAACTCAAAACACATATTATTTGGTCAATTTTAAGAATTGCATAATATTTTTTTATAGAGGACAAATATAATTTCATTTAAAAATATATTCTATTTAAAATATATCACAATTCTTATTATTTATTTAATATATAATATAAATTTATAAACTGAAAATAGGGAATTTTGTTGATTGGAGAGAGGGAGATCATTTGTCGCAACATTTTTTTCCACAAGACTAATATACCCTTCATTTCACCCCCTTATCTGATCCCTCTATGTGGAAAAAATACCATCGCTCATCATGTCAGCGCCCTCAGAGTAGGGTCATTGGATTCTAGAAGGCTAGAGATGTGAGCATGTGACGATGCAGCATCTGGTAATGGTTGATGGCCCAAAATTTCCTTAATACATGGCACATGTGCCCCTGCTGATTACAATTTACTAACCCATTGAGCCGCCTCCACCCTTGCAGGATGCTGCATCATCACATGCTCCATCGACAGTCGGCCTTTCTCCTCACATCTCTAGGATTCCAGAATCTACTAGCCATACTTCGGTGGTCGCACCTCCTCCTCGTGCATCCAATATTTAGGCTAGTCCATCCACAAATGAGGGTCTCTTCCACCCGGTCCCATCCCATTTGGATCATCTTCCCCCAATTCCAGAGATCCCACTCAGAAACCTCCAATTAAATTTAGTTGATGGGTCCTCATCTATAGATTTTTCTCTATACTCTTTTGATTCTTTCGTGTATTTCCATTTTTGGATGTTGGTGTCCCGGTTTGGGGTGGAAAATACTTTGCTTCCCCTTTTCTAAAACTTCATCCTCTCTTTGGGGTTGGACTATCTGGCTTGCGTCTCTATCCTCAATCGAAAAGTGTTCTGTCTGGTTCTTGGCTCTTGAAATTATTTCTTGAAGGCATGGTCCCAGATCCCATAATCTATTGGAAAATGGAGCATCAAACTTTTATATAGGTTGATGGAATATCACTTTATCCATGATTCCCCTCAAGCAATGGTATGGGTCAACTTTCCATAAATCCCCCTCCAGTTTCACAGTATTTCTTTTCTTCATGGTATAGGAGACACCCTTGGATAGTTCTCCTGCGCTGATGACAACACACTCCAACTTCGAGATGCTAGATATTTCCATTGAATTGGAATTATCCCGTACTCTCATGGGCCTCATCCTTCTCAGAGTGAGTGATTTTGTTTCCTAGTGGAAATCTCTGGTCTACCTCTCCCCTGGTCGCTTATGCATGGGATGCCACCTGAAAGTCCATTTGATGAGGCTTGCATTTTCATACATTTTATATTGTAAATAATTTTTTATAATCCCACCACAGTGTTATTTTATGGGTAATTTTCACCTTTTTAGGTTTTAGTGGTAATTTGAGCTTAAATGAAAAAAGTGGTTAAATCTGAAATTTTGATAGATTTTTATTGTAGGGGAATTTTGGGAATAAAATTTACATTATTATTCAAAATTATGTGATTTTTTTAAATCCCTGATTTATTTTCTACAACTTTGTCTTTAGGAGTAAAGGTTGATTCAAGCATTTAAAGGCCCGAAAAAAATCATTTCATTTTGGAAATTTGTCGGGCTGACACAATAGGTGCCACCGATGTAACGGAATCATAACTTGGTGAACACACCTAAAAATTCATTTATTATAGATTTAAATTAAATATTATTCAATAATTAGCATCCTTTATGAGTTTCAAGTCAAAATAATATCATTAGGGCATTATGTGAACGGTTGAAACATGTGAAAGATGAAACAGCTCACCAGGCAGAAATGATTCCATTGAGAAATTAATTCATAACATCTGGAGAACGCATCCAAAATGTCCCATATTTTTTGGAGGGACGTGAAATCAAGTGGGGAACAACTTTTATTAAGGCTCAAATGCGTGAACCGACATTTTGGAGGGTCATAATGTCCAGGGACATTGAATAATTGGAATTTGGCCAGTCAAATGGATAGATTAAATGTCCCGGATTAAATCGATCATAACTCCTATATCTGATGTCAAATAAATCTCAAATTTTTATTTTGAACATAGAATACATTATTTAACATCTTTTATGAAGAAAAATGTTACCAATTCTTCCATTTAATGGTACATACACGTGGAAACATTTAGAGAATGATTTTGGAGAAAATTCTTTCACCTCCTCTCCCTATAAATATGTATCCTCACCCCTTCTCAAAGCATTAGCACGTCTATGTGGCCATTTTATATTATTTTGTAGCTTATTAACATTGTAATATTATTATTTATTTTAAATATATTTGTATCTTCTTCTTAATCTCATTATCATTTTTTAATCTTTTGTTTTCCACCCCATTCTTCTTCACTGTGATCTTTTGTACTCGTGATCATGTGTAACTAACCCGAGGAAGTTCCCAGGGGATCAATCTGGTGTTGAACCCAAGTCATTATACATTCATTTTTTATGTTTATTATTTTCTTAGAGTTAGGTTGAGGGTTATCTTAGTGGTCAAGGCACCTTTGTGTCTCTACTTGCCACCTGAGACTTAGCTGTCTCTTCTACAATATTCTATCTCGATCAAGGAGATGGATGTGTGGTCTCTCAGAGATCGTTGAGTGCATCATATATCCATACCCATAGGTAGAAGAGAATTTTCATACATACAATATATAATTATCATTAAGTATATTTAAATCTAATAAAGAGGCGATGAAGGTTCATTCTGGATAATCTCCTGGGAAGGGTCTCCTTTCTGTCTAGCATCATTTTGTCTGCATTCATTCCGTCGACATTATGCATTGCATATTTACTTATCATTATCTTGCATACTCATTTAAAAAACATAAATTTATTTTATTTTTATTTCATAAATGAGAAATATATAAAAAAGTGAATTATAAGTAGTGATTTATTGATCGCAAAATCTCTTCAAGAGAACAACCTAGGTCAGCCAATATGCTGCATTTAGTTATAAATATTTTTGAGAGCGCACACGATAATTATTTATCTCCATTTGATTAGTCACTAAAAGTGGATAATATTCATTGTTAATATATTAATATTAATGTGTTTAAAATTTCATAAACATCAATTTTAGTCCAATTCAGAAATTGAACTTCATTTCCCATCATTGTGCAATTCATGCTTAAAGTGTCAATTTGGGCTCACTCAATAATTTGCTTGTGGAAATTAAAATATTCATAATTTTAATTTTATATTTTGTTATATGATTCATAACTTTATTTGAAACATTTTTTCTTTTAGGTCTGATGGATTAATCACAAGTGAAGATGGATATTTTTTCACCTGAAGGCAGAAACTTGCTGGAAAAAGCATAATGGGCCTAAAGCCCATCAAAAAAATGTGGAGCCCACAAACCAATCCCAATGAGTCTCAAATTTATACAATATAAAGATAAAAATATGAGGATCATTTTATTCAACTTTGGCCGGAGCTAATTCTGATTTTTTTCATGATGATAAAGGGATCTGAAGTTGAGATATAAATGGTGGACCCGACATTAATGCACAGAAATCCGTCCCACCATTTTGACCATAACTTCCAAACGGATGAGCCAAATTTCCTGAAATTTTTACAGATAATAGAGGACAGATGGAAGAATATATTTCTCTTCTACAAACCCTCATTATTCATCTTTATTAAATTAAAAATTCACACATCAATATGGTGGACGAATCTGAACAATTTTCCGGGTCAACTTCGAAACGTCAATTTCCTTTTGATTATTCACCCTCCTTTTGACTCTATTAATTATTGGGGTGAATTTATTATGGGGCGGATATAATGCTACTAATATGCCTATATAAGGAGCTATTGGTGAATGTAATAGGGGTGGATATTTTTCTTATCATCTTTTGTTGCTTGTTTCATTGTAAGGTTATGCTTCCAAATTTCCTTTGTAATGTTTTCCATTTCCATGTAAGTTTCTTTTTTGTATCTTTATGTTCTTAATCAACTTATTTCTCTTCTATATTTTCCATTTAATTTATTAAAACTTTAATATCACAAAGCACAGTGATATCTCTATGTTGTTGTGAATTAGTTCACACATAGGTTTGAATTTCATTCACACACACAGAGGAGTGCTCGTTATTTCTGCTGTTTTAATTTCTTCAATCCAATTCTTGTTAGCCATATTTCGCCCACCATTGAGATTATAACATCAATATAGGGATAAACCTTTAATGGGTTGATCTTAGGAGGATGAAAATTCCGGATTGAATGTTATTTTATGAACTAATTGTTGTTAATTGGATAATTAATTTAAGACATCCATTCTTCAATTATTTCTACTCTTCATCTTTACTGTGTTTGAGCAAACTAAATTCAATTACTAAATGACCATATAACTCATAGAGATCATGAATTTGGTTCTCTAAGTGTATAGGGTATTATTAATTGTGTTTATTAAGCACCAAACTAGAAAATGATGAAGGTAGTTTTATTTTTGAAGAATGGATTCATCAAGAATTAATAAAACCAAAATTGTCTAAAGAAGTAAAATTCATTCAATCCACCCCGAGCATAATCCTAAGATCAACCCATTTTCTTTGAATTGAATTCACTTAGGTTTCTTAGTGTTTTTTAAACCATCAAAAATCAAAACCAAAGTTGGCTACTTCATAGCCCATCCCCCACCAAATCATAGCGTCTCAAGGTTACTTCTTCGGTCCCTGTGGATTCGACCCCTACAAGTACTACATCAACCGCTTTTACCAGTAGGGTAAATTTGGGCGCAACTAAATTTTGGCGCCATTTTCGAGGACCAAGTAAGTTCTTTAGACCAAAAACCTTCTTTTCTTACCCCCATTCTTCTATTCTCATCCCAATTCTCTTATCTTTTCCCTTTCTCGCTTTTTTCTTTTGGCGCATGTCCGCCTACACCCGCGATAACTCAAACAGATTAGTTAGGGTGGATAATCCTAGGGATGGGGAGTCAAGAACTAAAAGAGGTCTATTTCCTTTAGATCCAGATCTTCATAATACTCCAAATTCAGACGTTGAGTTTGATACAATGGAGAATCTCCCACAAAACCAAATCATAAACCGGGGAGGGAACCAAAATAACGGGCAAGACCCTAACTTGGGAATTGTTGCAGACCCGACCATGAATTACTACCTCACACCAACCTGGACCAATGAACCCTCATGCATTAGGAATGATAACATAGGATATGCCCAATATGTTTTCAAACCCCATGTCCTGAACCACCTTCCAACCTTTCATGGGATGGAGTCTGAGATGCCTTACCTTCATGTTAAAGAATTTAATGACATTGTCGAAACCATGTGCCCACCAAATCAAATTGAATCTGCTAAAATGATACTTTTTCCTTTTTCTCTTAAGGACTGAGAAAAGAATTGGTTAAACAATTTGAGACCAGCATCCATTCACTCTTGGGACCAACTTCAACGAGAATTTTATAAAAAATACTTCCCCCATAACAAAACAATTGCACTTAAAAAGAGCATACAAAACTTTTTTGAAAGAGAGGGAGAAACATTCTATGAAATATGGGAAAGGTTCAAGGACATATTAAACATGGTACCGCACCATGGTTTCTTAATCTCAGAAAAAGTGATAATTTTATATGAAGGGTTGGGTCCCAGAAACAAACAATCCATTGATATGATGTGTAACGGAACCTTCAAAAACAAAGCCCCAAATGATGCTTACGAGTATCTAGAAAATCTTGCTGAACAGAACCAAACATGGGGAACATCACCATACTATGAGAAGCCACCCAAATCTGGTGGAATGTAAAATCTTGGAGAAGAATAAAACCTTAGAGAAAAACTTGCTGCACTCACGAGGAAAGTTGATGAGATTGATCTTAGGAAGGTCCACAAAACCCAAACTGTTGAGCTTGTTTGTACAATTTGTGACAAGAATGACCACAAGACTGATAATTTCCCAACCATTCCTTCCATCAAGGATGTTATCTTAGGAGGACCACCAGAATAAGTTAATGCAATGAACTTTCAAAAGCCACAATTCACGAACACCTTCAATCCAAGGTATAATGATCATCCAGGCTTTCGTTGGAAGGACAATCAACAACCAACACAACAACAATGTATCAACCCATACCCTCAACAAAACTTTCAACCTCATAATAAGCTCCAACCACAACCGGTCCAATTACAACATCCTCATGTACAATATCAACAACCCATTCATCAACCTATCCAACAACCAAAGTATCCTCCTAGGATAAACCCACAAGCTCAAGCACCAACCCAAATTGTTCCACAAAGACTACTAGAACAACTATGCAAACAAATGGACAAAATGAAATCAGAATTCTCATCCATTAAACAAGAACTTCAAACCATCAAAACTGGAAAGGCACCCATGCCCACACAGGCTATTCCACAACAAACATCAAGGGGAGATACAAGTTTCACTCAAACAACTCACGAACAACTAAAGGCTATGATAGTTTTAAGAAGTGGGAAATCAATTGAAAAACCTGAACAAATAAGTCAGAAACCATGTGAAGCTTCAAACTCTAATGAAAATTCAAATGAACCACAAGATCAAACTGAATAAACTGATAACAATGTGAAAGAAACAACACTTCAACAAAAAACTCAACAACCTGCACCATTTCCTCAACGCATGAGGGGGAAAACCAAGCCTGAATTGAGTGAAACATTGAGGGAGATCTTCTCACAAGTCAAGTTGAACATTCCCCTTCTCGATGCCATCCAAACCATACCTTACTACTCAAAGTACCTTAAGGACTTGTGCACTTTTAAAAGAAAATTTTCACAAAAAAACCAAGTCCTTTTGGCTGCTAATGTGAGTACCACCATTCAAGGGACCATTCCTCCTAAGTTGAAAGACCCAGGATTCCCTTATATAAATATTGAACTAGGAGAGAACAAAGTTGTCAAAGCCTTGTGTGATCTAGGTGCTAGCGTGAACCTCATTCCTTATGCCATGTATTTTCAGTTAGGGCTCGAAGAACTCCAACCCACATCTGTCACTCTTCAACTTGCTGATCGTAGTGTTCGAGTTCCAAAGGGGATCTTAAAAGATGTTTTGGTGAAAGTTGAAAATTTCATTTACCCAGCTGACTTCATTATTCTGGACAATCACCCAAGCTTAGGTCCTAGGGAGAAAACCCCAATCATCCTTGGTCTCCCCTTCCTTACAACAATCAACTCTGTTATCCGAGTCCGAAATGGGAATATGACAATCACCTTTGGAAACATGAGTATAGACTTGAACATCTACAATGAAAACTCTCAAATTGGGGATGATGAAGAGATCCATGAGATTAATTGTATTGGTAGTGTTGATAATGAACTCAATTAACATCAAGGAATTACCAAAGGATGGTTAAGTCAAGAAGAGATTGATTTTCTTTATTCACATGAGAGAAATTTGTCTCCTTGGATTGAATCTCTTTCAGATAGATCTATTGATGAATTTATATAATCACAAATCAATGATACCATGGTTGAAATCAATAACATTGAGTCCATACCCATTCATGACACTACTCTAGAAAATTTAGTGGATGAAAATTCTGTTCACAAGGAACCAATTTTTTCAAGAAATCTGAACAAAGAAACTAAGTTCAATACAAAGTCTCATCCTTTCTTGGAATGTCATGACCAATCTGATCTTGAATTTAAATTCTTACCATCACTACTAGAAAAATGGGCTATACCCATGGTTCAAAACCGTGGGTATAGGCTATACCCACGGTTTTGGAAACTGTGGGCTGGAACGGCGTCGGTATAGGTCCCCAACCTATACCCACGGTTCTTATAAACCGTGGGTATAGATTTTTTTAAAATCCTCATGCAATTCCACGTTGTCAAATCCATCTCCCACGGTTTTAAGACTGTATGAATAAATATTTCAAAATAAGATACCGTAGGTGTTGAACCCGCGACCACCCGGGACTGTCCATTTACGAAATTCCATCTAACCAACCAAGCTACGCGACTCATGTTTTATTATATATAAATTCTGGGTAATATATTAATTCGGTTCTCTGTATAAGAAAAAAAAACCAGCGGGATTCGATACCGCGTCTGTCGGATGAAAGTAATCGCGTCTGACCAACTAAGTTATGCGCCTTCTGCTTATTTTAATATTAATTTTGCATAATATATTAATGTTGTTCGTTGTATTAGAAAAACAAATCCAGCGGGATTTGACCCCGCGTCTTCTGTCTGTAGATAATGACGCCTCACCAACAAGGCTAGTCATCTTATATGTTTATATACTTTTATTTACATAAATAGATTAATACAAACCATGGGTATAGGAGGGAAAACTGTGGGTATAGGTTTTCCCGCCAAATTTTTTTTTGTGCCCCGCCAATTTTTTTTCCCGCCATTGCGCGAGAAAGCTATGCCCACAGTTTTCTAAAACCGTGGGTATAGGTCTTCGAGGAAAAGAACTATACCCACGGTTTTGGCTAAAACCATGGGTATAGGTGTTACTTTCCCCATGGTTTTAGAAAACTGTGGGTATAGGTCATAAAAAAAACCTATACCCACAGTTTTGACCAAAACCATCGGTATAGGTTCCCATATTATCCATATATCGACGGTTTTCAAAAACCGTGGCTATAGGGAACCCCTATACCCACGGTTTTCCCTAAAACCGTGGGTATAGGGCTATTTTCCAGTAGTGCATCATCACTAAAGTATGCGTTCTTAGGGGACAATCAATCCTTTCCTATTGTCATTTCTTCCTCTCTTGAAGTCGATCATGAGAGGATGCTTCTAGATGTCCTTAGGAGACACAAGAAATCCATTGGATTGACCCTATATGATATTCCTGGTATTATCCCACTTATCGGGACTCATAGAATTATTCTTGAATCCGAGTCAAAGCCATGTCGTCAACCTCAGAGGCGACTC
The DNA here is from genome assembly GCA_963277665.1 of Viscum album. NCBI lineage: Eukaryota > Viridiplantae > Streptophyta > Magnoliopsida > Santalales > Viscaceae > Viscum > Viscum album. The sequence continues at coordinate 268,358,597 of OY728164.1, read as the reverse complement.
AATCCTAATCTCATGGAAGTAGTGAGAAAATAACTTTTGAAATTGTTAAAATCTGGTATCATCTATCCTATAGCTGAGAGTGAGTGGGTTAGCCTAATCCATGTGGTTCCAAAGAAGGCTGGAATCACAGTAATAACCAACAAGGATGGAGATATGCTTCCAAAAAAGGTCAGTAGTGGATGGAGAGTTTTTATTGACTATAGGAAGCTCAACTCTTGTACCAAGAAAGACCATTTCCCCTTACCCTTTATTGATCAAGTCCTCGAGCGAGTGGCGGGTCATCAATTCTATTACTTCCTAGATGGATTCTCAGGGTATAATCAAATTGAAGTCTCCTTATAAGATCAAGGAAAAACAAACTTCACTTGTCCATTCAGCACTTTTTCCTTCAAGCGCATGCCCTTTGGGTTATGTAATGCCCCTGGTACCTTCTAGCGGTGCATGATGGGAATATTCTCGAATATAGTGGGGGATTTTTTAGAGGTCTTCATGGATGACTTCTCCATATTTGGGGATACTTTTGAGGGATTCCTTATAAATGTTTAAAAGTTTTTGTCATGGTGCGAGGATAAGAATCTCATACTAAATTGGAAAAAATGTCATTTCATGGTAAGGGAAGGAATTGTTCTAGGTCATCTGGTATCTGGTAGAGGGATTGAAGTTGATAAAGTTAATGTTGACATCATTATTCACCTTACCTCTCCTAAAACTGTTAAGGAAGTGAGGTCCTTCTTAGGACATGATGGTTTTTATAGCAAGTTCATTAGGAATTTCAACTCTATTTCTCGACCACTTTGTGCTCTATTGGTAAAAGATGCTCCATTTTTATGGACAGAAAGCTGTGAGGAATCATTCTGTACACTCAAGTCAACTCTTATATCTCCACCTATCATGCAATCTCCAAATTGGAAACTTCCTTTCGAGCTCATATGTGATGCAAGTGACTTCACTATAGGAGCAGTCTTAGGAAAACGGTGTGAGAAAACTCCATGTGTCATTTCTTATGAAAGCAAATATTTAAATGATGCACAATTAAACTACACCACAACTAAGAAAGAGTTTCTTGATTTTGTCTTTGCCTTAGAGAAATTCAGGTCTTATCTCTTAGGATCACCCATCATTGTCTTCACTGACCATTCGGCCCTAAAATACCTTTTCCAAAAACAAGATGCCAAGGCTAGATTGATTAGGTGGGTCCTTCTTATTCAAGAGTTTGATTTAACCATTAAGGATAAAAAGGGTTTTGAAAATATTGTAGTTGATCACCTCTCTAGGATGGAATTCAAAGACAACTCACACCACCTCTTTGTGTCTGATTCATTTCCCGATGAGCACCTCTATTCAGTGAGTGATTGCCCTTGGTATGCTGACATAGCAAACCATTTGGTGACGGGTGACATTCCAAAATTTCTGGGGACCCAAGCTAAGAGGAAATTCCTTTCTGATGTCAAACACTATGTGTTTGATGATCCTTACCTCTTCATGTTCTGTCCTGATCAAATCATCAGGAGATGTATTCCCGAGTCTGATCAAGAGTCCATTCTAAAATTTTGTCATGGAGAGGCATGTGGAGGCCACTTTTTTACAAAGAAAACCACTACAAAGGTCCTCCAAAGTTGTTTCTACTACCTGAACCTCACTAAGGATTCCTTCCAATTCTGAAAAAGTTGTCCTCAGTGTCATCAATTAGGATCCATTACCAAAAGGAATCAAATTCCCCTCACTCCCATTCTGGTCGTTGAAATCTTTGATTTTTGGGGAATTGATTTCATAGGACCCTTTCTAAACTCTAATGGATACCTCTACATCCTCTTAGCTATTGATTATGTCTCAAAATGGGTTTAAGCCATTCCCACCAAGTCCAATGACCACCATGTTGTGATCCGATTTCTGAAAGAGCATATATTTTCTCGATTTGGAATTCTTAGGGATATAATCAGTGATCGTGGAACCCATTTCTGCAACCGCGCATTCTCTTCACTCATGTCTAAGTATGGTATTACTCATAAAGTTTCCACTACATACCATCCTCAAACCAACGGTCAAGATGAGTTGGAAAATAGAAAAATTAAGCAAATTCTTGAAAAGAATATCAATTCCTCTAGGAAATATTGGTCCGAGAAACTCTTAGATTCCCTTTGGGCATATTGAACTGCTTTCAAAACTATCCTAGGCATGTCACCGTATAGATTGGTTTATGGAAAAGCATGTTATTTACCTGTTGAAATTGAGCATAAGGCCTTTTGGGCAATAAAAAAATGAACTTTGACATTTCATTGGCTGAAACAAAAAGGAAATTAGATCTTAATAAAATCGAGGAACTTAGGATGGAGGCTTATGAAAATTCAAGGATCAATAAATCTAAAGTTCAAGCCTACCAATCTAGGAATCTAAAAGTCAAACACTTTGAACTGGGAAAATTTGTGCTCTTGTATAGTTCAAAAATTCATCTACACCCATGAAATCTAAGGTCTAGATGGTCTGGTCCATACCTAGTGCATCATGTATACCCTCATGGGGCAATAGAGATTCGGGATCTGACAAGTGGTCATGTCTTCAAAGTAAATGTTTATAGGTTAAAACCACTCATTGAATCATTCAATAAACAAGAAACTAAGGAGGAGTTAACTGAGCCAACATATGAACCAGAGAAAAATTGATAGATTTAGGGTACAATTCGGGATAACGACATTAAAAAAAGCGTTGCACGGGAGGCAACTCGTGGTTTTCATGTTTCCAATCACTGTGAATCATATTTTGTTTCCTTCTGCTTCATTTTGTTATTTTTTTTTATATAGACGGTTGACCTGTTCTTCTTTTATAAGTAAGGATGGGTATGAAAGGGGAGCACTGTATTTATCCGTGTCATGCGGTGTGATCCCTGAGTAATACCTTACCCAGAAAATATAAAGAAGACAATGTATCATTGATTTATTTTATTTTATTTATGTTTTTTTAGGTTAAAAAAAATTAGACTCTTGACCTATTCTTCTTTTATGAGGATGGATGGGTATGAAAGGGGAGCACCGTATTCATTCATGTCACGCGGTGTGATCCCTGAGTAATACCTTACCCAGAAATTTAAAAGAAGACAATGTATCATTAGTTTGATTTAAAAAAACATGAAAAACCATAAAAATGATGATACTTAGAATTAAATAAATCATTGTGTTGTTTGTTTTGTCTACTTTGTACTTCTTTTTATGGTTCAGGAACTAGTTTGGGTGATACATGTTCAATCAAGGAGGTGCCTACATCCCCCAAGAGATCAAAGGAGTAATCTGGAGCATCATGAACTTCAACTTCAAAAACCAGGTGAATTTGTTCCATGTTTATCATTCTCAATTTCATCTTTGAACTCCTCTCCTACCCCCTTCTAACTTTTCTTTTCTTTAAACACTGGGGACAGTGTTATTCTAAGTTGGGGGGAGATAAAAAATGATTTTTTTTTATTTTGTGAATAAAAACATGCATGAAAATAAAAATTCCATTAACCATAAACATGATAACACACATTGCATAGTTTAAGTTCATGAGCATAGTTTTTGGAAAGTGCGGTTGTCCGATGTGATTTTTCAATGTTTACATTTTCATCCTCTTAATAAAAATGCCACAATGCACGTCTACTAGATCGTGGGTGTAAATTTGAGTTTTTGGGTCCCTTTCATTATAGCATAGGGTTATGGGGTCACTTTTAGTTTAATTTGAGTATCCAAAAAAACAAAAAAAACAAAAAAAAATTGACCACATAGAGCAATGTTTTGTCCAAATGCGTGGCGTCCGACACTTGGGGATCGTGACTCCATAGTTTTCTTGCCCAAAGTTAGGCTTTATATCTCTATTGTAGAGTATGAAATTGACAATATATGTGGCGTCCGACACTTGGGGATCGTGACTCCATAGTTGTCTTGCCCAGAGTTAGTCTTTTCATATATATTGTGGTTAAAAAAAATCATCAAAAAAATAAAAAAAAAATGGATACTCATATTAAGGTTTAATGTGATTCCCACATAGCGCTTCCATTTTTTCCCCTTGAACAATAAAATGGGCCCCATATCTTTTGTGATGCACAACACTTTATCATGCTTAATTGAAATTGGATGAAATGTGGTGATGAATTTGAACAAAGGAATAGGCTTGGGCTTGGGATATTCTTATGGACCTAGCTTGTTTTAAATTATTTTGATGGGTTTAATAATTTTTTTGATATGAGGTCTTTGGGTGAGGAATGTGTATTTAAATGTTTTTGGAAAAGGGGATTTGAATTTCATATTTGTAATATATTTTGCTTGGGACTAGAAAAACTCAAGTTGGGGGGTGTGATTAGTCACTGAAAGTGGCTAATATTCATTGTTAAGATCTTAATATTAATGTGTTTAAAAGTTCATAAACATCAATTTTAGTCCAATTCAGAAATTTAACTTCATTTCCCATCATTGTGCAATTCATGCTTAAAGTATAAATTTGGGACCACTCAATAATTTGCTTTTGGAAATTACAATATTTATTATTTTAATTTTATATTTTGGTATATGATTCATAACTTTATTTGGAACATTTTTTCTTTTAGGTCTGATGGATGAATCACAAGTGAAGATGGATATTTTTGCACCTGAAGGAAGAAACTTGCTGGAAAAAGCATAATGGGCCTAAGGCCCATCAAACAAATGTGGGGCCCAAAAACCAATCCCAATGAAGCTCAAATTTATACAGTAGAAATATAAAAATATGAGGATCATTTTATTCAACTGTGACCAGAGCTAATTCTGATTTTTTTCATGATGATAAAAGGATCTGAAGTTGAGATTTAAATGGTGGACCCGACATTAATGCACAGAAATCCGTCTCACCATTTCGACCATAACTTCCAAACGTATGAGCCAAATTTCCTGATATTTTTACAGATCATATAGGACATATTTAGGAAGATATTTCTCTTCTATAACCTCTCCGGATTCGGCCTTCTTCAATTATAAATTCACACGTCAATATGGTGGACGAATCTGGATAGTTTTCCGGGCCAACTTCGAAACGTCAATTTCCTTTTAATTATTCACCCTCCTTTTGACTCTATTAATTGTTGGGGGTGAATTGATTGTGGGGGACGGATATAAGGCTCCTAATATTCCTATATAAGGAGATATTGGTGAAGGTAATAGGGGTGTATATTTTTCTTATCATCTTTTGTTGCTTGTTTCATTATAAGGTTATGCTTCCAAATTTCCTTTGTAATGTTTTCCATTTCCATGTAAGTTTCTTTTTTGTATCTTTATGTTATTAATAAAATTATTTCTCTTGTATATTTTCCATTTCATTTATCAAAACTTTAATATCACAAAGAACAGTGATATCTTTGTGTTGTTGTGAATTAGTTCACACATAGGTGTGAATTTCATTCACACACATGGAGGAGTGCTCGTTATTTCCACGGTTTTAATTTCTTTAATAAAATTCTTGTTAGCCATCTTCTGCCCATAATTGAGAGTATACCATCAATGGAGGGATAACCATTTAATGGTTTGATCTTAGGAGGATGCAAAGGCTGGATTGAATGTTATTTTATGAACGAATTGTTGTTAATTGGATAATTAATTTAAGACATCCATTCTTCAGTTATTTCTACTCTTCATCTTTACTGTGTTTGAGAAAACTAAATTCAATTACTAAATGACCATATACCTTGGATAGATCATGAATTTGGTTCTCTAAGTGTATATGGGATTAGTAATTGTATTTATTAAGCACCAAATCAGAAAATGATAAAGGTAGTGTTATTTTTGAAGAATGGATTCATCAAGAATTAATAAAACCAAAATTGTCTAAAGAAGTAAAATTCATTCAATACACCCCAAGAATAATCCTAAGATCAACTCATTTTCTTTGAATTAAATTCACTTAGGTTTCTTAGTGTTCTTTAAACCATACAAAATCAAAACCAAAGTTGGCTACTTCATAGCCCATCCTCCACCAAATCATAGCATCTCAAGGTTACTTCTTCGGTCCCTGTGGATTCGACCCCTACAAGTACTACATAGAACGCTTTTACTAGTAGGGTAAATTTGGGCGCAACCACCATTCCCACTACATATTCTAGAAACACATGTCTATGCATGCCATCCCAATCCCTGTACAGCACTGTGAGGTTTCCCATCCTTTAACTAAGATGGTGGAGGGTTCTTCAATGGTGGTTTCTAGTCCCCATGCTTCCATTGTGGTGGATCCTATTCCCCTCCATCTCCTAAACATACAAGTTTTTATGGTAACTCTTAGGAATTTTCCACTACCTTGGCCCAGAAAACCCCCCGAACCAAAGAGAGAGTGTACTGATATTGTGGATTTTTGTACACCTCCTCTTATTAGCCCCAAGATAGATTTAGTGCATCTTTCTCTGGATCAGGCCTAGGTAGCTTTACTCGAGATGGTTTCTCCTAGTTCGGTTAATAAAACTCAACATCATAGAAAGGATCATGACCTCTCCTTGATGAATATCCTTAGTGACCCATGACCTTCCTTCACCTATCCTATCTATCTATCAAATGGGTTAAGTGAATTATCTCATGTGGAGTATGGATTTAATGTGCATGATCAATCCCCTTGAACCAATGATTCTGAAGCCAGAGCTCATGCCAAATGAGAACAAGACCTATCATTATCTAAATATATGATCTTTTTGTCGATGGGGGGAAAATCAAGCCATCTTATTTTTCAATGATATCTTTTCTCATTTGGAACAACCGTGGTTTGGTGATTAAATCACTTATGAGATTCTCTATCATAAGGATTTTTGGGTTTCTATCCTTGAACATAAACAACACCTCAACAAGATTCAATACTTCTGGTTCAAACTGGGGCTTTAGAACTGCATGCATGGGGATCCTATCAATCAACATATATGAATTTTCTAGAATAATTCTCTATCTATAGAGAAGGTTTCCTTCTTTAACCAACATGTTTCTAGGTAGTTCATTTTGGAAAGGTATAACTACTTCACTTCTTTTATCTATGCTTATTGTAACACATGGGAGATTGATCTTCTTTGGTAGGATATTGACAACTTCAACCTAATTAATTCTATATAGCCCATTGGGGGTTACTTCAATGTCATCATGGATGCGTTGGAGAATAAGAAAGGAGGGGTTTATCCATGGAAGTACAAACAAGATTTCATTGTATTTGCGTCCTGTAATGACCTCTTGGATGTGGGGTTCACAGGAGATCGATTTACATGCTGTAAAAATCAGAAGTGGGGTCATCATATCTAGTACCAGTTGGATCACTACCTGGCCAATTTTCATTCCATATCCTCCATCCCTAATGCACATGTGGTTAGATCATTTTTGGATCACTCCCCTCTTCTTATATGTTTGGATGATATTGCTTATCATAGTGATCATTTTTCCTACTCCGATCAATGGGTGTCTGAATCTGAGTATCATTTGGTGGTTTGTACTTTATGTGATAAATATATGAGATAATTATCATGTGTTGGGTTTCACAACAAACTACAGTGGCTAAAACAAGATATTCGATCATTGGAGTCCAAAAATCCTTTTTGTTTTATAGTTTTGGAAAATCATAAAGAAGATATCGAACAAGATGAGGAGGATCTAGGGGCCTAGTGGGATGATGGACTATTTAGGAACATGGTCTACATGAAAAATCACCTTGATGAGCTACATCTTTAATAGGAATGAGTTTAAAGAGAATGTTCCAAGGCGATGTGGCCTAGAAACACTACTAGAAAATAGGGCTATAGCCACGATTTTATAGGTCTATGGATATAGACTAATTTATAGCCATAGTTCTATTAAAACTTTGGATATATCATAATTTATATCCACGATTAAAAAAAATTGTAGCTATGTTTTTTTTAATATCTATCAGGCTCCTCCTCCCCACTGTCCGCGATGATCTCCTACTCTCCTCCCCGATCTGTGAGCTCCTCCTCCCCACTGTCTGTGATGCTCTCCGCGACACTCTCCTCATCTCCTCCTCCAATACGCGAGCTCCTACTCCCCACTATCCATGATGCTCTCCTCCTATCCTCCCTCGATCTGTGAGCTCCTCCTCCCAAATGTCTGCGACTCCTCGAACCCTTGAACTGGACCTGCTCTCCGCGCACTCCTCCCCAACATCACTGCTACACTTCTTGGCCAATGGTGTTTCACAGTGGCCTCCCCACCTTCGTGCTCGACTTTACCCTCCCACCCTTGACCCTATCCCCTAACAAATAATCCTTCTCCCTTTCCATTCCTCCTCCCCTATCGTTTCTCTAGAGACCGAATGGTTACATATTCTATCTTGTAAGTTGATTGGACTTTTCACTTTTTCCTTACCCGCACACTTGGTTTCTCATGAATATGTGAAATTTGCAGGAAATTTGAAAGGGATTTCAATGATAAGCTTCAAATTTTAGGGGAAATTTTTAACAAGAGTGCCCAGGCCAAGCCAACTCATCTTGCTCAATTGGTTCTAGGCATTGATAACAGGTTTTGAAATTTATTTGATTTCCCTTGTTTCCTTGTGTTTTTCAAATGTTGCCCAGCCAGAATGTTGATGGGATTTTATATTTTACAAATTTTTTCCTTTTCATCCCACATGATTCTTACACCTTTTTTTCACAAATGAATTTCTATTCTGGTTTCCATATAAGGTTTAACCTTTTATATATTTTTCTTACCCACTTTTATGATAATAGTAATCAAGGATCTTATGGTAGTGAAGGATCTTAGGAAATATAAGAGTGATTCAGTGGGATATGGTTGATATGATATTGATAATAAGTGGAAAGATGACAAAATCATAGTGATAGCGAGTGGTTAGAAACTTAGGAGAAGAATTTTTATTCTCCTCTATCCAGCTAAAAATTTTCATTAGAATACTCTCAGTGTGGATGAAGAGGCCATAACTAGCCTATTTGTCCTAATAGGTTAAAAGAGTGTCACAATTAGGAAGGGGGATATAAGGGGGTTGTCTAGGGAAAGGGAGGGGGGTTGTAGGGGGAGTGGTGGTGGGGGTGTCAAGGGGGGGAGGGGGATGCAGGTTGGGGGCTGTCCAGGGGGAGGGAGGGGGTTACAGGTTGGGGGGTGTTGTCCAGGGGTGGGTGGGGTTGTGTAGGGTGGGGTGGGGTGGGGGCTGTCCAAGGGGAGGGCGGGGGGCTGTAGGTGGGGGGGCTATCCAAGAAAGGGATGGGGTCTGTCTGGGGGGTGGTTGTCCATGGGGAGGGAGGGGGATTCATGTGGGGGGAGCTATGTAGGGGGGGTTGTCCAGGGAAATTTTGAGAGTCTTTCAGGATGATTTTAGGACCCATTCGATGACGAGAACAAAAATTAAACCCCAAATCGATTGGTAGAGTGAGTGCACTATATTGGTATTATAGGATATGTTGAGATCCTTTTTTTATGACTTTGAATGGATGTGGGGGTCAATTTCCATTTATAATGTTTTATTATAATAAAATTCATCATTATAAAATCAATATGAAACCTTTAGAAGATATATATGAGAAACCCATCATGTTAAAATTTTGTTGGACTTTGATTGGTGAGACATCACCTAATGGAATGAATATTGTGAAAGGTATAGAAATGAAAGAAAAAGTGAATGTTGAGGATATGGGGACATACCTAAGGAGATAGATATCTCACATTGGTTAACATCTCTGACCATTGGAGTTTGACCATGGGGGACATTTTTTCTTTAATTTCTCACCATGATGAGTATTATGGAGTCTTGAATGGGGTAGCAAGTTATCCCCAATAGTCATTAGTACATTCAGGATCATATGGGGGGAATGTGAGTATTCTATCCATGTGGAATTTCCACCAAAGTTAGACCATGTTCATGATCTCTTCCATGTGTTACAACTAAGGAGGTACATGAAATACCTGATGCATATTATTGACATGGTATATCTAGACATTGATTATGGATATTACTTTACAAAATATATGATGTTGATCAATGATCAACAGGATATTGTCCTCTGGTTGTAGTAGATGTTTCCTTATTGTTGAACTCTCTATCTTCCTTATACACAATCATATAGTGTTATCACTTCATCACCATATTTTTTGAGTTCCTCTTACATGAGTTATAATAGATATATACTGAATTTTTATAGAAACCCTATTATTGTTCTTCATAATACCAGTTATAGTTTTCAAATGAGTTTCTTCAGTTTTTGGCATCCTTATTATGATATGAATATCATCCTCTAGATTCTTAATCCATATCTCCTTATCCTCTAGTTGTCCTTCTAAATTCTTAATTTGATAATTCCTTTTACTTTATGTTATCTTAATTTGTTCTTCATACCATTCCTTAGAGATGATCATGGATATCTCATGTTTTCTCCTCATTCACATGCTTTACTTCTTGAATAAGTGACTCAATAATATCACTTTTCCCTACATTTTCTTTCCCATATTTTAAATGGTTTACCCAAATTCTTCCATGAGATCACAATTCATTTTTTCTTCATCTTTCAAAACTTTCAATTCATTTTCAAAGACTTTAATTTTCTCTTGTGGGTTATACCAACAATTTATAGATTTACCACATGATGTGGTTGCTTAATCTTTAACATATTAAAGTGATATAGAATCTGTATTTTTAGTTTTTCATGAAGCATCTTGTATATGGTTAGAAAAAAATATGCACAATGAATCATTTTTTTAACTAGATAGAAGTATCCAATTTATTGGTGTCCCTCTTCTTGATCTTCATCATTTGAATTTTAGACAAATTAAATTCTCCATTAATTGAATGATAATCATTAGAAACAACCCATATTACCTTATTCAATATAGATTTTTGACTATAAAATTCTTTGAACTTTATTTACATGTCTTTAGAAATCTTGTAGTGATTAAAAATTTCAAATGCATCTTATTCTAAAGAATTTTTCAATGCCTTATTAGAATGGTCATTAATTTGAATATTTCATTGATCGAACTCATAAAAACCCCCATACTGACTTTCAAATAAATTCCCATCCAATAAAACATGACAAGTAATTCCAACATATTTGTCAAAATATAACAAGAATTATTTTTCCAAGGGGTAGGGGGAGGATACAGGGGGTGTGCAGGGGGCAGGAGGAGGGTGCAGGGGGTGTGTAGGGGGTAAGGGGTGTGCATGGGGGTGTGAAGGGGAGGGGAAAGGGGAAAGGGGTGTGTTTTGGGTAGGGGAGGGGTGTGATAGGTTCATAGGGTGTGTAGATGGCAGGGGGATGTGCTGGGGGCAGGGTAGGGGGTGAAGGTGGGGGGGTGCAGGGGCAATGGGGTGCAGGTGGGGGTGGGGGGTTATAAGTGGGGGTGTAGGGGAAATGGGGGTGGAGGTGGGGGTGAGACTTATATTATTTCCACTTTCCAACCTTCAAACTAAAATACATACTCCCAACATTTTGGATGATCTGTTAGGTGTATACTAAAAAATACCTAATCACCCATGATCCCATAGGTATCATTTCCATGATGAAAGATAACTCACTACCTTAATCAAAGAAATAAAACTCATGTCTCCCTATAACACTAAAATTAACCAAACCAAAGATAGTTTTGTGGCTATAACTAAATTTATAGCCATGGGTTTAATTAAAATTATGGTTGTATTATTATTTAAACCCATGGTGGGATCACTTCTATATGATGGGGATTTTATGTGTGGCATATATAGGAGACTTAGAAATCTTGAAATCTCATTATTACATGTCATTTGAGTTTAGGTGGTGGGAGTGTTGGTGGGGGTGGAGGTGGGGGGTGCAGTGGGCAGTGGGGTTACAAGTGGGGGTGCAAGGATAATGGGGTGCAGGTGGGGGTGTAGGGGGTAGTGGGGTTACAGGTGGGGGGTGCATATGGGGGTGGGGGTGAGCCTTATATTATTTCCACTTTCCAACCTTTAAACTAAAAGACACACTCACAACATTTTGGATGATCCATTAGGTGTATACTAAAAAATACCTAATCACCCATGATCCCATAGGTATCATTTCCATGATGAAAGACAACTCACTAGCTTAATCGAAGAAAGAAAACTCATGTCCCCCTATATCACTAAAACAAACCAAACCAAATATAGTTCTGTGGCTATAGCTTAGTTTATATCTATGAGTTTAATTAAAATTGTGGTTTCATTATAGTTTAAACCCATGGTGGGGTTAGTTCTATATGACGGGGATTTCATGTGCAGCATATAGAAAAGACATAGAAATCATGAAATCTCATTATTACATGTCATTTGAGTTTAGGTGTACTACTCAGTGGATTTATTTGTTGGTTTTAATGAAGTTTGATTAAATTTTAAGTTTTTTTGGGTTTATAAATTTAATTTTTGTGCTTATTAAGTCTGGGTGGGTGTCCAGAGTGGACCCCACACTTATATTGTTGCATGAGTGCAGTATATTACCCGATGAGTTTAACATCAATTATACTGATTGTAGTTCTAATTTTAAAATGTTTTGTTGTTTGACTCATATGTATTAACGGATGGTACAGGGGATAGAAGGATCATTGGTGGTTGGTAAAAGCTTGAGATAAATTTATGGATTATTGTTTGTGGTAGGTGCTCTTTATATTACTAATTCTCTTAATCATTTGGATTATATTATGTTTGTGTAATCATTAATATTATCCTTGTGATCATGTTGTTATTGGAGTCATGTATCATTTATCATGTACCGTTGACACACCGATCACATATATTTAAGAAATATTTATATCTCGCTTCTTTTCCCATTATTTCCTTACATGTGGTTTCTTATGACGAGTCTGGTTCTATCCACTACCATCAAAGACAGTGATTTCAACATCGGATTTGGGTAAGGTTTCTTCTATTTTTATTCTTTGGCCTAATTTTAAATAGGGATTTTTTGATTTTTGGGTTTTCTATATTTTTGTAGTGTGTTTTGGATCTCATTGAGGTGGATTCGATCCGCTTGTTGAAGGCGAATCACCACGTATGCATAGGTAAGAATATATATAATAAGTTCTCCCATTATATGTATGTCTGCCCATGGTAGCACGATTACATATAAGGGGCTAGGTGTGCTTATGTATATATATGGAAAATGCATGCGTGTGTGAGTGATAACGGAATTATGCATGTGAGTATATATATAAGGATCATCTTGTGCATGTTCAAGGCCATGCAGACACGTATATAGGGGTTAGGGCGTCCTTATGTATATGCAAAGGTGCATATGTCCGGAGGATGGATGGAGCAACTTAGAGTTGTCGCTGATAAAAGTGTCAAGCACCGAGTGTGACTTTGCTCCTTTGAGGTAGGGTCCCTCTCCCATCCTCTTTAATTCAAGAATGTTTTAAATTGCATTTAGCTTCCTTATTAATTCTGCTTGTTTATATTAAATTGTAATTCTTGAATAAGTGTTAAGATAACTATTTCATTTGATAAACAAGTCATGGTTTTGTAATAAAACCCCTCCAACGGAGGTGCACTGTCTGCAAAAACTCACATTAGTAGTTTATGCTTATATAGCTTACTTGGCATTATTGCATTGATGGGACCTCTTTGATTTCATGAGAAACAAAGGCACATGTATCCTTATATTATATCTTCCTCTTCATCATCTTTTCTTATTTTCTTATAATGATTCTGGTCTAAATTTTCTTCCATTTTTATTCTTTGGCCCAATTTTAATTAGGGATTTTGTGATTTTTGGGTTCCTTATATTTTTGTAGTGCATTTTGGATCTCATTGTGGTGGATTCGAGCAGCGGTTGGTGAAGGTAACTTACATGTGTATGCATAGGTAGGCATATATAGATATAATTTTCCCCTTTATATATATTCAATCATGTCCATATGAATATATATATTGGGGCTAGGTGTGCTTATATATGGATATGAAAAATGCATACATGTGTAAGTGAAAAGGGGTATATGTAAGTATAAACATATATCTAAGGATCCCCTTGTGCATATTTGGCCATGAAAATATGTACATAGGGGCTAGGTGTCCTTATATATGTGTTTAGGTGCATATGTGTGAAATAAAAAAAATGAAGATCCATGTTGTTGTCATCAAAAGTAGTGCGCCTTGAGGTTGAAGTAGGTTCCCTATGCCTAAACCTTTAATTTGAATTCTATAATTGCTTAATTGTCTTAAAAACTTTGTTTTCATTATTAGGGATTAACATTAATCTCCCTTCATGTGGTCAGTAGAAAATTTCAGCCAACTCAATATGAAATTTCCTTCACTTTAGAGATGACAATATCCTCATTTTGAGGAAACATGAATTGAGTATTCTCATAAAAATCTAAAACTTAAAGAAAATATTTGTTTTATTTTCATTAAAAACAAACAACTATCCTTGAAAACTTGACACTTTCTTTAGTAACATCATCACTATGAAATTTAACTATATAAAATTGACTATATTACCAGGAAGAATTCACCACTTAGTACCTAAGTAATTAGTTTTCTTTGTACTGCTTGAAGCACCTTGTCACGACCCGTCCTCGGGACCCATGCCATGACTATCCCAAGCCCACCTCCCATAAGCCAGGGGCTGGACACTAGCACCAAAGGCGTAATTCCCTATAACTGGGAAGGCATTGCCTTAAGAAACGTAACCACACACACAACAAGAGAACATACGGAAGCAAACACTAAGTAAGCAATATAACAAGAGTGCTGAAATTACAAAGGGGCCGGAAATACAAGCCCAACAGTAAAGTACAAGAAATGACAAAACAACAGGAAGGTGTCAAGTTGCTCCTGGATCGTCCTCCGGAGTCCCTACCTGAAGGGTAGGTACAGATGGCCACCTCAGATCTCTACGTTCGTCTGTCAGCTCCGGGTACCGTCTCTTCAGGGAGTCCACCTCCAGGTACCCTCTCGTCGTCACATCCACCTCCGGGTACCAACTAGCTCTACAAGCCTCAAGCTCGATCAGCGTTGTCCATCGTCTTCATCCAACACAATGAAGTGCGGGCATAGCACATGAAGGGGTGAGTATACGCTACTCAGTAGGGACCCCGAGACCCCCGAAGGTCTCCCAGAATCCACAAGGATAAACCACAAAGGAAATATACAATCACGAAGTAACATCCAACACTACTTAGGTATATGCCCATACATATACCTAAGTCACCAATTCTAGTTCGGATCCAACATCCAAGCCCAATTTCGATCACGTCCACATAGGATAGTACCACCCAATCCACACAGGATAACACAACCCAATCCATATAGGAAAGCAAGTCAATCATATCGAAGATAATGATTGAAAGTCAAGACTCATCTCACACAGGTATACTACCTCGGTGATAGAGATGATCAGATATAGCCACTGATTCATCTAAGCTGGGACCCACATAGGATACTAAACCAGCCAAGCTGCCGAACCCACATAGGATTTCAGTGCAGTCTTCATCACCGTCGAACCCACATAGGATTTTTGTATGGTCTTCATCGCTGTCGAACCCACATAGGATTTCAGTGTAGTCTTTATCGCTGCTGAACCCACATAGGATTTCAGTGCAGTCTTCATCGTCGTCGAACCCACATAGGATTTCAGTATGGTCTTCATCGCTGCCGAACCCACATAGGATTTCTGTGCAGTCTTCATCGCTGCCGAACCCACATAGGATTTCAGTGTATTCTTCATCGTCATCGAACCCACATAGGATTTCAGTACGGTCTTCATCGCTGTCGAACCCACATAGGATTTCAGTGCAGTCTTCATCGCTGCCGAACCCACATAGGATTTCAGTGCAGTCTTCATCGTCGTTGAACCCACATAGGATTTTAGTACGATCTTCATCACTGCCGAATCCACATAGGATTTCAGTGCAGTCTCCACAGTCACAGTCGCAGCCAGCTCTAGGATTTCCACACATAGCATGCTCGTTCCGGGAGGGTCCGTTACACAAGCCAAGGGGTCAATACATCAATGGACACGTAATTCGGAGTTGATGTATCTTAAAGTTCCGTCTCGACAAGAGGAACTCAACCTGACAGATGGCGCATCAATCGGACGTCTGAAGCTCATGTTATAAGTGTTTCCGCTCCGAGGGCCTGGTTTGTTTCGTGTTCGAACCAACCCGGTCGTACCCAAAGTTCTCCGAAACCTTGAGTGTAATGTACCGAAACGACCGTCTCAATCCAAGGATCACATCACAACTAATGGTGCGTCGATCGGAGGTCCGTAGCCCAAGTTATGGGTGTTTGAACGAAAACTGCCCGAAAATAGGGGGTTCAGGCCCGGTCCGACCCGACACGAGACCCCCCTGGGTCGACCCGAACTGGGTCCGGGTCCGGCCCATTAGGGCACGTCCCGGCCCGGCCTGGCGCACTCGCGCAGCTGCGTGGCCAGCTCGACTGGTGCTGAGCTGAGCGGACATGGGGGAGCGCTGCCCCCCTGATTTATGAGTCGCGGCCCCCACGTGGGGGGCCGCTCCTTCGGCCGGCCGGGGGTTTCGACCCCCGATTTCCTGGAAGACGGTCAGCCTGGTCCGGCCGGCCGGAGCTGCTGCCGCGGGACCGCTGGGGTCTCGCCCTTCCTAGGTGTCGGCGGCCGGCAGTTCCGGCCGCCCAGCCTTGCACCGCTACGGCTTCAAGCCGCGACCTTGTTTGACCGGCGCGGCGCCGTCACGCCGCGCCCCTCCGTCGCGGCCCCACACCGGCTGCGGTGTCTTCGTGGTTCTCTGGTGTGGCGCGACGACACCGTTCCCCTTCGCTGCGGCCCGACTCCGGCCGCGGGTTCGTTCATGCTCAACGGCGCCGCGCATCTTCATCGCATTTCTCTAGGATTCTGCATGGTGCCGTTGCACCGCGCCGCCTTCTTTCGAACTGCAACAACACAACAACAAAAAGGGGGAGGAGAGTCGGCCATGTTCGTGCGGTCCGACCACCTCCCGATAAGTTGATATCAAGCGGCCAAAAGTTATAGACGAAGAATGGCAAGGGATAAATTCATGACAAAAACAAATAACCCCTACCTTGATAACGAGAGGATTTCGAAGAGCGTCGCAGAAAGCGGCGTCGCGGGGGAAGATGATGACGTCGCTCACCGCACGCTTCCACTTCCTAGTTCTTGCGTCGGTGCGTTGACGACGAGGAGGGAGGAAGGAGGTTCATCGGAGAAGCACCACGTCAGAAAGGGGGGCTCCGAGGAAGAAGGCCGAAGAAGGTCGGGGAAGAAGCGTCGTCGGCGTTCTTCGCGTTCTTCGCTAGAGAAAGAAGTTATCTCAAGCTCTCCACCCAAAGGCACAAGAACATGCCAAAATAATAGAATATAATCTATTATTGTTGGTGGCATAAATTAATTAAGTGGGACCCACTTAATTAAGTTCACGATGGTTGGCACAATTCAAAATTCAAATAGTGGAGAGGCTCCGCCAAATTAATTGCCCGAGTGGATGACATAATTAATTTGGGGAGTTTCGAGGGGGTTTAGGGGCCCGGATGGTCCCCACCTAATTAACAAGGAGAGGGTCAAGGAGTTTCCTCCCATTAAATGGGGGGTTTTGAGGAGGTTTTATTCTCCTCCATTAAGAGGGGAGTTAGAGTCCAAGAGGCTCTCCCTCATTAATGGGGGAGTGTTGAGAGATTTCCTCCCCTCCCATTAAATGGGGGGTTAAGCCCCGTGTGGACCCCATGTCATAACCTCTCGTGGGAGGTTATGCTGCTCGGGTGGTCCCCACCCTAATAATCCTCCCATAGGAGGTTAGGGTGTGGTGGTCCCACCACCAACTCCTAAGTGGAGCTTTTAACCAACACTATCTACATGGCATGGGTTCAACAAAGATAAAATAAGTTGTCACTTATTTTATTTTATTAATCCATGTGAAACCCAAAAACCAACTCTCAAACCCGATCATCTGTCGTCGAGGTGAAAGTCCTCTTAAGCGAAAACCGGTGCTGCAAGTTCATCGGTGCCCTCGGATTTCGATTCCAAGAACCGGTTCAAATGTTAGAAAAACCCGCTCATTCGTTCACTGAACGTACCCGAGCTAAACTTCAGAAAATGATTCTAGGCACACCGGACCTCGGAATCAGGTTCCGTCAGAAACTGCATTCTTGTAAAATCCCAAAGAAAATTAAGAAAAAATTTACCTTGAATTTTACGGGTCTTTACATTACTCCCACCTCAGGGATTTACATCCCCGTAAAGATGCATCATAAACTAGGGAAACAAAAGAGGGTACTGAGCACGGATCTAAGCCTCCCGCTCCCAAGTGATCTCCTGGAGGTTCCCGTGCTGCCATCTGATGTGCACAAGAGGTATCGACCATCCAAGTAGGACTCACTCCTGTCGATCCTCGATCTCCACCGGGACCTCCGCAAAAGTCGCCCCATCGTCAAAGTCCAGCTCCCCATGGTCGATGACATGTGTCGGGTCGTGCACGTATCTCCTCAGCTGAGATACGTAGAAAACGTCGTGCACCTGGTGCAACTGAGGTGGATGGGTCCAGCAGTAAACCACCTCGCCTACCCTGATTGAGGACCTAGAAGGGTCTGATGAAGCGTGGAGATAACTTTCCGCCATGCCTAAAACTCCGTAACTCACGTCGAGGTGAGACCCGTAGGAAAATGTGGTCGCCAACCTCGAACTCTAGTGGTCTCCACCTCCTGTCAGCATAAGTCTTTTGTTGGCTCTGAGCTATCCCCATCCACTCCTGGGTGACTTGACCCTTTTCTGGTCCTACAAGAGCTGCTAAGATTTCTTCTTTGCTGATAAGAGAAATCCGGTCTCACCCCCTGGATGAACCACGTTCTTTGCCTAATACAGTCAATCCCAACATGGATGATACTAATCCATACCAAGGATGACGTCGTAAGGCCTCGACACTACTACCAAGATATCCAGCCATTAATCTCGCCTCCAAGGGTTGAGTCACACTATCGGCATCAGTGTGTGGTCACTGGGTCTCCTCCAGTAGGTATCTCAAAAGTGAGGGTCAAGTCAACAGTTTTTAAACCGGAACCTCTTAGTAACAACAAAAAGAAAGGATAGGAAAGTAAATGCCACAAAGAAAGGTGTCTCTTATTACTGTAGCTCAAAGTACAAAGACAAAAAGCATCTACAAACAAATAGCAACAAAAGTCTCCACAACTGGAGCTAGTCCTACTCCTGTCCATCTGCTCCCGAAGCTCCATGATCGTAGGCCTCAGCTTCCTAAAGCTGAGCTCTTCCATGTCCACCCGTTCCCTACGGTCGGGGTGGTCTCCCAGGTGGTGGTGGTGGTAGGGCCTCAAAGCGTCGTCTACTACCCACTGCTCAACCAGCTCATATACCTCGCCCGCCTGCTCCCTGCGGACCACCATGGTTGAACCTCTTCCTGGGAGGTCCCTCTACCGCCTTGTGCTCATCTGCAGGACAAGTCAGGCAGTCTCGATCCATGTGACCTTCCCCGCCGCATGTGTAGCATTGCCTACTCCTCAAGTAGCTGGCTCTCCTTCGTGTGCCCCGCAAAACCGAATCTTCACCCTGAGATTTCCCATATGATGGTCTGGCCCGTTTGGACCTCTGTGTCACCTGTCTACTGCCAGCTACAGAAGACTCCGCTACGGGTCGTCCTGCGGAGGGTCCTGCCGCTGGCGCCTGCTCGGAGAGAAAACTCTCCACTATAAGGGCTCTCTCCAACACCTCTGCCTACGTTGGAATGTTGAGGGAGATCATTGAATCCCTGATCTCATGCCTCAATCCCTGCTCGAAGGTTCGGGACCTGAAGAATGGGTCTCGTACCATGTCCGTGGAGTAGCGCGAGAGATCAGTAAACCTTGCCGAGTACTGGGATACCGTCATGATGCCCTTCCGCAGCTGTAGTAGCTCCTGGATGCACACCGCACGGAGGGTGGCTGGGACGAACTCTGAGCGGAAGAGGCTCTCAAAGTCCGTCAAAAGAAGAGATGCCCCGTCGTGCACCTGGAGCATCAAGCTCCACCATCTGCCTACTGCCGCGTGCAGGAGGCTCACTGAAAAGATCACCATGAGGTCAGCTGGTGTCCCCACTAACCTGAAAACTCGCACAACCGCCTCCAGCCAATCCTTGGTTTCCTGAGGGTTCGTCTCCCCACGGAACCTGGGCGGTCTCTGATGCTAAAACTCATGCAGTGCACTAAGGCGACGTGCACTCTCAGCGGCTGGGGCTAGTAACATCGGTGGCTCGGCGGGTAGTGGTACCGTCGGTGCCTCCACTAAAAAAGGGCCCTGCACCGAGGCTTCGTCGCTCGGTGGGCTGTCGTCTCACACAAAGCTTGGAACCCTAGCTGGCTGCTGTCGTGGGGCCATCCTGAAAAGAAATAGGTGCGCCACAGTCAAACAGTATACCTGGTGAGCTGACACAAATTAATCACAAAGAAAACTTTTGAAACACACATGCAATCAATGTTTTCGTGCATTGAGTCGGAAATCAGAAGTCAGGCACCTGGTGTACGGATATGTCGGCCGCCGCACCAATACTGGACTCCCTGGACTGATAATCACACTCAATACCCTTAACATTATTGCTTCACATAGAAGAAAGATCAGAGTCTAGAGTTCTGTGGTAGAACCGAACTCCTCTGATACCAATTTTTCACAACCCGTCCTCGGGACCCGTGTCGTGACTACACCAAGCCCGCCTCCCATAGGCCAGGGGCTAGCGACTAGCACCAAAGGCGTAATTCCCTATAACTGGGAAGGCATTGCCTTAAGAAACGTAACCACACACCCAACAAGAGAACATGCGGAAGCAAACACTAAGTAAGCAATATAACAAGAGTGCTGAAAGTACAAAGGGGCCGGAAATACAAGACCAACGGTAAAGTACAAGAAAAGACAAAACAGAAGGAAGGTGTCAAGCTGCTCCTGGATCTTCCTCCGGAGTCCTTACCTAAAGGGTAGGTATAGATGGACACCTCATCTCTCTACGTTAGTCTATCAGCTCCGGGTATCGTCTCGTCGTGGAGTCCTCCTCCGGGTACCTTCTCGTCATCACATCCACCTCCGGGTACCGTTTAGCTCTATAAGCCTCAAGCTCGATCAGCGTTGTCTGTCGTCTGCATCCAACACAACGAAGTGCGGGCATAGCCCGTGCAGGGGTGAGTATACGCTACTCAGTAGGGACCCTGAGACCCCCGAAGGTCTCCCAGAATCCACAAGGATAAACCACAAAGGAAAGATACAATCACGAAGTAACAACCAACACTACTTAGGTATATGAACATACATATACCTAAGTCACCAATTCTAGTTCGGCTCCAACATCCGAGCCCAAGTTCGATCACGTCCACATAGGATAGTACCACCCAATCCACACAGGATAACACAACCCAATCCACATAGGAAAGAAAGTCAATCATATCGAAGATAATGATTGAAAGTCAAGACTCAGCTCACACAGGTATAATTCCTCGGTGATAGAGATGATCAGATATAGTCACTGATTCATCTAAGCTAGGACCCATGTAGGATACTAAACCAACCAAGCTTCCGAACCCACATAGGATTTCAGTGCAGTCTTTATCGCCGTCGAACCCACATAGGATTTCTGTACGGTCTTCATCGCTGCCGAACCCACATAGGATTTCAGTGCAGTCTTCATCGCTGCCGAACCCAAATAAGATTTCAGTGCAGTCTTCATCGCCGTTGAATCCACATAGGATTTCAGTATGGTCTTCATAGCTGCCGAACCCACAGAGGATTTCAGTGCAGTCTTCATCATTGCCGAACCCACATAGGATTTCAGTGCAGTCTTCATCATCGTCGAACCCACATAGGATTTCAGTACGGTCTTCATTGCTGCCGAACCCACATAGGATTTTAGTGCAGTCTTCATCACTGCCGAACCCACATAGGATTTCAGTGTAGTATTCATCACCGTCGAACCCACATAGGATTTCAGTACGGTCTTCATCGCTGCTGAACCCACATAGGATTTCAGTGCAGTCGCCATAGTCGCAGCTAGCTCTAGGGTTCCCGCACATAGCATGCTCATTCCAGGAGGGTCCGCTCCACGAGCCAAGGGGTCGATACATCAACTGACACATAGTCCGGAGTTGATGTATCTTAAAGTTCCGTCTCGACAAGAGGAACTCAACGTGATAGACGGCGCGTCAATCGGACGCTCGGTCTGAGAGTTATTGGCTTTTTCGTTCGAGGGCCCGGTTGGTTTTTAAGTCAAAACCAACCCGACTGCAATCTAACTGCGTCCAAACCTTAATCAGAGTAAGCTAAAAGGGTCGTCTCACTAATAGGAATCCAACAAAGTTGACGGAATGTCAATCGAACGTTCGGATCTCAAGTTATAAGTGTTTCCGCTCTGAGGGACCGGTTGGTTTTGTGTTCGAACCAACCCGGTCGTACCCAAAGTTCTCCGAAACCTTGAGTGTAATGTACCAAAACGACCGTATCGATCCAAGGATCACATCGAAACTAATTGTGCGTCGATCAGAGGTCCGTAGCCCAAGTTATGAGCATTTGAACGAAAACTTCCCGAAAATAGGGGGTTTGGGCCCGGTCTGACCCGGCCCGAGACCCCCCCTAGGTTGGCCCGAACCAGGTCGACCCGAACCGGGTCCGGGTCCGGCCCATTAGGGCGCATCCCAGCTCGGCCTGCGCATGGCGTGGCCCGGCCTGGGCGCGGCCCGGCCTGGCGCGCTCGCGCGGCCGTGTGGCTAGCTCGGCTGGTGCCGAGCTGAGCGGACAGGGGGGGGAGCGCTGCCCCCTGGATTTATGAGTCACGGCCCCCACGTGGGGGGACGCTCCTTCGGCCGGCCGGGGGTTTCGACCCCCGGTTTCCTGGAATCCGACCGGCCCGGTCCGGCCAGCCGGAGCTGCTGCCGCGGGACCGCTGGGGTCCCACCCCTCCGAGGTGCCGGTGTCCGGTAGTTCCGGCCGCCCGGCCTTGCACCGCCACGGCTTCGAGCCGTGACCTTGTCCGACCGGCACGGCGCGACGGCGCCGCGCCCCTCCGCCGCAGCCCCACACCGGCCACGGTGTCTTCGCAGTTCTCCGGCATGGCGTGACGGCGCCGCGCCCCTTCGCTGCGGCCCGACTCCGGCCGCAGGTTCATTCATGCTCAATGGTGTCGCGCATCTTCGTCGCATTTCTCCAGGATTTTGCGCAGTGCCGTTGCACCGCGCCGCCTTCTTTCTAACCACAATAACACAACAACAAAAAGGGGTAGGAGAGTCGGCCGTGTTCATGCGGTCCGACTTCCTCCCGATAAGTTGATATCAAGCGGCCCAAAGGTATAGACGAAGAATGGCAAGGGATAAATTCATGACAAAAACAAATAACCCCTACCTTGATAATGAGAGGAGTTCGAAGAGCATCGCGGAAAGAGGCATCGCGGGGGAAGATGATGATGTCGCTCACCGCACGCTTCCACTTCTGAGTTCATGCGTCGGTGCGTTGATGACGAGGAGGGTGGAAGGAGGGTCATCGGAGAAGCACCACGTCAGAAAGGGGGGCTCTGAGGAAGAAGGTCGAAGAAGGTCGGGGAAGAAGCGTCGTCGGCGTTCTTCACGTTCTTCACGTTCTTCGCATTCTTCGCTTGAGAAAGAAGTTCTCTCAAGCTCTCCACCCAAAGGCGCAAGAACATGCCAAAATAATAGAATATAATCTATTATTCTTGGTGGTAGAAATTAATTAAGTGGGCCCCACTTAATTAAGTTCACAATGGTTGGCACAATTCAAAATTCAAATAGTGGAGAGGCTCCACCAAATTAATTGCCCGAGTAGATTACATAATTAATTTGGGGAGTTTTGAGGGGGTTTATGGGCCCGGGTGGTCCCCACCTAATTAACAAGGAGAGGGTCAAGGAGTTTCCTCCCATTAAATGGGGGGTTTTTAGGAGGTTTTATTCTCCTCCATTAAGAGGTTAGTTAGAGTCCAAGAGGCTCTCCCTCATTAATGGGGGAGTGTTGAGAGATTTCCTCCCCTCCCATTAAATGGGGGGTTAAGCCCCGTGTGGACCCCATGTCATAACCTCTCATGGGAGGTTATGCTGCTCGGGTGGTCCCCACCCTAATAATCCTCCCATGGGAGGTTAGGGTGTGGCGGTCCCACCACCAACTCCTAAGTGGAGCTTTTAACCAACACTATCCACATGGCGTGGGTTCAACAAAGATAAAATAATTTGTCACTTATTTTATTTTATTAATCCATGTGAAACCCAAAAACCAACTCTCAAACTTGATCATATGCCATCGAGGTGAAAGTCCTCTTAAGCGAAAACCGGTGCTGTGAGTTCATCGGTGCCCTTGGATTTCGATTCCGAGCACCGGTTCAAAAGTTAAAAAAACACGCTCGTTCGTTCACTGAACGTACCCGAGCTAAACTTCGGAAAATGATTCTAGGCACACCGGACCTCGGAATCAGGTGCCGTCAGTAACTGCATTCTTGTAAAATCCCAAAGAAAATTAAGAAAAAAATTCCCTTGAATTTTACGGGTCTTTACACACCTTCATCAGTTCTCTTTGATTTCCCCACTCGGTTGAAGGATCAATGTTCAAGTGATCGATTAATAGGGTTTAAAGGGTTTAGAATTTAGTGATAAATAGAATGAACTATGGTGTTTCCTCGCCTATCCTATAATTTAATGAAATTTAATCTTCTTCTAGAATAAATAATATCATCTTGAAATAATGAGATTTATGATAAATGAGCTCTCAATTGAGAAAGATACAATGACCGTTAAGGAATGAATAGTGAGGTAAATACTTTAGTGTCACAGTGGGAATATGTTAGTAATTATCCTAAGGGTGGGATGAAGGGTTGGTTTATTTATGGTATCACTAACATTCATAGGTGAATGAACTTGTTTTGGGAATATACCTTCACGTTATAACCACTATAGAAGTATCATTGAATTGATAATATTAAGAGTGTGACATCGGTAGTACTTTTGAGATAAAAAAGGGTATGTTCTATATTCTATATAATAACCAAGGATGAGAAGGAAATGAGTCTATTATAATAGGTATGGAATTTAAATAGTGGTGGTGTCTGCTCCTCAATATTGTGCTCTACAATTGAGGGGGAACAAACTCCCATAGAGTACCTGATCCAAACTAGAGCTCAATGATAGTGGATTACCAATCCATAGATAGAGGATATTTACCCTAAAATTTTATGGTAGAGTATCGAATCATCCTATAAAAATAGTGTGGGGGACACATTCAGTGGTGTAAGAAGGTAGTATGAAACCTATCATATCTTTGATGGTTAATAAGGGCCACTGAAGGATGATTCACACTTATAACACATCCACCTACATTGTATCTATGATATCCTATCACACTGTATCACAACTTGTTCATTCTCTTGATCCTGAATGAGGACCGATAGTTTTATATGTTCATTGGATCATCCCTAGCAGGTTGATTTATCATCTCGTCTCCATTAAGGGTATGGTTTTAGTTAAGGCATACATTCTTGAGCTTCATGTTTTATCCCCAGAGCTACCATCTGTTCTCCTCTAGTATTTTATAAAATGAGTTCTCCTTGCCTTGTTAAATATCATTTGGATAATGAAACAGCTTCCCTGTATGTATTTCCATTGATTAATTCTGAAAATATCCAAAACATTACGTGAAATGGATGTCCATCATCTGTATTTTTTTGTCACTCTTTCCTAGGACAAGCGTTGTGACACCCGTGTGATTGTTGGCATCTCCTCCTTGTCATCACAGATGTCCTTATCCAGTTGGATCTCATCATACATATCTCCCTAGATATAGATTCTCATGAAGTGGTAGAGGTCCCATATACCATTGTTGACCTCCCAATGATGTGGTAGAAAAATGTTGGTCCCTAGTGTCCAATTTTTGAACATCTCTGGAATGAAGTCCTGATTATTATAGACGTGGAATTTTGATCACCATGTTGGATCATAGATCCCAACACACTATATATCCAACTAAAATTCATGATAGGACAAACATACCCAGTATACCCTGGCCCCTCTCTTCAAGAAGTTTCTATAATGAAGCTGGTCCTAGTAATATGTCCACAATCCTTGAATTTAAAAGTGGAAATAGATTAGTTTAGAAATGAGGGGGTGTAGGGTGGGGGTTTGTCTAGGAAGGAGGGTAGGGGTGCAAGGGGGGTCTATCCAGGAATGGAGGGGGGTCCAGGAGGGGGGGTGGGCTATCCAAGGGGGTGGGGGCTATCCAGGGGGTTTGTATAAGAGGGATGGGGGTTGTCCAAAAAGGATGGAGGGGTGTCTAGGAGGGTGGTGTTTAGGAGGGGGGACTATCCAGGGGGATGGGGTTGTGTATAGGAGGGGGTGTTCAGGAGGGGGTGTCCAGGAGGGATGGGGGGCTGTCCAGGGGGAGGGGTAGGGGGTCTGTTAGGGAGGTGGGGTATGTTCGGGGTTGTGTGCAGGGGGTCTGTCCAGGGAGGGGGTGGGGGTTTGTCCAGGAAGGGGGGTGTCTTCTTGAATATATCCTTTAAAACTTAGTAATTTATAATGTCATTTCTTAATATTTAATGTTATCTAATTAGTAATAGAGTTATGGGAATCTAATGTTGATTTTTCTTATTTTTAGGTACTTAAATGAGAATATCCAGGTTGAGTGAAAAATATAAGAGGATGGTTGGCTCATTAAAAAGAAGAAAACTGCATCATATATTGATTTTAGGATGTTATGCTTGTTGATTGTTTGTTCTTAAATGATTGGATACATTTCATGATGATGTTATTGAACTGAATCTGTTTATGATGGTTATTTAAAATATTCTTGCTTATGGTAAAACGTGATGAGTGTTGGGGGTGTCCAGGAGGTTAAAGGGGGGTCTGCAGGGGGGGCTATCTGGAGGGGGGTGCTGTTGTCCAGGGGGGAAGGGGGTGTTGTCCAGGAGGTGCAGGGAGATGGAGGTTGTCCAGAAGGGGGTGTTGTCCAGGGGGAGGGGGCTATCTAAAAGGGATGGGGGACTGTCCAGGGGGTGCAAGGGGGTCTGCAGGAGGGGGGCTGTCCCGGGAGGGGGGGGCTATCCCGGAGAGGGGGGGGACTGTCCAGGGGGTGTTATCCAGGGGGTGTCCAGGAGAGATGGGGGGATATCCGGGTGGTTCTGCAGGGGGGAGGGGGGGTTGTCCAGAAGGGGGGTGTTGTCCAGGAGGGGGAGTGTCCAGGAGGGAGGGGGTTGTCCAAGGGGGTGTCCAAGAGGAAGGGGGTGTCCAGGAGGGGGGTGTTGTCTAGGAGGGAGGGGGTTGTCCATGGGGGTCTGCAGGGGGAGGGGGCTGTCCAAGGGGGCTATCTAAGAGAGAGGGGGCTATCCAGGAGGGGGGGTGCTATCCAGGTGGGTTTATAGTGAGGAGGGGGATGTCCAGGAGGGGGTGTTGTCTAGGAGGGGGGCTATCCAGGAGGGAGGGGGCTATCCAAGGGGTTTTCCAGGAGGGAGGGGCTATCTAGGAGGGGGGATGTTGTTCAGGAGGGAGGGGGCTGTCCAAGGGGGTATATAGGAGGAGGGGGCTATCTAGGGGGGTGTCCAGGAGGGAGGGGGTGTCCAGGGGGTCTGTAGGGGGTGTCAAGGGGGGTTCAAGGGGGGTATGCAGGGGGAGAGGTTTGTCTAGGGGGTGTCTATAGGGGGGGTCCAGTGGGGTGCAAGGGGGGTATGCAGGGGGAGGGGGTTGTCCAGGGGGTGTCTAGGAGGGAGGGGGTGTCCAGGAGGGGGGAGGGGGGCTGTCCAGGGGGGTTCAAGGGGTCTGTAGTGGGGAGGAGGTTGTCTAGGAGGGAGGGGGGTTGTCCAAGAGGGGGGTGCTATCCAGGAGGGAGGGGGTTGTCTAAGGAAGGGGGTGTCCAGAGGGGGTGTAGGGGGGTCTGTAGGGGGGGTGTCCAGGAGGGGGGGTCTAGGGGGGCTACCCAGGGGGGTGCAAGGGGGGTCTACATGGGGAGGGGGATGTCCAGAAGTGTGGGGGCTATCCAGAAGGGGGGTGCTGTCTAGGGGGTTGTAGTGTGATTTGTAGGGGGGAGGGGTGTCTAGAAGGGGGGTTGTCTAGGGGTGTTGTCCAGGATAGGGGGGTTGTCCAGGGGGTTTCCAGGAGGGGGGTGTTTTCCAGGGGGGTGTCTAGGAGGGATGAGGGTTGTCTAGGGGGTGCAAGGGGGTCTGCAGGGGGGAGGGGGAGGAGGGTCTGTTCATGGAGCGGGGGTCTGTCTGGGGGGGGTCTGTCCAGGGGGTGTTTTTTTATGAAATTTGAAGGGATATAGCCATGGTTTAAAACCGTGGATATAGATTTATAGCCACGATTTCAAACTGTGGTTATAGATTTATAGCTACGGTTTCAAACCATGACTATAGCCCATGTGTGGCTATAGCTTTAACCACGGTTTCAAACCGTGGCTATAGGTTTTTCCCTATAGCCACGCAAATACCAGCCACGGTTTATTAAACCGTGGATATAACCTATATC
Organism: Viscum album; assembly: GCA_963277665.1. Taxonomy (NCBI): domain Eukaryota; kingdom Viridiplantae; phylum Streptophyta; class Magnoliopsida; order Santalales; family Viscaceae; genus Viscum; species Viscum album. Next base: position 268,330,229 of record OY728164.1, on the reverse strand, counting down.
CATAGTTTTGAACCGTGGCTATAGCCTAAATTTCTAGTAGTGAGAGGGGAATAAAAACACCTCCTTCTTTCAAGCTCATATCAGGGAAAGGAAACATACCCATGCACTAAATATATTTCTTGAGCATGGCTCATAAACCAACAATCTACAAGTTTTTAGAGGTATTAATATGTCGTTTTTCATATTTTTACTCATGAATGATAACCATCACATGCAGGAAAATTATCCTAGAGGCCATGATACCCTTTTTTATAGAATCCCAAAAGTTATTTCTACTGATATTAATCGTTTCTTTGAAAGAATATCAGGTGAGGGGGAGATTAGGGAGGCCATTTCAACCCTCAACCATGGATGTTCCCCAGGACCAAAAAGATTTCCAGAAGATCTCTATTCTGATTCTTGGGATCTCATCAAACTGGAACTGGTGTGTATCATTTATGATTTATTTCGAGGAGGAGGATTATCTAGAGTATCCTTTTAGACCACCCTAATCCTTATTCTAAAGGTTAAAAATCCAAACTCTCTCAACAAATACCACCAAATCATCATGTTTAATTTCCCCTTTAATGTCCTTAATATAGTTATCAATAGAAGACTCTCAAGGTACATCCCAAAATGCATCTTCAAAGAACACCACAATTTCATTAGGGGAAGTTATTTACAAACTATGATTTCCATAGAATGGGTACTAATATTGAAATCAGAAATGATATTGAAAAATAATTTCATAGGGTGGAGTGGAGATTCATTATTAATGTCATGGGTTGTATGGGTTTCTATGAGTGAGTGGTGGACCTTTTCTTTAGGTTAATTTTCTCTCCTTGATTTTTTATTACATTTTGGAAGAAATAAATGGGTTTTAAGATGGTTTGGGGTATAATACAAGGATATCCACTTCCCCTAGTGTCTTCATCTAGGACCAATAGGCTTTCAGAATATATTTAAATAGTATTTTTTCTAAGGGCTATGTAAGGACGTTTGGATGTTGACCGAACATCACTAGACTTTCTCACATATTTTTTGGGTGATCTACTTCTTTTCATCAATGAAAATTTTAGGTCGATCTGGGAGCTTAATCGTATTCTAGATTTATAATACATGTGGAGTGGATATACTATAAACTAGGAGAAAATTAATGTCTACCTCCCAAGGTCACGCTCAAAGAGAAGGGCGAAGAATATTGAATAAAGGCTGGGATTTATTTGAAATCCATTCCCCATGGAGTATTTGGGAGCCCAAATTTCCCTAGGTAGAACACGTAATTATCACTTTGATGGTCTTGTTGATATAATTTCCAACTGTATTATAAAAGGAAAACTGACTCCTATATTTTGATAGCTACATCACCCTTGTCAACAATGTTCTTACCTCCATTCCCATTCATGTATTTTCTTCCCTCAATGTCCCAAAGAGTTTTTACAGAAGATTGTGAATACATTATTCTCCTTTATTTGGGATGTGCAAGATAAAGGTAGATAATATTGGGATTCATGGGAGAGGATTCCAAGAGAGACTAAGAATGGGGGCATGGGGCTTAGAAGTATTAAGGAGAACATGTGTGTCCATCAAGGGAGGATGGGATATGATGGCATAGATGGAACTCTGTTGTGTGATAATCTCATAATAACTAAATATATGGTAGGTTTGGATCACTCTTGGGTAAGGTGATCCAAGATCGTGAAGTTAATTTGGTGCCACATACATATTCTCTAACAATACTCTAGGTGGATATTAGGGTGTGGCATGATCAAATTCTAGAATACCAACTAGGAGGGAAGTATACAAGGGTTTCCAGGATTTCTATTTCCAGATATCTTGTTCACAAAATCAAGTAATTTCCCAACGTTTACCCATGCCACCCTCAACCTTCCACAGGAGAAGTTTTATGAAAATATTTTGATCAACTTGGATCTTGATAGACTAGTTTTTATGGATTCCTAGACTAGTATCTTCTCATAGAAGTTGTATCAACATTTCATGCATTAAAATATCAGTCATGATTCATGGTGAGGGGTGATTTGGTTTAATAGGATCCCGAATAAGATGAACTTCCTTATTTGGAATATCTACAGCTAGGTGCTTCCCATAAATGGGAGGGGGAGGAGGTGTCTATTTATTCTTAGTGTACTTGATGCAGTAATACTATGGAGGAGTCCACTTATCACATATTATTTGAAGGGGATTGTGAATCCTCCATTTGGCATGGACTTCACATCTTTAGTAATCTAGACATGCTTGAGATTTCTAGAGACAACTTCCTTCAGTACCGGTTCCACTGTATGAAAGAAAACAATCAAGAGCATAGGTCTAGATATTTTTCAATGGTGGACGACTGATAGAGAATATAGAAGTATTTTAAAGGCAACACATCAGGTGATTCATTGTCCATTAATAATGGTGATGCTATGGTATTGGCCCCTCATGGTTAATATGGCTTCTCTTCTTAATCAATGGGAGGATTCACCTTCTATACAGTTTCTCATGGTTGGCAGACATGTTGTTAATATGGTTGAAAACTAGGATATGTAGGGTTATTTGGTGAACTAGAAACCTCCATATCATGGTCTTAAGCTAAATGACGATGGATCATGCACTAATGGGAACATTCATGGAGGAGGAGTTGATCTTAACCAGCTCAGTTCAATCATATTTTCATTAAGAATTTACTTTGTCCAGGGTGACTCTCTCATTACTGAAGCCTTCACTTTTCTCCATGGGATTGATCTTTGACTCTCCCATAGTATTATACTAGATTGTATTAAACCTAATTCATATATATTTCACAGGTTCATCCATGGGGATATCACTATTCCTAGAAAAATAATATACTTCATTCACAGATGTAATATTCTCATCACTAACCACATAAAGGTTACTTGTACATGGAGAGAGGGTAATATGGTGGATGACTTCCTGGACTCCTAGGCCACTCATTATAACCGATGAAAATTTTCTACTTTTATAATATCCATTCCCTTGGAATGTGTTAATATTATTTGATCAATTCACTGAGGATCTATTATTTCATATCCCCTTGACTATTTTAGGCCTTGGCCCCTCTTCTTAATAAAAATATCTTAACATTGGATGGATGGATGTGACCCACTAGGTTATTTTCATTGTTGAAGTCATTGGAATACTCATAATAAGAGAATTATTTAGTAACACATCAAGACCCCTATAGAGAAAAGAGCAAGTCGATGATGGAATATTAAAAACCTTTCTATGAACTCTAACTATATAATATAATCCTTTTTACATGATATCTCATCAAATAGGGTGCATGCAAGTGTAATTGTCATTATTTCTTGATATCATGTTCATTATCATTTAGAAATGAACTTGTATATAATATATGATGGAAATTGATTTATACGAGAGACTTTTATTTCCATGAAAGGGCCATATATATCTTCTACCTAAATTCTTAAGAGAAAATCATATATTGAAAATTCAATTAATGTGATATAAATTGGGATGAAACTTATATATGGTAACTCCATTTGGGTAAATTCACCGTGTGATTTATCATTAATCTAGGTACGTGAATCATGGAACACATTTATAATGATCTCAAACCCAAGGAGAAATGCGCATTCTTTTAAAAAAAAATAACCCATGAAAAATTTGACACATGGTGTTCCTATTGATGGGTCCATCCTTATAAACTCCCTTTTAGGGAGGTCATCCTCTCTAAACATCATGAAAAGAGTTATCAATGATTACAATACCCATATAGATAATAGAAAAAACACTTATTATTTATTGTTAGTAGGATGTGTCTAGACCATTGGGTATATCTTTAAGAATATCATTATAACATCTCTAGGTTCCCATTATAGAGGTGAACTACTATATCTAAATAATAAAATGAGTAATCTAACTATATTATCATATAGAGGTATGAATAATTGTAATGTAATGTGTTAAGAAATGTATAATACATAATCCATTAATTGAAAGTAGAATATTAGTTTGTTCCTAGGCATCAACTCCAATAGTATCTTGGTTTGAGGATGGATGTGTGATTCCTACCATAGAAAATCCCCAAGTTGAATATTTTTTTTAGATATCATTTATTTAATACTTTAAAATAAAGGTTCTAGAAGGTTGTGGATTAAAGGTAATTTATCCTAAGAATTAGGTTATTTCCATAACACATGTATACCCTTGGAGGATTGATTCTTTGAGATTATTCTCTAGGATCTTAATCAAGATCATGTGGAAAAGATTGAACATGCTCAAATGAATAGAAAAAAAGGAATTTTTTTATAAATCTATTTAATCTCATATTAACTGAATGATCTAGTAGTTTAGATTTTTTTGAATCATGTTTTAAATACCTTTGGATAAATGTTATCCCCTCTAAAACCCTTCAAATCCAACTAAGTAAAATTTTGGGATATGAGAAAAGATCTAATAATATATTTCTTAAAGGGAAAATCATTAAACAAGATATACATTTTGATAATGATTCTAATAAAAAATAATAAAAAAAATTAAAATAAAGATATAAATAATATGACATTAAGAGAAAGGGCTTCAAAAAAAGTGTTGATATTGTCAACAAAGAATACTTTTAATTTTTTTCAGACATCATTTGATACAATTATTTAAATAAATATATTTTTTAAACATTTCTTATGGGATCATTTTTACTAACTTCTTATACATAGAGGGGTTTAAAAAAATTCTTTTGATATAAATTGTTTGAACACTAGGGATTCTATAAGTTAAAGTGCTATATATACAATCTTCAACACCAAATATTTTCCCTAATATGATGCTTGAAGAGGGATTGAATTTAGGGGATAATAAAATAATTTTTTTTTAAAATAAAATAACTGTTTAAAGATAAATCATAGTAAAATGATAAATTATATATTATAAAATATAAATTTTCTAAAAAGTAACATAGATGAGATTTGGAATTATTCTGTTAATATATGTATAAGAAATTAATTTTAAAATAATTGATATAATTATTTCTATTTCTTAATGACCCATTAAATAAATAGAGTTTGAATGTTAATAAAACAGTTAATATGAGGAACAATAATGAGAATCATAGTGGGATAACGAGTTAGGAAAATGTAGGTTACTTTTTAGATTTGATCAGGATTATAAGGAGACATAAAAGTGAACATAGATACTTTCCAACAAAAAACTAGCTAAATAAAAATACTAAATTTTTTGAGAAGAGTAAATTTTAAAGATGATTAGTCTATTAAATCCATATATCCCATATTTTAAATTTAATACAAATAATTATCATTAGAATGTTATTCACTTTTAACCTATAGGAGAAGGGGGATTTTTATGGATAGATTGAAACACAAAATTAGATTAATTAGTTCTCACTAAACATTGATATTTTCAAGTAATTATCCCTAAGACTTGTTTGATATATTATTTGAAGAACTTTTTTCTCTAACTATAGATTTATTTTAATTAATGATCTATAAAGGGAAATCACCAATACCTAGGACTTACTTAATCAATGATTTATTATGGGTGTAGTAAAAAGAATAGTGGGGTTCATTATTCCAGTTTGAAGAGAGTATAAAAAAATATAAGGCATGAAGAGTATAACATCCCACCACTTCAGATCAATCAAAGATTCATTTACCAATGGTTTCTACATAATGTCTGGATCACCGCTATATATGCCAGAGGACACTGACTAGTGAAGAGGGTATATGGAAACAACATGGGGAGGCTATATATTCTTATCAAATTAGTAATATTAGTAGAAAAAATAATAATAGAATATTTCTAGCATAGTGAACATCACATAAAAATGCATTACAAATGAAGTAAATGAAAAAAAAAATATGCTGTAAAAAATGATTATAATAATAATAATGTTAGGTATTTCATACATAGAACATATCCCCCATGGGTGAATCATATATATTATAAACCCATTATAAAAAAATAAATAGAATAAGAATATTATGAAAAAATGAGTGGTTAATATGATATAAGTCTTGTAGAAATAAATGTGATACTTTAAATCCTCTTACTACTTGAGTAAGTTTGTAATCGTTGACCCCATGAAATAATAACATCAATTAAAACATTTAATATAATTAAATAAAGTAAAATTATGATATAACATGTAATAGGTCAGTATATACACCACAAAAAAATAATAAGTGGTGAATATAACATATATCTCACAAAAAATAAAAGTGAGATGAGAAAACTCTTACCTTATGTCATGAATTTCTTCATAAACATTCAAACCAAATATGTAATAAGTATAAGTTTATTATAAATCTAAAACAAAAATATATTATTATATATAATTCCATATATGTTTTTATTATGACTTTATATTACCAATTTATTTACAATTTCATGTTAATGTCATGTTTCAGGTAAAATCTGTTTTGTTTTTCATATATATTTTGACTTGTTATTCTTGATCCTCTAACATAGATCATGATTTACTTATTTAAATAATTTAAAACATGATATAGATATCATATATATTTATTATATAAATATTTATAATAATCTATAAAAGATAGAAATTTGAAATGAAATACACCATTCATGGAGACAATAGGCCGTATGTAAGCATGAACGTTTTAGTTTTCTTATAGTATTGAATAAAATAATGTAAATAACATATATGTATATATAAATAGTATCATTAAATTAGAATTATTATTTTATATATATCATATACATTCACTAAACCCATCCTTTATACATTTCATGTAAAGCGTGAACAAATCACATCACTTTGAGGAGGTAGTAGCCCACATGTCCAAAAACAATGTTATCACATTTACACAAAATGGAAAGCATGAAGGTATGTGTTATATCATAATTAAATAATTATTAATACATCATAAATATAATATATATCATATTAAAATAGTATTTACATCATAATATCCAACCATGAGATGTGGTAAATGAAAAATGAATGATATCGTTTACTGAGGTGGTACTTCACCATACACACGAACGGTAAGTTCGTTACCCATTTGATGGAACTATTTGTAGGTGTAGGAAGAACCCTTAGAAAAAAATATATTTGTATATTTAGGATTATTATGTTATTATATAAGCATATAATAAGAATAATTGAATGGGTGGAGAATAAAATATAAAAAAAAATTGATTGTTGAAGGATGTTACATATTCTTTGGGTAACTCCTTTTGGTTTTCACCAAAGAGATCCATTGATTGGATTTATGACCAAAGGGAGGATTCTAAGATGAAGATAGGGATGTTGGGAGTTTATTTGGGAAGGGTTTGGAAGAGATTAAAGTTATTGAGAGGTGTGGTGAGAGGAGGAGGATAAGAAGCCTTTTATAAATGGGGAAAATGACACATCAGGTATTTTTGAAAAGATTTGAGTGCTCGCCATGTTTTACTTGTCCCACAAGGGTTTAAAATCGATCCTTCTAGTTATTTAATGGTTTAATGGTTGATATGTGGCCAGAAAATAATTTTTAGTCAAGTGTAGGGTCATTATTACACCTTATATTCTAATTTTAGTCATTAATTAAACTCATTTTACCTTAATCAATGTAATTAATTTTAAATACATTCACTATTTTTTTGGTAAAAAACTAAGTTGATCGTATTATACATTATAAATTATTCTAATTCCAAAATATGGAATGATTTTTTCCACATTTTAGTCAAAAAAGTAGAATAAATTAATTTAAAATTAATCCCACATATGGGATGAGATAATGATTTTTTAAAGTGAAACAAATGTTAAAAAGTTTGCTAATTATTTACATTTAAATTCATGGTAAAATTGGTTCCAATTACCTAAATTTGATTAATTTATGTATAAATGACAGAAATATACTTTAAAACAATTTAAAATATAATTTTACTATATAAATAAATTATATGAAAAATATGTTTTTAATTAAAATACAGTGTTTTTTACTATTCATAAAAAAATGAAACTTCCCTAAAAAATACCAAAAAATTCACCTAAGGTAAATTTTGATATCCCAATTTCAAAAAATGAATTTCATTTTGTCAAATAATAATTCTAAAAGTGTCAAAAATTAGATTTCAAATGGGTTCACCATTAAATGATGGTAACATTAGCTTTTAGAAAAATACATCTTTTTATTCATAAAATTGGATTTATTCTTATCATATGTCTATCAGACCTAATGGATGAGTGTCAAAAAATTTGATTGAATATATAATATATAAATTTTATTAAAAAAATCATCATTAGTTGGTTGTTTAATTTATTGAGATAAAATAATGTTTGTAAATAGAAAAATAGTTTTTTTATAAAAGGAATTTCTTTTTTTTCAAATTGTTCTAACTCTCATTTTTAGTTAATTAATAAGAAAAAGATTTATTCTATACACATGTTTAAATCATATTTTTACAATTTAGTTAATTGTATTCATAACATCCATTCTAACAGTTAGGTGATAACTAGAAAAATATTTTAACAATAATATTAATAGTATGTTGTAGTTTGGTAAAACTAGGTCTTGCATGTAACGCAAGCTATCAAAGGAACTCGAAATTGTGTGTAAAACAATCCAAATATAGCGTTACATGTACTATAATCCAATCTAAGTGTTGCGCGTAGTGCAAACTCGAATTGGTGTTGCGTAAAAAGAATGAATAACTTGTTGCTTTCATGTAACGCAAGCTATATCCATTGTTGCATGAAAATACATAATATTGAAAATATTAAATTAATTTGAAATAAAATGTTTCACAAATTCTCGGGTTGTTACAAAGAGATATCCAAAGTCACCTAGGGTGATCTCTAGGTCGATATAGGGAGGGATCATGGCTGGATAAAATTAAAACCAATCGTACGATTCCCTAAACACCAAAACTAATGATATTTACATGTCATGTAATCCCATTACAGTTTGTGTATTCCACGAAGGCTTCAAATGCCAGAAAACACATCACTTTTCTATAAAAATCAGATGTTTTTGCCTTTAAACGATGTAAAATCCAAATACAAGGTGTGTAAATCTTTCATTCTCGTATCATGTTTCACGACATCTGTTTGATGACCATTACGCGATGTGAGATCTCATTGCATGGCTTGTAATCACCCAACAGACAACAAACATCCCAGTTTTCAATAAAAAACACAGAAACACCTGGGATGTTCTCTGAACTTGGGGAGAACCTCTCAAATCCATTAACACATATATACCCAGTCTCAATTGATTAAAAAAACATACATCCCTAGAAATTAGTTCATTTTCCCCAAAAATGGATCATCATCCAAAATCCCACAAACGCACCCAAAAAAGGATGGCAAACAAAGCATGAACAAAGCAGTTTCTAAAAACCCTAACAGGGTGTTACATAACTTATTTGAAACTTATAATTTAATATTTTAAAATCATTGTATAATATTAGATTTCTAAATTATTAGAAAGTATATTTTATAAATAAAAACACTTGATTTTGTAAAAACTATTTTTTATAAAATAATTTAGCTATAAATTACCGATTCTAATGACATAATTTGATTTATTATAAGTTAAATAAAAGATTTGTGGTTTTCAATGTAGGCCACAAATGAATGTCACCTTTAAAATACATGATTGAATGGAAATACCAAAAATGGATTTTATTAAACTGACATTTACATTTAGTTCTAAAAATGTTACACATAGGATTTATAAGATCAAATAATACATTAAAATGAATAATTTTGTTCTTTAACTTATAATTTTATTACTTAGATGTTTTTTTAAAATCTATGATACATATAAATAATTCTATAACCAAAAAAACTATAATTTTCACAAAAACCATATTTTTCATCTAAATATCAATATTTTTTGAAAAAAAATCCAAAAAATATACCATGTAAATTTTGATTTGTGGAATTCAAAAAATTATTTTGTTTTAAAAACTTTACAATATAATAATTTTAAATTAAGTTTTTAAAATAAAATAAATAATATAATGAAAAAATAGGTATTTAAAACTATCCTTTTCAATATTAAATCATACTAATTATTCTTCTCTAAACATAAATATTATTAATGATTTACTGTATTAGGGTTAATTATAACTTTATTAGTATTTCTCTTATAATAATTTTTATTTTTTTATATTGTGTGTAGTCCCTAACACATGTAATTAAACATAACATCAGATTTATAGGGTCTAAAATTTCAAGTAGTTATAGAAACCCTACCACTTTATTGGTAAAATATAATTTAGAAATATTTTTTGAAAAAAATTAGAACCCCCATTCAAATTATGTTTTTTTCCTTTAAGTGATGCCCCAAGTCCACGGGTGAGGGGGGGGGGGATTTGGTCTCAGGCATGGGTGGAAAATATGTCCACATATTGTTTTTGTTAAAAGATAACACATAAATACCAATACAATCCCATGAATATTTTCAATTTAATATATTAGTATTAATATTAATTTTAATCAAAATATACAAATAATAATAACACATCCATATAACTTTTGATTGATGCACCGTCTGTGCTGTTTTGATCATATCATTTCCCATTACTCGAATTCTAATAAATTTAATTTATTTTTTTTACAAAAAAATAGATATTATTTATCTAATTCACTTGAAGGAACCATAACATGGAAGAATCACAAATTATTAAATTTTACATCTAATTTATCTAGTAAATATACTTTTGAGGCAACGAATCCTAATTCATTACATAAATCATGTTTAATTATTAAAAAAATGAAATAAAATATATCATTAACATGATTGATGTAAGATTATAAAGGTTATTCCACTCGTATTTGGCGTTGTAAATAAAAACATGATCATTCTATGTCGATTTCATCATCAAGTGACTGCACTAGAACCCCTATTGATGTATCCACAAGTGAACCACAAAGCCCTTGGAAAATCAATCACTGATCACCGTGTGCTAGAACCAAGAATCAAATCACCTTTAACATCCTTGAATCACTCGTGGGCCCCTCTACCCCGTGTGGAACTGGCCTGAAAGCCTGGGTGTCGTTACACCTGGGCCTGCGGCTGGGGGAGTGCATAGAGGCGTTCAGTGGTGGGTGACAGCCCACCTATACCGGGTAACCCCTTGGGCCTGAAAACTCAGTGTACTTTTTTGCCCGCGGGGCATGGGTGAGTTGGTTCAAGGCGGTGGCGTCCTGTCGTCGAGGTTCCAGGTTCGAGTTCTCGCAAAGGCAACGCGCATTATACGCCAGCGAATTACTCGTGGGCCCCTCTACCCCGTGTGGAACTGGCCTGAAAGCCTGGGTGTCGTTACACCTGGGCCTGCGGCTGGGGGAGTGCATAGAGGCGTCCGGTGGTGGGTGACGACCCACCTATACCGGGTAACCCCTTGGGCCTGAAAACCCAGTGTACTTTTTTGCCCGCGGGGCATGGGTGAGTTGGTTCAAGGCGGTGGCGTCCTGTCGTCGAGGTTCCGGGTTCGAGTCCTCGCAAAGGCAACACGCATTATACGCCAGCGAATTACTCGTGGGCCCCTCTACCCCGTGTGGAACTGGCCTGAAAGCCTAGGTGTCGTTACACCTGGGCCTGCAGCTGGGGGAGTGCATAGAGGCGTCCAGTGGTGGGTGACGGCCCACCTATACCGGGTAACCCCTTGGGCCTGAAAACCCAGTGTACTTTTTGCCCGCGGGGCATGAGTGAGTTGGTTCAAGGCGGTGGCGTCCTGTCGTCGAGGTTCCGGGTTCGAGTCCTCGCAAAGGCAACGCGCATTATACGCCAGCGAATTACTCGTGGGCCCCTCTACCCCGTGTGGAACTGGCCTGAAAGCCTGGGTGCCGTTACACCTGGGTCTGCGGCTAGGGGAGTGCATAGAGGCGTCCGGTGGTGGGTGACGGCCCACCTATACCGGGTAACCCCTTGGGCCTGAAAACCCGGTGTACTTTTTGTAGTTGGGGTTTGGCTTAGTGGTAAGCACCCCGTAATACTACATGAAAAATGGGAGTTCAAAACCCATTGGGCGCAGGTACTGTAGCATTACTGTAGCATTACTGTAGCGAGTATTGTTGCAGCGATAGTACTGTTGATCGGCGGGTACTGTAGCGACGGCAGGGCCTGTAGTGGTGGCGGTACTGTGCGGGTACTGTAGCAGCCGGGTTACTATTCACAGAATAGGAATTTGGCCATAAATTTGGGCCTATGGGCTATGTAATGGGCTACAAGCCTCCTGGGCCTTCGGGCTTTGTAATGGGTCTCCCTCTACCCAGTTAAAAGAGGTCTTTGCTTTACTTTATTAATAAAAATGAGGTTTCGGCCCCAACCTTTTAAAAAAATAATAATGAATGACCACCTTCATAAATAACACACAATTAGTATTTATAGATAGATTAAATTAAAATAAATTTCTCAAAAACCCTTTTACTATTCTAGTCATAATAAACACACTATGACGAACATTTAAAAAAAAATAAAAACTACTATTTAAATAAAAAAAATGTTATGTCTAATATAATTAAATTAATAAGTATATTTTTTTCTCCAGGCCTACGATTTACTGCAATTTTCTTTCTTACGTTATGTTCCGCGGTGACGAATGCCATCAACCTAGTATTAATAATAACAGAACATTAAATTATAAATATTAATTCGATAAAATAAATATTGTATTCATGAAATTTGTGATTAATATTTATTTATTCAAATGGCCAATAAAACATTAAATAAAAAATATGTATATACATGAAATATATATTAGTTTATGTGATTTAGATCCACTTTGTGCCACTGCTAATTAAAATTTGGGGCAATGTCACCCAAGGATCAAAATAGGTCCTTAATTCCAATTAAGGACCTCCCATATTTTGGATCAAGAATCTAATTTTTATTTAAAATTCATAAAGTTCTTTGTCCTTCATTTGATTTTTCCATGTTTTGCATGAACAACCTGTTTTGGTCCTCAATCGTCATTTTCCCTTTCCCTCCCCACCCATTGAGCCGTCTCCACCCCGGACGCTGCATTTTCACATGCTCCTTCGACATCCGGCCTTTCTCCTCCCATCTCTAGCCTTCTAGAATCCACCGGTCCTGCTCCGGTGGTCGCGCCTCCTCCTCATTCATTCAATGTTTGGGCTGGTCCATCCTTGAATGAGGTGCTCTTCCATCTTGCCCCATCCGGTTTGGATCGTCTTGCCCCAATTCCGGAGATCCCACTCCGAAACCTCCAGTCTGATTCAGTTGATGGGTCCCCGTTATGGATTTTCCTCTAGACTCTTTTGATGCTTTCGTGGATGATCTGGATCGCGTCTCTATCCTCAATCGGAAGGCGTTCTGTCTGGTTCTTGGATCCTGGGATGATTTCGTGAAGGCATGGTCCCATATCCCATAATCTGTTGGAATATGGAGCTTCAACCTAATCTGGTGGTTGATGGAAGCTCACTTCGGCCACGATTCTCCCCAAGCTGAGGTATGGGTCAACTTTCGAGGAACCCTCCTCCACTTTCACAGTATTTCTTTTCTTCATGGTATAGGAGACACCATTGGCTCGTTCCCCTGCGCAGATGAGCACACGCTCCAACTGCAGGATGCAAGAGTTGCTTGGATTTGCATTAAATTGGAATTAGCGCAAACTCTAATGGGCCTCATCTTTCTCAGAGTGAGTGATTCCGTTTCCTAGTGGAAATACCTAGTCTACCTCTCCCCCGCTTGTATCTGCATGGGATGACACCTGCAAGGCCATTCCCACTCCATATTCCAGAAACACATGTCTAGGCGTGCCATCCCAATCCCTGTACAACACAGTGAGGCTGCCCTTCCTTCATCTAAGATGGTGGAAGGTTCTTCTATGGTGGTTTCTAGTCCCCACGCTCCCATTGTGGTGGCTCCTGTCCCCCCTCCATCTCTCGAACTTACAAGTTTAGATGGTAACTCTCAGGCGTTTCCCACTGCCTTGGCCCAAGAAACCCCCCCGAACTCGAAGTGTGAGTGTACTGATATTGTGGTTTTCTGTACACCTCCTCTTCTTAGCCCCAAGATGGATTCGGTGCATCTTTCTCCGGATCAGGCCCAGGTAGCTTCGCCTGGGCTGGTTTTTCCTAGTTCGGTGAATACAACTCAACATCATAGAAGGATCATGCCCTCCCCTCCATACCTATTCCCAGTGACCCGTGACCTTCCTTCACCTCTCCTATTCATCTGTCTAATGGGTTCAGCGCATTATCTCATTTGGAGTATGGCTTGGATGTGCGTGATCTGCCCCCTTGACCCAATGATTCCTGAGCCAGAGCTCGTGCCAAACGAGAACAAGACCTATCCTCCTCTAAATGTAAGATCTTATTGCCGATGGGGGCCAAATACAGGCATCTTATTTTTCAATGATCTCTTTTCTCATTTGGAACAACCGGGGTTTGGGGGAATGGTTGAAGACAGATTAAATCTCTTCTGAGATTCTCCATCATAAGGCTTCTCTTCCTTGAACATAAACAACACCTCTCCAAGATGCAAGACTTCTCTTTCAAATTGGGGCTTTAGAACTGGATGCATGGGGAGCCTATCAATCAACATATATGGGTTTTCTAGAGTTATTCTCTATTTGTGGAGAAGGTTGCCATCTCTAACCAACATGTTTCTGGGAAGGTCAGTTTGGACAATTATAACTGTTTCACTTCTTTCATTTATTCTTAGTGCGACACAAGGGAGAGGGAGCTTCTTTGGAAGGATATTGACAACTTCATCCCGAGGGATTCTATCTAGCTGGTTATAGCGATCATTTTTCCTACTCCGATCAATGAGTTTCTATTCCTGAGCATCATTGGGCGGTTCGTACTTCATGGGAGAAATATATGAGAGAAGGACCATGGGTTGGGTTTCACAACAAACTACGGTGGCTGAAATAAGATATTCGATCTTTGGAGTCCAACAAGCCTTCCTGTTTTTTGGTTTTGGATGAACATAAAGAAGATATCGAACAGGCCGAGGAGGATTTGGGGGCCTAGTGGGATGATGGACTATTTAGGAACATGGTCTACATGAAATCACCTTGATGAACTGCATCTTGAATAAGAACAAGTTTCAAGGGAAAGGTCCAAGGCCATGCGGCTTAGAGTGGGGGATAAAAACACATCCTTCTTTCAGGCTTGTATCAGGGAAAGAAAACATACCAGTGCGCCAAATATATTGCTTGAGTATGGCTCATAAACCAACAATCTACATGTTTTTAGAGGTATGAATATGTCCTTTTTCATATCATTACTCATGGATGAAAACCCTCGCATGCAGGAAAATTATCCTAGAGGCCATGCTACCCTTTTTGATAGCATCCAACAAGTTGTTTCTACTGATATTAATTGTTTCTTTGAAAGAATACCGGATGAGGGGGAGATCTGGGAGGCCATTTCAGCCCTCAACCAAGGAAGTTCCTCAGGACCAGACAGATTTCCAGGAGAGCTCTATTTTGATTCTTGGGATCTCATCAAACTAGAGCCTGGTGGGTATCATCTATGATTTATTCCGGGGAGGAGGATTAGCCATGGTGGCCTTTGTGACCACCATAATCCTCATTATGAAGGTTAAAAATCCAAACTCTCTAAAGAAATAACCACTGAATCATCATGTTCAATTTCCCCTTTAAAGTCATTGATATAGTTATCAACAAAAAACTCTCAAGGCACATCCCGAAATGCGTCTTCAAAGAACGGCACAGTTTCATTCAGGGAAGGTCTACCCAAACTGCGATTTCCATGGAACGTGAAACAATTGTTGATATTAATAAGAAGGTCTTGGGTTCTGACATTGCAATCAAAAAGGACATTGAAAAAGCATTTGATAGGGTGGACTATAGCTTCATTATCAAAGTCACGGGTTGTATGAGTTTCTCTATGTGGGTGGTGGACCTTTTCTTTAGGTGCATTTTCTCTTCTTAGTTTTCGATTACATTTTGGAAAAAAATCAATGGTTTTTAAGATGGCCTGGGGTCTACGACAAGGAGATCCCCTTCCCCTAGTTTCTTCATCTAGGTCCAAGAGGCTTTCAGCAGATATTAAAATAATAGTTTTTTGTGAGGGCTATGTAAGGCCATTTGGATATAGAACGAACTTCACTGGACTTTCTCACATATTTTTTTGGGTGATCTACTTCTTTTCATCGATGAAAATTGTAGGTCTATCCAGGAGCTTAATCGTATTCTGGATTTATACTACATGTGGAGTGGCCAGGCTATAAACTAGGTGAAAAGTAATGTCTACCTCCCAAGGTCATGCTCAGAGAGAAGGGGGAATAAGATTGAAGAAAGGTTGGGATTTATTCGAATTTCATTTCCCATGGAGTATTTGAGAGCCCCAATATCCCCGGGCAGAACACGTAATTATCACTTTGATGGTCTGGTTGACAAAATTTCCAACCGTATTATAAAATGGAAAACTGACTCCTATCTTTCGGTAGTTGCATAACCCTTGTCAACATTGTGCTTACCTCCATTCCCATTCATGTATTTTCATCCCTCAATGTCCCAAAGCGGTTGTACAGAAGATTGTGAATACATTATCCGCCTTCATCTGGGATGTGTAAGATGAAGGTAGATACTATTGGGCTTCATGTAAGAGGATGTCCAGATAGACTGGGAATGGGGGCATGGGGCTTGGAAGTATCGACGAGAACATTTACGCCCATTAGGGGAGGATGGGCTAAGACGTCATGGAGGGAACTTCGTTGTGGGATAAGCTCATAATAACTAAATATGGGGCAGAGTTGGATTACTCGGGGGGAAGGTGATCCGAGATCTAGAACTTGATTTGGTGCCACATACCTATTCTCCAACAACACTCTAGGTGGATATTAGGGTGTGGCATGATCAACATCTACAATACCAACTAGGCGGGAAGCATGCAGGGGTTTCTAGGATTTCCATTTCCAGACATCTTGTTCGCACAATCCAGTAATTTTCCAATGTTTATCCATGCCACCCTCAACCTCCCATAGCAGGAGTTTTATGAAAATATTTCAATCAACTTGGATCTTGATAGACTAGTTTTTACGGATTCCTCGACTAGGATCTTCTCAACACGCCATGCATGAAAAAATCAGTCATGATGCATGGTGAGGGATGTTTTGGTTTAACAAGATCTCAACTAAGCTCAACTTCCTTATTTGGAATATCTGCAACTAGGTGCTTGTAATGGCCCGGACCCCTCAGGTCCATTACTTTGTCAAAATTCAGTGTTTGAGGTGTTTTGGGAGACGATGATATCTCATTTCAAGATTTTGCCAAAATTCCAGTTTCTTTATCGGTGGGTCACGTTGGTGACTCAACTTGGTAGGTTGCGTTGGTGACTCGTGTCGGTAGGCCGCATCAGTGACTTGTGTCGGTAGGTCGCGTCGGTGACTCGTGTCGGTAGGTCGCGCCCGTGACTCGTATTGGTAGGTCGTGTCGGTGGCTCGTGTCGGTAGGTCGTGTTAGTGACTCGTGTCAATAGGTCGTGTTGGTGACTCGCTGTCGGTAGGTCGTATCGGTGACTCGTTGTCGGCAGGTAGCGTCGGTAGATTGCGTTGGTGACTTGCTGTCAGTAGGCCGCGTCGGTGCGTGGCGTCGATGAGTCATGTTAGTGAGTCGCGTCGGTGAGTGACGTCGGTAGGTGACGTCGGTGAGTCGCGTTGGTGGCTCGCATCGGCGACTCAACTATCAGTGACTCGCATCGGTGACTCAACCATCAGTGAGTCATTTCCATCTTTTTTTCAGTTTTTCTAGTTTCGCCCCTTACATCTTATTTGACGTTAAATGAGTTACCTATCATATTTAAGCGGTTTTAAAACCATTTCAAAGGCTATAAATAGTCAAACTGCTTGGTCTTGACCATGATCCGACTTTAATGGTTCTTAAAACCTTTTCCTTCCGTTGTTATAGGATCTGGACCTTCCAGAGCCAATGTTTTCTCTTCCTTGTGTGTTTCAGTTTTCTCTTGGTGCGCCCGAAGCCTTTCTTCCCCGTGGAGCCGTGTGTTGTGTTGTGGCCTTTGAATCCAGTTTTCATTGGAGTCTTTCCTGCTACACACGCACCCCTTGTTTTGGCGTAGGGAGGAGTTGCTGACCGTCTGTTCTTCGAGGTAGGGATCCCTTAGTCTTTTTTTATTTGTGTATCATGCAGGGTGGGTAAGCTAATGTCCCTTTGCGATTACAGTCGAATCCCAACTTTTAATTAAGGATGTTACGAAGATAATCTAACCTTTTATAAAGATAATCAAACTTGTTACGATAATGGGTTTTGTTACATTAATACTAAATGAGGGGCAGAGAAGATGATGATGATGATCATTTGTTTTATATGTTATCTTTGATCCATGTTGTGAATTGTATGAGTTGTATCCTTTTAAAAATCATAGCTGTTGGTGGTCTCTGTTTGCACACA
This sequence comes from Viscum album, assembly GCA_963277665.1. NCBI lineage: Eukaryota > Viridiplantae > Streptophyta > Magnoliopsida > Santalales > Viscaceae > Viscum > Viscum album. The sequence goes on along the minus strand of OY728164.1, from coordinate 268,311,896 downwards.
TGTATGGCTTGTTGATTACTGTTGTAAAATTTTAAAATCTAGTAAATCACGTATACCCGGTTAAATAAATGGATGCCCAGGATTGAACTTGTTATGTGATCACCCCTGAATAATGAAAGTGGAATTAAAGAACGAGTGCTGCTAAATCTGAATACACTAGTGTTTGATGTGGCTTTGTGTTGTGTGTGGTTATGTTCGGCCTAGTGTCTTGTGTTGATCGTGTGGTGTTGTGGCTGGGGGCGTGACTGTGTGTATGAGGTGGTACATGTGGTGTACTGGAATCTCAGGTTGAGAGATTGGTTGATTGTGGAATGGATGAGCAATGGTTGGGCAGCGGGGCTGCAGATTCGGGTTGTGTTATGTTTATGTTATTGGGTGTGGTGGTGTTATGCAACGGGGCTGCTGAGTATGGTTGTGATGAGGTGTGTTGTGGGGTTTGACTGTAAATTGGGGGTTTGCTTGTTGAGAGAAAGGACAAAGCGACATGATTTTGAAGAATGATAATGACAGTGATTGGCTTGGGTGCTAAGTGGAGAGGAAGTGTGAAGTGTGGTGTTTTATCATAGTTTTCTTCCTCTGTTTGGCATGGTTGTGAGGCTGGTTGTGAGCTGTGGTTGTTAGTTGCCCGGGTAGGGATGAAATAACTGGTAAATGCTTAATAATGTCAAAATGATTGGGTTTTAAGCGGCTTTCTCTTATCGAATTCAGAAGTGATCGTTGTTCGTTCTGATACGTGCATTTAGAGGTAACATCAAAGGTGGCAGTGTTATAGGGTTGTTTACTTGAGAACCCATCGGTTGGGCTGAGTGTTTGGCGCGCGCGCGCGCACACACACACATGAAGATTACGCGGACCGTGCTGGACCGTACTATTTCTAGTAATTTTACTTTAAACATGCATGTGAGATGGATTTTGGCTTCTTATATATATATATATATATATATATATAAGTCTTGGAGTTGTTTTGAAGTTGATACATCTTATCTCTCGATCTTAGTTACTATAAAAAGGGTAATACCTCCCATTTTGTGAGATTTGTATACCCTTACTGCTAGTCGCCACCCCGGGGCCTACTGGAGGCGGGACTCCTGGGTTATTATCTCTCTTTCTCCATTGCCAACTCAGGAGGGCCGTCTTTGGAGGGCGGGGGTTGTGACAGAATGATATCAGAGGTGATGGTTGAGAGATATGATTAAATTTGGAGTTAGGCACATTGAGGATTGCATGAGTTGGTAGGACAATAATGTCATGTAATCTTGGTGCGTGACATAGGCCAGAGAAGATCGGCTAGGATATATACTGGATTTTAGGGTTCCTCGTGATCTGATGCAAGGACCCTGAGCTTACCGAACGACCAAATGAGCATACACTGTTTGCAGGGTAGAGACCCTAGGAGATGTACATGCATCATGATGACTTCTGTTTTTGTTTGAATTGGGTGATTCGGGGAATTTAAAGAAATAACAAGTTAAAATAAATATTGAACAAAATTTCATACTACTCGGGCTTAGGAGTTCATTGTTTACTTTTTAGCTATGACACCTGGTCTCGTCCATGAGTGGCTCAAGCAGTGGAGGCTCAGCATGTCGATCCGGCTGATCGACGAAGGGTTGATCCAGAGAAGGAAGACAACCATTGGCAGAGAATGTTATGTGATTTCCAGTGGCAGACCTTGGGAAAGTACGAGGGCAGTGTCTCAGACATGGAGACAGAGAGCTGGCTTGAGGAGCTTGAGATCACCTTCAGCCTGATCCGAGCTCCGACGAAGTACTAGGTTCCATTGACGATTAGTCAGATGAGGGGAGCTGTGCGTCAATGGTGGACGATGTACCTGGGGAGAAAAGAGACTGATGTTCTATGGGTCGATTTCAAGGAGTTCCAGACAGAATTTCTTTCTTCGACCATGAAGGCCGAGAAGGGACATGAGCTACTCTCCCTCCAGTAGGGGAGTATGTCGGTATGAGAGTTGGGGATCAAGTCCAAGGATCTCCTTCGCTTCGCTCCGGATCTCTTTCCGGATGAGGAGTTTCGGGCGAGATGCTTAGAGGAGACACTTCGTCATTCTCTCCAGTACACAGTTACTCCCTTCACCTTGCCGACATACCTAGAGGTCCATAAGAAGGTAGAGGTAGTTGAGAGAATGCACTCGTGAGGAGTTCTACCACGAGAGGGGAGCCACCAGGGTTCTTCAAAGGGTAAGACTACCAGCAGCAGGTCTCAGGCGCCAGGGCCTTTGAGGTTTCGACCGTCAGAGAGCCGACCTCAGCAGTTTCTGTTTTGATCATCTGGTCATTGTGCCTATCTTACATGCATGAGGTCAGTGTGTTTTATCTTTGGAGTTCGTGGGCTCCTTCAGAGTCAGTTCCCAGTTCGAGCTCAGTATGGTGGAGGTGGGTAGGTTCAGTGCCCGGCTCAGCAGCAGTTGCCAGCCATGCTGTTTCAATAGCAGGGACAATAAGCTCCTGCTCCACAGAGGGGAGACAAAGCAGGTGGAGGCTGACCTCAGGGTGTTCCTTAGGGACCTTGACCCAGATGTGGTTGAGGAGGCGGTCATTAGCAGAGGCGCTGAGGAGCTGGGTGTGGTCAACTGCACGCCACATAGGCAACCGTTCCAGCGAGATCAGAGATCGTTTGAGGTACGGTCAACTTGTTTAGTACTCTTGTTTGCGCCTTGTTTGATTCGGGAGTTTCACACTCATTTGTTGCACCCAGTCTAGCCCATTTTATGGTTATAGACATAGATAGACTTTCCGTGCCCCTGGTGTTGAGTACACTAGTCAGAGGTCAGGCTAACTTGTTTGATGTGTGCCGAGAATGCAGACTGATGATGGAGCCACACCAGTCATGTGAGGATCTTTTCCTATTGCAGATGAAACTGCACGATGTCATCCTTGGCATCAACTAGTTATACTCTGTGCATGTTGTTATCGACTGCTTCTGGAGAAGAGTTGTGTTTTCAGACGTGGATGGACAATGCGTGACTTTCGTTGGCGAGCAGAGTTGTCTGATGGGCAGTCGGCGTGTGAAACGTCTTCTTTCCTTGTTGGCCGAGTTGTCAGTGGAATCAGTGGATGCTAAAATGGAGGAGGTTCCCAGCGTTGTTGGGGTATTCTTGGATGTCTTCCCCGAGGAGGTTGTGACTCTACCCCTTCGACGTGATGTTGAGTTCAAGATAGACTTGCAGCCCGGTGCTTCTCTGATTTTGATGACTCCTTATCAGATGACACCTTTCGAGTTGCGGGAGCTGCAGATTCAAATTGACGACTTGATGAAGAAGGGCTTTATTCGGCCCAGTGTGACACCATGGGGTGCTTCAGTCTTGTTCGCAAAGAAGACAGATGGTGGTCTGAGGCTGTGTATAGACTACCAGAGGTTGAATCAGGTGACTGTCAATAACCATTTCCCTCTCCTGAGGATAGTTGATCTTTTCGGCCAGTTGAGGGGAGCAAGTTGGTTTTCTAAGATCGATCTGTGGTTTGGGTATCACCCGTTGAGGAAAGAGGGTGACATCCCGAAGACTGCTTTCAGGTGCAGGTATGGACACTTCGAGTTCGTGGTTATGTCGTTCAGTATTATGAATGCACCAGCCGTGTTCATGGGGCTCATGAACTCTGTCTTTCGTGAGTTCCTGGATCAGTTCATTGTCGTATTCATTGATGATATCCTAATCTACTCGAAGTCAGAGGAGGAGCATACTGAGCATCTCAAGACTGTCCTGGAGGTCCTTCGACGCCACCAACTCTTCAGAAAGATGTCCAAGTGTAATTTCTGGACATGAGAAGTGCATTTCCTTGGACATGTAGTGTTGCAACAGAGTGTAGCAGTGGACCCGTCGAAGGTAGAAGCAGTTGTTTCTTGGGAAACACCCAAGAATGTGGCAGGGATTCACAGTTTTTTGGTTTGGCAGGCTATTACCGGAGATTTGTACCCGATTACTCTCAAGTAGCAGCTCCATTGACCGTCATGACCAGAAAAGACTAGGCTTTTGTGTGGAGTGAGCAATGCCAGACAATGTTCGACTATCTGAAGGGGAAGTTGGTCAGTGCTATAGTGCTTCGGTTTCCAGAGGAAGGGGTGATGTTCGAGGTGTTTTGCGATGCTTCCAGTCTAGGCTTGGGTTGTGTGCTGATGCAACAACGAGCAGTGATCTCTTATGGGTCTAGGCAGTTACGTCCCCATGAACGTAACTATGTCACCCATGATCTGGAGCTAGCAGCGGTCGTGTTTGCGCTAAAGTTGTGGCGACATTACCTCATTCGGGAGCGCTTTGCGGTCTTCACACATCACAAGATCTTTAGGTATATCTTTTCCCAACGAGATCTGAACATGTGACAATAGAGGTGGATGGAGTTTCTTCAAGATTACGATTTTGAGACCTCTTACACCTCAGGGAAGGTAAATGTTGTGGCCGATGCTTTGAGCAGGAATTTGCAGAAGGAGGTCATTCGGGAATCTGCAGACGCTCGGAAGGAGATAGAGGAGTTAACCGCCTTGCACTTAGATACAAGAATGGATAGTGACATATGTTGTCAGTTTCAGATGACAGTGCAGTCATATCTGAGGCAACAAGTGGAAGAGTCTAAGTGGGGAGACTCAGAGGCAGAGGTGATGCGTGATCGTGTTAATCGGGGTGATGCTCCAAAGGGATGGTCGAAGGATGGTCAAAATCAGATGTTGTTTCGTGGGAAGCTGTTTGTTCCAGTGGCGATGCGCGAGGGAGTTCTTTGTGAGTTTCATAGCTCACCCCTAGCGGTACACCTGAGAGTTTCCAAGTTGTACCGTGACTTGAGGGAACAATTTTGGTGGCTCGGGATTAAGTGAGCAGTGACAGAGTTTGTGGCAAGATGACTTGAGGGAACAATTTTGGTGGCTCGAGATTAAGTGAGCAGTGACAGAGTTTGTGGCAAGATGCCTAGTGTGTTAGTAGGTGAATGGTGAGCACCGTGTTCCCGACAGTTTGTTGTTGCCCCTAGATGTCCCCGAGTGGAAGTAGGATGACATCTTAATGGATTTTGTCACAGGACTACCCAGGGCTCAGGGAGGCTGTGATGCTATCTGGGTAGTGGTGGACCGACTAATGAAATTAGCTCACTTCTTAGCGATTAAGGAGTCAGGCACAATGGATACATTGTCCAGAAGGTATGTGGATGAGGTGGTGCAACTGCATGAGGTTCTGAGATCCATCGTCTCAGATCAGGATGTGCATTTTACCTTGCGAGTCTGGAGGGGATTGAAACATTCTTTTGGAACTCAGTTGCGCCTCAACACTGCCTTCCACTCTCAGACAGATAGGCAGACAGTGCGGACCATCCAGATGTTGGAGGACATGCTGCGAGCATGCAGCTTGGACTTTGGAGGATCTTGGTTGTGACGCTTTCCCTTAGTAGAGTTCGCTCACAATAATAGCTATCACTCTACCATTGACATGACATTGTTTGAAGCCTTGTACAGAAGACCGTGTTGTTCACTTTTGTGCTGGACATAGGTTGGGGAAACGACTGTTCTTGGGCCGGATGTGGCGCAGAGCATGATAGAGAAGGTTCAGCTCGTGCATGAGAGGATGAAGGCAGTCCAGGACCGACAGAAGTCGTATGCCGATCGCAGGAGGAGACCCTTGGAGTTCGAGGTTGGAGACCATGTGTTCTTGAAGGTTTCCTCTCGACGTGGGTAGCAGATCTTCGATAAGGGGATCAAGCTTTCTCCCAGGTTCATCGGACCTTTTGAGGTGTTGGGACGAGTTGGTGAGGCGACGTACTAGCTCACGTTGCCACCACAGTTGGAGAGGATCCACGACGTCTTCCATATCTCTTAGATTTGTCAGTATCTTCACGATGACTCCTATGTCATTGACTAGGGAGAGTTGGATATCGAGGGCGACACAACGTTCGTGGAGCGGCCAATGGAGATCCAGGATCGTCGGGAGAAGGTGCTGCGTGGACGGACCATTCTTTTGGTTCGTGTTTTATAGAGGCATAGTGGCCTGGGGGAGAGTATTTGGGAGCGAGAAGCGCAGATGCGTGCCCATTACCCGGAGTTGTTTTGAGTTTTGCTTTGTGATGTAATGTTTGAATCTTGTTTCTATGAGATGAGTTGCTTCCTTGTTCTGTAATGTGTGATGATGTCTTGACATGTGGAAAGGGGAGAACCTAATTCCTAATCGAGACACAGTAATTGAGATGCGATTAAACCCGTGCAGGCGAGTTAGTGCTGCCTAGAGCAGATAATATCTCGACATGGAGGAAGGAATTCCCTAATCCATGTGTCCGGAAAGTGTGGTTTTGGTGCTCATGTGGTGTGTCTTCTGGTCAGTTGGGGGTAGTAGATATTGGAGGAGGTGTTCTTGGATGTTGAGGTTTCACTCCAGCTTTCGAACAACACGAGGTGGTTTATCCTTGAGAGGTATCTTACGAGGTGGTTGTTCAGACCCCTCTTTCTTCTGGGGTTGATTTTGAATTCTTGAGGGCGAGAATAGTTTGATAGGTAACTGATGTAATGACCCAGACCCCTCAGGTCCATTACTTTGTCAAAATTCAGTGTTTGAGGTGTTCTGGGAGGCAACGATAGCTCATTTCAAGAGTTTTCCAAAATTCTAGTTTTTCCATCGGTGGGTCGCGTTGGTGACTCAGTGTCGGTAGGGCGCGTCTGTGACTCGTGTCGGTAGGTCCCGTCAGTGACTCGTGTCGGTAGGTCGCGTCAGTGACTCAACATCGGTAGGTCGCGTCGATGACTCGTGTCAGTAGGTCATATCAGTGACTCGTGTCGGTTGGTCGCATCGGTGACTTATGTCGGTAGGTCGCGTCAGTGACTCGCTGTCGGTAGGTTGGGTCAGTAGGTCACGTCGGTGACTCGCTGTCGGTAGGTCGCATCGGTGTGTGACGTTGGTGAGTCGCGTTGGTGAGTGGCGTCAGTAGGTGACATTGGTGAGTTGCGCCAGTGAGTGGCGTCATTGAGTCATGTTGGTGGCTCGTATTGGTGACTCAACCATCGGTGACTCACGTCGGTGACTCAACCACCGATGAGTCATTTCCAGCTTTTCCTAGTTTTTTCAGTTTCGTTTCTCTTACGTGTTATTTGACGTTAAATGAGTTACCTATCATATTTAAGCGGTTTTAAATCCGTTTCAAAGGCTATAAATCATATCTTAAATTCCTAAGGTTCGGGGGGGGGGGGGCTTTGAAAAAGTCAAACAGTGTGGTCTTGACCACGATCTGACTTTAGTGGCCCTTGAAACCATTTCCTTCCATTATTATAGGATCTGGACCTTCCAGAGCCGAGGTTTCTCTTCCCCATGTGTTTTAGTTTTCTCTTGGTGCGCCCAAAAACTTTTTCCCCATGGAGCCATGTGTTGTGCTACGACCTTCGAATCCAATTTTCATTGGAGTCTTTCCTGCTACTCACACACCCCCTGTTTTGGCGCAAGGAGGAGTTGCCGATCGTATGTTCTTTGAGGTAGGGATCCCTTAGTCTTTATTTATGTATCATGCGGGGTGGGTAAGATAACGTCCCTTTGTGATTACGGTCGAATCACAACTTTTAATTAAGGCTATTATGAAGATAATCTAACCTGTTATAAAGATAATCAAACATGTTATGATAACGGGTTTTGTTACATTAGTAATAAATGAGGGGCAAGGAAGATGATGATGATGATGATCATTTGTTTTATCTGTTATCTTTGATCCATGTTGTGAATTGTATGTGTTGTATCCTTATGAAAATCATGGCCGTTGGTGGGCTCTGTTTGCGCACCTCTATGGATTGTGGATTATTGTTGTAAAATTTGAAAATCTGGTAAATCACGTATACCCAGTTAAATAAATGGATGCCCTAGGATTGAACCTGTTTTGTGATCACCCATGAATAATGAAAGTGTAATTAAAGAACAAGTTTTGCTAAATTTGAATACACTTTGAGTGTTTGGTGTGACTGTACTCTGTGTGGTTCTGTTCGGCCTAGTGTCTTGTGCTGATCGTGTGGTGTTGTGGCTGGGGGCGTGGCTGTGGGTATGGGGTGGTACGAGTGGTGTACTGGAATCTCAGGTTGAGAGATTGATTGATTGTGGAATGGATGAGCAGTGGTTGGGCAGCGGAGCTGCAGATTCAGGTTGTGCTATGTTTATGTTACTGGGTGTGGTGTTGTTAAGCAGCGGGGTTGCCGAATATGGTTGTGATGAGGTGTGTTGCTGGGTTTGGCTGTAAGTTGGGGGTTTTCTTGTTGAGAGAAAGGATAGGGCTACATGACTTTGAAGAATGATAATGACAGTGGTTGGCTTGGGTGCTAAGTGGGGAGGAAGTGTGAAGTGGGGTGTTTTATCATAGTTTTCTTCCTCTGTTTGGCTTGGTTGTGAGCCTGGTTGTGTGCTGTGGTTGTTAGTTGCCCGGGAAGGGATGAAATAACTGGTAAATGCTTAATAACGTCAAAATGATTGGGTGTTAAGCGACTTTCTCTTATCGAATTCAGAAGTGACCGCTGTTCGTTCTGATACATGCATTTAGAGGTAGCAACAAAGGTGGCAGTGTTATGGGGTGGTTGTTTACTTTGGTCGGAATGACCAGAATGCCTTCATTTTTTTTGATAATCCACCTTTCAAGGGGTGATGTGAAACCCTTTCAAGGCCCGAAAGCTTAGAGACAATTACATGACCCGTAGGTCTTAGAGGGAATCACCCAGACAAGACAATTTGAAACTGCTCCTCCCCAGCATATGTCATGAAATCAGCACTCCACCTTCACAGGGCTGGTCGGCTAGCTGTCCTATGCAAAGCTGCACAGGCCTGGTACTGATGGCAAAACCATACCCTCTCATTCTTCCAATTTCGGTTAGCTCTGCTCTAGTGAATGCGCCTGCCCTGAATCCTCATCTGAAGCCTTGTCCATTTGTAGTCTGACTGGTACTTCTTCATTCATGTGGCCTGAAGGCCTTGAGAAACAACTGGCCCGAAGGCCTTGGGTGCCCCAAAAGCCTTGCAGGACTCGAGGACCAAACCGGTGGCCCAAAGGGTCAGATGGATGAATAGTTCTAGCTGCTACAGTACCGAACATTGACTGCTACAGTATTGCTACAGTACTGCTACAATGCCGGAAATTCACCTCCACCCGGATTTGATCTCAGGTCTCTTGGATGCACCTGCCGAGTCCTCACCAACCGGGCTGAGGCTCATGTGCTAAAACGTGTGTATGGTTAACGCTCGACTCTCACTGAGGGGGCCCCGTCAGGCCCCAGAGCGCGCCGCACGTTCCCCAGCTAGCCCATGGGGTGTTAGCCGAGTGGTACCCGCTGGTTCTACCCCTCGCTCTCCGTGGGAACTGGCCTAGGCTTGAGTCCCGCCAGACTCGGACACTGTGCGTATTATGCACAGGGCAGAACCCATAAGTTGGGCTGAGTGTTTGGTACTTATATATATATTTGTAGTTCCTTGTGATTTCTATACGCACCCGACCCGTGTTGAGCATTACGTGCCGAACACCCCCATTGTTACGGGGGAGAGTGTCTTTCCCAAACATCCCGGTGGGAGGATGGATAACTGACCACCCACTCTTCCCTGCTCCCTCTTCTAGGCAGTGATAACCTAAGACTCTTCGGGGAAGTTGTGGTTTTTGAGGCCTAGGTGTGTGCGGGCGAGTTGTGTTTTCCCAGGTGTCTTCGGGATGAGGTGTGTTGTGGTTTTCCAAGTGTTTTTGGGATGTTATGTGGTTTGTGGCCTAGGCGTCTGTGGGCGGGATGAGATGTAGTTGCAAGGCCCATGTGTGTGCGGGCGGGATGTGATGTGGTATGTGACCCAAGTGTATGCGGGCAGTTTGTGATGTAGTTCTTTCAGAAGAGGTGGGAGCGCCATGACATTTTCTGTTAGGGTGTGAGAGCGGCTAATCAGTGGGAAAGTGGTGCGGGGTACCCTATCATCGATGTGCTTACTACTTTACTTGACTTGCATTATTTGGTGAGCGTGCCTTGGTGAGGTTGGATTGAATAATATACTTTGTTGGGTGCTTTTGGTTTCTGCTGTTTTCTCACAGGGGAATTAGTATGTCTCCCCACTTGTGCATAAGAGACTTTGACTTTTTCCTATTGAGTATACTTGTATGCTTACCCTATGTATATAAAACTGTTTTCAGGTTTCCAGGGAGATTACATGGACCGTGCTGGACCGTAATAGCTCAGGTATTGGGGACAATTATCGTTTCGCTGCTTAGCTTTTCTTTTAGTATTTACTTTGGAGCTTTTCATTGTATTTCTATCAGTTTTACTTTAAACATGCATTTGGGATGGATTTTGGCTTCTTTTATATATATGTCTTGGTGTTGTTCTGAGGTTGATACATCTTATCTCTAGATCTTGGTTACTATAAAAAGGGTAATGCCTCTCATTTTGTGAGATTTGTGTACCCTTGGTGTTGGTCGCCACCCCGGGGCCTACTGGAGGTAGGACTCGGGGGGTCATTATCTCTTTCTCCATTGTCAGTTCAGGAGGGACGTCTTTGGAGGGAGGGAGTCGTGACAGTGCTTCCCACAAATGGGGGGGGGGGGGGGGCAAAAGGAGGTCTCCATTTCTTCTCAGTGCACTTGATGTCGTAATCCTAAGGAGGAGTCCACTTATCAAATATGCTTTAAAGGGGAGTGGGAATCCTCTATTTGATATGGATTTCATATCTTCAGTAATCCAGACACGCATGAGATTTCTGGAGACAACATTCTTCAGTACTGGTTCCACTGTATGAAAAATAACAACCAAGAGTATAAGTTGAGATATTTGTCAATGGCGGCCGACTGCTGGAGAATCTAGAAGGCTTATAATAAGGTAAGACATTGGGGGATTCCTTATCCATTCCTGATGGTGATGCTACGGGCTCGAGCCTTTATGGTTAAGATGGCTCCTCTTCTTAACTGAGAGGATTCAACTTCTTTACAGTTGCTCATGGCTAGAAGATGTGCTATTAACATGGTTCATAATTAGGATCTGTAAGGTTATTTGGTGTACCGGACACCTCCAATTGATGGTCTTAAGCTAAATGCTGATGGATCATGCACCAACGGGAACATGCGTGGAGGAGGAGTTGATCTTAACCAGCTCGATCTGGTCATCTTTACATTAAGAATCTACTTTGGCCAGGGCGAATCCCTCATTGTTGAAACCTTCGTTTTTCTCAAGGGGATCGATCTTTGCCTCTCCCATGGTATTATACTAAACTGGATTGAAACTGATTCATCTGTATTTTACAGGTCCTTCCATGGGGATATCTCCATTTCCGGGACAATCATCCACTTCTTTCATAGATGTAAGATTCTCATCACTAACCACATAGAGGTTATTTACTCATGGAGAGAGGGTAATATGTTGGGTGAATTCCTGGCCTCCTAGGCCACTCATGATAACCCATGCAACATTTTTACTTCTATAAGATCCCTTTCCTTGGAATGTGTTAATCTCATTTGACCCGATTCACTGAGTTTCTATTATTTCATATCCCCTTGACTGTTTCAGGCCTTGGCCCCTCTTCTTAATAAAAATATCTTAACATTGGATGGATGGATGCGACCCACTAGGTTCTTTTCACAATTGAAGTCATTCAAAAACTCATAAAAAGAGAATTATTTAGTAACACATCAAGACTCCTATAGAGAAAAGAATAAGTCGATGATGAAATATTAATAACCTTTCTATGAACTCTAACTATGTAATATAATCCTTTTTACATGATAACTCATCAAACAAGATGCATACAAGTGTAATTATCCTTATTACTTGATCTCAAATTCATTACCATTCAGAAATGAACTTGTTTATAATCTATGATGGAAATGGATTTATACAAGACACTTCCATTTCCATCAAAGGGCCATATATATCTTCTTCCTAAATTCTTAAGGGAAAATCCTATATTAAAAATTCAATTAATTCCATATAAATAGGGATGAAACCGAAATATGGTACTTCCATTTGGGTAAATTCACCATGGGATTCATCATTAATCTAGGTACGCGAATTATGGAATACATTTATAATGAACTCAAACCCAAGGAGAAATACCCAGGCTTTTAAAAAATAATAACCCATGCCAATTTTGACACATGGTGTTTTTATTGATGGGTCCATCCTCATAAACTTCCTTTAGGGAGGTTATCCGCTATGAACATCATGAAAAGAATTACCAATGCTTACGATCCCCATATGATAATAGAAAAACATTAACTATGTCTTGTCCTCCAATGGCCCGAAGACCTTCATTTTTTATTGATTTTTGATAATCCACCTTTCAAGGGGTGAGGTGGAACCCTTACAAGGCCCCTGTAGACGTAAGTATTACATGGCCCGTATGCCTTAGAGGAATTCATTGCTCGTATGCTTCAAACATTACATACAATCCATACTAACTACTTAGATCTGCTCCTCCCCAACATCTTCATCGTGAAATCAACTCTCCACCTTCGCATGACTGTTCAGCTAGTCTTTTCCGTGCACACATAGGCTTGTCCCGATGACAGGTGCCATACCCTCTCATTCTTGCAATTCGTTTAGCTTCTGCTATGGTGAAAGCTCTTTGCTCCTCCTTCTGAAGCTTGTTCCTTATAGGTTGTCTGATTTGCATCTGCACTTAAGGTGGCCCGAAGGCCTTACTGACCCGAAGGCCTTACTGACCCAAATGCCTGGGTGGCCTGAAGGCCTCGGGGACCAAATCGGTGGCCCGAAGGCCCAAACGGGGGAATATTCCCGACTGCTACAGTGCCAAACAGTGCCTGCTACAGTTCCAAACAGTGCCTGCTACAGTTCTGCACAGTCCCCTGCTACAGTTCTGCACAGTCCCCTGTTACAGTCTTGCTATAGTACTGCTATAGTTTCTGCTACAGTACCTGCTACAGTACCAGAAATTAGCCTCCGTCTGGATTTGATCCCAGGTCTCTTGGATGCACTTAAAGAGTCCTCACCAACTGGGCTAAGCCTCATGTGCTATGTCTTGTTAGTGTGGTGTATCTAGACCATTGGGTATATCTTTAAGAATATCATCATAACATCTCTAGGTTCTCATTATAGAGGGAAACCACTATATATTAATAATAAAATGAGCATTCTAAGTATATTTTCATATAGAGGTATGAAGAATTGTAATGTAATATGTGTTAAGAAATGTACAATACATAATCCGGTAATTGAATGTAGAATGTTAGTTTGTTCTTGGGTATCAACTCCAATAGTATCTTGGTTTGAGGATGGATGTGTGATTCCTACCATAGAAAATCCCTAAGTTGAATATTTTTTTAGATAACATTTCCTCGGGCCTTTAAACTAAAGGTTTTGGATTAAAGGGGATTTATCCCAAGAATTAAGAGATTTCTACAACACAAGTATACCTTTGGAGGAATGATTCTTTGAGATTCTTCTTTAGGATCTTAATCAAGATCACGTGGATAAGCTTCAACATGCTTAAATGAATAGATAAAAAGGAAAAATGTTCTTTATAAATCTATTTAATCTCATATTAACTGAATGATCCAGTGGTTTAGATTTTTTTGAATGATGTTTTCAATTCCTTTGGATAAATTTTATCCCCTCCAAAACCCTTCAAAGCCAACTAGGTAGAAGTTTGAGATATGAGAAAAGATCCAATAATATAATTCTTAAAAGGAAAAATCAATTTCATTAAACAAGATATACATTTTGATAATGATTCTAATAAAAAATAATAATAAAATTTATAATAAAGATATAAATAATATAACATTAAGAGAAAGGGCTTAAAAAAGTGTTGATACTACCGACAAAGAACACTTAATTTTTTTCAGACATCATTTGATACAATTATTGAAATAAATATATTTTTTAAACATTTCTTATGGGATCATTGTTACTAACTTCTTGGACTTAGAAAGGTTTCAAGAACATTCTTTTGATATAAATTGTTTGAATACTAGGGATTCTACAAGTTAAAGTGCATCATATACAATCTTCAATACTAAATATTTTCCCTGATATGATGCTTGAAGAGGGATTGAATTGAGAGGATAATAAAATAACATTTTTGAAAATAAAATAAATGTTTAAAGATAAATCATAGTAAAATAATAAATTATATATTAGAAAATATAAATTTTCTAAAAAGTAACATAGAGAAGTTTGAGAATTAGTATGCTAATGTATGTCTAAGAAATTAATTTTTAAATAATTGATATAATGATTTCTAATTCTTAATGATACATTAAATAAATAGAGCTTGAATGTTAATAAAGTAGTTAATATGAGGAACAATAATGATAATCTTAGTGGGATAATGAGTTAGGAAAATGTAGCTTACTTTTTGAATTTGATCATGATTATAAGGAGACATCAAAGTGGACATAGAGACATTCTAACAATAAACTAGATAAATAAAAAATACTAAAAATTTAGAGTAGAGGAAATTTTAAACATGATTAGTCTATGAAATCCATATATCCCATAATTTATATTTAATACAAGTAATTATCACTGGAATGTTATTCACTTTTAACCTATAACACAAGGGGGATTTTTATGGCTAGATTGAAACAAAAAATTAGTTTAATTAGTGCTCACTAAACACTGAGATGGTCAAGTAATTATCCCTAAGACTTGTTTGATATGTTATTCGAAGACCTTTTTTCCCTAACTATATATTTATTTTAATTAATGATATAGAAGGAAATTACCAATACGCAATACTTATTCAATGATTGATTATGGATGTAGTAAAAATAATAGTGGGGTTCATTATTCCAGTTTGAAGAGAATATAAAAAAATATAAGGCATGAAGGATATAACATCCCACCAATTCAGATCAATCAAAAATTCACGGACCAATGGTTTCTACATAAGGTCAGGCTCACCTCCATATATGCCAGATGACAATGACTAGTGAAGAGGGTATATGGAAACAACACAAGGAGGCTATATCTTCTTATCATATTAGTAGAAACAATAACAATATAATATTTTTAACCTAGTGAACATCACAGAAAAAATGCATTACAAATGAAGTAAATAAAAAACACATGCTATAACAAAATGAGTATAATAATAATAATGTCAGGTATTTCATACATAGAATAGACCCCCATGAGTGGATTGTATATATCAGAAACCCAGAATAAAAAAGAAACAAAATAAGAAGATTTTACAAAAATGATCCCAAATTCTACCCCAGTTCAAATCTACCATTCTCAATCCTACTTGTCCAAATGATGCATCATTCTTCAAGGCCTTACACATGTTCTATCCAACATCAATGAAATATTATCAGGTATAAATGGTGTGATGAGCAAGTTGTGGGTAAAACTCAATAGTCCACCCCAATGATATTTATAAAACATAAACATCATGATTAAGTTTCATGTCGATGTGCCAAATGAATAACTGAAGCAGATACAAATAAATTTAAAAACCACATTGTGGACCCTCAAGATCCACAGTGATACATGGGGTTAACCATACCTTCTTCAGAATATGTCAAATGATTATGATCATAAGTATCCATCTGGATGAAATATTCCTATTATCGTAATATGGATATTTGATAGGGAAATATATCCATCCTAGAACATTAGAACAACTCAAGGAAATATACACATCATGGAACATTAAAATGTACTAGGAGGAAATACCATCTCCAAAACCCCAAGAGAACTAACTTGAGAGTGACAATCCTATGAACAAAAAATTTAACCCACTAACAATTTATCCATACCATTACATCATGCCTTCACCATCTTTTCAAAGTCAGAATTTATTAGTTTATCAAAACATCAGTTACCTGAACAAATTGAATCATTTATCCTGTTCAAAAAACATTCCATACCTTTTCAAAAGGAATCTATTTCCATTTAGTAAAACATAATTAACCATTCATCATTTTAAATTTCATTTCAAGACAACCCATTTATGATTTTACCACTTCAATTATCAAATCATGGGTTATAACCATAACCAAGGCATCCTTTCTAGAGAACCTTCCATGAGTGGAACATTTTCATTTAATAGGGGATAATTATCCATCAAATAATCATACATAGAGAATTTACCTAATAATGAGATAAATACATGGCATGTCGACATGACTGCACAATGAACATGCCATAAAAAATATACGACTTTAGGGATATCTTATAGACTACATAACATAAAGTTATTGATTCCTACTCATCCAGTATCAGCCATTGGTTCAGGATGAAAGAGAAGAAACCAAAGAAGAAGATAGAAATCCTAAAATATGGCATAAATGATAATATAAAATGAATGAATAGAAAAACAATTAATCTTTTAAAGGTTATGATAGGATTATTAGAATTACCACTATCTATCTCCCAAATTGAATATCTTATGATTTTGTGAGGAAATGAGAGAGATCTCACTTGGAAGGGGGGGATAAATGGAATAGAGGAGGTCATGCATTCTGGAGAATATGTCACACCCTCAAATTTTTAATCCAATAATTAAAATAACCATATAAATAATGAAGCATAACCAGAAGATGGGTCATAGTGTTAACTCATCTAGGCAGTGGGCCACCCCTCTACATGATATTGTCGCGGCATGACACTCAGTCATCATTCCATAACCAGCTACAATTTTCCATATTATAGTCATATGCCCATCATGTTCCTCTTGAAATACCCCCACGAAATCCCCAACACCCAAAAAATGTATAAAAAGTTAAAATAAACTAGTATCAATAAAATGTTTATGGGTTGAACCCTTAAATGATGTCTGAGGTTTTACAATCTCAACAATATATAACCGTTTATCCTTGAGCTACACTACAAAATCATGAAGCCTTTTCTTTGAATAACTATGATTGCATATAAAACACTCTATCTCATGTCTCCTCCTGGAAACATCCATTTTATCACCATACACATACTAGAGGATCTATCTTCCCACACGATGTCTTCTCACTTCAATCCACTATACCGACCAAGTACTCCTCAATGGAAACATATCCCTCATGATTGATGTCATTAGTATCAATAAATTGAGATGGATCAAGATAGTACCACCAAATCTATGATATAAGAAATGAATTATACATCGAACTTAA
This sequence comes from Viscum album, assembly GCA_963277665.1. Taxonomy (NCBI): domain Eukaryota; kingdom Viridiplantae; phylum Streptophyta; class Magnoliopsida; order Santalales; family Viscaceae; genus Viscum; species Viscum album. The sequence continues at coordinate 268,294,854 of OY728164.1, read as the reverse complement.
TTGACATGGAAGAGCTAATCGGTATGCCATTATACCAATCCACTCTGTAATCTCAAATGACCCTAAAAACAATGGCACCATCTTCCCATACATTTGAATTTGATGGTGTCCTAACCTCTATGAAACATATACAAATACTTGATGAGCCGTCTCAAACAACATATTTTGGTTTCACCATTCAACATAAGGCCTATGTTTTCACTAAGCGGATTCTAAACACTTTCTGATCAATTGAATATTCTTTGTAGTCTCTTGCTCGAGACTCGACTACACAACCCCTGACTCACTAGCTTCTAGAAAATACAGGGGTGAATGAAATGGTATACCACTCAAGGACTCAAATAAATAAACTGGATTAAAATCATTAAAACTAATATTTTAGGATAATTAAGGTAAGGAAAAGTGTTTCTCCTAGGAACAACCAAAGCCTAAGATAAATTCTCAAAGCATGAACTGAAGAATCGAAATAATCCACTCAAACTTCCTATCTATATGTTGATGATAAGATGTTCTAAAATCCACCAACATATTAATATCATTATGAAATTACTACCAAAAACTTCATGTGAAAATGAAATCTTGATTTGAAATGTTACTCCAAGGAATCTTGTTTAAGCATACTATCTCATAAACATACAGTTATCCCACTAATTAACTGAATAGGTGTCCCAGATCAATATAAAGTTTTCTAGATTATTCAACTGATCCATGATCACCTGCACTACATCACTACCATGGTGTGTCCTCGATAACCCTACCACAATGTTTGTAGTAACATCATCCTATTTCCAATCATGAATGGTTAATGACTATAGCAGACAAGCAGGACGTTGGAGCTCTGCCATTACCTTGTGACAAGTATAGATCCATGTGAAAATGCCAAACTGTACCTCTTCACTGAAGGATATCAGTATTTATTATGTTTGTACTGATAAATCTTAGTCAAAAATTTATTGTACCACCCACATTAAGGTGTGATAATCCCTCATCAGATCCTATCAAATGCTCATTGGGACCGAAACACGGCCTAGGACATGGATAATTTAATCTGCATCAAGGGAACATTTTGGTGGTGGATCCCTACCATATGTATTATTCATTATCAATAGGAAATCATAATCATGAAATTGAAACCCATTTCATGTTAGTATGTAGGGAAGAAGCGATATAAAAGGACCTAAGGTTTCCTAGACCCTGTAACTCCAGAATTTCTAGTTGCATCTCTGCAATGAGGGCCATCAACTGTTATTCACTACTAGACTCCTGCATAACATGATCCAACATATATCTAGTCAAAATATCTACATCAACTTTACCATTCCTAAGGATAAACACCTTTTAAAAATCATGACACTTCAAGTACTTGACCCACCTTTGCTACCGAAGGTTTATGCCCTGTTGTGATAAAATATACTTCAGACCCTTATAGTCTGTATAAACCCTGAACCTCTCAACAAAATGATATGGTTACAAAAAATATAATGGAATGGACCACTACAAAAAACTTAAAAACATGGTTTTCATAATTATAATCATGCAACCCCAACTACCTAGATCCATACACAACCCCATGACTACCTCTCATGAGCATCACTCTTAGATCGACTCTTGGCACAATATAATACATATTATTTTCCTCATACGGATCAGGTAAGATCAGGATCGATAGAGTAGTGAATCTATAATAAATCTAATGAAAGTATTTATTAATGGTATTAGTCCAAAATAGACATCCCTTTCTTTGTTAACAGTATAAACTCTCAGGCAATGTCTACCCTCAGGTTCATTGGATAAAAGCTATCAATTCACCTTGTTTGGATATTTTTATTGGACAAACCAAAATGGTCTTCCTAGATAATGATATCTCATTAACACTTCATTATTAATTAAATCATATATATTTTAAGCTTCATTGTTTTCTCTAGGGGTGTATCCAGGTGATCAAATTAATCTAGATGGAATCTATTCAGACCTCAACCACTCAGGGACTACTCTCCATAGTAAAAAATGATGGGTGTTATAGCTGAAAATCTTTGTTTATCTAAAACATTGTATGTTATACTCATGGAACCTCCCTCTTCAACAACTTATGAACACATAATATTATCTCTTATAGATTACATAGATTTCCTTCATTTCTACCATAGGAGGCTCCGATCTTACAACATGTGGTGCGTTCTCACCCTTGTCCACCTAGCACTACATAGGCAGTCACTGTATTAACATATCTATATAATTTCTAGTTCACATATCAATAAAATTTTACATAATAATTCAACTATTCCACATTTGGAAAACATTAATAGGATTAGTGTTCCACTACCCTTCTCAACCCATAACATAAAGACCTCAAAACTCGAGTTCTCCCTAGCCTCATAAAACCATAAATAATGTCAATTATACAGATATATAGGATCCAAATTTCACAGGTTCCTATTATATTTTAACTAGATTTTATATAATATAATCTCAGTTAAATGGGGTTTCAATTTAAAGATATAAAGGAATATGATTTATAAGTTTTAATTGGGAAACACTACATAAACCACTGCTCACATTATAAGCAATCGAAAATTGTTTCAGAGTAAAATTTATAATCATAAGAAATCAGGAAAGTAGAAGGTAAATTCCATATTATTGATATGATTCCTAAACAAAAAAACTATTTCAATCTCATGTCTTGAGTAGAAATTGAAAAAATAATAAATCCAAATTCAAGAACACCATACTATGTGAAATAACACAATTTTAAAAGATAAAATCCAAAAGAACAATCCCATTCTCGGTGGCTTATGCTTTACATTATACGTGGGTTAGCTAATCCAAGACACGAGTTCCTTATGAATTCATTAAAACACCATATCTCCTATTAATCTTGGAAAAATAGTTTGAATAAAGAAATAGCTCTGATACAAATTTGAAATGTTTCTCCACTATGGACCACTTGACAGTGCCTGAATATGCAATTACTATATGAACTCTAGAATGCCTCCACATTTTCTAGTGTCTACCAACTAGTGATGAGGGTATATGGAAACAAAATGGGGAGACTATACCCTCTCATTAGAGTATAAATAATAGAAAAAAATGATAAGAGAATACAACCAATCTTTTAAATATTGCATAAAAAATGCAATGCCAATAAAGTAAATCAACAACACATGATTTTGAAAAATGAGATTAATAAAAAATCTAGGAATTCTATACATGAATCATATGCACCATGGGTTGATCAAATACATCATCAACCCAAAAGATAAAAAAAACGGAAGACTCAAAAAATATAGTCCTAAGATCTAGCCCAACTACAATATACCTTTCTTCATTTTAGTTGTCAACATTATGTATCTAGCATAGGGTCCTTACACATTTCATATATTTCAATAACGTAGTCTACTTTAATATCAATGGTGGCCAGAGTAGGATGTGACTATGTAACATCCCAGAACAATTGTAACATCCCCCATCCCAAAACTCTCTCATGTGGTCAAAATGGGTTGGTTACTGGACTTCAAGGGTGCCTCCCCATTTACTAGAGGATGCAGACTAGTAGCGGTGGTGTGGAGAACATAGTGGGGAGACTATACCCCTTGATATAGAGTTATAATACAGTGGAAAAAATAAATATTAGTGTAATATGAAATACTGGAAACAGTACAATATACAATAGGAGGATAAAGGATGAAATAATAATAATAATAAAAAAACCATGTAATGTTATGTTGAAATGTAACTAAATGACATGATGGAATTCATACAAATAAAAGACCAAACTGACATAATTAAACTCAAAAGACCATAGTCCCGAATCCTACATCGGTCTCATCTCCAAGCTCCAACCCATCCAACAAGAAACAATCATCAATCATGTCCCTTGAATTTGTCCAAAGTTGTATCCCTGAAATCATCTCGAGTACCCAATGGTGGCCCAAATAGGGTGTGAATAAAACACATTAGGTTGACACCAATGGGCCTAAAAAACCAATCTAATAGAAAGTTAGTGTAATAAAGTGACAACATGATGTTTTTATCAATTAATACAACACATAACATTAACCATCCAACCCTGGAGTTCTAGGTTTACACTCATGGCTATCCAAACCTAATTTGAATCTATGGTTGATGACTTTATCACATGGATGATCCTTCGGCATTAGGATGGATCACCTGTGCAATGTATCTAGAAACACAAATGGGATCCATGTGAATTACCATGTTGGAGTGGGTTATGTCTTTCCAGGATGTAATACCATGCGAAGGGGAATGTAACCATATCATACTCGACTCCATGTGGATTTCCATATGGGATTCACTTATTTCTTCCCTTGGATCAATACCATGATAGGGGAAAGTAACCATCTCATATTGGATTCCATACGAATTCCCATACTAGAGTCACATACATCTTCTCATGGCGTAATTCCATGCTATGGGGAAAGTAATCATATCATACTAGACTTTATATGAATTACCATGCTGGAGTCACTTATGTCATCCCATGTTCACATCTCATGTGGTGAATCTCATCTTAAGTGATGGGTTCTCCTATGATAGGATGAACCACCAATTCTATATCTCAATAGATAGTGGTTTAATCCCTCAAACATCCTGTCAGCAAACATATATACAATAAAACCATGTATACCTTTCATTGCAATTCATATCACATGCCTAGTTTGTTAATTTATCTCATTCTATTAGCCAAGAATATATCCTCATTTGGTAAATCCTCATGCAATAGGGATAATCACCGAAAATCAAACAATCCCAAGTTTCCATTTATCTCAAATAATTTTACATACATCAATATGATGAAATCTCAATTCACATTGTTAAGAAAAAATCCAACATTCATAATTATCGATTCATTGTAACTTCATGAGAAGGCTCACCATGTGAGTGGTCACAAGCCTGGTCTCAACACTAATGGAACCAAGGGGTCAAATGAGATGTCTAAGCACTTACTTATTATCAAAAATAGATATAATAAATCATATTGGATACTTTCATGGTGTTCCAGAATGATAAAAATTATCACACATACTTAGATAATTGAAAACATACTTTAGGGTAGTGTTCTAGACCACCTACCTTAATCCAATGATCAAAGAAACATCCAAAATGGGGAACACCCATGGATAAATAATGGTGAAGGATACCAATAAAGAGAACCTAGATCACACAAACAACTATATAAAAATTCCAATTCAAAATTTGATAGGAGATCACACCACCACAACAAGGGTAGTAGAAGAAAAGATAAATCTATGAAAAAGGAACTCACTAGAGATAAAAAAATAGACCGAGATGTCTGGATGTGAAGTATTCACCCAAAAATTTCCTGGAGACTACCTAGGGTTTTAGAGAAAAAGCTACACAATGAAATCTTCAGGATTCAGGCATGTGTTTTAAGTATATTGGTCACGATGAATTCATTTCATGAATCAATTTAATGGCGTGTATTCAATATATGATAAAAAATGTGTCGCTCCATGTTAAAAATGCACCAATCAACGTTTTCATATTGTATAAGAAAATACATGGCTTATAAGACATTCACATATTAAAAATGTTTCATGGATTGCTCTGAGTGATGGATTCATATTTTTTATTACTTAGATTGTGTGAATATGTCCTATAGGTAGAATCCACTGCATATTCTAGAAAAAATCACGAAAATCTTCAATTCCACCGAAATCCCAAGGAGAATCCCTTTGCGACCTTAGAAACATTTATACCCAAAATCCATTAATTCAAATTAACATACATCCCCGAATTATAGGTCATTTCTTGAAAAAGGCTCTCCACCCCAAAAAGAAAATTAACCACCAAGTCTTAAAAGAAGAATAACCCCACTAAAAGAGTTTTCACAAAAAATAGTCAAAGATGGATGTGCTTGTAAAAAGATGAGATCTTACAACCTCCCCACCATATTATATATCATCTCCAAGATACTCCACGAATCGCTATGGGGTCTCAGTGAACAAGTTTAGCCACTATGCTCACATATCACATTCCCTCTTCTAGGTATCCTCTTGAACATGACCATCCTGCCACTGTACTCATACCAGAGGTAGTCTTTCCTTGGAGATACTTCTCACTATGGTCTATAATCCGTATTAGATGCTCCTCAAAGGATGAATCTACACCAAGATCAACATCATCAACACCTACCACTTGAGAAAGGTCAGGATGAAATCTTAAAATATACGATACTTGAAACATATTGTTTATGGAACTATAGTGCTGTGGAAGGTCCAATTTTTATGCCATAGGACAGTTCCTTTCCACTATCCCGAACAACCCAAAAAATATTGGTGTTATCTTTCCTTGCTTCATTATATGTCATAGTTTTAACCTAGGAAAAACCTAAAGGAAAAAACGATGAACCACCTAAAAATATATAGGTCATCTTCACTAGTTTTTATAAGATTTCTATCTTCTCTATGAGGTCACCAACCGCTTCCTGACCAACTGAACCCACTGAAACATCTCCTGCACAAGACTAGGTCCAACGATCACTGAGTCTCCTAGTTCTAATAAAAAAAGATGTGAATGAAATGAACATCCATACAAGGACCAAAAATGTTTCATCTAGATCAAGGACTGTAAGATATTATTACTTGAGAACTCCAAAGGTTCCAAATACCGCTCCCACGAACCATAAATATTTAGAACATAGGCTCGTAACAAAACCTCCAAAATTTGAATCGTCATTTCAGAATGGCTATCAGTTTGAGGATGAAAGGATGTAATCATAATAATGTATGATCCTATAGACTTATTAAGACCCTTCCATAACTGAGACATGAAACAAGGATCTATATCAGAAACAATATTCCTCAAAACACCATGTAGTTAAACTATATCCCACAAATAAAGAAAACTCACATTATCAATAGTGATGGTCTCTATGATGTGAAATAATTGGTATAAATTCATTAATAAATCTAAAATAACCCATAATACATCATTCTTATGAGGTTAGTTGGGTTATCCTATTATAAAGTCTATAGTGACATCATTGAATCTCCATTCAGGAATAGGTAGAGGCTATAGAATTCTAGCAGGCCTATGATTCTCGGCTTTCGCATGCTAACAAGTGATGTATCTTCATATGAATCCCACTACCTCCATTTTCATTCATAACCACCCATACTACCAATGGAGATCACAATACTTATTTTTCATCCTTGGATGTACCAACCATCTAGATGCATGAAACTCTCTCCTCAAGTCCTCACACATGACCATAGGAACTCATACTCATCCATGGATTTGAATAACATTGATGCTTCCAAAATAAAATACCGATGTTAACTCCCCACCATATATATATTATCCCTAATATATAAGCCCTCTAGATCAGATAACCACTCAGTTCGGTTCTGGTATAAAAGCATGGGTAAAAAAGATGTTGAGGTCAGAGCTACTCGTCCTTGAGACTCCTTAACATCTAGATGAATTTTTGTAAAGAGTTCCATCATCCTCCACTCATCACAAGACTCATGAACTGCCTCTATCTGTGTCTTCTAGATTATTTAATTAGAAATTAAAATTCCCATTCTCAGTGTATAATCTAGCATGAAGTCAAAATACAACATAAACTTGAACCACCACCTATGCCGAAGGTTTATGTCCCATTAAGAAAAGATGTAACTAAGTCTATTGCGGTCTGTGTACACCAAAAAACTCTCACCCAAAAGATAGTGTCTCTAGAATCCTAGGATGAATACAACCACAGATAACTCCAGACCATGAGTAGGGTAATTACCCTCCTTTAGTCTCAGTTGTCTAGATACATAAGAAAACACTCGATCCTTTTGCATCAAATCTACTTTGATTATAACTTTGGATGAGTTAATGCCTTCCCCAACACATGTATGGTGAGGATCGGTGCTGAACTAATCATACTCTTCAGCTCTTGAAAACTCTCTCAAAAGATCCTAACCAACCAAACTTTACACCATTCTTGGCCATCATGAACATCGATGCTTCCATATGGGATAAGTCCTCGATGAAATACTAATAATATCATGCTAAATCTAGAAATATATAAATATCAATGATATTCATGGGTTAATCCCAATGTAGTACTACCACAACCTTTTCTTGGTCCCCCAAAAAATATATCCTATGAGATTTTAGGAACTACAAAGTTCACTTTTATCAAACCAAAAACTACATTTAGATAGCTTGGTGTAAAGGTTATGATCTCTCAATGTGCTTAAGAAGAAATCAAGATATTGGGAATGATCATCTAATGACAGTGAGTACACTAAGATGTCATCGATGAACAATACAAAAAAGGATCCAAATAAAGATGAATGGTCTGATTAATCAAGTCTGTGAATATCATTGGTGTGTTTGTCAGACCAACGACATCACCACAAACTGATACAAGCCATACCTTCTCCTAAATTAGTCCAAGGTATGACTGATGGTATCCATCTCAACTAATGATACCCTGAGCTCATGTAAATCCTATAGAAAATCTAGTCACCTCTCAGATAATCGAGTAGATCATCAATGAATTTAATAGGATATTGGTTCTTTACCTTCAACTAGTTCAATCTCCAATAGTCCACCCACAAGCTCAAAGTCCCATCAACATTCTTAGAGAAAAGTACCGGAGAATACCATGGTGGCATGCTTGGAAATTTGAATCCCATTACTTCTAGATCTTCCAACTAAACTTTCAACTCATGAAGCCCTTATGGTTCCACCCTATAAGGTGGGATTGAAAATGGCTTTTCTCCCGGTACTAATGCGATCATGAACTTGATCTCCCACTCGAGTGGTAAACTATATAACTCGTCAGAAATAATGTCATGAAAATAGTCTACCAATGGTGTAAATGTATCCTACTGTATTCAACCATCATCTAGAGAAATACATGCTATCTGATCCATGAGACAATCCAATCTACACTAAATTGTCCCTGCACAACCATCCTAAAGATCCCACTCACCCTAGTGAAAATAGATGCTTCTTTTAGAAGATTGGAAGGTAACTATTCTTTGACAACAATCTATGTGATCTTGGTATAAAACTAACCAATACATACCATGAATAAAATCAATACCTATCATTTTTAGCACAAATAGTTCCCAAAATAAATGGAAACCACCAATTTCTCGAGAACACTCTTTCAACACTTGTTATTACCTGAGAACACTCCCAATGGTGTATTGACGGTCAAGAGACCATCCAAAAATTCCACAACCCGGACCAAACCCTTTGGAAAAGAGCATAGATAATGGAATGTGATGCTCATGTATCAAAAAAACTAGAAAGGGTAGAAGATATGAGAATCATTCATCTGAAGGTAGAAGGTCGTGTATCCAAGATAGATAAAGTAGATTGCATAGAATGCCGCTAACTTACACCTCTACACTGGGCTCTAGTCAGAATCGCCTGTGGTACACCGTACGAATGGTACTACCGATCCTACACTTGGTTACCACATCCCATACCTCATCCTGAACATTTGGTGGAACTCTATTTACTGGTCTACTAAGGGTTAGCTGATTCCATTCCAGAACTAGGTTCCTGCCTTGATCCCCTAGAATTTCTCCAACACTATGAGCTCCTACTAAACCTTTGAATATGTCCATCCAACTGAAAGAACAAAAATCCATTGCGGGGTAAGGAAAATTAGGGTTATTATGGCCTATCTTTCCACAATAAAATCAATCCAATAGGCTATGATTATTAGATGGTTGTCCACTCCCCTAACTACTTTTCCCACTACTGATTTAGTAGTAATTGTCATAACGATGAATCTTTCTACTAGAATAAGAGCACCCAGATCACCCTGTTGGAACTACCTAACTACTACTTGGGGAATATTTTTTATTTCCATCCCTGATGAGAGCCTGATTCAACATGTACTCAAAGGTAATCATGATACATACATTAAACCATGATCATATCTCATTGAAAATCACATTCTAAAAATGTCTCACCAAGGCTACCACATCTGCTACCAAGGATAGAGAAAAATACTACAGGCCAGTGAAACGTCTAGTGTAGTCCATCATTGAAAATACCTCCTCCATTAGGTTCATGAACTAATGATCCTTATAATCCCTTAATGTTTTAGGATAGAAGTGTCTCAGAAAAACCATCTCATATACCTTCAAGGTTAGCTCCTCTATCTAATCATTTTGATCCACAATGTCCCAATAACGATTGGATTGTCCATAAAGCATGTATGAAATAAGATTCACCCTCTTATCAATGGGTGTCTCAAGGTGATTGAACATTATATGGAATGAATCAATCCAAAAATCAGTTGTAAGGGGAACTCCCTCCCTAGTGAATGTAGCTAGGTGTTGCAACTAAAACACTCTCACCAGCTAAGACATTGAAGGTATGATATGAATAGTCTCCCTCTCCATGGATCACATGACCCTCATGAATCTATCATGGGGATGATCACCCTTCTGATTATTTAGGTCTACAAGAAGCTCTGGATAAACTATGTTAGAAGCATGTTAATTTCCTCTCCCTTGACGCTCAACTCAAAGAAGATGAGGAGGCATTTTCTCTACAATACAAAAAAACTCCTTAGAACATTGGATAAACATCAAGGTTATCCTTAACATGTGATAGAAATAGATAACCACTATATTATGGTATCTCTAAATATGGAATAATATGTATTTTGGCATGACATAATAGTTCCTTCATTTCATTTATTATATATAACCAGAATCTCATTTCACAGTTCATGTAAGAAAATAAATCACACAAAATAAATACATCCTTATCATGAAAAATGAATGTCAATATATATATATATATATATATATGTTCCTACTATGATGAACGGGCACTAATCTCATGTTATACCAGGACATAAGTATAATTCTATAGAAACAACAACATCACCCAACATGTGAATCACCAAAAGGGAAATAACATCAACTGTAATAAGTGAATAACACAAACAATAATATGATCCTTGGGTACTCAATATTTCCCCTATACATAGGTTAGCCACTCCCATGAATATGATCATTAACATGTCCCAATATATACCTAGTCTCCATTACACCTTTCCCAAATAATAAAACAATAGAAAAAAACACAAGACTATTGATACCACTTTGTAATGTCCCTTATTCTGAAACACTCTCATGTGGATAAACCGGGTTGGTTATTAGACCTCAAGCATGACTACACATATTCTAGAGGCTTCCGACAGGAAGGGGGTGTAGAGAACATAGTGGGGAGACTATAACCCTTGATATAGAGTTAAAATACAGTGGAAATGAATAAATAGAAGTGTGAAGGAAAATAGAGGAAATAATACAACATAAAATTGGAGGATAAGGGATGGACCAAACCAAAATAATAATAATAAAAAATGTAATGTTAAGATAAAATGTAACAAAATGACATATTGGAATTCATACAAAAAAGACCAAGTTGAAAAAAAGAAACTCAAAAGTCCCTAGCCCTAAATCCCATATTGTTCTCATCTCCAAGCTCCAAACCATCCAGCAAAATATAATCAACAAAAATGGCCCTTTCCCATGTCTAAACCTGCATCCATGAAATCTTCTTAGGTACCCAATGAAGACCTGAATATGGTATGAGTAAAACTTTTTAGGTTAACACAACGATGTCTAAAAAAACTAGTATGATAGAAAGTGAATGAAATAAATAGATAATAGGGTTTTATTTAATAAATTAATACAAAACATAAAATAAACATGCCCACCCTCACGTTTCAAGTTGACACTGAAGGCCATCCATACCTACTTTGTCTCTATTCCGAATGACTCTATCACATGACGGATATTACAGGATTAGGATGGATTTCCTATACCATGGCTCAAGAAAAAAAACTAGGCTCCATGCAAATTCTTATGCTAGAGTATCTTATGTCTTCCTAGGGAACAATACTATTCATAGGTGAATGTAAAAATATAATACATAAATCCATCAAATTTACCATGATGGATTCACTTATGTCATACAAGGGTGTAATACCGTACAATGGGGAAAGTAACCATATCATACTGGACTCCATGAGAATTCCTATGCTGGAGTAACTTATGTCTTCCCAAGGCACAATACCATGCTAAGAGGAAACTAGCCATCTCATACTCGACTCCATGAAAATTACCATGCTCGAGTCACTTACAACTTCCCATGTGCACATCACAAGGGGTGAATATCATCTAAATCGATGGGTTATCCTATGCTAATATGAACAACTAGTGCCACATATCATGATACAATGGTCCAAGACCTCATAAATCCTATCATAAAATAGATATACAAGTAAACCATGTATTTATTTCATATACATTCATGTCAAATTCCTAGTTAGTTAATTAATATCATTCTATTAATAATGAATATATTCTCAATTGGTAGATCCTCTTATTATAGGATTAATAATTGAAATCAAACCATTCCAACTTTCCACTTATCTCAAATCATTTTCCAAGCCTCAATATAATGAAAACTCAAGTCATATTGCTAGGGAAAAACCCAAAAGTCAATATTGATGATTTATTATCACTTCAAGGGAAGGATCACCATGCGGGTGGAACCAAGCCTTCTCTTAATTCCAATGGACCTATAGGGGTCCAATGGGAGGTCTAGAACTTAACTATTATCAAACATAGATTTAATCAATTGTTTGGGTTGCATGCACGGTGTGTCGATGCAATCAAAATTATTAAAAATACCTAGATAATTGGAAACTGACTTTAAGATAAAGTTCTTGACCATGTACCTTTATCCAAAAATTAAAGAAACACCCATAATGGGGAGAACCCATAGAAAATTTAAGGTGAAGCAGACTAAGAAAGGTACCCTAGAATGTAGAAACATCCATATAAAAACCATATTCAATGGATTGTAAGAGATTACACCACCATAATGGAGGGTAGTATAAGAAAAGTGAAAACCAAGTTGAAGGAACTCACCAAACATCAAACACAATACTGAGACATTTTAAAGGGAAGGAATCATTGAAAATTTTTCTAGAGTCACCACAGGGTTTGAGAGAAGTGGCCAAAGAACTAAATGTACAAAAGTTAGAAATGATGGACATTTTAAAACCACTGGTCCTGATGAACGCATGTTGTGAAACCCTTTCACAGTGTTCATTCAACATACACAGAAAACATGTCACCTTTGGTTAAAAATACACCGATCTAATATTTTACGGTGTTTAACAAATTAATGGCTTGTAAAACATCAACATCCTGAAACCATTTCATGGTTGTTTTGAGTGATAGATTCATATCATGTATTACATACACGATGTGAATATGTCCCCTATTAGAAGCCACTACAGATTCCTTCAAGAATTCTGAAAATCCTTCAACTTTACCTGAGCCCGAGGAGAAGACCTTTGTGACCATAGACACATGTATACCCAAACTTCATTAATTCAAACAAACAGACATCCCTAAACATTAGGTCATTTCCCAAAAAAAGGATCTCCATACCCAAAAGAAACATGATCAACATGATTTATTAGAGGAAAACCCTAAAAAAGTGATTTTATTAAAAGTAATCAAATAGGTACGTACCTAGAGAAAGATAGGATCTTACAACAATACACCAGAATCCGATGAAAAAATACTCTTTATACACTACCATGATACCAACTAATGGGACACAATTTTGACAATCCATAAAAAAATATTGACTCACTCACATATATATGGCCATTTTATGTTTATAGTTTTATATAATTATGGGAAAAAATACATAACAAAACCTATATCTTTATCACATAATGGAAATATTTCCCATTATAACCAAGTTTTCTTATTCAATAATAATTCTTCAACATCTCCCACAATATTAACCACATGTGATACCCTTATATGTATATCATATGTATTACTCATTTTAATAGCCTAGGTAAATGTAAACATGATAAGAGTGATCTCAAATACACAGAAAGGGGTAACATTCACTAGAAGTTATCATAGAATAAAAAATGCATGAATAATTTGGAAAGAATAAATGATAATCAAATAATTCCATAAAACTAATCACAAAATATTGAAATTTATCCATGGATAAAAATATAAAAAACTCACATAGAAATAAACGACCAATTTCATAGTGAAGGAATGCATAAATATAGATATTATAATCTACCATCAAGGCCTCATCCATGATATGATACATACCATCAAGGTCACATCCAATAAATCATAAATAGTTGGTCAGACATACAATGAATACCCATGTTACTTTATCTTATCATACCCAATGATTCATCAAGAGGATATCAAATTTTTACCTCCACCAATAACTAGATATGTAAAATGAACTAATAATATGAATGGAATATATAATAAATACAATATATAATCAACATCCATTAGTAATAAACATTCATATCAAAAAACTACCACGATAAATGTCAATATTTCTCCTATAAATAATAATCCTACCTAAGCTCTAAATTATCATCCATATATAAGTAAAATGTATAAATACTATCAATGGGTTTATACTCATAAATGATCTATAATTATTGTTAAACACTACTAATAATTCTTATGTTAAATAGGGTGATTACAACGTATCAAGTAATGGGTATATTGTTAAGTTTTTAATTTAAATAACATAGAAAACAGAAATGATAATAATGGACATGAACATGAAGGACACTATAAATTCATCATGAATGAATTAATTGAAGTAAATATAATTCTTGAAAAATATATTTGAAAGTGGAATAAAAATTTTAAAGATAGTTTTCCATTAATGATCTTGTAAGAGTAAGGAAAAATAAAGTTAATAGTCACTTTTGAAACTATTTTCCTAAGATTTAAAGTGGACTAGTAAAACAATATTTTTAATATAATATAAAATAGTGTAATTTCTAAAATAAACTATACTTATTTAATAATATGTGGAGTGAAAGATAAAAATATACATAAGCGGAATGAAATCCCATTTCAAAACCATTAAGAAAATAAATTCCATTTATTTTAAATTTTTTTATAGAATAATGGGAATAATATTTTATTTGAAAAAACAAGGAATCATAAATATTCAACTTAATATAGAATAATTTTCATGATGGAATGAAGGTTCAGTTGATCACTAAATGTTAAAAAAACATTCTTTTCACACATTTTATAAAAAAGTCCAATATGACCCGTATAGAAAACATTAAGAATATTACTTTTAATTCCATTGAATAAAATGTTAGAGATTTCATAAATTAACTCAATAAATCATTTATGTATAGAAAATATTATTCATTAATCAATAATAAGTACATGCATATGGAGGAGAAAGATTGTCACCCAAAAAAGAAGAGATAAGGTCAACTTATCTTATAAACTTTCTTTTTAGATAGTTTTTTGTACCAAGGGAAATAAATAATTATAATTCTTGTAACAAATTACAGTAACCATATGAAAATAAAATAAAAGGGGGTTAATTGGTACAAAATATAATTCTCTCCATGGAAATTGAAATATAAAGAATCTTAACAAAAAGTGAGATTGTAAAAACACCCTTATGGATTTGGTAAAATTTGAATCAAAATCCATTTAAAAATAGAACATGATATGGTTTGGAAAATCCCATTAATTATATTAAATATTATGTAAATATATGTTCATGGGGACATAATTAAAATCAATAAAATAAAACATGGTGTGTGGTATAAAACATGTCTCAAGGAATCAATATTGAGATCAAGAACCCTTATGGATTTTATAACACATGAATCAAAACATCTTGAAATATGGATCTTGAAATTGAACATCAATTAGATCAATTAAATAGTGTATCATGATATAATATTTAAAATAGGAATCATATATACCATATAATGGAAATAGCTACATAAATCAATACATGCCTCAAATATGAAAGTTTGAGTTGAGAAATCATTTCCAAGATCATCACATTTGATGTAGGAATACATGAATGAGATGATAATGTGAAAAAAATTAATTAGACATAAAACATGTTTAAATACAACATAAAATAATTAGATATCATAAAACACATAATATTGGCATAACATAGTCAATGGAGAAGTGATATTACCCAAAAATGAAAATTGAGTTAAGAATTCACTTACCTCAGATCCCAACTCATCTTGTATGTGAATCATCAATATGAAGTAATAATATTATATTTAACAAATACTTGCATATTTTTTTATATTAATTAATTCATTATGATTCTTTTTATGTCATTTATTATCATGTTTCATTTAGATACACAATTGATTTAGTTTATATTGGTAGTTTTGGGTTCATTTAGTTTAAAATCAGTAATAAAACTTTTATATAATTGAAAATATAAAAAATACTAGTAAAATAGTTCTATAATATTTATTTTTTTCAAGGTACATACTAAATATTATTACATAAAAATTTAATTTCAATAGATTATGAAATAGTTACTTTTCCATGAATCATCCTTCATAAACTTGTTTTTTAATGTTTTAAAACAGCCACAATTGTTCACTTTTAATTCCATTAATATTATGGATGATTCAACTATTAAAAATAGTGAAAACATATTAAATTAGACATTATTAATTTTTTTATATTATTTATGTTTCCATAATCATTCATGAAATATTATAACATCATTCATGTAGGTAGTAATATTGACCCAAATCAGAACATGTTATAACAGTTGAATGAGTAAGAACATATTAGTGTCTATTGATAATATCACCTTTATAGAATATTAATGATATAAAAATAAAATTAATAAAGTGATAAATCATATTAAAGTATAGGTATATGAAAAATATAAACTAAAAGTACTGGTTAAAAGTTATTACTTACACAGTGTCTCTCTTAGCTCATTTTAGCAGAAAATTTTATGATGACCATTTATTAAAAATATTAAAATGAAAATTAAAAAATATCTTTATAGAAACTAATTAATTTTATTAATATATTTTATACTCCTTGAATACATTTATAAAACCATTAATTTATGGAGGTGATGAATGATGATATACATCATTTTTGGAGGTAGTTGTTTGTGCGTACACTCAAGAAATGTTTCCATTTTCCAATAAATGGGAGGGAAGGGAAGTAGATAGTATTTTATATATACATAATCATAATTATGTAATAAATATAATATATACTTATTATAAATCATAAATAAAATTTTCCATGTGTGGTATTGATGAGAAATAAATTTACTCACTTAATGGAGTTGGTAGTTTGAATATATGCATGCGTGTCATTTTCATTTTCCATTACATAGGATTAAAGTTTATAAGGATTTTCCCATAAAAATAATATTTTATTATAATAATGACACATATCAAAAAATTATAATGTGGTTAGAGAAAATTTATAGGAGGTGGTAGAAAAAAGCATCCAGAAAGGTCTCGGTTAAGTTGATCACCTCTTCCTTAGGTATCCTCATTTGGATCTCTCTTAATCCTTCTTGGGCTGCTCTATTGAGAGAGCAAGAACTTATAGGCCAAAGATAATGGGTTTTTGAGTGATTTCAAAGGGTCTTGGTTGATCTAAGGTGCTCAATGTGGGTTGATAAATGAGTGGAGGATGGGTCCTTTTAAAAGTTAGGTTAGTGGAACTCCTATTAATATTCTCAACTTTTAAATAATATAAGTTCCTTTTCAGGGGTAATCTTCACATATGGAAATATATTTAAATATAGGGTAAATAAGTATCTAAAAACACTAATATAATAAGATTTATATGAGTTATAGTGATATATGAAGCCCTACCTCTTAGTTTAACCCCTTATTAAAGCATTTTATCCTAACCATGTTAGTAAACTTTTACATTTGTAAGTATTCATTATGAATAATAAGGGTATATAAATTATTAAATAATTTAAACATGATTATTATAAAAATATATTCAATTTTAAAATATTTAATTTCTAGAGGTGGTAAAAATTACTTCAATATTTTTACACAAAAGGGAATAAAAAACAATAATTAGAAAAATGCCTTTTTAATCATAAAAATTGATTTAAACTAAAATCTTGTACATAAATGATTATGATGAAATTAATTGAATTATTAATAAAAAAGGTGAGTTATTTTATTGTATAAACAATTAAAAAAAATAATTTATCCTTGAAAATACTCAATTAAAATTAAAGGATCAAAAATAGTTCTTTTACCAGAATAAAACATTATCTGGGATCTAAAATATCAAATAGAGGTTTTTAAATTCAACATAAAAAATTTAAATTCATTATTTTGAATCATAAATATATATTTATTACATAATTTTTTTGGAAATAATTCAAGTTATTCATATATCATGATGATGTCATAAAAGTTATGATATTTATAAAAACGATATTTTTCAATGTTCAACAAAATTCAACCATTTTAAGAAAATTTTAAAAAATTATCCTAAGTGATTTTTGACATTCATAATTTAAAAAATGATGTAAATTTCTTAAAATTCAAATTATAAATTATATGTATTTATATTTTAAATGAATATACTAAATATAACAAAAATTATATTTTATATAAAAATGACCCTTTTAAACATAATTTATTATTGATCATAATTCATATCAATTTCTAATTAATTGAGTGTTGATATATTGAATTATTTCATATCATATTTTAATGGTGATCAATTTAATTTATTAATAATCTATAAAAAACCCTTTGAAACTATTCTTCGATAAAAATATCCCTTTTTAATATCTAATAAATTTATTATATCAAATTAATTATTTATCCTATAATCATTAAGTTTAATCAATCAATAGTAATCTTATGTAATTATTTGATTATTTATCATCTATTTATTTTATTTTAAATTATTCAAATTTATTGATTTCATAATTTTGTTTCATATTTTATTTTTATAAATTTTTGAAATAAATTATTTACTAATTTCTATATCAGTTGCAGGAAACATAGTATCTCTTAATTAAATATTTTAAAAACTATGTATGTATCATTATAATTCTCATACTTTTGAATGAGTTTTAAAAATCCTACATTTATATCTATACTATATTTTCCTCTTAAGAAAAAATATATGATATTTTATTGATAATTTTATAGAATTATTTTACCATTAATAAATTGAATATGATAAAATATACTTACATGATTTTCCCATCCCATTATCAAAATTTTGTCTGTTTTCTATGTTTTGAGAAGTTTTTTACCTCGACATCATCTATTATTCTAAATGATAAATAAATACGAATAAATTTTCATTCAAGAATCAATAAAATTGAATTTTAATATATCATAAGATTCAAAAAGGGATGGAAGGTTATTTCTCCCATCCCTATACATTAAAAAAATGGTTAGCAAAATTAAAGATAATATAACACATGAAAACATAATAAAACTAAAATTACATGATTTATAATATGGATTTAAATTTATTAAATTTATAGGATTATTTAGGTTTATAGTTTTATATAATTATAAAAATCCTTATATAATAAAGTGTACATTTCCACACAGTGAACATTTTGTCCACAAAAACTAGTTGTTATGTATGCACTCTTATTTTATTTATGAAATTTTTTCTTATTTAAAGAAGTGTTCCCATTGATCATGATAAAATTCATAGACATACCTAGGACCTTTAATTTTTTTTGAAACATGCTAACAGAAAAAAATCTTAGGAAGTGATATAAAATGAAAAGAATCCCACTTTTCCATTTGAAAATTAGGAAACCCATAAGAAAGTATACCTTTTTACATAATAATATTTGATATCAAATTAAAATTTACATACACATAAAAGAAAAGTTATTAACCAATTTTTTTCATAATACATCACAAAAGAAAGCATAAAGAAAAAATCATAATCTTGAGGGATTCTTAAAATTCATGAAAACTTTCCCTAAAAACGCATTTTTTATCTAAAAATGAAATATATTTTTTTCAAATCATAACCTCATTTTCATACCCTTTGATATAAAATTATTTATATAAAACCAAATTTCACAAATAAAAAAAATAGGTATATTGGTACATCACATTCATATCACTCTTATAATTATTATCACACCCCTTACAGATGTATAACTTTCATGTTTGATTCCACTATGTCTCCTCTTAGAGAATATATCATTACCCAATGAATTAGAGTGTTATATTATACCCACTCATCATAATACAAAATTTACAAAAAAACCATATCATGTTAAAAACACATAAAATATTTCATTTATAGTATAAAATTCACAAAACTGGCATTTCAACCTATAAGGAAAACAAATTTCAGTTATCTCATAAAAATTAGAAGAAACATCCTTCTATTTTAAAAAAAATTAAAAAATAAAAATTCTTAGAGAAATGGGAATATGATATTCTTCTAAATACCATAAAATATTATAGATTAATATTTATAAATAATGACAACTATGATGATGTTCAAATTAAATCATGTAGTAAACAATAAAAAATAGTCCTTTTATGATTTTATAAAGAAAGTGAAACGATCCATACAAAAATTGTAAAGAAAATTCCTATTTAATACATTGAAAATAATGTCAAATATCATTGAAAATAAATTTTAAATATCATTATATTATATAGGATAATATTTATAATTTTTTCGAATAACATGTATAGATAAAAGAATGAGTTTGATACATTTAAAACAAGTTTTTAAAGAGAAATTACTTACCATCAGTCCCAACATGCCATGTATATCTTTTATTTTTTAGAAGAATAAAATTATATTAATTATATAATTTATTGAGATCATTTTTAATTTTCATTAAATTATTATTATTCCTTTTAATTTATTTATTACTATGTTTTATTTAGTTACAAAATCAATTGAGTTTACATCAGATATTTTGAGGTCATTTGGTTCATAATATCCAATATAACATTAATGTACTGACAATAGTAAAATAAGGAATGGATCCGTTATATCAGAAATAATAAAAATTTTATAATTATAAACTCTTGGAATTAAATATACTATCTAAAACCATCCTTTTATGGATTTCATTAAAAATGAAATGTATCATTTCATGTAGGTGGTAATCCACACATACAGGTGAGTGACATTTTAATTTTTCTAATGGATGTAAATAAATTAAATTATAAAATTATTTAACATTATATAATCATAATATTATTATAAAGATAATAATTATTCATTAAATCTATCATCATGACCATCCATGTGAGATGATAATGAAAAATGAAATGCATCATTCATGGAGGTGGTAGTCCACATGTATGCATGATCGATGATTTTATTTTCCAACAGATGGGATGGTATGAAGGTAGATAATATATTAATTTTATATATTCATAATTATATTATAAATATCATATATATTCATTACATACATCATTTAAACCATCTATAAGTGGCTGAGCTAAAAATGAAATACATCGCTTCGTGGAGATGATGTTCCGCATGGACAAACATGCTGTGTTTTCATTTGCTAATAGATAGAAAGGAGTTAGAAAATGGTTGTTTCCACAATATAATAAAATTTTAGTATATTATATATAATAATTTAATTATATTAATATGGTTAGAATATATTTTAAGTATGTAGAAGAATAAATAAACCTGAAATAATTTAGTTACGATTTATAAATCCTCAATGGATATCTTTATTTGGAAAACACATTAAGTCTTCAAGGATTGATTTTTTGTGATACCATGAACACATATAAGTGTGAAGGAGAGTTGGTTAGGTGTTGGGGAAGATATTTATTTATATAGAGTTCTCAGAATGTGTGGAGATGTGTGGATAGGAGGTTCCCTTTTATAAGTGAGAGGAGTGGAACCTTTGTAAAAATTTAGAACATTATAATATAATAAAAATATTTTTTTCTCAAAAAGTGTTTGAAGTTTAAATGGAATTTATATATAGTATATTTAGTGTTTAAATCCACTCACCAATTAATATTTAGTCAAGTTATAGAGATATTTTAGGCCTTATGTATTAGATTAACCCCCCTCGGTAAACGTTTTACTCTATACCATAGTGCCAAACTATTACCCTAATAATTATATATTATGAATAAAAATGGGACTTTATCATTACCAAATTAAAATTTGTTGATTCAAAATATAGAAACTATTTTTTATGATTAAATTTTTTTAAGTGGTAAAATTTAAATTTAATAAATGTTTACAAAATGAAATGAAAACCCATTTTTAGAAAAATCACTTTTTAAGTATAAAAATGATTTTAAACCAAAATCAAGAATAACATTGATTCAAAATAATAATTTTTTTTCATGATTATAAAATTAATAGTTATTATAAATTTATATCATAAAAAATATTTATGGAACCTCACAACCATTCAATTAAATTCTAGGAACCAAAAAATAGTATTATTATATTAGAATATAACTTGGGTTCCAAAAAGTCAAGAATTTGTTTCAAAATAAAAAAATACTTCTGAGTGAATTAATTTACAACTAAAATACATATAGTGTTTATTAAATGGATTTAAATATTTTTAAGTAATTCTTATATCTTAATGATTTCATAAAATTTATTTTATTTTTAAAATTAGTATTACTCACTATTCTCGCAAAAAATAAAACATTTCAGAAAAATACCAAAAAGTCACCCATATATAATTTTTATATATTGAAATTAAAAATGTAATATATTTCATAAAATAAATATTATTAAATTATTAATGATCACTTTTAAATAAAACCATATAATTAAAGGAAGACAATTTAGTTAGAAAGAGACTATTTATTTTTTTTATAGAAAAATTACTTAAATTTTGTATAATGAAATTGAATCCATAAAATATATTCATAAAAATTAATATGATATGAAATTTACTTTTTATTTAGATTAAATGTGTTTTCACATTCATCCCCTCTTAGAAACATTACATTTTCATAATTATATTCATTACATAAACAAGTTAGGATATTTTTCCTCAACGATTTTTTAGATTTCCATATTTCTTTTTATATTATATAGTTCTTCCATAAAAATTAAACCAGGTGTTTCATCTTATCCTATATCACCTCCTTTCAATGATCAAGATTTTGAACTAAATTTTCCTCATAAGAAATTTTATCATCTAATTGAACTACTTTAGGGATCAAAACATGATATTCCTCAAGTACATACTTGCATAACATTGAAATATGAATCACATAATATTTCTAGGATAAACTCATAGGTAAAGATATATGGGAAGAAATTAATCCCACATTCTCTAAAATATATTATGGATCAATAAATCATGTACTTAATTTCCCTTTCCTACCAAAATATATAAAACCTTTCTATGGATATTTTTTATAAGAAACAAGATCTCCTACATAAAAAGGGAGATACTTCCTATGGTTATCTAGACAACGCTTTCACATACTATGAGCTTCCTTAATACGATGTTGAATAAACCTTATATTTTCAACCATCTCCTTTACTAATATTGGTCCCAACAATATTATCTCTTCAATTTTTTCCTATCATACTAGACTCTTATATAAGTTTCCAGATAACGCCTCAAATTATAACATCTATATACTTAATGAAAATTATTAATATATAAAAATTTCACTAATAGAAGATGTTGATCTCAACTTCCATGATAATCTGATGAACAAGACCTAATAATATCCTATATATATTTTATTTTACACTCCGATTATCCATCAAATTGAGTTTGATAATCTATACTACAAATTAAATTAGTACCCAAGTACTTATAAAGTCCTATTAAAAAAATTAATATAAATTAGTGATCATGATTAGATAAAATTGAGAGGGGATCTCCTGGTAACAATAATATCTTTTTTAAAATAACATCTACCAAGTTCATCCTGAGTCATAATATCCTAAATTAGAATAAAATTCATATATTATATCAAATGATCAACAATAACCCACATAAAATTATTAACTTGATATCTATTTGGTAATCCCACCACGAAATCCATGGATATATTCTCCCATTTCCACTCAGGCACTGACAGTTGGTTAAACATCCAATTCAGTAGTTGTTTCTTATATTTAACCTATTGAAAAGCTAAAACTTTATTGTAAAAGTAGTAATAATTTTATTCATTCCATATAACTAATAACATCCTCTATGGTTAATATACATGTTAGTATTAATTGGATGAAAAATAAATGGATATTTGTAAGACTTACTCAATAATAATTTTTCAATTGGGAATCACTCGACACACACAATATCCTTCCAAATATTATAACACCATATTTATAAAATTTAAAATTAACTAACTCAACATTATTATGAAATTATATCTTTTATTATAAATCAATATATTCTTTTTGAGCCTTCTCTATTTATTTATTACAAGAATGATTATACTGATGCCTGAGGGAAAATAGAAAAGGATTCTAAACACCCAACTTCCTATCACAGATTTATTAATTCAATAATTATTGGACCGTGATAAATTTTTTTCATGGATAATTATTACTTATACTTTTTGAATCAAAGAATTTGTTTCCTTATTATGTTTACTTGAATTATATTTAATCGTGAAATCATAATACTTTATCAATTCAGATGATCTACCTTTCCTCACGACCAATTCATTTGGGTGAATATATACATGATTTTTTTAATTTTTATATAATTAACATTTCTATCCATATAGAATATGAATCCAAAATTTTAATGTAAAGATGATTTTTTCAAGTTTAAGAACATTTTTAGGTGACTCTATTTATAGATTTTTCATTAACGTTATGCATATGAAATTACCCAATCATCATACATCCAGAAAAAACTAAGGTCCCTTAGTAAAGCATCACATTATATAACTACCACTATATTTCTAGTTTGAAATGATAACACTAGACAATTAACAAATCATATCTTTAATTCCTGAATTCATTCATCACATTCCATTGTCCAAAATAATTTAACTCTATTTTGAGTTAACATGGTTGTTGGGAAAGATAAATGAGATAATTTTTCAAGAAACCATTATTAATAGAATAATAATCCATGTAAATATACAATCATAGTGAAATTTATAGTTCCTGTATACTCTTCAACTACATTAGTTTTAGAAGGATTAATTTTTATTCAATATTTGGATACTATCTTCCAGTGAAATAAAATATATAGAAAAAAATCCATTTTTATGAATTTTTCATCCAACTTATTTTCTTTTAAGGTTTATAAAATAATATTTTTATGTTTTTAATGAACCTTAAACTTTTATAACATGCCAGAATTTCATCAATAAATATATCCAAAAAATTTACTCCAAAATTCACAAAATGATCAATTAATAAAATCTAAAAATAAATTTGGTGAATTATTTAACCCAAAATACATAACCACAATCTCATAATGGATATAAATGGTCTGAAAATCTATCCTAAAAATGTTTTATTCATTCATATTTAGCTAATAGTATCCAGATCATATTTAAATTATGGAAAATACTAAGAACCCTAGAGTTGGTAAAATAAATTTTTAATATGAATAAATTAACACTTTTCTTAACTTTAATTTTACAAGGTTCTCTATAATCAATGAAAATCCCCATATAACCATACATATTTTTAATAAACAAAAAAGGATCTCCCTAGGTGAAGTGCTAGGGTAGATGAAACCCCTATTAATTAATTCATGTAATTTTATTTTCAACTCCAATAGATCTATTGGAGCCATTTGATAAAGAGGTTTAAAAATGGATTTAGAATCATGAATTTAGCTAACATAAAATTCAACATACCGATTAGGAATAACACCATCAAAATAATCCATAAATACATAAAAAAATTCATTTAACATAGACACATCACTAGGATAAATAATTCCCTTATTTTATATAAGATTTGTTATATGACATTCAACTCCATATTTCCCCAATTTTTGACCATCATGATTTGTTATCACATATATGAACTCATTTTTATTTTTAAATTAAAACTCACCATAATAATTTTATAGGAATTAATTATCTCTACAATCTATCTTACTATAGTAAAATGAAATCCAAACTATACATAAAATGTCATCAAAAACCAATATGGGAATTCCTATAAGATTTTTAGGGAAACAAATTCAACATATGATGATAGTACGGTTCCTATAAATCTCTATTTCTTGAATAAATCCACCATGAATTTTTATGAAATATTCAATCTCTATTACTTTAGGTGATGTTTTAATTTTACTAGAAAATTTCATACAAATAAAATAATTAATAGACCCCTTATCATAAAATAAATTGTTATAATCTGAATAAACAAGTAATGTATCTATCAAAAAATTCTTTTATTGTCCAACACTTATAGAGGTAGTAACAAATGATTTTTCAACACCCTTCTACTTATGGTCTTGATCATTTCTATAATTCATGACTTTATTTAGATACATATAAACATAATGAACCATATCATTATAATTTTAACATCTTAATACTGGATGATCATTATTACTCTTACCATTACCATTTCACTTTTAATTACATTCATGATCCAAATTTCCCATCTTACCATATGGGTACCAATTTCAAGATATTATTATACATTAATCTGAAATATTTTCACCTCAATTATCATTGGAAGGATGTTTAATTTGCTTACCTTTATATTTACTTAATTTATTTTCCCCACAGTTTACCACCTGAATTATTTCACATCATTATTGATACAAAAAATCAATTTAAAATATATTTAAATTCTTAGAATATCAAATAATATCTTCCTAACATCCAAAATAATGAGAAAAAAAATCCATCGACAAACTTGTTTTAAATCCCGAATGAAATAAATCATTTTTACTATTAGGACCAAGAATAAAATTTCATGAATACCTAAACAATCTAGTAAAATATATTCCATATGTAAAAATTGAGTCATACTCAGTTTACTATAATTACATGTATTTCTATTCCTTTTAAAGTAAAAAAACATTGGGTAAATATTTTTCAAGGAAAAAATCCTTTAATTATTTCCATTCTATGGCATCAATATCCTATTTTTCTTTTGAATTCATCACAAAATACCACTTATGGTAAACTTCAAAATCAAAATTATTAATAGAAAGAGTTACATTTTTATGTTATAAAAAACATTAATCCTTGAATATCATCACCAATAAATTAATT
Source organism: Viscum album (assembly GCA_963277665.1). Lineage (NCBI taxonomy): Eukaryota > Viridiplantae > Streptophyta > Magnoliopsida > Santalales > Viscaceae > Viscum > Viscum album. The sequence goes on along the minus strand of OY728164.1, from coordinate 268,267,787 downwards.
TGTCCTTTATTTACCAATGGGTTTGGTGATCCATAAAAAGATGGAGTGTTGTATTTCATCAAATGATTTAGGTTCGACATATTCTTCTATAGTGAAATAACCCACTCTATGGAATGGGTACTATGACACCCCATAAACATCAACATATCAATTATATGACATAAAAAAATATTGAATTATGATACATTCCCAATAACTTTTAGGTTTAGAGTTTTAGATAATTAAGGGAAATATCAATTAATAAAACATGAATCATTATCCGTTAAAAAACATTTTCGAACTATATAAGAAACTTCATATTCCATAATAATCTTTAAATATTTCTAAAAAATTCTCCACAAAAGATACACTTATTGAAAAATTATAAGTATTAATTTTATTCATAACTTTGAGAAATGAAATATAATAAAGGATTTAGCATAAATGATTAATAAGGTTAACCATAATCATAAAAATAAAATATCATAAGTGGGAATGTTATGGAAATATAGGTATAATCAAGATACATAATAAAATTATTCCTCATAATGTAAATATCATAAAACATGAGCAATGATATACAACATGGAATAAAATAATAAAATAATCAGGGGAGTATAATAAAACGAATTAATAAACATAAGATAATATCATATTCATATCTATATGTATAAGACTATGTAAAAAATATTAGCATAGGAAAAAATCACCTTATTGAGTCACACACTTGAACCCATACTTGTGAGAAAACATAATTGTGACTTCTTATACATGGATAATCCGATGAAAACATTTAGCCAATGAATTGGGGAGAGATATAGGGACCCACCATCTATTCATCCATACATACCTATTCAACTTGAAATCATTTATTCATCATATCATAAGGAAACCATTGAATTTAAATTTGTTTCATATCCTTTTCAAATGGAATCACATAATTAAATCATTCACAATTCCATCAATAATTATAACATGTTAAACCCATGGGAAATAAATTGGTATCTAGTGATATTCAGTAAAAATCTATGTAAATACCACTAAATATAGATAATAAATAATTTTTTATTTAAACATTATAGATAAATGGTATATGGTTTAGTTAATAATTTCCTTATTCAATCAAAGTATGGTATCTAGGTGAACAATCATCAATCAACATAAGGAAATATGATGTTTTCATAGAGGAATGACATTAGCTGAAAATTTATAATGGTTTAACGATTAGGAAAGAGAAATTTAGTAATGGATTTAAATTAGTTAAAACCCCTAATTAATTATGTGATAATTTAGAGGGTAATTCATCAAATAAAATTTACATGGAAATATTTTTTTTTCCAAAAAATATGATAATGGATACAAAGACACAAAAATTATTTTTATCATTTTTTCCATTAACATAAAAGAAATTGTTATAGATCCCATTGAAAAATCATTTTTATAAATTTTAAGGGTTAAATTTATAATTAAAACATTTAAATATAAAAGGACACCTAAAAAACATATTTTTGAAAAGACATAAATGTTATTAAAAGGAAAAATGGAGTTGAAATATTAAAATTTTATTTTAAAAGGATGGAAATCATTTCTAATATTTTAGGATACCATTATTGAGAACCCACATCAAAAAAAGAGATCAAAAACTTCCTTATGAAAAGTGGAGAATTGAATTATTATGGTCACATGATATAAAACATATTTGGGTTTATAAATATAAAGGAAAACATTGGTAGGAAATAACATATGAAAAATTAATAAAAATCATTGTTAATGTGAATGAGAATTTTTGTTAAAATGATATACTTTTTTAGGGGATAAAATTCATCAAGGAAGAATATATTAATCAATAGATTCATTTTTTCTAGAGAGGAAATAAATGTGTCATAAAATAAAATCATAGGTTGGAATATACTAATCATGGAATAAACCAATCTTGGAAGAAGGAATTTCAAGAATAAGTATTATAACTCAACAAAGGGAGTTGAGTTAACAAAAAGGCTTTCAACTTTGAAATATTTTAAATATAAGTCTAATTAAAAGAGAACATGATATTTCTCATCAAACTCCCATAATTAATTATATATGGTAATATATATTCACAATTATATAGTCACACAATATAAATGATATCATGGATCACAATAATAAATCTATCTCATGAAGTTTAATTTGAGACCAACAAAACCTTTTACCTTATTTATCCACTTATTGGAATGTTCCCTAACATCTTATAAATAAAATTTAACTATATTAATATTTTTTGTACCTTTTTATATAAATTTAAATTTATATACTTCATTTATGATCAGTATATATTAATATATTAGTTATTTATTTTTATTGTCGGCTGTTAGTATGTTTAACTGTTTCACACATGAATTATAATGAGAATTTTGGTAACCATTATTTGATACTATGTTAATAATTCATAAATAATTAATGTTACTGGAGTGGATAAAATATATTTATTTTTAAATATATTATCTCATTCAATAAGTTTTTTAGATATGTTGTGTTATAGTGGACTAGATGTCAGCTTATTTCAGTAATATTTGGTGAATGAAGCTGTTATTTTCATAACTAGTTATATACATAATTTATCCTTTACATAACCATAAAAAAAATTTAAATTTATTATAAACATATAATAATATCATTAAATAAGTTCCCATAGTCATATATGATAGAGTTTTATGGTGTAGTTCATGTAGGTGGTTAAGCCGACCCAAACTAGAATTCATTGTAACTTGATGGGTGATTATGGTTAAGAAAGTGTATAATATCATTATAAATAAATAATAATAATATTAGTAAGATTTTTTATTTTTTTGGATCATATTATATGTTTTTTAGATAAATAATGAAAATCAAGATGAAAAAGGAAAAATGTTACTTTGTGCAGGTGATAGTCCTCACAATGCACAACTAACATTTTTATTTCTCAAAGAATGAGAGGGAATGAAGGTGTATTATAATTTTTCTCTTAATAAAAATAATAATATTATATAATTAAAATTTATTTCATATTATATCCTTTTTATCATCAAATATAGGTGGTGGTGAAAAATAGAAGTCATCACTTTTTGGAGGTGGTAGTCTATATAAACGCACGGTCGATGTTCTTTTGTTTTTGTATGTTAATTAGAAGGAATAAATAATTAGTTTTACATTAATATATAACAATTAAGTATAATAATTATATTTTAGTCATTATATAACTATGGTTAGGATAGTTTAGTAAGGGAAATAATAAGGGTAAACAATTAAGGATTTCAAAATACTCACCTTGCAACTTTGAACATTCTCTTGGAAATATTCCTTGAAGTGAAGTGATTTTGATAAATTATAGTGACTTGAAGAATTAATAAGTTTAAGGGACTTGTAGGAGAGTTTAAACGGTTCTTTATTTAAAGAAATTTTGAAGGGGATGTGTATATTTGGGAGAGTTTAAGTGATACCCTTTTATAAGTGAAGAGAAAGAAACTTTTGTGAACAAAAATCATTTTTCAATAATGGAATGAAACTATTCAAGGGTCAATGGTTGAAAAAGTGATTTATAATGGATTTATTTGGTGATATGAGGTATTTATGTCCTATACCACTTATTTTCACACTTGTTTTAAACATATTTCAATTCATTTAACATTAATTTTACATTTTATTATTTTTTACCAAGGAAATTAGTTTTTAAATATGTAATTTATCTTTTACTAATAATATATGATAAACATTTTATCCAATTTGGATATGATGAAACTTAATTATATATCAATATATTCTAAATAAATTTATATAGAGAAAATTATGTTCAAAATTAAAATATTTTATGTATAGAAAAAGGTTTTTTGTAAAAAAAATATTTTTACCTATTTTGTGTTCTAAATCTAATTTTGCATTGAGTAAAAATTAATTTTTTTAATAAAAATATATATTTGTTTCTAAATAAAATTATATTAATTATTTAAAATATATAAATTTAATTGATTTTATAAATATTACACAATTTTAATAAAATAATATTTTTTAAAAAATTAACAATTTCACTCTCATCACGATAATTAACAGAATATTAGTAATCATAGATTTGTGCATGAAAATGAATGTGAAATTATTAAATAATAATAATATTCATATATATAATATTAAATTAATTTTTTTATTTTTAATTTATTTATGTTATTTAGAATTTTTTTATATAACTGAATAAAAACAGCTTTTAGAGTAAAATATTACACATGTTTCCAAAATGTTAAACATGGATATTATAAAAAAATAATTTAAAAAATTATTTATCTTACTAATTAAATATATTTAATTTATTTTATTAATCTTTTATAAATTTTTAAGTCATTCTTTTTTTGAGATAATTTCATAAAAGTGAAAGTTTTTTCCAAAATTGATATTTTCACTATTCAGTTAAAAATAAATTACTTTAGAAGAAATTAAAAAATCCATCCTAAGATACTATTTATATAAATAATAATAAAATGGACTTAATTTTTTTCAAATTAAAATTATATAATTATTGAATTAATAATTTAATTATGAAATATAAAAAAAATCAATTATTAATAAAACCAATTTTTTTTTCAAAATCAAAATGAAAAATTAGTAAAATATACGTGACAAATAATTTATTTGATATATAATGAAATAATTATATCCTCCTAATTTCTAGATACATAACCCTTTATGATATCTATATAATATATAAGCACACAGTATGATCTAGTGGTAGTCATGGGTCGTGCTTCTACTAACATGGATCTCGTGACAATGTGCATGATATTTAAATTTTCTTGCCTAAAATTTCCGCGATACCAGAGTTTTTGGAGTTTTTATTAGGATTGGTCTAAGGAAAACCATATTTAATATTACAATTTTAATTTGTTATAAAAATTAGCTTCATAAGGGATAATTTCACAACATGATTCACTTTCTTTACTCTTTATTCATTGATTTCATAAAATGGTTACATATGATGATGAAAAACATTTAAGGGATTTGTTATAATTGTAATTTTTTTAACATATTATGTTTTTATAGTTAATTATTACATAAAAAATTAACTATTAACTTAATTTATTTTTAAAGAAGATATATATTTAAATTTTTATTTTTTATAAGTACCACTATTAATGGCATATTTAAACTGAGTTAACACGTCACCAAACTAAGTTGTTGCAATTCCAATAATTTAATATTGCTGATTCAAAAGGATATGATAATATTCTTTCTTTAATAATCTATTGAACTTGTTTCCCCTATGAAAAAACATTTTGAATAGACACAGATTGTTTAAATCAACCTAGAAGTCCTCAAAATCTACTATATATTGAAATATATAAAAACTGCCTTTTTATATCATCCTAAAATTGAAAGTTAAATAACCCTTTTCACTAATAAAAAAATAACACCCTAGAAAATAATTAACCTATAATTAAATTATATTCAACAATGGTTTCACTTTTATACATTTCCTAGATCATTTAGCTTTAGAGATTATGTGAATTCAAAAATCCATTATATAAAAAATCGAACACTTCCACATAATAATTTTTTCTCTCCAAAAATGGTTTTATGTTTACAATCTAGGTCCATTCATGATAATTTTTCTTAATTCATAATGTGTAATCATTTATCTGGTTAAAATTATATACATCCTTAGGCCCTATTTTTTTTTTAAAAATGTGGGATAAGAAAAACAATGCTCACTACGCGATATAAAAGAAAAACAACCCATTAGTCCATTTAAAAATTATGAAAACCCATAAGAATGTTTTCCTTTTTTATAATAAAATTTGATCTCAAATATTAATTTATATAAACATAAAAGAAAACTTTTACCCAATGTTTTTCAAATCACATTACTTTTGAAAGAATAAAGGAAAATACATAATCTTGAATGTTTGATGAAAGACATGACTTTTCTATAAAAGCACACATTGTATCTAAAAAGGGAAGAAACATTAATTTAATCATAATCTCATGTTCAAAATTTATATAATAAAAACATTCCCATAAAGTCCCATTATCATGAATAGAAAAACATTGAGAAATATTCTTTCTGTCACCCTTACAACAACTCTTATAATCACAATTAAAATAATAACCTTCAAGGTTAATTCATTTATGTCTAATTTTGGAGAATATATCATTACCCATTACATTATAGGGATATATCCAATACACCATTCATCATAAATAATTTAGAATAATAAAAAAATATAAAATATTTCAATTAACCCATAAAAACAAAAAAACTATCATTTTATCCCATAAGCATACGACTTATATTTTTCTCATAAACATGAGAAGAAATATAATTTTCTCTTTAATTAATTTATAAAATAAAAATTTATATGGAAAGAGGATATTCTTTTAAACACCAAATAATCTTTTAGATGAATATTGATAACGAATAACAACTATGAAGGAATGAAAATGTGCCCATGGAGTAAATTAAAAAATTTTATTTTTATACGTTAAAAAAGAATATAAAACGAGAGTTATAGAAAACATAATGAAGTTTTCTATTTAAATAATTTTTCATAAAGTAAAAGATTTTTGATCATAGTGTTCATCATAATCTATCATCAAATAATCACGGAATGAATATTTTATAATCAAATAATTCCATATAACTAATCATAAAATATTTATATATATTAATGGATAAAAATAAGAATAATCACATAGAAATCTATGAGTAATTCCATAGTGTTGGAATGGATAATACTGGACATTGTAATTTTACTATAAAGGCCTTATCCAAGACACTATACATACATCACGACCCCAACTAAGATATCATGAATAATTGTTCAAACATACACCAAACATCAAAGAATGTTTTTTAATTTGATTTACTAATGAATTATGGGTCTATCTAATTTTGGGCCCGTATCATTAATAAATAAGTCAAATGTAATAATAATATGAAAGGAATGAATGTGAAATATAAAACATAATCGTTGTTCCATCTTAATAATCTTTCATATTGAATAAAATTGAATACAAAATGGTAATACTTCCCCAATTCATAATCAACCTAACATAGTAGTGATTAATCATCTACATTTAAGTGATATATATATATATATATTATGTTTACCTAAGAAAAAGACAATATATCATTCATGGTAAACATACTCAATCTAATTTATAGAAAATAAGGTTTTTTAAATCGTATAGAGTAATGGGAAAATAAATTAGTCAATACAAGAAATTTTGTAGAATAAATCCATTATAATAATGAAAATTGATACAAGGAGACCATAAATTCGTAAGAAATGAATGTGTTATAGCAAATTAAAGTCATTTATAAAATAAATACAAAGCATTTAAAAATATTTCTCCTTTAAATAATTTGTATCTTCATTACAAAAAAGAAGTTAAAAGTCAATATCCAAAAAAATTTAGGAAATGAAAAGAATAACAATATAACATTATTTTTAAATTAATTTAAAATATATGAATGTTGAAAATAAATTATAATTATATAAGAATATATTAAGTGACAGATAGAAATAAAAATAAGTGGAATTAAATCCCATTTCAAAACATTTAAGAAAATAAAATCCAATTTTTTTGAAAAATTCATAGAATAATTTGAATAATTTTTTCATTGAAAAACTTTGGAAAAATGTAAATGAAACTTATTAACTAAGAACTATCACAAAAACAGGGAAATATGGTCTATCCATAAACATTAAAATAAATCATTCTTTTTACACTTTTTTTGTAACAAATGTCAAATATGAAACATGTGGAATATGTTAAGAATATTATTTTAAAAAATATTCGAAAGAAATTAAATGTTTTTATAAAAAAAACCTTAAAAATAATGTATTTAATGGATCATTCTTGAATCAATATTTTGAATATGGAAAATGAAGAGAAAGATTCACTTCAAAAAAAAGTGGAAAGGTCGAATTCATTTATAAAAACTTATTTTTTATGGTTTTATAAGATAAAGTGAAATAAATGATAAGAATACATGTAAATTACAAGGTTAAATAGAGGAGAATAAAATAACTGGGGTTTTAAAAATAAGTAAAACAAAATTTCCTCAATGTAAATTTAAAAAATACACAATCATGATAAAAAGAGAGATCATAAAATAAAACCATAAGCCTTTGTTAATTTTCAAATAAAATTAAATTTAAAATAAACACATGACATGGTTACATAAATCCTTGAATTTACAAAAAAATTAGTGAAAATATATTCATGGAGTATTAAGTACACCTTATAAAAAGAAAACAAGACACACAATATGAAACATATCTCAAGGAGTCAAAATTAAGACCAAGTTCCATTATGGATTTCATAACCATTGAATAAAAAACACTAGTAATATAGAAAATTAAATGGATATTTAATTAAAATGAGTAAATAGTGGATTGTGATATAACATTTCAAATAAGAAACATATAAACTATATGATGGAATTTTTTTTATAATTTAAAACATGTCTCAAAGAATGAAGATTAAGATGAGAAATCATTACAATGACCATTACATTTGAAGTAAAAATCATAAAATGAAGCGATTATGTGAAACAAAATTTAACCCACATTAAAAGGTATAAATAAAATATAATCAATTAAATTTAAAAATATACATAAAATTAAGAAACATAGTCAATGGATAAGTAATATAACCCAATAAAATGAATTTGATTTTAGAAATCCATTATATAAAATCCAAACATATTTCATACATACACATACCATTCTAAGAAATGAAATTATGTTCATGATATATTTTATTTAGAACCATATTATTTTTCATTACTTTATTATGATTTATTTTATATAATTTAGTATCATGTTTCATTATGTTAAAAAATCAGTTTCGTTTATTGTTGGGGTTTATGGGTTGTTTGGTCTGTAATCTGTAAAATATATTTGATATCTATAAAATGATAAAAATTACCACTCTAATTGATCTATAAGATTAATATTTTTCATGTTACGATGTTCATATTATTCCAAAACATAGATGAATTCAATAAATGATGAAAAATTTACTTTTCTATGATTCCTCCTTGATATTTTTTGTTTTTCTTGGTTTAAAATAACCATAATTGTTCAATGATAATTCCATTTATGTGATGGATTTTTCATCATATAATAATTTTGAATTAATATTAAATTAATTATTAATTTTTATTGTTTATATTGTTTAATTTTCCTTAATTATTAATGATATATTATAACATCATTCTAGTAGGTGATAAAACTGACCCAAATAAGAAAATTTTATAATAGTTGAATGTGTAAGAACATGTTAGTGTAAATTGATAATATCACTTTTACAGAATAAAAATTATTTCAAATATTTTTTAAACTGATGAATCATATCCATGAGGAGTTAAATGAGGAAGTTAAATAAAAGAGAATGGTAACATTTCATTATATTCCAATTTTATAAGTATCCTCATTTTAAGAAGTAAAATTTTAAAATGAACATTTATTTTGAATATAATCAACTAAATAGCCATAATATATTTCCTAAAACTTAACAATGTTATGAATATCATTATTTATGACCATTTTTATGACCATCCATGTAAGGTGCTGATGAAAAATGATACACATCATTCGTGGAGATGGTAGTTCACATGTCCACATCAGGGATGTTTCCATTTTCAATGGATGAGATGGATATAATATAGATAATATTTTATATTCAAGTAATAATAATAATTTTATAAATATCATATATATAATAAATCCATCCATTTAATCATCCATTTGAGGTAGTTATGAAAAATGAAATATGTTGGTTCATAGAGACTATAGTCCACACATATATATAAGAGATGTTTTCATTTTCCATTAGATGGAAAGAAGGTGGATAAAGAAAATTGCATTATAATAATAAAATTTAATTAGAATAATTATGATGAATCCATTATGTTTAGGTGGTTATAGAATATTTAGAGTAGGTTAATCAAAAAATTAACTAGAAAGAACTCGGTTATGTTAATTATCACTACCTTGAGTATCCTAATTTAGATATCTTCTAAATATTTCTTGGTCAATATGTTGAGAATATCAAAACATATTGGTCAAGGAAATGAGAGTTGGGGAGTGATTTGGGATGATATTGGTTGAGATATGATGGTAATTGTGGGTAATGAAGTGAGGGGAGGAGATGTCTTTTTTATATGTGAGGGGAGTAGCATTATTGAAAATATTCATAATATTTAAATAATATAAGGTTATTTTCACAAGAAATTAGAAACACATGGACCCGGTTATGAAGATAGGATAATGGAATGTTGAACTTCACAAATAAAATCAAATTTAGAAAATTTTTAGTGATATTTTAATCATTATATCTTAGTTTAAATCCATCATTAGTCCTTCCAACCCTTATTATGGTGAAAAAAATTTACTAAGGTAATTATTCATTATGAATAAAAATAACATTTTAATGAATTGAACCACCAGGGGCTATCTATTTATAGATAAACCAAGTTTAACACCCCAATACCACCTCTAACAGGCCAAGGGATAGCGAACAACGCCAAGTGGCCATATAAAACACATGAGAGACATTATCCTAATGAAACTGTACACACACACATCTTCAAAACCCCATACAATGATAAAAGATAAATAAAACTGATAAAATAATGTATGAATAACATATATACCATAGTTAGAGTATGAAGAAAAATCTAGAAATAAATTAAATTGAAAATACATTCCCATCGAAAAGTGAGAAAATGTCCAGCCCTCTCAGAAGTAGATAATTTCTCTCAAATTGCAACACCTAGACCAAATAAGATCTGTATGGACAAAACCATGATCCATATAATACCTCTCCTCATAGGAATCTGTAAAAAGTATTGTTATCTATATAATACATTATACATATGGGAAGATCCCATGTAGGGGTGATTATAAAAATACCAATTACGACACCCCAAAATCACCAAACATAAAGCCTCATGATAGTAGGCAGCTCATCAATAAAAATTCATTTACATAAGATTATGATACATAAGGATAAGAAAAAAATATACCTATATATAATAATAATATACTCTAAGTATCAAAGAGGTATCAACCATACTATCATCCATATGATTCTTCTTTAGTATTTAGGGTAACACACATACAGAAGATCTCACTCCATGATCCATGTTATCTGTAATGATGTCCATCCAAGTGGTTTTTCCTAATAATGGAATTCCATGTAATTAATCAATTTATATCCAAGGATATTAAAAATAAAATAGGCTAATACACCCAGGAACCTTGGGAGACACTGAGAAACTTAACTGGAACCCTGATGATCTTGATATGAAAATATGAGATCACTCTTAGGACCACTGAGGGACATAAAAAAGAAAATATTTAATAGACCTAAAATTATGGGATCTATGGCTATATAAGTTTTTCATTAAAATTATATAAACCAAACATAGGGAAACATAAATAATAATATAGGATCCCACCTTTGTGTCACAATGGGACACCATAAACTCTATACGAGACTAAATCCATAAAGGGGATCACAATCCTATTATAAATACATAATGAAATAATGTACCCTAATAGGTATGGAAAAAAGTATAACACTCAACCAATACTAGTCTACACTAAAAGTATTCTAAGGAAACACACATGATTATACATGAGTTAAACTAAGAAGAATGGGGGATTTAAACTTCCATTCATGGAGTACATATCATGTCCAATAAGGGTACATGGTGTGACTCACAAATCCCAAAACTTCCTATTTCTTAGCCTCACAAGGAAATCGATTTCCCAAAAAAATACATGGTGAGCCCCATAGTGGTTCATGGCATGTAGATATCCATCCAACACTCAGATTTATATCTTCCCCATTCTTGCGTACTTTCCAAAATACATGGCGTGTGCATGGCATATGGAGACACATGGGATCCTGGGTGTGTAATCCCTATATACACTGAGCATTACTCTATAATTTATAGTGAATTTGACATAAAACACATGATATATAACACCACATGGATTCCTAGAAATATACAACCTATACATGTTGAATTGTGTGGCTAAGTGTCACACGAAATGTGGGACCTTCATAAGACATTTAATATTTATCGCTATATGGAATCCCTATATTCTATAAAGAGATGAATATACAGTGTGTTTATATCTATACTACATGAAATGCAGTTTATAATTTCTAATAAATTCCAAAATGTTCATGCATCTTTCGCCCGTGTCACCGACACTACTGAATAAACCATAAGACCCACCGAAAAGTATAGATCTTATTTATTGAGAATCCCCATTACTGGTGTCTAGATTCTATCCATACAATTCAATCTATAAATTTTAACCATCACACCATGTCACATGCTACAATCCAAATCAAAATAAGGGAACTCTAATCCGATCATGATCTACCTTTTGTTGTCCTCTGTCATCATCAAATCTCAATCAAACCCTTGATCTTGAACCAACACCAATTATATTGATCTATTTCACCAAATAAAATTCATGAAATGATATAATACTATATATTTTTTGAACCATAATCCAGGGAAATACTAGTGATGAACATGTGATGAATGGGGGAAGATAAGAAAAACACACACAAGAGGAAAGAACCTCAACCATTGTTCGGGTTGGACTTGATTTATTTCCATTAAAATTTTGAATGAAGAGTAGTAATTAAATAATTAAATAAATAAATTCCTAAACCATATGAAGATAAATAATTAATAAAAATTGAGCATTGATATATGAACTGGTTATTTTAGATGAATTTATTTGCGTTCAACATGGGATATAAAAATGTAAAAAATCTAAATATCCATAAAACACTATCATCTTTAGAGACTCTTGAGTCACGATATTGTTGATAAATGAACCTAATGCCCTCCAACACTCCTCTATTCACTAATCTCAAATCACTAGTGTTATGTGATTGAAATTATGGTTTTACCATAAATGTGTTTAAATAATGGAGGTTTAGTTCATGGAGAATTAATTAAATTAATTAATTTACCATTTCTCCCATGACCATTTTTAACAAAAAAAACTAATGACAAAAATGTTATATAACAACTAGGGTAAAAATTATATTCCATATTCAATAGTGGTCTTATATTTCCCATATGATTCCCTATTAAGTTGTTATTCAATTATTTTAGAAATATCACACATATGGGATATAATGTATTTAATTTTTTTTATATACACACCAAGGCTTAGAAAACCTCAGAATCTCACATCCTCTCATCACATGGATCCAGACATATTCCTTAAATATTTTAATATCTTATAAGGAAAAACAAATATGTTATATTCTCCACACCTTCATTGCTTATTCACCCAAAAAGTGAAATCCTACTAATAAGTGAGGCTACTAAGTTATCATCTCGGTCTCTCACAGACATGATCCCTCTTAAAGGTTCTTGTAATATAAACAAACACTCACCCAAGGGAAATATTTTACCTTGAAGTGTCTTCTCCTTCTAGTTATAAAATTCCACTAGGAACCATGAAATGGTATCTCCCCCTAACACCCATCACATCCTAGTCGACATCATTCTATAGGATTAACACATTTATAAATTATTGTAACAATTGGAAAATTTTCTGACCCTTGTCTAATTAATGTCAGAGCTATAACTAGTACACTAGATCACTACCCATCATATTAACTTCAAAAAGTCCCTATGAGATTTAGATATAGTCTATCACTATGACCATACCTAAACAATCCATTTCATAAAAAGAACTCTTGAAAATTACTATCTCCTCATCGAAGTCCAAAGGATACCATCATCTATCAAAATGTGACCCCAACTGTTTTAAGGAAGTCTTCATCTTCCTAGGGATGAACTACATCTTCAACAACCATCTCAAGCACCATCTCTAGGATTACAAGCATTGTATCCCACTAACTTTGACTAGTAAAATGGTGTCCTCCAGGGTCTCCCATACATGGCCTCAAATGGTTTTACACTGATAATGGTGTGATATCTATTATGATGCTCACACTTTACCGATGGTAGATGATCCTCCCAGATATGACCCCAAGCTAAGATTCCATCCCAAATAATGTTCTCCAGAAGTTGAATGGTCCCCATTAGTTAACTATCTAGTTGGCATACAAACAATACTCAACTAAAAACATGCCCCAGGGCCACCTGTATCCTCTCCTTGATCATGATGTGATGTGAGAATCATGGTCTATAAAAATCATAGAGGGAATTCCATGAAGCTGAACTACCTCCTGCACAGAAATGTGTCCCAAACTCTTCACTGAGATCTGCTCATGGATGGTTATAAAGTGGAGTAAATTATTTTTGTTCAATGAAAAATCAGAAAACATTATGACTGTACCTTGACCGTGGAAGTCATGTCACAAGAACCATAATGATATCATCCCATTTCCACTTTTATCAAAGCACGTCATACATAACCTATTAATAGCTAGGATAATAAGAGTTAAACTCTGTAACACCCTGCCACATCCATGGAAACCAACCCTAATTTCAATGGATCTTGGAACATCAATCCCTCACCTTGGTGTAACATCAAGGGAAAGGAACATACTTATTAGTTTCTTTTGTAACATGAAATATATGATCATCCAACCTTTATGAATGATAATTTACTCCCCACTCAAGAACATGTCCAATAGATATATAGTCATACAAGATCTCAAAATCAATATCCACAAGCTGTGACTACCCAACTTGCTGAATAAGTGGAGAGGTAACAATCATCGAATGGAGGTATGCTACACTATACCCACCCTTAAGGTACAACTACCAAAAGGAAAATGAATCCATTATGACACTCAATATAAATGAATTGAAAACAAAAATGTTAGTATAAAATGTCACTATGAAACTATTATATGGCTCTCATGATCACAATTCCCCAACCTATGCTTGGTCCACTTACAATCCCATGCCTGATGATACATTCCTTAAGCAGTGGACCTCCGGAATCCAAAATTGATACATCAAGGGATTACTATAAAGTTGGTACTCTTAGAGAATTTCTAGAAGCACCCTAAAGTGTCTAATTTTATTCTCATTATACACTTAGTACACTAGGATTTCAATAATTAAGACTACCATGAACTAATCAAAAAAGGGTTGAAGGACCTAGTTCATAAGTCTCATAAGAGCTTTATAGGAATGCAATATTCTAGAAGGTGTCACTATAAAATTAATTCAATAGTATTGGATTTATTAAACCTTTAGTATATCCAGTAATTGAACTAGGATCTACTCATAAACTCTCTTGAGGTAAATCATTGAGAACCACATCACCTCCACCACTAAAGGAGACGTTATTAATTCTCAGGGGGTGGATACTCCTCATTGATATTAACCTTGTTTAAGGGACATAAATCCACACCTAACCCCAATCTCTCATCTTCCTCTAATGATAACATCACTAGGATTCCTAGGAAAAAAATTGGGTATTACAAATCCCTTTATCTATAGATCACCCAACCACACCTTTAGTTATCACAGCTCAATGAGGTCATTAAGTATGATGATGAAAATATCAGACCATCCATGGTGAATTTCTATGTAAATAAAAAACTTTTGACTGTGATGTAAGCATGGTGAAGCCTTAGGGAATTACTCGACATACTCCTCCAACTTTATAAAGAACTAAAAACACATAACATATATTTATCAATAGTTCATAATAGCTAACAAATATGAAATTGTCTATATCCTCCTACAGATGAGATCATCATGCTTTTCTTAGGATTCATTCTCACAAAAAAATAAAAAATCCATGCCACTAGATTTGGAACACTGTAACCCTTATTATTTATTGTCAAAAGGGAAATGAATATAAATTAATAGTCAATATTAAGGAAAAAATAATATATCATCACATCCCTTATAGAAAGATTCCACATGTGGATCTATCTCCCTCCAAGTCATGTCACACTATCAATAGAAACAGGTCACCACTAATCCCCTCTATAGGTGACGCCAACACAATGATTGAACATAAAGGGATATAATAGTATTGATAGGTCTAAAACATGGGATACTACTAGGGAGAAATGTAGATTATGACTCAGAAATAAAACTTTAGATGAAGTAGTGAAGACACATGTCATACCTCAAACCACACTCGAAGCCTCTGGCTACTAGATCCACAAACCTAAATATATACTTCTATTTTATTCCTATTAAAAACAGCTAGGGATTTCTATGTTACCTTATCCCTCCAAACATCCTTAAACACACAAGTCAAAGTAACCCATCCGAAACACCTTGACATTATTATCTTTGGGAGAAACTAACTCACCCACACAATTTTTTATCGCATCATACAAATGTGTATTGTTGGGGGGTGAGTGGGTGGGTATCACTCATCCTTGAATGCTTAAAGTTATGATAAACACCCCCAAAAAAGTGCTACACTAATTCCCAAAATCACACTCAAATTTTCTCACTACCATGTCTATAATATTGAGGGGTCCTACCCAGGAGGGATATTTACACCATAGGTTCTTTCCATCCCTCTACAACCAGATAAGGGGTTCCAGATAACCAATAAACCATAGAAATATATAAATCTTGAACCCATGATTCAAACTTTGTATAGGTTCGTCATATAATGGTACAACCAAAACTGAAACCTATTTTAAGAAGGAAGTTTTTTGTGAGTGTAACCATTAGATTGGTCAAGGGTCTGCAAAATCTGTAAAACCCATACCATCACCTTAAGTAAATAATCCACTACCTGAGGTTCTATATCACCAAAAACCTAACTTTTTTTGTTGCTACTGGAACTCATCCAATTCTCTAATCCTATACATACCATCCTTCTATATTGTAGGATCCAAAAACTACTCAACATGTAGAAATTCAGAAATATATACCAATGGAGGTGGGTCCATGTGATGCTCAATAGATGGAGAACTACTCTATTTCTACCAAGAGGAACCACCTCAAGAAACGAGTCTGTAAACTGTGGCCTTGACTCTCAAATGGTTATCATCATGAAACTGTCTCCCAATCCTAGAAGGATATCATCATAAAAGCACCATTAAAATTTGATCAGAAATTCAATGGTTAAAGAGTATATATAGGGAGATGACTCATAAAGTACATGGTATCAACAAATTATTCACATATAATGCATTTGAAAATGTTTCCCCTACAACCAACACCTACAAGTTCTAGATCAATAAGAAGGTTTTCAGGGTCCATGGGAATAGATAAGTTAGATTTGACACTAGAATTGGTGTCCATAGACTAAGATCCAAACTTGAAACACATTAACACTACTTACCTAGTTCCCAAAATAATCCACACAAAAAGATAATTCTCAAAACTCTAGTCCTAATATGAACCTCCTATGATATGACACAATCATGACCCAACCCATTGAGGCCCACTAGCATGGTGATAAGCTAATTATGATACCCCAAGTCTTCCTTTAATAGGCCAGGGGATATAAAACATCACTAAGTAAGTATATCACACACATGGTAGGAATTAACTTAATGTACCTGTATACACAAAAAAATCTAAAAAAACCCATAAAATATTGAAAGGTAAATAAAAAGTATACCACAATCCATGTGTAAAATCTATACCATTGTCAGAGTGTGATGAAAGTACAGTAATGTAATAAAAGGGACAAATAAAAGCCCCCCAAAAGTGAAAAAGTGTCCAACCTTATCATAATGAGTGGACTATTATCGAAATACAACACCTAGACCAACAATAGTCCACCTAGCCCAAAAATATTCTCATCCTACTCTTGGTGATCCTAAGAATCTGTACAAAGGCCTATCATCCACATAAGACAAAACATGTGTGTTCAGTGCCCATTCCTAGGTGAATATAATATTACCTAGTAGGAAACCCTGAAATCACAAAATATAAATAATCAAGAGCATAGTTATCTCATTAACACAAAGAAATGTCCATCAGAATATGAGACATAGAGATAAGAACAATAAAAACCCATATAAAATCATAACAAACTCCATGTCTCAAAGTGGTCTCAACCATACTTATAGCATCTAGATTTTGCTCAAGGTTTCAATGTAATTATATTCTAGGAGATTTCACTCCATGATCCATGATTTTATTAACGAATTCCATCCAAGAGTTCATTCTCATCAGGTATAACCAAGGAAGTACTCAATGAACCAATAAAGAGATTAGAACTCAGATAAGGGATTACACCAAAGAAAACTTAACGACACCTATAACCTTATATAGAACTCCAAATATCTCAATAAAAAAATAAATAATCACACACAATACCAATGGCGGATTCCAAAAACCCAATGTGGAATAAAATACTAAGTAGGGGATCTACCCCACGTATGTTGGTCATACTGATGTAACGAACCCCACTTAGGGAAATAGAATGAATGAGAGAGAAATCCACCTCCGTATCATGAAGGAATTCCATGAATTATATCCAAGACTAAAACCATAGAGGGGATCAACATCTGATGATGAAGATATAATTCCACAATATACCTTCATAGTGATAGACCATGGAACACACTAAACTTATACTAGCTTACATTGAAACTATTTGTGGGAAACACCCAAGGTCCTACTATAGATAAACTAAGAAGAAAGAAGTCTTTAAGATACCCTTTAATAAGTACATGATGTTTCCCATAAGGGTACACAATTTGTATCACCAAGCATGGAACTACCTGTGTCTCATTATCACACAAGATCAATTACCAAAAAATATATATGGCATCCCATAGTGGTAAATGGATTGTAGACTTCCGTTTGGTTCATGAAATTCTATCTAACCCATGCCTATGTACATTCCAAATTAAATGAAACATGAAACTCCATACAAGACACGTGGAGCCACATGGGATCCCGGTGGTGTAGTATATGTATACCTCGAGCAATCTGCGAAGGGTTACATGATGTGTGACTTGGTACAACTGGTGTGTAGAACCACCTATCTTCTTGGGGGTGTACTCCCTATACACGTTGAGTTGGAAGGATAATGGTCACATGGAATGTGGGATTACCACATGTCATTTGATATTTATCTCTACATGGAAACCATATTCACTACATATTGAGGACTATATGGTGTGTGTCCCTTTGGACTACACAACCTGTTGTTCAGATTTTATTAGAAATTACAGAATGTTTATGCATATTCTTCCCACATCACCACTGCCACTAAATTTACTCCAACACATAATATAAATACTAGATCTATTTGACTGAGATGGATGAACACTAGTGGAAAGATTATGGATATATGATTATCTCATAAAATGGTTCCTATCACACCTCGTTACACACCACATGCCAAATCACAACAAGGGAACTCCAATAAAATCTGGATCTACCTTCGATTATCTATTTTCATCATCAAATTTTGAAAACTCCCTTGATAGAAAACATTAAACCATTATATCAATCTATTTTACTAAATAATTTTCATGTAATAGTCAAATAACATGTATTGGTTGAATCACCATCCAAATAAATACCAGTGATGAACTCATGATGAATGGTGGAAGAAAATCACAAAACACACAAGTGGAAAGTAACTCTTCCATTTTTTGGGATGGCATCAATTTGATTCTATTAAAATGAAAAATTATGAGTAATAATTAAATATTTATATAATTAAATTTCTAATCTGTAAGAAGATAAATCATCATAAAAAATCAACCATTGATCTATGAACCAATTTTTTTGATGAATTGGTTTGCATTTGACATGTTAAATTAAAACTGGGTAAATCAAAATAAACAAAACTTATTACCTAAATTTATATTTATCATTGATTAATAATGGTGTTGAATTTTAATTATTGGTATGATACATGAACTTTATTATCATTTATGATCCTTGTGGTGCCCGATTTTTGATCCACGATCCCGATTTCCTTTAATGCTCCTCCATTATCTCCCCTCAAATCGCTACTATAATTCGCCTAACCCTAGAATTTTCCAATAAAAAGTTTTAAATAGAGGAAGTTCAAGTCATGGAAAAATATATAAATAAATATATAAATTGACTTAACATTTTTCCATGAGAACTTTTTAACCAAACGCCCGACACTGACTAAGGTTATGTTGCACCTAGGATAAAATGTGCATTCCAGATTCAACATTTCTCTTTTATTTACCTTAAGAGTTCTTGTTTAGGAGTTATTAAATTATTTTATATTGATCACATGCATGGGATATAATATATTTAATATTTTTATTATTTGAACATAAATCCTCAGAAGACCTTTGAATATCACGTCGTCTCATCACCTGGCTCCAAAATAATTCTTTGAATTACATCACTGTCTTACATTGAAAAAATTGGGACATTATAGAAATGGACATTTTTATATAAATTTAATTTTCATATTATAAATATTTAATTAATTTTATGAGTTTCAAAATTAAATGGAAAACAATTCATAAAAAAAATGTTTATAAGAATAAAAATGGATTTATAAATAAATCATATATATAGATGATTCTCTTGAAATTAATTAGATTATGATAAAAAAGGACTTCTATGTGACTTTAAAACCATGTAGAAAAATATTTTATCCCTTCAAAGTCATAATTAAATAAAAGGATAAAAATATCTCTTTTATGTAAAGACCTGTAAATTTGAAGGAATTTTTTTTCTTAATTTTCTTTGTAATTTTACAAGAATGTAGATTCTGACGGCACCTGATTCAGAGGCCCGATGTGCTCGAAATCATTTTCTAAAGTTTGGATCGGGTGCGTTCAGTGAACGAACGAGCGGATTTTTCTAACTTTTGAACCGGTGCTTGGAATCGAATTCCGAGGGCACCGATGAAATCGCAGCGCCGATATTTTCTTAGAAACGACTCTTCCAGAGTTGTGTTTGCTCGGTTGTGGTTTTTAATTTTTGGGTTTTAAGTTAAGAAATAAAATAAAAGTTGTGCGACAATTTTTATTTTTATTTTTCACTTAAAGCCGCTTAAAGACCACTTCAAGCTGTTTAAGCTGAGTTGATGTGGATAGGGTGCTATCCAAAAATATCCTACCCTCTTGGTAGGATATTTGTGGGGTGGGGCCCGCACGAGCCCCACCGTTTCTTTCCGCTATGTAACGCACCCGCGAAAACCCGTCATTATGAAAGTCAACTGACACATTTTCTTAGATTCTTAACACACCATTTAATTGGGCAGTTTTATTCATTGAATTAATTGGGCGGTTTCATTCGTTGAATTAATTCTATAAATTAATTTAATCGTTTCTTAACCTGTTTGAAATCCGTTGGCGTAATAATAAAATAAGACCAACGCACGACTTCTGGAAAAATACTCGTTGAGAGGATTTGACAGAAACCAAGATTTCTTCATCCTCCTTCGCGAAGAACGTGAAGAACACGAAGAACGTGAAGAACGCCGGTCTCCGACGAAGAACGTCGAACCCGCAGAAATCGACGACGCGACGCCGTGTGCCGCGACGCCGACGTTTCCTCTCCCGCGACGTACTTCGGCGAAATTCCTTAATCCGCAACAAAAATATTCGATCATCCGTTGAGGTGAGAGATTACGGTTCTTAAATTTTCTATGTGGTTTAAAATAACAATACGGATTTAATCATTATTAATTAAATCTTTATGTTCTTGAACCTTGGAGTTTGTCGACGTGCAGCGTATTCCGCGACGACGCGACGCCCTTCCGCGACGACGCGATGCCTTCAGCGACACGACGATCGCCTCCTTCCGCAGCGATCAATTCCGTGAAGAACGCGCGTGCGACACTTGACGAGGTAGGGATTTTATTTGGATGTTTTACATTCCCGTGTTTGTTTCCGTTCAAAATGAAGAACCCGGTTCATAACAACAATTTTAATTCATTAAAATTGTTTTTGGTTATGTATTCATGTGTTGAATAATTCTCCCGTTGTTATTATCTAATGTGGAGGGTGCGGGCCAAACGAACACGGCCCGACAACCCTCCGCCGTTCTTCGTTGTTTTGCGAATTTGGCGGGCGACGACAAAACATGACGCAAGGGCGTTTTGATGATCCCGCAGTGAAGAACGGAACCCGGGAGGAACAACGATGCAGACGGGAAGGAAAACGGACCACCAGAGAAACTCCGGTGGCCCGCGGAAGTCTCCGGCAGCGCGGCGGCGCCGGCAGCGGCCAGCGGACCCGCGGCAGAAGCCGCGTCCGTTGACTCTAGGGCGGCCCTTCAAGGGCCGCAGCTTCCTCATCCCGCGGGGGCGGCGCCCCGCGGCTGTCGCGCTCGGCCGCTCGGCCGAGCCAAGTCGGACCGGCCGGCCGAGCCGGGCCGCGCCCTGGCCTGGCCGGACCAGGTCCAGCCGGGTTGGACCGGGTCGGGTCGGCCCGGGCCCAGACCCCCGTCTTCGGACTGTTTTTCGGTCTTTTTCCCGTAACTTGAGCTATGGGCCTCCAAATGATGCGCCGTTAGCAGAAACACGATCCTTGGATCGAGGCGGTCGTTTCGGTATATTGCACTAAAGGTTTCAGAATACATTGGGTTCGGTCGGGTTGGTTCGTACATGAAACCAACCGGGCCCTCGGTGCGGAAACGCTCATATATTGAGCTTCGGACATCCGATTGACGTGCCGTCAACTTTTTTGAATTCCTCGAAGTGAGATGGATCTTTTGGTTCACTCCACCCAAGGTTTGGACGCAGGTGGAGTACGGTCGGGTTGGTTTTGCCTTAAAAAAAACCAACCGGGCCCCTGGGACGAAAAAGCCAATAACTCTCTGACCGGGCGTCCGATTGACGCGCTTTCTACGACATTGAGTTCCTGTTGAAGATACGGAACTTTTGGATACATCAACTTCAGACTTTGTGTCAGTTGATGTATCAGCCTCTCGACTCGTGGAGCAGACCCTCCCAAACGAGCTTGCTGTGTGCGGGAACCCTAGTGCTGGCTGCGACTGCTACTGTGACTGCGACGACGACTATGCAGAGATCCTCAATGGACTGCGACGATGACTATACAAAGATCCTCAGTGGATTTGACTGCGAAGATGATGAAAACGGTACGTGAATCCTCCGTGTTTTCGGCAGTGATCACTACAGTACATCTTGGGATACATCAACTCCGGACTACATGTCAGTTGATTCATCGACCTCTTAGCTCGTGGAGTGGACCCTCCCGGAACGAGCATGCTGTGTGTGGAAACCCTAGAGACGTTTGGGACTTGACGACTGCTGATCGAATGACTCGGTGTGTTACGGATAGACCGAAAGTGGTGCGCTTGGTTGTAGCGGCATAGGGGAGCGCTTGGTTGTAGCGGCAAACCCACGACAGAGGTGCGCTTGGTTGTAGCGGCACAGGAGAGCGCTTGGTTGTAGCAGAAGACCCATGACAGAGGTGTGCTTGGTTGTAGCAGCACAGGGGAGCGCTTGGTTGTAGTGGAAGACCCACGACAGAGGTGCGCTTGGTTGTAGCGGCACAAGGGAGTGCTTGGTTGTAGCAGCAGACCCATGACAGAGGTGTGCTTGGTTGTAGCGGCACAGGGGAGCGCTTGGTTGTAGCGGAAGACCCACGACAGAGGTACACTTGGTTGTAGCGGCACAGGGAAGCGCTTGGTTGTAGCGGCAGACCCACGAAGGAGGAGCGCTTGGTTGTAGTGGCACGGGGGAGCGCTTGGTTGTAGCAGCAGGCCCACAGTACCCGATAGGTGGAGTACTACAGCAGTCCAAGGTAAGAGGGAAGCGCTTGGTCATAGCGGCATAACCACTGTTCTTGATGGAGAAGGAGTTGCCCAATAGATTTGGGTTCAACTTCATGATCGTTCCTGTGTGGGTCATTGCGAGGGTTAGTACCTACATATCCTTTGTGGGTCCGACGGCTTAGATGAATCAGTGGCTACATCTGATCATCTCTAACGTCATACGAAGAAGTACCTGTGTGAGCTGAATCCTGTTTTTCTTTCCTTTGTGGATTGTTTTGTGCTATCCTGTGTGGATTTACGTTTTTATTTCCTGTGTGGATTGGGTTGTGCCTGGGCTCGGATGTTGGAGCCAGACGGAAATTTATGACCTAGGTATATGTATGGGCATATACCTAAGCAGTGTCGGAAGTTACTTCGTGATTGTATCTTTCCTTTCTGGTTTATCCTTTGTGGATTCTGGGAGACCTTCGGGGGTCTCGGGATCCCTACTGAGTAGCTTATACTCACCCCTGCACGGGCTATGCCCGCACTACGTTGTGTTGGTTGCAGACGACGGACAACGCTGATCGTGGTGGAGGCCTGCGGGGCAGGACAGTACCTGGAGGTGGACCACTGGGCAGGGTGTACTCGGAGCAGACGGCTGGACCGAGGAGCTGTGGAGGCTATTTGTTCTCACCCTTCAGGTGGGACTTCCAGAGGATAGCTCGACGCAGCGGATTTTCTTTTCAGTTGCTGTTTTTCCCTTCAGTTTTACTTTACAGTTGAGCTTGTATTTCCGGCCCCTTTTACTTTCAGCACAGCTTGTTACAGTTTTTGCTTAGTGTTCACTTTTCCGCTTGCTCACTCTATGGTGCTTGTTTACTTTTCAAAGGCAATGCCTTCCCTTTTTCCGGGATTTGCGCCTTGGTGCTAGTCGCCAGCCCCTGGCCTATGGGAGGCGGGCTTGGGGTAGTCACGGCACGGTCCCCGAGGACGGGTCGTGACAAATTGGTATCAGTGGCAGGTTGGTTCTACCGTAGACTCTGATCTTTCTTCTATGTGAAGCAATAGTGTTTAGCGTATTGAGTGTGGTTATCAGTCCAGGGAGTCCAGTGTTGGTGCGACGGCCGATGTATCCATACACCAGGACCCTGACTTCTGATTGCCGACTTAATGCACGAAAACATTGATTGCATGTGTGTTTCAAAGTTTTCTTTGTGATTACTTTGTATCAGCTCACCAGGTATACTGTTCTGACCGTGGCGCACCTGTTTCCTTTTCAGGATGGCCCCACGACGGCAGCCATCTAGGGTTCCGAGCGTTGTGCATGGCGAGAGCCCACCGAGCGACAAGGACTCGGTACAGGGCCCTTTGACAGCTGAGGCACCGGCGGTACCTATACCCACCGAGCCACCAATGCTACCATCCCCAGCCGCTGACGATGCACGTCGCCTTAGTGCACTGCATGAGTTCCAGCGCCAGCGACCGCCCAGGTTCCGCGGGGAGACGGACCCTCAGGACACCGAGGACTAGCTGGAGGCAGTTGTACGGGTTTTCAGATTAGTGAGGACACCAGCAGACCTCATGGTGATCCTCACAGTGAGCCTCCTGCACGCGGCAACAGGCAGATGGTGGAGCTTGATGCTCCAGGTGCACGACGAGACATCTCTCCTCTGGACGGACTTTGAGAGCATCTTCTGCTCCGAGTTCATCCCAGCCACCCTGCGAGCGGTACGCATTCAGGAGCTACTACAGCTGCGGAAGGGCAGCATGACAGTGGCCCAGTACTCGGCGAGATTTACTGATCTCTCGCGCTACTCCACAGATATGGTACATGACCCGTTCTTCCGGGCCCAAACCTTCGAGCAGGGACTGAGGCACGAGATCAGGGCTTCGATGATCTCCCTCAACATTCCGACTCAGGAAGGGGTGTTGGAGAGAGCCCTCTTAGTGGAGAGTTTCCTTGCTGAGCAATCTCCAGCAGCAGGACCCACCACTTGCCGGCATGCGGCAGAGTCTTCTGCAGAGGGAATTAGACAGATGACACAGGGGTCCAAGAGGACTAGACCTACAGGTGGTCGACAGCATGACTCTGGATCGTTTGTGCGAGGCACCCGGGGTGGACAATGACTTGCCATGAGAGGGCAGTGTTACTCCTGCGGCGGGATTGGTCACATGGCTCGTGACTGTCCGAACCACCATACGGATGACCAGCAGATGAACGAAGGACCCCCCAGGCAGAGGCAGAGGTTCGATCAGGGTGGGCCGCAAGGAGCAGGTAGCCATGGCAGGGGAGCTGGCCGTGCAGTTGGAGGTGGATGACGCTTCGGGGTGTTGCCACCACCACCTCCGGGAGGTCCACCCCGACTGTGGGGGACAGGAGGACATGGGAGAGCTCAGCTTCAGGCAGCTGAGGTCTACGATCATGGAGCTCTGGAAGCAGATGGATAGGAATGGAACTAGTGGATACGTCTTTTGTACTTCTAGTTCCTTGTTGCTATGGTGTAGTGTCTTTTTTTTATGAGTTGCAATAATAAAAGACGCATACCTGGGTGATGTTTTTATTCTTGTCCTCTTTTGTGTTGTTACTAAGAGGTTCCGGTTTAGACTGTTGACTTGACCCTCACTTGTGAGACATCTACTGGAGGAGACCCAGTTACCACACACTGATGCCGACAGTGTGACTCAACCCTTGGTGGCGAGAGTAACGGTTGGATATCTTGGTAGTAGCGTCGAGGCCTTACGACGTCATCCTTGGTATGGGTTAGTACCATCCATGTCGGGATTGACTGTATTAGGCAATGGAAGTGGTTCATCTAGGGGATGAGACCAGATTTCTCTTATCAGCAAAGGAGAAATCATAGCAGCTCTTGCAGGACCGGAGATGGTCCAGGCCACGACAGAGAAGGTCCAGGTCATCCAGGAGCAGATGAGGACAGCTCAGAGCCGACAGAAGTCTTTTACTGACAGGAGGCAGAGGCCACTAGAGTTCGAGGATGGCGACCATGTCTTTTTGAGGGTCTTACCTCGACGGGGTTTACGGAAATTAGGCGAGGTGACTTATCTCCTGGCTCTACCACCTCAGTTGCACCGGGTGCACGACGTTTTCCACGTATCTCAGTAGAGGAGATACGTGCATGACCCGACACAAATCTTTGACCATGGAGAGCTGGTCTTTGATGATGGGGCGACTTTTACGGAGGTCCCAGTGGAGATTGAGGATCGACAGGAGAAGGTCCTACGTGGACGATCGATTCCTCTAGTGCGCTTCAGATGGCAGCTCGGGAACCTCCAGAAGAGCACTTGGGAGTGGGAGGCTCAGATGCGTGCTCAGTACCGCCTTTGTATCCCTAAGTTTGTGGTGAAGATTTACGGGGACGTAAAGCCCTGTGGTGGGAGTAATGTAAAGACCCGTAAATTTCAAGGAATTTTTTTTCTTAATTTTCTTTGGAATTTTACAAGAACTCAGCTTCTGACGGCACCTGATTCTGAGGCCCGGTGTGCCCGAAATCATTTTCTAAAGTTTGGCTCGGGTACATTCAGTGAACGAATGAGCGAGTTTTTCTAACTTTTGAACCGGTGCTCGGAATTGAATTCCGAGAGCACCGATAAAATCGCAGCACCAGTATTTGCTTAGAAACGCCTCTTCCAGAGTTGCGTTTGCTCGGTTGTGGTTTTTAATTTTTGGGTTTTAAGTTAAGAAATAAAATAAAAGTTGTGTGACAATTTTTATTTTTATTTTTCACTTAATGCCGCTTAAAGACCACTTCAAGCTGTTTAAGTTGAGTTGATGTGGATAGGGTGCTATCCAAAAATATCCTACCCTCTTGGTAGGATATTTGTGGGGTGGGGCCCGCACAAGCCCCACCGTTTCTTTTCTCTAAGTAACGCACCCACGAAAACCCGTCATTATGAAAGTCAACTGACGCATTTTCTTAGATTCTTAACACACCATTTAATTGGGCGGTTTTATTCGTTGAATTAATTGGGCGGTTTCATTCATTGAATTAATTCTATGAATTAATTTAATCATTTCTTAACCTGTTTGAAATCCGTTGGTGTAATAATAAAATAATACCAACGCACGACTTCTGGAAAAATACTCGTTGAGAGGATTTGAAAGAAACCAAGATTTCTTTATCCTCATTCGCGAAGAACGCGAAGAATGCGAAGAACGCGAAGAACGCTGGTCTCCGATGAAGAACGCCAAACCCGCAGAAATCGACGACACAACGCCGTGTGCTGTGATGCCGACGTTTCCTCTCCCGCGACGTACTTCGGCGACGTTCCTTAATCCGCAACAAAAATCTTCGATCATCCATTGAGGTGAGAGATTGCGGTTCTTAAATTTTCTTTGTGGTTTAAAACAACAATACGGATTTAATCATTATTAATTAAATCTTTATGTTCTTGAACCACGGAGTTTGTCAACGTGCACCGTATTCCGCGACGACGCGACGCACTTCCGCGAGGACGCGACGCCTTCCGCGACGCGACGATCACCTCCTTCCGCAGCGATCAATTCCGCGAAGAACGCGCGTGCGACACTTGACGAGGTAGGGATTTTATTTGGATGTTTTACATTCCCGTGTTTGTTTCTGTTCAAAATGAAGAACCCAGTTCATAACAACAATTTTAATTCATTAAAATTGTTTTTGGTTATGTATTCATGTGTTGAATAATTCTCCCGTTGTTATTATCTAACGCGAAGGGTGCGGTCCAAACGAACACGGCCCGACAACCCTCCGCCGTTCTTCGTTGTTGTGAGAATTTGGAGGGCGAAGACAAAATGTGACGCAAGGGCGTTTTGATGATCCCGCAGTGAAGAACGGAACCCGGGAGGAACAACGGCGTTGACGGGAAGGAAAACGGACCACCAGAACAACTCTGGTGGCCTACAGAATTTTCCGGCGACGCGGGTCGCCGGCGCGGCGGTGCCCCGGCGCGCCGCCGGATAGGGCCGCCGCGGCTGAAGCTGTGGAGGTGGCGGCCAGCGGACACGCAGCCACGCGGGTCCGGCTCTCCCGCACGAGACGCGGCAGAAGCCACGTCCGTTGACTCCAG
Organism: Viscum album; assembly: GCA_963277665.1. Taxonomy (NCBI): domain Eukaryota; kingdom Viridiplantae; phylum Streptophyta; class Magnoliopsida; order Santalales; family Viscaceae; genus Viscum; species Viscum album. Next base: position 268,239,106 of record OY728164.1, on the reverse strand, counting down.
CGCGGCCCTTCGAGGGCCGCAGCTTCCTCATCCCGCGGGGGCGGCGCCCCGCGGCTATCGCGCTCGGCCGCTCGGCCGAGCCGAGCCGGGCCCCAACCTGGCCCGGCCGGACCCGGTCTGGCCGGGTTGGACCGGGTCGGGTCGACTCGGTTCGGCCGACCCAGGGGGGTCGGGCCGAGTCGGCCTGGGCCCAGACCCCCGTCTTCAGACCGTTTTTCGGTCTTTTTCCTGTAACTTGAGCTACGGGCCTCCGAACGACATGCCGTCAGCGGAAACTTGATCCTTGGATCGAGACGGTCGTTTCGGTATATCGCACTCAAGGTTTCGGAATACTTTGTGTTCGGCCGGGTTGGTTCGTACACGAAACCAACCGGGCCCTCGGAGCGGAAACGCTCATATCTTGAGCTTCGGACGTCCGATTGACGTGCCGTCAACTTTGTTGAATTCCTCGAAGTGAGGCGGATCTTTTGGTTCACTCCGCCTGAGGTTTAGACGTAGGTGGAGTACAGTCGGGTTGGTTTTGCCTTAAAAAAAACCAACCGGGCCCCTGGGACGAAAAAGCCATTAACTCTCAGACCGGGCGTCCGATTGACGCGCCGTCTGCGACGTTGAGTTCCTGTTGACGATATGGAACTTTTGGATACATCAAATTCTGAATTTGTGTCAGTTGTTGTATCAGCCTCTCGGCTCGTGGAGCGGACCCTATCGAACGAGCTTGCTGTGTGCGGGAACCCTAGTGCTGGCTGCGACTGCTACTGTGACTGCGACGACGACTGTGCAGAGATCCTCAGTGGAATGCGACGATGACTATACAGAGATCCTCAGTGGATTCGACTGTGATGATGATGAAAACGGTACGGGAATCCTCCGTGTTTTCGGCAGTGATCACTACGGTACATCTTGGGATACATCAACTCCGAACTACATGTCAGTTGATGCATCGACCTCTTAGCTCGTGGAGTGGACCCTCCCGGAACGAGCATGCTGTGTGCGGAAACCCTAGAGTCGGTTGGGACTTGACGACTGCTGATCGAACGACTCGGTGTGTTACGGATAGCCCGAAAGAGGTGCGCTTGGTTGTAGCGGCACAGGGGAGCGCTTGGTTGTAGCGGCAAACCCACGATAGAGGTGCGCTTGGTTTTAGCGGCACATGGGAGTGCTTGGTTGTAGCGGCAGACCCACGACAGAGGTGCGCTTGGTTTTAGAGGCACAAGGGAGCGCTTGGTTGTAGCGGCAGACCCACGACAGAGGTGCGCTTGGTTGTAGCGGCACAGGGGAGTGCTTGGTTGTAGCGGCAGACCCACGACAGAGGTGCACTTGGTTGTAGCGGCACAGGGGAGCACTTGGTTGTAGCGGAAGACCCACGACAGAGGTACACTTGGTTGTAGCGGCACAGGGAAGCGCTTGGTTGTAGCGGCAGACCCACGACGGAGGAGCGCTTGGTTGTAGCGGCACGGGGGAGTGCTTGGTTGTAGCAGCAGGCCCACAGTACCCGATAGGTGGAGTACTACAGCAGTCCAAGGTAAGAGGGAAGCGCTTGGTCATAGCGGCATAACCACTATTCTTGATGGAGAAGGAGTTGCCCAATAGATTTGGGTTCAACTTCATGATCGTTCCTGTGTGGGTCATTGCGAGGGTTAGTACCTACATATCCTTTGTGGGTCCGACGGCTTAGATGAATCAGTGGCCACATCTGATCATCTCTAACATCGTACGAAGAAGTACCTGTGTGAGCTGAATCCTGTTTTTCTTTCCTTTGTGGATTGTGTTGTGCTATACTGTGTGGATTTACGTTTTGATTTCCTGTGTGGATTGGGTTGTGCCTGGTCTCGGATGTTGGAGCCAGACAGAAATTTATGACTTAGGTATATGTATGGGCATATACCTAAGCAGTGTCGGATGTTACTTCGTGATTGTATCTTTCCTTTGTGGTTTATCCTTTGTGGATTCTGGGAGACCTTCGTGGGTCTCAGGGTCCCTACTGAGTAGCTTATACTCACCCCTGCATGGGCTATGCCCGCACTACGTTGTGTTTGTTGCAGACGACGGACAACGCTTATCGTGGTGGAGGCTTGCGGAGCAGGACGGTACCTGGAGGTGGACCACTGGGCAGGGTGTACTCGGAGCAGACGGCTGGACCAAGGAGCTGTGGAGGCTATTTGTTATCACCCTTCAGGTGGGACTTCCATAGGATAGCTCGACGCGGCGTCTTTTCTTTTCAGTTGCTTTTTTTCCCTTCAGTTGTACTTTACAGTTGGGCTTGTATTTCCGGCCCCTTTTACTTTCAGCACAGCTTGTTACAGTTTTTACTTAGTGTTCACTTTTCTGCTTGCTTACTCTGTGGTGCTTGTTTACTTTTCAAAGTCAATGCCTTCCCTTTTTCCGGGATTTACGCCTTGGTGCTAGTCGCCAGCCCCTGGCCTATGGGAGGCGGGCTTGGGGTAGTCACGGCACGGGCCCTGAGGACGGGTCGTGACATTTTATTTGAATGAAAAATTACTTGTAATATAAAATATAAAACACATGTTGCTAAATTCAATAAAATATTTTTAAATGATTTATTTTATATATTAAATATATATATATTTTTTTATGAAAATTCTTCCAAAAAAATTTAACTTATTTTTTTGTCATGATGATTTCATGAAAGTGACAATATTTCCAAATAATAGTATTTTTCACTATTTATATAAAAATTAACCCTTTATGATAAATCCAAAAATTTTATTCTCAGCAAATTTTGACATTCTAAAATCAAAATAGAGGTTAAATAATTAATAATTTAATTATAAATTAATTAAATTTATCTTTTGAATGATAATATTAAATATAATAAAAACAAACTTTTATATATATTGATTATTTTAAACATCAAGTGTTCTTAATCATATTTCATATCAATTTATAGTTAATTGGGTGTCAATATTATGAAATATTACATATAATATTTTAATGGTTATCAATTTAATTTATTAAGTAAGAATAAATTAAACTTTAAAAATAGTTCTTTGAAAGAAGTATCCCTTTTTAACGTTGAATAAATTTAATCATTTCATAATAATTATTTATCATCTAATCATTAAATTTAATATGTTGATAAAAATAATATATAATGAATAGATTAATTATCATATTTTTATTTATTGTGATGTTCCACACTTCTTTGAATTTCATAAAGATGTTTCAAATATTATTCTCATAATGAATTTTAATAAATTGTACAATGTTTTGTTTTACTTTAGTATTGTGTGTAACAAAAGCTTTTGAACATAGTGTTTTTAGAAGGGAATTATATATTAAAATCATTGGGTGTTACATAGTACAACTCAGTAGGAAACCCCAATGATGTCAATAAAAATACACATCATAGGTGAGGTGTATTTTTATTTTTCAAATTAATTTATGAAGAAGAGGTATATAAATGAATAAACAACATTTTTGATCCATGGGTTCAATAGTGTCACCTAATTTCAACCATACCTTATTCATCCTATACAGGACATCTTTGAGTGTATGTATCCTTCATTTGAAAATATACCAATCCCCACAATATGAATATCCCTCAGGTAAATATACACATATATGAATATGAGAATCTAAAAGGGGAAATAAAAAAATAAAAATCCACTCAGAAGAAATAACATATCCCAATCCATTTCAGAACCTTCCTAGTAAATATAATCTTAATTAATATTTAATTAATGAACTCAATATTTATCATTATTTTTCCATCATTCCATCAATATATAATCAAAATAAATATTTATTTTTTATCAAAAAATGGTTTACCAAACACATTTCAACATTTATCCCTTTCAAATTTTTTTTTTAAAATTAAAAAATTAATTAGTTACTATTCCATTAAACATCATTAACCATTAATCATTTAAATTTTATTTAAAGACAACCCATTTCTAATTTAACAACATTATTTATTAAATATAGGGTCAAAACCAAAACCATTACATCCTTCCCAATCAACTTCCATGAAAAAAATATTATGATTTATTATGGGGTAATTATCCAAGAAAAACTCATAATTAGGGTATTTAATTAATTATAAGGTAAACACACAATATGTTTGTGTGAGTAAAAGAAAAATCATTATAAAAAAATCATAATATAGGGATAAATAAGTAATTTAATTTATTTTATATACTCTCTCTCCATCACCTTTGACATACCTCGATAATGGTTGTTTCAAATGCATACGAGGACATTTTCAATGCTTTAATTATCACTACATAAATGGATAGTGAATGTATATTAGGTAATAAAAATATATTTTAATGTATTCAAAGATTCTTTATATAGTGTTTTAAATTGATAATTTAAAGTTAATCAAAATCATAAAATTGAAATAAAATGAGATAACTTAATAGAAAACATATCTTAAGGCCATTTTTCCTACCAAGAAAATAATAATTAATAAATTCCAAGGATTATAAAAGGTAAATAATGAAAAAAAGAAATATAATTCACATCTACAGTTATGTTTTAATTAAATAAAATTTATTACCCAAGGGGCGTAGACATGATGAAATATAATAGGTCATTAGGTAATAGTTTGTGGCTTCAATTACAATTCCATGAGAAATGTTTTATATTGTTCACCATGTTTAATTTTATGTGGTTTTATTTTAAATCACTACCACAAGAATATTTTATAATATATTTTTATTGTAATTTTTTGGGATTTACAAATCCAAATTTTAATATTTATTTTATTGGAATTATATTTAAGTGATATAAAATCCCAAAGGTGATTTCAACTAAATATTTCCTTCTCCAAGATTTTTTTTGTATTGTGAACAAATTTTATTCTATATGGTGTACATCATGCCTCATTTAAATATTATATCATTATTATATATTTATTTATGATATTTAATGTTCCATTTCATGTTGTCCTATTCATGGTAATTTTGTTCAAAGTTACTAAACCAGTAATGTTTTCATAGAATAAATTTGTATTTCATTGGGTCAAGAGATTTCTTCCCTAAATATACAATTTTAATATTCTTTTATTATACAATTTTACTGTTGAATATTATATTTTATATTTTAATACTGGTAAATAAATATTTTAATAAATTATTATTCCTTTGATGGATTTTATTTTCTATAAAAATATGATGATGTAAAAAAATTTCTATTCTTTTTAAAGGATCCTTTTCTTTTGTGTTTATTTTTTGATTTTTGTTTAAAAAATAAACTTTTTTTTAAATAAATTATTTTTAAGGTAATTATTATCAATATATTACTTTCTTTTGGAATATTTAAATAGAATATTTTCAATATTCTCAATATAGTTCATCTTTTTTAATTTCTTTACAAAAATGGGAGAATAATATCTTTTTAAAAATTTACTAGATGAGCACCTTTTCCTAATATTATAATATTTTTCCTAACAATTCATTATCTTTACATTTTCATGGTATTAAAAAGTAAATCAGATAATATTTTTTGAATTCATAATTTAAAAAAATAAGGACAATGTTTTAGATGAAAAGATAAAGGGATTTGATTCTATTTATGTATATTTTTATATTCATCTCTATTTATAATAAATAATTTTACTTATTTTCATTTTTCATAATTTTTAATTCTTTTAATTTTTTTAATATATTACATATTCTCATCCATTTTAAATATATTTTTAAGTTAATTATAAATTTTTTCTTAGAAATATGATAAAAAATCATTATGATAGTCATTTTTTTAATTTCACATCCATTTTCCTAAAAAATAAAAATGATTTGTTTTTGTTAGAGTTATTTTCATGTATTAACCTATAAATTATCATATAATATATTTATTTTTTTAGATTTATCTTATGGCACAAAAAATACAATTGAGATATTTTCAGATATTTTACCATTAAAAAGTGTTATGTAACCCATATTATTATAGAAGTTTTTTAATCTATATCAACATCCTATAAACATTATCTTACAACCCTATGGATATTATCTAATGATATAATCCATATTATTCCTCTATATGTAATATAATCATATATTTTGTAAATAAATATGAAATCTATTTGTTTTCACACTATAATAATACTTTGATGAAATTATTATTATTTTCTTGTGTGACACTGATATACATGTAATTATTATTATGTGATAGTTGGGAATGAAATTATATATATCTCCAATGCATTGGGTAATTTTTTATATCTCATGAGATGATATTTACAGGAATGGGTAGTAAATATAATCTAGTATGGGACTCATTTCACCATATTTTGTTGTCTTTTTAGTGATCCATGACTTATAATAATGATGTTATGTTTTATATTGTTGGAACATTATTATGATAAAATAATAATATGATATATAATTATTTATGCAAAAATCATTTTGTTATGATTCATGGATTATGATCCTTATTTTATTCGATTTAATTTTCTTATGATGTGTTATTGTACCTTGTTTATGTTCTCTTTCCCACATGTTTATCTTATACTCACAAATTAGCTTATAATATTATCATATAGGTTTACCCTTACTAAGAATTTTAGGTTACCTTTCTCTTGTTTCAGTTTACCTTAGTTATAATTAATATTATTCTATATGATATGAGTATATGGGTATCACGTGTATTGTAATTCATGGGAGAAGATAAAATCATATCGTAAAATAATGAATTATTGGTTTAGTGTGAAAATTTAAATTTGATAGGAATGGAATGGGTTATTTTAGTGAAATCTTTTTCATAATTCTATAAAACCATATACTTGAAATGTATTGGGTATGTATGTGAATCGGTTTTTTTATATTGATATTTTAATTATGAATGGTTATGTTTGGTTCACTTTAGTTGTTATAAAATCAATATGAAATGATTTTTTTCACTAAATCAGGGAGTGAAATTCTTAGGGATTCTCATCTAGTTAAATTTTATATAATATAAGTGGCTAGATAATATTTGAAATTATTTAAACGGTCAAAATTATTAGGGATATTTTAAATTCATACTATATATCATTGAATATTTCATACCCTAATTGGGTATAAATCACAAAGTGGTTAATAGTAATCTTTCTGTCCTGAATCTATTAATTCTACCCTAACATGACTATATTCTCTATACCCTAGATAGATTATTCCTCATATTCATGGTATAATAAACTTATTCACATATCACGGATTCTTTAACCACATAAAAGTAAAAAATATAACACGGTAACTTCCCGAAATATCATTAAGTACAAAACCTCACATATAAGTTCATGATTATTTAAAATATATTTCATAACATCCTATTAAGTGTAAAACCATTTCCATATGATTCCACCTTAAATAATAAAATTAATAACTCTAAATTTTGGGTTTTAAATCATTAAATTAAAAATTATATTTAATTAAAATATAATATTCATCAATTCCCTATACTTATCCATTTTATAAAAACTATATATATTCAATATTCAAAGGGTATTAATATATGAACTATTTTATTCTCATATATAAAAAAATAAAATGCTTACCACATAGGCCTCAAGTATCTAACTGAATTAATACAAGATAGACATAACATAAGTATGATAATAATCTCATGATTTAGATTATAAATCTCACATAAAGTTGCACAACCCAAGGACTTAAAGGTTTAATGTCAGGAATATTAGAAATATAACATATTATTTATAACACTTGCAAAAATTTGTTCATTGTACTTATCCTCCAGATACTTTACCAAACATATCACATGATAAAATCATATTCATAAACTAGATAGTGGAAACAAAAGAAAGGGGTGTGATAAGATTCTCAGTAAGGGAAAACATATCATAACATGAAGTAAAATATGAGGAATATTTTCATTTCGTAATAAAAGATAAAACACCTTATGTGATAATCATAAAACATTCTTGAGTAACATAAAATCATAAAAAGTCTAATAAGGAAGAATAAAATATATGACATTTCTCAAAATATATATCAATATTCAAAATTTTTTTAGCATGATATAATATTTTGGAATACATTAAAAATATTTTAGAATCATAAAAACATGTAATTTATGGAAATGAATTCCATGTTGAAATTTTTTCAAATATTGATTAAAAATTTGGAAATATGGCCCAATAATAACTGTATAAAATGTTATCCAAAAATATTTTCACATCTTATTCCCAAAACAACTGTTGAAAAAATTAGAAATATCCTTATAATTTTTTTTTGAACAAATATTCCCACAACCAATTCAAAAAACAAAGTTGTGAACAAATATTCCACATCTCATTCATCACACATTTCATTGTTATATGTGTTATAAAACTATATTTAGTGCAATAATGTGTGATATGGTACCCCGTATGTCATCAACCACATATATTTGTTCTAATTAAAATAATTCACACAAACAACTTAATTAACCCATAAAAATTGTGTTTCATAATCATTAAAATGGAAATCATTCTCTTTTCATAAAGAATATAGGGAAATAAAATGGTTTTCATAAATATAAAAACTGTATAAAACATCTTGAAATAAATAATTAGATAAAAAATACTTGATCATCAAAAACAACTGCATAAAAAACGAAATTACATGTTAAAAATGATATATAACACCAATGAAGAAAAATCCATTTAAAATGGAATACATATAAAAAAAATTATTTTTCTTAATTATTTTTCTTAATATAAAATTCTAAAGGATATAATTTTCATGTTACTTTCTAAAAACCATTTTTATTTCAGATAAATAGGACACTTCTTAAATCAATACTTAAACAAATTATAATAAAGAGACCTTAATACGAAATAAAACATATGTATAAATTTCAATTAAAAGGAATGTATATAAAATCTTAGTAAATAAACGCTTTTTATAAATTTTAAAAATCCATGAAAACCAATATTATTAAAATGATATTAATTTTCTTTGTAAAATAGATTAAGTGGAATAATAAGATAAGTTTAGATAAAAAAAATTAAGTTTCCATTATGTAATGGTGGACATTGGAATGATTTTGGAATCTAGATAAAGAACATAAATCCATTAAAATTAATGAGAATTATTCTCAAACAAATTAATATTAATGAAATAGTATAATCATCAATAAAGATTACATTGGTGTGAAATATGATTTCCCCATAAAATAATATGAAAATATAACATAACAACATAATATTTTAGAATATATCAATCTTGAAAGACAATAGTCGATGAAGAGTGATAATGACCTAAGGAAAATATTTGAGTCATGAAAACCCCTTACAACCTTCGAAACATTTGAATCAAAACCCCATTATAGGTATAAAATTAAATAGAAAATTTTATATCATGAAATATAATATGATTATCATAAAAAATGAATATATTTCATTATTTAAACTATTTAAAAGAAATCATAGTGTATATCATAAACATGGCTTGAGGGATTCTAATTTGAGATGAAGAAACCTACCTTGTTTACCAACTTATTTAGATTCACTATAAGATCCTTTATAAAAAACATAAATTTATTAAAAACTAATTATATTAAAATTTTCATTCCATTAAATATTTTTAATTTTCATCTATACTCATTATCTAATTGTATATTATTTATTTTTTTTCTTATTTTCCCACATCAAGTCTTTATAGTTTTTACTATTGTTCTAGTTTTACATGAGCAGTTTAGGTATTCATTATTCTCTCAAATATCATAATTCAAATTAATTAATATTTTTGTAATGGATGAATTATAATGATTTATGATGTTTAATTTTCCTTTTATGAGTAATTTAGTCTTTATCCATGAATATAAATCAACAAAAAACATTTTTTCTTTGATTTTAAACCTACGAGGGGTGTTTTATTAATTAATGAGATAAATATGATGAATCTATAAAGAAAAAAAAACAATTAATTAAATATTTATATCATATTATAAAAGTAATTATTTTTTCATAAACATTCATGATATAATTTTATATATTTGTTCAAATAGGAGGTCCTGTCAACCCAATCATGAATATACCATGATTATTTATGATTACAAGGTGATTTAGTTATAATATATTCAAAATAGTATAATAATGATATCATATAGAGTTTAATATTGTGATATATTAGAATTATAAAATAATTAGAAAAAATAAATGGTTAGGAAAATATTAAATATTTTGAATAAATTCTTTTCCTCTTAGAATAATTATTTTAAATGATTAAACTTACGATAATATATTTTGATTATAACATCAATAGGTACTATAATTTTTCATAAAAGAACCACAATGATATAATAAACACCATATTTATCCTTTAAAACCATTCTCATGACCATCTATATGGGGAAGTGATGAAATTAATAATGAAAATTGATCATTCCATTGAGGCAATAGTCTACACAAACTCATGGTTGATTATTTTGTTTTCTATAGAATATTTAAAAGGAGTAATATAATTTATCATTTCAAAATCTAAAATCTAAAATATATAATAACTATAATAATTATATATTAAATACCATTTTAAAATCTATATAGACTTAGTATTATTGTACATAAATATTACATATTTTTCAATGAATATCCAGTATGTTCCTTAAATCCACCCCTAAAGGCTGTAAAGGTTTAGTTTAATTTGGGTCTAGATACATAATATTCTAATTTCATGAAATATATTCAAAATATCCCATTAATATATTCCCATGTAGTAAACTTTATAGACACAACTTACATAAACCTTTCTTCATAACCCAATTAACTAAAAAATAATAAAGGGTTATCTCAAATTCTCAGTAAGGGAAACAATGGGAGATATCAATCGATGATCATAAGAAGTAAGATAATAATAAGGGTAATAGATCCTGAAAATAACTTACAAGGTCAATTCCCATTCAATCAATGATCATAATCATGAGTTATGATGTAAAACATTATCATTTAAATGATATTCTTAATAATAGTGATAAATAATCACAAATTAATCATGAACCATAAGTTTATGTCATATAAGCTTGGAACCATCATAAGTATAAAAACCAATTCAATTGTTATGGTTAAATACCAAGGAAATAAAATCACAGTGGACCATGAATCCATACATATTTCCTATAACATAACAGATCATGCATTATATGCTATTTCCTATAGTGGATCAAGAACAATGACTTGTTTCCCAAAGTAGATCATACACATCGGCCTATTTCTCTTAGTAGAATAAGAAAATAACCTTCTTTATTCTAATTATCTCATGATATACAAATCTTTACCCAATTTATTAGAGGGAGATACAATTGCCACCATTTACATAATCCACATATTTATATCCTATAAAATCATTCAACATTCGTCATATCATTATATCATAACCTGTGTCAATAAATCAAGTTTTATAAATATTTCATCAATCCATTATAACATAACACATGGATAAATAAATGGTTTTCATAATAATATCATCATTATAAAAAAATTAGTGAAATAGTATGTATGTATAAGGACCCGCACTTATTTCATACATAATCTTGAATCTATTCAAGAAAACACTTCATTTTACATTGAGGATCTTTTCAAGTTTAGAGCTTTAGAGAATTAAGACAAAATATTCACAACATTACACATTGTTACATAGTGGATACCATAAATCAGTTTCCATTTTCCTCAGAATATAAAACATTAAAACATAAAACAAGACTCCTTGACAATTCTTCAACATTTAACATGTCTTCCTTCCTTGTATTATTCATCCATTAACCTGTGAAAAATCATTTAAAAACTTGGGATGAGCACAAAAGCTCAGTAAGGTATGAAACAGAAGGAAAAATCTCATTAGTCCATGAATACACAAGACATATGAAAACATTTTCAAAATACACGATTTACACCCATAAAATCTTACTTTGTGTAACATGAGATTTACACAAGATCCACACAAACATAATTATAATCATAGAGGTATATTGGGGCATTACTTACATAATCTTGTAACCATCTTGGCTACCTTAAAATTTGTAACCCTCACGGCTACCTTACTTTGTGTAACCATCACAGTTACACTTGGAGTAACCATACGGACGACCTCCAACTTACTCATACCCAATGCATTGGAGGGAAAATATAGGTCCCACCCTTCATCATAAACAATGCCCAATAGCCAAAACATAATCATTCAACATAAAAAAATAGCATAAAAACATTGCCTTTGAATCTTATAAAACAGAATTTTAAAAGAGGATTTTAGAAGAAAAGTCCCTTATAAACATCATATACTTGAAGTGATACTTAATTGAGTGGATGGAATATGTATATACTCTGTAAATACACATAATTAAACATAATATAAACAGAACCCATCACACAAACAATTTAAATAGCACATAAATTATAAAGTAGAAGGTTAACCCAAAGAATGGAAATCGGGTTAAGAATTCCCTTACCTTGGGCTTGTCTTACTTGAAAATTGTTTGAACCTCCTGTATAATGGTTAAAGGAGTGTTAATAAGATTTTAAAGAAACGTGTTCATGTTTATAACATCTTATATGGTCATTTCATAACCTCATTTCACCCCTTATTTGTTAGTATTTTGTTCCTTGCATTATTTCGGGTGAGTTCTTTTGTGATTTTCACAATCGGTTCATGAAGAATCGTTCTTGTTGATTGGAAGTGAAACTCCAGAATTGGAATGGAGTATTAGTTACATAACTCCAGTACCATAAATTATACCATTCATCACTTTGGTTCTTTATATGATGATGATTTATAAGTTAAAACATTAATTATGTTCGTTTAGATAATTTAAGTGGTTCTTTGATAATTACAATTTCATTTAGTCTTATAAGTTTGAATCATGAGTACAAAAGAATTACAGAACCTTATATGATTCATAAAACATATATTATAACCTGGTTCAACCATATAAATGGTTTCATGACCAGACTTGAAATAATTAATGGAAATTGAAAATACATCGTCCACGATATCGGTAATTCGACACAAATGGACAATGTTTTTTTTGATTCTTTAAAATAAGTGAAAGAGGAGAGGAATAATGATTTGTAATTTTCCATAAACATGAAAACATCCAGAATATACATGATTCTGGAGATTTCATGCCTCTTGGATAAGAGGGGGTGAAGAAAGAAGTGGAAGGAATCATGAAATAAAGAAAACATGAGAAATTTCTTACAAAAAATTCGGCAGCCTAACGGCGCCTCTAAAAATTTCATAAAAACAAGATTGATGAGAGGAATGGAATATCTCATCAATCATACAAAATTTGGACAGTAAGGGAAATATTAAATGAAATATCCCAACAAAAGACAAAGGGAAAGGAAGAGAATAACATAAAATGGAAGGAAAGAATGAAAATGAAAGAGGATGTTTACCTCTTGATCTCTTCTCCTTGAGATCCTTCTTAAGGGCTTTGATTTTGGTCTTTTGGTGAGACCAGAAGCTCTAGGACGTGGGGAAGGAGATTGAGGAGGGAATTTGGCAGAAATTAGACAATGCTCAAGGCTTGAGAGGTGTGGGAGGAAGAGGGGAGTGAGGGTGGTATTTATAGTGGAGGAGGGGAGGTATTTTAGATTATTTTAATTATTATTATAATATTTTTATCAAGACTATGAATAATCTCAAATCAAGTGGCCTTAACTAGTGAAAATATCATGTGATTTCGAAGCAAGTGGCCTTGCATCACTTATGATGTCATAAATAGTGCATTTTTACTGATAAATTGATTATACGGTATTTTACCGTATTTCACTATTCACCGAAAATTCAAGAGTTTCAGAAAAATACCAAAAATTTACCCCAACCATTTTTCGACGTGTAGAATTCAAAAATGAACTCCATTTTTCAAAAATAATTTTCTAAATATTATTAATTTAATTTTAAAATAAGGTCACAGTTAATTCGAAAAATAACAAAATTGAAGTGCAATTAGTTTTATGTGACATTGGAAAATTAATTAAGATCCCATTATCCTATTGCCATGGGAAAATAAAATAATAATATTATTTACTATTCATGAGGTCATATTACTATTCATATTACTATTCATATTACTATTCATAAGGGCATGTTACTATTCACCAAAAAAACAAGTTTGTTCCATCAGACTCGAAATAACATACTGAACACAATTGTAGATGACAGTTTCTTGAAATTCAAAACATAGAAGAAATAAAATTATGTTTAAAGGATACTTATAAATATATACTTTAAACAAAATTTCAAGCATTTTCAATTTATTTTTAGAAAACCTTGGGATGTTACATTATCCCCACCTTCTTGAAATTGCGTCCTCGCAATTTTATTTACTTATTAAACAACTGAGGGTATTTTTCCCTCATAGCATTTTCAGACTCCCATGTTGCTTCTTCAACCATGTGGTTTCTCCACAAAACCTTTACCTGGTGGATTACCTTATTCCGCAATACCTGTTCTCTTCGATCAAGAATCTGAACCGGTTTTTCTTCATAAGAAAGGTTCTCTGCTAGCTGAACTTCTTCCGGCCTCAAGACATGTGATGAATCTGGAACATACTTTCTCAACATCGAAACATGAAAAACATTGTGTACCTGAAACAAGCTCGGAGGCAAAGCTACGCGGTACGCAACTGTTCCAACTTTATCCAAGATTTCAAAAGGACCGATGAACCGTGGACTTAGTTTCCCTTTCTTACCGAAACGCATCACACTTTTCCAAGGAGATATTTTAAGGAAAACATGGTCACCTACCTTGAAAGAGAAGTCTTTCCTTCTATTATCTGCATAACTTTTCTGCCTGCTTTGAGCTATCCTCATGTGTTGCTGGATCATCCTCACTTTCTCAGCCACTTCCTCTACTAATTCTGGCCCCATCAACTTTCTTTCACCGACTTCATCCCAAAACGCAGGAGTCCGACACCGCTTTCCATACAAGGCCTCAAAAGGTGCCATCTGAATACTGGAATGGAAACTGTTATTATAAGAAAACTCAACTAATGAAAGATGCTGATCCCAACTTCCCTGATAGTCCATTGAACAAGCTCGAAGCATATCCTCCAAAGTTTGAATCGTTCGCTCTGACTGCCCATCTGATTGAGGATGAAAAGCTGTACTGAAATTCAACTCTGTGCCCAAAGACTTCTGAAGTCCCTTCCAAAATTTAGAAGTGAACCTGGGATCTCGGTCAGACACAATGGAAAGAGGAACTCCATGTAACCTGACAATCTCTTTGAGGTACAATCGAGAAAGCTGATCTAATGTCATTGTATCTCGAATAGAAAGAAAATGAGCAGACTTTGTTAGTCGATCAACAATAACCCATATCGCATTGTTACCTCGAGAAGTCTTTGGTAGTCCCACCACAAAATCCATGGATATATTCTCCCATTTCCATTCTGGCACCGGCAAAGGCTGAAGCATCCCCTTCGGTAACTGTCGCTCTGCTTTAACCTGCTGACATGTCAAACATTTCATTGTAAAATCAGCAATATCTCTTTTCATCCCATTCCACCAGTAATACTCTCGAAGGTCTCTGTACATCTTAGTACTTCCAGGATGAACAGAAAATGGAGAACTATGAGCTTCACACAACAATTCTTTCTTCAGCTGGGAATCACAAGGCACACACAACCTTTTTCCAAACCTTAAAACACAATCTTTATCAAGATTAAATTCTGGAAACTTACCCATTTTAACCAATTCTACCTTTTTCTGTAGCTCACAGTCTTCCCTCTGCGCTTTCATAATTCTGTCTGACAACGAAGACTGCACTGAAACTTGAAACAAAACAGATATATTCCCTGCACCAACAACTTCCAAGCCAAAATTTATCAAATCATTAATCAAGGGATCACGTTCCAAACGTAGCATGGTTAATGATGCATGATTTTTCCGACTTAAGGCATCCGCTACTTTGTTTGCTTTTCCAGGATGGTAATTAATCGTGCAGTCATAATCCTTTATCAGTTCTAGCCATCTTCTCTGCCTCATGTTTAATTCCTTCTGAGTGAATATATACTTAAGACTTTTATGGTCAGTATATATTTGGCATTTGGTTCCGTATAGATGATGCCTCCATATTTTCAAAGCAAAAACCACAGCTGCCAATTCCAAATCATGTGTGGGATAATTCAGCTCATGAGGTTTAAGTTGTCTCGAGGCATAGGCAATTACCTGATCATTCTGCATCAAAACACAACCAAGTCCCTTCAAAGAAGCATCACTGTAGATGACAAACTCACCATTCCGGGAAGGTAAGGCCAAAACTGGAGCATTCACCAATCTCTTCTTTAGTTCCTGAAAACAAACATCACATTCCTCTGTCCAAACAAATTTAACCCCTTTCCGTGTTAACTTAGTTATTGGGCTAGATAACCGTGCAAAGTTCTTAACAAAGCGTCGGTAATAACTTGCTAAGCCCAGAAAACTACGAATCTCTGTAACATTTGTGGGTCTTGGCCATTCATCAACTACTTTTGTTTTGGCAGGATCAACTGTTATTCCATCCTTATTTACAATGTGCCCAAGAAAAGAAATCTGTTGCAACCAAAAATCACACTTGCTGAATTTTCCATATAGTTTCTTTTCTTTTAAAGTTTGTAAAACAACCCTTAGATGTTTTTCATGCTCCTCTTTATTTTTAGAAAAAACCAGAATGTCATCAATAAATACCACCACAAACTTATCCAAGAACTCATGAAATACTCTATTCATAAGATTCATGAATACAGCAGGTGCATTAGTTAACCCAAATGGCATAACAACAAATTCATAATGCCCATATCTAGTACGAAAGGCTGTTTTCGGGATGTCATCCTCCTTCACCTTCAGCTGATGGTATCCGGATCTCAAGTCAATCTTGGAAAAGTACTGAGCTCCCTGGAGCTGATCAAACAAGTCATCAATATGAGGCAAAGGATACTTGTTTTTAACAGTGATGTTATTCAAAGCTCTATAATCAATGCAAAGTCTCATGGAACCATCTTTCTTTTTAACAAACAAAACAGGGGCTCCCCATGGTGAAGTACTGGGACGAATGAAACCTTTGACAAGCAAATCCTGCAACTGATTTTTCAATTCAAGAAGTTCTATTGGAGCCATACGATATGGGGGTTTTGAAATTGGCTTAGCATCAGGAACTAAGTCAATTGTGAATTCAACTTCTCGTTTAGGTATGACACTGGGTAACTCCTCAGGAAAAACATCAAGGTATTCATTTACCACTGGCACATCATTGATTTGAATAGTTCCCTTGTTTTCAACAATATGAGCTAGATAACTTTCATTTCCATCTTTCAGTAGTTTCTCAGCTTCTTGATATGTTATCAATTGTATGGGTTCATTCTTGTATACAAACTGAAACTCTTTCTGAAAAACAACTTCTTTAGCTCTACAGTCAATCTTAGCATGATAACCAGAAAGCCAGTCCATCCCCAGAATAACTTCAAACTCGACTAAGGGTAAAACAACAAGGTTTGCAGGTAAAGTCTTTCCACATACCACAATAGAAATATTCTTATAATTCCTCTTTGCTATAACATTTCCCCCTGGTGTTTTAACAACAAGTTCGGGTATCATTTTTTTGAGGTGATATTTCCAATTTACTAGAAAATTTCTCAGAGATGAAGGAATGTGTAGACCCCGTATCAAACAAAACTTTAGCAAAATCTGAGTGAACAAACAAAGTACCTGATACAACTTCATTGGATGGCCCAACATCTGCTGACGTAGTCGCAAAGGATCTCCCTACACCTTTCTGCTTGTAGTCTGGCTTCTTTGCATCATTTGGATCCCTCTTTGGACAGGCATTTGCATAGTGACCCATCTCACCACATTTAAAACACTTTACAGTTTGCTTATCAGGATTAGTCTTTGGATCATTTTCATTGCAATCTCGGGCCATATGTCCAAACTTACCACATTTAAAACACTTCCCAGTTTTGATAAGACATTCCCCAGGGTGCTTCTTGCCACACTTTTCACATACTGGAAACTGTATTTTCTTACCATCAGATTTCATTGGTTGATTCTTACCCATTGCTTTCCAATTTGACCTCTTCTTCTCTTTGTTTCCAAATTGCATGTGATCGTCAGCAAACTCCATCTCTACCCTCTCAGCACATCGGACAAGTTTCTCGTAACTTTTGAATTCACGGGAGGCCAACGCCCTTCGATACCTTGGCTTCAATCCTGAGTAAAAGCGGTTGATTTTGCTATCGAGATCCAGAATAAGATTCGGAGCATACCTCGCCAGTCGGGTGAAGTTCGCCTCATACATAGCCACTGAATCTTCCTCCTTTTGTTTCAGTTCAAGGAATTGTTTCTCCATTCTATGTCGCACCACCTTAGGAAAATATTTTTCAAGAAAAAGACTTTTAAATTCATCCCATACTAAGGCATCAAAATCCTCTCTACCCCTGATATTCCTTACCATTGACCACCACTGATCAGCTTCCCCTTCAAAACGATAAATGGCAAGACTTACCTTTTGATTGTCTGAACATCCCATAACATCAAATATCTTTTCAAGGGCCTTAATCCATCCTTCTGCTGCCACTGGGTCAGAAGATCCACTGAATGCAGGAGGATGTTGTCTCATAAAATGTTCCACCACTGTCATGTTCCGTTGGGGTACATCTATTTGTCCTCTTGCATGGATGCCACCACCATTTATTGCCTGTGTTAGCTGAGCCATTACTGTCACAAACTGCTCGGTTCCAATCCCTACCATTCCGGGCTGTTGATCAGGAAGGATGTCATTCTGTCGGTGCCTATCCTCTTCATCATCCATGTTTCTTCTGCGGACAACCATTCTAAACAAACATTTCTTAGATGAAGCAACATGGTAATCTTTAAATGCTATAACAAATTAAACATAGGGTGAGAATTATTTATGGTTTTCTATTAGCATCACCTTAACCCCTAAAGTTATCTAAACCATCCTCTGATACCAACTATAAGGACCCGCACTTATTTCATACATAATCTTGAATCTATTCAAGAAAACACTTCATTTTACATTGAGGATCTTTTCAAGTTTAGAGCTTTAGAGAATTAAGACAAAATATTCACAACATTACACATTGTTACATAGTGGATACCATAAATCAGTTTCCATTTTCCTCAGAATATAAAACATTAAAACATAAAACAAGACTCCTTGACAATTCTTCAACATTTAACATGTCTTCCTTCCTTGTATTATTCATCCATTAACCTGTGAAAAATCATTTAAAAACTTGGGATGATCACAAAAGCTCAGTAAGGTATGAAACAGAAGGAAAAATCTCATTAGTCCATGAATACACAAGACATATGAAAACATTTTCAAAATACACGATTTACACCCATAAAATCTTACTTTGTGTAACATGAGATTTACACAAGATCCACACAAACATAATTATAATCATAGAGGTATATTGGGGCATTACTTACATAATCTTGTAACCATCTTGGCTACCTTAAAATTTGTAACCCTCACGGCTACCTTACTTTGTGTAACCATCACAGTTACACTTGGAGTAACCATACGGCCGACCTCCAACTTACTCATACCCAATGCATTGGAGGGAAAATATAGGTCCCACCCTTCATCATAAACAATTCCCAATAGCCAAAACATAATCATTCAACATAAAAAAATAGCATAAAAACATTGCCTTTGAATCTTATAAAACAGAATTTTAAAAGAGGATTTTAGAAGAAAAGTCCCTTATAAACATCATATACTTGAAGTGATACTTAATTGAGTGGATGGAATATGTATATACTCTGTAAATACACATAATTAAACATAATATAAACAGAACCCATCACACAAACAATTTAAATAGCACATAAATTATAAAGTAGAAGGTTAACCCAAAGAATGGAAATCGGGTTAAGAATTCCCTTACCTTGGGCTTGTCTTACTTCAAAATTGTTTGAACCTCCTGTATAATGGTTAAAGGAGTGTTAATAGGATTTTAAAGAAACGTGTTCATGTTTATAACATCTTATATGGTCATTTCATAACCTCATTTCACCCCTTATTTGTTAGTATTTTGTTCCTTGCATTATTTCGGGTGAGTTCTTTTGTGATTTTCACAATCGGTTCATGAAGAATCGTTCTTGTTGATTGGAAGTGAAACTCCAGAATTGGAATGGAGTATTAGTTACATAACTCCAGTACCATAAATTATACCATTCATCACTTTGGTTCTTTATATGATGATGATTTATAAGTTAAAACATTAATTATGTCCGTTTAGATAATTTAAGTGGTTCTTTGATAATTACAATTTCATTTAGTCTTATAAGTTTGAATCATGAGTACAAAAGAATTACAGAACCTTATATGATTCATAAAACATATATTATAACCTGGTTCAACCATATAAATGGTTTCATGACCAGACTTGAAATAATTAATGGAAATTGAAAATACATCGTCCACGATATCGGTAATTCGACACAAATGGACAATGTTTTTTTTGATTCTTTAAAATAAGTGAAAGAGGAGAGGAATAATGATTTGTAATTTTCCATAAACATGAAAACATCCAGAATATACATGATTCTGGAGATTTCATGCCTCTTGGATAAGAGGGGGTGAAGAAAGAAGTGGAAGGAATCATGAAATAAAGAAAACATGAGAAATTTCTTACAAAAAATTCGGCAGCCTAACGGCGCCTCTAAAAATTTCATAAAAACAAGATTGATGAGAGGAATGGAATATCTCATCAATCATACAAAATTTGGACAGTAAGGGAAATATTAAATGAAATATCCCAACAAAAGACAAAGGGAAAGGAAGAGAATAACATAAAATGGAAGGAAAGAATGAAAATGAAAGAGGATGTTTACCTCTTGATCTCTTCTCCTTGAGATCCTTCTTAAGGGCTTTGATTTTGGTCTTTTGGTGAGACCAGCAGCTCTAGGACGTGGGGAAGGAGATTGAGGAGGGAATTTGGCAGAAATTAGACAATGCTCAAGGCTTGAGAGGTGTGGGAGGAAGAGGGGAGTGAGGGTGGTATTTATAGTGGAGGAGGGGAGGTATTTTAGATTATTTTAATTATTATTATAATATTTTTATCAAGACTATGAATAATCTCAAATCAAGTGGCCTTAACTAGTGAAAATATCATGTGATTTCGAAGCAAGTGGCCTTGCATCACTTATGATGTCATAAATAGTGCATTTTTACTGATAAATTGATTATACGGTATTTTACCGTATTTCACTATTCACCGAAAATTCAAGAGTTTCAGAAAAATACCAAAAATTTACCCCAACCATTTTTCGACGTGTAGAATTCAAAAATGAACTCCATTTTTCAAAAATAATTTTCTAAATATTATTAATTTAATTTTAAAATAAGGTCACAGTTAATTCGAAAAATAACAAAATTGAAGTGCAATTAGTTTTATGTGACATTGGAAAATTAATTAAGATCCCATTATCCTATTGCCATGGGAAAATAAAATAATAATATTATTTACTATTCATGAGGTCATATTACTATTCATATTACTATTCATATTACTATTCATAAGGGCATGTTACTATTCACCAAAAAAACAAGTTTGTTCCATCAGAATCGAAATAACATACTGAACACAATTGTAGATGACAGTTTCTTGAAATTCAAAACATAGAAGAAATAAAATTATGTTTAAAGGATACTTATAAATATATACTTTAAACAAAATTTCAAGCATTTTCAATTTATTTTTAGAAAACCTTGGGATGTTACAGTATGGTACCATTAGATCATATCAATAGTAAAACATAAGCAACACTAAATGTTGTTGTTGCTAATAAATATAAATTCCATAAAAATATAAATAAAAAATTCTTGATGAAATTATGACATGCAATTTGAAATCACTTCATTAAAATGTAAAAATTTCCCAAATATTAAGAAAAAATTTTCTTTGAGAATGACCTTTAAAACTTTTAATGGAAACATAAAATAATTGAGTGGTCAGGGCAGTGGAGATTTCAATTCATTCCGTACACATTAAAACAAATATTCCTTCACATTTTTGGGAAAAATTAAAAACCACCTCTTTCAGAAAAAGAAAATAATATTTTTTAAAAGTAAAACATGGGTACAAATGTATTAAAAAATAATTGAATAATATTAAAAAATTCCCTGAAAACATTTTTATATATCATGTATATGGAATAAAAGGGATTTTGATTGAATTGATAAATAATGCATTTTTTCATAAAATAATTATTTGGGTATAATAATTTCATAAAGTGAGGAAAATTTATGGAAAAAATATATTCTATATAAATTACCAAAGTATAAGAAAATAAATGAGTCTCTTTAGAGGAAAATAATTTGATTTAATCAGTATAAAATGAATCATAAACAATTTCGATAAACAATGAGATTGTAACATAAAACTTTTACCACTTAGGTAACATTTGAATAATAAGACGAATTAATTAAATGACTTTTTATGGATATTTATATCAAATAATTTTTATGATAATATCCATGAAAAAAATTCATGGTCAGTATATATATACCACAAAAAAGAAACAAGTGGTGTATAAGGCATATGTCTCACAAAAATAATAGTGAGATGAAAAACCATTACCACTTTGGTAACTTTTGAATGCTAATACACATGAGAAAATAAATTTAAATTATATATTAAATATCATGATAAGAAATAAATTCATGATATGAAACATAAAATGGTAAGTATATTCACCACATAAAATAAATGAGTGGTGAATATGGTATGTGTCTTACATAAATAAAAGAGAAATTAGAAATCCCTTGGCGTAAGTCTCAAAATCCTTCATACAAATTCGAACCTCATGTATAATAAATATTATTTTATTATAAATTTTTTATATAACCATAATTATACATATCATAAAATATATGATTTATATATGACCATTTATTACCTGTTTATCAACAATTTCCTTGGTTTGGGTAATAATTGCTCAATTTTTCATGTATATTTGGTTTTATATTTTTAGACCTATTACTTAGATCATGGTTCCATAGTATCCAAAATTATAACCATGATATAATTATAATATCTATTTTTTATAAATTTATTTTAATTAATCCATTAATTTTATAGGTAGAAAATAAATTAAACCCTTTATGGAGATGGTAGGCCGTATGTACGCATGAACAATGTTTCTATTTTAAAGACAGATGAAACAAAAGAAGGTTAAATTATATATCAAATTTAAAAAATAATTTTTATGTCATATATATCATTTATATTCATTAAATATACCATCAATACCATCTATTCCAAGATGAAATGAAATATGAGTCACATCCCTTCATAGAGGATATAGTCCACACATACACACGAACAATGTTAATGTTTTGCAATGGATATGGAGGGTAAGAAGTTAAAACATGGTATTATAATCACAAAATTATAATTATTTCATAAAAATAATGTAAATATGTTAAATCCATCAATATATCTAGCTGTGAGAGGCAATGAGGGAAAACTAATTACATCAGTTCGTGAGGCGGTAGTCCTCTTTACACATGATTGACCATTTCTTTTTCCATTTTATGGAAGAGGAAATTGATATTATATATTCAATAATAATTATAATATTTAAGTAAATGGTAGATACTGGTGTTATTATATATGAATTATTAATACATGAATGAATCTGGTAAGAGAATAAGTAACAAGAAAGAGATTAGTGAAGACAATTACCTTTTCTTAGAACAACCTCCCTTGATCTCTTATTAATGTCCCTAGGCTTGGGAATTTTGGAATAGAATCATCTATATAAAATATATAAGGATTATGGGGTGATATTTTGGCAGTTTTTAGTAAATCTAAATTTCTTCATAGGTGTGAAGAAGTATGGGGAAGAGGTACCCTTTGATAATCGAGGAGTGGAATTTTTTTATATAACCAAAACTATTCAATAATGAAAAGTCACTCTCATCCCAAGAACATAAAAAATTTATAAATAATGGATTGGAAGTAATATATATTTTATAAACACCTCCAACACACAATAAAAATACATTTTTAAACATTTTATTCCTTATACCCTATTTTTACTTACTTTTTCCATTTTGTTTTTATCATAACAACTAATTTTTTATTCATTTACCTATTTAATTAATCCATTAGTCTTAAAAATAAATTAAACTTATTAGATAATTAGGACCCAATGATTCTAAAAATTTATTTATTTTTATTAAATATAGATTCTATTTTTTTTAGAAAATTAATTTCATCACAGGAACATGTAACAAGAAAAACACCATTTCAACCTTAATCACAATAATTAATTGTTATTGGTTTTACTTCTCACTATGAGAAAAAATAAAGTTGATCATATGATATAATATTAATTATTATTATTCTAAAAATTTATTCTATTTCACAAAATTCAATTCACATAAGTGGAAGAATCCAATTTATAAGTATACCCACAGACACGACAACAAAGTGGTTTCATAAGGAAAAGGTTTTCATAAGTATATAAAGTTTTAATATAAAAAATAAAAATAAAAATGATTCTAATGACCAAAATCAAATTCTAAATAATATAGTTTTACTAATTTAACTTTTAATACTATTTTAAAATATAATTTATCTTTTTTAAATACTTTAAATGAAAATATTTTTTCAATAAAATTAAATATTTTCAATGTTTATAAAAAAATTAATATTTTTATGAAATTATAAAAATTCACTCTAAGATAACTTTAACATGATTATTTTAAAAATTAAATTAATAGTGTAAATTAAATTTTCTGAATGTGGAATAAGTTATTTTAAAATAATTGCACAGAATGAGACTAAAGAGGTTTTTAGAAAAGTTAATTTTTTTAAAATAAAACATGATTAATTATTATCCCATGATCAAAAAAATTTATATTAATTATAATTTTTTTGATTTAATATATTATATGTAAATTTAATTAAAATTAATCACCAATATTTACTAATTTGATTTATTATTATAAATACACGTCATTAGTATAAAATTAGTTTATAGAAAAAAATTTCTTTTACTATCAAATATTTTTTTATTTATAATTAATTAATGAAAAATAAATTTAGTTTATCATTTTTAAACCTTACAAATTTCATAATTTGGTTATTCGTATTTATAAAACCTAATTTAATAGATATGTTGTAATGTAAAGGCTTATCAATAGTATATTGCATCTTGTTAAAACTCCGTGTTGCATATAACACACGCTATCAAAGATTTTTTTTTTGAAAAAATATTTCATAAAATAATTGTTTGTTACATTCTATCCCCATATAAATAAATATTAACCTTATAATCTGATATTTTTCTCAGAAAAAAAAAGAAAAAAAAATTGAAACTCCCTTAGTATAAAACCCATATTTTAAAAAGGGTTAATGATAACAATCCTCTAAAATATTTCCAACAAAAATTAAATCCCAAATATTATGATGTTATGATATTACATCATTCCATGATAAAATTTACCATTATCTTGAAAAAATTTTAATCATTCAAAAAGTATCATACCGATATGTATATAACCTAATCATTTTTTAAATAATGTCACAATTAAATAAGATATGATTTCAAAAGATAATTTAACCTTTATTCTATAAACAATCCCCCATAATAGCCATAAAAAACATCCATTAGATGTTTGAGTTCATCCCTTCAATGATAGATGATCATAAGTTGATTTAGAATATCAAATGTGATTTTATTATTCTTAAATTTATTTTGAGAGAGATAATATATTATCAAAATATCATCAAATTTCAATAAATTACAAAAAAATTATATTTTCATAACTCTCCTTCATACAAAATCCATCATGAAATTCCCATAACTGGAGTTCATGATAAGAGTGACCTTATTATCATGATTCACTTTATCTATTGTGATTTTTTAATATTTCTACTTTTCCTTTATATTTAAAGGTTATTATGGAATATTATACTCATTATCCCTTGGGTTTGGGAATTGATTTTCATAATTCCGAAATTCATTACATCTATAAAACTGAAGTTTTATGATGTATCACGTTGAACCCTCTCTCAATTACATTCATTGACTCTGTTTCTTCTCATTACTTAGAAAATATTTTGCTCGATGGACTAGATTCCCACACTTGAAACATAATATTGTTCCTTTAAGGAATCCAAATATGTTCTTCTTACCACCCTTTTGGAAACTAGGATGTCAAAACATTTTATTCCCACCGTTTGAAATACCACTGTAGATTCCATGAAAATATATCTTTTTATTCTTATCAGCATAACCTTTAGTGTTTCCAGCTTCTATTTTCTACATTCAGTGCACATCAAATGATTTAATTATGTCTTCCAATTTCCTTCATGGTTAATTCCTTTCAAAGACATGGTTTAAAATCAATAAAGAAATGATCATTTTTTCATTCAAGTGTTATTAGTAAACATGAATCATACATTTAAAATACTGTAAAATTTTCATCATAGATACCAATGGGTTTATCAACCTTATGTATATTCTCAAGGAATTCCTTTTCCATTTTGTATAGAAAATACAAGGGAATCAAAAAATAAAAATATTCCCTTAACCTTATACCATTCTATGGAGTTAATTTTATCATCTTACCTCAAATTTTTATTAATATTCCACCATCGATATACTATTCCTTCTAAATGATAAACTATTAGGATAAAATTTTCATGGTCCAAGAAATTATGAAAAAACAATATATTTTCCATCACATTGATCAATTTCTCAATAACCAGTGGATTAGATATCCCATAGAAGGAGGGTGGACATTTTCAAAAAAATAGTAAAATTTATTATTAACCATTCCTTAATAAATTAAAAATTTCTTTATGAACTATTTTAATACATAAAAATTGAGATTTTAGAGTGATAATAGTCACAAAATATTATATCCTAGCTTCTAATACACTTGGTTTCTTAGGAGTATGTCCTTTTCAATGATCATAATATTCATGGTTCACATGGTATCTTCAGGTTCCATCAAGTGAATAAAACCAAAAAGTAAAAAGTATGAAAAATTTCATATTAGGTAACCACATAATCAAGAAACTTCACTTATAGAATTTATAAATAATTAAACATTCTTTTCAATCTATGACATATTTGGATTTACTTATGTTATTAATGGATATCATCTATTCGAATCTTTCATGATGGTTCATAAAGAGTTTGTGAATTTCCAAATAATATCCCCAGGGTGTGTCAAACTAGGTGTGCAATAAGGCCTGTTGTCATGTAACATGTTTAATTTGAGTCAAATCTCAATGAATTCTTATCGAAGTTATTTCTCCTAGGTACAACTATTCTAGACCTACATCCTATTATAGTATCTATATATGGATGAAATTTCTTAGAAACCACTTGTTATATCCTTCACCAAAATTCTATAAAATATTTCTATACTTTGGCTTATCCTTATTCTCATCCTTACACATATCCTTGGACATATCCCTAGGAATATCACTAATATCTCCTAACCCTAATCTCCTTGCAATGACCTAATTTTTTTTCATGAAGGTATGACCAATTTTCTTTAGGTTTAAATTACTTAATTTATCCCTTATAATGTTACCTAATAGAGTCAGAAAGGTCATGATGGTTTCATGGGATTTTTTAGATCATGGAACATTGAATTTTGGGGAAGAATACTGGGCCATATAGTTAGGAGAAACCATGTCACCTAGCTCTCATGGTTCCCCTATAGTGTGAGGAACTTCTGAAGGGAGAAGGGGCCACATGGTTTATATGTAACCGTGCAACACTAGGTGCATGCCCATGTGGGTTGTAGATATTTTTGGGATAGTGATATCCAAATATATTTCATATGGTTTTCCAAACTGTGTTCTTATACCTTTTGGGGTCCTCCTTGGGTAATTCCTTGGTGCACAGTTGGTGAAAAATTTGGCCAATGGTGTGGCCAAACTGTGCACTTTTGTCTATGTGGGTGATATTATGAAATTTCCCTTAATGAACTTAAAAATTAACCCTTTCATTCTGCCTTCCATTTTCCAGTGGATGGAGCTACCTTATTCTCCTGTAAGCTCTCCTAAAACCTACTACAGGTTCTTTGATGTCTCCTAGATTAGGAATCCAAATCAAGATCTGTTGAAAGCATTAGATAGATTGTGGTATGATCTTGAGTCCTATTACTTCTGTGCTAAGTTAATATTTATATCTATTGGGATATTTTGGTGCAATATCATTTTACCTATTTTTAGGGGGTTAGACAGATCCTCATTTTTCATCTAAACTACTTTAAATATGAAGTCAATATTTGATGAGGATTCATTTATGGCCTTAAGGTAGGTGGTCTAGATTTTATTACCAAAAGTTTTAGCATTTTCATAGCTGTGTAGTTGTGTCGCACGCTTAACATCACCGCACATTTCTTTAAAATGAGTTCTTTGATTTTAAATAGATGTATACATGATTTTATACTCTCATTGATCCTTTCTAAGTGGTTTGAGGATGTTGACATCAAGCATATCCACCCCTTTTGGTGTACTGAATGAATTTTTATATTTAATATAATTGTTTAAATAGACCAAATTCCTTCTAAGTGTTCAGGTTGGATTGTAAATGGAACCCCCTTGTATGTAATTTCCTATTTGATAATATCACATTTTAAGTGTTCGGTTGAACCTTAAAATTGATGTGACATGCATATATTAATTATATAGCTTGATTATATTGAACAAATTGCTTTAATATTATATTCCTTGATTAATTGAATTAAATGGATTAATTGAATAAATGTTAATGGGTCGGAAGGCCACACCAATTGATTCAATATTTTTATATTTTTTCATATGCCTTACATGAACTGTGACACCCCTTTATTTATATTGGACTTGATGATTATGATACTAAAGATGTGTCCCATCAGTTTAATATTATTTTTATTATTACGACATTGAGATTTGATATGGGAGATAGTTAAGGGATATTTTGAGAATGATGATTCAATATCCTTTACATAGAGTGTTGAGCATATGGTCTCTCACCATTATACATTCATCTAGATTATGGGAATAACATTCCATATTTCTTTGTTTAGGGTGTTGGTCATGAAATATCACCCCACCTATATCAAGTGTTAATACTAATGTCTTACATTAATTATGATATTCTGGGAATGTTCCCTCTACATGAGCCTATCAACTCGTTTAGATTGGTTATGGATGCCTGAGTTACGCTCTGGTCTAGTCAGAACCCAGTATCCAGATATACTCCTACTTACATTCACATGTAATTAGTGTATATAGGTGGATTCAATATATATATATATATATATATATATATTATGTATATAAGGTTACTGATTAGATTCATTCCAGCTTGTGCCGATATTGGTAGAGCTAATGGGTGTCCTACAAGAAACTAATCATGCTATTATTTTTTTATTTAGTATTTCTAATTATTATTATTACCTACACACTATTGATGCTATGTACACTAAATGTATTATTTCTAGACATAATTAGTGGTTGAATTAATGGGATTTTATCTCACATCCTACTCAGGCCGCCTTTGGTATCCAAGTAGATTACCTGTATGCATGTATGGATAAGGGAATGTTCCCTGATATAGATTCTTGATATACTTTACTTATAATATGGATCATGGGAGTATAGGATCAAGCATATGCTTGTGATACTAGTGGATCAGTTTTATTCCTTTTTGTATTTTTGTATAGCATGTGGTATGTGCCTATCCCTTGTTTCTAATTTTTTTATATCAACATTACATGACATTACATTATATATGAATCATCATATTAGGTTTTTTAATTATTCAATTTCTCAGTTATTTATGATTCAATAGTTTATTATTATATCTATTCGATTATTCTTTCTTCTAAAGCGGGTTACTAGTCAATCGATCATAGTGTCTGATTATATATGCTTCAACTATTGTCTATTTATTTGTTATATTCACTATTAAATTATGATATGATGGTATAGTCTACCCAATGTACCACCTTACACCCTCACTTATAGTATGAAACCTATAGAATACAGGAAGGAATTCTTGAGGCCATGTGACACACCGGCTCGTGGCACGGGTTAAGTGGATCCCAGGTCGAGACATTACAAAGTGGTATCAAAGGAGGTTCTTTCCCATTATCTTAATGTTTGGGAATTAGACAAGAGACTAGGAGGTTATGGAGTTTGGATATGAGTCTGTGTATGGGTGTAGCTAACCTATGTATAATGTAAACCCAAATTACTTGCGATGGGTAATTACTATTATTGATTATGCATACTATAGTTGATACAAATTCACCATTGGGTGACACACATTTATTAAGATGTTATTATTATTGGTTCTATTTATATGGGATTTTTTACCTAGGAATTATTAAATGAGGGATTTCATTACATGTTTCATTATAGTAACAATAAGACAAATATGCCATGCATTTTTCCATGCCACATTTACTTTTGGCATAAGTTTCACTATCTCATATTATTAGTTCCTTGATTAATATATATATATATATATATATATATATATAATTTTTTTTGAAATTTCTTTTCAGAATGAGGAAACATAATTAACATATATAGTGTTTTTATTAACATAACAGTGTTTTCCTACATATGTTAAAGAAGGTAATATAAGTAGTCTGTTATAGAACGTTCATCCATGGACCATTGGTTGCATGGGATAGAATGTGTTATGTTTCGGATAAGTGGATTCCATATTTCAATTTATTAGGAGTATTCCACCCTATAAATTAAAATTGTTGATCTATCTAATTCAACCATTTAAATATATTTAAATACATAAATGAGAACAAATTTAAAATGAATAATTTTTTTAATGTGAAATGCTTATCTTATATGTGTGATACAAGACCTAGACCCAGACCCGACCTTAGTAATGGGTAGTTAGGTGTGTATATTACATTTTTATGCACTGATATAGAATTTCTTTATCACATAGACCTAGATTTAGGAGAAAGAATAGTGGTGTGATATTTTCATAGATTTCCATGTACCTATCCTAGTTATTTATTTGTGATATTTAAACTATTAGTTATGTTTCTTAGGTGTGTGTTTGGAATTGTAGCATCATGCCACCATGAAGTCCTCCAGTCGTACACCCTGAAGGTGGTGATAACCACACACTAGAGGTGGTGGGCCTTGAGTTGACATTGATCCCTCCTGTAGTGACACCTATGGAACCTATTCCTATTCCTGATATGGGAATTGGCATGTAGTTCTGAGAGGGTTTCTTTTTCATGATGAAAAATATTCAAGGTTTCACTTGAACTGAACCTATTATGAAGAGTTGATGTGGGAATTACAACATGTAATGGTGCGGGGTTTTGGGGTCCATTACTTGGTGAAGATATGATGTTTGGGGTGCTCTAGGTGGTCTGGAAGGCCATCCCAGCTTCTCGGTGAAGACTCCTAACAGTAGCCTCAACCTACCGGTGGCTCAGCCTACCGGCGGCTCAGCCTACCGGGGGCTCGACCTACCGGAGGCTCGGCCTACCGGCGGCTCGGCCTACCGGCGGCTCGGCCTACCGGCGGCTCGGCCTACCGGCGGCTCGGCCTACCGGCGGCTCGGCCTACCGGCGGCTCGGCCTACCGGCGGCTCGGCCTACCGGCGGCTCGGCCTACCGGCGGCTCGGCCTACCGGCGGCTCGGCCTACCGGCAGCTCGGCCTACCGGTGGCCTCAGCCTACCGATGGCTTGGTCTACTGGTTACCAGTGGCCTCGACCTACCGGTAGCTCGGCCTACCGGTGGCTCGACCTACTGGTGGCTCAGCCTACCGTTGGCTCTGCCTACCGGTGGCTCTGCCTACCAGGGGCTCTGCCCTACCGGGGGCTCTGCCCTACCAGGGGCTCAGACTACTGGGGGTTCGGCCTACCGGGGGCTCGACCTACGGGGGGATCGGCCTACCGGTGGCTCGGACTACCGGAGGCTCGGCCTACCGGCGGCTCGGCCTACCGGCGGCTCGGCCTACCGGCGGCTCGGCCTACCGGCGGCTCGGGCTACCTGCGGCTCGGCCTACCGGCAGCTCGGCCTACCAGCGGCTCGGCCTACCGGCGACTTCATCTACCGGTAGACCTAGCCTACCAGAAACCTCTCCACGGGTTTTCCAATAGCGCCTCCTATTTTCATGAATTGGGTTTTAAACCTTGTTTTGACCCCATTAAACATGTTTTAAAGCCCATTAATATCATTTAATTAAATGATTTGGTGTGGTACCCTCCTTAAATGGAAAACCATGCGTTTTGGTCATACCCTTTAACCGCGTTTTCAGAAACACCTCTACTATATCTAGTCCTTCCTTGGTTAAGGAGGCGTGCGTCAGTTTTAACTGCCCCGAAGGGCGGGGACCTTTTAAGTTGGACGTGTGGGGTGTCCCAGCAGCGTGGTCAACCCACGATCCTACTTCTTCTGTGGATTCGAGTTTTTCTCCATATCTTAACCGTCTCGGGGATGCTGTATCTCAGCCTTTATAACCTAAAGCTTCTCTTCTCCCTAGGTTTCTTTTCTATATCACCCTATTCTTGGAATACCCTTCCTTTTGACGAGTTGTACCCCATTGCAAAGTTTTCCTTGATCGCGTTCCGTGGAGTTCCTGCTACTCCTGATTTCTAGTTTCCACACGAGGACTTAACGTCAATCCTTGATCAATCAGGTAGGGATCTTACCTTTGTCTCTTCTCCATGTGTATCATGTGGGGTGGGTGTTCTAGGGTTCCCACGAGGTAGTTAATCAATTCTGTAATGAAGATAATAACCGGTTAAAGAACGGCGATGAGGAGGTTTGTTAATGTTGTTACATGTTTTTACCCATGCTTTCCCTATGATATTGTTATGAATTGAATGGGATTAGGCCTACTGAAAATCAAGGCCGTTGGGGGCCTTTGTTTGCGCACCTATGCTATCCTCTGTTTTACACTTTTCCTAGTGAATGGGAATCATGTATGAATCGGTTAAACACATAAACTCGGTTGTTGAATATGAATGACCATAACCTTGTGTGATCACCCCAGTTAAACTAAATAATATAAAATAATGAATTATGAATGTTGGGATGGTTCAGTTATGGAATGGGTGAAGGGGTGAATGTGTTTTTTTTGTGTGGGTGAACAACGGGGCTGTGAATGGTGTGGTTGGAATGGAATGAGTTGTTGTGTGGATGTGGTGGTGTTTGGCTGCAAGGCTGCAGGTTGGGTTGTGAACATGAATAAATGTAGAAAGTAAATAATGAGCTGGGTGGAATGGTGATGAATTAATGTGGGATAACCAATGGTTTTTTGGGTTTTTTTTGGTTCCAGTACTTTTAGGGATCTCACTGATCCCTTTGTTGATGTGACTTCACAAGAGAACCGGGCGTGAATGCTTAAATTACCGATGGTATTCCTTCATACTTTATTATTGTTTCACTTGTGATTGTTCTTGTTAGTCGCCCAATAGTGAAGGGATTAACTCATACTGAACTGTTATGAAATGATAACTTGAATAGGGAAACGGGGAACTGTTTGTTACATGCCCGTTTTCTGAGGCAGCAGTGCTTGGGAACCTTCTTGTATCTGTTAAGGAGCCATAGGTTGGGATGTGTGTCGATATATATATGTGTAACTGTATGTTTTGTGTTTAGTCTCACCCCACCCACGTTGGGAACTTAGTTTCAGACACCCCATTTCATGGGGAAGGGTGTTTCTCCCTAGTTACTCTCCTTCCCGCTCCCTCTTCCCTCGGCTGTGATGGATGGAGGTGACCTTACACCCAAGATTATTTGGGTAGGTTTCGATCGGTGTTTTGTTAGCCTAGGACTCTTCAGGCAGGTTTGTTTTTCTCAGGTGTCTTCGGGATGAGGCCCAGGTGTGTGCAGGAAGGGATGAATGGTTGTGAGGCCCATGTGTGTGAGGGCCGGGATGTGGATGGTTGTGAGGCCTAGGTGTGTGTGGGAAGGAAGAGCGTGGTAGCGTCATGAATTTTTCCTTTAGGGATGATTAGATAGCTAGTGGGGGAAATGGTGGTGCGGGGTACCCAAATGTTTTATTCTTACTATTACTTTACTACTTGTGTTATTTGGTGAGCGTGGCCGTTGAGGTGGGATGGATAGATTCCTTGATAAATGATGTTTATTCTACTTCTCACGGGACTTTAGGACGTCTCCCCACTTGTGCACTAGATCTTTAGGTTTTCCTACTGAGTATACTTTGTATGATCACCCTATTTTTACTTTCAGGTATCCAGGAGGACTTCGGAGGCCGTGCAAGACCTTACTAGTCTGGACATTTGAGTTGCTGTTGGCGCTGTTGGTTTCTGCTTAGCTTTTTCCTATCCTGTTTGGTTTTGTACTTTGGAGTCCTTGTACCTTGTTAAGTTTTATTATTAAACATGCATGTAGTTCATTTTTTTACCTTGAGTTTTCTATACTTGGTGGTGTTTGGTGTCGACTCATTCTTTCTCCCAATCTTGGTTAACTAAAAAGGGTAATGCCTCCCATATTGTGAAAATGTTATACCCTTGGTGCTAGTCACCACTCCGGGGCCTACTGGAGGCGGGACTCGGGGGTCATTATCTCTCTTCAACTTAAAGAAGGAAGGGATTGACAATCTGCTGTCCCTTCCCTCCTTTCGGTGAAGGCAGGTCGTGACATAATGGTATCAGAGGTAGGTTGTGGGATAGGATGGAGTCTGGAGTTAGGAACAGTGAGGATTGCATAGGATGGTAGGACAATAATGTTAGGTGATCTTGGTTCGTGAAATAGACCAGAGAGGACCAACTAGGACACGGGATTTTTGGGTCCCCCATGATCCGATGCAAGGACTACGAGCCTATGAAATGACCAAGTGAGACTACATTTCTTGTAGGGTAGAGACCCTAGGGAAGGTACATGTATCATACTGATTGTGTTTTAATTGATTTGGGGCACCTTGGGGAGAAAAATTTAATAATAATAATAATAATAATAATTCCCTTGCTACTCGGGCTTAGGAAT
Organism: Viscum album; assembly: GCA_963277665.1. Classification (NCBI taxonomy): domain Eukaryota; kingdom Viridiplantae; phylum Streptophyta; class Magnoliopsida; order Santalales; family Viscaceae; genus Viscum; species Viscum album. The sequence continues at coordinate 268,204,194 of OY728164.1, read as the reverse complement.
TCTTTGTTTACCATGAAGCTATGGCACCCGAACGTTATCCATGAGCGACTCGAGCGGTTGAGGCCCAACAGATCAAGGCATTTGACCAGCAGAGGATTGACCGAGATGAGGAGGATGAATTGTGGCAGAGGACTCTATGATCCTTCTAGTGACAAACCCTCGAGAAGTACGAGGGCAACATTTCTGACTTATTAACGGAGGTATGGATTGAGGAGCTAGCCATAACCTTCTCTTTGATCTGTGCTCTAAGGGAGTACTGGGTTCCGTTGGCCGTCAGTCAGCTGAGAGGAGCAGAGCGTCATTGGTGGATGCTTTTCCTGGGAGAGAAGACAAAGACATAGGTTTCTTGGGCCAGTTTCGAGAATGAATTTTGTGAGGAATTCCTCTCCTCTACGGCGAAGGTTGAGAAGAGACATGAGTTGATCTCCCTTCAGCAGGGAAGCATTTTAGTGAGGGAGTTGGGGATCAAGTTCAATGATCTCTTGCGGTTTTCCCCAGATCTCTTTCTGGATGAGGATTCTTGGGAGAGACGGTTAGAGGAAGTACTCTATCCTTCTCTTTAGTATGCTGTCACTCTCTTCACTCTTCCTATTTACCTATAAGTACGGAAGAAGGATGAGATAGTAGAGAGGATGCACTCGAAGGGAGGCACACCACGAGAAGGTAACCAGCTGAGTTCATCAAAGGGTAAGGCAGTCAGTAGTAGGTCTCCAGCGACAGGGCCTTCCAGGTTTCGACAAGCAGGGTTTAGGCCTCATCAATTCCAGTCTTGAGCTTCTGTCCCTCGCCTCTTTTCCACAGGGCCAGGACCGAAGTGTTTCTCTTGTAGAGTTTTCAGGTACGTCCAGAGCAGGTGTCCAACTCGAGCTCCACATGGTGGAGGTGGGCAGTTTCAGCTCCCACCTTAGCAGCATCCATTGCCGGTGAGGCCTTTCTAGTAGCATCAGTAGGCCCCTGGCCCTCCGAGGGATGACTTTGTAGGAGGATACCAACACCAGGGTGCTCCTCAGGGACCTCAACCAGGGTGTGGTCGGGGAGGTAGTCAACAGTAGCGAGGCAGAGGAGCTGGGCGTGGACAGTTGCACGCCACAGAGTTAGTAGCTCCGATGGGACCAGAGGTCATTCGAGGTACGATCAGTTTATTTATCACTCTTGTTTCTACCTTGTTTGATTTGGGAGCTTCACACTCCTTTGTTACGCCCGAATTAGCCCATGCTCTGGGTATGGATGCCGAGAGACTTTTTGTGCCCCCAGTGTTGAGAACACCAGTTGGGAGTCAGACCAGTGTATCATACTTTTTCCGGGTATGTAGACTGATGTTGGGACCACATCAGTCTAGTGGAGACCTTCTTTCTTTACAGATGCAGCAATATGATGTCATTCTAGGAATCGACTGGTTATTCTCCATGCATGCCATCATCGACTGCTGTCGGAGAAGGATCGAATTCTCCAACAAGGATGGACAGTGTGTGGATTTTGTTGGGGAGCGGAGTTATTAGGTGGGGAGTCGACACATGGAGCCACTCCTTTCTATGCTGGATGGGGTGTCAGTGGAGTAGGCGGACACAGGAATGATGGATTTCCCAGAGGTCGTAAGATAATTCCCCGATGTCTTTCCCGATGAGGTTGTGACTCTACCCCCTCAACGTAACATTGAGTTTGGGATAGACTTACAGCCTGGTGCCCACCCGATCTTGATGGATCCTTATCGAATGGCACCTTTTGAGTTGCAGGAGTTGCAGATTCAGATTGACGATCTGATGGAGAAGGGATTTGTTCGACCCAACATGTCACCGTGGGGTGCTCCAGTTTTGTTCGTAAAGAAAGCAGATGGTAGTCTATGGATGTTCATAGACTACCGAAGGTTGAATAAGGTGACGGTCAAGAACCGTTAACCCCTCCCGAGGATAGACGATCTATTCAACCAGCTGAGGGGAGTAGGTTGGTTCTCTAAGATTGATCTGTGGTCTGGATACCACCAGTTGAGAGTGAAGGAAGGTGATATCCTGAAGATGAATTTCGAGATACAGATATGACCACTTTGAGTTCGTGGTCATGTCGTTTGGCATTACGAACACATCATCTACGTTCATGAACCTCATGAACTCTATCTTCCTAGAGTTTTTGGGCCTGTTCATTGTGGTGTTTATCGACGACATCCTTATCTACTCAAGATCAGAGGAAGAGCATGTTGGGCATCTTAGGGCAGTTTTGGGAGTCCTTTGACACCACCATATTTATGGGAAACTGTCTAAGTGCAAGTTTTTAACACGAGAAGTACATTTCCTTGGACACATAGTGTCTCAGAAGGGAATAACAGTAGACCCATTGAAGGTAGAGGTAGTCTTTTCATGGGAAGCACCCAAGAATGTGGCGGAAGTTCGTAGTTTCCTGGTTTTGACAGGATATTACTGGAGGTTTGTGTCCGACTTCTCTCGAGTTACGGCTCCATTGACAACTTTGACTAGGAAGAACCAGGACTTCATGTGGAGCGACCAGTGCCAGACAACTTTTGGCTACCTAAAGTAGAAGATGGTTAATGCTCCAGTACTCAAATTACCAGAGGAAGGGGTGTTGTTTGAATTGTTATGTGATGCTTCTGGCCTTGGGTTGGGTTGTGTGATGATGCAGCAGCAAGAAGTGATCTCTTATGGGTCTAGGAAGTTACGTCCTCTTGAACGTAACTATGCCACCCATGATCTGGAGCTTGCAGCCGTGGTGTTCTCATTGAAGTTGTGGCGGCATTATCTCATCAGAGAGTGCTTTGTGGTCTTCTCAGATCACAAGAGCTTACGTTATGTCTTTTCCCAGCGGGATCTGAATGTGCGGCAGCAGATATGGGTTGAGTTCCTCCAAGAATACGACTTCGAGATCTCTTATACTGAGGGAAAGGGTAATATTGTGGCTGATGCCCTGAGCAGGAAATCGCAGAAGGAAGTAGTTCAGGAATCTGCAGATTCTTGGAGAGCGATGGAAGAGTTAGCAGCCTTGCATTTAGATGAAAGGGTGGAAGGTGGAAGAGGCTGTCTATTTCAGATGACTGTAGATTCCTCTTTATTGGATCAGGTGGAAGAGTCTCAGTGGGGGGATTTGGAGGTGGAAGTGATGTGAGATCGTGTTTATCAGGGAAATGCTCTTGATGGATGGTCGGAGGATGGTCAGCATCAGATGCTTTTCCGTGGAAGGATTTTTGTTCTGGAGATGATGCATAAAGGTGTTCTCTATGATTTCCATGGCTCGGATTTAGCGGTACATCCTGGGGTCTCAAAGATGCACCAAGGCCTGAGGGGATAGTTTTGGTGGCCTGGGGTAAAGCGGGCGGTGGCAGAGTTTGTGGCTAAGTTCCTGGTGTGTCAGCAAGTGAAGGATGAACACCATTTCCCTGGAGGGCTGTTACAGCCTTTAGATATTCCCGAGTGGAAGTGGGATTAAATCTCAATGGACTTATTCACAGATCTACCCAGGACTCAGGGAGGCTATGATGCCATCTGGGTAGTGGTGGATCAGTTGAAAAAATCAGCTCACTTCTTGGAGATTAAGGAATCAAGCCCGGTGAGTACCTTAGCCCAGAGGTACGTCAATGAGGTGGTGCGGTTGCATGGGATTCCAAGATCTATTGTCTCTGATCGAGACACGCGGTTTACCTCATGATTATGGAGGGGATTACAGCATGCCTTTGGCACCCAGCTACGCCTTAGCACTGCTTTCCACCCTCAAACAGATGGGAAGACAGAACGAACGATCCAGATGTTGGGAGACATGCTGCGAGCATGTGTTCTGGATTTTGGGGGATCATGGGTAAGGCACTTTCCTATGGTGGAGTTTGCTTATAACAATAGCTTCCACTCCACTATCGGAATGACACCATTTGAGGCCTTGTATGGAATGCCACATCGTTCACCCATTTGCTGGACAGAGATTGGGGAAGCAGCTGTTCTTGGGCCAGAAGTGGTGTAGGGCACCACTGAGAAGGTTCAAATCGTGCATGAGAGGATGAAGGCATCCCAGGACTGGAAGAAGTCTTATGCCGATCGTAGGAGGAGGCCCTTGGAGTTTGATATTGGAAATTATGTGTTTTTGAAGGTTTCCCCTTGATGTGGGCAGTGAAGGTTTGGGAAGGGGAGTAAGCTCTCCCCTAGGTTCATCAGACCTTTCGAGGTGCTGGGACAAGTTGGTGAGGTGGAGTATCAGCTGGTGTTTCCACCTCAGTTGGAGAAAGATCACAACGTCTTTCATGTCTCCCAGCTTCGTCGATATCTACATGATGACTCTCACGTCATTGATTGGGGAGAGTTAGATGTCAAAAACGATGTGACCTTCACAGAGCGACCAATCAAAATTGAGGATCGTAAGGAGAAAGTGATCCGTGGATGAACCATTCCCTTGGTTCGTGTGTTGTGGAGGCATGGTGGCCTTGAGGAGATCACTTGGTAGTGGGAGACCCAGTTACGCATTCACTACCTAGAGCTATTTTGACTTTCTTCTTCTTTTTGTTGTTGTTCTGATTTTTGTTGAGATGTTTTACCTTCTGATTTATTATATGAAATGTTTGTTTTGATTAGCTATTAGAATCTATTCTCTGTTTTCTGTGTGTATGAATGTGTGATGATGGGAAAATCTGACTGCTAATCAGGATGCATTAATGTGGATGCGATTAAACCTGTGCGGGTGAGTTAGTGCCTCCCAAAGAGGATAATATCCTAACATGTAGGAAGGGACTCCCTAACTCAGGTATTGGATAGTGTGAACCTTGTACTTGTTGTGAATTTTTGTGGTTGATAACTATTGGGGGAGTATTCCTAGATGTAGGGGGGGTTCTGTTCCAGCTTTCGAACAACTCAGGGGTTTTCCCCTGAGAAGTATCTTTAGAGGGTGGTTGTTGGACCCCAATTTTCTCTTTTCTAGTTTGTTATTATATTCTTGGGGATGAGAATAGTTTGAGAAGTATCTGATGTAATGGTCTGGGGTTTTGAGTTCCATTACTTGGTGAAGATCTGATGTTTGGGGCGTTCTGGGTGGTCTGGAAGGCCATCCCAGCTTCTCGGTGAAGACTCCTAACGATAGCCTTAGCCTACTGGTGGCTCGGCCTACCGGTGGCCTCGGCTTACCGGTAGCTCGGCCTACCACTGTACTCGGCCTACCGGTAGCTCGGCCTACCGGTATACCGGTGGATCATCCTACCGGTATCTTGTCCAACCGGTGGCCTCATCCTACCGGTAGCTCGGCCTACCGGTGGCTTTGGCCTACTGGTAGCTCGTCCTACCGGTAGCTCGGCCTACCGGTGGCCTCGGCCTACCGGTGGCCTCGGCCTACCGGTGGCCTCGGCCTACCGGTGGCCTTGGCCTACCGGTAGCTCTGCCTACCGGTGGCTTGGCCTACCAGTGGCTCGGCCTACCAGTGGCCTTGGCCTACCGGTAGCTTGTTCTACCGGTAGACCTAGCCTACCAGTAACCTCTCCATGGGTTTTCCAGTAGCACCTCCTATTTGCTCGAATTGGGTTTTAAACCTTGTTTTGACCCCATTAAACCTGTTTTAAATCCCATTAATATCGTTTACTTAAATGATTTGGTGAGGTACCCTCCTTAAATAGAAAACCATGCGTTTTGGTCATACCCTTTAACCGCGTTTTCAAAAACGCCTCTACCGCATCTAGTCCTTCCTTGGTTAAGGAGGTGTGTGTCTGTTTTAACCACCCCGAAAGGTGGGGACCTTTTAAGTTGGATGTGTGGGGTGTCCCAGCCGCATGGTCAACCCACGATCCCGCTTCTTCCGTGGTTTTGAGTTTTTCTCCATATCTTAACTATCTCAGGATACTGTATCTCAGCCTTTATAACCTAAAGCTTCTATTATCCCTAGTTTTCTTTTCTCTATCACCCTACGCTTAGAATACCCTTCCTCCTGATGAGTTGTACCCTGTTTCAAAGTTCTCCTTGATCGGGTTCCGTGGAGTTCCTGATACTCCTGATTTCCAGTTTCCACGTGAGGACTTAACATCGATCCTTGATCAATCAGGTAAAGATCTTACCTTTGTCTCTCCTCCATGTGTATCATGCGAGGTGGGTGTTCTAGGGTTCCCACGAGGCAGTTAATCAATTCTGTAATGAAGATAATAACCGGTTAAAGAACAGGGATGAGGAGGTTTGTTAATGTTGTTACATGTTTTTACCCATGCTTTCCCTATGATGTTATTATGAATTGAATGGGCTTAGGCCTACTAAAAATCAAGGCCGTTGGGGGCCTTTGTTTACGCACCTATTCTATGCTCTGTTTTATGCTTTTCCTGGTGAATGGGAATCATGTATGAATCGGTTAAACACTTAAACTCGGCTATTGAATATGAATGCCCATAACCTTGTGTGATCACCCCAGTTGAACTAAATAATATAAAATAATGAATTATGAACGTTGGGATGGTTCAGTTATGGAATGGGTAAAGGGGTGAATGTGTTTTTTTATGGGTGGGTGAACAACGGGGATGTGAATAGTGTGGTTGGAATGGCATGAGTTGTTGTGTGGATGTGGTGGTGTTTGGCAGTAGGGCTGTAAGTTGGGTTGTGAACATGAATAAAAGTGGAAAGTAAATAATGAGGTGGGTGGAATGGTAATGAATTAATGTGTTATAACCAATGGTTTTTTGGGTTTTGCTTTGGTTCCAGTACTTTGAGGGATCTCACTAATCCCTTTGTTGATGTGACTTCACAAGAGAACCGGGTGTGAATGCTTAAATTACCGATGGTTTTCCTTCCTACTTTATTGTTGTTTCACTTGTGATTGTTCCTGTTAGTCACCTAGTAGTGAAGGTATTAACTCATACTGAACTGTTATGAAATGATAACTTGAATAGGGGAATGAGGAACTATTTGTTGTGTGCCCGTTTTATAAGGTAGTAGTGCTTGGGCACCTTCTTGTATCTGTTGAGGAGCCATAGGTTGGGATGTGTGTTTATATATATATGTTTAACTGTATGTTTTGTGTTTAGTAGCACCCCACCTATGTTGGGAACTTAGTGTCGGACACCCCATTTCACGGGGAAGGGTGTTTCCCCCTAGCTACTCTCCTTCCTGCTCCCTCTTCCCTCGGCTGTGATGGCTGGAGGTGACCTTACACCCAAGATTCTTCGGGCAGGTTTCGATCTGTGTGTTGTTAGCCCAGGACACTTCAGGCAGGTTTGTTTTCCCATGTGTCTTCGGGATGAGGCCCAGGTGTGTGCGGGAAGGGATGGATGGTTGTGAGGCCCAGGTGTGTGCGGGCAGGGATGTGGATGGTTTTGAGGCCCAAGTGTGTGTGGGTAGGAAGAGCGTGGTAGCGTCAGGACGTTTTCCGTTAGGGATGAGCAGCTAGCTAGTGGGGGAAATGGTGGTTCGGGGTACCCAAATGTCTTATTATTACTATTAATTTACTGCTTGTGTTATTTGGTGAGCGTGGCTGGTGAGGTGGGATGGATAGATTCCTTGATAAATGATGTTTCTTCTACTTCTCACGGGACTTTAGGACGTCTCCCCACTTGTGCACAAGGGATTTAGGTTTTTCTACTGAGTATACTTTGTATGCTCACCCTATGTTTACTTTCAGGTATCCAGGAGGACTTTGGAGGCCGTGCGGGACCTTACTAGTCTGGACGTTGGAGTTTCTGTTGGCGCTGTTGGTTTCTGCTTAGCCTTTTCCTTTCCTATTTGGTTTTGTACTTTGGAGTCCTTGTACCTTGTTCAGTTTTATTATTAAACATGCATGTAGTTCGGTTTTTTTTACCTTGAGTTTTCTATACTTGGTGGTGTTTGGTGTTGACTCATTCTTTCTCCCAATCTTGGTTAACTAAAAAGGGTAATTCCTCCCATATTGTGAAAATGTTATACCCTTGGTGCTAGTCGCCACTTCGGGGCCTACCGGAGGCGGGACTCGGGGGTCATTATCTCTCCAACTTAAAGAAGGAAGGGATTGGAAATCTGCTGTCCCTTCCCTCCTTTCGGTGAATACGGGTCGTGACACAACAATATCATCCTCCCACATTTTTAGAGAATGGTGGATTACTTGCGACTGAGTATTGGATCAAAGCTATTCTTTATAAATTCGATCATCTGGAGATGACTCTATAGTGGAGGGTCAAAATTTCAGCTTATATTATTCATGATTCTTCCAAGTGATGGTGGGATTTTATTACCCAATCAAATCAATATAGATAAATGGTCTGGGAAAATTTGTAGAAAATATTTTATGACTAATTATTTCTAAATACTCTGATGGATGACCGGGCTAGGGAGTTTATGAACCTTTAGTAAGGATCCATGTCAATCATAGAGAAATCTATTAACTTTACTGAGCTACAATAGTTCAAGTTAACTTTAGTAGGTGATGATTGTATGACAACTAGAATATTCAAGGATGGGATAATACGTACTATCCGATAATAGGTTAATACTTTTTGAATTACAACTATTTTTGATATAGTTAAACCATTCCTTACTATAGAGAAGAATATAAGGGAAAATGATGGTGTGAGTTATGGTGGTTCAACAATTAAATCTATCAACGATTCTACTAGTGTAAAAAAGCATCAATTTAAGGTTTATTGTGGGGGTAGTAGTAGTCCTCCAGCTCTTACTGATAGCTTCTTGATATGTCACCAACATAGAAAGCTGGGACATAAAAACCATAGTGTTAACAGGATTCAGTGGAATGTGGATCCTGCAGTTAGAGGGGGCATATACAATGCTTTTGTATGACCTTTCCATATGTACCTAGTGAGAAGGGATATACACCTACTACACGTTATGGATCAAGGCCTGGTAGTTTCACTCTAGGAAGGATATAGGAATACCACTGGCTACTTAGGACAAGGTGGTTATTGAGGAATAGGTATCCATTATCACAATTTTTAGTGCTAGTAGAGTGAGATTGATTAAGGAAATCAGGTTATGAATCATGGTCATGGTACGATCCAGTTACATGTAGTACAACCTATGCTAGAGGAGTAGAGTTACAAACCTTCTACTATTCAAGGTACTATTCTAATATCCTACACCTTAGTGTATTCTTTATTTAACATTGAAATGTCTCACTTTTTCATACATGAGGAAATCATGAAGAGTCTAGTACTCAAGATATAATTCTTCTATGGTGTGATGACACTTGATACCTCACCGGGAATCTGATCAGAGAACATATACTATTATAAAGTTTTCCCCATTTAAATAGATAGACAACTTTTCATATGTCATCTCTCTATCCCTGAAATGACAAGGTTTAATGAAATCATTAGGATAGACTGGTTAGTTCCCTATTGATCTCATAGTGACTTCTATCATCGTAAGGTGAAGTTTTCATCACCAGGAGTTGGTAGGAATGTATATGAGGGATAATGGGATGTTCTTTTGACTCAAGAGGCACCCGAGTATAAGAGGTTGGGTAGAGAAAAAATATCTGATTGATAGTATTATCTTGGATGATCAGGGGTTACAACCCTCTATTTTCCCTCTTATATTGGCTTGTTATAGAGAAATCATTCATAATGATTTTTCTAGATTACCACCAGTGTGAGAGGTAGAATTCACTACCAAGCTAGTTCCAAGAGTAGAACCAATGTCCATTACTCGATACAAGATGACAACTACATAGCTCCAGTAACTCAAGAAGCAATTAGAATATATGAAGGCTAAAAGATTTAAATAACCCAACACTTCTCCTTGGGATTATCCAGTCCCTTTTTCCAAGAAGGTGGATGGTACCCTCAAGATTTACATGGATTACCATTAGTTGAACCATCTTATGGTCCAAAATCAGTATTAATTAACTTGAATTTGTAACCTATGTGATCAACTCTAAGGAAAGAGATTGTTTTCAAAGATATATTTGAGGTCATTATATCATTGAGTGTGTGTTAGTTCATCATAAATGCCTCAAACAACTTTTAGGAGTAGGTATGGTTTATATGAGTACCTGTTCATGTCGTTCGATCTCACAAAATCACATACTATTTTCATGGATCTAATGAATCTTATCTACCACCATTATCTGGATTCATTCATGGTAGTATTTGTTGATGAAATCTTAGTGTATTATCACACTATACATGACCATGCCAACCATATTGAGATTATGATGATTACATTGAGAGAGCACTAGCTGTATGCTAATCCTAGTAAATGCTAGTTTTGGATCAATAAATTCCACTTCCTGGGTCATATAATCTCAGAGTGAGGATCATCAGTAGACCCAAATAATATTAGAGATGTAGTTTTCAAGGAGCATCCCAAGAACATCTTTGAAATCTAGAGTTTCTTAGGGCTAGTTGGATATTATAGATGATTCATCCAGGGTTTCTTATGACTTGTAGCACCTCTTACTAGTCTGACTAAGAATGGTTCTAAATTATTATCATCTAAATATTATGAAGTATACTTTTAGGTATTTAAGGGAATATTTTCTTTAGTGCCAATCCTAATTTTTTCAGAGTTACGTAAGAGATGTATAGTCTATTGTAACGTATCAGGTATCAGGATGGGTGATGTTCTAATTCAAGATGTGAGATTCATCATATACTGTTCTCTTTAGTTGAGGCCCCATGATAAGAATTAACTGACATAAAACCTTGAGATATCTTCTGTAGTCCATGCTCTATGTTGTTGGAGATACTATTTACTTATTGATCATTTTTGACATTCACTAATCACAAAGGCCTAAATTTCAACATTACACTGTGTGATCTGAATTTCATGCATCAAAGATTGGTTGAGTACCTACAATTCATTGATTTCAGTCTTTCTTATATACTTAGAAAAGGAAATTCTATAGTCAATGATCTGAGTTGGAAGACCCAGACATAGGCAGTTCAGAAGTTTAATGGCGAGTGGAAACTCATGAGATTTTTTTTTCATATATGCATGTTGAGGTTCAAGAGGATCATGGGAAGACTGTCCTCCTCGCCTTAGTTGTGACCTATACCCTTATGGAATGGGTGAGGTTGAATTAAATTTCAGATCCCAAGGTCTTAGTCCTAAGGTAAAGTATCACAAATGTTGATTTATCTTCTGTTTGGGATGATATACATCATGGAGGTCGTACGAATTCATTGTGCTCCATGATATATCATATATGATAGGGATTATCACTTCACATATCAGTTATAGAAGGGGTTGAAGAATGCCTTGGGTACACAGGTTCTTCTGAGCATGACCTATCACCCTCAGATCGGTATATAAATAGAGCGTATGAGTCAGGTGTTAGAGGACAAGATCCATGCTTGTATCCTTGATTTTTGGGGTTCTTGGGATCAACACATACCCGTTATAGAGTTTTATTATGATAATAGATTTCAATATACCATTAATATGTCTACTTATTAAGCCTTATATGTCAGTACTTTCCAATCAACTACGTGTGGGATAGTGGTAGGGGAGGTAGCTTTTCAGATACTAAATCTCATCCAGGAGACTACAGAGCAGGTCCATTTGATCAAAAATCACATGATGATAGCTTAATCCAGGAAGTAGTCATACACTAACTGACATTGACGACCTCTTGTGTTTGAGGTCTAAGATTTTTTCTTCTTTCGAGTTTCACCTAGGTTGGGCCATCGACATATTCTGAGGTAGGGTAGGCTTTGGCCACGATATATTGGACACCTTGAGGTTTTGAAGCTGATCAGAATAGTGGCTTACCAGATAGAACTTCCTCAAAGGTACATGTATATGCATGATGAATTTCACTTATCTTAGCCTCACTGGTATTATCTAGACCCATCACATATACTCTAACCAGATGAGGTAGAGTTGGATGTGGCTGCTTACTTAAGGAGTATCTAGTTTGTATCATGGAACAAAGCATAAAAAAAGTCTAAGTACAGTTATTTATTTTGGTATAGGTGCAATGGAAGAGCATGTGAGTAATTAAAAATACTTGGGAGTGGGAGGCTGATATATGACCTCAATGGCCTAAACTCTTTGCTGAAGATAACTCTTTGTGTTTAGAAGGCCAACTTGGGAATGATTTGCTTTAAATAAGGGAGGTTGTAACAACCCAATGTATTTATAAAATAATGTATCAGTTGTTTTCAGATTAAATTCATTAATTTAGCACTTATAATTTTACCTAATAGAGTCAAAGAGATTAGAAGGGTGCCAGAGGCTTTTTTGGAGCTCGAAGTCTCGAATTTTGGAGAACCAAACTAGGTCACATAGTTAGGAGAAGCAGTGCCACCCAACCTATATGGTTTCCATAACCTTAAAGGGAAATTTTGAAGGGATTAGGTGGGATGCATAGTTTTTCTATAATCATGATTCCCCATGATCATACCCATGTAGGTTAAAAAGGTTTCTAGGACAGTGATCTTTATATGGATTGTACATAGTTATCCTAATCGTGCGCCTAACCCATGCATGGTACTCCTTGGGCAGTACCTTGGTGCACAATTTGGCCAATTGTGCACCCAAACTATGAACCCATATTTGTGTGGGTGAAACTACAAGATTTCAATTAATGAACTTATAAAACAAACCTTTTCCTTCATCCTTACATCTTCCAGTGGATGAATCTCTCTTATTATATTGTAATCTCACCTCAATCCTATTATAGGTCATTTGATATCTCATAGATATGAAATCCAAATCAAGATATGTCACAATAATTTAATAGATTGAGGTAAGACCTAGAGTCCTCTTCCTTCCATTCAAACTTCATCTTCATATCTGTTGCACTATTTAGGTGAAAGCTCTTTCCCCCTATTTTTAGGGTGTTGGAATGTTCTTATTTTTTATTCCAAAATACTTTGAATCTAAAGCTGATATTGGATAGGATTCATTTAAGGCCTTAAAGTGGGTGGTATAGATTTTATTCCTAGAAGTTTTAGTGTTTTAATAACCAGTTTGTTGTGATGCGCACCAACAATTGTAGTGCGTTACCTTTAAATGAGTTCTTTGATTCTAAATTGACGTAATCAAGACTTTATACTATTGTTGAACATTTTTAGGTAGTTAGAGGATGTCAACCCCAATCATATCCACCTTATGGGTGTTCTTAAGGAATTTTAATATTTAATTTAATTTTATTAATGAAATAAATTCCTTCTAAGTGTTCAGTTTGGATTGTAAATGGAACCCCCCCTATAGGTACTTTTCTAACTAATAATAGCACATTCTAAGTATTCGATTGAACCATGAAATTAACATTACATTCCTTTAATAATTATATGGATTGATTATATTGAATTTATTACTTCAAGACGGGTTGAATTTATTAAATTAATTAAATGGATTAATTGAATATATGGTAATGGGTGGAAGTCCATGCAAATTGACTCATGCTTTTTATATTTATTCATGTGGATTATATGAACTGTGACACCCCTTTATTTATATTGGAAGTGATGATTATTATTATAAATAGGTTAATTCTCAATTTAATATCATTATTATGATTTCACCATTGGCATTGGATATGGGATGATGGTTAAGGGATATGTTGAGAATGATGTTTCACTCTCCCTTACATCGAGTGTTAAGCATGGAATCTCTCACCATTATACTTATATCTGGGAGATGGTCCCAATGTTCTGCATTCTTCTATCTAGGGTGTTGGGAAGGATGTCTTACCCCACATATCTCTAGGGTTGAGCAAGATGTCTCACATTCATTATGATATTTAGGGAACATACCCTCTACTTGAGCCTATCAGCTCGTTTAGACTGGTTATGGATGCCTGAGTTATTACCTAGTCCATCCAGCACGTGGTATCTAGGTATATGCCTACTTATATTCACACCTATTTATTTTATAAAGGTGGATTCAATATATAAAAATACTATATATATATATATATATTATTACATACACACACATATATATATGGTCACCAATCAAACTCATTTTTTCCTATGCCAAAGCAGGAAGAGCCGCCAGGTATCCTATAAGAACCTGAGTAGGTTGGTATTTATTTATTAAAAATTGTTTATTATTCTTACCACATACACACTATTGATTCTATGTAAAAAATTTGTATTATTTCTAGAAATTTTTGGTGGTGGACTATTGGATCGGGTTATACCAAATATACACAAGAGGGGGGGGGGGGTGAATTGTGAGTATTACAATTTCTTCACGAGATCATGATATGTCCTTTTAAATTTATCATAATGATTAAGTAGTAGAAAATAAACAGCAAAGGATGCATGATGTATAGTGGTTTGGGGAATAGAAGGCCCCTAGTCCACTCCACCAAAACTCTACTCCACGAGCTTGATGATTTTTACTATCTGCTCCTCTTATCAACAGACCGTTCCACAACTAAGTACAGGCAGTTGACACCTTTACAACTTTAAGGATAAAAAGATCCATCTAGTTCATACATAGAACCTAACACATAGCTTAGTATGAGAAGCTGGTCACTCAAAGTAAAAGAGTATTTGTTCTTTGAAATACTTTCCAGTTGTTCTTCACAATTGCAACAACATGCAATTGACAATCGATGGATCGTCATCTTCAAAAAGAATGATATTCAGGTAGAATAGTTCTGAGTTTATCTGGTTGCAGTAGATCTTGAAATATAATTTTCAACTTTAACAATAGTTGATTCACAAAAGATATTCTATGTAGAATCATTGAATCTTAAATCATGTTTCTTCTTCTTCAAAAAATAGAGTTTGATAGATCATGGTAGCAGTATATATGTAAATCTTGAATATCTCTGGAAATCATAGTCGTGAAAAACTCAAGAATATGTTCTTCTCATCTCTTTCACAATGATCTATATCATATCCACTGTAATTTAAAATAACATAGATATATATAATAAAGACAATCGTTTTCCTTTCAAATTTAGATCCAAAAAATTTGCCTATAGAATCACGATATTCAAAAATTTGAATAACAGAGCAGTCGTAACTCCCCTTAAAATTCTCCATGAAAAACTCCTATTAAATTGATCCTTTTAATAATAAACAAATAAATTTGAATCAGTCAAAGATTCGCTTTAGATTCGGTTTTTAAATCTGTCTTGAAATTAGCCTAATAATCTGCATAAATAATGTTGATTTAATAGAGTTGTAATTTAAATCTCTGATGCAAAACGTAGGTTTGAACTGCATAGCGTACATTATCTGAACATAAGGTTCACAACATAAGGTTGATAAAAAACGTAAGGTTGATCTCGAATTTATGGTTGATCTCAAACATAAGGTTGATAAAAAATGTAAGGTCGATCTCAAATGTAAGGTTAATAAAAAATATAAGGTTGATCATCCATACTTTTCTCTTCAACTTTCAGACGTATGGTATATAATACATACTTTTTTCACCTTCTAAATGAAAGGTAAATGATCCATACTTTTTGATAAAATGTAAGGTTGTTCATAAAAGTAAGGTTGATGAACCATACTTTTGAGAAAAAAATATAACATTCCATACTAACATAGGATTCTTCTTCCATACTTTTCTAATATTTCAAATGTAAGGTTCCTTCCAAATATAGGATTATTCTTTCATAATTTTCTGATAATGTATGCTTGCTTAACCATACTTTTTTGATAACCTATAAGAAAAAGTTTTCATCCTTATTCTACGCTCCTCAATTTAGGGTATGAACAGTGTTTCCAGAACACGCTAAAGTGATTTATGAACACGTAGAGTATGAACAGTGTTTCCCAAACATGCTAAAGTGATTTCCGAACACTTTAGCAAATATTCCATGTTAATTAAAATCTTAAATATTATTTCAAAATAGATAAATAAATAATATTAATTTCCTGAAATATACTCAAAGTAAAATCATTAGAATAAAAAATAAGGGTATTTGTGAACATCAAAATCATCACAAAGAGATGGAGTGTTGTTCTCAACAATACCCCCCTTAATAAAATAGAGTGTTGTTGAAGAACTCACTTGATCAACAATCTCCCCTTTTTATGATCACAAAATTGATGAAATAACCAATAAAATTATCTTACAAATTAATTGCATATAATTTAGAATTTTACAAAGATAAAAAAATATTTTAGTTAAACAAAATTATTTCCAAATTTTTACATTTTCTCCCACTTTATAAAGTAAAATAATATATCCTCCTTTATTAATAAAGAATTTTGTGTTTATCCAAAAATTTATCCAAAAAAAAAATGTTGTGTTTATCCATATTTCTCCCCCTTTTTGTGATATAAAAAGGATGATAGAAGAAGGAATATAACACATTTTAATGTAGCACTAAACTTAATTAAATTCTATGATAAACTAGTTATCAATATTTGAATCTGGATTACTAGCATTCTAACATAGACAATACAGTAAAACAAATTAATGACACATAAATAGGTGATTCAAATATATGTTATTGAAAATATAATTACAAGTACAGTAATGATAATGAGAATCAAGGTTGGGCTAAAAAAGGCTTATAAAATGGGTTTCAACACCTCTGAATGATTTCCTTGAGCTCTGACATCTGTAGTCTCAACCTTTTCATCAGTCCATCACCTAACTAGATTATGAGATATCTTCCTTCCTGATTCAAATGGATGTATTTAATCGAATTGACTCTGAAAAACTCATGTAACCTATCTTCCTTTTCCATAAAAAGA
Source organism: Viscum album (assembly GCA_963277665.1). Classification (NCBI taxonomy): domain Eukaryota; kingdom Viridiplantae; phylum Streptophyta; class Magnoliopsida; order Santalales; family Viscaceae; genus Viscum; species Viscum album. The sequence goes on along the minus strand of OY728164.1, from coordinate 268,187,636 downwards.
GTTAACTTATCAGTGAACTGATTCAGAAAAACTATAATTCCAGGTTCATTCGAAGTCAACTGCTCAATAGGAAACTTCTGAATATCCAACAACACAGATAAAGGAGAACTATTTCATTGAAGGTCCTGCAGCCTGTCATTCATATTTCTCATAGCTGCTATAATGGCCTAAAATCTTCTAATCAGATCAGGTGAAGTACCTGATGTACTAGCTTTACTATGTATGACAATTGTGAATTGTTTCTCCATGAAAGATTTAAACTCTAGTAAATTTGAATTCATAACCATTTCAGATTTTAGATTTTCAACTTCAGCCAACATTTCATTCTTGAAATTTTTGACTTCTTGCTTAGAAACAGAACTGTATTGAAGTCTTTGAAATTTCAGATGTTCCTTTTCTAATTATCTTCTTAAAGAAGAATTTTGATCTTGAAATTTATTAAATTTTCAGATTAAATCCTCCACATAATTATTATCAGAATCAAAAGCACCTTGTTCTTAATTCTCTGTCTGATCTTCCATTGGATTTATCAGTGCTAGAGGTAGGGATTCAACATATGACTTCTCTTCATCATTCCTTTGTACTGGCTTCTCCATTGATTTTTTACTTAGAGTCCTTTCCTGACTCATCCACATAAAAAACATAACCAATAATTTCAGTTTGAATTTCAGAAAGGTTCTCTTCTTGATTCATATTTACAGGTTCTTTCTCATCCTGAGCATCCTTTTCATTGAGTTCTTCCAAGGATTAATCCTCTAAAACAGGTTCCTCTTGGGATAAGTCCTCTGGAACAATCTCATTAGGCTGTACAGTTTTAGATCTAGCCACTTTAACTTCTCTAGGCTTTTCAAGAGTTGGACACACAATTTCTTTTTCTACATGAGGAGTTATCTCAATTTGAAAAATTGTTGGATGGTCAACTTGCTGTACTACAGATTCTCTAATAAATCTATAGCTTATAAGAGGTTCAGTTGTTCCAAAATTTTCTTGTACAGGTTCCTCATCAGCTTGAGCTACTTTTTTCCTTCTCCTCTGAAGTCCTTCTTGACTTTCCTCATTAGCAGGTGTATCAACTGTCTCAAACTGTATCCTCCTTAATACTCTGCTAGTTCTAGATTTAGCTACTCCTTCCTTTGATTTTGCAGGTATCTCCTGAGCACTCTCATGTTCTTCTTCTGCTCCAACATACATAAGTTTTCCTTTTATTATGCTCCAAAAGAAACTAATATTCCTTAGTGTTCTAGTATTAAAGATGTTGATATGGTGGCATCTCACTCGGATATCCACCAGCCTTATTGTATCTGTCTTAAATAAAATCTTTGAAATGAACCTTCCAAAGGGATAAAAGTTCATCCTCACTTCTGGTTGGTAACAGTAATTGAGATATCTCACCATAAATCTCAGAAAATTCAACTTAATATTACTTATAAACAGAAACATTATGTACATATTAGGGTACAATATGTTCTCCATCTCTGACATTCTGGGTGCAATACCTATTTGCACAAATTTAACTAAAATCTTCTTATCAGGCTCGAGATATTTCACTATCATCTCCCTTATATTTGTAGACCCAAATAGAAAATAAATAATGTCCTTAGACTTCTGAACATTATCACCAATATTCTTTAAATCAAAATGGAAAGCTACCTCATGGGGGTAGTTAATAATTTTGGCTATCTCCATAGATGAAATCAAAAAATCTCTGTCATTGATCTTAGCTATTATTTAATATCTATATTCTCCCATAATAAAATGGACCGATTTAGAAAAGTGATGAAGTTCTACCTTATATAAAAACTCAGTATAGTCTCAATTCAAGGTTTTCTTGAGTTTATGAAATGCTAGGGATTTCCTCAGCATCAGATCCATATGGTACAACCATTCCAGATCGATCACTTTTCCTTGGAAAATCTTTTGTCCTGCTGAGCACTGTCGCTTGGAATTGCTGGTTTATGGCTCATCAATCCTTTTGGTTTTGGCCATTGCTGTCACAAATTTCTGAAGGTTCAAAAAGCTATGGTTTCAAAGGTTCGGGTGTGGGTAAAGAAGAGTAGTAGAAGTTCTTGGGGTTTTGAAGGGTTTTAAAAAAATGACCTGTTTTTGAATTGGAAATGGTTTTTGACATCCTTGATTCCCGTGTCATTACGCACATAGTAATTATTACATTATTTAAAAGTAAAAACTTATGCAGAAAAGTTTAAAGTAGAACTGATGATGGTTTAAATTATTCTAAAAACAAGTAATAAATAAAATAATAATTTAAATAAGTAATTAAAAAAATATCATTTAAAAATAAATAAACCGAGATCCCCCTTAATAAAATCAGACCTTTCAGTGGGAAGTGGTTTAGTAAAAATATCAGCTAATTGAATTTCAGTGCTTACAAATTCTAAGAATATATCATTTTTAAGAACATTATCTCTTAGAAAGTGATGTCTGATATCAATATACTTAGTTCTAGAATGATTGATATGGTTTTTTGAAATTTTTATAGCACTTGTATTATCACATAAAATATGTGTATTATTAAAATTTATTCCAAAATCCATAATAGTTTTTTTCATCCACAAAACTTGTGCACAACAACTGCCAGAAAATACATATTCTTCTTCAACTGTTGATAGGGAAACTGAGTGTTGTTTCTTACTAGACCATGACACTAAGGATTTTCATAAAAAGTGACAAGTCCCTAAGGTGATTTTTCTATCTAATCTATAACTTCAAAAGTATTCATTTGAATAAGAAATTAAATTAAAATCATAAGTTTTTGGAGAGATAAGAGATTGAAAAATAGTTCCTTTTAAATATCTAAAAATTCTTTTAATAGCACTTAAGTGAGATTATTTAGGATCAGATTGAAATTTATCACAAAGAAATAACGAGTACATTATATCTGGCCTGCTAGAAGTAAGATATAATAAACTATCAATCACACCTCTATATAACTTTTTGTCAATTGATTTTCCAGTTTCATCCAAATCAAGTTTTATATTAGTACACATAGGAGTTGAATATGCCTTGCTTTTTTTAAGTCCAATTTTCTTTAGTAAATCAGTAATGTATTTTTTTTGATTTAAAACATTTCCAAAGTATTTTTGATAAATTTGAAGTCCTAAAAAGAAATTTAATTCTCCCATCGTACTCATTTCAAATTATTTTTTCATTAAATTTGAAAACTCATGAAAAAGTTTTTTGTTTGTTGAACCAAAAATTACTTCATCAACATAAATTTGAACAAATAAAATATTAGAGTCAATAGTTTTCTTAAACAATATTGGATCTAAAAACCCAACAATAAAATCATTTTTTAAAAGAAATGAACTTAATCTTTCATACCAAGCTCTAGGTGCTTGTTTAAGTCCATAAAGAGATTTAGTAAGTTTAAAACTAGAATATAGTTTTTGTGAATTTTAAAAACTAGGAGGTTTCTCAACATAAACTTCCTCCAATAAGTAAACATTTAAAAAAGGTAGACTTAACATCCATCTGAAATAATTTAAAGTTAATATGAGATACATAGGCTAAAATAATCCTAATGGATTCTAATCTAGCTACAGGTGAAAAGGTCTCATCATAATCTATACTTTCTTCCTAATTATAACCTTTAGCTACTAGTCTTGATTTATTTCTAGTTATTATTCCTTGATCATATTTTTTATTTATAAAGATCCATTTGGTTCCTATAACTGGATAGTTCTGAGGTCTTTCAACTAAATTCCAAACTTTATTTATCATGAATTGGTTTAGTTCTTCTTGCATTGATATCATAAAACTTTCATCAACTAAGGATTCTTCTAATGTATTAGGTTATAATTGGGATAGAAAGGTAGAGAATTCAACAAGATTTTCTACATTTATTTTGGTTTTTGTTCCAGTGTCTAGGTCTCCTATAACAGTTTATAAAGGGTGATTATTTAGGGTTCTAGATTGTCTAGGTAGTACATTGTTAGGTTCTTCAATGTCATGTTCTTCTGAACTAGACTGAATTTCATTTATATATTTTTTCAAAATCATCTTTCATGTTTTCAAGTCTCATGTTATCATTAGAGTCAGATTCATCAATTTTCTCTTTCCTTTTCTTAAAGGGATCAGATTCATCAAATTTCACATAAACTGATTATTCAACAATCCTTGAATTTTTATTAAAAACTCTATAAGCTTTGGAAATAGTAGAATATCCTAAGAAAATTCCTTCATTAGATTTTGGATCAAACTTACCAAGATTTTCCTTGGTGTTAAAGGTGTAAACCTTGCATCCAAAAATATCAAAGTAATTTACTTTAGGTTTTCTTTTATTCCAGAGTTCATAGGATGTCTTTTTAAAAATTGGTCTTATTAAAACTCTATTCATTATATAACAAGCTATGCTTACAGTTTCTACCCAGAAATAGGTAGGAAGACTATATTCATTTAGCATAGTCCTAGCCATTTATTGAATAGTCCTATTTCTTCTTTCAACAATTCTATTTTGTTGAGGTGTTCTTGGTCATGATAAGGTGTGTTTAATACCCATATTTGAGGATAATTAATTAAATTCCTGATTCTAAAATTCTCCACTATGATCACTTCTTAATGAAATTATTTGATAATCTTTTTCATTTTGAATAGCTTTGAAAAAAAATTCAAATATAGTAAAAGATTCATTTTTATATTTTAGAAAATTTATCCAAGTAAATATATAATAGTCATCAACTAAAACATATACATATAATTTACCAGCCAAGATTTATATTCTTTAAGGTACAAAAAAATACATATGGATAAGTTCTAGAGGTTTAGATGTAGAAATTTTTTCAATAGATTTAAAGGATGATTTGTGATGCTTGCCAAGTTGACATGCATCACAGAATCTATCATGTTCAAATTTGAGACTAGGAAAATCAGAAACTAATTGTTTCTTAGATAACTTTTGTAAAGAATATATATTGTAATGTCCATGTCTTCTATGTCAGATCCAAGATTCATTTATCTTAGCAGTTAATCATTTTACTTTTTGTTTACATAAGGAATTTAAGTCCAGGGTGTAATAATTATCAGTTCTAGGTGATCTAGATTTAAGAAATTTATCTTTAAAAATAGAAAAACAGTTATTAGAAAAATCAAAAAAAATAACCATCATCAGAGAGTTGAGAGATACTTATCAGGTTGTGTTTCAATCCTTGTACATAGAGTACTTTATTGATTAAGACTACTTCTAGATCTCCAACTATTCCAATGCCAATAATCTTACCTTTGGTATTGTCACCAAATGTGACTAGACCACCATCCTTTTGAGTTAGTGTTCTTAAATTTGATGAGTTTCCACTCATATTTCTAGAGAAAAAACTATCCATATACCATATTTCAGTTTGGATTTTGTGACCTACTTCCTGCAATGGAATTTAAACAAGGATTTGTTTTGGTACCCATATTCTATTGGGTTTAGTAGTTTTATCTAGCAAAGACCTAGGAATCCAGAATTGTTTTGTTTTTATATAATCAATAGAATCCTATAAATTGCTTGCAACAAAGGCTCTCTCAATCCCACTTATTTGTAGTTTCCTTAAATAGTATTTTTTAGATATGTGACCTTTTGTTTCAAAGTAGTTACAAATTTTACCTTTTGTACTTGGGACAAAATAGTTCTTATATAATTTAGGTTTCTCACCATTATTTCATATTCTATATCTTTACCTTTTAATCAAATTCTTTCTAAGTATTTCATTTAGTTTATTTTATCCTTTTGTAAAAATAAGATCCACACTTTTGTATGTTTTTACTTTTATTTTCAGTGTTTTTATTTTAGTTTCATTATCTATACAATTTGTGTTTGATGAGTTATATTTTTCAATTAACTCTTGATGTTGTTTTAACAGAGTATCTTTCTCCTAAAACAGTAGTATGAATATTTTTTAGTGATTTATGTTTATTAAATAAGGAATCATATTTATCTTCCAGCATATTACAGTAGGTTGTGAGTTTATTATTTGAGAAACTAGAACTAGAATCAGAATCAGATTTTAGTAAGATTTCACCTCATTAGTTTCTACCATAAATCACATGTTTTATTTTATATTTGATTCTTATTTTTCTGAGTAAGAATTTTATGAGATGCTAGAGTCTTCAGAAACACTCCAAGTAGTTTTCATTGCTCTTTTGTCTTTCTGCTCATAATCATTGTTTTTGAAAAATTTCTTTTTCTTTTCTCATTTTAATTTAGGACAGTCAGGTCTGATGTGACCCATCTTTTTTCATTCATAGAATCTAACTTCCTTTGGTTATTTTTCATCATTTTTAATGGATTTTATAAATCTTGTCTTCTTTCTGTAGAATTTACTGAACTTTTTGGCCAGTTGAGTCAGTTCCACATCTGAATCAGATGAATAAGATGAATCAGATTTTTATGATTTCACTTTAATTTCATTCTTCATTTTTCTGCTTTTCTTTTGAGATGATACATTCAAAGTAGTATTTTATTTTTTGATTAAAAATTCATGATAATTTACTTCATCTTCCATCTCAGCTTCATACATCATAAGAGTTACAATTAACTCTCTCATTGTAAGATCTTTGACTGGTGAGGATTTCCTAATAGTAGCTGATATCCCATTCCATCTAGGTGGCAGTACTCTTAGAACTTTCAAGTCCTGATCTGCTTATTTGATAGGATCTCCCAAGGAAGTGATGTTATTAACAATTTCTATAATCCTTCCATTCATCTGGGTTATGCTTTCTCCTTTAAACAATCTGAATATTTCAAATTCTAATTTAGAAGTGGCATACCTCATTTGTTTGACATTCTCAATTCCTTCATAAGCAACTACAATCGTCTTCCACATTTCATAATCCATTGGACATTGAGACACTCTATTGAATTCATCTGGTCTAAGATCACAGATGATGACATTCATAGCTTTTGAGTTTATGTCATACTCTGCTTCGATATCAGCACTCCATGTTTCAGGTTTCTCTAGAATCATATAGGGAGTTAGAATTATCGAGTAGACCCTGTATCCAAGGTTCTTTAAATAAATGATCATCCTTGATTTCCAGAATCCATAATTTTCACCGTTGAAGTAGGGAGCTCAAAACATTGACATACCCTCTTATGTATCATCCATTGTGATTTGTATAATCCAAAAATTTTTATCTTGTTATAGATTTCTCAAAATAACCACCTATGATACCAATTGTTGGATCGGGTTATACCAAATATATACAAGAGGGGGGGGGGGGTGAGTTATGAGTATTATAATTTCTTCACAAGATCGTGATCAGTCCGTTTAACTTTATTAGAATGATTAAGAAGTGGAAAATAAATAACAAAGGATGAATGATGTATAGTGGTCCGGGAATAGAAGGCCTCTAGTCCACTCCACTAATGATCTACTCTACGAGCTTGGTGATTTTCACTATTTGGTCCTCTTATCAACAGATTGTTCCACAACTGAGTACAGGAAGTTGGCACCTTTACAACTTTAAGGATAAACAGAGCCTTCTAGTTTATACACAAAACCTAACACACAACTTAGTACTAGAAGCTGGCCACTCAAAGTAAAATAGTATTTGTTCTTTGAAATACTTTCCAGTTTTTCTTCAAAATTGCAACAACACACAATTGATAGTCTATGGATCATTATCTTAAAAAAGAATGATCTACAGGTAGAAGAGTTCTAAGTCTATATGGTTGTAGTAGATCTTGAAATATAATTTGCAAATTTAACAACAGTTGATTCACAAAAGATATTTGATGTAGAATCAGTGAATCTTTAATTGTGTTTATTCTTCTTCAGAAAACAGAGTTTGATAGATCATGGTATCAGCAGATCTATAAATATCGAATGTCTCTGAAAATCATAGTAGTGAAAAACTCAAGAATCTGTTCTTCTAATATCTTTCACAACGATCTATACCGTATCCACTGTAATTCAAAATAACACAGATATATATAATAAATACAATCATTTTCTTTTCAAATTTAGATCCAAAAAAGTCACCTATAGAATCACGATATTCAAAAGTTTGAATAAAAGAGCAGTCGTAACTCCCCTTAAAATTCACCATGAAAATCTCCTCTTAAATCAATCCTTTGAATAATAAACAAATGACTTTGAATCAGTCAAATATGTGCTTTAGATTCTGGCTTTTAATCTGGCTTGAAATCAGCCTAATAATCTGCATAAATACTGTTAATTTAATAAAGTTATAATTTAAATCTCTGACGCCAAACGTAGGGTTGAACTACATAGCATACATTCTATTAACGTAAGGTTCACAATGTAAGGTTGATCACAAACGTAAGGTTGACCTCAAATATAAGGTTGATCTCAAATGTAAGGTTGATCACAAATATAAGGTTGATCTCAAATGTAATGTTGATCACAAACATAAGGTTGATCATCCATATTGTTATCTTCATCTTTCAAACGTATAAATATAATCCATACTTTTATCATCTTCTAAATGAAAGGTAAACGATCCATAATATTTGATAAAACATAAGGTTGTTCACAAAAGTAAGGTTGATGAACCATACTTTTGAGAAAAAAACATAACATTCCATACTAACATAGGATTATTCTTTCATACTTTTTTTATATTTCAAACATAAGGTTCCTTCCAAACATATAAATCATCTTTCATAATTTTCTGATAACATATGGTTGCTTAACCATACTTTTCTGATAACCCGTAAGTGACAATTTTCATCCTTACGCTACGCTCTTCAACGTAGGGTATGAAAATTGTTTCCAGAACATGCTAAAGTGATTTCCGAACATGTAGAGTATGAACAGTGTTTCTAGAACACACTAAAGTGATTTCTGAACTCTTTATCAAACATTCCATGTGGATTAAAATGCTTAAATATTATTTCAAAATAGAGAAATAAATAATATTAATTTCCTAAAATATACTCAAAGTAAAATCATTATAATAACAAATAAGGGTATTTTTGAACATCAAAATCATCACAAAGAGATGAAGTGTTGTTCTCAACAATCTCCCTTTAATAAAATAGAGTGTTATTTAAGAACACACTTGCTCAACATGGAATACTAGGATTTTATCACCCACCCTACTCAGAAAACCTTTGATACCTATGTAGGTTACTTTTCTACAGGTATGGATAAGGGAAAGTGCCTTGATATAGATTCATTATATGATTTAGTTATAATATTGATCATGGGAGAACATGATGAACCATATGATTGAGATTCTATTAGAGAAGTATTTTGTCCTTTTTATATTTTTTATACATGTTTTATATACCTATCCCCTATTTCCCCTTCTTGTATATTAGCATTCCATGACATTACATTGTATATGAGTCATCCTACTGAGTTTTATATTTATTATGTTGCTCAATTATTTATTCTTATTCAATTTATTATTATATATATTATATTATGCTTTCCACCATGATGGGTTATTGGTCTAGTGGTTATAGTTTCTGATTATATATAATTATTTTGTTGTCTATTTATTTGTTATATCCATTTTTCCACTTTGATATGAGGGTATAGTCTCCCCACTATACCACCTGAAACCCTCAATGTTAGTCGGCTGCCTCTGGAGTATGAGGAGGCATGCTTGGGGCCATGAGACCCAACGACTCGAGGAACAGGTTAAGTGGATACTAGGTCAGGATGTTACAATCCTAATGATGACTAATAATTTGTCTAATAATAACTATAGAGACCCATTCTTTTCATACATAAATATTACATATTTTAGATGAATATCTAATGCATTCCAAAAATAATCACCTGAAGTCCGTAAATGTTTAATTTACTTATAGACTAGATACAAAATATTCTTATTTCATTAAATATATTCAATATCTCCCATAATTATCCTCTTATTTAGTGAAATTAATACACATTCCCTTCTTAATCCTTTCTTCATTACCAGGGTAATAGAAACATAACAAAGCATGAGGACGGATGCCTAGTAAGGGTAAACATGGGATATATAAATAAATGATTTTAAGAAGGAAATAGATAATAATAAGGGTATTAGATATTGAAAATGACATACATGGTTTATACCCAATATATGAATGATAATGAACATTAGTCTTGGGATAAATCATATTCATTTCAAAGATATTCATCATAAGAGTGAGAAATCATCATAAATAAATCATAAACCACAAGTTCATGTCATATAAGTATGGAATCATCATAATTATAATTTTTTTTTTCATATTTCAAGGTTTATTACAAAGACAATAAAATTATAGTGGATCATGAATCCCTACATATTTCCCATAACATAATTAGTCAGGAATCATCACCTATTTTCTATAGTATATCAAGGACATTAAATTATTCTGATAGTGGGTCAAGCACATCATAATGATTTCTAAAATGGATCTAGAACATCATCATATTTCTTATAATTCTATAATTCTATATAAATAACTAATCAACTCATTGAATGTAGATATAGCTCCCAACCATCACGTAATCCATAAAATTTTGTACTATAAAATCATTAAACATTCATCATATCATCATATCAATTCTCATTAAAAGAAATTTGGATACATAACCATTTCATAAATCCATAATAACAAAACCCATAGAAACATAAACAAGATTTATAATCATCTCAACCTAATAATCATAGATCATATAGAGAAATTATAAGGATGATACATTGGATTATATTCCCAGTAAAACATAATAAACACCAATGGTTATTATTGTTGATGAATATAAATTCCATAACAGGATCGTAAAAAAAATTTTGAGAAAAATATTCTTTCCATTTTGAAATAAATTTCTAAAAATATAATTTTTCCCAAAATGTTAAGGAAATAATTTTCTTTGAAAATTACCATGAAAACTTGTATAAGAAGCTTTAAATAATAGAGTGGTATTGATGGCATTTAACTATTTTGGTAAAAAGAAAAAAATATATCATTTGAAAAGAGATAAGAAGATTCCTTTTAAAAAATATTACATGAAGTAAAAAATGGGTAAATATGACATTAAATAATCATTGGGTAATAGTTAAAATTTCATTTAAAACATTTTTATAAAAGAAGAAAATTGAATAAATAAGTTTTGATCGAAGAGGGAAGTAATATATTTTTTATTAAAAACATTATTATGGTATCTTTAGTTATTAATTTGAATAAAATGAAAGTAAAACATGTATTATATATAAATAACCATATGATATGAAAATAAATAACTTTTTTAAGGGTAGATCATAATATATCATCATTGGGAATCAAATCATAAACAATCATGATAATCAATGAGATTATAACATAAACCTTGTTTGGTAACATTTGAATTATAAGATCCATGAAATAAAGAAACTTATATGGATATTTATATCCTATAATTTCCATTTTAATAATCTTAAAATTAACTCTTGGGATTTATATAAGTTCCACATAAAGGAAATAAGTGGTGTATAATGCACGTTTCCCAGATAAATTAATGTGAGATAAAAATCCCATACCACTTTAGTAACTTTTGAATAATAATCCCTCAATAAGAATAAAATTAAATGAAAATTTAAATATCAAGATAATATATAAATTAATTAGATAACATTTCAAAGGGTATTTATATTCACCACACAAAAATTAATGATTGGTAAATATGGCATGTGTCTCCCCGAAATAAAATAGAGACTAGAAATATCCTACCATAACTCTCGACATCATTTGTAAATTTTTGAACCTCCTATATAATAATTATATGTTTATTATAATTCAATTACATGAACATAATTTTATATATCATACAATATATTACTTACTTATGAACTATCATTACTCATTTATTAACAATTTCCTTGTTGAAATGACATTTTGGGTAATAAATGCAACATTTTTCATGTATATTTTGGTTTTTTATTTTCAGAAAATTTATATTTAAGGTCATTACATAATATAAATATTTTTAACCATGATATAATATCATATAAATTCATTATTAATTAAGTTTTGGTAATCCATTAATGTTATAGATTGAAAATGAATTACACGGTCCTGGGATATGGTAGTCTGTACATACACATGAACGTTTTTTCCATCTCATTGACGAATGGAAGACAAGAATGGTAAGTAATATATCACTTATAAAAAATAATTTTTATGTCATATGTATTATATATATTTTTTAAATATACCATAATTACCATCCATGTGAATATAAAATTTAAAAAAAGTGTCACAAAGCTTAACAGAGGTAGTGGTCCATGCATACACATGAACGACATTATCATTTTACAAAGGATTTGAATTTAATATGGTTTATGTGATATTATAATCCTAGATGTATAAATATTTCATAAATATAATTTTAAATATGATATATACATCATTATATCTAGTCGTGAGAGGTGGTAATGAAAAATGAATTATATTGGTTCGTGATTCAATAGTCAGCCGTATACATGATCGACGGTTTTGTTTTCCATTTGATGAAAGAGTAGATTTATATAGGTTATACCATCAAAATAATAAAATATAATAATATTGTGTATACTGGTGTTATTATATTTTAATTATTAATACTTGAATAATGGTGGTTAGAGAAGAAGTTAAAAAGAAAGACCTTAGTGAAGACAATTTACTTCTATTAGTGCAGCCTCCTTTGGATATATTATTCATGATCATAAGGTTTTTCTTATGGGAATAGAAAAATATATAGAAAATGCAAAAGGATGTTGCAGAGATATTTGGGTAGGTTTTTTTATATGAAAAATTTCTTAAGAGGTGTGAATAAGTGAGATGAGGTGATTCACTTTTATAATTGAGGAGGAGTGACATTTTTATAAATAACCAACACTATTTAATAATGGGAAGTCACTCTCATCCCAAGTGACTCCATATGTGATAATTGATAGAGAAAAGTTATGATATGTTGATAAACCCATCTAATAAAAATATAAGACCCATTTTATAAACATGTTATTCCTTAGGCCTTAAGTTTACTTACTTTTATCATTTAATTTTTACCATAGTAACTAAATTTTTATTTATTTATTTACCTTGAAAATTAATCCATTAAATCTAAAAATAAATTATCATTATTAGATAACATGGAATTAATAATTATAAATAAATCATTAATCCTATAAAATAAAATTACCATCTTGGTGTAAAATTAATTTCAACAGAGGCACATGCAACGTGTAAAACCGTGTTTTGTCCTAAACTTCTATAATTATTTTTTACAGTTTTTACTAGTCATTATGACAAAAAAATAAGATTAAAATATTAACTTATATGAAATATTTTTATTCAAAATATTTAATAAATTTAAAAAAATTAAATTCAAAGATGTGGTAAAAATTAATTTAAAAGTAAACCCGCTAACATGCTGAAAAAAGGATTTATGAGGAAAAAGTCTTCATAAGTATAAATTGTTTTTATATAAAATAATTTCATAAAATTTATTCCAATGATATAAATTGGAATATTAATAATATAACTGAACAAATTTTACTTCTAATACCATTTTAAAATATATTTTATCATCAAAAATACTTTAAACAAAAATGTGGTTTTAAATAAAAATCAGTATTTTCACAATTCATCGAAAGAGTAATCTTTTCAAAAAATTCTAGAAAATTCACTTTAAGATAATTTTTACATTAAAATTTAAAAAATTATATTAATTATTTAAAATAAATTTTCATGATTTTTAAATTATTATTATTAAAATGAGTCCATAGAATGCAATGAAACTATTTTTTAGAAAAATACATTTTTAAACACGAAATTGGATTTATTATTATCTTATGCATAAAAAAATATTAGATGAATGAAAAAATATTTTATTTAATAGATAATTTTTTATTTAATAGATAATATAAAATTTAACTAAAATAATTTGTTAAAAATGACTAATTTATGTTATTAATGTAAAAAGGATCTGTTTAATTAAAAAAAAGTTTTATAGAAAAACATTTCTTTTAATATCAAATAATTTTTTATTTTCATATATAATCAATTGATAATAAATTAATTCATTTTAATCATGTGTAAATTTTATATTTTTTATAATTTATTTAGTCATAATAATACCATCCAATTTAAAAACTATGTTATAATGGTCAGGTTCAAATAATAATATTAACAATATATAGAATTTTTTTAAATCTTAGTGTTGTATAAAAAAATATTTTAAAAAAACTGAATTTATTTGGGAAAATTTCATAAAATAATGGGGTGTTACTAAACCATACTTATAAGGTGGTGATTGAAAACACAAAATGTTGTGTCATTGAGGTGATAGTCTACACAACACATGATTCACATTTCCGTTTTTCAAAATGGAATAGGGGAGGGTTGTTAATGATTATACCATAATTACAATAACATAATAGTATTATAATGATACTGATGTTATGTAATGACCCAAGTATTTATAGAATAATACTTTTTCATTTCTGTTAATATTTATAAATAAGATATTATTTTTACATTAAATGGGATTCTACGTCAGATAAAATACTCAACACGCAACAACAGATTTCCCCGAAATCTTACGTTTCACACAAAATTGAGTTATATTGAAAAATAATAAAATAATATTATTATTTTAAATTGTAGTTAATACATAGCCATTGTATTGGCAGTAATGAAAAAAAATAACTAAAATATTATTATACATGTTTGTTAAATTTCATTACATTTATCCAATAAATTTTAGAGGTATAAAATAATAATGAATCCGATTTTAAGCATGAAATACTCTAATAATTTTAAAAGGTCGGTTTGCCGCCTTTTGATGGAGAACCCTTTTAAAGTCTAGTTTTTTTTAAATTTTATATGTTTCATTATACAAAATAAACTTCTTCTTTATAAGTGGAACATAAAAATATACTTTGGTTAAATTTTTTGTATTTTTCTGATAAAGTTCATTTTTAAATAAATAGTGAAAAATACTGCATTTTAAGTTAAAACCGTCTTTTAATCTAATTTATTTATATGGTTAAATTATATTTTTAATTGGTTTTAAAGTTTAATTAGATTATGTTTTTATAATTTAATAAAATTTTATTAATTTGAAGTAATTTCAATTTGAAATTGGACATAAAGCCATGTAAAACTTTTGGTAGTTTTTACTTCTTTAAAAACACATTTTTTGGTTTTGACAACGAGAATTAATATTAAATTAATTTATGAAATTTCCATGTTTGGAAATTTGAAAAATAGATTCCATATTTAGAATCAGGAGGTCCAAATTATGTAAATGGTTAAATTTTATTTTTATACATTATGAATAGTAACTTTAGTAATTATTTTATTTTTCATGGTTAAAGGGTAAATCTGGTAAATAAGGATAAGAAATAATATTATAATAATATTGAAATACCCTAAAACATGTCCTAACCCTATTTTATGAGATATTTCCAACCATGGAAATCCTTGGGTAGATTTTAGGACCCCATGGCACCACTTGTGTGTGAAAATGACATTTAATTACTTTTAATTTAAAGTTAAGGAAAATATAACCTAAACATGTGTATTTTACTAAAACAATTTTTATATGGGGTTATATATGTGATATATTAGACTATAAATAGTAATTATAAATATATAAAATTTCCTACATCATGGTGTTTTATTTATAATTTTTAGACATCAAATAAATAAATATATTTACGACACAATGATGATGTAGTGATTACCTTATTAATGAATGATTTAAATAAATGAGATTATAAATATTAAAATAAATTTATTTTGAAACATTTAATGCCATATAATAATTTTAGGGATGATCATGACTTGTTATCTTCTAATTAATGAAGTTTTTTTAAATAATCAAGTTGTTATGGATTTTTTAAAAAGTCAAGATATGAATAGTAAAAAAGTTGACATAAATGAGTTTAAAAAAAAAATAATATTTTATTAAATGATATAATAGTCCTAAAACTATAATATTCTTCTAAATTACTTAAATAATGTTTATAATTTCATCAATGAACCACTTGAGGTTCTATTGTCATTTTACAATAACTATATTAACCATATAGTAGGAATATACAAGATGACATAGTAAGAGTTAAATTAGCTAACTAAGGGTTAAAGATAAAAGATAAGGTTAAATTTGTGTCCTAGACTTGTCTAAAACCTATTTGTTGAGAGTTTTTAGACCCAAAAAAATCTTATATTTGAAATAAAAGACTTTGGGACTATTTGAAACCAAAAATCATTTTATAATAAAATAACATTTCAATATCTTTCTAAAGTGCCCCTCCTCCCTCTTATAAAAAGGAATCACATATACCCATTTAATCACACATATAAAGACCCTTGGATCATCCAAAATCTGCCCAAATAATCTTCCAACATCCCTATATTCCTCATAAAAGCTTTATCTTGGGAGAATCCAATTCAAGAAGGCCTTTTAGCATAAACTAAAAGGAGTTACCCGATTTGAGGTAATGTCTTCTCTCAAGATTCATTCATTTATTTTCCTTCTCCAACCCCCTAAACTCTATTTATTCCATTATTTTATAAAAAAAATTATATTAAATATAATAGGATGTTTTTATGAGAATTATTCGAACTACACTTCCACACACCTCCATCTAATGGATACGAACATACTGTTTCTGTATACGGTGAACTACTGCCTCACGAAATGATTATTGTTCGATTTTCCCCTACCAAATCTCATGGTGGACATTATTAAAGAAATATATTTATATTTTATATATATTATATTTATATTTTCTATATACTTTTGTATTTTTCATTTATATCATACCTTTATGGTTTGCATAATGGGTAAATACGATAATTTCATTTGAGGAAGGGCGGACTACCGCCCCATTAAAATGATATGATTCATTCATTCCATACATGGAACATATAAAGGATGGAGTTAATGAACTTATATATGATATTATAATGGAATTATAATATACCTATGTATCATTTGGTTTTTATTACTTTAAATATGAAAAGGAAATGAAAGTATCGTTCATGCGTACGTACGACTTACCGTCTCCATGAATGGTGCATTTAATTTCTTATCTACAAATGTTATGTAATATTATAAATACATATAAATACTGAATTTATATTATATTCAAATCATGAATATAATTCTAGAGAAAATTTACTTTTTACCACATGGACAATTTGTAATTATAACAAGTTCATTTTTGACTCAAGTACCAAATATCGACAAAATGACAGATATTAACTTAAATTATTTTTAATGTTTATAACTTGGTAATAAGTGATATAAAAGGAATAATAAAATTGAAAAAGGTTCTGAATAAATAATAAATTAACTTAAAGTTTATTATTCAGGAAGAACAAGGAATATACGCGATGAGTCAAACTCAAGGTAAGAGAACCTTTCACCTTCCTCTTTTAGTAATAGAATTATTTTATGTTATGTCTTTTAATTTCCATTTTCTTATGTTGGGATAAATTATTATATTTACTCATTTCTGTAAATTTTATTCACAAGTGATGAGATACCCTTTTTTCTCTCACCAACTCATTTTATGAATTTTTAAGTAACATCATTACGCTGCCAATTTTTTGTAAGGGACTTCGTCTCAATCTACTTTCATTGAGGAATATTTTGATTTATACACAACTTTATTTTATAAGGTGTATAAACCCATTTGAATTTTTATTTCATTCAAAGGGAATGTTTTTCTATGAATCATTTTACTAAACAAAAAAAAAATAATGTTTCTTTTTAATGTATGTGACGACAACAACCTTTCCACCACTGTAAGCCTTATTTGATATCTAGCTTCCTTAATAAGACGTAAAGTTTTTTAAAAAAGAAAATAAATACCAAATAACCCTTTTCATGTATTTTGTTATTGAAAACGGTTTTGAGAAATTATTTATCATGTCAATATCTTGAAATGTTATATTTTGATTAGAATGTGGAAATGTTATCTTTCCTTTATACTTGTTTTATGTGTCATGATTATGTTATGGTTCTTGGGAATTATTTACGTATACAGGTGGTTTCGTGATAAAACTAGGGTGGGTGAGCCTATTATATCTATCCAATGAATTGGGTAATGTGAGAGAGGTAAATGTTAATGTTTCTCCAAAGATATTTAGGGAATATAATGTGATGGGTATTCTAAACGTAACTCCCTATGTAGCTATGAAAGCTATAATGTAAGTATGTTATGGATGGCACAAGTTACCTTTATGATTTATTATTTCTGTGTGTTATTCATAAATCTTATGATTTCAGGAGGTATGTTAAAGAGCTATGCTTTATTATTGAAAATTATGATTTCTTGATTTGTATGTATTTATGGACTAATGTTTTCTTCCCTTATTTTATATCCCTTACTGATATTTTTATGCTCATCCCAAGTTTTTAAATTTTTTTTCACAGGGTATAAGGAAGGGTAAGAAAAAGAAATAATTTAAGAAGATTTATATCATGAAAATAATTATTTTTTTATTTAAGGAGTTTTATTATTGTGTTTTTTTGGATAGAGTAGAAGTGTCTACTTTGTAATTTTTGAGATGTAATGTAATAGTTACTACCTAATTCTATAAAACTATAAACCTAAAAATATTATCAATGTTAATTCTTGATTTAACTCAAGATTATGTGATTTTTAAGGATGGTAACTTAAAGTTGGTATCATAGGTTGGTTTAAATAAATTTATAGGTTAGGGTGTTATTTGAGAATATGTGACATTTTTATATAACTACGGTGGTAAACATATTAGAAAGAGTCATAATTATTTTAGATAAATTAAATGAGTTTAATATAACATGAATAATTATATCTTAGTGTTTAAACTCCTCATTAGATAGTATATAATGATTTTAATAATATTCTCACACTGACCTTTTTGGTTTTGGTAAATAGATGGATCTAGTAGGCTGCAAAGTAACAATAGATGTGAAGGAAACTGTGGTGGTTTTCTGAATAAGAAACCAAATGAAATATGAAATGCAATTATAACTCTTTTGGTTATTCTTAACCCACTATCTATAGTCTTGATTGACCACTTGAACCTTGGAGATTTTTCTAAGGCATCATATATGCGAGAAATGAATCCCTATGGATGTTCAGGTAATAATCATGAAGGTAAGTATATTAAAAAACCTATGTGTTAAGGATGTGGAAAGAAACAACTAGGAAAATGATTAAAAGGGATAGGAAGATGTTTTAGATGTGATAGTGAAGTTCATAAAGCAATAAACTGCCATAGAAAAAGGAAGCATTTAGTTCTCTCTAGGAAAGGGAAAAAAGTTCTTTTTGAGGGATCAATTGAATGTTTTAAATGTGTTGTGAATGGTCATTACACAATTAGATGTCCTGAGAATAAGGTTTAGGAATGGGATCAGTAGGAACTTAAAAATATACGTTTACTAATTCCTAATGCCATTCCAATTTAGGAATGAGGAAACTGGCAATGACCTATGAAAGGTATGGATTATTTCTTAGATGATGTTTTAATATTATTGAATCTCAGGATATGTTTCATGATTTTGTTTTTAGGAAATATTTATTATGAAATAAGTTTAAAAAATTGTTAAGGGATCATGGATAATGTTGGATGATTAAAATGTCTACATTTTTTTTAAATTTGAGAGTTATGTTAGATATCTGGGTGATGAAATGTTTAAAAGTATTAATGCTATTTTGTTGATGGGATTACTTTGTAAGAATTTTCTCTTGTATGTATAACCCTGAAGTTTGATATGTGAAAATGTTATTCAAGGAATAATTATCTTTTTTTTGTGGAAATAATGTATAACCTTAGGGGTTCATGTGATCTTTTGTTTTTGAGGCAATTATGGGTTATTACTTTTTGGGATGTAAAATAAGAGGTATGAGATAACCTTTGAGGTTAAAATATGTTATTGTTATTTTTGAGGAATTTATCTCATTTTTTGAATGTTATAAAATTATATGGTTTTTGAAAAATGAAAACACGTAGACTATGTGACAACCCGTGGCGTAAGATAAAGCTTTGTAAATTAAACCAACAACCAAAGTGCGACCGAGATTTATCACCTACCACTGGACTACGTGAAGTCAATGGTTAGTATAACTTATTATTTTTAGTTAAATTATTTTATAGATTAAGAATAAGGTGATTTTGGGAACTTATGTTTTATCAAATGGATATCCTTAGTATAGGAAAATGATTAGGTGATTAAGTGATAAAGGTTATTTTGGAATATGTTTTCTCTTTTAGGAACACTATATGCCTAAGGAAAATAGAATACTATAGGATTTAATTTGTGGAGTAATGGTTGAAATATTATTTTGGAAGAATATATGTTATTATTTTGGACATATGGTGATTTGGGTAATTTTTGGAAATTATTTACTTATCATAGAGAATATGTGATTAGGTTAATTACTTTTCAGTATGAGACTTTAAGAGTAGTTGATGTTATTTAGAGATAAATGTTAAGATTTACCATAGAAGACTATGTGATCTAATACTTCTGAGTTTTGGGTTTCAATATTAGTTTGGATTAATTTTAAGAACTTTAAGGATAATTGTGTATTTAATGGTCTTTTTTTAACTTTGGTCATTGTTTATTGACTTTTAGAGATTAAGAGTAGCATTTCTTTTTATAAAGGATTATCCTTTTTGGGGATTATCTGATTTGTACTAAACATTTTGGTTTTGGTTAATGTATAAAGATAGAGGAAATATATAGTTCATCTTTTGTGGATTATGTTATTCTATAGAAGTTGATTCTAGCACTTTTGATGTGACCAAGTCATCTTGAATACTCATTGTTTGGAGAAAAAATGAGTTTGTGGTAGAAATTTAGTAAAGGATGAAAGTCTACATGACAAGTAAGTATGTTTACTTATGTTCTTAGTCAGACTCATAAATAAATTCTTCAAATTTATGAAAAGTATATTTAAACAAAAATTTTGTTCGTTTAATTTTCCTACTGAGAAATCAAATACTATTTAACCTATCACATATTTGTGATTTTCTGGTGGCTAACTTTCTCTTGATCATGTTTTCTATCACTGTCCCTCAGAACTTGACACTTATTTTCTCTTCCATATCCATGTTTTTATACATGGAATACTAGTATATGTTATCTCATGTGACCTTTTTACTTGTCATTAATTATTTTAAAGTGATATTTTTATAGACTCTTTTTCCGATGTGGGACTTTTAATGAAGTTTTTGTGCCCAATTTTAAAATTATGAGGATGAAATTTCCAAAAGGGGAAAGGATGTAATGACCCAGGTATTTATAGAATAATACCTTTTTATATATATTAATATTTACGAATAAGATATTATTTTTACTTTAAAGGGGATTCTATGTCTGATAGTGCACTCAACACACAACAACGGATTTTCCAAAATCTTACATTGCACACAATGTTGAGTTATATGAAAAACTAATATAATAATATAATTATTTTAAATGTTAGTTAATGCATAGTCATTGTATTGGAGGGAATTAACATAACTAACTAAAATATTATTATACATGTTTATTAAAAGTATTTACATTTATCCAATAAATTTTAGAGGCTTAAAATAAGAATGAATCTGATTTTAAGCATGAAATACACTAATAATTTTAAAAGGTCAGTTTTCCACCTTTTGATGGAGAACCATTTTTAAATATTTTTTTTCACTTTTATATGTTTTATTGGACAAAATAAACATCTTATTTAAAATCGAGACATCAAAATTTACTTTGGGTAATTTTTTTCTATTTTTATGATAAAGTTTATTTTTTAATGAATAGTGGAAAATACTGCCTTTTAAGTCAAAACTGTCTTTTCATATAATTTATTTATATGCATAGATTATATTTTTAATAGGTATTAAAGTTTAATTATATTATGTTTTTATAATTTAATCCAATTTTGTTCATTGGAAGTAATTTCACTTTAAAATTTGACATAAACACATGTCAAACTTTTGTAGTTTTTACTTCTTAAAAACACGATTTTTGGTTTTGACAAGAGGAATTAATTCTAAATTAATTTCTAAAATTTCTGTGTTTTGAATTTATAAAAATGGATTCCATATTTTAAATCATGAGGTAAAAATTATTTAAATAGGTAACTTTTATTTTTAGACATTATGAATAGTAACTTCAGTAATTTTTTTATTTACCATGGTTAAGTGGTAAATCTGGTAAATAAGGGTAAAAAAATAATACTATAATAATATTAAACTAGCCTAAAATATTTTCTAACCATATTTTATGAGATATTTCTCACCATGGGAATCTTTGGGTCGATTTTAGGACCCCATAGAGCCACTTGTGTGTGAAAATGACATTTAATTACTTTTAATTTAAAGTTAAGGAAAATATAACCTAAACATGTATCTTTTACTATTTTTTTTATATGGGGTTATATAAGTTATATCTTATACTATAAATAGTAATTATAAATCTAAAAAGATTTCCAAAATCATGGTATTTTATTTATTATTTTTAGATATCAAATAAATAAATATATTTATGACACAATGATGATGTAGTGATTACCTTATTAATGAATGATTTAAATAAATGAGATTATAAATATTAGAATAAATTTAGTTTGAAACGTTTTATTCCATCCAATAATTTTAGGGATGATTATGACTTGTTATCTTTGAATTAATGAAGTTTTTTTGGAAATAATCAAGTTGTTATAAATTTTTAAAAAAGTCATGATATGAATAGTATAAAAATTGACATAAATGAGTTTTTAAAACAAATAATATTTTATTAAATGATATAATAGTCCTAGAAATATAATATTCCTCCAAATTATTTAAATAATGTTTATAATGTCATTAATGAACCACTCGATGTTCTATTTTTATTTTATAGTAACTATATTAACCATATAGTATGAATATACAAGAAGACATGGTAAGAGTTAAAATAGTTAACTAAGGTTTAAAGTTAAAAAACAAGGTTAAATTTGTGACCTAGATTTGTCTAAAACCTATTTGTTGAGAGGTTTTTGACCCAAAATAATCTTATATTTGAAATAAAAGACTTTGGGACTATTTGAAATTGAAAATAATTTTATAATAAAATAATATTTCAATACCTTTCTAAAGTGCCCCTTCTCCCTCTTATAAAAGGGCATCACCTCTACCCATTTAATCACACATATCAAGACCCTTGGCTCATCCAACCTCTTCAAAAATAAGCTCCCAACATCCCTATATTCCTCATATAAGCCTTAATTTGGGATAAGGCAATTCAAGAAGTCCTTTTAGCTTAAATTAAAAGGAGTTACATGATTTGAGGTAATGTCTTCTCTTAATCTTCTTTCATTTATTTTAATTCTCAAACCCCCTAAACTATATTTATTCAATTATTTTATAAAAAATAGTATATTAAATATACTAGGATTTTGTTATGATAATTATTAGAAATACACTTCCACACACCTTCATCTAATGGATATGAACATACTGTTTCTCTGTACGGTGAACTACTGCGACACGAAACAATGATTGTTTTATTTTTCCCTACCACCTCTTGTAACACCCCGCCCCTACCTCATTGGCTTGAGGAGTAGGTGAGGGTTACTTGTACTTAAGAGACATTCCAAATGTGCTAAATGCTGTAAATAAATGCCTAGGGCTCCGAGAACAATTGGGGAACGATTTTCCCTTGAGACAAAACCAACCAAACAACCACAACTAACTGATGCATGTCAACAAAACAAAACTAATACATTACAAAAGACAGCCAGATAATCCATAATCTCACATGCCAACACAACCCAATACAACATCATAGTACAGTGCGAAATACTCAACAAGAACACCATGAGCCATGACACCACCACAACTCCACACCAAGCTCTAAGCTCCATGTTCCACGAAGACATCACAACGCACCACTAAAGGAGGTTGATGCCTTACCTTTTTCCACGTCATGGTACACAACATCTGCAAAGAAACCAACATGCCAAATTAGGGTTTGAGTACTAAAACTCAGTAGGATTTCCCCAAATTACTTCCCTAAACATGCCACTAGGATAAAACCGTTAGCACATTTATATAAAACAGTTTATATAAAATAATCACAAGTGCAACCATCACCATAAGCCAACCATGCTCTTACCAAGCCATCACACCCAACCCAAGCAATCAAAGGAAAGACAACCAACAAGACACAACCATTCCAATATTTACCCATTATCACAACAATTATATCTTACAAATTAGTACACAACAAAACAATCATAACGGTGGTGCTTCTGTCAAACCAGTTTCATCCATTTACAACTAGTGGCTCTTCCCGTCCACTTATCATTGATGGTGGCCCTTCCGTCCACTATCCATCCCCCTTTATTATAGTGGTACTTCCCACCCACTTCCATACAATAATTCAACCAATCACAACCAAGCATATAATCCATCACGGTCACAACAACCTCATGTAATCAACCAATTCCATTACATGTCAATTCACTTTAATAAATCACCCATTTATTAAAAACCATTTTCCATGACAAACCCTATTTCAATATAACAAAATTTTTATTGAAAACCATTTCTATCAATCATTTTCACAAATCAACCATAGAATCCCATTTTAAAATCTCCATTTTAAAATCTACAATAAAAGCATTTCACCACAAAACCCTCTTTTTCCCAAAAATCCCCAAAACATCACCCAAGGGACTTTACACCAATTTCTCACACCAAAACAAAATTAATTTCAAGCTAAAAAAATTAATTGTAACAAGGAACCACTAGTTCTAACCAAGTGGAGTTGAGAGAGAAGCCACCTACCTTTAGGGTTCCTGAGAAATCGACCCACGAACAACTGCGCCTCAAATCCGGAGAACGCACCACCGAAACCTCTCTAGATCTCCTCCCCTAACCATAAAAGCCTAAAAATCATCATCCAAGGAAACCCCAACCCTATATATATACACAAAAATTGTAGATCTAGAAAACCAAGAAATATAGGGATGTAGGTCTAGAGGAAAACACAAGATAAGCAAGAGGAGAGACTTACCCGGGAGAAACCACCTTGAATCCACCTTGAAACCCCTTCGAATCGCTTCCAAAATGAGTGGGAGAGCACCCCTAACCCATGAGAACCCAAAAAACTGAGTGAGAATTGAGTGGGAGAAAGAGAGGAGTGAAATGAGGTAATCCTGAGTGAGCCCAGAACTTATAACCCTAACTTTAAGTGGCCGCACGGTTAGCCCACACGGTTTGGAAAACTGTGCGCTAACCGTGCGCACGCCACTGCCTTGAGAGCCAGGGTCCACACGGTTTCCTTGAATGGTTTGGTAAACCATGTGTAGGACATGCGAGGCATACTGTCTCGAGAATAAGGGTCTGTATGGTTTCCTAGGGAACCCGCACGGTTTCCACTAACCGTGCTCAAACTGAACACCCCTTTAAAAGCCTCCAAACTCATCCAAAACCATTCCAAACTCTCCCAACCACTTCCCAACTCATTCCATTCACTTTAAATACATAAAAATGAAAAAAGGCCAGATACCTCAAAATGGGGGTGATACATTCTCCCAACCATTGGACTTTCCGTCCTCAGAAAGTAGTAAACCCACCCTTTGCCGAAAGAGCTCAGGACACTGCTCGACCATCTCTTTATCCTTCTCCCAAGTCTCCTCTTGAATCTGACCATGTTGCCACAAAACATGAACTAAACTGATGCTTTTACCATGAAAGACTTTCTCTTTCCTATCCACAACCCACACTAGCATGTTCACCAATAAAGCATCCGATTTTAGCTCAACATGATCCCACCGAATCACATGGTCATGATCCGGCATATACTTTTTCAACTGCGACACATGAAACACATTGTGCACCGAACTAAACCGTGGTGGCAAATCCAAACGATAAGCCACCTCACCAACTCACTCAAGAACCTCAAAAGGTCCAATATACCTCAAAGATAGCTTTCCCTGCTTCCCAAACCGATGATGTCCCAACCTAGGAGAGATCCTTAAGAACACATGATCACTCACCTGGAACGACAATGGCCGTCGATAATGATCCACATACGATTTATGACAACGCTGAGACGTCTCCATTCTCTTCCTTATCAACTTGATCTTCTCCATGGTCTCCTGGACAAGACTCGATCCAACCATTGAGGACTCACCCGTTTCCACCCAACATAGTGGAGAATGACATGGCCGCCCATACAATGCTTCAAAAGGAGCCATCTGTATGGATTCTTGATAACTGTTATTGTATGAGAACTTAACCAACAACAAGTGCTCCTCCCACGAGCCACCAAAATCCATGACCCAAGCCCGCAACATATCCTCCAGAGTTTGTATTGTCCTCTTGGATTGACTATCCGTCTGAGGGTGATACGCCGTACTCATCGTCAACTGCGTTCCAAGGGCTTACTGTAAGGATTTCCAGAAACAAGATGTAAACCTCGAATCTCTATCTGATACAATTGAAACTGGAAAACCATGTTCTTTACTACCTTCTAGATATAGATTTTGGATAGATCCTCCACCATATGAGATTCACGAATCGGGATGAAATGTGCCGACTTCGTTAGCCGATCCACTATCACCCAAATGGTATCGTGCTTATTGACCATTCTTGGGAGACCTGTGACAAAATCCATCGCTATCTGCTCCCACTTCCAAACAGGGATTGGTAAAGACTGCAAATTCCTGCTGGCCTCTGATGCTCTGCCTTGACCTGCTGACAAGTCAAGCATCTCGAAACAAACTCATCCACACTTCTTTTCATTCCAACCCACCAGAAATGTGCTTTCAAAGCTTTATATATCTTTTGAATTCCAGGATGAACAACCCACCTAGAATGATGATACACCCTGAGAAGATCCTCTTGACAAGAAACTGGTAAAACCATCCGATTCCGAAAACACAAAACTGAATCTCCATTCAGTTGCCAACCCTCAATAGTCTCCCCACCATTGAGTCTCGACCCCATGGTCACAAACTCAGAATCAGATATCTGTGCCTCTCTAACCAGGACAACCAAGTCAGGAATCAACAAAACTGGAAAGAAGACCGCTCTATCGCCCTGTTCCTCACATTCCAACCTCATATCAGCTATAACCGACATCAACTGCCACTGGTCTGATGCTTGTTTCACCACCTGAGCATATGATTTTCTACTTAATGCATCCGCCACCGAATTTCCCTTACCCAGTGTGTACATTAAGTCAAAATCAAACATCTGGAGATATTCCATCCATCTCCTTTGCCTCAAGTTCAAATCCCTTTGTGAGAAAATGTGTTTCAAGCTCTTATGATCTGTATATACCATGAATTTTTCACCGAAGAGATAATGACTCCACACTTTAAAATCATGGACCAATGCTACCAAATCCAAAGCATGAGTTGGGTAGTTCTTCTCATGCACTCTCAAATGCCATGATCCATATGCAACCAAATTATTCCCTTTCATGAGAACGCACCACAACCCTGATCCTGATGCATCAGAATACACCACATACCGTTTTCCTGATTCTGGAAAAACCTAGATTGGTGCTGATGTAAGACAACCCTTTATCTCTTAGAAACTCTGTTGAAACTTTTCATTCCACTGGAATGGAACATTCTTTCTTGTCAAAGCTCTCATTAGTGAATCCAAACGTGAAAAATCATGAACAAAATGCCGATAATACCCAGCTAGACCAAGAAAACTGCGTATCTCAAACATATTATTTGGCGGTTGCCACGAGATAATGACCTCTATCTTTTCTGAATCCACTGAAACACCCCTTTCAGAAATCACGTGGCCAATAAAAAAAACTTTCTATATCCAAAAGTCACACTTTGACAATTTGGCATACAACTGATGATCCCTCAAGATCCCCAACACTGCCGCTAAGTGCTGATCATGCTCTAACCTTGTCTTTGAATATACCAGAATATCGTCGAAAAACACCACCACAAATGAGCCTAGATATCTATGAAATATCCAATTCATCAATGCCATAAACACCACTGTCGCATTCGTTAGACCAAAGGGCATAATCATATATTCATAATGGCCATATCTACTTCTGAAAGCTGTTTTAGAAATATACTCCTTCCTCACCCGCAATTGATGATATCCCAACCTCAGGTAGATCTTGGAGAACCACTGGGCTACCCTAAACTGGTCGAATAGATCATCAATTCATGGATGTGGATATCTATTCTTTATCGTAACTTGGTTAAGTCTACGACAATCAATACATAGCCTCAAGGATCCATCAGCCTTTTTTACAAACAACACTGGCACTACCGACAGAGACATGCTAGGGCGGATAAACCCTTTGTTTTCTTACTCTTCCAACTGGATTTTCAATTCCTGCAATTCAGCTGGTGCCATCCAATAATACATAAGTGATATAGGACTGGTCCCCGGAAGGAGATCAATCGTAAACTCCACTTCTCTTACATGAGGTAACCCAGAGAATTCATCAGGAAAGACATCCATGAACTGATCCACCACTACCGGAGGAACACTCTACTCAACACCCTATACCGATTCCAATGACAACATTGCCAATTGATACGATAACGTACCCACTACTGGTGACAACAAACCCGTTTCACCATGTCTTTCATGATTTTATCCTCTAAAGAGATGTCTAATGCCATCGTGTGTCATAAAATCCACTGTCTGCGCATCACAGTCGATATATTGTGACTGAAGTAAAATTTAATGTTTCTTCTTAGAGATTTAGGGAATATACTGTGATTAGTATTCCAAATGCAACTCCCTATGTAGTTGTGAAAGCTACAATATAAGTATGTTATGGATGACACAAGTTACCTTTATGATTTATGATTTATCTGTGTTATTCATAAATCTTATGATTTCATGAGGTATGTTAAAGAGCTATACTTTATTATTGAAAAGTATGATTTCTTGATTTGTATTTATTTATAGACTAATATTTTCTTCCCTTATTTTATATCCCTTACTGAGATTTTTATGCTTATACCAAGTTTTTAAATTGTTTTTCACAGGGAATAAGGAAGGGTAAGAGAAAGGAATAATTCAATAAGATTTATATCAAGAAAATAATTCTTGTTTTATTTAAGGAGTTTTATAATTGTGATTTTTTTTAATAGAGTTGTTGTGTCTACTTTGAAATTTTTGAGATATAATGTAATAGTTACGACCTAATTATCTAAAACTCTAAACATAAAAATATTCTCAATGTGAATTCTTTATTTAACTCAAGATTATGTAGTGTTTAAGGTTGGGGCCTTATAGTTGGTATCAGAGGTCGGTTTAGATTACTTTAGAGGTTAGGGTGTTATTTGAGCATAAGTGACATGTTTTATATAACCACATTTTTTAGCATATTATAAAGAGTCATACTTATTTTAGATAAATTAAATGAGTTTAATATAACATGAATAATTATATCTAGTGTTTACCCTCCTCATAAGATAGAATATGATGATTTTACTGATATGATCACATTGACCTTTTTGGTTTTGGTAAATGGATTGATCTAGAAGGCACCAAAGTAACTATAGATGTGAAGGAAATTGTGGTGGTTTTCTGAATAAGAAACTGAATGAAATAGGAGATGCAATGAGTACTCTTTTTGTTATTCTTAACCAACTATTTATAGTCATGATTGACCACTTGAACATTGGTGATTTTTTAAGGAATCATATATACGAGAAATCAATACCTATGGAAGTTCAGGTAATAATCATAAAGGTAAGTATATTAAAAATCCCATGTGTTAAGGATGTGAAAAAAAACCTCTAGGAAAATGATTAAAAGGGATAGAAAGAAGTTTTAGATGTGAAAATGAAGGTCATAAAGTAATAAAATGCCATAGAAAAAGGAAGCAATCAGTTGACTTCAGGAAAGGGAAAGAAGTTCTTTCCGAGGGATCAATTGAATGTTTTAAATGTGGTGTGAATTTTCATTACAAAAATATATTTCCTACAAAGAAGGTTTAGGAATTGGATCAGTAGGAACATACAAATATATTTTTACCAATTCCTAATGCCATTCCAATTAAGGAATGAGGAAAATGGTAATGACCTATGAAAGGTATGGATTATTTCTTAGCTGATGTTTTGATATTATTAAATCTTAAGATATGATTCATGATTTTGTTTGTAGGAATGATATATTATGTAATAAGTTGAATTTTTTTAAGGTATCATGGATAATTTTGGATGATTAATATGTCTATTTTTTGTTTAAATTTGAGAGTTATGTTAGATATATGGGTGATGAAGTGTTTAAAAGTATTAATGCTCTTTTGTTGACGAGATTACATTGGAAGACTTTTATCTTGTATGTGTAACCCTAAAGTTTGATATGTGAAAATGTTATTAAAGGAATAATTATATTTTTTGTTAATATAATATATAACCTTTGGGGTTCGTGTGATATTTTGTTTTTGAGACAATTATGGGTTATTACTTTTTGGGATGCAAAATACAAGGTATGAGATAACCTTTGAGGTTAAAATATGTTATGTTTATTTTTGAGGAATATTTTTTGAAATTCTATAAAATTATATAGTTTTTGAAAAAGGACAACACACAGACTATGTGACAACCCATCACATCGGGAAAAGCTACAGGAATCGAACCAACAACCAATGCTCGACTGGGATTTATTGCCTACCAATGGAATAAGTGAAGTCCCTAGTTAGTTTGACTTATTCTTTTTAGTTAAATGATTTTATGGATCAAGAATAAGTTGATTTTGGGAACTTATGTTTTATCAAATGGATATCCTTAGTATAGAAAAATGATTTTGGTGATTAAGTGATAAATGTTATTTTTGGAAGATGTTTTCTCTTTTAGAAACACTATATTCCTAAGGAAAATAGAATACTATGGAATTTAATTTTTGGATTAATGGTTGAAATATTATTTTGGAGGAATATATTTTCTTATTTTGGACATATGGTGATTTGGTTTATTTGTGGAAATGATTTACCTATCATAGAGAATACATGATTAGGTTAATTACTTTTCAATATGAGACTTTAAGAGTAGTTGATGTTATTTGGAGATAAATGTTAAGATTTATCGTGGAAGACTACGTGGTCTAATCCTTCTGATTTTTGGGTTTCAATATTTGTTTGGATTAATTTGAAGAATTTTAAGGACAATTGTGTATTTATTGGTCTTTGTTTTACTTCTGGTATTTTTTGTTTAATTTTGGAGATTAAGAGTAGTATTTCTTTTTATAAAGGATTATACTTTTTGGGGATTATCTGATATTGTACTAACCATTTTGGTTTTACTTAATGTCTAAAGACACGATAAATATATATTTCATCTTTTTCAAATTATGTGATTCTATAGAAGTTGATTCTAGCACTTTTTATGTGACCAATTCATCTTGAATACTCATTGTTTAGAGACATGGTAAGAGTTAAATTAGCTAACTAAAGGTTAAAGCTAAAATATAAGGTTAAATTTGTGACCTAGAATTTTATAAAACCTATTGGATGAGAGTTTTTCGACCCAAAAGAATATTATCATTGAAATAAATGACTTTGGGACCATTTGAAACCGAAAATGATTTTATAATAAAATAATATTTCAATACCTTCCTAAAGTGCCCCTCCTCCCTCTTATAAAGGGGCATCACCTATAACCATTTAATCACACCTCTAAATCCCATTGTATTATCCAAAATCTACCCAAATAAGTTCCCAACATCTCTTTCTTCCTCCTAGAGCCTTAACTTGGGTAGAAGGAAATTCAAGAAGGCCTTTTAGCTTAAATCAAAAGGAGTTACCCAATTTGAGGTAATGTATTCTCTTAAGCTTCTTTCATTTATTTTCTTTCTAAAACCCCCTAAAATCTATTTATTCAATTATTTTATAACAACACAAGTATTTTAAATATACTAGGATGTTTTTATCATAAGTATTAGAACTACACTTCCACACACTACCATTTAATGGATATGAACATACTGTTTCTGTGGACGACACACTACTTTCTCACAAAACTATGACTATTTGATTTCCCCCTACCACATATCATGGTGGAGATTATGATGGAACTATATTTATATGTGATATATGTTATATTTATAGTGTCTCTATGCTTCTTTATTTTTCATTTATATCATACCATTATGGTTTCCATAATGGATAAATACGATAATTTCATTTGAGGAACTGCAGACTACCCCCCCTCAAAGTGATATGACTCGTTCATGCCATACATGGAATGTATAAAGGACAGAGTTAATGAAATTATATATGATATTATACTGGAATTATAATATACCTATGTATTATTTAGTTTTCATTACTTTAAATATGAAAAGGAAATGAAAGTAGCGTTCATGCGTACTTACGACTTACCATCTCCATAAACGGTGCATTTTATGTCTTATCTCCAAATTTTATATACTATTATAAATACATATAAATACTGTATTTATATGATATTTAAATCATGAATATTATTCTGGAGAAAATGGAATTTTGACTATATGGACAGTTAGTAATTATAAAAAGTTCCTTTTTGACTCAAGTACCAAATATAAAAAAATGACAGATATTAACTTAAATAATTATGTAATGTTTATAATGTGGTAATAAGTGATAGAAAAGGAATAATAAACTTGAAAAATGTTTTAAATCAAGTATAAATTAACCTATATTTTTTATTCAGGAAGAACAAGGAACATATGCGACGAGTCAGACTCAAGGTAAGGGAACCTTTCACCTTCCTCTTTTAGTCAAATAATTATTTTATGTTGTGTATTTTAATTTTAATTTTATTATTTTGGGATATATTCTTATATATCCTTATTTCTGTAAATTTTATGCCCAAGTGAAGAGATACCTATTTTTCTCTCATCAACTCATTTTCTGAATTTTTAAGTACTGTCGTTAGGCTGCTGAATTTTTATAAGGGACTTCGTCTCAATCTCCTTTCATTGAGGAATATTTTGATTTACACACAACTTTATTTTATACGGTGTATAAAATACTTTTACTTTTAATTTAATTCAAAGGGAATATTTTTCAACAAAGTGTTTTACTAAATGAAAAATGGAATGTTACTTTTTAACGAACGTGACCACAATGACCTTTCCGCTGCCACGACCATTATTTGATATCTTGAATCCTTAACAAGCCCTAACGTTTTAAAAAAATAAAATAAATAAAAAATACCTTTTTTCATGTATTTTGGTATTGATTTTTTTTTGAGAAAGTATTAATTATTTCAATATCTTGAAATGTTATATTGTGATTGGAATGTGGAAATGTTATCTTTTATTTATACTTGTTTTATGTGTTATGATAATGTTATAGTTCTTGGAAATTGTTTACATATACAGGTGGTTCCATGATAAAACTAGGGAGGGTGAGCCCGATATAGCTCTCCAATGCATTGGGTTATGTGATAGGGGTAAATTTTAATGTTTCTCCTAAGATATTTAGGGAATATTCTGTGATGGATATTCCAAACATAACACTCTATGAATCTGTGAAAGCCACAATGTAAGTATGTTATGGATGCCAAAAGTTACCTTTCTGATTTATGATTTATGTGTGTTATTCTTAAATATTATGATTTCATGAGGTATGTTAAAGAGCTATGCTTTATGATTGAAAATTATGATTTCTTGATTTGTATGTATTCATGGACTAATGTTTCCCCCCTTATTTTATACCCCTTACTGAGATTTTTATGATCATCCTATGTTTTTTAAATGTTTTTCACATGGTATAAGGAAGGGTAAGAGGAAGGAAGAATTCAATAATATTTATATCAAGAAAATAATTATTGTTTTATTTAAGGAGTTTTATTATTATGAAATAATTTGGATATAGTAGAAGTGTCTACTTTGTAATTTTTGAGGTGTAATGTAATAGTTATGACCTAATTATCTAAAACTTTAAACCTGAAAAGATCCTCAATGTGAATTTTTGACTTAAGTCCAGATTATGTAATGTTTAAGGTTGGTTCCTTATATTTTATCATTTTAAAATTGAGGAAATAAATTTTAGGAAGAAAAATTACATAAATAAATAGAATAAGGAAAGAGAGGTTGGAAAATTATACCTTACTTATTAGATTATCTCACTTGTGAAAGGGATTAATCCATTAAGGTACTGATTTTTGAGAAGTCTGAAAAATTATTAATGTTTCAAGTAGTGTTAATCATAGGTTTAGTTGTTTATTGGTATGAAACTATTGGTATTTTTTAGGGGTAGTGATGAGAGGAGTTCCCTATTTATAAGTTATAAAGAGAATAATTTTATTAAATACCAAAAACATTTCAATAATGGGAAGTCACTCTCACGAAAGGTTTCTCTAAAATTTATAAATAATGAATTGGATAAGAGATAAGGTCAATCCAAACCTCAAAAATAAATAAATAAATTATAAACATGTTTAAAACAAGTTAGTCCCATTATACCTAAGGTTAATCATTTTTACCATTTTAGTTTTCACCACAGTAACTATTTTTTCCTAGTTAATTTATCCTTTAAGAAAAAAATAAAAGGTAATTATTATATAATTTGTAGCCAGTGATTCTAAATTTGAAATCCATTATGTATGATTCAATTTTTTAATAACGATAAAAATTAATTTTAAGATACTTAATGTATAATGTATTAAAAACCATATTTTTTAAAAAATATAACATAAATTATAAAATGTAAAATACAAGTTTATAAATTAATAAAAACATTTTTAAAATTATAAATTCACTTAAAAAATATATATTTTGTTTATTAAAATGTTTTTATAAATTTCATAATCAAAATTAAATACTAATAATGGTATAGAAGACATAATATTATTAAATATGGTAGATTTCACTACTCACCTAAAATTAAAATATTTTAGAAAAATCCTAAAAATACATCTTAAGGTTATGTTTTTATTATTAATCCAAAAAATATGTTCATTTTTTTATTTAAACTTCCAAAATTTAATAATTTATTATTTAAATAATTTCCCAAACTATTAGGTAAAACCGATCATATAATAATATAACCATTTAAAATGGTATCTATTATTGATTTTTTTCTTATCATTAAATTATTAATTTATTCATGATATACTATTCATATTATCAATATTTTTTTAATGAACCTTACCCTATTAACCCGGAGCTAGTGTCTACTTTATTATATTTTAATAATATACAAGGAATCATATTTTGAAGGACTAAATAGTTTAGCAGTATGGGTAAATTAGATACATACTTGAGTATTTCGTTACATGTAAATTCAAAAATTAAAACATTTTATTTTTTTCAAGAATATCATTATTCCCTATATTATATCTTTACATATAATTATGAGTATTCTTTTTAGATTCATGTGAATGGGAAAAAAATAAGGGTGAGCTCAAACACTCAGTAAGAGTTATATACAAAAGAAGCTAAAATAAAGTAATAAGCATAATAAAAATGGAATGATAAATAATTAAACTCACATTACATTTAGATATTTTTTATATCATGATTAGATATGGAATAATTAACATGACATGTTAAATAACTGAGCACACATGAAATTTAATCAATAACTTGACTATTATGAATAGATAAGGAATAATCAACATAGAAATGAAAATAATTGAACACACATTCCATTTAAAATTAATTCATAGATAATATCATTGTGAATAATGGATAATAACAATCGAATTTTTAATGAAGGAAATTCTTAGTTATTGGATGACATGATCTCAGGCATCATGATACCTCTATTTTCAATACCTTTTACAAGATTGTTCAAAACTATCTATAAAAATACATATAATGCTATATTACTTATTCGATTCATGAGAATACTAATATATTGATGGGATATATAATTCGAGGCCCTGACTTTCAATGAAAATAAAAATCATTCCTCATTTATCAAAAAATAAATTTTACTAATGAACAATTTTCCTTATCATCAAATATTCATATTTAGTAAATAATACATATTTTTAAATATTCCCCAAATAAATAAATAAAATTCAATATATTTCAATGTACATATAAATAATATACTTCATAAGAAATAAAAATATCAATGATAAATAATTTTTATATTTATGGGAAATTTAATGCCCAATGATCATATGTAATTAAATATTTCAATAGATGGTTAATGACTATAAAAAATAAATCATGAAAGTGAATATCAATATGTTACCTAGTCAAACAGATCATAACCATCAATTTAAATAATAAGGACGGTATAAATAAAACATATCCACAATGGAGTATAAGTAAACTAAAGTTTTTTTTGTCATTGATGAATAGAAATACCATAAAAATGTCATTAAAAAAAATTCTTGAGGAAAATATCCCTTTATACATTGATTTTTTTTAAAATTAAACATTCAGAAAATAATTTAAAAATAATTTTATTTTAAAATATTATTTTATTCTTATAATATATTCTTTAAATAATTGAGTGATTATGAAGATGAGTAATTTTATATATGTCATACAAATTAAAATAATGTTTCTTTTCACATTTTTGGTAAATTCCAAATAGGCATTGTTGGGAAAATTTCATCAAGATTACTTTAAAAATATTTAGTAAAAAAAAAGGGTATAAATATATTTAAAAAATAATTTGGAGATTGTAAAAACAAATTTTGAAAACATTTTTAGAAAAAATGGTTTTGGAAGAAAAAGGATTTTTAACCAAAGAGATAAATGATGTCCGATTATATTAAAAACAATTTCTAAATCATTTTATGTATAAAAGTGTTAGAAATTATATTATTACATGAAAAATTAATTAATAACCAAAGGATAATAAAATTAAAGTGTGTTATTATACAATTATTAAATAATTTATTTCAATGTAAATTCAAGCATAAACAATCCTAATTAAAATGGTATTGTGAAATAAACCCTTAAAAATATTATGTTGTTGAAGATAGATTTAACCGATTAATATATTATCTATATCAAATGTAATTCCACAAAAAAATGACATAAAACCTAATAAATTCAACATTAATTATACAAATAATTATTTAATATCAATGAGAATGAAGAAGTAATATAACTCAATGGAAAGAAATTGAGTTATGAATTTTTTTACCACTTGGTAAATTTTAAGTCAAATAACATTAAATAATTTAAATTTAACCTTAAGTCCCATGATTTATTATGGAATTATGATATTACATGTCAAATTATAATTATATACACCATATGAACGAAATTAGGTGCATAACATTTCAATATTCCTTAATGTAGGGAAATTGAGATGAACTCCCTTACCTCACACTTTCTTTGGTTGAATGTGATTTTATCTCATTTATAATGGTTTTATGCATGTTATTATTTTATAAAATAACCATATTCATATTTATAGTAACATATATTACCCTATTATATAATTTTACCACCTATTTTCTAATAATATTTCAATATTTTCGTTGTTTCAGGTGTTAATTGACTTGTGTTCTCAAGCGTATTTTTTCATGAGAGTTCTGTTTCCTGGATATAATTTATAGATAAATCATATAAAAAAAGTATATTTATGTCATAAATATAACATTGAATCACTATACATATTTTTATAATCATTTTTGAATGTTGGATATAGAAAATTAATCACATCGCTTCATGAAAAAGAAATGCAGTACATACGCACGAGCCATAATATCATTCCATTAATGAGTAAAAAATTAAGGAATATGGTGATATATTAATTTTAAAGGATCAATATCATGTAATATATACCACATATATTAATTAAATTTACCTTTACTACTTTCCATGTAAATCAAAAGTGAAAATCTAATCAAATTTCTTCATGAGGTGGTAGTCCCCGTATACATGAGTGACGTTATCAAATTTTAAATAAAATAGAAATTAAGAAGTTATATGTGATATTATAATTAATTTAGTATAATAATATCATAAATATCATATAAAATTTTAAAATCCATCACTATATCCCTCCTTGAATGGTGGTGATGGAAGACAAATTACATTTGTTCGCGAAATAGTACTCTACTGTACACACGATCGACGGTTTTGTTTCCCATTTGATGGAAGAGGATATGAGTACATGCCATGAATGTGACATGATATAATCTTAGTATATTTAATATACTGATATTATTATATAACCATGGATTAATAATATTTTATGTAGTGGGAATAAGAAATAAAAAAATGATCTTTTAAGAACATTACCTCTTCTTCAGACAAGTTCACTAGGGTTTCACCAAAATACTTCCTAGGATGGATTTATAATAATAAATGGTATATAGTATGTTTTATGTAGTGTAAGGAATTTATTTGGTCATTCATTTTGTAAGAACCCAGTTCTTTCTTGGAGGTACAAACTTCTTTTATTCATTTTCCTTTGAGTTGGTTTTGAGAAAATAGGGAGAAACTAGACAAGTACTAGAATCATACTGTCACATGGCCTGACTTTTGGTTACACACCATGTAATAATAAGTAAAAATCATGTAGTTTTGGATATGTATTATGGGAATACTTGGTGTATATTCATGTTGTCAAGGAAGAGATAAAAAACTAACTACACACCATGTACTTCCAAGTACATGCCATATAGCCATGTCAACAGGTCTTAGAAAGTAAGTCGGAGAAATTCATCCACAAAATGAATATTTAAATGATACATATTACATGTATATGGACTTACATGAAATCTATTTTTGTGTTTTTTATCTTAAAATGGGAATTATCCTCATTCTTTTGTCATTTGGACAGAAGGGTCACCTGGTGGACGAACAAGGAGCGCCGAGATTAATTTCTTATCCTGTTTCGCCGTTCAGAAGCTGATTCAAACACTTCCAGATCCGCTGGAATCCTCTAAGTGAGTGATCAATTCCTATTGATCCGTTCTTGGTGATTTTTTTTCTTTAATGAGATATTTAAGGTTGAGTTAATATTCTTGTTTCGTAGATATACACCATTCTATCTTTAATTAGAGGTCGAGGTTAGATGAGGAGAGTCATACTACGACAAGGTAGGTGGTCTTGTGCCTCTCATTAATTATTGAGATGTTTATATGCACCATTTTGTCACACACCCATGTTTAGGGTGTCACCTTGAAAGAAAATTGATCCTCATTATTACCTATTGATGTTCTGGTAATTAATTTAAAGAATTAAAGCATGTTTGATTTTTTTGTTTGATTAAGGGCCACCCTGAGGGTGCATTTCCCTCAGATAATTACTGTTTATCCATTTAGGCCTTGGATGTCTATGGGAATGCCTTATTTTTCCTTGTAGGGTTGTTCAAAATTACCTTTGTTATTATATGTAATTTCAATTGTGTTAGAATTGTAAATGTTTTGATTATGGATTTGGGATTGTGTTTTCCCCTTTTCCTATGCAATGGTTTTTCTTGTTTAAGAAAGTTGGAATATTTTATTGAATTTTAATGATTAAATAGTAAATAAAATTGGGTAATACATGGGTTTAGCTTAGAACACTGTGAAAAAATTTTCATGATTATTGTACCTTGCACCTTGGAAACACATGGGTCCAACTTATAATGCCACAAACAGAATCAAGAGGCTTTTGATTTATATGTCATTAGTGGCACTTGGGATCCCTAGTAGGATCGTCGAGGAAGGAATATATTGACATGATATTATACTACACCTAGATTGAAACTCAGAGATTCTATGTAGGACCACAAGGTAAGAACTCACATGAACTTTTACCAATTTCTAGAGTAACAGTCATGGATCCTATATATGACCACTAAGAATAGGCTCGCAGGATGTCGGTTGAATTTCACCTGAAGTGATACTTGAATTCCAACTTTGGAATCTCAAGAAAGGACTCAGGTTATTATTAAATAATGGAAAAGAATGAATTGTGACATGTCTACCAATCCAAATCACAAACTTTGATTCAATATTCACTTAATTGTTTAGAAGTTCTTTTGAGACTTCTGTTATTCTTACTTTACTGCAGGGAATGTTAGGCTTAGGATGAATTCCAATACTTAAATATCTCAGGTAATTTAATTTCTAATAGACATAATGAACTTTATAAATGAATTATAGTACTTTTATTATTGTTTAATTTTTAGTACCTTCTAGTTTACTACATTTCACTATTGTACAATACTGCTGCATATACTCACTGACAGATTGGCAAAGACCTTAGGTGGTTGTATACTGAGATTTATTTATCACAACCTATTTAGGTCATGTTTTGGGCACAAAAAAACTATATTGATACAAGTGTCGATAAGGGAAAGGGATCTCTTATAGGTACTTAATTACTATTTAGGAGAAGGAGAGCATGGGACCAAGACAAGGCTTGTAAAGCTATTGAGTTTATTTTTGTGTTACTATACTTTAGTATTGTATTGTACTTGACTGCAGTGTATCCCGTTTTCATTGTTTTCTTAGAACATGTGACATGCTCTATAATTTTCATATTATATGACTCATGGTTATCTTTATCTTTCAGTCTTCTTTTATTTACTTCAGTTTCATGTTGTTTACCACTTCTGCTATTGTTATTATATGTTCCACTCTGTTACAATCTGCCAATGAGGGAATAGTTTCCCCACTATCACACCCTAGGCCCTTGCTACTAGTCGTCAGCATCTGGAATTTGGGGAAATGATCTTGAGGCCATGTGGACAACCGGGTATGGGGCACCATTTGAATAGATTCTAGATTTGGGATGTTACACCTTGGCTAAAAAATGTCTCTCAAAGTGTGAATTGGAGAGTAATGGGGGTGGCCTTTTATAAGCGAGGGAGAACACACACACTGAATTTTTGAAATGATTCAATTAAAACTATGTTTCTATCTTGAAAAAATCCTCCAAAATGTGTAATTATATACCATTATAGGTTATAAGATCTAAATATGTCCATACAATAAGTTTTTAACAAGATTATCTATCATTTAACCCTTATTTTTTAGTTTAACCCCAAGTAAATTAGATTTTACCTTAACCGTAGAAAATAATTTCTACTTATGTTACTATTCATAATGGTAAAAAATTATATTGAAATTATTATATAATATGAATTATCTTGATTTAAAAAATAAAATCCATATTTTGAAATTCAATTCATAGAAGAGACATAATAAAAATAACAAAAATACCCACAGACATGATGGAAAAGTGGGTTTGAAATGAGAAAATTCTCATATGTATAAAATATTTTAATATCAAAATTAATTATGAATTTTTTCAAATGACCTAAATTAGTTAATATTTAATATAAATAAAATAATTTTCCTTTAAAACCAATTTAATGTATAATATATCCTTGTAATTTATTTAAAAAAAATCTAGTTTTCAATAAAAAATTATTTTTCACTATTCATCAAAAAATGAAACATTTCTAAAAAAAATAAACAATTCAAACAAAGATAATTTTGATATGTTGATTTCAAAAATTAATTTCATTTTATCAATCATATTTTCTAAAATCATTAAAAATTTATTTTTAAATTATTTGTACAAAGAGTGATTAAACTACATTTTAGAAAAATTCAGTTTCTTGAAAAAATTTCTTTTTTATTTCAAATGATTCTTATTTTATCTAAAATAAATATGTAAACAATGAATATGTTTATACATGTGTACAAAATATAATTTTTAAAATTTAGATATTATTATATATACCCATCAACTTAATGGTTAATTTATAATGGTAATGTTTTACCTACCTGAATGGCATGGAGGCCTTCAATTTTTATTCATTTTTGATAATCCCCTTTTTTAAGGGTTGAAGGGGAACCCTTACATGGCCAATAAGCTTTGTGACATTACAGGACCGGAAGGTCTTAGAATAATACATCCCATATTATGACTACTTGAAACTTCCCCCTCACTAGTGTCTGTATTGTGATCAACTCCCCACCTTCACATAATTATTTGGCTAGCTATCCTATACAAAGATGAAAAGGCCTAGTACCGATGGAAATTTCCATACCCTCTATTTCTTTCAAATCTGATATCTTTGCTTTTGTGAATGTACCTACTTTGAATACTCTTCTAGAGCTTGTTCCTTTTAGAATCTATTTAGTTATGCGGCTGAACATCATGTGGCCCGGAGGCCTTGAGGTGGCACAAAGGCCTTAAGTTAGCCCAAAAGCCTTACTGACTTGAAGGCTTGGGTGGCCCAAAGGCCTAAATAACTCAAGGACCAAACCAGTGGCCTAAAGGTGAATAGTTTTATATACAACAATATTGAACAATACCTACTACAATACCAGCTATAATAACTACTATAGTACTGCTACAGTGCCCTGAAAAATATGCCTCTGTCCGGATTTGATCCTGGATTTGTTTAAACCCAGTGTTGTGTGAATCGTAAACTATATAAGATATTGGATTTATTTAAAAATAAATATATCCTAATGTCTCAGGATGTTACATTATCTTTTATTCATAGTTTTGCATATTGCACACTATATTGAACATGATGTTTCTATTAAAATACTAGGGTGTTATATTCTTCCCATCGTCAATAAATTACATCCAACCAATTTATATTTGATCTCAGTAATATAGGGTTTGAAATTTTATAATAACATTTTGAAAAACCCACATCATAATAGGTTTAATAAAACAACCTCTTAATAAGAGTGAATGAGAAGTACAAAGGTCATATAGAATAAAACAAAACCAGGCTTCCAAGTAGGAGAACATATATGGGAAGTGAAGATATAGACATGGAATAAAAGCATAAATATTTATAGAGACTGATTTATATTATCGATCACAATAAAGTGAATGGTTTATATAATGTCAAGGACCTAAAAAACATAAATATGTGATGATATAAAAGACTATTTTATTCATTAGATATGATGATAATAGGATAAAATTTTTGTATTAAGATCCTTTTTCCTAATGTTGAAGAATTCATTTCCCAATTGGACAATAGACATGATGAAATATAGTTACTTATTATCATTCTATATCATAAGAATAATTTCATTCTATGTTTGTGGTTTGATAATTTTTTCACTTCATCACCCACTCCATGAAAAAAATATCCAAAAATGATTTTTTTATGCCCGATGTACAAAAATTAATTTTTTATGGATCATAAGA
The DNA here is from genome assembly GCA_963277665.1 of Viscum album. Classification (NCBI taxonomy): domain Eukaryota; kingdom Viridiplantae; phylum Streptophyta; class Magnoliopsida; order Santalales; family Viscaceae; genus Viscum; species Viscum album. The sequence goes on along the minus strand of OY728164.1, from coordinate 268,144,663 downwards.
TCCACAAAAGTGCACAAAATATTTCCACCTATTTATAAATATTTTCCAAATCCAATATGGTTTACACAATTTATCAATCTCTAAACCAGAAAAGAAACTCAAATAGTTCATCTTTAATATTTGTTCATCAAATAATTTATGTAAAAATAATGACATATTAACCTGAACATAATATAGGCCAGTGGCTGGTGATAAACTGTTATCATCCTTAAGTTATAGGTTCAACCCCCATGGCCTTATTTGATGCGATGGGTTTCCACCCAATAAGTGGGTTGTCATTTTTCTTAAACCATATTAAAATAATTCCTATAAAACTTATAAAGTAAAATAACCCATAATTTTTTCAATATAAAAAATAAGATAAACCCTAAACATTAACAATATCATTAAACTTATTCCCACAAATATTAAGTGAATTCTTTTAACTTTTTTTTTCTAAAAGATATACTAGAATAATGGGTTGTATTGCCAAAAATGTCTCCCTAAATATCCTTAATAATTATAGAATCCTATCACAAGAAACCTAAAAAGGGGTTTGTATGACTTCAAAATTTTGATCAATTATAATATAATAAAACCATGATAGTATTCATAAATCTCATGTTAATGAAGTCATATATGCTTCTAAAACTAACTCAATCGACATATGTTTTAGGATTTTTATAAGCACACTAAAATTATTAAAAACACTTATACAATATAATTCTAGAATCCCAATAAATAATTCAACCTTTTTAATTCAACACAGTTCATTCCTTGGTCTAGGGGTTATCCCATAAAATAGTTCATTGACTCGGGTAATTACAAGGTTCCTCAGATTTAAGAAAATGAGCTATACATGGATACCTAGGATGAAATTTATTTCCTTATATCATAGTATTTATTTTTCATCTCCAATTAATTGAATTGTTCCCTTCTTTTCAACAATTAAATAATTTTCTCATTTCTTTTGACACACTTTTTTGGGTGTCTCTTTTCACATCTCTGTCATGAAGAAAATTCATCCTTATTTCCTCCACAGTCTCCACCACTTGACCTATTAGTGATATTCTTTGTTCTCTTATATGGTGAGTCCAAGAGTAAGTTAAGGTATATGATATTAATCATATTTCAGGACAACTGATTAGGAATAATAATGATATTATTAACTGTAGTCATCATCCCATTTGGTTTCTTATAGTCACCACATTTCCCTTCATATTCAATTTTTACACGTTTTATTAAGGCACCATCCATTGACTAAAACCAAAAATCATATTTTGAGAAACAATTATTATATTCTGAAATACCTATAATCATTTATAGGTCTTCAAAATCATGGAACATTGTTTTCAATCTATGAAATCATGGTTTAACTTAGGTCATTACTTTCTATCATCATTTCAAATCCTTCATAAAGGTTTGTAATGAAAATTTGAATTATCAAATCATATGCCTCAATAACTTCAAAAAAAGTGTTCAGTAAGGCATGTTTTCATGTAATATTTAACTCTCGAGTCGAGCCCAATGTGCCTTTTTAGAGTTATTACCCCCGATGTATATCTATGCCAGAATCACATCAATTTGTAATATCTATACAAGGATATATTGATAAGAAAAACCAAATAGTATCTACCTTACCAAAAATTTTGGATGTTTTTCCATACTCATCCTCAATGACAATCATAGGGTAATGATCTATAATCTGTGTTTTACTCAATCTACTTCTTAATGTTTCTACTAACCTCTATTTGATACCAACTATAATGACCTTGAATGTAACACCCAAGTTTTTCATTAAAGGTACTTATATTTCATATATTTTTATCCTAACATCCCCCCTAAGTACCCCCTAAGCTCCCAAAAATCTCGGTGGCTTTTAAAGATGTTTTTAGGGGAGAAAGGAGGGTGCGCAGTTTAGGTGCACGATCTGCCAAACCGTGCACACAAACCGTGCACCAATGTACAGGTCATTAAAAATGTGTTAAAATGAATTCTTTTACCTCTCGGGATTTATCTAAACTCACCCCTTTCTTCCCTCATTCAACCATTTCAGCCATATAATCCTCCCAATCACTTCAAACCTTCCTTGGAACTCCATTTTGTAGGGGGATTTGGTGGAGGAACTTTACACAACCTCAAGTAAGTGTCTCTCCCTCTGACTTTCTCTCATATTCATGAAGTTTATTCCAATTTAATTGAAGTTACAAATGACAATAGGTTAGGTTTTAGAAACTAGGGTTTAACTTTGGGTTTTCTTGGCCCAATATTCTGATTTTAGGCTTGATCTACCTTCCTTGTGGTGCGACGGTGGTGCGATTTCATTTTCACACAAAGGATTCAAAGATTTAACAATTTTTGTAGATGATTCCATGTGTATAAAATCATTGTGACATAGCTTGATGTTTTTATAATATTTTCATGTTTATATCATTTTATTAATGGTGCAAAAAATGGTGTTAGTGGTATTTGTAAATCAAATGAATTTTAAGTGCCATTTTCATGTGAAATTGGGGGTTTTTCATAGAAGTCTTTTATTGGTTCATTTGGGGATTCCCTATAAATACTTAGTTAATTTTATTAAAATATATTAGGGATGAAAATAATTGTTTTTAATGTTTATATCCTTTGGTTTTTGCTGAGAAAACTTGTTTTAATGGTTTTTGTAAAGCATATGGACTTTGAGTGTCATGTTTGTGTGAAAATGGAGGTTTTATAAAGATATAATGTAAAGACCCGTAAATTTCAAGGAAATTTTTTTCTTAATTTTCTTTGGAATTTTACAAGAACACAATTTTTGACGGCACCTGATTCCGAGGCCCGGTGTGCCCAGAATCATTTTCTGAAGTTTGGCTTGGGTACGTTCAGTGAACGAATGAGCAGGTTTTTCTAAATTTTAAACCGGTGCTCGGAATCGAATTCCAAGGACACTGATGGAATCACAGTGCCGGTATTTGCTTAGAAACGCCTCTTCCGGAGTTGCGTTTTCTCAGGTGTGTTTTTTAATTTTTGGGCTTAAAGTTAAGAAATAAAATAATTTGTACGACAAACTTTATTTTATTTCACTTAAAGCCACTTGAAAGACACTTTAAGCTGCTTAAGCTGAGTTGAAGCGGATAGGGTAGAACCCGAAATATCCTACCCTCCTGATAGGATATTTTTGAGGTGGGACCTTCACGAGCCCCACCGTTTCTTTTCCGCTAAGTAACGCACCCGCAAAAACCCATCATTATGAAAGTCAACTGACACGTTTTCTTAAATTATTAATGCACCAATTAATTGGGTGGTTTTATTCATTGAATTAATTGTACGAATTAATGGGTCGTTACTTAACTTATCTCTTTTTTTCGTTTGTTGGCATGTTAATAAAATAAGACCAACACTATTATTCTTAAGTGTTGTTCGTTGAGAGGATTTGACAGAAACCTCAAGTTATTCCTCTTTCTTCGCGAAGAACGTGAAGAACTCGAAGAACGCGAAGAATGCAGGACTTAGACGAAAGGTGACAAAGAACGCCGAACCTGCAGAGATCGACGACGCGAAGCCTTGTACCACGACACCAACGAATCTACCTTCACAACGCTTCTTCCACGACGATCCAACCCCGCGACCACTTTCGATCGACAACGAAAAGGTAGGGGGTTTCACTCCTTTTTAATATCTTTTTGGATTATAACAACAACATGGATTTAAATATTATCAATTAAATCTGTATGTTCTTGAACCCCGAAGTCCGTTGACGCGACACCGTATTCCGCGACGCCCTTTCGCGACGACGTGACGCCCTTTTGCAACGCGACGATCACCTCCTTCCGTGATGATCAATTCCGTGAAGAACGCACGCTCGACGACTACGACAAGGTAGGGGTTTGATTCTTAAAAATATTTGTGATTTATACCCACGATGTTTGTTAAACATTTGTTGTGTAATATTTCTTTTAAAACTGCTAACGCGGTGGGTGCGGACTAATGAACAAGTCCGAACCCACCGCACTTTTTCGTTCTTGGTGCGCGAAACGGTGGACGATGACAAATGGGCCGCAAAGGCGATTTGAGGGCCTGGTAGTGAAGAATGGGACCTGAGAGGAGCTTCGGCGCAGGTGGAAACGAAATCGGACCACCGGAGCAACTCCGGTGGCCCGCAGAACCCACCGGCGGCGCGGGTCGCCGGCGGCGCCCCGACGCGCTGCCAGACAGGGCCGCCGCGGCTGAAGACGCGGCGGCGGCGGCCAGCGGACTCGCGGCCGCGCGGGTCCGAAACTCACGGGACGCGGCAAAGCCCCGTCCGTTGACTCAGCGCGACCCCACGCGGGGCCGCGACACTTCAATTCCGCGGGGGCAGCGCCCACCCCGCGGATTCCTCCGCTCGGCCAAGCCGAGCCGGGACGGGTCGCGCCAAACCGGGTCGGACCCGGACCCGGGTCAGGTCGACCCGGGGGGGGGGGGGGGGTTGGGCTGGGTCGGTTCGGGCCCAGACCCCCCGTTTCCGGACCTTTTCGGTATTTCGCTCATAACTTGAGCTACGGGCCTCCAAACGATGCGTCGTCAGTGGAGATGCGATCCTTGGATCGAGACGGTCGTTTCGGTATATCGCACTCAAGGTTTTAGAATACTTTGGATTCGGACGGGTTGGTTCGTACACGAAACCAAACGGGCCCTCGGAGCGGAAACACCCATATCTTGAGCTTCGGACGTACGATTGACGTACCGTAGACTTTGTTGAATTCCTCTAAGTGAGAAGGATCTTTTGGCATACTCCGCCCGAGGTTTGGATGCAGGTGGAGTACGGTTGTATTGGTTTTACCTTAAAAACCAACCGGGCCCCTGGGACGAAAAAGCCAATAACTCTCAGACCGGGCGTCCAATTGACGCGTCGTCTGCGACGTTCAGTTCCTGTTGACGATACGGAACTTCTGGATACATCAACGCTGGACTAGGTGTCAGTTGATGTATCAGCCTCTCGGCTCATGGAGCGGACCCTCCTGAACGAGCTTACTGTGTGTGGGAACCCTAGAGATGGCTGCGACTGCTACTGTGACGACGACGACTGTGCAGAGATCCTCAGTGGATTCGACGGCGATGACTACAACACTCAGCGATCCTTTGTGGGTTAGTGCTACCGATCCTATGTGGGTCCGATCCTATGTGGGTCAGTACTCAGCGGTCCTGTGTGGGCCAGCACCTATAGGTCCTGTGTGGGCCCGATCCTGTGTAGGTCTTGGGGGGGTTAGTTACATATCGATTCTTTGCGGGTCAGATCCTTTGTGGGTCATTGCGGGGGTTAGTACCTATCGATCCTTTGTGGGTCCGACGACTTAGATAGATCAGTGATCATCTCTATCGTCATTCGAAGAAGTATACCTGTGTGAGCTGAAACCTGTTTGCCTTCCTGTGTGGATTGTGTTGTGCTATCCTCTGTGGATTACGTTTTGCTTTCCTGTGTGGAATACGTATAATTTCCTGTGTGGATTGGGTTGTACTTCGGCTCGGAGGTTGGAGCGTACTGGAATTGATGACTTAGGTATATGTATGGGCATATACCTAAGTAGTGTCAGTTGTTACTTCGTGATTGTATCTTTCCTTTGTGGTTTATCCTTTGTGGATTTTGGGAGACCTTTGGGGGTCTCGGGGTCCCTACTGAGTAGCTTATACTCACCCCTGCACGGGCTATGCCCGCACTACGTTGTGTTGGTTGCAGACGACGGACAACGTTGATCGTGGTTGAGGCTTGCATAACAGGACGGTACCTGGAGGTGGACCACTGGGTGGGACATACTCGGAGCGGACGACGGGACCCGAGGAGCAGTGGAGCTATCTGTACCCACCCTTCAGGTGGGATTTCCAGTGGACAGATCGGTGTAGCAGCTTTTACTTTTCAGTTGATGTTTTCCATTTTGAGTTGTACTTTACTTTCAGTTTGGGTTTGTATACTGGCCCACTTACTTTTCCGCACTTACTGTTGTACCATTTTTTTAGTGTTTACTTTTTCCACTTGCTTACTCTGTGGTGCTTGTTTACTTTACAAAGGAAATACCTTCCCTTTTTACCAGGATTTATGCCTTGGTGCTAGTCGCCAACCCCTGGCCTATGGAAGGCGGGCTTGGGGTAGTCACGACACGGGCCCCGAGGATGGGTTGTGACAAATTGGTATCAGAGGTGGATGGTTCTACCGCAGACTATGATATTTCTTCTATGTGAAGCAATAGTGTTTAGCGTATTGGGTGTGGTTATCAGTCCATGGAGTCGAGTGTTGGTGCGGCGGCCGACGTATCCGTACACCAGGACCCTGACTTCTGATTTCCGACTTAATGGACGAAAACATTGATTGCATGTGTGTTTCAAGTTTTATTTGTGATTACTTGTATCAGCTCACCAGGTATAATGTTCTGACCGTGGAACACCTATTTCTTTTCAGGATGGCCCCACGATGGCAGCCAACTAGGGTTCCTAGAGTTGTACGTAACGACAGCCCATCGAGCGACGAGGCCTTGGTACAGGGCCCTTTGACAGCAGAGGAACCGATGGTACCTCTACCCACCGAGCCACCGATGCTTCCAGCCCCCGCCGCTGACGATGCACGTCGCCTCAATGCACTACCTGAGTTCCAGCGCCAGCGACCACCCAGGTTCCGCGGGGAGATGGACCCCCAGGCATCCGAGGACTGGCTGGAGGCAGTTGTACGAGTTTTCAGGCTAGTGAGGACACCAGCAGACCTCATAGTGATCCTCGCGGTGAGCCTACTGCACGCAACAACGGGATGATGGTGGAGATTGATGCTCCAGGTGAATGATGAGGCATCTCTTCTCTAGATGAACTTTGAGAGCCTCTTCCACTTGGAGTTCGTCCCAGCCACCCTCCGTGTAGTGCGCATCCAGGAGCTTCTTCAGCTGCGGCAGGGCAGCTTGACGGTCGCCCAGTACTCGGCGAGATTTACCGATCTCTCGCGCTACTCGACCGATATGGTACGGGACCCATTCTTCCGGGCCCGGACCTTCGAGCAGGGATTGAGACATGAGATCAGGGCATCGCTGATCTCCCTCAGCATTCCGACTCAGGAAGGAGTACTGGAGCGATCCCTTTTGATCAAGAGCTTTCTTGCTGAGACTTATCCAGCGGCGAGACCTACCGCGGGGCGGTACGTAGCAGAGTCTTCCGCAGCAGGTAGTCGACGGATGACTCAGGGGTCCCGGTAGTCCAGACCCTCACGTAGACGGCCTCAGGACACTGGCTCAGCCATGCGGGGCACACAGCGCGGAGCCAGTCTTTCGAGAGGTAGGCAGTGCTACACATGCGGCGGGCAGGGCCACATGGCTCGTGACTGCCCGACCCGCCGTGACGAGGAGCAGCAGACGGTGGAGGGGCCACCTAGGTAGAGGAAAAGGGTCGACCATGGCGGTCTGCAGGGAGCAGGCAGACGAGGCAGGGGAGCTGGCCGAGCAGCAAGTGGTGGGAGACGCTTTGAGGCTCTGCCACCACCACCACCAGGAGGTGCACCTCGACCACAGGGAGCTGGCATGCTGAGACAGGCACAGCTCTAGGCAGAAGAGGCCTACAACCACGGCGTGCCCGAGATGATTTGAGGTACGATCTGTGTCTATTACACCCTTTCTGCAGTTCTTATAGACACAGGAGCGAGTCACTCTTTCATACCCGCTGCCCTTGTTCGGAGCTTGGAGATTCCGACAGAGCCGTTGGATCGATCCTTACGGCTAGAGACTCCTACGGGAGCAGACTCGACGATTACGCACTGGTGCCGGTAGTGTGAGCTTACTCTAGGAGGCGAGAGCTTCGGCTGAGATCTTCTTGTAGCGGCGTTGAGGCCTTACGACGTCATCTTGGGCATGGATTGGTTATCTACAGTTCATGCTCAGATCGACTGTATTAGGCGCAAGGTGCGATGTGTACACACCGACGGGAGCAGGTTCACCTTCACCGGCGAGAAGGGAGCCTTCGAAGCAGAGGATGGACTTCTGCAGAGGAGAGGACAGCCCAACACTCATCAGTTGGCTAGCCTCATCCTAGGATCAGTTGACGTGCGAAGTCCTAGTTTTCTTGCAGTGGTGGATCAGTATGCGGACGTCTTTCCCGATGACATTCTAGGGCTACCTCCTTGCAGAGAGTTAGACTTTCATATTGACCTGTACCCTGGGACAACCCCGATATCAACTCCAGCATATCGGATGGCCCTCGCTGAGCTTCGAGAGCTACAGGTACAGTTGGAGGACTTGTAGGGCAAGGGTTTCATCCGACCGTGTGTTTCGCCCTGGGCTTCCCCGATATTGTTCGCCAAGAAGGCGGACGAGAGCTTGCGACTTTGTGTCGACTATCGTCGCCTGAACCAGGTGACAGTGAGGAACAAGTATCTGCTACCGAGGATTGATGACCTCTTCGATCAGCTCAGGGGAGCACGGTGGTTCTCGAAGATAGACCTCAGGTCAGGCTATCATCAGCTCAGAGTTCGGGACGAGGACGTGCAAAAGACGACCTTAAGATGTCGGTATGGCCACTATGAGTTCTTGGTTATGCCATTCGGCGTAACCAATGCTCCAGTAGTGTTCATGGGCCTCATGAACAGGATCTTTCAGCCATACCTCGATCGATTTGTCGTGGTCTTCATCGAAGACATTTTGATTTACTCGACGACTGAGGAGGAGCACGCATACCACTTACGGGTTGTACTAGACACACTCCGAGAGCACAAGATTTATGGCAATCTATCGAAGTGTCAGTTCTAGATACGTGAGGTCCACTTCTTGGGACACGTCATCTCTGAGGTAGGAGTTGCAGTGGATCCTGCGAAGATCGAGGCAGTTCTAGCTTGGGAGCCACCCAAGAGCGTGACGGAGGTGAGAAGTTTCTTGGGACTAGCTGGATACTATCAGAGATTCGTGCCAGACTTCTCTAGAGTTGTAGCACCACTCTCAGATTTGTCGAAGAAGGGGAAACCCTTTGTGTGGTCAGAAAAATGTCAGCAGAGCTTCCAGGAGCTGAGACAAAGATTGACCAGTGCACCTATCTTGAGGTTTCCTGAGGAAAGAGTAGGGTACGTAGTCTACTGCGATGCATTAGGGATCAGACTCGGATGTGTCCTGATGCAGGAGAAGGCATTGATCGCCTATGGATCACGTTAGTTGAGGCCGCATGAGCAGAACCCCGCTACCCATGACCTGGAGTTAGCAGCAGTGGTCTTCGCCCTGAAGACATGGCGACACTATCTGATGGGCGAGCGCTTTACAGTCTTTTCTGACCATCAGAGTCTCAGGTACATCTTCTCTCGGAAGGACCTGAACTGGAGACAGTGGCGATGGCTCGAGTTACTCCAGGACTATGACTTTGAGATATTCTATACTCCTGGGAAGGGGAAGGTGGTAGCCGATGCTCTCAGCAGGAGGACGGGCATTCAGCTACTTGAGGAGGCGACACATCAGCTAGCCGCTTTGCAGATATACTTTGTGGATAGAGATAGAGCAGCCTTCCTTCAGTCTCTCATAGTCACCCCTCCACTACTGCAGCGGGTCAGAGAGGCACAGCGTGGGGACGCCGACTGTGAGATTTGGTGTGAACAGATATCCTCAGGACAGGCACCAGATGGCTTATCCTTTGGAGCAGAGCACGAAATCCTTTTCAGAGGATGTACCTTAGTACCAGTCGCTTTACGAGAGGAGGTGCTGAGAGAGTTTCACACTTCTCCTTTGGCGGTACATCCTGGAGTGGCGAAGATGTACCAGGACCTCAAACGACAGCACTGGTGTCCGGGCATGAAGAAGGCTGTGGCAGAGTTCGTTTCACAATGCCTCACCTTCCAGCAGGTGAAGGTAGAGCATCAGGTACCAGCAGGCTTGGTATAGCCCTTGGAGGTCCCAGAGTGGAAGTGGGAAGGGGTATCTATGGACTTTGTGACTGGACTTCCACGCACTTCCATAGGTCACGACTCTATCTGGGTGATTGTCGACCGACTCACCAAGTCAGCTCACTTCTTACCCATCAGAGAGCAGGGCTCAGTGGAGAGCTTGGGGCGTCTCTACGTTCAGGAGATTGTACGGCTTCACGGTGTGCCATCATCTATCGTCTCCGATTGAGATTCTCGCTTTACTTCCCGGCTTTGGAAGGGGTTGCAGGAGGCGTTCGGGACGCAGCTACGTCTGAACACCTCTTTTCACCCTCAGACGGATGGTCAGACAGAGAGGACCATTCACACTCTCGAGGACATGATCCACGCACGTGTCCTCGACTTTGGTCACAGCTGGGAGGACCACCTACCCTTGGAGGAGTTCGCGTACAACAACAGCTACCACTCCACCATCGGGATGGCACCATACGAGGCATTTTACGGCAGACCTTGCAGATCTCTTTTGTGCTGGACAGACCCTGGGGAGTCAGCACTTGTGGGACCAGAGATGGTCCGGGCCACGACAGAGAAGGTCCAGGTTATCCAGGAGCGGATGAGGACAGCTTAGAGCCGGCAGAAGTCTTACGCTGACAGGAGGCGGATCCCACTAGAGTTCAAGGATGGCGACCACGTCTTCTTGCGTGTCTCACCTCGACGTGGATTACGGAGATTTGGCCGAGGCGGCAAGTTGTATCCACGCTTCATCGGGCCTTTCCAGGTCCTCAGTAGGATCGGCGAGGTGGCTTATCTCCTGGCTCTACCACCTCAGTTGCACCGGGTGCACGACGTCTTCCACGTATCTCAGTTGAGGAGATATGTGCACGACCCGACGCACATCATTGACCATGGGGAGCTAGACGTTGATGATGGGGCGACTTTTGCAGAGGTCCTGGTGGAGATTGAGGATCGACAAGAGCGGGTCCTACGTGGACGGTCGATTCCTCTAGTGCGCATCATATGGCAGCACGGGAACCTCTAGGAGAGAACTTGGGAGCGGGAGGCTCAGATGCGTGCTCAGTACCCACTTTTGTTTCCCTAGTTTATGATGTGTCTTTATGAGGACGTATAGCCCTGAGGTGGGAGTGATGTAAAGACCCGTAAATTTCAAGGAAATTTTTTTCTTAATTTTCTTTGGAATTTCACAAGAACGCAGTTTCTGACGGCACCTGATTCCAAGGCCCGGTGTGCCCAGAATCATTTTCCGAAGTTTGGCTCGGGTACGTTCAGTGAACGAACGAGCGGGTTTTTCTAACTTTTAAACCGGTGCTCAGAATCGAATTCCGAGGACACCGATGGAATCGTAGTTCCGGTATTTTCTTAGAAACGCCTCTTTCGGAGTTGCGTTTTCTCAGGTGTGGTTTTTAATTTTTGGGCTTAAAGTTAAGAAATAAAATAATTTGTACGACAAACTTTATTTTATTTCACTTAAAGCCACTTGAAAGCCACTTTAAGCTTCTTATGCTGAGTTGAAGAGGATAGGGTAGAACCCAAAATATCCGACCCTCCTGGTAGGATATTTGTGAGGTGGTACCCGCACGAGCCCCACCGTTTCTTTTCCGCTAAGTAACGCACCCACGAAAACCCGTCATTATGAAAGTCAACTGACGCGTTTTCTTAAATTCTTAACGCACCAATTAATTGGGCGCTTTTATTCGTTGAATTAATTCTACGAATTAATGGGTTGTTACTTAACTTATCTCTTTTTTTTCATTTGTTGGCATGTTAATAAAATAAGACCAACACTATTCTTCTTAAGTGTTGTTCGTTGAGAGGATTTGACAGAAACCTCAAGTTCTTCCTCCTTCTTCGCGAAGAACGCGAAGAACGCGAAGAACGCGAAGAACGCCAGCCTTCGACGAAAGGCGACGAAGAACGCCGAACCCGTGGAGATCGACGACGCGAAGCCTTGTACCGCGATGCCAATGAATCTCCCTTCGCAACGTTTCTTCCGTGATAATCTAACCCCGCGACAACCTTCGATCGACAACGACAAGGTAGGGGGTTGCACTCCTTTTTAATTTCTTTTTGGATTATAAAAACAACATGGATTTAAGTATTATTAATTAAATCTGTATGTTCTTAAACCCCAGAGTCCGTCGACGTGACACCGTATTCCGCGACGCCCTTCCGTGACGACGTGACGCCCTTCCGTGACGCGACGATCGTCTCCTTCCGCAACGATCAATTCCGTGAAGAACGCACACTCGACGACTACGGCAAGGTAGGGTTTTGATTCTTAAAAATATTTGTGATTTATACCCGCGACGTTTGTTAAAATTTTGTTGTGTAAGATTTCTTTTAAAACCGCTAACGCGGTGGGTGCGGACTAATGAAGAAGTCCGAACCCACCACACTTTTTCGTTCTTGGTGCGCGAAACGGCGGACGATGACAAACGGGCTGCAAAGGTGATTTGAGGGTCTGGCAGTGAAGAATGGGACCCGGGAGAAGCTTCGGTGTAGGCGGAAACAAAATCGGACCACCAGAGCAACTCCGGTGGCCCGCGGAACCCACCGGCGGCGCGGGTCACCGGCGGCTGCGCCCCGGCGCGCTGCCAGACAGGGCCGCCGCGGCTGAAGCCGCAACGGCGGTGGCGGCCAGCGGACCCGCGGCCGCACGGGTCCGACACTCACAGGACGCGGAAAATCCGCATTAGTTGACTCAGCGTGGCCCCACGCGGGGCCGCGACACTTCAATTCCACGGGGGCAGAGCCCACCCCGCGGCTTCCTCCGCCCGGCCGGCTCGGCCGAGCCGAGCCGGGCCGACCCGCCGGGCCGGGCCGGGTCGCGACAAACCGGGTCGAACCCGGACCCGGGTCGGGTTGACCCGGTTCGGGCCGACCCGAGGGGGGGGGGGGGGGGGGGTTGGGCCGGGTCGGTCCGGGCCCAGACCCCCCGTTTCCGGACCTTTTCGGTCTTTCTCTCATAACTTGAGATACGGGCCTACGAACGATGCGCCGTCAGCGGCTATGCGATCCTTGGATCGAGACGGTCGTTTTGGTATATCGCACTCAAGGATTCGGAATACTTTGGATTCAGCCGGGTTGGTTCGTACACGAAACCAATCGGGCTCTCGGAGCGGAAACACCCATATCTTGAGCTTCGGACGTCCGATTGACGTGCCGTCGACTTTGTTAAATTCCTCTAAGTGATACGGATCTTTTGGAATACTCTTCCCGAGGTTTGGATGCAGGTGGAGTATGGTCGGATTGGTTTTGCCTTAAAAACCAACTGGGCCCCTGGGATGAAAAAGCCAATAACTCTCAGACCGGGCGTCCGAATGACGCGCCATCTACGACGTTGAGTTCCTGTTGACGATACAGAACTTTTGGATACATTAACTCTAGACTAGGTGTCAGTTGATGTATCAGCCTCTCGGCTTGTGGAGCGGACCCTCCCGAACGATCTTGCTGTGTGCGGGAACCCTAGAGCTGGATGCAACTGCTACTATGATGACGACGACTGTGTAGAGATCCTCAGTGGATTCGACGACGATGACTACAGCACTCAACGATCCTTTGTGGGTCAGTGCTACCGATCCTGTGCGGGTCCGATCCTGTGTGGGTCAGCGCTCAGCGGTCCTGTGTGGGCCAGCGCCTACAGGTCCTATGTGGGCCCGATCTTGTGTGGGTCTTTGCGGGGGTTAGTTACCTATCGATCATTTGTTGGTCAGATCCTTTGTGGGTCATTGCGGGGGTTAGTACCTATCGATCCTTTGTGGGTCCGATGACTTAGATAGATCAGTGATCATCTCTATCATCATTCGAAGAAGTATACCTGTGTGAGATGAAACCTGTTTGCCTTCCTGTGTGGATTGTGTTGTGCTATCCTGTGTGGATTACGTTTTGCTTTCCTGTGTGGAATATGTATACTTTCCTGTGTGGACTGGGTTGTACTTGGGCTCAGAGGTTGGAGCGTACTGGAATTGATGACTTAGGTATATGTATGGGCATATACCTAAGCAGTGTCAGTTGTTACTTCGTGATTGTATCTTTCCTTTGTGGTTTATCCTTTGTGGATTTTGGGAGACCTTTGGGGGTCTCGGGGTCCCTACTGAATAGCTTATACTCACCCCTGCACGGGCTATGCCCGCACTACGTTGTATTGGTTGTAGATGACGGATCACGTTGATTGTGGTTGAGGATTGCAGAGCAGGACGGTACCTGGAGGTGGACCACTGGGCAGGACATACTCGGAGCGGACGACGGGACCCGAGGAGCAGTGGAGCTATCTGTACCCACCCTTCAGGTGGGATTTCCAATGGACAGCTCGACGTAGCAGCTTTTACTTTTCAGTTGCTGTTTTCCCTTTCGAGTTGTACTTTACTTTCAGTTTGGGTTTGTATACTGGCCCACTTACTTTTCCGCACTTACTGTTGTACCAGTTTTTTTAGTGTTTACTTTTTCCTCTTTCTTACTCTGTGGTGCTTGTTTACTTTACAAAGGCAATGCCTTCCCTTTTTACCGGGATTTACGCCTTGGTCCTAGTCGCCAGCCCCTGGCCTATGGAAGGCGGGCTTGGGGTAGTCACAGCACGGGCCCCGAGGACGGGTCGTGACATATAATTTCTTGGTTCATATGGGGTTACCGTATAACTATTTTGTTGGTTTCATTGAAAGGTATTGGGATTCAATTTCTGTTTTGGGGACTTATAAGTGTTCACATGGTGTGAAAAGTGGGGATTTCAAAGAGTTTTGGGTGCAAAATAATGTGAGATTTTGAGAAGTTGTTTTATTAAAAATCAATATGTTTTGTTGTGTGTTTTAAGTGGTATAAAGTGTGTATAGATACTTTATTGTTTGTATGTGACCAGTAGTGATTTTTTATATGAAAATATATGTATTTAGCATGCTGAAATTATTTGATCACAAAGGGGGAAACCCGATCACCTAGGAGGATGGATGTGTACTAGTACGCTAGTGATTCAGATGGGTTTTGTCCTTGTTTCACTTAGCATTTATATAACAAAAACTCTAAATAAACTATGTGGATGATGTTTTGGGACCACTAGATTGTGGGTATGTACCCTAATAGTGGATCGTTCATAGAAAAGGATTGTGACATGGATATTTTACACTGAGGTACAGGGTGCATAGGGACCGAGACTATCTAGTGCCTAGGGGTGTTCCCAGTATTTGTTCTCATTGGATTTGTGGTATTTACCATTTTATTAGAGTGTGTTTGGATGTACATTACAATATATAACACATATTTTTCAAATGTGTTATCATTCTGAAAGGTTTACTTTGAGAACTGTTTATACCTGAAAGTTGCATTTCTTGGAATTTATCGCCGCTTTTCTGTGCATATTAAAACTGCATAATTTTTCACTTTGTATTGAATAATATTTGGAATATTTGGGTGGTATCATATTGGGCTTAGGCTCAAACCATATTTACAAACCTTGGGTGTAAGTATACCTGATTATGTTTGACATAGGTAAAGGCAAAGCCTCATGTGAAGGAGATTTGGGTTGTTAGTCCCCTCCCATGGTGCGGTGTTGTGAAGATGGCTCAGGGGTGATGACACCTTGTCATGTGGAGTCTTTGTGGATGTTTTTATGATATTTTTATTTTTTGGACCCCTTTTACTTTTTCTAAAACCATGTACTCATATCTTTTTTCTATTAAGGCTTGTTTGGCCTGAAAATTTCAGATCCATATAATTAATTATTTTTAATGTTTTATGCTTTCATACTTGGTTAAATAACTCCAAAACCAAATTTATTGATACCCAGGTACTTGTTCCAGACCGTAGAGATAGGGAACACCTTTAGGGCCTTTTCATGGGCTAGATTTCGTGCTGATATTAGTGGAAAACATATTTGGTTTGTGAAAAAATGGTAATAGAGGAGGCTAATGTTTTCTGGTTATATTACTATTTTGGAATGATTCAGGATAGACATGAGCTAATAATGTCAGAGATCAAGGTTTTGGTGGCGAGTAGGGTGCCTGGAACTCACCTCTCGTGGCAGACCTTGAGTCACCAGGGGATGTTGGAATTGTCTGATTGACTTTACTTCCAGGTGAGATGTGTGGGTTGCAGAACACACATGGACATTGGGCGGGGGTGGAGTAGTTGTTTATTTTATTACCGTAACGTGTTTGAGTTATTTATATTTGATGTATTTGATTAAAATTTTCAGAATTGTGGTATTGAATATTGTTTTTGTGACTATTTCATTTTGTAGCAACATGCCTCTCCGGAAATCTCCCATGTGCCCACGGGAGGAAGCCAGAGAGAGTTCTCCCACACCGATTGATCAAAGGCTAGTCGAGGATGTAGTCTAGGATATCCAAGCTCTGGGAAAGGGACAAATACTATTCCCATTCCCTTTATGCAAGAAGAGATGGGTCTTAGAAAAGATAAAGATCAAGAGTTTCTGAAAAACAAGCCTCCTACTTTTTGAGGTAGCATAGAACCCCAGGAAGCAGAGGAATGGATCAAGAAGATCGAGTAGATGTTCGAGTTCCTGGATACACCTGAGGGGCTTAGGAAAAAATGTGACTCCTTTATGTTTGAGGGTCCCAGATGCAAGTGGTGGGATTCAGTACTTCAGATTTGGAAGAATGAGTAGAGGTGCTAGGGAGATTTCAAGGCTGTCTTCAATGAACAGTACAACCCTGAGGTCTTGGCATATGCTAGGTCCCAAGAGTTCATGGAACTTTTTCAGGGGAGTATTTATGTGATGGAGTACATAAACTGTTTCTCTGATTTGGTTTGGTATGCCCCTGAAATCATATCAAACGAACAAGCGAAGGCACAAAGGTTTGAGAAAGGCTTGCGACCAGAGATATGCCCCCAGATTTTCTTGTTCAAGCTGAGGACCTATGTGGAGGACATTGACCAGGCGTGTATAGTAGAGACTGACAGAAAAGGTAGGGATGGTTTTTCTGAAATTGTATCAGCAGTGAGAAGTGTCTTCTCTTCCATGAAGAAAAGGAAGCGGGAGGATCAGATGAATAAGGGGGGTGGTAGTTCAGGCCACTCTTCCAAGCAGTTTTCATTTGTAACTTCTGATGCGGGATCGGTCATGTGCCACTACTGTGGGAGTCCAAGGCACATCTGACCAGAATGACCGCTTCCTTTAAATCCCTATTACCAATGTGGAGGTATGTGGAACTTACAACGCTTTTTCGGGGTGGCATTCCCACTTTAGAGTGAGGCAAGGTCAGTGGATTCAAGAGGAGTGCCAGCACAGTCAGAGCTGTAGAGGATGGGGGATCTTTATTCAGTGTCCATGGTGGTAGGGATTTGTTATCTTCTGAGCAGAGCTAGTTTAGGGAATATCCACAGACTAGTAGTCATCCTCAGGCAGAGACAGGACATCTCCATGCGGTGGATCAGGCACTAACAGGATCAGAGGTGGGACCGTCGATAGTTAGAGGTACCGTTTTGATCACATAAACTATAGGTACTTCTCTTTTTGATATTGGTGCCTCAGTTTTATTCATTTCTGCCTATTTTTTTGACACTCTGAATTTTCCAACTGAGTTGTTTTCTTTTACGATGGAGTTGGTGACACCACTGGGAAAGAAGAAGGAGCATGGTCTTAGGTTCCCATTGTGTGCGCTCACTGTGTCAGGTATTGATATGTAGTGGGACCTCTTGGTCTTAGATATAGATCTTTTTGATGTGATATTTGGTATGGATTGGATATTACACTTCCAGGAACATATCTATTGCTACAGGCAGCGAGTGAGTTTCACGACACTTGATGGGAGTTTTCAGGTTTTTCATGGAGAATTAGACCCTCTGTCGGGTCGCGCATGACCTCCAATCCCAGAGTTGGGAAGTATTATCTTCTAGTTATCATTGATCATGATATATGATGATGGTATTTCCCTAGAAGGTGAACTACCTCATGTAGTGAATGATTTTTTGGAGGTATTCCCGGATGATTTTTCAGGTTTTCCCCTGGAGCGGGATGTAGAGTTCTCGATTGATCTGGTGCTGGGAACACAACCGATATCTCTTCCCTCATATAGTATGGCCCCACTGAGCTGAGGGAATTATAGATATATCTGAAAAAAATAGAATCCAAAGATTCATTCGCCCGTGTGTCTCTCTTTGGGCTGATCCTGTGTTGTTCATGAAAAAGGATGACAGATCCCTCCTGTTGTGCATTGACTACTAGAAGCTGAATAATGTAAACATTAAGAACAAATACAATTTTCCTAGAATAGATGATTTTTTGATCAGTTGAAGGTAGAAAATTGGTTCTCAAAAATAGACCTTCATTTGGGATACGATTAACTCAGGGTGAAAGAGGCATATATCCCAAATACAACCTTCCGAAACAGGTACGAACACTTTGAGTATTTGGTCATGCCCTGCATATTGACCAATGCTCCAGTGGTCTTTATGGAACTCATGAATAGGGTGTTCCACCAATATCTTAATTCCTTCATTTTGGTGTTCGTGGATGATATTCTAGTATACTCTGGCTCTGAGGAGAAACACAAACATCACTTGAGGATCGTTTTGGGCACTTTGCGAGAGAATTGTCTGTATGCAAAGTTTTCCAAATGAACTTTATAGACCAGGGAAGTGATGCTCATGGGGCATGTGATCTCAGAGCAGGGGGTTTCAGTGGACCCTGAGAAGATTAGTGCGGTCATGTCATAGGAGAAACTGAAGAATGTTTTTGAGATCAAGATTTTCCTTGGCCTGACTGGTTATTACAGGCGATTTGTTTGAGATTTCTCTCAGCTTGCTTCACTGATGACTGAAGTCACCCAGAAAGGAGTGAAGTTTTTATGGGGACCAGAATGTCAGGCATCCTTCGAGGATCTGAAGAGACATTTGACTACTGCCCCCGTTTTGATTTATTCAGAGGTTGGAAAGGGGTATGTGGTTTATTGTGATGCTTTAGGTATGGGTCTTGGGTGCATGCTTATACAGGATGATCACTTGGTGGTGTACGGATTTCTATAACTCCAACCACATGAAAAGAATTACCCAACCCATGACTTGGAGTTGGCAGTAGTGATTCATGATTTGAATACCTAGTGTCACTATCTCCTGGGGGAGAAGTTTGTGGTCTACTCTGATCAGAAAATCTTGGCCTATATTTTCTTTCAAAAGGACCTCAACTTGAGGCAGTGTCATTGGATCAAGTACTTTTAGGGGTTCGACTTTGATATTGTCTATACCCCAAGAAAGGGTAATGTGGTGGCTGATGAATCGAGAAAAAGAGTTCCAGTACAGGCTTTGAGGAAGTCCAATGATGAGTGGACTCTGATGACACTCTTTTCTCAGATGCATGTAGAGATGAAGGAGAAAAATAGGGGTGTGTTCTTGGAGAGAATTCAGTTGACTCCTTCTCTATTGGAGTTGATTCATAGATAACAGCCCAGTGATGAGCTTTGTTAGTGGTTGAGGCTGTTTTCTCATGGTGGGGAGACATCCTCTGATTGGTCATCGTATCCTGAGGTCATCTTGTGCTTCAAGGGCTGTTCAATAGTACCATCATCTTTGCGAAAGGTGGTGATGGAGGATAGTAACCAGTTTCAGTGGGCTATCCATTCAGGTGCTACCAAGATGTATTATGATGTCCATCGGTAGTTCTAGTGGCATAGTATGAGATGAGACATCACAGACTTCGTGTCGAGATGCTACACATGCCAGTATTTGAAAGTAGAGAATCAAAGTTCCTCTGGTTTGATCTAATTATTACCCATTACTACCGGGAAGTGGGATGAGGTTTCTATGGAATTCATTGTTGGATTACCTCATACACCTCAGGGTAAGAATTCTATTTGGGTGGTGATTGATCGTCTGACCAAATCATACCACTTCATTCTGATCAGAGATACAACTAAAGTGGGTGAGTTAGGACGTTTGTATCTTCAGGAGGTGTTAATCCTCCATGGTGTTCCGTCAGAAGTTGTCTCCTATAGAGACCCCCAATTCACTTCTCAGTTTTGGGAAGGCCTACAAAAGTCCTTGGGGTCATAGATCAAGATGAGAATGACATACCATCCTCAAACGGATGGTCAGACAGAGTGGGCGAATCAGATTTTGGAGGACATACTTCGTGCATGTGTTATGAACTTTGGAGGTTCCTGGGATAGCCATTTGCGATTGGTTGAATTTTCTTATAACAACAGTTACCAATACTTGATTCTAATGACTATTTTTTAGGCGCCCTATGGTAGTCCTTTTCATCCCCCCTGTGTTGGGCTGAGGTAGGTGAGACCTCACTTCTGGGGCCGATTCTGGTGCATGAGACGTCTAATAAGGTCAAGTTGATTAGAAAGTGCTTGTTGACAGATCAAAGTATTCATAAATCTTATGCTGACCGGAGGTGTCAAGACCTAGATTTTTCCGTGGGAGACAAGGTATTCTTGAAAGTGGCCCCTCGTCTAGGCCATTGTTGATTGGGGAAGCAAGGAAAGCTGACGTCACGATATGTCAGCCCTTTTGAGATCACTGAGCTTATTGGAAAGGTGGATTATAGTTTGTCCTTACCTTCTCAGTTGACATCCATATATTATGTCTTCCATGTACCCCATTTTAATAAATACAACCCGGATCAATCTCATATGTTGAGTTGGGAAGAACTGGAGATAGAGTCTGACTTGTCAGTTTTTGATCGGCCAGTGAAAATAGTGGAATCCCAAGAGAAGGTTATTCGAGGGAAGTATATTTTGTTGGCTGAGTTCATTGGTAGAATAGTATTGATACACATGATACCTGGGTGTAGAATTCATGGGTTGAGTACAAGTACCTATTCTTGTTTTCTGATCAAGTATCTAGTCGACTTTCCGGGACAAAAAGTTTTCATGGTGGGGAGAATTTTCACACCCAAGTTTTTCATTAAAGGTACTTATATTTCATATATTTTTATCCTAAAATACCCCCCTAAGTCCCCCCTAATCCCCCAAAAGTTTTGGTGTCTTTTGAAGAAGTTTTTAGGGGAGAAAGTAGGGTGCACGTTTTAGGTACACGGTTTTCCAAACCGTGCACACAAACCATGCACCCATGTACGGGTCATTAAAAATGTGTTAAAATGACCTCTTTTACCTCACAAGATTTATCCAAACTCGCCATTTTCTTCCTCCATTCGACCATTTCATCCATGTTGGCCTCCCAAGCAGTTCAAAACCTCCTTGGAACTCCATTTTGAAGGGGGATTTGGTGCAAGAACTTCACACAACCTCAAGTAAGTGTCTCTCCCTCTTAGTTTCTCCCCTATTCATGAAGTTTCTTCCAATTTACTTGAATTAACAAATGAACATAGGGTAGGGTTTCTAACTTATGGGCTAACTTTGAGTTTTCTTGGTCCAATATTATGATATTAGGCTCGATCTACCTTCCTTGAGGTGCGGTGGTGCTGCAATTGCATTTTCGCACATAGGATTCAAAGATTTAACAATTTTGGAAGGTGATTCCATGTTTATGAAATCCTTGTGACTTATCTTGATGTGTTTATAATATTTTTCATGTTTATATAATTTTATTAATGGTGAAAAATTTGGTTTTAGTGGTATTTGTAAAGCAAATGAATTTTAAGTTCCATTTTCATGTGAAATTAGGAGTTTTTCATAGAAATATTTTATTGGTTATTTTGGGGATTCCATATAACTACTTAGTTGATTTTATTGAAATGTATTAGGGATGAAAATAATTGTTTTTAATGTTTATATCCTTTGGTTTCTTCTGTAAAAACTTGTTTTAATGGTGTTTGTGAAGCATATGGACTTTGAGTGTCATGTTTGTGTGAAAATAGAGGTTATATAAAGATATCATTTCTTGGTTCATATGGGACTACCTTATAACTATTTTTTTGGTTTAATTGAAAGGTATTGGGCTTAAATTTTTGTTTTGGTGACTAATAAGTGTGAACATGGTGTGAAAAGTGGGGATTTCAAGGAGTTTTGGGTGCAAAATAATGTGAGATTTTGAGAAGTTGTTTTATTGAAAATCAAAATGTTTTGTTATGTGTTTTAAGTGGTATAAAGTGTGTATAGTTACTTTATTGTTTTTATGTTACCATTAGTGATGTTTTTATATTCAAAGAGATGTATGTATCATGCTGAAATTGTTTGAGCACAAAGGGGGAAACTTGGGTACCTAGGAGGGTGGATATGTACTAGTACGCTAGTGATTCGGATGGGTTTTGTCCCTGTTTCACTTAGAATTTTGGATATAAAAAACTCTAAATAAACTATGTGGATGATGTTTGGGGACCACTAGGTTATGGGTATATTCCATAATAGTGGATCGTTCATGGGAAATGATTGTGACATGGATATTTTACATCGAGGTACGAGGTACATAGGGCCTGAGACTATCTAGTGCCTAGGGGTGTTCCCGGTTTTGGTGCTCATTGTATTTGTGGTATTTACCCTTGCATTAGGATGTGTTTGGATGTAAATTACAGTATCTGACATTTATTATTAAAATGTGTTAAATTTCTGAAACTTTTACCTTGAAAATTGTTTACAATTAAAAGTTTCATTTCTTGGAATTCATTGCCTCTTTTCTTTTCATATTAAATCTGCATGACTTTTCACTTTGTATTGCATAATATTTGGAATATTTGTGTGGTATACAATTTTGATTAGGATCATACCCTACTTACACCCCTTGGGTGTAAGTATATCTGATTTTGTTTGACACAGGTAAAGCCAAAGCCTCGGGTGAATGCGGTTTGGGTTGTTAGTCCCCTCATATGGTGCGGTGTTGTGGGGACGGCTCGGGGGTGATGACCCCTTGGAATGTGGAGTCTTTGTGGTGTATGTTTTGAAATTTTTATATAAGTTTTTAACCCTTGTACTTTTTCTAAAACCATGTATTCAGATCTAGTTTCTATTAAGGCTTGTTTGGCATGAAAATTTCAGATTCATATAATTGATTTTTTTAATGTTTTATGCTTTCATACTCAGGTAAATCGTTCCCAAAACAAAGTTATTGATACCCAAGAACTTGTGCTAGCCCATGGGGATAGGGAATGAACTTCGGGCCTTGTAATGGGATGGATTTGGTGCTAGTATTAGTGGCAACCAGATTCGGTTCGTGACATTGAACCCAGTAACCCAGAGTTGGTGTCTTATGTATTACACTGAAATAAGGTATAAAGAGTGGAATACTAAATGATTTAACAGTTTAGTAGTATTGTAAAACTAGATACATAATTGAGTATGAAATTAAATTTTAATATAAAAAATTCAAAATATTTTTTTTTCTATAGAATATACTTATTCCCTTTATAATATCCATGCATATAATTCTTAGTATGCTTCCTAGATTCCTAGGAATGGAATAAAAATAAGAGTGATCTTAGATGCTCAAAAAGGGTTATATACCAAAGAATCTATCATGATTAAATTAACATAATCAATATGGAATGGTAAATAACTAAAATGATATTCCATTTAAATAATTTTACTATCATGATTAAATACAAACTACTTAACATAAAAAGGAAAATAATTAAATAGATATGAAATTTAATAAAAAAATAGACTATCATGAATAGATAAAAAATAATAAACATGGAATGGTAAAAAACTAAACACACATTCCATTTTATCAATAACTAAGAATGAAATTAATCCAGATATAATTACACTATGAAAATATCATGAATAATTATAAGATAATTCCTAATTATTGTATGTCATGATCTTAGGAATCATGATACTAATACTTTCAAGACCTTTAAAAGACAATTTCAAATTGCGTGTAAAAATACATTTAATGATAACTTATTGATTTAGCTAATGACACTACCATTGAATCAAGAGAATATATAATTATAGGCCCCACCCATCACTATATGTACAAATCATTCATCACATTATTAATAGGATTGATCATGTTATTAATGAACTATTGTTATGTGCCATTAGTTATAAAAAATATTATTTTGATATACATTCTTGATATAGATGGTTTTATTTTCCAATTTGGAAATACAATCAACTAATTTTATAAAGATATCATATATTATGGTATAGAACACCCATATAAATAACATTATGTATTGGATTATTAAAACAATGTTATAAAATCAATAATGGATATAGTTTTTAGGAATCATTTCTCAACCATGTTTGGAATCATAGGAAGTTTAATATAAATGAAAATTGCATGAGAAAAATATGTTATGAAGGATATTTACATTAATTTGTATTAAAAACACTAATCATATATCACTATCGTTTTCAAGTAAAAATTACCCAAGAAACATTTTATTAAATGGTTGATAGGGCCATAAATCTTGTTGAATTGGTCAATACATATGTGAGTGGACCGTTTCTTGTTAATAAAAGGGTTGATACTCATACTTAATAACCTTCACCTACGACATTAATATATATGTATATGTCAAATTAATGTGTTATTAGTCAAATTTCTATGAGAAATTCAGTGAGTAAATGAATGAAGTTGAGAATCATCTTGGTAAGAAGATAATTAATATTCTCTCAGTCTATGGTGGAGTATATCAGAGGGTGTTTGGGGTCTTTTTAAAACTAAATTCCTATAATAAACTATAATGGAATAATATATGTGATAGGAATAAATTCACATTCTTAGAAATTTTGTGGTCGATGATGATCCATGTAGGTCCACCATTTCCCTTTTGGGTATATGGATTATAGACAGTGGCACACATACAAATATAAGTTACAAATAAAGTGAAAATTTATATTCTATATGAAAATTTTCATTTAAGTAAACCGATGTGGTTTCATATTCCAGTGTGGGGATTCAAATAATATGTTAAGGCTATCTATGGATTATAACTTAAAATATAATGAACTAAATGTATTAGTATAAATTATCATAATGAAAACTAATGAGTATTAACTATATGAAAACTTATATAAAATGATTAAGATTGATAAAAATCCGAAATTATTGATAGGGACCATATCTTTAGATGATATAGTGAAAGTGAGATAATATTTTATGATGTTTTGGATCAATATACACATAAAAATATAGATGAAAATATTTCAACATCACCACATAAGTTGAAATTCTAGAGCCACAATATCTATATAGGAGTGATAGAGAGTTTAGAGAAACAAATAGGCATTTTTCTAGTTTCCATGGATATTGGCTTATTTTTAATTGATAATAATGAAACTATAACCTATAAGGAATTATTTATTTGAACAATAGATTCTATATAGAAAAAAGTGATCAATTCCAAGTTTAATTCCATAAACCAAAACAAAATGTAGATTTTTATAGATCCTCTACTGTATGTGATTCTAATTTGTTTTAAATGTGAATTAATTAAGAAAGATGATATATATAGTTGCGATAGTACCTATAAAACTAAACTAGTGTCAAAATGTTTAAATCAACATAAAAGAAATCACTATGTTAAAACTTTTTACCCATTTTATATATGGAAATCCATCTGAATTATACAAGCTATAATAAAATTCCATGATTATGGGATATGTAAAATGTATGTCATAATAACCATTATTAATGGGATCCATGTGAAATATGTCCATATAGAAAAAATAGAAGGTTTTATGACTCCAAATGTTTAAAAAAATGTATGAAAAATTAAACAATACATTTATGTATTAAATAAAGCATCATGATCATGTAACATTAACATTTATGAATCTATATGGAAAATTGGTTTCATAAAGATTAAATGTAATGAATATATCTAATAATGGTTTAGAAGATGTATGATTATTTTCTTAGTAGTGTATGTTGATGATTTATTTCTAATTTGAAATAAGATTCTTGTTTTTCATTCCATTAAGAAGTAGTTGAAGGCATGCATCTCTATGAAGGACTTAGGTGAAGCATCATACATTCTAGAGATCAATATTTCTCATGATATATCCAATAGGATAATGGAACTAAGTCAAGGTGTATACATTTATATGATATTTAAGTGATTAAATATAGAAAATTTGAAGAGTTTTTTATTGAAAATATATTAATAAATATGTATCCATTTGAAAATGATTCATTGAAACATGAGGATATATAAAGGATGACCTAAATTTCATTAACTATAGTGATAGAACCAGTCATGTTTGCTATGAAATATACTAGGATTGATGTTATTTATGTCAGGATCATTGTAACTTGATATCATGTAGAACCAATAGGGTACCATTTGATGGAATTCATGACTATCAAAAATTACCTTAAGTATATTAGGGATATATTACATGTTTAAGTAAAATATGAGGAGTTAGTCATCATTAAATTTATAGATACTAGTTTCCAAACATATTAGGATTATATAAAATCCTAATCAATGTATATATTAATTGTTAATATAATATTTTTCATCTAGAACTGATCTGTGAATGTAGTGGTAACTGATTATACTTCAATGTCTAGGTATATTATGGATTATAATTCATTCAAGGAAGCAGTTCAGGTATGAAACATCACATAAGAATATAATGAGGTGACAAGAAGTTAAGATACTATCAAACTATACTATGATTATTCTCTATAGGTGGATATTTTGATGGAGCAAAGGTTACTGTAGTAAATGAAGCACATAATATGAAAGTACTATCGCATGATGATTTTTTTCATAAATATAAGAGGTTATAGTAAAAAAAATTTATATGGAGGAGAACATGTAGAAACCAGAAATTGAATCCCTATCATATTAAAACATTGAATATCATGTGATAGATAGTGGACTGAAATTCATTGGTAGTCGAATATATTAAATGTGGGATTTTTTTTGAGTTAGTACCCTAGAACCAACAACATTATATGTTAAATTAAATTTTTATTAAAATAATTTAATACTAATATATTTATATAACACGATGATCATTCATCTAACTAATATCAATGAGATAATATAATTATAGTATTCATCACAAGAAAAGTTAAAACATGTTTCCTACTATGATGATGACATTGAAGTTCTGTGAAAATTTTCTAAAACATATAAGTCACATTGTTAACAGATGTCATCTAATGAGACACATATGATACAGGATATAATGTGCTAAATTTTGATAAGTGGATGAGTATTTATATTATGATTTTATGAATTTTTAATATATGATATGAGATATGATGATAAAATGACCTCTAGTAATAATTACATATATTTTGTTTCATTGAATATTCCTATATATGAATATGTGTATTGGTTGTTAGATGTGAGATTATTATTAATTCATATACTAATACTTTTTAATTAATATATTGATGAAAATTGTTATTTTATGTGTTCATGATAATTTAGGACACATTTTCTATGTAATGGGTGATATGAAATTAATGAATATATAAATTAAGGATTTGTCCCTTCTATGGTTATAATATGATAAAATTGTTTTTTGATAGAAATGTAACTGTCAATCTAAATTCCCTATCCATTTTAAGTTATGGGTTCATTTAAAAAAGTCAATGAATGATTTGTTAAGTTAATTAAATAGTGACCCATGTAGGAAATTTTTATTATGAGATATTGAGAAAAAGAGATTATATTTTATTATGATCATTCATATGTGGTTGTTTTTGGTTAAACATTATATTCTTTAGATATCTGTGCATTTTTGTATTTCTAGACACTGATATTAGATTTTATGAAAGCCTAACCAATTACAATATTAATTGAGCTTGGAAGGTAACATGCATAGTGTATATAGTGATTTAGTAAAATTTTATATGTATTTTTCACTTGGACTAAGTGTTATTATCAAGATTATTGAAAAATATTAATTATAGATTTCTTGATCACAAATTATCAATCATGATATTAATGAATTTTTAATATTATATAAATATTTATTCTCAATATCTTGAATATAATATTTATTTATTTATTGAACAATAAATATTTACATATTTTTCAATGTTTGGTAAATTTTGATAATGTACTACATGAGATGATAATAGTTATGCGAGAATGATAAGATAAATCACATTAAAAAAATATCATTTTTTATTGATATTTATATTATATGAAATAAATACATATGTTAGATAAATACTATACATAATGATATTATAAGATATATAGTCCATTAATGATTTCAAAATTGGACAAGGACCTATTTTAAAATACAAATTATCTAATATAGATCTATATATACCAGGTTATATCAATTAAAAAGGGTGTATAATTTATGAGAAATCACATGCGTTATGTGGATTGCATTATCACCCTAGAGAATTCTCTCACTGAAGAACATAATTATATTTCCTATCAAGCCTGATATATTCCATCAACATCATACATTCCTCTCAAGAAAAAGATATATATAGAGATGATACTTAAATTCTATAGGACTGTTTCATGATCAAGATGAGAAATTCCTGTTGGCTAGATCATCCATTCTAGAACCTTGTTCTCCACCAACATTATTCTGAGATCAAGGAACAAATGTGGATCACCACATGGGGGATTCTACTTTGGATTATCATAAAGTGAAAATGATAAAACTCTAACCGAGTTTGAATGATTGTAATCTTCCTCAGAGAAAAATATCAAGACATTTGTAATTTATATTAATATATTAATCATAAATTTACCATGATAAATATTCTATTGTTTTTCTAGGTTCCTATTATCTTGTTTCTTTGGTTCTAATATAAATATAATATGGTTATTGATTATGATATTATATATTATTTATTAAATTCAATAAAAACAAATCATTGGGTATAGGCCTAACCAATATTCAATGTGCCCAAAACCATTATGTTGTATCAGACTAGTGATAATGAAATTAAAATTATTTACCCTTTTTATCAATAAATTAATTTTAGGTCATTTTTTAGTTTCAATCTATTAATTTTTTTATATGAATGATGAAATATATACATCATTCAACATTATATAACCATTAATAGGTTAAGAAAATATGAAGAACATATGTATACCCCATCTATAGTTATTAGATATTTTGGTTAGAAGACATGGAACATCAAAACATGGAATAATAATTTATAGGCCGTGTATCCACATTCATTAAACTAAAATATAGAATCAGTAAACAAAAATAGTTGGGTAGAGGTTACACTTCAACATTACATGACAATATGTTTACCAAGACCATCTAATGTGATGTTTAAGGGAATAAAAGTCATTTATCTAGTGTACATATTATGTTATCCTAAATTGTTATCCAGAAAAATTTCATAGAAACTATGTGGACAAATACACATAGAGTATTTATTGTATACCATATTAGGACAAAAATTTATTAAACATCAGAGAAATGAGATTACACAAAGTGTAACTAGTATACAAGTTGTGTAAATAATGAATATCCATGTGGATTACATGACATGTCCCTCAGTGGTTAACATATACTATAAGGCCCCATCCTTAAACCTTACTTAATATTGAGTTATTACAAGATTACACATTGAGGATCTTTTCAGGTTTAGAGTTTTAGAGAATTAGATCATGAAACTTGCATTACATTCCACATTTAAACAAAGTGGTTACATAAAAGACAGTATTCATTCTTCCCATCAACAGAAACATATTTAAGATAAAACATGGATTATTTCTTGACACGTCCTTGACACTATCATCACATCATGTAACTTTCCCTTGATCTGTGAAAAACATTTCAAAAACTTGGGATGAGCATAAAAAGATCAGTAAGGGTTATAAAAATATGGCAAGGAAACATGAGTTCATATATATATAAGAATGAAATCATACTTTACCCATAAAACATAGGCACTTTAACATACCTCATCAAATCATGAATAAATCATAGAAATCATAAGACATAAAAGGTAACTTGAGGAATTCATAACATTCTTACGTAGGGAGTAACCCTCTTGGTTACGTTTGGAATACCCACCACAGTATATTACCTAAATCTCTTCGGAGAAACCTTAACGTTTCACTCCTTCGCATTACCCAATGCATTGGAGAGCTATATCGGGCTCACCCGACCTTAGTTTATCACGAAACCACCCATTTTCATAACAACGCCCAAGAACCATAACATAAACGTATCACATAAAACATGAATAAATGAAACATAACATTTCCACATTTCAATCACAATATAACATTTTAGTATATTGAAATAATGAATCCATTCAAAAAGAAACCATTTCCAAAAACATTTAAAACATTTAATAAAGAGATTTTTGAATCAAAGTTTCCCATACCACCTTGATGCTTCTAAAATTTTAAACCATTAATATCCATATAAATAAATCCTTAAAAACATTTTGAAAACATGGATATTAATAAGAAAAAATAATTAAAACATTTAAAGCGATATTTTCGTTAAAGGGGTTTTACCAAAATTAGAGACACTTGAATACAATAATTGAAGAATAACATTTAGTCATAACTTTATAATATCATGAGAATAAATGGATTCATGATATAATATTCCAAATGACAGTATATACACCATATAAGAGTGAATTGGTGTATAACAACAATGAAGTCTCAATAGAAATATCAAATGTGATGAAATCCCTTATAAAGAAGGTATGTTTAAATTAAGGATAAATCAATCTCAAAATTATTTGTAACAAATATAAATACACCCAATATAAGTGGATATTAAGTGTAAAAAAATAAAATTTCATTCACACATATTCAAAGGATGACATATTCAATAACTACATGTTGAACCCAATGAAATCGGAATTGGGTTAAAAAGTTCCCTTGGTAAAATTCGACAGCCTAACGACGTCACTTCAAAATTCAGAAAATGAGTTGATGAGAGATAAAAAGGGAATCTCATCACTTGGACATAAAATTTACATCAATAAGGATATAAAAGAACATATCCCAACATAATATTATGTGAATTAAAAGACATAACAAAAGAAGTCTTTTAAAAAGAGGAGGGTGAAAGGTCCCCTTATCGAGTTGGGTAACTTTCGAAACATACACCCCATGGAAGAAGGGTTATACAATGAAGATGTGAATACCCATAAATGAAATTATACTACAAAAAGTGTATAATAATGGGCAGTACATACACCACTCAAAGGAAATTGTGGCAAATGTAGCATAAATCTCACGGGAATAAAAGTGAGATGATAAATCCCTTACGAAAACTCAGCAGCCTAGCAGCGCCACTTAAAACTTCTAAAATGGATTGATGAGAGGAAATAGGGTCTCTAATCATATCAACATAAAGTTTACAGAAAGAGTAATACAAAAGAACATCCCCCAACATAACAAATAGGTTCTTAAAGGAAGTGACATAAAGTAGAGTACTTAAAAAGAAAGAGAGAGGTTAGATCTCTTATGAAAATTTGGCAGCCTAACGGCGCCACTCAAAACTTCCAAAATGGATTGATGAGAGTGAATAGGGTCTCTCATCACATGAACATAAAAATTACAGTAAGATTAATATAAAAGAACATCCCAATAACAAGAAATATTAGCTTTAAAAGGAATGACATAAAAGAGTGTACTTAAAAAGAAAGAGTGGAGTAGGATCCCTTACCTCAAGTCCAACTTGTCTTGTTCGTTTCTTTATATTCCTGAATAATAAACTTTGGTCAATTAATAATTACCTAGGTACCTCCTTTATAGATTATTATTCAGTTCATATCACATATTATAATGTTATAATAATTGTTTAATAATGTTAGTTCATATCAGACGTTTTTGCCGATGTTTGGTACATGAGTCAAAAATGAACTTATTTGAAAAAAGATTACCCATGTAGTTATAAGTAAATAATTTCCAGAATATTATTAATGATTAAAATATCATATATATCCAGTAAATATTCATTTTATACTATTCCATATCATTTGGAGATAAAAACGAAAAGCACTGTTCATGGAGACGGTAGGCCGTACGTACGCATGAACACTACTTTCATTTTTTGTCATATTAATGGAATTAAAAAAAATGAGAGAGATATATATATATGTTATAATTACAGAATGATA
This sequence comes from Viscum album, assembly GCA_963277665.1. NCBI lineage: Eukaryota > Viridiplantae > Streptophyta > Magnoliopsida > Santalales > Viscaceae > Viscum > Viscum album. The sequence goes on along the minus strand of OY728164.1, from coordinate 268,112,931 downwards.
TCCATAATTTAGATGTAATATATTACATATATATCCATTATATATATGTACTTATAATATTACATAACATTTTGAGATAAGAAATGAAATGTACCGTTCATGGTGACGGTAAGCAGTATGTACGCATGAACGCTACTTCCATTTCTATTTCATGTTTAATGGAATTAAAACATAATGATACATAATATTATTTTAATTCCAGTATGGAATAATATATAATATCATTAAATATATCCTTTATACGTACCACATATGGTATTAACGAATCAAATCACTTTGAGGGGGCGGTAGTCCGCACTTCCTTAAATGAAGATATCGCGTTTACCCATAATGGACACCATAAAGGTATGCCATAAATGAAAAATACATAAGCTTAAGTAAAACATAAAAATATTATATATCATATATAAATATAGTGTCATCTTAATGTCCACCTTTGAAGGTGTTAGAATAATGTTGAACAATCATCGTTTTGGGAGGCAGAAATTCGCCATCCACAGAAACAGTATGTTATTTAACCATTACATGTAGGTGTGTGTAAGTGTATCTCAAATCCTTCTTATAACAACATCCTAGTATATTTAAGATACTGTATTTGTTACAAAAGAAATGAATAAAAATAGTTTAGGGGGTTGGAGAAGCAAAATAAAACAAAAGGACTCAAGTGAAGACATTACCTTAGAATTGGGTAACTCCCTTTGGTTTGAGCTCAAAGGCTTCCTTGGGAAGACTTCTTCCCAAAGTGAGGCTTCAATGAGTAATAGAGGGAAGTGGAGAGACAAAATGGGAAGATTTTGGCCGAGCCAAAGGCTTTGGGAGTGTGGGTAAGGAGGTAGAGGTGGGGGCCTTTTATAAGAGGAGAGGAGGGGCACTCTTGTAAAGTTACAAAATGTTACTTTATTTTCAAAAGAGTTTCGGATTTTAAAGGTCCCACATTGATTTATTTTGAGGATAAGGTCATAAGGGTTAGAAATCCACTCATACAATAGGTTTTGGACATGTGTAGATCTTATATATTACATTATCTTTCCATTTTATTTAAATCGTTAAATAATGAGGTCATCGCTGCATCATCGTGATGTCATATATAATTTAATTTATTTAATGTATAAAAATTATACAAAAAATACTATGATGTAGGAAATATTTTTATATTTACAATGACTATTTATAGTCAAAAATATGACTTGTATAACCCCATGTAAATATTTTTTTAGTAAAACATTTCATGTTTGTGTCATTTTTACTTTATCATTAAATAAAAAGGTATTTATGTCATTTTCCAACCAAAGTGGCTCCATGGGGTCCCCAAGTTGATCCATGGATTGTCTTGGTCGGCCATGACACATCCAATGAGGGTAGGACATGTGTATAGGTCATTTCAGTTTATTAAAACATTATTCTTACCATAAACTACACTAATTACCTCTAATCACGATTAAAAACTTAATAAGTTACTATTCACCAAAAAATTATTTTAATCCAATTGAACCACATTTTACTTCTTAATAAAAACCATGTATGTCTGATTTTTTAAATTCAAAACACAAAGGTGGAAAAATTTCATTTAAACGGAAAATCAGTTTTTATAAGCACCACTTAGTGGTTTCACTATTCATCAAAAATTGAAGTTTTTCAGAAAATTACCAAAAATTCACACTAAGATATATTTGATATTATGAATTCAAAAATGAAGTATATTTTACAAAATTCAAAACATATAAGTCACATTAATTAATTTAATAATTAATTCCCGCTGTCAGAGCAAATAGGGTGTTTTTATGAAACAATAAGTATCAAAAGATTGACACTAGTTTAAGTCTGATTTCAAAGTGAAATTAATTCCATCGACCACTATTGGATTAAATGGTAAAAATATATTCTAATTTCACTTCAAAAGCAATTCATAAGATAATATAATCATATAAATAAATTATATTAAAAAGAGGTTTTGAATTAAAATACAACATTTTCCACTATTCATTAAAAATTGAACTTTTTCAGAAAAATTCAAAAAATTTACACAAAGTAAATTTTGATGTCCCGATTCTAAAGAAGTATTTTATTTTGTAAAATATAACACATAAAATTGTCAAAAAGTGAATTTAAAAGAGGTTCTCCATCAAAAGGAGGTTAATCGACCTTTTAAAGAATATTAGAATATTTACGCTTAAAATTGGATTCATTCGCATTTTTAATCCTCTAACATTTATTGTAAAAAGTAAAAATATTTGAAAAACATCTATAATAATATTTTAGTTATTTCTATTCATTCCCAATAACACAACGACTATGTGTTAACTAACATTTAAAATAATATTATTTTATTACTAGTGTGTAGCGTATGATTTCAAAGAAACTCTTTGTTGCATATTGGGTAAGCCATCGAGTATAGCGTTCCCTTTAAATTAATGTTAATATTTTATTCAAAAATATGGATAAATATAAAAATTTCATATTCTTTATTTACTTGGGGTGTTACATATACAACTATCAATATTGATACATCATGTATTTCCCATTGTAAACACCATTAAATGAATACACTTTTACATAAGGTACATGTGACATGGATATTTACACTTTGTAACTAGTTCACTGGAAATAAAATTAATTTTAGCAATACACTAAACTATATGATGTATGACAATAATACACATTGTGTGATGGGGTTCAATGTATATTAAATTCCTAAATAATGGCATGTTAATGTTCACAATACAAACCATGTATGTTCATCATTACACATTTTGTAATAATTGTTCATTAAAATTGGTACATACCATGTAAATTCACACATTTACACTTTTCATTACTTAATAGTTCTCTCTATTTATTTAGATGAATTTTCTGTTACGCTATAGGTTGTGTGAGTTCAAAATAAACGATGATAACAATTTTAGGAACGTTGAAGATAAGACATGAACACATAGTTCCTCCCCTAGTACAATATTTATACATAATTATTATTAAATTAAATTAAATTACTAGATTTGAATAATATTAAATTGGATGAGAATATCTAAGACTATATGGATGAATATTAAAACTAATAATCATATAAATTAATAATATAATAAATTTATTATTTAATGTAATTTATTTTAATAAAAAATGATTGTAAATAATAAAATCTTATTATTTTAATGCATATTTATTTCATTTTTTTCGGTGATCATGAGCATCACAAACCATTGTGTGTGTTGCATTTATATTTAAAATAAAATTATTGATTGGGTTTTTATTTTTTATTAAATAATATTTAATAGCCCATGTATAATCTATATAATCATTATTTTGTAGGATAAGTGTGACCATGTATTATTTTATATATACTATACCCCTGGTTCTTCTCAACTGCATATGAGTAAAGTATTTAAAGGGAAGAGATCTAAGGATATTAGGTGGTTTAAAAAACGAGTTTAGGTGAAACTAATAAAAATATATAGAGGTTAGTGGTGGAAATATATAACTTAGGACATGATCAGTTAAAGTATTTTCCCCTTGGTTCATATTTTTTATCATCCACTTGATAAAATAACCATTAAAAGTATCATGATAAATTTAGTTTATTTAATTTTTTTTTCATAGTTCATAGTTTTTTATTTTATATGATGAATCTTTATTTAATGTTAAATGTAATAATACTAACTAAATAATATCACAAGACATAAATTATAATGTAAATTAAATGGATTATGTATACATGTTTTTATCAAATACATGGTTAATTGATTATGTAAAATCGAAAAAATATTAACAAGATATGTTTATGCATAGTTAAAAATATATATCAATTAAATATTAAGTCATAATTTTTTTATTTCATGAGTTATCATAGACCCATAGTTAATGTGTTGGTCAGACCGTAGTTAGGGAACATTAAATTAGTAGGGATTTTAAACAAGGATGTTGGTTAGCATAACAAAACATGTATTTAATTTTATATCTATAGTATATTCATTACAAATTTAGAGGCATGTTTTTAGGTAATCTAAGTCAATATTTCAGGATTGTGGAGTCTACTCAACATATCAAGGAGTTGTAAGATAATAGATAAAATAACCAACCATGTAAATACCTCTATATAAATTACATAGCATGATTATGGGTTATGAGAATGGGAATATGGATCTTTTGCCATATAATTTATATTTTATAGGAAATTAAATGTCAAATGGTGAGGAATAATAAAACAAGATAAAATAATTTTTCCTCAATAAGATTATTAATATTTATAAAATATTATATTTTCTTATATTGAAATTTTTTTCAACAAAAATTTATTAAATTTATTATGATGATTATTGACCTAGTCATTATTCCTAAGATAGATGATAAATATATATATATTTTTAAGATTGTTTACAAAAAAAAATAATTTAAACTATTTTGAATAAAACATCCTTTAATTGTGTGAAGAAATATTTTTAAAATTGAAATATAAAATTCTATTATTGTATGAGTATCTATATTGTGAAATACATGAAGAAAATATTTATATTTTTTTACGAAGAATATTTAAATATGATTTCTATAATTCCATATAAGATTTAATAAAGGGAATTTATTTTTCTATGTGATATTTTTATGTGTTTATTAAAAAAACATGGCCAACCAAATATGGCTAACAACCCACCCCAACAACACATGTGATACCTTAGTCAAACTTGTGGGAGGTCGATCAACCTGGTTATTTGTGGCGGTTGGTAAGTATGAGGGCTTGCATAGAGACCCTTGGGAGTGAACGAGGGAGAATAGTGTATACAAATGGAATAAAATTGAGTACTTTTTTGGATCACCTAATAATGTGGCATGTCCCTTGTTGGGCCTATGTGAAGTGTATATAGGCAATGACCCCAGTACTGGCTAGAGTGGTTGATAATCCTTGTTTATTATTAAGTTAATGGAAAAAATTTTGAAGATAGATATGGAATGAATGATTTTCACATGAAACTATTAATCTAATAAATGGATACACATCAAACACTAGATACTTGATCAAATTGATCATTATTATTGATCATAATTATTTCATCTTCTATAATCTCTCTATACATGAAGATTTTTTGTTTGATAGTTTTACTTTCCACATATCACATACTATCTCTGGTACAATAAAATATTATTCAAGTTTTTATGGCACATTATGATAGGATCACTTTGTTATGACCACACTAAAGTTAAGGGGGGTGGTGTGGGACATTTTGGGATGAATATTTTTCACTTTCAACTATTATCTATTTTGATATTACTATAACATATCTAGTGATTGATTATATTTTTAACTTTACATATGGTTTGGAGAGTATGCACATAAAATAATGAATCATAATAAACCATAGGGTGTGTTAACATGGTTAACCTATTGTGTGAATGACTTTGTCCCATGTTCATTGTGGTTAATATCCCGCAGACACAAAACATTTCCTTTTTTAAACACATCCACATTCAAGGGTCTGATCATGATTCTATAATATTAGGATTGATTAGGTATAATGTAAGAGTGAACTTGATGTCACTTTATACAAGATATTATCCTTGTTCCTCCCTAAATTAAGAACACATGTGTTTAAATAAGTTCCTCCTTTACAATATTAATTGATTCTTTTATTTTTCTATAGATATCATATGGGATTCTTTGATATTATTTAATATTCTAAAGTATAGAAATATATTATAGGTTAGAAACTCTAAATTTATTGTGAACTAAATAATAATAAAAAATATTACATTTTAACAATTTCTTTTTAGATATTTGTATTTAAAAAACATAATGATATATTAAATTGAAATGTCATATTTTAAATCGACATTTCATGAAATAAAAAAATATTGTATGGCCTTTATCAATGTACTCAAACCACATGTTGGATTCTTATCACATGTGAATCCTATAATTTTCTTTTTCATATTCCTTTATCATCTTTATGTTTACCCCCAACACCATTATTTTTGAATTTCCCAAAGTATTTATGTTTTTTATATGATTTATTTTATTATTTTTATGATATTCTTATATTTCCTTCATGCTAATATCTATATATTTTCTATATTTTTCACATAAAAATATATGTGGTGTCTTAGTGACTTTTTTCATTCTTATATTTCTTTATAACAATCAAATAAAACAATTTTTTAATTTAATAGTGTGAATACACTATGATAGTGTTTTTGCATCACATAACTATTGACCATTCTTAAAATGGTAAATAGTACATGGTTCTTACTTTATGAAAATTAATTCTGGAAACAACCTCCTTCATGTATCCTAGAGGCTTGTAGACATAATAAATCTATGATTTATGTGATAAAATCTCCATCATGAAGTTGAATGGATCATTGATAATATTTTTTTCCTTTGAAAAGTATAAAGATCTCAATATTTTCAATAATTATTCCCATTTTAGATAACTTGGTATTTGTATAAGAGTTTCACCACATATTCTCTAATGAAAATGATATGTCAAGGAATCATTGAACATATCACTAAGTTTCATTCCACTTCAGATATTAGTTATATAACATTTCAAATGGTAGCATGTATGCCTCGTAGAAGAATATAGGTTTATAACAAAACATGTGTCTCCAAGAAAGAAAATTGAGACAAATTTACCTTACCAATTTGGTAACATTTATATGTAAAACCACATTAATTAGAGGTCTTAAAATGGATATGTAAATAAACATAAAATTAAATATAAGTATCATTTAATAGATTCAAGGTCAGTATATAAACCACAAAAAATAAATAAGTGGTGAATATGGCATGCATCTCAGAGATATAAAAAGTGAGATGAAATTCTATTACTATTTGTGTAATTTTTGAATCATGAGATCCATGAAAGAATAACATAAATTAAATCATTTAATATGAATAAATAAATTAAATTCCGGATATAACATTTAATAGGGAATTATATACACCCCATAACAATAATAAGAAGTGAATATAGCATATATCTCACAAAAATAAAAGCGAGATGAGAAAACCCTTACCTTAAGTCTTGAATTTATTTGTACACATTCAAAACTCATGTATAATAAATATAATTTTATTATTTTTATACCACATAACTATATTCTTATATATCATAGCAAATATGATTTTATTGTGACTTTATATTACTATTTTATTAACAATTTTTTGTTAAAGTTATGTTTTGAGTAATAAAAGATTTGTTTTTTATATATGTTTTCACTTGTTATTCTTAATACTCTTACTGAGATTCTGATTTACTTATTTATAGATTTTAAAAAATGATATAAATATCATATATATATTCATTATATATGTAATTATAATAATATATAAATTATAGAAATATAAAATGAAATACACCATTCATTGAGATGGTAGGACGTACATATGCATGACATTGTTTCCATTTTATTGTAATAATTTCTTGTCATATTTTTAAACTCATCCTTAATACATTCCACATAAATCCTGAAAGAATCACATCACTAGGAGGTGACGGTAGTCCACTCGTCCACAAATAAAGTTATCATATTCCTATAAAATGGAAAAATGCAGTTATATGTTATATTATAATTATAGAATCATAAACACATCATAAATACCATATATATCATTTAAAAATATCATTTTCACCATTTTTACCAACCTTTTAGTAGTGGTAATGGAATAATGAAAAACATCAGTTCACGGGGTGATAGTCCATCGTAGACACGAACAATGATTGCGTATCCCATTTGATGGAAGTGTTTTGGAGTGTAGTTCAAAACCTAAAAAAACCTCATTATATTCAGGATACTGAATTTATTATATAAGCATGGAATAAAAATAATTTAAGGGGTCTAGAAGAACATAAATCAAAATTTCTTGTTGAAGGATGTTACCTATTTATTAGCTAATTTCTTCTGGTTTACACCAAAGTAGTCACTAAGTTTGATTTATGCCCAAAGTGAGGCTTCTAAGATGATAAAAGGTATTTTTGGAGCTTATTTTGGAAGGTTTTTTATGATCCAAATGGATTTAGATGTGTGAAGAAGTGAGGAGGGTAAGTTCCCTCTTATAGTGGAGGAGGAGTGGAATTCATGTAAATATAAAAAGGTAAACAATATTGAGGGGTTTCCCTTACATCACATTCCTCCAATAAAGAAACATTATTTATAAAAGGGAGTTTGTGGTAGAAATATGAAGGTGACAACTTTGAAATCATTTAAAATAAAATAATATAAATGTCATTATCGATCTTATAAGGATCCAAATGGTCCAAAATTAGACCATTGGATGATTATGGTTTATATATACATGACCAATAAGTTTTGGTCAGGATTTTGATCCTTTTATGAGTATTATTATTTGAATAAAAACTATATTATTGATTTTTCACTAAATAAATAATTTCTGCATCATTAATGTATAAGATATTAAAGTAATTATATATTTCTAAAAAATTTCAAATAAATTATGATGATAAAGAAATACATATTAGATTTCAAATGATTATTTATAATAGAATTTATATTCATTATAATTTTATATTAAAAACAATTTAATTATTAAAGTTCGAGTGAGACATATTTAACTTTTCTTTAAATAAAATAAAATAAATGTCTTAATCACATACAAGTTGGTTCCAAAAGAAACCATTTTTACCCAAGTATGTTTTAGAGAGAAATATAATCAACCAATGATATCATGACATGTGTTAGGATAATTTTATAATATTATTTTTACCCTTAATTACCTGATTTACCTTTAACTGTGGTAAATAAAATTTACTGTAGTTACTATTCATAATGCCAAAAAATAAAAAGTAGCCTATTAACATAATTTGGACCTACTGATTCCAAATATGAAATCCATTTTTACAAATTAAATACATAGAAGTTTCATTATTTAATTTAAAATTAATCCCGCTGTTGAGAAAACGGGTTTTAAAAGTTAAAACATTGTAAAAGATTAAAATGTTTTTACCTATGAATTCAATGTAAATTTAATGATAATTATATAAATTATATTAAATGGTAAAAATATATTCTATTTATACTTTAAAATCATTTAATATTATAATTTTACAGTATAAATTATCTCAATGAAAAAAGTTGTTTTTAATTAAAATTTAGCGTATTTTTACTATTCATCAAAATATGAAGGTTATAAGAATAATGTAAAAAATTTATCCAACATAAATTTTTATATACTAATTCAAAATAATAAGTTTACTTTATCAAATTGAACTTATAAACTTGTCAAAAATTAGATTTAAAATGGGTGCGCCATCAAAAGGTGACAAAACTGTGTTTTTTGAAAAATACTTCTTTTATCTGAAAAATTAATTTTGTTCTCATACCAAGTTTTAGAATATGTGTAAGATGAATAATAATGTTATAAAATTCAAAATGTGTTTAATACTATTCATAATGGCTAGTTCATAATAATATTATAATAATATATCGTTGTTTAGTGAAACTCGGTATTGCGTACAACACACACTATTGAGGAAGGTCGCTCTTACGTGGAACATAAGCCAAGAATAGTGTTTTTATATAATATATGATAATACGGTGTTGCGTATAGCACAAGTTATTTTTTGTGGAGTATACAACAAAAGAAATCAATGAAATTAAAAAGAATATTTCTCATAAAATCCAAGGGTGTTACATCATCCCTACCCAGATCCCCTAGGAAATGGGTTCCTTTATTCTTATAAGATTATGTGATTATATAAAAAATATAACATAAACTTAAACAATTTAATGAAACACCAACATTGACCCAAAACCACTATATTCTGTTATCCTCTCTAGGCTGACAATTATTTAAATCATATTCAGTATACTATATTCATGTTTTATTCACCACATATCAGGATCTTCTTAGGGAACCAGTTTCCACAATCATTCTTCTATCCAATATTATCATGGTTGTAGATAACTCCTCTTAATTTATCATCATCCATATTTTTAATGAATTATCCTATAAAAACATCAATTTTTTTTGAAATAGATTTTGGAAAATTATAATATTGTTATTTTGATGATACCTATTTCTCTATAACTTATTGAGAGAGATCATTAATTTATGTAATAACCTTGTTGTTATATTATGAAGATATATTGCAAGTAAAATACTCTAAAAGTACAGTAGGTGGATTTAGAACCATACTTATTTGATAGTGAAGTCTCAATATGCTTCTTGTAAATATTATTATATTTTATTTCGAGTTTAAGAAATCTCATATTTTTGGAATTATTTTGATTTTAAGAGGATGAAATTATTTATTCACAATCCTTCCCCATCTACTCAACAACCAATTCATCCATGATAACCTCTATGAAAATAAATATCCAATATCTGGTTCTATTCTATTTAATATCTAATTGTGAATTCTTGACATCAATGTAGTATTTAGATTATATTCTGTACATGTAAATTCTTCTCAAATTATTTAGTGGCCTCATGATTTTCTTATATTTTGTTGTGTGAAATCTATTCAATTATGGAGTATCTTCTTTTATGATCCTCATACTCTATGTTAATATCTTCATCATGTGTGGATATATTTTTACATGTGTTAAAATTGTTCTTCAAGATCATATAAATTTATTTATTCTTAATTTTAGGAATATTGATTATATTTTTCATTTTTTGAAAAATCCCACATATAGTAGAAAAATGATCTTTTGGAAAATAATTCACCATATCCCTTAATTCATCAATTTAAATGTAAACTGAAATGTTATCAATTCTATTAGTTCTTGGCTCATCATTAGGAAAATGTAAAAATAAAATAACACATACCCCATGATCAATTGAATCCCTTGATCCCACTAATATAATAATGGTGTACATATACTTGGTTACTAAAAGAACCACCTATTCATCTCCAAAAATTTCAAATCTAACATAATTATAGGTTGGAGGAATTGAATCATCTTCTTACACATTTTATAAGAGGGACATATTAGTCATCATCATCTTCTAGTTATTTTTATTATTTATCAACATCTTAGAGGAAATTGAGTTTTTATTGGAAATAGATATAGATTATAAAAAATTACACATCATAATAAGGTCAAAAAAGAGACTCAGATCATTAAAAGGAAAAAATTTGGATTTAGAATGAAAACATAGTTGAACCTGATCTGATACCAATTTACTAAATCACTTTTGTATGAATTCTCTATGATAGGGGGTAAATCAATACGAGATGAAATTTTATCACATTCAACATGTAATACTTTTGATAATTCTGTCACTTATTCAATGAATGATTATCCTGAGTAATTTATCTAGGGTTAATGAGTATTCACTCTAATCAATAGATCATAATGAACACTAGGGTTTGTTAATGAGGATTTACTCCAATGTGGATGAATACATACCTACTGTATAGTGTTTATTATCCCACAATAACACAAAATTTGATTTATTAGCATGAAAATAAATGTTCTAGGTATGACATTGATCTTTATATCCAATCACTGAACATGTACATAAAATGATTAGGATTTTTTCCCTTTATACCACACAATGACCTTGTATGAATAGGAATTAAGATCACATGTGTTGACATGAATCCCTCATAGATAATAAGAATTGACCTTATTCTTCTCCTATAGTAATAAGATGTGCTACCTTGATATTATTGAATCATATATAATATATTAATATATTATAGGATGTATACTATGAATTTCTTCTCAAACCAAATAATAATCAGAAAATATTAACTCAGTCATAAATTTTTATTCTTCTATTCAGTTTAGAGAAAAAACATAAGATATTAAATTTTAATGTTTGATTACCAATCAACATCTCAAGTAATAAAAAAATATTTCATAGTCCTTTTAAATCATCTCAAAACACATGTTTTAGTAATATAACATGTGTATAATGTGATTTTATTAAATTTCATATATTATTCATTTTATGATTACTCTAAACACTATTTATAAATTTATCCAAGTATATACGACGTATGCATGAGTTATTTCATTCTTTTAAGAATTTCCTAATAATGATATCATGTTGATATCTTTGTTATATATTTATGCTTACAATAAAATATAATTGTTTTCACAGTAACTTCACCCAATCCTGGATGGATTCACCAAACTCTGATATAACATTTTCTTTGTGTGATAGTATGAATACACTATCATAGTTTTTATTATACATGTAACCCTAAAGTTTTCATTGAACATGAAATCACACATGGTTATTTATTCTCACAAATAAATGCATGTAAATTCATCCTTTACATATCCGAGAGGCTTATGTAACATCTTTATGTTTATATTTATATGAAAAACTCTCCATTGAGAATCTGAGTAGGTCTCAGATACTCTATTATTCAACTGATGAAATGTGAGATCTTAATATTTTTAACTTTGGAACTCAGATCGAGTGCCTCATTATTAATAGAATCAGTTAACTACATATTCATTGATGAAAAATCCATGTCAAGGAATAATTAAAAAAATATATGACTCCCACACTACATTCTATATTAGTGTAATATCATGAATTATCTTAGTATCATTAATTTTTTTTATTTTTCAAACATGCGTATCCTTCAGATGATGCCAAAAAAATGTCTTCTTCATGAATATAGCTAATAACATCATTAGATAATGATCACTTGTATATGATAATGCATGAATCTCTCTTGTATAATTTAATGTACTTATAAAACATTGATTCACTCTGAAATAATAGTGCATGATTTGAATGAATAGTTTCAAACATATCAAATAATTCATTCATGGTGATCAGTATCGTGTTTGATGTCTCAATACGATGAGATCTAAACAATATAGAGCTTAGTTTGAATTCCAAGGATGATTGAAATTATATGCCATGATCTTGAATAAAAATATTTCATAATTTAAGGTGTGTGAGTTTATGAGCATGTACCTATCCCCATGTTAGGGTACATCAAATAAAGCATTACCTATTTTAGGTAATGATGTGTAAGGTTATGCTTTGTGTGGTTAGGTTGGGTGTAAGGGTATCTGTATAGTTGAAGAATGCCAAATAATGAGATCATATGATGAATATTGAATTAACCAGTAATCCCATGTTATTTACATTTCATTAAAGGCAGAGGAATAGTGACCTATATTTATCTTTTCACACATCGGTCCGACACTTAGTTAGCCTCTTCTTAAAATGTGTCTCATTGTCTTCTACCTCCCAAGTCATCAATTGGGTTCGAAATGTGGAACATATTTCACCCACTTACCCAAAAGTGTTGTGTGACACACTAGCGTAATCCCTCAGGAACCCTCTTGGGTGCTTGATCTTCTCTATACACATCATATGGGTGCTATGCTCATCTGATCTCACACAACTAAAACCATGGGATGGATAGGTTGAATTTATACCACCTAGTTGACCATATAGGTCCCACATGTTATTGATGTGGTCCTTGTATGGATTATGAATGACCTAGTTTTTTTTGATATAAGTCCATTTTTTATACTTATAAAAATATTTGTATGTAATCATAATTATCTCCATTTAATGAATTATTCAACAAAATTCATCATGTAAAAATTTAAATATATTTTTCATGGACTTCAAAATGTATTCAAATTTTATTCATTAAAATATTTGTATCATTCCTGAAAGATCATCAAGGTATGTAATATCAATCATTCTTCATTATTATGTGAAAGTTTCTACAAAAAAGAATATGTTTATTAAACATGTTGACCGGTTTATGAATCATCTCACATGAAAAAATACATCAAAAATATTATATGCGACCTTTGAACTTCATGGGGATATATATTCTTCAAAAAATCAACTACATCCAAGATTTTTGATGAAACATTGATCCTCATAACCAAAAAACAAAGCAATGAACTTATTTTCTTGGAAACATCATCTTAATTTTTGAGTACTCCAAAACCAATATCCATTAACTTCTATACTATTTTGGTTCTTCTTAAATATATTTACAACAAATACACCTTGTATAATTTCAAAAAATACAACAAAACAAAAATGGTCTCAACACATTTTAAATCAGCTATGTATTTATTTTCACACACTATATACTACTATTTATGAAATATAATGAATATGGATGTTTTTATGAAAACATTCACATGGTTAATGAATTGGAAAGTTGTATGTGATAATATATAATTAATTTTTTTAAATGATACTTGATACACGATTTTTTTTATATAGAATCATATGTGGGTGACATGATATCTGTGATGTATTCATATAGTATGCTAAGATAAAGTTTCATTACATATGTAAGTAAGAATATAGATCATGACACATGTGAAAAATTCCATGCGAGTTCCTATGGACATGCGGTTTGCAATTTAAGATAAGTATAATGAGAATGGAAATATATTTGAAAATAGAGTCAATGCATTTTTTAGAATCACATATAGATGAATAGAGTACATTATGTTATATGATTAACATGTGTTAATTGTATTTTCTATTTTATATAATTATGTGGTTTTTCCAACATATGTGTGATGATGAATTTAGTATAAGTGTTTATTTAGAGAGTATTTTTTTTATATTTGGTTTGAGTTCCATAATGAATGTGGAACACTATTAGAATCATTCAGGTTGATAAAATATATTCCTTTACAAAGTATAAGTTATATGAAAAGTGTATAATTCATTTCATTGTTATGTAAGGGAAGTACTACGTGATGTTGCATTAAGAACAATTAAATGCATCAAATTTATTTGTGAAGAAATAGTTATTGAGGAATAAAATAATTTAAGAAATAATATGTGATAGGAATCATATGTTATATTATGATAATATAGTGTTCAATATGATAAAGTTTCATGCTATATTAGTAGCATACCGTTGGGAAGCATGAAATCCAAGAAGTTGAGGAAGAAATTATTCAATGTTATTCTTTAGACAGTTGGGAAAAACAAAATTATCTCTTATCATGAATCATGAATAAGTGATATTTTTCTATAAATATTATCATGAATGATAAAAAGGAATATCATCCTAAATAGTTTTAGGAGGGAAAAAATTATGATTTGATATTTTTTATATCATTTAAAATAAATTTTTATAGGTTGCATGATTTTATTTTTATAGTGGTATTTTGGAAATCATAGTTTTACTTTATGATATTGAATATTATATGGTGTAAAAACTTGTTATTATTATAGAAAATCTTTTATTGGTGTGCCTATAAAAATCATAGCGTGAAGTAGGCTCACATTGAGACCGAAAATTATAATAATATTGTGTCCCAATCCTATATATATTTAATATATATTGGAAAATATGTGTAATCATCAGAGTGGATCAAGTCTTAACAGGTCAATGTAGATTAATTTTAAGGGATAAAGAAAATTAAAAAATCTAAACTTATTCAAACCCCCTATTAATGGTGTAATACCACCATGGTATCTTCAATTGATATTTATTCAGTTGCCTCAATCAATATCCACAATGAGTTACTAATATAAAATATGAATGGTATTAAATATAGGGAAGTTAATATATTTGATGGAAAGAACTATCACCGTTAGAAGAATAATATCTTTCCATTTCTCATATTTGTTGGTTGTGAAATTAAAGAAGCAAAAAATATAGGATCCCTACATCTATGAGGATGATCTAATGAAAATTACTAATAATAGAAATATAAAGTTGAGGGAAATGATCATAATATAATTTTTATTATCTCATTCCAAAAAATGTACACACAAAGTTTAGGGGAATAAAATTTTCCAAAATTTTCTTGGATAAATTGGAATGATGTTATGAAAGTAATACGAAAGTCAAGGATTCCAAATTTATAATTTTGAGGGGAAATTTTGATGAAATCGTGATGAATATAAAATAAAAAATTTATGAGTACTTCACATGAGTCAATGAAATAGTCCATAGTATTCATGATTTTAGATAAATGATGTATGATTCAACTATACATAAAATGATTATGGGAAATATTATTTTATGTTTAATAAAAATGTATAATATTTAAATATATATAGGATATCAGTCATGTAAATTACATAACATTTTCATTTATTTTGAAATATGATGGTTCAAATCATTCATGAAAATGATCAAATATGAGATGTCTTTTTGTTACTATGAGAAAGATCAACATCAAGGATGGTGGAATTTGTGAATCATGTAAATATAATGATGACGAAGATCATTAATATTATAATAAAATCAATACTCTTGTATCAAATATATTAAATAAGGGAAAGAATACGAGTAAAGGAAAATGTCCAATAATATTTAATAATTGTAATTACATTGGATAGTTCAACAAAAATTTTAATAAGAGGAAGTCTTTTGAACCTGAGAGAGATAATAAACCTAAAAAAAGAAAAATTTAGAATAAACAAGTGATTCAAGAAAATCTGAATGATTTAAGAATACTTTCATCAAAATTAAAGGAATAAGATTAATTGTTAGGGAATATAATGATAACTCCATATTAAGGATCCAATTTGAAGAAATATCTAATTTCATGGATCACTTGGAGAAAGGATTTGGTACTTATGATAGTATAGATGATAAAAGTGGATGAATAGAGCTAGGGAAATTTTTGACTAATTAATTAAAATCTTTTATTAAGAAAAATAAAATTCCCAAGAAGAAGAATAAGTAGTTAATTAATGAAAATG
The DNA here is from genome assembly GCA_963277665.1 of Viscum album. Classification (NCBI taxonomy): domain Eukaryota; kingdom Viridiplantae; phylum Streptophyta; class Magnoliopsida; order Santalales; family Viscaceae; genus Viscum; species Viscum album. The sequence goes on along the minus strand of OY728164.1, from coordinate 268,096,301 downwards.
AAATGATAGAAAAAGGAAAGGAATGTTATTCAATGAATGTGGAAATTTAAATATATGAGATCAAGAGATATAAATTGAGTTTTACTGAAATCGAGAAGGTAATAAAATACCATAAATAAAACATGCTCTCAAAGAAGAATAATAATCTAAGATGCAGTTTAAATTTCTTGAATATTATAATTATTTTAACAAGATTAGAGAATATTGAAATATGGGGTTTAGGGATATGGTAAAATCATAACAGGTTTGTGAAAATAGGTGTCCTAAGAAGTAGGTTAATTTAGTTCCCTATGAATTTAAAATTATAAAAATTATATCTATTAAAGGGGGTTCTAAAATAAAATTTGAACCTATCTATACTATGATTATTGTTGACAAACCAGACTATAAATCAAAGAAAGAAAGTGATTATTTTGAATGTTGATTTCAACTAGAGAAGTGAAACCCACAATATATAGAAATACAACACCAAATATTATTAGGATAAGCTATTAACACTATTGAATATCATGTTTTAGAGGATACTTATAGTGTTTTGGAGTATTTAGAAACAAATACTACTCATTATGGTATTATAACACCTTTGTTAGGAAGGCACTAATGGCAGCTGTAGTTTTCAATAGGGGTGAGCATCCCACCCCCCACCAATACCCTTACTTACCATGATGAACTACCTATAAAAGGAAGTTCATCGCACTAAACCCTCTGAAAAAAGGACAACTGTGGACATAAGGCAAATTATGGAATCATTAATAAATACATGTTTTATATTTTTGTTCATATTTATCTGTTATTATAATTTTATTTGTTTTAATTTTTTTTCACAATACATTATTAGCATGAACACTCAAAAAGGGATAAAAAGGGATTTTATTTTATTTTTATTTTCACTACATAGTTACAAACTTTTAATCATTTATTATTCTTATATTAAAACTTATTTTTTCAATTGGATGTTTTTAATCATTTATAGAATATTTTTTTATTTACCACTATATTGGATGATTTATGAGATTTTTTAATTACCTCTATAATGTCTGGGTTTCCACCTGTTCAGATGATTTTATTTTCTTTATTTTTAATCGCATAATTGGAAGTTCCAATTACATGTAAGAAAGTTTTAACCGAGTAATGCGATGTATTTATTTATTTATTTTAAATCCCCATATAAGAGATTTATTAACCGATTAAGGTGGGATATATATATATATATATATATATATATATATGGTCCTACATATCTGATATAATGGGTTGGTTAAGAGAGTTTTTATTTACCTAATGGTATAATTTTTTTATCATAGATGCATTGTTTTCCCCCAATCTAAAAAGGAATATATTATGTTTCAATGATATATAACAACATGGGTATGATACTCAAACTATATCTGAATGAAATGAAAAGTACATGTGAATTTCCATTAATAAGTATGGTAAGAGTAATTTAATAGAAAAAAATACCAAAATTATCATATGGATTTCATTATATATATAAATTCAATCGAAACACATATGGTGGTGAAAAATGGGCCAAAAAACATTAATTTGTGGTATAAACGATTAGGTAATATTGGTTTGGGAATGATGTAAAAAATAACTGAAAGTCTCATGGGTATTTAATAAAGGTATAGAATATCTCTCCACTAAGAAAAATTACTTGTGAGGCATGTTCTCTTGGAAATTTGAATGTGAGTCTATATCCTGCTAACATTATGGAAGAATGCCAATATTTCTTGAATTAATTGAAGGGGATATATGTGGACCAATTCATCCATCATGTGGGAAACTTAAATATTTTATGGTATTAATTAATGCATCTAGAATTTGGTCACATGTATTTTTTTCTCTAAACATGAAATATAGAATTTTGATGTTTTTTTGCTCAAATAATTAAATTGAGAGAAAAATTCCTTGATTATGTCACCAAGAATATAGGACTCAATAATGATGGATAATTAAGATATAAAGCATTAAATTATTATTGTGTGGAAATGGGGATTACTGTGGAGAATCTAGTCACCCATGTACATACACAAAATGGTTTAGCTGAATCACTGATAAAACACCTCAAACTTATTGATAGACCATTAATAATGAAAAGGATTCTACCAAGTTCCATATGGGGTAATGAAATATTACATGCCTCAACATTAATTTTCATCAGACTAAGTGCATATCATAACCAATCTCCACTCCAACTGGATTTTGGCCAATATCCTGACACCTCCCACTTAAGAATATTTGGTTGTGCAATATATATACTAATTTCTCACCCTCAATGTACAATAATGGGACCTCAAAAAAGGTTGAGAATATATGTTGGATATGAATCCTCATCCATCATCAAATAACTTTAACCAAACACTGGTGATTTATTTACAACATGTTTTGCAGACTATCACTTCCATAAAGAAGTATTCCCAGTATTAGGGGGAGAAAATAAACAAAGGGGGGAGTTTTCCTTGAGAGTGAAAACATTATATTTTCTCGATCCTCTAACCCAGTAATGTGAAATAGAATTAAAAATTATTTTACATTTTCAAGAACTAGTAAATCAATTTCTCAATGCATTTACTGATTTAAAGGGTGTCACAAAATCAAATGTACTTGCTGTAAATGCATCGACTAGAATTTATGTCCCAAAGACACAATTATATAATAATGTTATAGAAATATAAAAAGCACACCTGAAGTGTGGAATATCAATTGTATATAAAGATAGAAATAATCCAAAAAATAAAATGAATTATTATAATTCAAATCCCCATTATGGAGGCATGTGTTTGATAAGAAATGCATAATTTAAATGTTCTTAAAGAAAAAAATGATGAAAACCAGAAAGAGAATTCACAAGATATAGAAAACCTTAAAGGTTTTGAAAATAATGAAATATATATTAATTATTACACTATTAGTGATACGTGGAATCAAAGTAATATGAAAAATATTGATGAAATATTTTCATATTCTATGTCACATGATATAGAAAATGAAGACCCTAAACCAAGTTCTGTTATAGAATGTTAAATATAACCTAATTGGAATAAATGAAAATATGGAATACAAGTTGAATTAAATTCACTTAATAAGAGAAGGTTTTTTGGAAATATCATTCTCACACAAGAATATTTTAATCCTTTTTGGATATATATGGGTTTTTGTGCATAAGTGTAATAACAAAAGAGATATTGTCAAATAAAAATCTCATCTTGTCACACAAGGTCATTCTTAGATACCCAGAAATGATTATGAAGAATCCTATTATCCTATTTTGGATGCTATTAATTTTGATATCTAACCAGACTTGAAGTATATGAGAAGGTTAATATGCATCTTATAGATGTTGTTAAAACTTATTTATATGGGTCACTTGATAGTAATATATATATGAGAATACCAGAAGGACTCAAAAAACCCAAATTATTGAAATCAAAACCCAAATACCTATATTCAATTAAATTTCCAAAATACCTATATAGATTTAAAAAATATGGGAATATTTTGTATAATTGTTTGAGTGAATATTTTTTAAATAAATACTAATTAAATAATGTAACGACCCAAAATTTTGTAAATATAATTACCCATTTTATTTTAATTAAACGTATTATTAAGTAATATGTCTATAGAAAAAAATTCACTTCTTTGTTTTTATTATATCATATCATATTTTAATGACCATTATACATATTTACCCTTGATAATAGAGACATGGAACATTGATCACATTATTAGTATAAATATAGGGTTTTAATAAATCCAATTGACACAAAAAGGAAGTCATGACCTCAACCAATAGGATCATACCTTATGAAGAAAATTTATCAGATATTTCAAGGGAGATAAAACCTATGGGATTTGAACTTGACCAATCCAAATCTGAGATCCAATAACTTAAGAATGAGTGAAATCTTTTACAGGAGATGTTCATGCTCATCGAGATCATGACCCAAACCATTTACACCGAACCACCCCAATAAAGTCTCACCGTCGTGCACCGTACCTTTAAGGAATTTGATGATATATTAAAGGGATATATATCATAACCCTATAAATATAAGTATGTAGATTATTATTTATATAATAATTAACACATTTTCATTCTATTATTTTTGTTTTTTATTTTGATACAATAAAATACAAATAATATTTTTGGTTAATAATCAAATTCAATTAAGGGGTTTATTTTAATGAATTAATGGATTTCTGAAATAAATAAAAATTTAATATTATTATTAAATAATTTTTATTAAATATAAATGATCATATAATTCCCATGAATTCAAATGTAATTTTTATAAGGGTTTAAAGACCATTATTGTCAAAAAAATCCATCATTTCTCAATAAATATTGATTACTATTTTAAAAGTGAAAATGCACATATTTATAAAAATATTTATATAAAATGAATATTATTTTTGAAATTATAATGTCAAAATTATACAATAGTTAATTTTTTAGAATTTTCTAAGATAGTCAAATTTTCAAGTTAAAATTAAAAATGTTAAAAATATACTTTGTGCATTATGACATCATAATGACCCAAAAGTGATGAAATAAATAATATAAAATGTATATACGACCAAATATATGTTTTCCATTTAAAATAATGTGATTTTATTTTTATTGGGTTAATTTTGTTAATCCATTATGAATCCTCCACAACCATTAATATATTTTAAGGTTTTAAAAGAATTTCTTTATGAGTATGAGTCACCTCTACATAATAAAGTAAATTATTTTATTAAGTTTGGCCCTTTTCTGTATAAAATAATGAGTACAACTCCCATTTGGTAGAAAATAGGGGCAAAAACCATGGGATGGTTTGTGGGTTGAGTTATTTTATTTTGTAGAGTCCAAAAACTAAATAATAAATAAATTCCCCTCATTTCCTATATAAAAACACCCAAGAATCCATTTATCTTCACTCAAACTCCTTGCATCACATCCATACCCATCCCTCCACTCTTTATAGACCTCCAAAGTTTTCCTAAGCTCTCAATAAGCCCATCCAAATCTAATGGAGTCACACACTCAGTTAGGGATTTCTCTCTTATCATTTCCATTTAAGCACTTATTTTATGTTGTATCTCTTGAATTACATTTTCTTATGTTGGGATATGTTCTTAAAAATTAACCTTAGTATCCATTTAATTTATAATTTATTAGAGTCCCCTTTAACTCTCATTAAGTTTCACATGATCCTTTATGTACACCCATTAACATGTCAAATTTTTGTAAGCAATCTTTTCCATTATCCTCTTTTTTCAAATGTATTCTTTACCTTATGTATTTCATAATCATTTATTTAGGATGGGATATATTATTACATACCCCCCATACTTTTCAATTGATTTAAAAATTATTAGAGACCCCTTTCTCTCTTATCAACCCATTTTATGAATTTTTATGTGACGTCGTTATGCTGCCGATATTTCACCATGATTTTCCATGCTAAAACAATTTTGTAGTGAATTCCATACCCATTTCTTATTAATGGTATTAACCTTTATACAATTATACCTCTTTTAATTGGGAATTAAACTTATATATTCAACACTCATTGATCATGGAATAAAATATGATGATGAATAAATCCATTTTGTATTATATATGTGGAACACATAATCATGAGAATAAAATAAAAGTGACGGGTGCACCCATAATTATATAGCAATCCAATGAATTGGGTAATGTTTAGTCCCATGAGACATAATGTTGGGACAGTTATTGAACAAATTCCTTTATGGGAATTTTTCCACCATTATTTTTTGACGGTTTATCCTTGACCAATGTTTATGATGTAGTGTTTTAAGTTGTTGTCACATTTCCCATGGTATGATTATCATTATATATCATGTATCATTGTACATTTTTGTGATTCATATTCTTTTTATGACCCATTGATATTCCAATTTTCGATAATGTATCATCTTATTCCATGTTTTTCCCCTCACTAGGATTTATATCTCACCCATTTCTTATGTTTTTCATCAGGTTATCCCATGCAGTTTTAAAAGACTTGGAATTTTAAAAGAGTGCTAAGGAAGTTCTCAATAATGTTGTCATATCCCATTTTCAAAATTTTATTCTATGTAACTAATTCCCAAAGACACTATACTTCTCAATATTTTGGGTTGTATTATATTTAATTTAATTTAATAAATCATTAATTAATTTGTAATAAAGAATATGGTTATTATTGTTGGTATCAGATGAAAAGTTTAATTATTTTTGGGATTAAGATTAGAAAACTCCAGTGAAAGTATTAGGGATAAGAATAAGTATAATAAAACAAACCTAAATTTTGGTAATTGTAAATTAAGTTGATTATCAAGAAAATAAATCACTATCTGGATACTACAAGTAGACATGGTTCTGGCACAGATGTACCTAGGGGTAACAACTCTGACAAGGTATGCTAGGCCTGAATTGGTGTAACTTGGTCCACAACAATAGACCTTACTACACAACTGGTTTGACACTGCCAGGGGATATGCTTTAGTAAATTCATAATCTCAATATGAACCTATATTAAGGGAAAAAATATTCCATAAAATATATGTTAGAAAATAGATCATGGATAACATAGTTTGAAGATTATACATTTATAAGTTAAGAAATTACTGTAATTTATAAGTTATCCCTTTAATTTCATTTGATTCCCTTTTATGTGTTTTATAGTTTAAAAATAATCATCCATAAGTTTCATTTTATTCTATCCAATGGCCGAAAATAAGATGAATCAGGTAAACAATCAATGTGATGAGAAATGTGATGAATGCCCCAATGAGATACCCAATCTGATGGGAGTCAGAATCATGAAATTTATGATGATACTATTTTATTTGATATAGGTTATGAATAGAATCCTAGATTAGGAGGATCACCCAGATCCCCATAATATAGAAAAACTTTATTAAAACCTTTATGAAACAAAGTCCTATGTATTTCAATCAATCATCGAACCCCTTAATTGTGGAAAAATGGATCAACTCAATTTATAAGATCTTCTCCATCCTTTAATGTTACAAATAAGAGAAGGTTCTGATGGATGTTTATCATATGGAGGGAGAATCTAATCAGTGGTTGAAATTGAACAAGAATATAAAGTCCAAGAAAGAGCTTGAAGTGATGGCATTGAATAAATTATGGAAAATGTTTTTCAATAAATATTTCACTCACACTCTCCATCTTAAAATGGAAAGGGATTTCATTTCCCTTAATCAAAAAGGTGATTAATATATTAAGGTGAACGAGGAAAAATTCACAATAATTTCATGATACACCTATGAATTTTTCATTACCCCCAAATACAATATTGACCACTTATTTGGTGGCTAAAATCTAGTTTATGAAAATCCCTCGTGATCCAAGAATTTGATAGACATGAGGATGTTGTTCGATGTGACCTAAAAGTTGAAATAGAGATTGGAAAATCTCAAGGGTATCATGAGGATAAGAAGTGTAAAATAGAGTTTAATTCTTGTGGTCCTATGGATAAATATAATGATACTAAGAAATTTCAGAAACCCACTTGTTAATGGTATGGAAAGAAGAACCCCATAAATTTCTTAAGGGGGGAGAGGAAATTCTTTATGTGTGGGAAGGAAGGGAACCTAGCTAGTGATTTATGATAGGAGAAACCCACTAGTGAAATAGAGGAAAAGAATGATATAGTCAACCCTTAGTGTATTGTTCATTTTTTCAACTAAAAGAAACTAGAACAATTTGTAAACAAATTCAATAATCCAAGGGTTTTTTGAGACAACCAACAACCTCTAAGGAAGAAAGAGAGATCTTTTTCCACTACAACCACTTAGGTGGTTCCCAACAATGAAGTGATGATAGGTACTCTAGTTATTCATTCAATAATAACAAGCATAATTTTTTATTCTAGGTCTATTAATTCCATAATACCAAGAATGATTAGAAGAACTATTCAAAAACTACATTTAATCATGGAAGTAGAGCTGTTGGTGAAAAAAAATGGAGAAATTATTGCATCCCATGTATATAACTCCTCCCCTATCAACAATCGTGGGCTGAAATTCCCAATGAATCTTGTTATACTGCCTTTATTAGAATTTGATTAAATTCTTGGTATGGATTAACTTTCCATATATAGATCCAATATAAATTGTCATAAGAAGGAAATCACTCTCCGTATTTTGAATAAACCCCTTCTTTTGTACAAGTTCAAGGAGGAGGATGAATCTTATTTAGCACCAACATCTCAAGGATGGATATTATTACTCTAAAAGCAAGTGTATCTTAGTAAAATGATTGAGTATAAGGAAATAAACATCCTTGAATACATTCTTATTATGAGGGAATACACTGATGTGTTTTTTGAGGAATTTTATAGTCTTCCTCATAGATGAGAGTTTAAATTTTCAATCGAGTTTATACCTGAGGTGTTACCATTATCTAAGTCTCTATAGAGAATGGATGTTGTGAAATTTGAGGAGATGAAGATACATCTATAGGAGAATATGGATAAAGGGTTCATACACCCAAGTAAGTCATTATGGGGTGTAGTATTCCTCTTCATCAATAAGAAGGATGGGTCAATGTGCCTTTTCAATGATTATCATGTGATTAACAAGATCACAATAAAGAAAAATTATCTTCTACCATGAAACTTGTTTGATCAGTTATGTTATAGAGAACCAAGGCTTGACGTACATGGACATTACATTACTTTTGAAGAATACTTAATACATAAAAAAACAGACACCCAAAGACCGTAATAGTTTTGTGCCTTTGGAAACATGGAACATAATCTTCTAATCATGGTGAAAGATCTTCAACATCTCCCATAAAGATCTTCCCATTTTTTTCTTTCCTAAAACCTTTCTTTATATCATGGGGAAAAGAAAACATATAAAGGGTGAGCTCAAATGCTCAGTAAGGGTAAGCATGGAGAAAATAAAACAAACCATATACATTTGGACTTAAAAACATGAACATAAAGTTTAAACATCAAAATTTTGATTTGTGAAATAAATCATGGCAGTAAGTAAGGCATAGATTGTAAAGGAACATAAATCATGATAAAATATCATTGTAATAAAACATGTAATTGTGACAAACCATTAAGCACATGATATGATTTCCATAATAGCCAAGGCATTTCTGCCAAGACCATTATAGTGGAAAAATTCCATTACTGAATCGGGTTTACATGCCGTTCCAGCCCTGTATTACTGAACCGGATTTACTTTCCATTCCAGTAATTTTTATCTCATGATATATTAATCTTTACACAATGAATTGGAGGGAGATATAGGTCCCACCCATATTTACTCAATTCATTGGAGGGAGATATAGGTCCCACAAAACAATCATAAATCATTCATCATAACCCAAAGAATAGAATGGATTTCATAAACATCATCCCATCTTAACATAATCCATATAAATTAAATGGATATCATTTCATCATAAGAAAAATCAAACCATGTAAATAATAGAGAAATTATACTTGAAACATAATCATACTAAATAATGTCATCTTAGATGGGAAATAGTTTTGACAAAACACTTGAAATGAATTCTTGAGGAAAATATCCTTTCTTCTTCTAAATCATTTTCTTTTCATAAAATGCCATGTAATTTTAAAAGAAAAGCATTTTGTTAAAAATAATCATGAAATCATGTAGATGAAGCTTCATGAAAATAAGGCATTATGAAACTGTAAAAATATATTCATACCGTATAAGTTAAAAAACAATTCTCCTCGTACTTTTTTCGAAAAAGTCAAAAAGTACCTTGTATGGTAAAAAAAAGAAAGATTCATTCCATACAATGTGGTAAAAGTCAATAAAGGGTAAAAATGACTTTAATCATACATTGAAGAATAGTAAACACTTTATGAAAACATTTTTATAAAACATGGACATGGATGATAAATATAACCCCAGTAAATACTTATGAATAAACAATCTCAGATAAGAATGAGAATGGAATAATTATCCCTTACCTTAGGTACAATTTCTTCCGTATGTGTCTGAGAGTCCTCTTCTTCGACGCACTTCCTTTGAACTTTTTCTTAAGGGACTAGAGTTGGTCTTTTGAGAAGATAAGAATCTCTAAAATGTTACTAGGGAAGTTGATAAGAGTAATGAGAAGGGGTTTGCTGAGCTTGAAGTCTCAAAATGGTGTGTGGAGAAGAGGGATGAGGTGCCCTTTTATAAGAGAAGAGAGGATCACTTTTGGAATCCTCAAAAATATTAATTTATATTAAACTCAAACCCCACATAAATAATTCCAAAGTAACTCAAATTAGGATATGAGATAAGATAGGGTTGTAATCTCATCAGACAATCAAAGTTATACATGTTTTGATTTTATTTTTAACCTTATCATTTTGATTTATCCTTATTTAATCTATTTAATTTTATTTGTGGTAATAATATTCTAATTTTTAAATTGTTATATATACTAACTTATGTGTTGTGAATTGTCCATAATTGGATACTTTATGACATTTTAGACCATATAAATTTCAATTTATAATTTTTAAATATTTTTGTAAATTGTAAACAATTTAATAATATATTATTTTTATAAAATACCAATAGTGTCAATTTTAACACTATTCATTTATTTGAATTTAAATAAATTCTACATAGAGTATATATTTGAACCAAAATATTTAATAGATTTATAAAATGTCATATTCATCTAGAAAATTATTGGAGCACATTAATTAGTTTATATAATATTTATTTTAATACTTATAAAATCATTTATTTGATATTTCTCTTAATAAAATAATTACTACAAAATTTTTGTATAATTATTTAATATACTTATTTGTTGCATAAAAATTAAAAATAAAATAAAATTATAAATATAAATCCAATATATTTCATAATAATACTTTTAATGGAATTTATCATCTTAAAATAACAACATTTAAATTGTTATATTTATTAAATTATGAAGGTGACAACTTTGACATCTTTTAAAATAAAATAATATAAGTGTCATAATTGATTTTATAAGGCTCAAATGGTCCCAAATTGGACAATTGGATTATTAGGGTTTATATATACTCTACCAATAAGTTTTGGTCAAGTTTTGGGGCCTTTTATGGGTATTATTATTTGAATAAAAACTATTTTATTGATTTTTTTACTAAATAAATAATTTCTGCATCATTAATGTATAAGATATTTAGGTAATTAAATATTTCTTAAAAATTACAAATAAATTAACATAATAAATAAAAAAATTTTATCTTTCAAATGAGTATTTATAATCAAATTTATATTCTGTATAACCTTATATTAAAAATACATTAATTATTAAAGTTTGAGCGAGATATATTTCATTTTCTTTAAATAAAATAAATTAATGGTCTTAATCACATCCAAGGGGGTTCCAATAGATTCCATTTCGACTCAAGTATGTCTTAGAGAGAAATATAATCATCCAATTATATTAAGAATAGTGTTAGGTTAATTTTATAATATTAATTTTACCCTTAATTACCTGATTTACCTTTAACTGTGGTAAATAAAATTTACCGTAGTTAGTATTTATAATGCCAAAAAATAAAAAGTAGCCTATTAACATAATTTGAACCTAATTATTCCAAATATGGAATCCATTTTCCAAATTCAAAATACAAAATTTGCAGTATTTAATTAAAAATTAATCCCATTGTTGGGAAAACGCGTTTTAAAAGTTAAAACATTGCAAAAGATTGAAATGTTTTTACCTATGAATTCAATGTAAAATTAATATAATGACTTAAATTATATTTAATGATAAAAATATATTCCATTTATAGTTTAAAACCATTAAATATTATAATTTAGCCAAATAAATTATCTTGATGAAAAAAGTTGTTTTTAATTAAAATTTAGTGTATTTTTACTATTCATCAAAATATTAAAGTTAACAGAAAAATATTAAAAAATTATCCAAAGTAAATTTTTATATAATTATTACAATAAATAAGTTTATTTTGTCGAATTGAACTCGTAAACGTGTCAAAAACAAGATTTAAGGTGGGTGCGCCATCAAAAGGTGGGAAAACTGCATTTTTTTTGAAAAATACTTATTTTACCTAAAAAATTTATTTTGTTCTCATACCATGTTTTAGAATATGTGTAAGATTAATGATATATTTATAAAATTAAAAATGTGGTTAATTCTATTCATAATGTCTATTTCATAATAATATATCATTGTTTAGTGAAACTCTGTATTGCATAGAACACAAACTATTGAGGAAGGTCACTCTTGCGTGCAACACAAGCCAAAAATAGTGTTTGTGTATACTAAAAGCTAATACGATGTTGTGTATGGAGAAAGCTAATATTGGTGTAGTGTAAAACATAAGACATTAAAGAAATTAAAAATAATATTTCTCATAAAATCTCAGGGTGTTACATTCTACCCCCCTTAAAATGAATTTCCCCCTCAGAATGCGTAAGGGTTATAAATGGTTTACTACTTGAAAGTTTCTTTCATAGAAACCCACATTGTAAAAAGGAATACTAAAACTTAATTTTAAAAAAGAAAGTATGAAACACAACATTTACCCATATTAACTCATCAGTGGGTTTCCACATAGGAGAACATAGGTTAAAATATGGATATAGAAGAGAAATCTAACCATAAAGTTCTGATAGAGAGTGGTAGAGAAAATGGATATAAAAAATCCAACCATTAAAAAGCCATAAATTTGTGATGATCTAAGGTACCATCTGATTCATCGGATATGAGGTTACTAGGACAACATTTTGGGTTTTCAAGATCATTTCCCTAAAGATGATGAATTTTTGAATAAGGATAAATACTTACTTGATTTCAGTATAATATCATCGTTGGTCATTCCATGAACAATTTACAATTCATATATTAAAGAAATGAAGTTGAATTTTTCATTCATGAAGTGTTAGCAGATCATGTGATAGAATGATGGGTCATTCCTTCTATCTCAAACAAAAGGTTAGAAAAAGTTATTAAATATACATAAGTCCAGATATGGTGATATTAATCATATATGGCTCCAAAAATGGACTTATACTTCATATATGATACCACTTAATAAAATAAAACTAATTTCTACTAACCAGGGACTTCCTGTAGGCCAGTTGTAGGCGATAAAGGCCTGTCACACTTTGGTTGTGGGTTTGATTCCTGCATCCTTGTCCGACGTGATGGGTTGTCGCCTATCCTATGGGTTGTACTTTTTCTAAAACTACACCATTATAACTTTTCAGAAATAATATCGAAAAAAAAGTTCTATCCTTAAACAATACTATATGATGTCCAACTTAATCCATTCCAATCTTTAGGCTTATACAAAATACTTCTGTCCAATCTCATAGTATAAAGAGAAAGATTACTAGAGAGGTAATCTACCAAGCATGTGATTACTATCATTTATCCCCAATATATCATAAGATATATCTTGTTGGTCATATTCCAAATATGTGAATACCTTAATCATGTATTCTCTTGAAACATGAATTACCATATAATCTTAGAAAAAATATGAATTCTTTCAAAAGTTAATTATTTCCACATACCAAAATCCCAAAATTTCTATATACTCAAACCATGATGTCACTTTGTCCTTATATCAGTGATGAGCTCATTAATACTATCAAACATATTATTTTCTCTGTATCCCTTCATTATGAGCATATCATCTTCTTTTAAAAAATATTTCAATCACTTTTCATGGTTACTGGTACCATACAATTATTGAAAACCAATACATAGATATTCCAATATTCTACAATACTATAAATGAGATTCCACAACACTATTTTGGAATCCCGTTACATATACACTTAATCATTCCACCACTTCGTTTTCATATTCAAAATCACCAATAGTGATCGCATATGACTTCCCTTTGTCCTTTTACTTAAGAGGTTGTTGGTTTCGATCATCATTAACCCTTGGATTAGGTCATTGGTTTGCATAATTCCCCATTTCCTTGCACTTGTAGCATTGGAGTGTTGGTGGTGCGTTCTCTGTAGTCTTTTCTCTATTCACATTATTAGCTACCTTTTTCCCATTAATTCGACACTCATATACTCAATGAACTTATTTTCCACACTTAAAACATTTTCTAGTCCCTTTAAGACAATCTCCACCATGCTTCTTTCCACACTTTGAGCATAATGAAACATTCATCTTCTTTTCACCATTTTTTGAGATTTTCCCTTGAACTCTATCTTTTTTTTCTTGTCAAAACCATGAGATGGATATGTAACACCAACTTCCAGTTCTACCTTGATAGCACAATGCACAACTTCTTCATAGCTACTGAAGTCTCTTATAGCTAATTCCCTTCGAAGACTTGGTTTTAAGCCACTAAAGAATCAATCAACTTTACTTTCAGGTTGGATGATAATGCCAAATACATAACTTGTAAGCCTTGTAAAATTCGCCTCATATATACCAACAGATTCATTATCCTTTTTCTTAAGATCAAGGAACTCCTTTTCCATCTTTGTTAGAAGAATAAGAGGGAATGACTTATTAAAAAACAAGTTCTTGAACTCGTCCCATTCCATGGATTCAATTTCATCATGGGGACTTGTATTCTTAATTAGAGTCCACCACTGGTCTTCTTTACCTTCTAAATGGTAAACAACCAAAATTACTTTTTCATGTTTTGAACAACGAAGTATGGAAAATATATTTTCAATGGTACCGATCCATTGTTCAGCAACAAGTGGATCAGAAGACCCACTAAAAGAAGGTGGACGTTGCCTCATGAAGGACACAATATAATATTTTTATTTTCTTTTCTCATTTGGAAGTCCAGAATGATTCATGGCTTGTGTAAGTATAGAAATAATAATATTTACCCCATTTACCATGAAATTTGTTTGTTCATAAGGACAATCATTGCATTCCCCAGTGCATTGATCATTAACACGGTTACTTAGGATTCTAGCGATTATCTAAAACCCAAAAAGAATAGTGTGAGAGGCAAAAATCATACTAGGAAAACAACATAATCAAGAGGAGTACTTTCAATCTCTAACATCTTAGGTTTCATACTAGTTTATTCATGATCATTATCATAATTCTAGGACTGTAACATATACTTATACTTAACCTTACGAACATCCCTAGACATACCTTAGAAATATTTCTAGGGATATCACTAAAGATTTCACATCCTAGTTTCCAAAGGTTAACTAAACCTTTCCTCTGATACCAACTGTAGATACCAAAGGCTTGACGTACATGGATATTACTTTACTTTTGCAGAATACTTAATAAATAACAAAAACAGACACCCAAGGACCATAATAGTTTAGTGTCTTTGGAAACATGGAACATAATCTTCTAATCATGGTGAAAGATCTTCAACATCTCCCATAAAGATCTTCACCTTTTGTTTTATCACCTAAAACCTTTATTTATATCCTAGGGAAAATAAAACATATAAAGGGTGAGCTTAAATGCTCAGTAAGGGTAATCATGGAGAAAATAAAACAAACCATATACTTTTGAACATAAAAACATGAACATAAAGTTTAAACATCAAAATTTTGAGTTGTGAAATAAATCATGGAAGTAAGTAAGGCATAGGTCATAAAGGAACATCAATCTTGATAAAATAGCATGGGAATAAAACATGTAATTGTGGAAAACCATTAAAAACATGATATGATTTCCATAGTAGCCCATGCATTGCTGCCAAGACCTTCATAGTGGACAAAGTCTATTACTGAACCGAGTTTACTTTTCGTTCCAACACTGTATTACAGAACCGTATTTACTTGCCATTCCAGCCATGTTTATCGCATGAGATATTAATATTTACCCAATGCATTGGAGGGAGATATAGGTCCCACCCATCTCATATTGAAATCATTCTTACGTGTTCCACAAAACAATAATAAATCATTCATCATAACCCAAAGAATAGAACGGGTTTCATAAACATCATCCCATCTTAACATAACCCATATAAAAAAAATGGATATCATTCCATCATAAGAAAAATCAAACCATGTAAATAATAGAGACATTATACTTGAAACATAATCATACTAAATAATGTCATCTTAGATGGGAAATAGTTTTGATAAAACACTTGAAATGAATTCTTGAGAAAAATATCCTTTCTTCTTCAAAATCATTATCTTTTCACAAAATTCCATTTAATTTTAAAAGAAAAGGATTTTATTGAAAATAATCTTGAAATCATGTAGAGGAAGCTTCATGAAAATAAGGTGTTATGAAACTGTAAAAATCTTTTCTTGACGTATAAGTTAAAAAAACATTCTCCTTGTACTTTTTCAGAAAAATTCAAAAAGTACCTTGTATGGTAAACAAAAGAAATATTCCTTCCATACAATGTGGTAAAAGTCAAAAAAGGGTAAAAATGACTTTAAACATACATGAAAGAATAATAAACACTTTATGAAAATATTTTTATAAAACATGGACATGGATGATAAATATAACCCTCGTAAATACTTACGAATAAACAATCTCAGATAAGAAAAAATTGGAATAATTATCCCTTACCTTATGTCCATTTTCTTTCGTATGTGTCTGAGACTCCTGTTCTTTGACACACTTCCTTTGAAATTTATCTTAAGGGACTAGAGTTGGTCTTTTGAGAAGACCAGAATCTCCAAAATTTTACTAGGTAAGTTTAGAAGAGTAATGGGCAGGGGTTGGTTGAGCTTTAAGGCTCAAAATGGTGTGTGGAGGAGAGGTATGAGGTGCCCTTTTATAATATAAGAGAGGTCCACTTTTGGAATCCTCAAAAATATTAATTTATATTAAACTCAAAACCCACATAAAAACATCCAAAGTGACTCAAATTCGAATATGAGATAAGATAGGGTTGTAATCTCATCAACCAATCAAACTTAGACATGTTTTGATTGTATTTTAAACCTTATCATTTTGATTTATCCTTATTTAATCTATTTAATTTTATTTGTTGTAATAATATTATAATTTTTAAATTGTAATATATACTAACTTATGTGTTGTTAATTGTCCAAAATTGGATACTTTATGAAATTTTCGGACATATAAATTTCAAATTAAAATTTTAAAATATTTTTGTGATTTTTAAACAATTTAAAAATATGTTACTTTTATAAAATATCAATAGTGTCAATTTTGATACTTTTCATTTATTTGAATTTAAATAAATTACATATAGAGTATATATTAGAAAAAAAATATTTAATAGATTAATAACATGTCACATTAATCTAGAAAATTAGTGGATCACATTAATTAGTTCATATAATATTTATTTTAATACTTTTAAAATCATTTATTTGATATTTATCTTAATAGAATAATTACTACAACATTTTTGTATAATTATTTAATATACTTATTTGTTGCATGAAAATTAAAAATAAAATTCTACAATGAATATAAATCTAAAATATTTCATAAGAATACTTTTAATTGAATTTGTCATCTTAAAAACACAACATTTAAATTGTTATATTTATTAAATTATGAAGGTGAAAACTTTGACATCTTTTAAAATAAAATAATATAAGTATCATAATCAATTTCATAAGGCTACAAATGGTTCAAAATTGGACCATTTGATGATTAGGGTTTATATATACACGACCAATAAGTTTTGGTCAATTTTTGGGGCCTTTTATGGGTATTCTTATTTGAATAAAAACTATATTATTGATTTTTTTAATAAATAAATAATTTCTGCGTCATTAATGTACAAGCTATTTAGGTAATTAAATATTTCTTAAAATTTACAACTAAAGTACCATAATAAATAAAAAAAATTTATATTTAAAATGAGTATTTATAATCAAATTTATATTCGGTATAACCTTATATTAAAAATACATTAATTATTAAAGTTTGGGTGAGACATATTTCACTTTCTTTAAATAAAATAAATTAATGGTCTTAATCACATCTAAGTGGGTTCCAATAGATTCCATTTTGACCAAATTATGTTTTATAGAGAAATATAATCATCCAATTATATTAAGACAAGTGTTAGGGTAATTTTATAATATTATTTTTACCCTTAATTACCTGAATTACCTTTACCTGTAGTAAATAAAATTTACCGTAGTTAGTATTCATAATGAATAAAAATAAAAAATAGCCTATTAACATAATTTGGATGTAATGATTCCAAATATGGAATCCATTTTTCCAAATTCAAAACACAGAAGTTGCAGTATTTAATTTAAAATTAATCTCGTTGTTGGGAAAATGGGTTTTAAAAGTTAAAACGCTGCAAAAGATTGAAATGTTTTTACCTATAAATTCAATGTAAATTTAATTATAATTAATTAAATTATATTAAATGGTAAAAATATATTCTATTTATACTTTAAAACCATTAAATATTGCAATTTAACCATATAAATTGTCTTGATGAAAAAAGTTGTTTTTAATTAAAATTTAGCGTATTTTTACTATTCATAAAAATATTAAAGTTAACAGAAAATATTAAAAAATTATACAAAGTAAATTTTTATATAATTATTGCAATAAATATGTTTATTTTGTCAAATTGAACTCATAAATGTGTCAAATACTAGATTTAAAGTGGGTGCGCCATCAAAAGGCGACAAAACTGCATTTTTTTAAAAAAATACTTATTTTACGTAAAAAATTTATTTTGTTCTCATACCATGTTCTAGAATATGTGTAAGATGAATTATATTGTTATAATATTCAAAATGTGGATAATTCTATTCATAACAGCTAGTTTATAATAATATATCATTGTTTAGTGAAACTCAGTATTGCGTACAACACAAGCTATTGAGGAAGGTCACTTTTGCATGAAACACAAACCAAGAATAGTGTTTGCGTATAGTACAAGCTAATACGGTGTTGCGTATGACACAAGATAATCTTGGTGTAGCATACAAAACAAGATATTAAAGAAATTAAAAGTAATATTTCTCATAAAATCTTGGGGTGTTACATATGTGGAGTGCAATACTTCACCAAGGTGGATATGTGGTTAGGATATTACTAAGTTAGGGTGAAGTTGGAGGATATCCCCAATAAATATTTTCATATAATGTAAAGTCCCTATGATTTCATAGTAATTCCATTTAGACTCACTAATACATGAACAATATTCATGGACTTGATGAGTAGAGTCTTTAGAGACTACCTTGAAAAATTTGTGGTAATATTTATAGTTGATATTATAATATACTCTAAAAGTATGGAGAAGCAAGAGAAGAATTTTAGCACTATGCTAAAGTCCTTGCAAAAGGATAATCTCTAATCCAAGTACAACAATTGTGAGTTATGGTTGAAGGAAGTCTCATTCTTGGGACATATCATCACAAGAAATGGGATATCTATGGAACCTTAAAAATTAGATCTAATTAAATGATGGATGAGGACAACATCTATTAAAGATATATGTAGTTTCCATAGATTAACTTGGTATTATCATTGATTTGTGAGAACTTTCTCATGATTATCAAACCCTCTAACCATGCAAAGTCGTAAGGGATTAAAGTTTTCATGGAATGATGAATGCATAGAGTTCTTCAAGGAGTTAAAAAGGAGGATTATCACTGCACTTTATCTCACACTAGACACAATTGGATAAATTTTCATGCTGTTCAGTGATGCTTTGAAAAAGTGATTGGGCCGTGTGTTAATGAAAAATGAAAAAAACTAACCTATACTTTAAGGCAGTTGAAAGATCATAAATAAAACCACCCACCACATAATATGGATTTGGTTATAGTGATCTTAAATTTTAAAATATGGTGGCATTATATATTTTGGGAGAAATGTGAAATATTTACAGGTCACAAAAGCCTCAAATATATATTCACACAAAAGAGCTGAATATGCACCAATGAATATGGTTAGAGATAATCATGGAATATGACTGATCAATTCACTACCATCCCGGTAATGCGAATAAAGTGGTGGATGTTCTTGTTGGTCATGTATTGTCTCAATAATACTCTATAAATTATGATGATTTTGATGCTCAAAAATACCCTTGTTAGATTTCTAATAAAGTTTTGATTGAGTGAGTTTTCAAGAATTTATATCTGGGTTGAAGTAATTTAACGTTATGTGAATTACTCTGGAAACATTATTTCAAAACCCTACATTACACTGAAAAAGTAAAACACTAACATATGGTATCAACCCTATGTTACGCTGAAAAAGTGAAACACTTACGTGTAATATCAACCCTACGTTATGCTGAAAAATTGAAATGCTTGCATATGGTATGAACCATACATTACGCTAAAAAATATTCATTTGGATCAAAGTCCTTACATTTAGAGAATCGTCAAATGTATGGATTATCAACCCTACATTAGAAGTTGGGATTACTATACATCAATGCTTATTCAGGAATTTGAACGTATGGTTAATTAATGCTATGTTCAAGATATTTTTATAAAAAGGTGAATGTATGTATTATCATCCCTATGCTACCATTGTTACCTATGTTACGTGAATATGAAAGTATGGTTTAGAAACCATACACTGGTAGGAACCCTATGCTATGAAAAGGAACCCTATGCTACATGAATGAACTCTATGCTACACAATTCAATCCTACGTTTTGTTTACAATGGTGAAGTTCTTACGCAACATTTTCAATTAGATATTTCTACAACAGTCAAGTTAGAATTGAAGACCAATTTAAGTATCATTATGATTGTTTTAAAATAATAGTATTCATTAGAGAAAATCACTCATATTCTTAAGAGAAGTTACGAATCCCCTGGTCAATTAGAATTGGAATTTCTGTAATCAATCAGGATATTCTTTTGGATCTGGAATAATGAAGAAAGCTATATATTCTATATATTTTTTCAGAGTATTTCTTCAAATATAGATGTGTGATAAGAAATTCATATATACGACTGTATTATTGAAATTATCTTTTGCAGTGCTGATGCAACAAATGATCAATTTTGAAAGAAGATACACTTTGGAGATATACATGTTCAATATTTTACTACTATAATATTACTACTGTTGTTTAGTTTCTACATTATTAAAGATCCTTTTTATAATAATAATCACTTCAGAATGTTTCATTCTTGAAGATATTCTTTTCTGAAGAAGAAGAAGATCCATCATCTATCAGTTTTTTCTACTGCAACTATGAAGAACAACCCGAACCTTTAAAATAAAACTCTTTTAATTTATTGGGGTTTTAACTGCTCGTACCCAGATGTGGTGGAGTATCAGCTTCTCGATATAAGCTTTGGATAAAGAGTTCCTTTTTATAGAATCAGACGGGTTTGTTATTAGTCTTATTGTAAAGGTGTCAACTATCCACACATAGTTGTAAGTTTATGGTATTGTGATAAGTGGACCATTCTAGGGAAATTTACCTAGATTGTAGAGAGAGTAATTGGTATAGTGGACTAGCATATATTCGTGCCCTGAACCACTATCAAAAGTTGTTTTCTTTATTTTTGTTTATCCACTGCATATTCTTTTTGTAGAAGTAAACAATGCATATCCGTATAAATCACAGTGGGTGTCAAAATCTAGAATTCTGGAAGATTTTTGAAAATACACAATTCACCCCCTCTTATGTTACTTTGTATATTCCGACCAAATAATTGGTATCAGAGGAGAGATTTTGGATAAAGCTATAGAAAGCTAAAAGTATAAGGTTTATACAAATATGACAATTGATGATCCTAGAGAAGTAATGTCTATAGTATGTGCTCCATATTTTTATGGTGAAAATTATGGATTTTGGAAATATCAAATGATTATCAATTGGAAAAATCTTGGATTAAAAGTCTACTAAATAATCATTTCTCCTTATAAGATTCTTGAGAAACTAGAAACTTGGACTGCTAAAATAGAAGTCGATTATGATATCAATTCTAAAGCGATGAATGATATTATTTGTGGTCTTGGATCAGATGAATTTTATTGTGTATCACAATGTCTAAGTACCTATGAAATGTGGAAAACTATAGAAGTTTATTATAAAGGAACATACAATATTATAAATATGAGATATAATACAACTAAGCTAAAATTAAACTCATTTAGAATATTTGATTGTGAAAGTATCAAAAATATTAATGGAAGGTTTACAGAAATTATCAACAATATAACTGCCTTAAGAGAACCCATAAAACAATATGATAAAGCTTTAAAAGTATTGAGAGCACTACCCTTTAAATGGAATGACATATCTGCGGAAATTCACCAATCATCACCTGTCAAAGATATGAAAATGAAAGAACTAATTGGAACACTGATGATGTATGAAGTAGAAATGAAGGATGAGGCTGAAGATCATAAGATTATAGTGAATAAGGAAAGCACTACTCTGAAGGTGAATTCTCATAATAATAACCGAAGAAAAAATCCAGAATTCAAAGAAGAAAAAAATACAGATTCCTCATATTCTGAAATAGAACTGGCTTAACTATCTGTAAAGTTCATAAAATTATATAAAAAGAAAAAAGGATTCAAAAAATACTTCATAAAGGATTAAAAATAACCAAGAGAAGTTCGATGATATGAATGGAAGAAATTGGGTCATATCAGACCTGATTGTCCTCAATTGAAAAATGAATGAAAAAGCCTAGAAAAGAGATATCATAAAAATAATGATTTTGACCACAAAAGAAAAAGAGAAAAGAAATATATATGGAGTTTATATGAAGAATCCATCATCCCTTAAATGTATGATTTAGAGAAGGATAAATCCAATCTAAATTGCAATATGCGTTTCATGGTTGAATAATAAAAGGTACAAACTTATGACACTTCTAATTATGATTATAGTAGTTGATTGAATGATAAATTGGAAGCGTACTATTCTATTCTAGAAGAAAAATATGATTCTTTATTAAAGAAACATAAATCTATGAAAAAAATTCCTAATTTTGTTTTAGGTGAAAGAGATACCCTACTAAAACAACATCAAGAGTTGATTGAAAAATCTAACCCATCTACCTCAAACTGTGTTGATCATGAAAAAATTATTAAATAATTTCATGATGAAGTACAATCCTATAAGAGTGTTTCTCTTTTTTTTTACTAAAGGGAAAATATTTTAAATTAAATTCTTAGAAATAATTTCATTAAAAGAGAATGATTTGGAATAGGAAGTAAGGACAAGAAATCAAAATTATATAAAAATTATTTTGTGCCCAATTCTAAAAAATAATACATGTTATCATTATGAAACAAAATGTCATTTAACTAACAAATAATATCTGAAAAATTCTCAAATTACTGTTATTAAAATATACTTTATTTCTAAAAGTTTTTCCGATGAAATTGATATAAATTATGGAAAAATAAATCAGATCTAGATTCCTAGATCATTGCTTTCCAACACTACTAGACCCAAGAAGATATGGGTACCAAAACAATAATTTGTTCAATTAATTTTGTATTAAACAAGTTATATAAAAATAAAATACATATAGTATATGGATAGTGGCTATTCCAGGAATATAAGTTGAGACTCAAAAAACTTTCATACACTGACTCAAATGGATGGAGAACTAGTCGCTTTTGCTAATAATGTTAAAGGAAACATAATTGGACTTGGTACTATTGGAGATCCAAAGACTATATGAATCATTAAATTATTATATGTAAAAGGGATAATCACAACCTGATAAGTATCTCTCAACTCTATGATGATGGATTTTGTTTTGATTTTTCTAACAATTCATGCTGTGTGTTTAAATGTAAGTTTCTTAAATTTAGAGCACTTAGAACTAATAACGTTTACACCTTGGATTTTAATTCTTTATGTAAAAAAGTGAATTGTTTAACTGCTAAGACAAATGAATTGTGGATTTGGCATAGAAGACTTAGAAACTATAATATATATTCTTTATATAAATTATCTAATAATAAATTAGTTTTTGATTTGCCTGTTCTTAATTTTGACAATGGCAGATTTTGTGATGGATGCCAAATTGGAAAGCAACACAAATCTTCTTTCAAATCTATTAACAAAATTGCTACTTCTAAACCTTTAGATTTTATCCATATATATTTTATTATACAATCAAGGGTATCAAGTTTGGTTGCTAAATTATATGTTTATGTTTTAGTAGATAATTATTCTAGATTTACTTGGGTTTATTTTCTAAAAATCAAAAGTGAGGTTTTCACTATTTCTGAAAGTTTTTGTAAAATTGTTCAAAATGAAAATGGTTTTAAAATAATTTCATTGAGAATTGATCATGGTAGAGAATTTGAGAATCAATAATTAAACTCTTTTTTCTCAAATATAAGTATTAAACACACCTATTCTAAACCAAGAAAACATAAAAAAAATTTAATTATTAAAAGAACAAATAGAACTATTCAAGAAATGATAAGGACTATGATGAATGAATACAATATTCCTACCCATATTTGAGAATATGGTGTAAGTACAACCTGCTATATCATGAATAGATTTTTGATAAGGCCTATTTTCAAAAAGGCACCCTATGAAATTTGGAATAGTAGAAAACATAAAGTAAAGTACATTGAAGTTTTTGTATTCAAGGTTTATATCTTGAATACAAAGGGAAACCTTGATAATTTCAATATAAAAAGATTATGAAGGAATATTTTTAGGATATTCTACTACCTCTAAAGCATATAGAGTGTTTACTAATTTTTTTTAAGATTTTTGAAGAATCAGTTCATGTGAAGTTTGATGAAACTGACATTTTTATTAAAAAGAAAGATCAGGAAAATGAAGTCACCGACTCTTTTGAAAACTTGAGAATCAAAACCCCTAAAAATGATTTTGAAAATAATAGTAATAAAATTTAGTCTAGTTCATAAGAACATGATACTGAATACTATGAATGTATCTTTTCTAGATAGTCTAGAACTTTAAAAAACCATTCTATAGATACTATTATAGGTTATCTAGACACATGAATTAGAACTACAAGAAATATATAAAACCTATCTGGATTATCTACCTTTCTATCTCAGTTAGAACCTAAGACTATTGAATAATCCTCTAAATATGAGATTTGGATGCTAGAAATTCAAGAAGAGCTAAACCAATTCAAAAGGAATGAAGGTTGGGAACTAGTAGAAAGACCAACCAATTATCAAGTTATAGGAACTAAGTGGGTATTTAGAAATAAATAGGATGATAAAGAGATCATAACTAGAAATAAAGCTATATTAATAGATAAATGATATAATCAGGAATAAGGTATAGATTATGATGATACCTTTTCCATTGTACTTTGACTAGAAGCCATAAGAATCCTTTTAGCCTATGCATCCTATATGAATTTTAAAATATATCAAATGGATTTCAATTTTTCCTTTTTAAATGGTTATTTGAACAACTTCCTAGTTTTGGAAATCCTTAAAAACCAAATTATGTTTTAAAACTTACTAAATATCTCTATGTCCTTAAACAAGCACCAAGAGTTTGGTATGAAATATTGAGTTCTTTTCTTTTTAAAAATGGATTTACTGTTGGATTGGTGGATCCAATTTTTTTTTAAGAAAACCATTTGTTATAATATTTTATTATTTCAAATTTATGTTGATGATGTTATTTTTGGTTCAAATAATAAAAATATTTGTAATGATTTTTTAAAATTAATGAAAAAATAAATTGAAATGAGTATGATGGGAGAACTAAATTTCTTTTTAGGATTTCATATTTATCAAACAGATTGTGGAAATGTTTTAAATCAAAGTATATATATAATCGATTTACTGAATAAGTTTGTTCTTGAAAACAACAAGATATATACAACTACCATGTCTACCAATATAAAACTTGATTTGGATGAAGCTGGAAAAATAGTAGAAAAAAAGTTTGGTATGATTGGTAGTTTATTATATCTTACTTATAGAAGAACATACATTATGTTTTTTGTATGTTTATGTGCTATATTTAAATCAAATTAAAAAGAGTCACATATTACTTCTATTAAAATATTTTTTCGATATTTAAAGGGAATTTTTTTTTTCAATATATTATTTACCCAAAACATATGACTTTAATTTAATTTCATATTCAGATGCTGATTTTGGAGGTTATAGATTAGATAGAAAAACCACCTTAGAAACCTATCACTGTTTAGAAACATAATTAGTAACATGGTTGAGTAAGAAACAATACTCAGTAGCCCTATCAACTACTGAGACATAATATGTGTCTGCTAGAAGTTGTTGTGCACAAGTATTGTGGATGAAAAACACCCTACTAGACTTTGTACTAAATGTTAATAGTATACCTATTTTTTGTGATAATACATGTGTAATAAATATTTCAAAAAAAATCCTATAAGTCTTTCTAGGACTAAGCATATTGATACGAGGCATCATTTTCTAATAGTTCATGTCCTTAAAAAGAATATATCTTTAGAATTTGTTAATACCAAATATCAATTAGATGATACTTTTACTAAACCACTTCCTAGTGGAAGTTTTTATTTTATTAAGGAGGAATTAAGAGTATTTAATTTTAAATAAATGATTTATTCAATTTATTTTATTTTAATCTCTCTGTTTATATTTTAAGTACTGTATATGCTGTATATAAAGTTTTATCATTATTTCTTTTCTTTTATTACGTGTTAAACATATTTTAAAATAATTTTATTTTATTTTTATTTTAAAAAATAAAAAGAAATGATCACATTCTCAATCAGTTAACATAAAACCATTCAACTTCTTCTTATCTCTTTCTCCTACACTATACATCCCGTAAATTTATAGAGTAGACCTCTCACTCTTTCAATTATCATTTTTTGAAACCCTAAACCTTTAATACCTTCAATATCAAAATCTTTAGAGATTGAAACTTCTCGAATATCTGAAGATGATTAGTTGGATACAACTACTTATTCTTCAAGGAAAGCTCATAATGTGATATAAGGAATGGTAATCAATTTTGATTATTTAGATTCTAAAAATATTTATATTAAGGAATAAATGATATTTCAAGGTCTGGTTTATGATTTTGGAGAAGATAACATGCCTATGGTATATGAAATTGAAGTAAAGGAATTTTGAAGAAATACTTCCTTTACTCTTGGATTTTATGAAGATACTAGTGTATCTAAGATTAAAAATTCTTAGTTTTCTATATCTTCTATGGAAATGGATGAGTTGTTACATTTTCCCCATGAGGGGGAGTTTTAGTTTGATTTAAGAAATATAGATAATGGAATACATTTGTTATAGGACATTGTGTTTTTGTTGTTTGTAATAAGAACAATCAAGAAAGTTATGAAAAAAGTGCTTACTCCTGACTGCTGAGTTATAATGAAACTTATTCAATATAGAATTTTTACAAGGAATAATGAGATAGATAAAGTCATTTATCTTGACATGTATGTCATGTTTTTGTTTTTGAATCACATAATATTCAATTTCTATCATTTTATGAAAAGGTATATAAACCTTTGCTGCCACAAGGATACCAGGATGGGATATTATCCCTATGAAAGGATTATTTATTTTTTGTTGTGAATAAAAGGATTTTTTTTAATATGTTTTTTGGTAAAACATGTCATCACAACAATGTTTTAAATAATGGGATTGTTAAGAAGTTAGGCTTTGTATGGAGTAATTTTTTCAACAATATTTTTTCAATTGGGGTAGAAAAAAAATAAAGGCTTGTGAAAACAGCTCAGGGGGAGAAAAAGATGATTACTTCAGTTGGATATGTTAGATAGAGACTTGATGAAGAGGCTAAATCTAGGCCAAAATAAAATCTTGTTCAAAGAAGTAGGATTTCAATCGATATTCCAAAGGCTATAGATGAAGTTGCTATTGGAACTGAGTGTGAGAATCTAGTAAAAGAGAATGTTGATCAAGAGGCTCATAGTCAAGAACATAATAAGGAATATGTTTTTGATCTAGAAACTCAATATATTATTTTCCCTAATTATGATGTTATGGGAGGATTTGAATTAAGAGACATATTAGAAGGAAATGGTGAGCCAAGTTTGGCTTTGGTAGGAGTTGCATAATCCAGAGCTCAATCTCCTGAATCTTCTGATTCAAATTCTGAAGCCTTAGTTATAAAGGTAAATCTATTGGAGGCTCAGAATTTGTTTCTCATAGAAAAAATGGAAGATGATAGAAAGAAGTTTAAAGAATTTAAAAGTACTGCAGTTCTGAGATCAGAGTTTGAGGGTTAGAAGCTCCATCTCAAGCAATTCAAGGAAAATCTTATTTCTATTGAAGACCTTAAAGAGTTAATAAACAAAATGTCTAGATAATTAAATATATTGAGAGATAAATCTATAAAGAAGTAAGTTTTTTATGATTTTAAGCTAATGATAGAGAAAGAATTTCAATCTCTTAGGGAAAACAATCAAACATCAACCTCCTCTCAACAGACACCTCCAAACCTAATTAGATGATTTGAAGTAATTACTTTAGTAGTGGATAATTTCAATGATATGATGCATACTCTTCAGTGTGAAAATATCTCTTTTGGTGTACTATTAGATAATCAAATACATTTGGTTAGTCAAATTTCTTCAAATGAATCCTAGTTGGGATTAGTTCTTAATCAATTTAAGGATAAATTGACTTCATTCATTCAGTTAGAGGAAGCTGTGAATGAATTTATAAAGGTTAATCTAGTTAAAAATTTGAAGATTGGTAATGATTCAAAGAAGTACTTCAGTAGTGGTCATAAATCTTTAATAATCATTTCCATAGATTGCTGCTAAATATCATTGATATCAGTGGTGCTGTCCAATCCATTCCTTATCTTAATGCACCCTCTTCCCATGCCGATTTAGATCAATGTACTTCATTTTGAATAACCTTCGTTGGTTGTGGATTGTAATCTATTATATTTTCAAAACATTTGAATTCATTTTAAATTCATTTTTGTTTATTCTTATTGAGGTTTACTCTCTTTTATTTAAGTTCAATACTTAACTACCAATCCTAAAATTTATTTCTCTTATTAGTTTTTATAAACTGTTCATTTATAGTTAAGTTCTACATTAACTATTGTTTATATCATTTATTATTTAAAACTAGTTTTTTGATATCACAAAAAGGGGGAGAATATTTAAGGAAGGGGTGAATATTTTTAATAAAATATATAATGAATTTCCATGAAGTCTATGGGAATATGGGGGAGAATATTTTCAAACCATAACATTTCATTAGAGAAAATCTTTAATTTACAATTATCTATTTTATTTATTTAAATAATATTGTGAAATCAAAATATAAAAATATTTTATATATCTATTTTTGTATGTTTAAAAATATTATATTCTCTTTAAATTTTATTATGGATTATGTTATGGGTTTTGTGATCATCAAAAAGGGGGATATTACTAGACATGTATTGTCACAATAATACTATATAAATTATGATGCTCACAAATACCCCTGTTTTATTTCTAATGAAGTTTTGCTTGAGTGAGTTTTCCAGAATTTATATCCAGGTTAAAGTAATTTAACATCATGGTAATTGCTATGGAAACACTATTTAAAAACCCTACGTTATGCTGATATAGTGAAATGATCATCAAATGTATAGATCCACAACCCTATGTTGGATGTTGGTATTTCTATTCATCAATGCTACATTCGGGAATTTGAACGTATGGTTAATCAATGCTACGTTCGAGATATTTTTCTAAAAAGGTTAATGTATGGATTATCATACCTATGGTACATTTTTTACCTACTTTACATGAATATGGAAGTATGGTTAAGAAACCATATGCTAAAAGGAACCCTACGCTACGCGAAGGAACCCTATGATAAAATAATGAACCCTATTCTATGTAGTTCAATCCTACGTTGTGTTTATAATAATGTAGTTTTTAAGCTGTGTTTTCAATCCAGGATTACTACAATGGTCATGTAAGAATTGGAGACCGATTTGAGGATCATTATGATTGTTTCAAAAGAACCATATTCATTGAAGAAAATCACTCCTATTCTTAAGAGAAGTCACAACTCCCCTGGTCAATTGAAATTTGAATTTCCACGATTAATCAGGCTATTCTTTTTGATATGGAATACCAAAGAATTCTATGAGTTATATATATTTCTTCAAAGAATATATTAAAATATATATGTGTGATAAGTGATTCACATTTGTGATTGTATTATTTAAATTATCTTTTATAATGTTGCTACAACAAATGATCAATTCTAAAAGAATCTATACTCTGGAGATATACATGTTCAATCTTTTACTTATGTAAGATTACTAATAGTATTTAGTTACTACCTTATTGAATATCATTTTTTAAATAAGGATTTCTTCAGAATGTTTCATTATTAAAGATATTCTTTTCTGAAGAAGAAGATCAATCATCTGTCAGTTGCTGCTTCTACAACTGTGAAGAACAACCCGAACCATTAAAATCAAACTCTTTTGATTTATTCGAGTTTCAAATGCTCATACTCAGTTGTGGGGTAGTATCATCTTCTCGATCTATGCTATGGATAACTAGTTCTCTATTATAGAACTATAAGGATTTATTATCAGTCTTATTGTAAAAGTTTTAATAGCCTACACATAGTTCTAAATTTATTATCTTGTGATAAGAGGACCATTCTTCTGAAATTTACCAAACCCGCAGAGAGAGTGATTGGTAGAGTGGACTTGGGGATAATTTTCCCCTAAAACAATATAAAAATATGTTCCTTTATTCTATTTACCTATTGTATATTATTTTTACAGAATTAAACACTATATATTTGTATAAATCATAGTGGGTGTCAAAATCCAAAATTGTGGAAGATTTTTGAAAAGACATATTTCACCCCCTCTTGTGTTACTTTTTATATTCTGAACTAAAAGTTATAAATATAATGGATTGAGGAATTATTTCATTGATGATAATTTAGAGGGATATGATATTCTTATATTTGAAAAGGATGGGCATGGGAATTATAATAGACGGAACATCATCAATCCTTTCAAAAATGATTGCTCAACTATCCCTTATGGATAGGTTAAAGGATGCATAAAGGGATTATGTAAGAATTCATAAGAAATTGGAAAATATAAGGAAAGTTAAATCCTTGGAGTTTTATGATAATGAATAAGAAGTTGTGAGATTTGTGTCACAACTATGTGTGCCATCAAATACCGAGTTAAATATGGAACTGTTGGATGATGCACATAGTTCCATTTTTTCTATTTACCCAGGAATCACAAAGATGTATCAAGATCTCAAAAAGAACTATTGGTTGGAAAATATGAAGAAGGATATAACTAAATATACATTAATTTACCTAGTACATCATTAAGTGAAAGTTTAAAGGAAAAAGTTTAAGGTGATGATGAAACCATTTCCCATACCAACATAGAAATAGAAAAAAATTACCATGGAATTTTTAACCATACATTCGAAGAAATATAGGGGAAACAATTCTATATGGGTTGTTGTGGGTCATCTTATAATGAAAAACCACTTTATCACAATTTTATTAAACTTCTCACTGGATTAACTTTCACAAATACAGATTATAGAAGAGTTAAGGATAGATGAAGTACCGATATTGATTTTATATGATAAAAATAACAACCCATACTTTACATACATTGTTATTAATTCAAAATTGAAGCACACTTATTACAACATATAACAAAACCATGAAAGGACCGTATAGGTATAGTGTCTTTAGAAACTGGAAAGCATAAACAATTGGTTCATAAAGCATATACTTTGCCTCCCATTTATTTCATCATATCTAGAGTCCCTTTTTGGAATATTCTACTTAATAACCTTCTTCCTGACCTGGGGAAATAAAACATACAAAAGGGTGAGCTCAAATGCTCACTAAGGGTAAACAAAATAAATATCCATCATATCATATACATAATCACATAAATTTTGAAAATCTTAACCTGCAAAAGAGATCATAATCTCATAACATGGGATAAATCATAGTAGTGAAATGGAATACCAATAATCATAACTTAAAGCATGAAACTTTGTGGCATACACACATAATCATATAGAATCATTTCTTATTAGTCAAGACTCATTGCCAAGACTATCTTAGTGGACAAAGTCCATTTCTGAACTGAGTTCACTCCTCTTTTCAGTCCTGTTTCACTGAACCGGTATAACCCACCGTTCCATCCATGTCTATCTCATAAGATATAAAATCTTTACCCAATGCATTGGAGGGAGATATATGTCCCACCCATCTCATAAAGATACCATTCTTATGTGTGCCAAAAAATCACAAATCATACATCATTGCATAACCCATGTAATAAAAATGGGAATCTTAAACATCGTGACATCATAAAACAATTCATATAAGATAAAGGAATTCATAAATATAATTCCATCACAACATAATCAAATCAATGTAATAATAGGGATAGAAATAGAACCCTTTATTATCTTAGATGGAAAATAATTTTTATAAAACACTTGAACTCCATTCTTGAGGAAAATATCCTTTCTACTTCAAAAACATTTTTCCTTTCTTAACATTTCATAAAATTTTAAACTAAAAGAATTTGATTAAAAATAAACTTGAAAACTTGTAAAGTAAGCTTCTTGGAAATAATGTTTTAAAAATCCATTCATGCCGTATAAGTTAAAAAAACATTCTTCTCGTACTTTTGTTGGAAAAGTCAAAAAGTACCTCGTACGAAAAACGAAAAAAGATTCCTTTCATATCTTTTACTAAAAACTCACCGAAGGGTAAAATTGGATTTAAACAATTGTAGATGAATGGAAATAATATTAAATATTGAGGAAACATGGATGTGGATAATAAAATACACCCCAGTAAATGCCAAAGTATAAACAATCTCGGATAAAAATGAGATTGTAATATTTCCCTTACCTTAGGTCCGATTTTCCTCGTAAGTGTCCGAAACTCCTGTATAATGATTTAAATAATGTTATTGACTTATTAAAGAATCATAATTATTGTTATGATATCATATATGGTCATATTATTAGTTTCTTGGTAGTAATATTTCATTACTACTTTTTATTCGGGTGTTTATAACTTTTTGTTCTTATGCGTGTTTTGTCGAATAAATTATTATTCTTCTCTTTAGGTTATAGATAAATCATTTCCAGAATGGTATTAATTTACTATATATCATATTTATTCATTCAATTCATTTATATAATCATTATTCAATGAAGATCATGTAGAACGAATCGCATCACATCGTGGAGACGGTATTCCGTACGTACTCACGAGCGATGATATCGTTCTCATGATCATGGAATTGTATTGGAGTATATGTATACTACTTCAGAATCAATATCACTTTATAATAGTCATATATAGTGATTATTCATACCATTATACCCATCCAAGTAAGGTGGTGGTGGAAAATAGATTACACCACGGCGTGGAGACAGTATTCCGTACGTACGCACATGCGGTGATTTCTTTTTCCGTAGGATGGATAGATGGTGAAATAGGGTTGTTTAATACTTATAATAACATATCAGTATATGAGTGATACTGATGTTATTACTTCATAATGAAAAAACTAAAGAAGAAGAAGTGGAAGAAGAAATAAATATGAAAGAATCGGTAACAGACATTACCTCTTCTTTGAAGTGATTCTTTGAGACCTTTTTTTAGGGCAATAAAATTGGTCTTTGAAGAAGACCAGGACCTCTAGGATGTCTCTAGGGTAGTTTAGAGGAGAAAGTGGCAGATGCTGGACGAGCTTGAAGGCTCAAAGTGGTGTGAGGAAGAGAGGGAGGAGGTGCCCTTTTATAAGGGAGGAGAGGGGCACCTTTGGAATAACTAAAAATATTATTTTATTATAAAGTCAAGTTCGGTTTTAAATAGCTCCAAATTGATTTATTTTGAGGCTAAGGTGGGGATGGGTCTAAATACTCTCATATAATAGAATTTAGACAAGTTTAGGTTCCTATTTTAACCTTATCATTTAGATTTAACATTAAGTTAAATAATTTTACATTTACTGTGTCTTCTTGTGTTCTTATACTATAAGGTTAATAAACATACTATAAGCAGAAAAACGAACCCCAAGTTGTTTATTATTAATATATATAACCTTATATAAGTCATTTTTCCAGACCTTATAATTTTAGGAATAAAATAACAATTACTAATATAATATTTGTTTTAAAAACTATTTTATGTCAATTTTGACACTATTTAGTAATTGATTTTTGTGAAAATCATAACAGAATGATTAGTTCGAAAAAAGTCAATTAAATCAATACTAACATGTCATATTAACCTAGAAAATTAGTGTAATTCATAAAAAGTCTCAAATTACATTTATTTTTGTGTTTATAACATCAATTATGTCAATATTTCATTAATAAGAAAATTACTGCATCATCTTTTGTCATAAATAAATTAAATTATTTAATGTCTAAAAATTACAAATAAAATACCATTATGTAGGAAATATTTTTATCTTTCTAATGAATATTTATAGTCGATTTTATCTTATGTATAACCTCATATTAAAAATTATTTACTTATTAAACTTTGATTTTAACTATTTTAAGCCTTCTTTAAATAAATTAATAATAAATGTCCTAATCTAATCCAAGTGGGCCTAACTGGTCATATTTTATTCCTAAGGTTGTTTTTGGTCGAATTACATTTCTCCAATAGAATTAGGACATGTGTTGTTTAATAATAATATCATTTTTACCCTTAATTACCCTATTTACATTTAACTGTGGTAAAAAAAGTAAAAAGTTACTATTCACCAAAAAATTATTTTCATCTCATTGAACCACATTTTACTTACTGACATCAACCGTGTCTCTCAGATTTTTGAAATTCCACTCACAGAAGCGGTAAAATTATGTTTTATGAAAAATTTAGTTTTTTTAACTACCACTTAGTGGTTTCACTATTCATCATAAATTGAAAGTTTTCAGAAAAATACCAAAATTTCACCCTAGGCTAATTTCGATATTCAGAATCCAAAAATGAAGACCATTTTGAAAAATAAAATTTATAAAATTTCAAAAAGTGGTTATTACTATTCATAACAGCTAGTTTTAATAATATTTTAATAGCATATCATTGTTTAGTGAAACTCAGTATTGTGTACGACGCAAGCTATCGAGGAAGGTCGCGATTTCGTGTAAAGAAAGCCAAGAAAGTGTTGTGTAGAAAAAGATTCCTTTGATAATTTATATAACATAAAAGTCTCGGGTGTTATATTCTACCCCCTTAAAATGAATTTCGCCCTCGAAATTTGTCACTTTGTAACAAATAGATGAGGATACCTCTCCCTCATCATATCCTCAAGCTCCCATGTAGCTTCTTCTAATTGGTGGTTCCTCCATAAAACTTTCACCCATCGAGTGGTCTTGTTTCGTAGGACTTTTTCGCTACGATCCAGAATCTCTATCGGCTGTTCTTCATAAGAAAGGTCTTGCTCCAGCGGTACAACTTCTGAGCTAAGTACATGTGAAGGATCAGGTATGTACTTTCTCAGGAGAGATACATGGAACACATCGTGAACTTGAGAGAGATTCGGTGGAAGCGCCAATCGGTAAGCTACCTTCCCAACACGATCCAGTATTTCAAAAGGACTGATATATCTAGGGCTCAACCTCCCCTTCTTTCCAAATCTCATGACCCTCTTCCAGGGAGATATTCGTAAGAACAGTTTATCACCCACTTCAAATTCTAGGTCTTTTCTTCGGTTGTCGGCATAACTTTTCTGTCGACTCTGAGCTTATCTTATGTGTTGTTGAATAGATTTGACCTTTTCTGCCATTTCATCAACGAGATCAGGTCCTAATAGCTTTCTTTCCCCAACATCATCCCAGCAAGTTGGAGTCATGCATTTCTTTCCATAGAGAGATTCATAAGAAGCCATCTGAATACTGGAGTGAAAGCTATTATTATAAGAAAATTCCACCAAAGGTAGGTGTTGATCCCAACCACCTTTGAAATCCATAGAGCAAGCTCTCAACATATCTTCTAGGGTTTGAATTGTTCTCTCAGACTGACTGTCTGTCTGAGGATGATAAGCAGTGCTGAAACTCAACTCTGTATCCAGAGTATGCTGAAGACTTCGCCAGAACTTCGAGGTAAATCTCAGATCCCGATCAGATATAATAGAAAGTGGTACTCCATGTAATCTTACCACTTCCTTTACATATATCCTGTAAAGATGATCCAGAGAGAAATCCTCTCTAATAGCAATGAAGTGTGGAGAATTTGTAAGACAGTCAACTATGAACCATATAGCATTATTGCCTTTGGATGTTTTAGGAAGTCCTGTGACAAAGCCCATAGTGATGTTTTCCCATTTCCATTCGGGTATGGTTAATGGTTGTAACATCCCCTTAGACTTCTGTCTCTTAGCTTTAAATTGTTGAAAAACCAAGCATCGAGAGACATATTCAGCAACATCTCTTTTCATGACATCCCACCAGAAGTACTCTTTCAAGTCCCTATACATCTTCGTGCTTCCAGGATAAATAGAGAATGAAGAACTATGAGCCTCATCCAGCAGCTCCTTCATTAATTCAGGGATGGGAGGAACACAAACCCGATTCCTGAACTTTATTATCCCATCACAATCAAGGTTGAATTCAGGAACATTTCTCACCTTCTTTTGTAACTCGACATCTTCTTTATGTGCCTCTTTAATCTTCACATGTATAGATGGTTGAAAATTCATTTGAGAAAGATATGATTTTCCCCTTTCATTATAATTCCAAGA
Organism: Viscum album; assembly: GCA_963277665.1. Classification (NCBI taxonomy): domain Eukaryota; kingdom Viridiplantae; phylum Streptophyta; class Magnoliopsida; order Santalales; family Viscaceae; genus Viscum; species Viscum album. The sequence goes on along the minus strand of OY728164.1, from coordinate 268,059,642 downwards.
TCCATCCTTTGTAAATCTATAAATATTGGATCTTTTTTGATCCTCATCATGGATAAACTAGCATGGTCTTGTCAACTTAATGCATCTTCCACCTTGTTTTCTTTCCCAGGGTGGTAATGGATTGAGCAGTCATAATCCTTAATCATCTCCAACCATCTTCTTTGATGCATATTCATATCCTTTTGTGTGAAAATATACTTTAAACTTTTATGATCAGTATAAATGTCACACCTTTCTCCATAAAGATAATGCCTCCAAATCTTTAATGCAAATATTACCGCAGCTAACTCCAAATCATGTGTTGGGTAATTTTGCTCATGGATTTTCAACTGTCGTGAGGCATAAGCTATCACCATATCATTTTGAATAATAACACACCCCAATCCCTTCTTGGATGCATCAATATAGATCACAAACCTTTCTCCACTACAAGGCAGTGTGAGCACAGGTGCAATGGATAACCTTCTTTTCAACTCCTTGAAATTCTCTTCACATTCCTCCGTCCAAACAAACTTAACTCCTTTCCGAGTCAACTTGGTGAGTGGATTAGATAATCGTGAAAAATATTTCACAAAACGTCAATAATATCCATCCAAACCAAGAAAACTTCGGATCTCAGTTACTGTTGTTGGTCTCGACCATCTTTTGATAACCTCTGTTTTTTCTGGATCCATAGATATCCCCTCTTTTGAGATTATGTGACCCAAAAATGAAACTTTTTGAAGACAAAATTCACACTTGGTAAATTTGGCATAAAGCTTCTCCTTTCTCAGGGTCTTCAATATAATTCTCAAGTGATCTTCATGTTCTTCCTTGCTCTTTGAATAGACAAGAATATCGTCTATAAAGACTACCAAAAACTGATCAAGATAGTCTCTAAAGACTCTATTCATCAGATCCATGAAGATAGTAGGGGCATTAGTAAGACCAAATGGCATCACTATAAATTCATAGTGTCCATACCTTGTACGAAAAGCCATCTTTGGTATATCCTCCCTTTTGACCGTTAATTGATGATTCCCTGAATGAAGATCAATCTTGGAAAAGTATTGAGCTCTGTGTAGTTGTTCAAATAGGTCATCAATGCGCGGGAGAGGATATTTGTTCTTGATAGTGATCTTGTTAAGTTCTCGATAATCAATTCAGAGTCTCACTGATCCATCTTTCTTCTTAACAAATAGAACATGTGATCCCCAAGGTGACGCACTAGGGCGTATGAACCCCTTATCAAGATTCTCTTGGAGTTTCTTCTTCAATTCCTACAACTCAATTGGGGCCATTCTATAAGGTGTCTTTGAAATAGGCAAAGCACCCGGTACGAGTTCTATTGAAAACTCAACTTCACGATTTAGTGGAAGACCCAGTAATTCATCCAGAAAGACATCATCAAACTCCCGTACAATGAGTATATTCTTAATTGTGAGTTTCTCACCAACCATTTGAGATAAATAACCTTCATTTAGTGGAATCAAGACCCATAAGATGGAAATAATTTCCACTAGAAGGTTATGTTCATCCTTGCATCGATTGACGATCATAGATTAATCTGGAATATGAAATGTGACTTCCCTTATTTGGAAGTTGATATGAGCTCCATGTAGAGAAAGACAATCCATGCCAAGAATCACATCAAATTCCACTATAGGAAGGATCACAAGATTTGCAGGAAGCACTTTCCCACAAACATCAATCGGAGAAGAATTGTAAACTTTTGATGTGACTGTTGTGCCATTAGGGGTTGTCACAGCTAACTCAACATCTAACTGTTGAGGTAATACGGTGATATCCATAGAAAATTATTCATAAATAAAGGAGTGGGTGGATCTAGAATCAAATAAAACATTTTCTACTTTAGATTGGATGGTAAGTGTACCTTTCACCACATCATTATCGTACTCCACATCGTTGATAGAAATTGCATGTGAATTTCCTTTGTCTTTAGCCATAAGAGTTTGTTGATGTTGACCATAATCATCAACCCTTGGATTAGGGCATTTATTGGCATAATGTCCCATCTCCTTGCACTTGAAACATTGAAGTGTAGTAGGTTCATTCTGTGTATCCCTTCCTTTGTTTTCATCATTAGACATCTTCTTCCCATCATCGCGGCATTCAAATGCCCAATGACCTTCTTTTCCACATTTGAAACATTTACTTGTCCCTTTAAGACAACTACCTCCATGTTTCTTTCCACACTTTGAGAATAAGGGAAAGATCATCTTCTTTTCAGTGTGCTCTTTAGATTTTCCTTTGAATTCCATTTTCCTCTTCTTATCAAACCCATATGACTGATGGGTTACTCCAATCTCCATCTCAAATTTGAGAGCACATCGAACGATTTCTTCGTAGCTATTGAAATCCCTTATGTCTAACTCCCTTCGAAGACTTGGTTTTAAGCCACTAAAGAATCGATCGATCTTACTCTCAAGTTGGATAATAATACCAGAAGCGTACCTTGCAAGTCTTGTAAAATTTGCTTCATAGGTACCAACATATTCATCATTCTTTTTCTTCAGTTCAAGAAACTATTTCTCCATCTTTGTTCGGAGAATACGAGGGAAGTACTTATTGAAAAATAAGTTCTTAAACTCGTCCCATTCCATAGACTCAATTTCATCCCTTTGCCTCGTATTCTTAATAAGATTCCACCATTGATCAACATCACCTTCCAAACGATACACTACTAAGATGAATTTATCATGTTCAGAACATTGAAGAACTGAAAATATCTTTTCAGTAGTACTAATCCATTGTTCAGCAACTAATGGATCAGTAGACCCGCTGAAAGTAGGTGGACGCTGCCTCATGAAGGATTCAAAAGAATGTTGCTCCTTCCTTTGCTCGTTTGGAAGTCCTGCATGATTCATAGCTTGAGAAAGTTGTGTGACCATGGCTATAAGATTTTTCATTCCATCTCCCATAACCTTTGGTTGCTCAGGGGGAAAATCATTTCATTGCCTGTCGCATTCCGCATTAACACGATTCCCTCGGGTTCCAGCCATTGACTAAAACGAAGAAGAATAGTGTGAGCAACACTAATTATAATAGGAAAACCACATAATCAAGAATAAGATTTCACACTTAAGGTCTTATCCTAGGTTATTCATGGTCATTTCTAAAACACTAATATTGTGTTCTATGCTTAGACTTATCCATAGGGTTCTTACTAAGGCTTTCACATCCTAGTTTCCAAAGGTTGACTATACCTTTCCTCTGATACCAACAATAATGACCCATACTTTACATACATTGTTATTACTTCAAAATTGAATCACACTTATTACAACATATAAAAAAACCATGAAAGGACCGTATAGGTATAGTGTCTTTAGAAACTGGAAAGCATAAACAATTAGTTCATAAAGCATCTACTTTGCCTCCCATTTATTTCATCATATCTAGAGTCCCTTTTGGCATATTATACTTAATAAACTTCTTCCTGACCTGGGGAAATAAAACATACAAAAGGGTGAACTCAAATTCTCAGTAATGGTAAACAAAAGAAATATCCATCATATCATATACATAAGCACATAACTTTTGAAAATCTTAACCTGCAATAGGGATCATAATCTCATAACATGGGATAAATCATAGTAGTGAAATGTAATCCCAATAATCATAACTTAAAGCATGAAACTTTGTGGAATACACACATAATCATAGATAATCATTTCTTATTAGTCAAGACTCATTGCCAAGACTGTCTTAGTGGACAAAGTCCATTTCTGAACAGAGTTCACTACTCGTTTCAGTCCTGTTTCACTGAACCGGTATAACCTACCCTTCCAGCCATGTCTATCTCATGAGATATAAAATCTTTACCCAATGCATTGGAGGGAGATATAGGTCCCACCCATCTCATAATGATACCATTCTTATGTGTGCCACAAAATCATAAATCATATATCATTGCATAACCCATGTAATAAAAATGGGAATCTTAAACATCGTGACATCATAAAACAATTCATATAAGATAAAGGAATTCATAAATATAATTCCATCACAACATAATCAAATCAATGTAATAATAGGGATAGAAATAGAACCCTTTATTATCTTAGATGGAAAATAATTTTGATAAAACACGTGAACTCCATTCTTGAGGAAAATATCCTTTCTACTTCAAAAACATTTTTCCTTTCTTAACATTTCATACAATTTTAAACTAAATAAACTTGATTAAAAATAAACTTGAAAACTTGTAAAGGAAGCTTCTTGGAAATAATGTTGTAAAAATCCATTCATGCCGTATAAGTTAAAAAAAATTCTTCTCGTACTTTTGTCGGAAAAGTCAAAAAGTACCTCGTACGAAAAACAAAAAAAGATTCCTTTCATATCTTTTACTAAAAACTCACCGAAGGGTAAAATTTGATTTAAACAATTTTAGATGAATGGAAATAATATTACATATTGAGGAAACATGGATGTGGATGATAAAATACACCCCAGTAAATGCCAAAGTATAAACAATTTTGGATAAAAATGAGATTGTGATATTTCCCTTACCTTAGGTCCGATTTGCCTCGTAAGTGTCCGAACCTCCTGTATAATGATTTAAATAATGTTATTTTCTTATTAAAGAATCATAATTATAGTTATGATATCATATATGGTCATATTCTTAGTTTCTTGGTAGTAATATTTCATTGCAACTTGTTATTCAGGTGTTTATAACTTTTTGTTCTTTTGCGTGTTTTGTTGAATAAATTCTTATTCTTCTCTTTAGGTTATAGATACATCATTTCCAGAATGGTATTAATGTACTATATATCATATTTATTCATTAAATTCATTTATATAATCATTATTCAATGAAGATCATGTAGAACGAATCGCATCACATCGTGGAGACGGTATTTCGTACGTACGCACGAGCGATGATATCGTTCCCATGATCGTGGAATTGTATTGGAGTGTATGTATACTATTTCAGAATCAATATCACTTTATAATAGTCATATATAGTCATTATTTATACCATTATACCCATCCAAGTAAGGTGGTGGTGGAAAATAGATTACACCACGGCGTGGAGACGGTATTCCGTACGTACGCACGTGCAGTGATTTCTTTCTCCGTAGGATGGATAGATGGTGAAATAGGGTTGTTTAATACTTATAATAACATATCAGTATATGAGTTATACTGATGTTATTACTTCATAATTAAACAACTAAAGAAGAATAAGTGGAAGAAGAAATAAAGATGAAAGAATCGGTAACAGACATTACCTCTTCTTTGAAGTGCTTCTTTGAGACCTTCTTTCAGGGCACTAAAATTGGTCTTTGAAGAAGACAAGGACCTCTAGGATGTCTCTAGGGAAGTGAATAGGAGAAAGTGTCAGGGGTTGGCCGAGATTGAATGCTCAAAGTGGTGTGAGGAAGAGAGGGAGGAGGTTCCCTTTTATAAGGGAGGAGAGGGGCAACTTTGAAATAACTAAAAATATTATTTTATTATAAAGTCCTGTTCGGTTTTAAATAGCTCCAAATTGATTTATTTTTAGGCTAAGGTGGGGATGGGTCTAAATACTCTCATCCAATAGAATTTAGAAAAGTTTAGGTTCCTATTTTAACATTATCATTTATATTTAACATTAAGTTAAATAATTTTACTTTTACCGTGTCTTCTTGTGTTCTTATACTATAAGGTAAATAAACTTACTATAAGCAGCCAAAAGAACCCAAAGTTGTTTATTATTAAGATATATAACCTTAGCTAAGTCATTTGGCCGAAACTTATATTTTTAGGAATAAAATAACAATTACTAATATAATATTTTTTTAAAAACCTATTTTATGTCAATTTTGACCATATTTAGTAATTGATTTTTGTGAAAATCATAACAGAATGATTAGTTCGAACAAAGTCAATTAAAATAATACTAACATGTCATATTAACCTATAAAATTAGTGGAATTCATAAAAAGTCTCAAATTACATTTATTTTGGTGTTTATAACATCAATTATGTCAATGTTTCATTAATAAGATAATTACTGCATCATCTTTGTGTCATAAATAAATTAAATTATTTAATGTCTAAAAATTACAAATATAATACCATTATATAGGAAATATTTTTATCTTTCTAATTAATATTTATAGTCGAATTTATCTTATGTATAACCCGATATTAAAAATGATTTACTTATTAAACTTTGATTTTAACTATTTTAACCCTTCTTTAAATAAATTAATAATAAATGTCCTAATGTAATCCAAGTGGGCCTAACTGGTCATATTTTATTACTAAGGTTGTTTTTGGTCGAATTAAACTTGTCCAATAGAATTAGGACATGTGTTAGGGTAATAATAATATCATTTTTACCCTTAATTACCCTATTTACTTTTAACCGTGGTAAAAAAAGTAAAAAGTTACTATTCACCAAAAAATTATTTTCATCTCATTGAACCACATTTTACTTACTGACATCAACCATGTCTCTCAGATTTTCAAAATTCCACTCACAGAAGCGGTAAAATTTAGTTTTATGAAAAATTCAGTTTTTTTAACTACCACTTAGTGGTTTCACTATTCATCAAAAATTGAAAGTTTTCAGAAAAATACCAAAATTTCACCTTAGGCTAATTTCGATATTCCGAATCCAAAAATGAAGTCCATTTTGAAAAATAAAATTTATAAAATTTTAAAAAGTGGTTATTACTATTCATAATAGCTAGTTTTAATAATATTTTAATAGTATATCGTTGTTTAGTGAAACTCGGTATTGCGTACGACGCAAGCTATCGAGGAAGGTCACGATTTCGTGTAAAGCAATCCAAGAAAGTGTTGTGTAGAAAAAGATTCCTTTGATGATTTTATAACATAAAAGTCTCGGGTGTTACAATAAAGATATTAGATTTACCTTCAAGTTCTTGAAAAGTCTCCAACATACTCTAAACAATAATATAAACATAATCATGGATCATCACCCCCAAAATGATGTCAAATCTAAATGGACTATCTAGACACCTAAGGAAATAGTGAGATCATGCTAAATTGACTTCAAAGTAGGATGGGATAAACATCTTCCCCTGGTTGAGTTATCTTACAATAATAGTTTCCACTCAAGCATCCAAATGGATCCCTATGAATCTATTTATAGGAAGAGGTGAAAAACACATACATGCTGGGATGAAGTTGGGGAACAAAAAACTAATAAGTCCTAAAATTTCTGAGGAAATGCTTGAAAAGGTCAAGACCATTCAACAACACATCAAGGTTTCTCAGAGTTGATAAAAGAGCTATGATGACAATCATCGAAAAGACCTAAAGTTTAATGTTGGAGACATAGTATTCCTCTACATATCTATATAGAATAAAGTGATGAGATTTTGGAATAAATGAAAGCTTAATCCAAGGTATATCATCCCCTTCCATATCCTTGGTCGCATCAGATCAATGGCCTATTGACTAGTACTCCCACCTAACATATCTTATCTACATGATGTATTATATGTACCCTTATTTATAATTATATACTAGAGCCCCCACATGTACTCAATATTGAGGTGGTACCATTCGATAATTCCCTTTCTTATGAGGAGAAGCTGGTGAAGATCTTATATCGTAGAGAGAATGTTCTATGAAATAAAAAAATGCACCCGATCAAATTATTGTGGAGAAACCAAAAGTTTAAAGAAGAAACATGGGAACTAGAGGAGGGGATAAAATAGAGTTAACCTAATTTGTTTTAATGTTGTAAAAGGAAATTTTGTGGGTGAAATTTCTCAAGGGGGGATTATTGTAATGACCTGAACTATTATAAATATAATTACACTTTTTGTTTTAATTAAACGTCTTATTAAGAAATATAGTTATTGGAAACACATGCAGTAATCTAGTTTCACTATATCCTATCAAATTTAAATGACTGTTAAGCATATTTACCATTAATAGCATATCCATTGAAAAGTGACCACATGATTAGTATAAATATAAGGTTTAAAAAAAATCTAATTGACAAAGAAAAATGAAGTGATGGACTCAACCAGAAGGATCATACCCTATGAATCCCATTTGTTGGAGATTATGAGGGAGATAACATCTATGAGATTTTACCATTACCAATCCCAAGAAGGTATTCAGTAACTAAATCATGAGTGAAACCATTTACGAGAGAAGTTCAAGATCATCAAGATCACATCCCAAACCATGTACACCGAACCATCCAATTAAAGTCTCACCATTACACAGCTTACCTTTAGAGAGTTTATTGGATTATTAATGGGATATGTATTATGAAACAAACAATATGAGTATGTAAATTATTTTTTATAGAATAATGAATATATTTTCATCATATTGTTGTTGATTTTTATTTTGATACGATAAAACACAAATAAACTTTTTGGTAAATATTCATATTCAATGAAGGAATTTATTTTAATAAATTAATTTATTTTTGAAATAAATAAAATTTTAATAAATATTTAAATAATTTTTATTAAATATAAATGATTATATAATTTTCAAGAAGTCAAATGCAATTTTTATAAGGGTTTAAAAACTGTTATTGTCAAAAAACCAGAATTTTCAATAAATGCATATTACTATTATAGAATTGAAAATTAAAATATTTAGAAAATTATTTAGATAAAGTGAATATTATTTTGGGAATTATAATGTTTAAATTATATAATGGTGAATTTTTCATAATTTTAACTGATATTCAAATTTTCTGGTAAAAATTAAAAACCGTATAAATATAATTTGTGTATTATGACATCATAATGACCCAAAAGTGATAAAATAAATAAAATAAAAGGTATCCAAGACCAAAAATATGTTTTTCCTTTAAAATAATGTGATTCTATGTTTATTTGGTTAATTTTACAAAGCCTTTATAAATTCTACAAAACCATTAATATATTCTAATCTTTTAAAATCATTTCTTTAAGAGTATGACTCACCTCCACATATGTGAGGGAATTATTTTATTAAGTTCAAAAATTTAAATTATAAAATATTATTAACCACTCCAATTTTTCAAAAACCATGGGATGGTTTGTGGTTTTAGATATTTTATTATGTAGTGTACAAAACCTAAATAATAAAGAAATCCCCCTCATTTCCTATATAAACCCACCAAAGCTCCATTTTCTATTCTATAAAACTCCTTGGATCATGTCCATACTATTGTTTACACTGTCTAGATTCCTCCAAATATGTCCCCAAGCTCTCAAGAATCCCCCTCCAAGATTTTGGTGCCACACACTCACGTAAGGTTTTTCTTTCTTCTCATTTCCATTCAAGCACTTGTTTTGTGTTATGTCTATTAAATTCTACTTTATTATGTTGGGATAAGTTATTAAACATTTTTACTAAAATAAATTTAATTTATAAATGATTATATCCCCCTTTCACTCTCATTATTCCTCCCATTATCCTTTATTTACACCTATTACCATGCCAATTTTTTGTAAGGGATCTTTACCTTTATCCTATTTATTCAAATATATTCTTTACCTTATGTATTTTATATTAATTTTATTATGATGGGATATGTTATTATATATCTAACTTACTATAAAATTAATTTAAAAATTATTAGATACTCCTTTATTTCTCATCAACCCATTTTATGAATTTTGATGTGACACTGTTATACTGCCGAAATTTCACCGCATTTTTCCATGCTAAAACAATTGTACAGTGAGTACCAAACCCATTTACTATCAAGGGTATTAACATTTATAAAATTATAACTCTTATAAATGGAAAATAAATGTATTCATTCCACACTCCTTTATCTAGGAATAAAATATGATGATGAATGAATCTATGTGGTATGATCTATGTGGCACACTTAATCATGATAATGAAATGAAATTGACGGGTGTACCCGAAATTATATAGTGATCTAATGTATTGGGTAATGTTTAGTCTCATGAGATATAATGTTGGTATAATGAGTGAAGTTTATTAATTTATTGGGCTTTTCCCACCATAATGTATTTTCATTTTAGTCTTGACCAATGATTATGATGTAGTGTTTTAAGTTGTTACGCCATTTCCCATGTTATGATTATGATGCTATATCATGTATCATTGTATATGTTTATGATTCATACTATTTTTATAACCCATTTATATACCTATTTTATAACATTTATCACATTTTTCTAGGTTTATTTCCTTACTGGGCTTTATAGATTACCCCTTTCTTATGTTTTCCTAGGGTTATCCTGTGTAGTTTAAAAAGCCTTGAATTTTTGAAGCATGTTAAGGAATTTTTCAATAATATTGTTGTATACCATGTTCATGATTTTATTCTCTGTACCAAATTCCCAATTACACTAGAATTATCGATCTTCTAGGTTGTATTATGTGTAGTTTAATGTAATAAATCATGAATTAATGTTTAATAAAAAACACAGTTGTTATAAATAACCCCATATGTCCATGTATTTTTATTAAGAAAACAATATATGAATATGTAATAATTTATATTGATGTCAATGATTTAATATAATACAAAATATATAAGTGATCAATGAATAAATGATAAACTTAAAGGATAAATTTGAAATGAATGACTAGGGGGAAACCATGTATTGTCTTGGATTAAAAATTGAGAATATGCCATGTGGTATATTTTTGCACCAGTCAAATTACATTAAAAAGGTATTAAACTGATTTAATATAAATAAAAAAATCCTTTAAGTACTCTAATGGGTGTTCGGTATTTAAATATTGATTAAAATAAATTTCGACCTTATAAAAAAAATAAGGAGATGTGTGGTCCATAAGTACCATACCTCAATGCTATCAGAGAACTAATGTATCTTTATAGTTTTTATAATCCTAATATATCTTTTTATAATAATTTATTGGAAAGATTTAGTTTATACCCTACATGAAGGCACTAGAATGGAATGAAATATATTTTTTCTTATCTTTGTGGCACTATTGATTAGGGTTTATTATATTCTAACAAATTAGAAAGGAAGATGGACAATTTTGTAAATGTAGGTTATTTATCTAATAAAAAATATTGTGCAATGACAAACTGGTTATGTGTTCGTAGTAAGAGGTACTACCCTATATTGGATATCACAAAATAATACACTCATCACAATATCTTCAAATCATGTAGATGTGATATCATTACATGAAGCATGTTGAGAATTTTTTTGGTTGCAGTCTATCACTCAGTACATTTGAGCTGTAAGTAGATTACCAATGGATGGAAGACCAATAATTTTATTGGAAGATAATACTATATGAATCACACAATTTAAGAAGGGATTCATCAAGAATAATTGAACAAAACACATACCATAAAAATTTTTATCCTTCAAATAAGAGGTAATGAATAACGAAGATATAAAATTGTAATAAATTCGATCTAGTGACAAAATTGTAGATTTATTTACAAAGGCAGTGCCAACCATTATCTTTAAAAATATTGTAAATAATATGGGGATGCATTGATTGAGAAAATTTTTATGTAATTTATCTTTCAAAGGGAGTCAACATGATTGTACTATTTTCTTTATTCTAGAATTTATCGCACTAGGTTTTTCTATATTTTTTTAATAAGGACATATCAAAACTAGTATGACATTGGTAGGGGTGTGAATCAAAAGGGGGAGTGTTAGGAAGCCACTGATGGAGGATGTAGTATTCAACAGGGGTGGTATTCACACCCCCACTAAACCCCATAATTACCTTTATGCAATGCCTATAAAAGGAAGTGACCCCTTGGAAAAAAGGACGGTTGCAAAAAGAATGAAAATTCAAGAATCATCAATAAAATACCCATCTTCATTTTCTGTTCATCATTCTATATTATTAAAATTTTATTCATTTCAATTTTTTTCACAATAACCATTAGTTATAATGAATATTTTTTTAAATAAATTTAATTTTTGTAATAGATTGTGTTATATGTATCAATTAGTTTTAATGAACTATGATATAGTATAATATTATAACATAGCTATTAAATTGTTCTGTATGAATAGGGAAAAATAAATTATGAAAAAATATTGTGTAAACTTGTATAAAATAAATAAATTAGTTACCAATTTATTTGAAATGAAAATAATAATAATTTGATTATAAAAGAAATGTTTTCAGAAAAACGATTTAATCTGAAAAATGTTTTTTATCTCAATAAATTAAATTAATAACTATTGGTGAATTATTTTAATGATATATAAATATTATATTTTAAATAAATTGTTTTTCATTTAATTAAAATTTTTCTAGGCATGAGATAAAAAGAAATCAATTTTTTGTTTAAAAAATGTAATTCTCTTAAAGGTAGTTTTGTCATGATTTGTGAACTTATTTTAAAATTATATTTACCAATTTAAGAAAATTTATCTGAAAATGAAAATATTTCTTGAACTCAACATTTCAATTTTATGTTATATTTAATTATTTAGAAAATTATAAAAATATTAGTTTTTTTGATGAATAGTGAAACATACTAATTTTTTAAAATATTACCATTTTGTTAAAAAATTTAGTACGTTTTGTTTGGCTTTAAAATGTATTTATAATTATAATTAGTTAAATAAAAATAATATTAATCCATTTATGGTCATTGGAATCAATTTAATTATAAATTTTATATAAAAACTTTTTATACATATGAAATCTTTTTTTGGAAAACCACTTTTTCGTCTTGATTAGGTGTTAAAATTATTATTATATTATACTAATTATTTTAATTAAATTTGATAAAATTGATTTAATATTTTAAATCATAACAATTAATAATTGGTAAGGAGGTTAACATAATTTTTGGTTATAACCAATAGTAATGACAGTAAAAATTAACTACCATTGTTAAGGTTAAGACATTGTTTTTCATGTTACATGCTCCCGTGTTAAATTAATTACCCACCCACATAGTAATTATATTTGATAAATTTAATTTTATATTTATTTTAAGTTAGTCCAAATTATCTAATAAGGATCAATTTTTTATTTTGAAAGGATAAATCACCTAGGTAAATAAATATAAAAACTAGTTACCGTGGTGAGAGCTAAAATGTTAAAAGTAAGTAAACATAGAGGATAAAGAATAAATTTTTGAAAAAATGTGCCTATTTTTGATATAGTTTTTGATTTTACATATCTTTCCTAAAATCCATCATTTATAAATTTTCGAGGAACTATTAATTATAAGGATTTCCCATTATTAAATATTTTTGAGTATTTAAAAAATGTCACACATCCCTAATCATAAAAGGAAACCTTCCCCTAACTTATTCACATGACTTATGTCATTTAGTTTAAAAAAATACCAAAATCTCTCAATACTAACATTATAAATGTTACAGATATTATGGTCTTCCAAAAAAACAATCCCTAGTGTCCTTAATAAGAGATCCAAAGGAGGTATTTTTAAGAGAATGTAATTTTCTCTACTAAGATCATTCTATTTTTAGATCTTATTTTACCATAGTCATTAATGTATTAATAATTATAATATAATAAAAAAAATTATATACCATATTATGAGATTTTAATATTTTTATGTAATAACCTGTATCCATCTCTTCTTCCTTCAAAAGTGAACCAAAACTGTCAATTGTTTGTACAGCAGACTACCACCTCATGAAACAATGTAATTTTTTTCCATAACCTCCTCACATAGATGGATATAATGAAGGAATTAATATATATATATATATGATATTTAAATAGTAATTATAATTATGGAATAATAATATCACTTATACTTAATTAACATCAAATCTATTGAAAAACGATAACTTCGCTCATGTGTACCTGCGGACTACCACCTCCATAAAGCATTATGCTGCATTTTTCATTTTATTTTATCATGGATGGTAATAAGGACATATTTATTTAACATATATGATATATATGATGAATAGAATATATTTAAATTTGAATTATTTTATTCCATTATTTTTTTCCCTCTATCGATCAATGAAAATAGTGTTCATGTGTATGTACAGACTACTGTCTGCATGAACGATGAAATTAATTCTTTATATCCATAAAATTTATGGACGACTATAAATATTTATATAATTAATATCTATTATATTTATATTATTTTTAAAATTATGGATATGGTGGAACCATATTAAATTTTTATAGATATAAATTATGGATCCAAAAAATATATGAAAAATGAAGCAGTTATCACCCGAAATAGTGAGTTTATAACTAATTGTTAACAAATGGGAGGTAAAAGTTCATAAGTAAATCATATATGGTATGATATATAATTATATTTCTTTAAATGATTTATACTAAACATATACTTATTAGAGAGGTTGTTTGAACATGTATATATATAGCTGAGACTTGAGGTAAGGTACTTTTGTCCCACTTTTTCTTCTATGAGAGACATGAAATTTTCACCACATGCATCATTTATGGGTTATATATTCTTCCCATAAATTTATTTTATGATTATTCTTATAGATTTTATAGGATATATATATACATCAAAGGTTCATTTCTTAATAGGGATTATGAATCAAAAGTCATAAAATTGGTAAGGGTTTTATCATACAATCTCATTGTTTGTTGGGATTTTCTATAATTATTCATATTATGATAAAATATTATGATATATCTCTCAATAAATTCATGAAATTTCATTCCATATAGGTTTTTTGGAAGTTAAATGTTTTAATTTCATTTTCCTCTCTTTATTTACTCAAGAGTCCAAAATATTTTTTTGAAATAAAACTGACTTTCATTATCTCTTTGACCAAAAATCCTTTATATTTCATGACATGTTTTATAAAAATGTATTAAAGAATATTTTAAATTTTCCATAATTATTGACTAAATTTATTTTCTCCGTTGTTTTATTTTTTATAATTTTTTAAAAGGTATCATCTTGTAATTTTCTAAATGAAGAACTTATAACGACCCATACTTTACATACATTGTTAATACTTCGAAATTGAAGCACACTTATTACAACCTATGACAAAACCACAAAGGACCGTATAGGTATAGTGTCTTTAGAAACTGGGAAACATAAACAACTGGTTCATAAATCTTCTACAGTGTCTCCCATTTATTTCATCATATCTAGGGTCCCTTTTAGCATATTCTACTTAATATCCATCTTCCTGACCTGGGGAAAAGAAAACATAAAAGGGTGAGCTCAAATGCTCAGCAAGGGAAAATAAAGGAAATAAAAATCATATCATATCTTTATGAAAATCAAAACCTGCAAAAGAGATCATAATATCTTAACATGGAATAAATCATAGAAGTGAAAATGAGATCCCCATAATCATAACATAAAACTTGAAACTTTGTGGCATGCACACATAATCATGGAAAATCATTTCTTGTTAGTCATGACTCATTGCCAAGACTATCTTAGTGGACAAAGTCCCTTTCTGAACCGAGTTCACTCCTCATTTCAGTCCTGTATCACTGAACCGAAATAACCTTCCATTCCAGCCATGTCTATCTCATGAGATACAAAATCTTTACCCAATGCATTGGAGGGAGATATAGGTCCCACCCATCTTATAATGAATCCTTTCTTATGTGTGCCACATAATCATAAACCATACATCATAGCGTAATCCACATAATAAAAATGGGATTCTTAAACAACAAGACATCATAAAACAATTCATATAAGATAAAGGAATTCATAAAAATGTTTCCATCACAACATAATCAAATCCATGTAATAATAGGGATAAAAACATAACCCTTTTATTATCTTAGATGGAAAATAATTTTGATAAAATACTTGAACTTCATTCCTGAGGAAAATATCCTTTCTACTTCAAAAACACTTTTCCTTTCTTAACATGTCATACAATTTTAAAATAAAAGAAGTTGATTAAAAATAAACTTGAATACTTGTAAAGGAAGCTTCTTGGAAATAATTTTTTTGAAATCCATTCATGCCGTATAAGTCAAAAAAAAAAAATTCTTCGTACTTTTGTCGGAAAAGTCAAAAAGTACCTCGTACGAAAAACGACAAAAGATTCCTTTCATACATATTACTAAAAACTCACCGAAGGGTAAAAATGGATTTAAAAAATTGTAGGTGGATGGAAATAATATTACATATTGATGAAACATGGATGTGGATGATAAAATACACCCCAGTAAATACTTACGAATAAACAATCTCGGATAAAAATGAGATTGTGATATTTTCCCTTACCTTAGGTCCGATTTGCTTTGTTCGTGTCCGAAGCTCCTGTATAATGGTTTAAATAATGTTATTGACTTATTCCAGAATCATACATATTGATATGATATCATATATGGTCATATTATTAGCTTCTTGTTAGTAATATTTCATTGTTACTTGTTACTCGGGTCTTTATAACTTTTTGTTCTTATGCGTGTTTTTTCGAATAAATTCTTATTCTTATCTTTAGGTTATAGATAATTCATTTACAGAATGGTATTAGTGTAGTATATACCATATTAATTCATTCAATTCATTTATATAATCATTATGAAATGAAGATCATGTAGAACGAGTCGCATCACATCGTGGAGACGGTATTCCGTACGTACGCACGAGTGATGATATCGTTCCTATGATCGTGGAATTGTATTGGAGTATATATATATATTATTTCAGTATCAATATTAATTCATAATAATCATATATAGTTACTCATTACACCATTATACCCATCCTTGTAAGGTGATGGTGGAAAATAGATTACACCACGGCGTGGAGACGGTATTCCGTACGTACGCACGCGCGGTGATTTCATTTTTTCCGTAGGATGGATAGAAGGTGAATAAGGGTTGTTTCATATTTATAATAACATATCAGTATGTAAGTAATACTGATGTTATTACTTTATCATGAAACAACTAAATAAGAAGAAGTTGAAAAAGAAAGAAATTGAAAAGATCGGTAATGGATATTACCTATTCTTTGGAACGCCTCTTTGAATCCTCCACTTAGGGAACTAAGATTGGTCTTTGAAGAAGACCAGGACCTCTAGGATTATTCTAGGGAAGTGGAGAGGAGAAAATGGCAGGGGTTGGCCGAGCTTGAGTGCTCAAATTGGTGTGAGGAGGAGGGGGAGGAGGTGCCCTTTTATAAGGGAGGAGAGGGGCACCTTAGGAATATCTCAAAATATTATTTTATATTAAAGTCAAAATCGGTTTATAATGGTTCCAAAGGGTCTTATTTCGAAGATAAAGTGGGTATGGGTCGAAATCCTATCAACCAATAAAATTTAGACAAGTTTAGGGTATTATTTTAACCTTATCAATTAGATTTAACTCTAAGTTAATTAATTTAACTTTTACCGTGTCTTTTTGTTTTCTTTCACTATATGGTTAATACACTTACTATAACATGCCAAACGAACCCCAAATTGTTTATTATTAATATATATATCCTTATCTAAGTCATTTTGCCGAACCTTAGATTTTTAGGAATAAAATAACAATTAATAATATAATATTTGATTTAAAATCTATTTTGTGTCAATTTTGACACTATTTGATATATGATTTTTGTGAAAGTCATAACAGAATTATATGTTCGAACCAAGTTTATTAAATCAACATTAATATATCATAGTAACCTAGAAAAGTAGTGGAATTCATAAAAAGTCTTAAATTACATTTATTTTGGTATTTATATTATCAATTATGTCAATATTTCATTAATAAGATAATTACTGCATCATCTTTGTCTCATAAATAAATTAAATTATTTGATGTCTAAAAATTACAAATAAAATATCATCATGTAGGAAATCTTTTTATATTTCTAATGAATATTTACAATTGAATTTATCTTATGTATAACCCCATATTAAAAATGGTTTACTTATTAAACTTTGATTTTAACTATTTTAACCCTTCTTTAAATAAATTAATAATAAATGTCCTAATCTAATCCAAGTGGGCCTAAATGGTCATATTTTATTCCTAAGATTGTTTTTGGTCGAATTAAACTTGTCCAATAGAATTAGAAAATGTGTTAGGGTAATATTAATATCATATTTACCCTTAGTTACCCTATTTACTATTAACCGCGGTAAAAAAAGTAAAAAGTTACTATTCACCAAAAAATTATTTTCATCTCATTGAACCACATTTTAGTCCTTGATATTAACCGTGTCTCTCGGATTTTCGAAATTCCATTCACAGAAGCGGTAAAATTAAGTTTTATGCAAAATTCAGTTTTTAACCTACCACTTAGTGGTTTCACTATTTATCAAAAATTGAAAGTTTTCAGAAAAATACCAAAATTTCACCCTAGGCTAATTTCGATATTCTGAGTCAAAAATGAAGTCCATTTTGAAAAATAAAATTTATAAAATTTCAAAAAGTGGTTATTACTATTCATAACGGCTAGTTTTAATAGCATATTGTTGTTTAGTGAAACTCGGTATTGCGTACGACGCAAGCTATCGAGGAAGGTCGCGATTGCGTGTAAAGCAAGCCAAGCAAGTGTTGTGTAGAAAAAGATTCCTTTGATGATTTATATAACATAAAAGTCTCGGGTGTTACATTCTACCCCCCTTAAAAAGAATTTCGCCCTCGAAATTTGTCACTTTGCAACAAACAGATGAGGATACTTCTCCCTCATCATATCCTCAAGCTCCCATGTAGCTTCTTCAAGTTGGTGGTTTCTCCATAAAACTTTCACCAAGCGAGTGGTCTTGTTACGTCGGACTTTTTCGCTACGATCCAGAATCTCTATCGGCTGTTCTTCATAAGAAAGATCTTGCTCCAGCGGTACAACTTCTGAGCTGAGTACATGTGAAGGATCTGGTATGTACTTTCTCAAGAGAGATACATGGAACACATCGTGAACTTGAGAGAGATTCGGTGGAAGCGCCAATCGGTAATCTACCTTCCCAACACGATCCAGTATTTCAAAAGGACCGATATATCTAGGGCTCAACTTCCCCTTCTTTCCAAATCTCATAACCCTCTTCCAGGGAGATATTCGTAAGAACACTTTATCGCCCACTTCAAACTCTAGGTCTTTTCTTCGGTTGTCGGCATAACTTTTCTGTCGACTCTGAGCTGCTCTTATGTGTTGTTGAATAGATCTGACCTTTTCTTCCATTTCATCAACGAGATCAGGTCCTAATAGCTTTCTTTCCCCAACTTCATCCCAGCAAGTTGGAGTCCTGCATTTCTTTCCATAGAGAGCTTCATAAAGAGCCATCTGAATACTGGAGTGAAAGCTATTATTATAAGAAAATTCCACCAAAGGTAGGTGTTGATCCCAACCTCCTTTGAAATCCATAGAGCAAGCTCTCAACATATCTTCTAGGGTTTGAATTGTTCTCTCAGACTGACCGTCTGTCTGGGGATGATAAGCAGTGCTGAAACTCAACTCTGTATCCAGAGTATGCTGAAGACTTCGCCAGAACTTCGAGGTAAATCTCGGATCTCGATCAGATATAATAGAAAGTGGTACTCCATGCAATCTTACCACTTCCTTTACATATATCCTGGCAAGCTGATCTAGAGAGAAATCCTCTCTAATAGCAATGAAGTGTGCAGACTTTGTAAGACGATCAACTATGACCCAGATAGCATTATTGCCTTTGGATGTTTTAGGAAGTCCTGTGACAAAGTCCATAGTGATGTTTTCCCATTTCCATTCAGGTATGGGTAATGGTTGTAACATCCCCTTAGACTTCTGTCTCTCAGCTTTAACTTGTTGACAAACCAAGCATCGAGAGACATATTCAGCAACATCTCTTTTCATGCCATCCCACCAGAAGTACTCTTTCAGGTCCCTATACATCTTCGTGCTTCCAGGATGAATAGAGAATGATGAACTATGAGCCTCATCCAGCAGCTCATTCTTTAATTCGGGGATGGGAGGAACGCAAACCCGATTCCTGAACTTTATTATCCCATCACAATCAAGGTTGAATTCAGGAACATTTCTCACCTTCTTTTGTAACTCGACATCTTCTTTCTGTGCCTCTTTAATCTTCACATGTATAGATGGTTGAACATTCATTTGAGAAAGATAAGATTTTTCCCCTTCCATTATAATTCCAAGATCCATACTTTGTAAATCCATAAATATTGGATCTTTTGTGATCCTCATCATGGATAAACTAGCATGGTCTTGTCGACTTAATGCATCTGCCACCTTGTTTGCTTTCCCAGGGTGGTAATGGATTGAGCAGTCATAATCCTTAATCAGCTCCAACCATCTTCTTTGACTCATATTCAACTCCTTTTGTGTGAAAATATACTTTAAACTTTTATGATCAGTATAAATATCACACCTTTCACCATAAAGGTAATGCCTCCAAATCTTTAATGCAAAGATTACCGCAGCCAACTCCAAATCATGTGTTGGGTAATTTTGCTCATGGATTTTCAACTGTCGCGAGGCATAAGCTATCACCATATCATTTTGCATAAGAACACACCCCAATCCCTTCTTGGATGCATCACTGTAGATCACAAACCTTTCTCCACTACAAGGCAGTGTGAGCACAGGTGCACTGGATAACCTTCTTTTCAACTCCTTGAAATTCTCTTCACATTCCTCTGTCCAGACAAACTTAACTCCCTTCCGAGTCAACTTGGTGATTGGATTAGATAATCGTGAAAAATCTTTTACAAAACGTCGATAATATCCCGCCAAACCAAGAAAACTTCGGATCTCAGTTACTGTTGTTGGTCTTGACCATCTTTCGATAACCTCTGTTTTTTCTGGATCCACAGATATCCCTTCTTTTGAGATTATATGACCCAAAAATGCAACTTTTTGAAGCCAAAATTCACACTTGGTAAATTTGGCATAAAGCTTCTCCTTTCTCAGGGTCTTCAATATAATTCTCAAGTGATCTTCATGCTCTTCCTTGCTCTTTGAATAGACAATAATATCGTCTATAAAGACTACCAAAAATTGATCAAGATAGTCTCTAAAGACTCTATTCATTAGATCCATGAAGATAGCAGGGGCATTAGTAAGACCAAATGGCATCACTATAAATTCATAGTGTCCATACCTTGTACGGAAAGCCGTCTTTGGTATATCCTCCCTTTTGACTCTTAATTGATGATACCCTGAACGAAGATCAATCTTGGAAAAGTATTGAGCTCCACGTAGTTGGTCAAATAAGTCATCAATGCGTGGGAGAAGATATTTGTTCTTGATAGTGATCTTGTTAAGTTCTCGATAATCAATGCAAAGTCTCATTGATCCATCTTTCTTCTTAACAAATAGAACAGGTGCTCCCCAAGGTGATGCACTAGGGCGTATGAATCCCGTATCAAGATTCTCTTGGAGTTTCTTCTTCAATTCCTGCAACTCAATTGGGGCCATTATATAAGGTGTCTTTGAAATAGGCAAAGCACCCGGTACGAGTTCTATTGAAAACTCAACTTCACGATTTGGTGGAAGACCCAGCAATTCCTCCAGAAAGACATCATCAAACTCCCGTACAATGGGCATATTCTTAATCATGAGTTTCTCACCAACCATTTGAGATAAATAACCTTCATTTAGTGGAATCAATACCCATAAGATGGAAGAAATTTCCACTGGAAGGTTATGTTCATCCTTGCATTGATATACGATCGTAGATTGATCTGGAATATGAAATGTGACTTCCCTTCTTTGGCAATTGATATGAGCTCCATGTAGAGAAAGCCAATCCATGCCAAGAATCACATCAAATTCCACTAAAGGAAGGATCACAAGATTTGCAGGAAGCACTTTCCCACAAACTTCGATCAGAGAAGAATTATAAACTTTTGATGCGATTGATGTGCCATTAGGTGTTGTCACAGCTAACTCAACATCTAATTGTTGAGGTAATACGGTGATACCCTTAGAAAAGTCTTCAGAAATAAAAGAGTGGGTGGATCCAGAATCAAATAAAACATTTGCTACTTTAGAGTGGATGGTAAGTGTACCTTTCACCACATCGTTATCGTACTCCACATCGCTGATAGAAATTGCATGTGACTTTCCTTTGTCTTTAGCCTTAAGAGTTTGTTGACGTCGACCATCATCATCAACCCTTGGATTTGGGCATTGATTGGCATAATTCCCCATCTCCTTGCACTTGAAACATTGAAGTGTAGTAGGTTCATTCTGTGTATCCCTTCCTTTGGTTTGCGTCATTAGACATCTTCTTCCCATTATCACGGCATTCAAATGCCCGATGACCTTCCTTTCCACATTTAAAACATTTACTTGTCCCTTTAAGACAGCTCCCTCCATGTTTCTTTCCACACTTTGAGCATAAGGGAAAGTTAATCTTCTTTTCAGTGTGCTCTTTAGAGTTTCCTTTGAATTCCATCTTCCTCTTCTTATCAAACCCATGTGACTGATGGGTTACTCCAATCTCCATCTCGACTTTGAGAGCACATCGAACGATTTCCTCGTAGCTATTGAAGTCCCTTATGGCTAACGCCCTTCTAAGACTTGGTTTTAAGCCACTAAAGAATCGATCGATCATAATCTCAGGTTGGATAATAATACCAGAAGCGTACCTTGCAAGTCTTGTAAAATTTGCTTCATAGGTACCAACAGATTCATCATCCCTTTGCTTCAGTTCAAGAAACTCTTTCTCCATCTTTGTTCGGAGAATACGAGGGAAGTACTTATTGAAAAATAAGTTCTTGAACTCGTCCCATTCCATAGACTCAATTTCATCCCTTTGCCTCGTATTCTTAACAAGATTCCACCATTGATCAGCATCTCCTTCCAAACGATACACTGCTAGGATAACTTTATCATGTTCAGAACATTGAAGAACTGAAAATATATTTTCAGTAGTACTAATCCATTGTTCAGAAACTAATGGATCAGTAGACCCGCTGAAAGAAGGTGGACGCTGCCTCATGAAGGATTCAACAGAATGTTTCTCCCTCCTTTGCTCGTTTGGAAATCCTGCATGATTCATAGCTTGAGAAAGTTGTGTGAGCATGGCTACAAGATTTTGCATTCCAGCTCCCATATCGTTTGGTTGCTCAGGGGGAAAATTATTTCATTGCCCATCGCATTCCGCGTTAACACGGTTCCTTCGGGTTCCAGCCATTGACTAAAACCAAGAAGAATAGTGTGAGCAACACTAATTATAATAGGAAACCACATAATTCAAGAATAAAATTTTCATGCTTAAGGTCTTATCCTAGGTTATTCAAGGCCATTTCTAAAACACTAAGATTGTGTTCTATGCTTAGACTTATCCTTAGGGTTCTTACTAAGGCTTTCACATCCTAGTTTCCAAAGGTTGACTATACCTTTCCTCTGATACCAACTATAACGACCCATACTTTACATACATTGTTAATACTTCGAAATTGAAGCACATTTATTACAACATATGACAAAACCACAAAGGACCGTATAGGTATAGTGTCTTTAGAAACTGGGAAACATAAACAACTGGTTCATAAATCTTCTACAGTGTCTCCCATTTATTTCATCATATCTAGGGTCCCTTTTAGCATATTCTACTTAATATCCATCTTCCTGACCTGGGGAAAAGAAAACATAAAAGGGTGAGCTCAAATGCTCAGCAAGGGCAAATAAAGGAAATAAAAATCATATCATATCTTTATGAAAATCAAAACCTGCAAAAGAGATCATAATATCTTAACATGGAATAAATCATAGAAGTGAAAATGAGATCCCCATAATCATAACATAAAACTTGAAACTTTGTGGCATGCACACATAATCATGGAAAATCATTTCTTGTTAGTCATGACTCATTGCCAAGACTATCTTAGTGGACAAAGTCCCTTTCTGAACCGAGTTCACTCCTCGTTTCAGTCTTGTATCACTGAACCGAAATAACCTTCCGTTCCAGCCATGTCTATCTCATGAGATACAAAATCTTTACCCAATGCATTGGAGGGAGATATAGGTCCCACCCATCTTATAATGAATCCTTTCTTATGTGTGCCACATAATCATAAACCATACATCATAGCGTAATCCACATAATAAAAATGGGATTCTTAAACAACAAGACATCATAAAACAATTCATATAAGATAAAGGAATTCATAAAAATGTTTCCATCACAACATAATCAAATCCATGTAATAATAGGGATAAAAATAGAACCCTTTTATTATCTTAGATGGAAAATAATTTTGATAAAATACTTGAACTTCATTCTTGAGGAAAATATCCTTTCTACTTCAAAAACACTTTTCCTTTCTTAACATGTCATACAATTTTAAAATAAAAGAAGTTGATTAAAAATAAACTTGAATACTTGTAAAGGAAGCTTCTTGGAAATAATTTTTTTGAAATCCATTCATGCCGTATAAGTCAAAAAAAAAAATTCTTCGTACTTTTGTCGGAAAAGTCGAAAAGTACCTCGTACGAAAAACGACAAAAGATTCCTTTCATACATATTACTAAAAACTCACCGAAGGGTAAAAATGGATTTAAACAATTTTATGTGGATGGAAATAATATTACATATTGATGAAACATGGATGTGGATGATAAAATACACCCCAGTAAATACTTACGAATAAACAATCTCGGATAAAAATGAGATTGTGATATTTTCCCTTACCTTAGGTCCGATTTGCTTTGTTCGTGTCCGAAGCTCCTGTATAATGGTTTAAATAATGTTATTGACTTATTCCAGAATCATACATATTGATATGATATCATATATGGTCATATTATTAGCTTCTTGTTAGTAATATTTCATTGTTACTTGTTACTCGGGTCTTTATAACTTTTTGTTCTTATGCGTGTTTTGTCGAATAAATTTTTATTCTTATCTTTAGGTTATAGATAATTTATTTACAGAATGGTATTAGTGTAGTATATACCATATTCATTCATTCAATTCATTTATATAATCATTATGAAATGAAGATCATGTAGAACGAGTCGCATCACATCGTGGAGACGGTATTCCGTACGTACGCACGAGTGATGATATCGTTCCTATGATCGTGGAATTGTATTGGAGTATATATATATATTATTTCAGTATCAATATTACTTCATAATAATCATATATAGTTACTCATTACACCATTATACCCATCCTTGTACGGTTATGGTGGAAAATAGATTACACCACGGCGTGGAGACGGTATTCCGTACGTACGCACGCGCGGTGATTTCATTTTTTCCGTAGGATGGATAGAAGGTGAATAAGGGTTGTTTCATATTTATAATAACATATCAGTATTTAAGTAATACTGATGTTATTACTTTATCATGAAACAACTAAAGAAGAAGAAGTTGAAGAAGAAAGAAATTGAAAAGATCGGTAATGGATATTACCTCTTCTTTGGAACGCCTCTTTGAATCCTCCACTTAGGGAACTAAGATTGGTCTTTGAAGAAGACCATGACCTCTAGGATTATTCTAGGGAAGTGGAGAGGAGAAAATGGAAGGGGTTGTCCGAGCTTGAGTGCTCAAATTGGTGTGAGGAGGAGGGGGAGGAGGTGCCCTTTTATAAGGGAGGAGAGGGGCACCTTAGGAATATCTCAAAATATTATTTTATATTAAAGTCAAAATCGGTTTATAATGGTTCCAAAGGGTCTTATTTCGAAGCTAAAGTGGGTATGGGTCGAAATCCTATCAACCAATAGGATTTAGACAAGTTTAGGGTATTATTTTAACCTTATCAATTAGATTTAACTCTAAGTTAATTAATTTAACTTTTACCGTGTCTTTTTGTTTTCTTTCACTATATGGTTAATACACTTACTATAACATGCCAAAAGAACCCCAAATTGTTTATTATTAATATATATATCCTTATCTAAGTCATTTGGCCTAACCTTATATTTTTAGGAATAAAATAACAATTAATAATATAATATTTGATTTAAAAACTATTTTGTGTCAATTTTGACACTATTTGATATATGATTTTTGTGAAAGTCATAACAGAATTATATGTTCGAACCAAGTTGATTAAATCAACATTAATATATCATAGTAACCTAGAAAATTAGTGGAATTCATAAAAAGTCTTAAATTACATTTATTTTGGTATTTATATTATCAATTATGTCAATATTTCATTAATAAGATAATTACTGCATCATCTTTGTCTCATAAATAAATTAAATTATTTGATTTCTAAAAATTACAAATAAAATATAATCATGTAGGAAATCTTTTTAGATTTATAATGAATATTTACAATTGAATTTATCTTATGTATAACCCCATATTAAAAATGATTTACTTATTAAACTTTGATTTTAACTATTTTAACCCTTCTTTAAATAAATTAATAATAAATGTCCTAATCTAATCCAAGTGGGCCTAAATGGTCATATTTTATTCCTAAGATTGTTTTTGGTCGAATTACACTTGTCCAATAGAATTAGGACATGTGTTAGGGTAATATTAATATCATATTTACCCTTAGTTACCCTATTTACTATTAACCGCGGTAAAAAAAGTAAAAAGTTACTATTCACCAAAAATTATTTTCATCTCATTGAACCACATTTTAGTCCTTGATATTAACCGTGTCTCTCTGATTTTCGAAATTCCATTCACAGAAGCGGTAAAATTATGTTTTATGCAAAATTCAGTTTTTAACCTACCACTTAGTGGTTTCACTATTCATCAAAAATTGAAAGTTTTCAGAAAAATACCAAAATTTCACCCTAGGCTAATTTCGATATTCTGAGTCAAAAATGAAGTCCATTTTGAAAAATAAAATTTATAAAATTTCAAAAAGTGGTTATTACTATTCATAACGGCTAGTTTTAATAGAATATTGTTGTTTAGTGAAACTCGGTATTGCGTACGACGCAAGCTATCGAGGAAGGTCGCGATTGCGTGTAAAGAAAGCCAAGCAAGTGTTGTGTAGAAAAAGATTCCTTTGATGATTTATATAACATAAAAGTCTCGGGTGTTACAGAACTTTTGTATTTTTACTAAAAATGTGAAAGGAATAACTATGTTAATGTATATGACATGAATGATATTTCCCATGGACATGAACACACAATGATTTAGATATACCGTCACATGTTTCCATATTTATTTTCAATATAAATTTTTTCTTTAATATGTTGTAACTTTTTATATTTTTGTGATGTAATTTCTAATGGAAAGTATATTTTCCTCAAAAACATTTTGAATATATTTTTATGAAATTTAAATTGATCAACAAAAAAAACCATTGGTCTTTCTTATTTTTATTAGGGTTGTGATACAATTTTACAATATTTATTAATTCTCTTTATGTTTTATGATTATGATGATGAGATTATTAGAAAACCCATTTAATTTTCCATGGGTTATGCTATGATAGAATGATGAAATGTTTAAAAAACCTTTTTTCCCCAAGGGTAATAATATGATGATATGATGAATATTTAATGATTTTATAGAACACATAAGTCTGGATTATATTATGTGAATGGTTGGTCCATAAGTATATATTCCTCCAATTAACTGGGTAATTTTTTATATATAAAGATATAATTATGGGGAAATGTTGATATTATTCATCCACTATGAGAAACAAGTTTATGTTCTTAATCCTTTATAGGAATCAAGTTGATGTGAGTAATCTGTTATGGGAAAAAATCAATGCGATTGATCCAATATGGAAAATAGTTTTTGACGATAGATCCATTATGATTTGATTATCTTGGTAATTAGTATTGACATATGAAATGGTTTCTATATCTTTGATGATTCAATGATTATATGGGATGATCTTTTTGTTCATGATTGATTTATGATCATTTAATACACTTATGATTCATGTAATTTGAGATGATAGTTTTTCTTATATTAATCTTTTATATAATTCATTATATACTGGGTATGAACATTTTAAGTTATATTTATGATATCATACCCTAATCTTTATTTTTACTATTATATTATCACCAATAGATATCTCTCATGCCTACCCTTACTGAGAAAATGATATCACTATTTCTTACCTATCCTTCCCCCAGGTTATGAAGAATGGTTTTATAAACGTTTTTACTTGAATAGTGTTACATGGGATGATATTTGTGTGAGATGTTAAATATCATTTATGAAATAATAAGAGTGTGTATATAGTTTCAAAAGATACTAAAGTTTTACTGTCCTTAGTTTAGTATTTTTGAAATATATTGAATATAAATATGAAAATATGTAATATTTATTTATGAAAATCCAAGTTTCTATATTTTATACAAGAAAAGGGTTTAGTGACTAAATTTTAAGTATGGTGAAAAAAATTTATTAAGATCTCTATTAAAATGAAAATTATATGAAAATTTCTAAGAATTTTTGTGAAGGATATAATGAGTGATTGCAAGAAATTACACCCCTATTTAGATAATGCAAGTCAATGTGTCACTTGAATAGTTATACCCAAAGGTAATAACTTTTAAAATGAAATATTTGGATTTAACATGATTTTTATATAGTGCTTTATAACTGGCTTGTTTCACACCTGGTTTGAAACTCTCAGGGATATGTTTTGGATATTCAAAAAATATTTATAAACCATCATACATGAATTGAATAGAAGATGGACATGAATGAACTAGAATAAACCTAAGGTTTTATAGATTGTATATAAGGCTTCATGATTTAGACATATCATAAATTATTTTCCATGATTATTACATTGGATTAATTATGCATAATGGTTATTATAAAAATTTTGGTTATAGCAAGGGACTGGAGATAGAATAATGAAGTTGATGTGTTGATTGGTAAATGAAAATTTTAATGTAACTTATTTGAGAATAGTTATATGAATTACCTTATAGCGTGAAAAGTCTCTTGAAATATTAGTTCATATACTCAATGATGAAATGATGAATTAGCATTGAAAACCCATAATGGAATGATGACATCATCCCAAGTCTATGATTCCTCTTCACTTTATGTTTTTGGGAATGTTCATCCAACAAATTTTTTTATTCCCCCTATTGTTAAATTTGATGTTTTATTAAGAATATTTTGTCTTTATCTACATAAATCCCTCATAAATTTTTAAGGAAGGGAATTTATATTTTATATTACAAACCAAAATATAATTACCTATTATGGTGATGTTAAATATGAACATCTAAAGGAAACAAAATTCAAAAGATGGCTCTTGATTCATATTAAAAAGGGGGTGTTTATATTAGATTTTTGGGGAGA
Organism: Viscum album; assembly: GCA_963277665.1. Classification (NCBI taxonomy): domain Eukaryota; kingdom Viridiplantae; phylum Streptophyta; class Magnoliopsida; order Santalales; family Viscaceae; genus Viscum; species Viscum album. Next base: position 268,030,565 of record OY728164.1, on the reverse strand, counting down.
AACTAATCATCAGAGATATTCACATTGTTTGGGAGTTGGTTGATGTTTTTTGGATGATTTTACTATAATTAAATAAATTCATGAATTTAGTTTATCAATAGAACTCATACATATTGATGCGACCTTCTAAAATAATCTATATTGAATGATCCAGATTGAGTTACAAGAACTGATGAAGAAACTCAAGGTTAATAATGACAGGAGATTTATTTGGAAAAGTGTGCCATATTATTGTGAAAAATTTATATTTCTTAAGAAGAAATCTAGATCAATGTGACTAGTCCTATATTATCAGGAATATAAACAGATCACAATCAAGAAAAATAATACTGTAACCCATATTAATGACATGTTTGATAATATGTGAAGATATCAACACCTTTTCAACACTAACCTTCATTAAAAATATCCTCAATTAAGGGTAAAAAAATAATGATATAATAAATGAAACATGTTTTATAAGTCATAGAAAATATTAATATATATTGATGAAATCTAGTCTTACTAATTACCCTATTATATTCATAGATTTAATTAACATAGTATTTATAGATTACATTGATCAGTTTGCGGTGGTATTTATAGATGATTTTCATATATATTAAAAGAGGAATAAATATAATGAAATAAATTTATAAATTTACTGAATACCCAGTAGAGGGATTAGTTTTATGAAAATTTTATAAAGTGTCAATTTTGATATTTATTTATTTATTTTTGGTTAATATAAACTCAATATAGGGCGTATCTTGGGATCCATCAAAGATAAATGTTATTGAATATTGGACCAAAAAAACTACAATGACTAAGATCCATAGTTCTCCTGGTTTGGATGGATATTATCGATGATATGTAGAGAAATTTTCATGGCTGAAAATAAACTAACCATGATTACTCATAAGGGATCCAATGTTCATTAGACAAATGAATTTAAATAGAATTTCAAGGAACTGAAGAGAAGTTTAGTCAATGCACCTCTTGTTACATTATCCTACAATAGAGAAGTGTTTGTAATCTATAATAATTAATCAATTAAGTCATTATGATGAATAATCATACAAAATGATATGAATATATCTTATTTATCATGAAAATTGAAGGTTCATAAGAAAAATAAAACAACTCATGATTTGGATTTATAATCGATAAATTTTTGAATAAAGATATATAGGTATTATCTTTATGGATAAAGGTTTGTTATATATTCTAATAAAAAATGATTAAATTATATATCCACATCAAAATAGATTAATATAAACTAGATATTAGTTATGTAATTGATTAATTGTAATGTCCCCAACCCAAAAGCCACTAAACCAGTGCTCTAAGCCAGGTGGTTACATGACCTTAAGCACACCTCCCCATACTCCAAAGGTTTCCAACTAGCAGGGGGTCCAAATAGTCAATTGGGGAGACTATAACCCCTTTTTATCAGAGTAAGACACAACATAAGATAAACAAAATAGTAGAATAATAACCAATAATACAAGAGTATGCATAGACAACCATTCTACAAAACAGGGTACAACTGTGTCCAACATTAAATATACCATGCTATACTACAAGTGAAAAAGTGAACAAAATCCAAGATGAAGATGAACTGCAAATTCCCCAAAATGGTTCCGACACTAGGTCTGGGTCCTCCTCCATGTACACCCATGCCAAACCAAGTACCTAACAATGGAATTTTCCCATCTCCTAACCTGAAAACATGAAGTCTGATCAAGTACCCAATGGTGGCCCAAGCAGGATGTGAGTAAAACTTAGTAGGCCACCACCAACAATGTCTACAAAATATCCAGTATAAATAATCATCCAAGCAAAAAGGGAAATGAATAATAAATGACAAGGAAATATTAAGCGCCCTAGCCAGTTTAGGTCCATTACCAACATTTATTACCGTTTCCATATCTTACCATTTCAACACATTTATCATGGGTTCATCAAACACAAAAAGTTACATGGCTTAAAGTAAACAATTACATACACGAGGAAAACACACAGTTATCCTATCTCACTAGGACCAACTTCCCCATACCAATCATATCCTAACCTCGAAGCATCAGTTCGGGTGTATGTCAACCATATCCTCACCTCGAAGCATTATTCCGAGTAGATTCAACCAATAGGGAAACAAAGCATCAGTAGGGGTGGAGTTTAGAACCTCAGTCAAACTCAACCTGTGGGTGTAGAACCTCAGTCAATACCCCACACTACCAAGCTATGTGCACAAGCTATACATATATGTAACCATTAACCATTTACACAACATCACAACCATTTACCAAGGAAAAAATAAACCATAACAATAACATGAGGGTTAAAACCATGCCTTAACCCATTAACACATTTACCACATTTCAAATCATTTATCCATTTAACCCAATTCCATTTTATTATGCTTATCTCACTAAGAATTCATTCATTGTGCCTATGTCACTAGGCTTCATTACCATGCTCACAATTTATTCCCTTATGGTCTTTAATCATTTCCACATATTAACCCAATAACCCCTAGGTTATTATCAAGACTAGGAGCATCATCTAACTTCTAACCCAACACAATTAGTCACATAAACATGTTTATCAAGGGATCTACATAATTACACAACAACCTCACTTGTTTTTCACAAATCCCTAGGTCCGGGAAAGTCGGAACACCCTATGGGTGGCCCTAGATTAGTTTCATTACCCTCGATGCATCCCACGGGGATAGTGAGGGTCTCCATTTACCTTTTTCAAAACCATTTTACCTAAACATGTAAAGGGTGATCAAATCATTCCAAGAGACACTGAAGAACAAAACCACACATGCACAAATCCTCAAATAAACCATGGGATATAACTTATAGACCACTTACCTCAATTATGTGGGTGATAGAACTCTTAATTGAGCCCTTAGATTCCTTTTAAACCAACCCTTGAAGCTTTAAACTAGATCTCATCCAAAGAGTAGTGTTTTATAGCTTCATAAGGAGAGGAGAAGAAGATACAAACCCTAAAATCAAAAGAGAATCAAGGATGAGATTAACCTTACCCGGAGCTTCGATCTGCAACCAACAACACCAAAAACGCCTTAGAAATGTGGGATATTGATCTCTTGGATCCCTTGGGAGGTTTGGTTCGTTCATAGGGTGAAGAGGGGTGAAATGGGAGGAAATCCCGAGTTAGGGTTAAAAATCATGGAGTGGAAAAATTATATTTTTTTTAAAATTTCTGGGTCGAACTGTTTACCCGTACGGTTTTCCAAACCCTGTGAAAACTATATAGAGGACACTATCCAAAATACCACCTCCTACATGGTTTCTTGGGTTATCTGCACAGTTAGCGCTAACCGTGCGTAGAATGTGTAACCTACCCAGAAAACCCTCTTTACTCCATTTCTCATGTCCTGAACCCTTAGAACTTCCACGAGCCTCCTCAAGGACTTGGGTAAGAACTTAATTAACCAAAAAAGGGATTAAAAAAAACTTAAAAAAGAACATACCTTTCTAAGATCTGATATCTTATATTAATGATTATGAATTCTCAATACATTACCACCTTGGAAAAGAGAACAAGGCATCTGAGGCATTTGGTTGAAAGGAACATGTTAACTTATCCATGAAGAGGACCACAAGAGATATAATTTTTATGTATTTTCAAAGGGTGGATCTAAAAATCTAGTTTTATAAGGAGAAATATTATCTTTCTCAGATTACTATTTAACCATCTATCCATGTGAAGATTACAACAGAAAAAATAAAGATTTAAAGTTTTAGAAGATATTTGGAAATGTTCTAGAGAGTAAACTAGATTATGATGGAATCATAAGGTTCTAGAATTGAGTAAGTGTTCATTCCATAGAATACATAAAGATGGAAATTTTATGGGAATATCATAGTTATTCATTCTTTATTCATCATGTAAGTATAAATATTTATACAAATCTAAAAGGATATTTTTAGTGGGATGGAATAAATAGATATATTATAGAGTTTGTATCATAGTTATTTTTATTATTAAAATTTAAGTTTGAGAGGAAAAATTATAAGGGTATGTTACCACCATTACCCACACCACAATTGAAGTTGGGAAACATCACATTTAGTTTTTCATTCAAATCCCCAAAATGGAAAACAACTATAATGCTATTTGGGATGTAGTCAATCACTATAAAATTGAACACACTTCATTTATAATATAAATTATTTTTCTCTAGATCATATTCCCAAAATAAAAATTAAATATTTTTAAGGTTTCATTGAGTAACAAATTCTATTGTATCTAATCGATATTAATGTTATACATTAATGTTTTGGAAAATACTTCATCAAAAACATAATCGAGAGTTGATTTTTATCACAGTGTATCATCATGTACTATATATCTAGTCTGAGAGAATAATTCAAACCCCGTACGATATAATGTTATCATGTTATATGGATTTCAATGTTGGTTGGGATAAATACCTTCCTCTAGTGAAGTTTTCATATGAGAATATATTTCACTAGAGAATTTAGACAACTCCTTATGCAGTAATTTATGGAAATAACTATATAACTCCAATTTTCTTGGATATTGTTAGAGAAAGAAACATACTCGGACCTGAGCTATCTGATGAAATAATAGATAATTATAGATCAATTCTATAGCACATCAATGCATTTTAGAGTCGACTCAAATGTTATGTTGACAATCATTATAATGATATTGAAACTTTAATTAGTGAGATGGTTATTTCTATGAATTTCCCCATGGAATATGTTAATAAGTTTTGTAAGGAAAGGATAAATGATATATTTATATATTTTCCAATACAAGGTTGTTGATTAAGAATAAATGGTAACTTATCACTCAGCGCTCCCACCAAACCCCTCTAAATTACATGATCTATTCCATGTATCTCTACTGAAGAACTATATACCTATCCCTTAAAATATACTATTAGAGGTCGTACCACTAGAGTATGATCTTTATAACGAGGAATAAAACTTAGAGATTATAGATCATAGAGGTAATTTTCTATGAAACAAGGCATCTTACTATTTCATAGTATTATGGTGAAACCACCAATTTGATAAATCTATAAGGGAAAAAGAGGATATGATGAGGAAAAATTATCCTCAGATGTTTTTTATTAGAATAAAATAATATACAGGTAAAGGTTTATTTTAAGGGGGTAAAATTTAATATATATAGATTTTATCAAATATGATTTTCAAATAGATTTAATTTTTTCAATATATTGAAATATATTCAAAATAATGTTTTAACTAACTTCAATATAGTTTATAATTATAAATTTAACCTTCTGATTTTTAAAAGGAAACACTATGTTATATTGCATACATGATACTCCACATCGATCTTAAATGAACAACTAAATATTATTATTTAAATGTTGCAATTAAAACATAGCCGTTGGAATAGAGGGAATGAGAAAGATTTAATGAATTATGAAAATATAGTTTACACATGTGTCTATACTAAATTATTTGGTGAAAAATTATTTATAAATGAAAATGAAACTTTTTAAAAATAAAAGGAAATGATTTTATAAAAAAAACTATTTTAATGTGAACAATTGGGTTTTAAACCAACAAAATAATCAAATAATATTATTTTAATTATATTAATTAAAATAATATATAATATATCAAATATAATATTTAAAATTCATCATATGTGTGTTTTAGACATGACATAAGATCAAATCCAACTCTACATATAAAAGACCTATTTTTTCTAAAAAAGACATTTTTGCTGCCATTTGATGAAGAAATTATTTTAAATCAAGTTTTTTAAAATTTTTATAAATTATATTTTAAAAAATAAACTTCTTATTTGAATATAGAATATCATAATTTACTTTGGTTGAATTTTTGTTATTTTTTGATAAGTTTCACATTTTTATGAATAGTGAAAAAATACTAGATATTAATTTAAAGCAACTTTTTCACCTAAATAATTTATTATGTTAAATTATATTTTTATTAGTTTTAAAGAATAATTAATTTTTTTCTAAATAATTTAATACAATTTATATCATTGGAATTAATTTCACATCGAATTTGGATATAAAAATATTTCAAACTTTTGAACGTTTTCACTTTAAAAACCCATTTTATCAGTGTCAACAGGAGAAATGTTAAGTTAATTTTAGATAATTATGTATTTTTAATTTTGAAAAATAGATACCATATTTTGATTCATAATTTCTGAATTTATTAAAAAATTTCCCTTTTATTTTTGGACAATATTAATTATAACTTTATTACTTTTTTATTTCTATGGTTAAGGGTAAATCAGGTAATTAAGGGTAAAAATAGTAATATAAATATTGTAAAATTATCATAACACTTTTATTAATATTATTGGATGAGTTATTTTCAACAAAAATAATCAATGGGATGATTTTATGACCTCTTGGTGTCACTTGGATTACTTTATGACCTTTATTGTATTTTATTTTAACAAAAGGTCAAAGATGTCCTACTTGTGTATTAATAAATATAACATTTTTAATATAAGGTTATTTAGAATATATCTTTGACTATAAATATTAATTTCAAATCTAAAATATTTATCTAAATTATAGTAATTTATTTATAAATTTTAAGTGATAAAATATTTATCCTAAATGTTGAAACAATGATATTGCAATAATTGTTTAATTAATAGAAGTATCAAATAAATGATATTCAAAGTACTAAAATAAATATAATTTGAAATAATTAATATCATACATGAATGTTATTGATTAATTTGACATATTATTAATGTTTTATAATAATTTCTTTGAGTTTATCTTGTACTTATAATATTTGTAAAAAGTCAAGTAATGAATAGTGTCAAAATTGACATTAATGATATTTTAAAATAAATATTATTTTTATTAAATGATATAAAATTTATAAAAATATAAAATTCAGAAAACATATTTTAATAAGGTTTATAATTTAATCCCTGATTCATTTGTAGTTCTTTTTTCATTTTATTGTAACTATATTAACCTTGTAAGAGTATAAACACATGTTGTCATGGTAATAGTTAAAGAGGTTAAATAAGGATTAAAACTAAAATAAATGGATTAAAAAATTGTCAAAAAAATTCTTATTTTAATTTTATTATTTTAATTCTACCAATAACAATCCTATATTGTAAATAAATTAGTTTTTATCTATTTAGAATTTAAAATTAATTTATATAAATTTAATATTTTGAGAAATTCAAAGAGTTCCTCTCTCTTCTTTTATAAAAGGGAACCTATTATTATATTTTATTAACACTTAAGAACCTATTTTATTTGGAGAATATCTACCAAAATATTTTACTATAACCCATTTTGACATTATATAGATCTTATTTTAGCAATAACACCATCCTTATTGGTCTTACATTGTAACGTAAAAGAGATTATCTAAAGAAAAGCTATAGTTTTTAATTAAGTGTTTCTATTTTTTTCTTCTTCCAACTAATTAAAATATTATTCAACAATGATTAATTAATTAATTTAATATCCTTAATATAATTATATTTTATTTTATTAATATCATCACCTAAATCTATATCCACTTCCATCAAATGGGATAAGTATACATCATTTGTATGTACGAAAGACTACCGACCTGCGAACTGATGTAATTGGTTTTCCATAACCATCTCTAAAGAGGATGGTATTCATGTTAATATGAGATACTAGTGACATATTTAAAATTATTTAAAGTGAATATATCATTTTATTTCTTGCCTTTATATGCATAGAAAAATGATAAAGTCGTTCGTTGTACGTGTGAACTATCACCTTCCATAAAGTGATGTGATTCGTTTTTCATCATCACATCACTTGGATGATATATATAATTTATTAATATTATATTAGTGGAATTATTATAATTATGTTATGGAAAATTGAAATTTAACTTTTTCCCATAATTTTGATTGAAAAATGAAACTGTTAATCATGCGTGTGTACGATCTACCATTTCCATGATTATAACATAGTTCGTTTTTCATAACCTACTTAATGGATTTTTTTAAAAGTATAATTGATGTATAAAAATGAAAATAGTTTCATGAATATTATTTTTTAGATGATGGTATAATGACCACTTTGACTATTGACATCATACCAAATTCAATTTGGACTATAGTACCTAATATCGTCAAAACGTTTGATATAAATTTAAATAATTAATTAATTGTTATAACATGATAATAAGTAATGTAAAAGGAATAATAAATTGTAAATTTTTTTTTCAATAAATTAAATAATTAACCTTGGTTTATAATTCTATAAGGAAAATATTGTATGTGACGAGTCAAACTCATGATAAGGGATTTCGTCTCATTTTTTCTTTTATTGAGGCATATTTTGATGTTATGAACCTATATTATTTTATTAGGTGTATATAACTCTAAATTTTCATGTCATATAATGATATTTAATTTTTTTTAACATGTTACTCTTTCATGTGGCATACGATTATACTAATTACAAAGTAGTATGATAATTCTTAACCCAATTTCAATTATTTGGGTTAAACATTTACTTCTTGGTTATATCATGCTATAATTATGTGTAAAATGGATTTTAAATATATTATATTGTAATTACACTTTTATTATTTGAATTTATAGTGGATACACATAATAAATTCATTTTTTTAATGATCACTTCAATGATATGATGTTCGTATGAGTCATTTTAACTAAATACATTGTTTAAAATGTTTTAATGATTTCTTCTTTTAAATCTTTATCTTCCATGTGAGTGTTTTCAAAATGGTTTTTATAAATATTTTTATATGGACATGAATATTTGAAAATTCTAATTTTTGAATTTCTATAAACAAATTTCAAAAAAGGGATCTTTTACAGGTTTTATGTAAGGGATATTCTTTAGAAAATCCTATTTTAAAGTTACTATTTCAACTATTTTTACATAATCCTAATGAAATGTTTTTTACAAATATGGCATGAATGAAATTTATATATCTAATGTAAATTTAATTTTTTGATTCTTCCTTTACATTTTTACAATTTTATTTTCAAATAATGTGTTTTCATTTACGTGTGATCAGATTTTTTAAAAAGAAAAGTGATTTAAAAGTGGAGAAGTTATTTTTCTTTTATGCATGATTTATGTGTTATGATTATTTTATGGTTCTTGGAAATTTTTATGATTACCAGTGGTTCCATGAAAAATTTGGGGCACGTGAGCCCGTTATATCTATCTAATGCATTAGTTAATGAGGTAGAGTTGATTGGTAGGGTTTATCCTAAGATATTAAGGGAATATACTATGGTGGTTATTCCAAACATAACTATGATGGTTGCCCCATATGTAGCTGATAGAGCTAAAATATATGTAATAGTTATATATAATTTTTCTCCCTATTACATACTTTTATCTTATAAAATTTATTATGATTTTTTATGAAAATAAATTGATTTTTAAAATTTAAGATAATGATCCTTTAGAAAAGATGATTCATTTTATTTTAGGTAAAAAAAGTATGTTTTTTAAGAAAATGTTTATGGGTTTTCAGTAGAAAAATAATATCCTATTTTTTTATGTCCCTTACTAAGATTTTTATTATAAACCAAGGTTTTAAAATGTTTTTCATAGGGTAAAGGATGTGTATGGACAATGATGAGGATAAGATGAAAATTTTCAAGATATGTCATGAAAAGAAAACATGTTTTATATTAAAAGGGTTTCCTTTGGTGAAAAATGGGTATTGAGTATAAGTTTCAACCAATAATGTATGGGTATAATTTTAATGATTTTTTCTTAATTATATAAAACTATAAATTGAAAAGATACTCAAATGTTAATTCTACTTAAAAAATAGTAGAATACATAATGTTTAAGGTTGAGTCCTTATATTTGGTATCAAAGGATGGTTTAGAAAACTTTTAAGATCAGGATTATTTCTTAATATATTTAGATATCATCATGGGTTTATTATTTTAAGGTTTATCATATGTTAAGTGACTTAGAAACCCCTATTGAGGCTTTCAGTTATGAAATTTTAAGGTGACTAGTGGTATTTTTTGAGACATTTATTTTTGAGATAATTGTGGATTAATACATTATGGGATAAAAAATGAAGGACATGATATAAAATTTTATTTTAAAAATTTATCTCTAAATAAGAATTTATTTTTCTAATAATTATATAATAATTATATAGTTGTAGAAATAGGAAAACCCACAGGATGAGTCTCCTCCCATTATATCCTATAATGCCACAAGAATCAAGATCACTACAGAAGGGTGACAAGGGTGCATCGCCTACCACTGGGCTCTGTGAAATCCCATTCAGTATGAATTTTTCATTTTAATTAAATGATTTCATGGATGAAAAATAATTTTATTTTGGGAACATATTTTTTATTGAATAGAAAACCTTGGGATTGCAAATTGATTTGGTGATTAAGTGATTAATGTTATTTCAGAAGACGTTTACTATTTTGTGAACCCTATATGATTATGGTAGATATAATACTATGTGATTTTACTTAGGGAAGAATTTTTGAAATATATTTTGGAAGTATATATAATTTTATTGTAAATTTATGAAGATTTAGGTTATTTATGGAAATGGTTAGCATATCATGAAGATTATGGGATTTAGGAAATTAAATTTTTGTATGAGTCATTAAGAGTGATTGATGTTATTTATAAGACTATGTGATCAAATACTTATGATTTTTGGGTTTCAATAGTATTCTATAATATTTTTTTGAGGAATTTTAAGTATAGTATTTTGTTGAATGATCTTTGTTAAACTGTGGGTTTCACTATTGAATTTTGAAAATTTAAGTAGTTTTCATCCTACAATGGTTTATTATTTTTGGAGAATTATCCTATATTATCCAAACTTTTTTTGTTTTTGGTTAATGATTAACTATAGGAGAAATAAATAGTTAATCCTTTTTGGATTATATGATTCTCTAGAAGTTGATTCTAGTTCTTCAGACATGAAAAATTCATCTTAAATACTCGTATTTCGGAGAAATGATAAGATTTTGGTGGAAATTGATAAAAGGATGAAAATATAATTTTAAAGTAAGCATATTTATTAATTTTCTTAGTATAGAAAGAAAAATAATTCCCAAACTCTATAAAAAAGATCTTGAAACAAAAATGTTATCTATTTACTTTTATCAATTATCTTTTAATCCATGATAGATTTATGATTTTATAATGGTTAAATTTATAATGAACATGTTATCTATCACTGTACATCATAAAGTGAGAGTTTATTTCTCTTCCATGCGATTGTTTCCTAATTGGATCCATCATATGTGTTATCTGATGTGACCATCATACTTCTCTATTTATTTTAATGTGGAAGCTTCATTAATCTTTTTTTCCGATGTGATATTTCAAAAAAGGTATTTTGGAAATTTAAACCACTAGTTTTTGATCCCAAGTTCAAAATTTTATGGTGAAATTTATTACGGGGATGTAACATCCTAATATTTTTCAAAGGAAACACTATGTTCAACAACATACATGATGCGCCACATCGAGCTTAAACAAAAAACTAAATATTATTATTTCAATGTTACCATTATAACCTATAAATTAGAATAGATGAATGAAAATGATTAAATAAATTATGAATTTTTTTTTACACATTAAAATATAATGAATTATTTTTTTGAGAAGTTATTTTTAAATGAAAATAAAACCATTTTAAAAATAAAAGGAAATCCTTTTCTAAAAACCATTTAAATGGGAACAAGTGGGTTTTATACTAATACAATAAACAACAATTTTTTTGTATTATATTAATGATATATTTATATATATAATATTAAATATAATTTTCAAAATTCTTCATACATTTTTTCTATACATGATATAAGAAAAAAGATTATATTTTCGCATAAAAGTTGTATTTTTCTAAAAAGACAGTTTTGCATCCTTTTGAGGGAGAAATTTTTTTAAATCTAGTTTTTGAAAATTTTACAAATTCTATTTGAAAAAATAATTTTATTATTTTATATAATAATATTAATATTTACTATGGTTAAATTTTTGGTATTTTTTCATAATAAAAAACTGGATTTTAATTGAAAATAGATTATTCATCTAAATAATTTATAGTGTTAAATTATTTTTTGATTTATTTTAATGTATAATTATATAAATTTTATATCATTTAATCCAATTTAGGTCATTGAAATTAATTTCACATTGAAATTTTATATAAAAATAGTTTAATTCTGTGAAAGTTGTCACCTTACAAACTTGTTTTCTAATTCTGGAAACAAGATTAATTTTAGCCAATTTTTTTGTTTTGAATTTTGAAAAATAGATTACATATTTATAATCACAAGGTCCAAATTTATTAAATATTTTACCTTTATTTTTGGAAAATATGAATAGTAACTTTAGTAATTTTTTATTACCGCGGTTAAGGGTAAATCAAAAGTGTTAAAATAATATTATAACTATTATAAAATTACCCTAAAACCTGTTCTAATTTTATTTTATGAGTTATTTTTGACCAAAATAATCCTTGGGATGATTTTTTTGCCTCTTTGAGTCACTTGTATGATTTAATGAAAAGTCAAAGATGCCAGACTTATATTTTAATAACTATATCATTTCTTATATTGGGTTATTTAGAAGATATACTTGAATATAAATAGTCAATTTAAATCTAAAATGTTTATATATATCATAGTAATTTATTTATAAATTTTATTTGTTAAAATAATTATCTTAAATACTGACATAATGATGAAACAATCATTGTTTAATTAATAGAAATATAATATAAATGATAATAAAAATATCAATATATATATAAATTGAAATAATTAAGGTCCTAAAATAATTTAATAGATTAAATTGATATACAATTTATATTTTAGAATAATTTTTTCAAATTTATCTTTTTGTTATTATATTTTTTAAAAGTCAGGTAATGAATAGTGTAATGGTCCGGACCTCTCCGGTCCATTACTTTGTGAAAATATGGTGTTTGAGATGTTTTGGGAGGTCAAGGTGACATATACCCAACACTTTTCCAAATTTCCAGTTATGTGAATGGTGTTTCCAGTTTTATGAACAGTAACGGTATGTGTACAATGTTTCATAGATCGGTTTCACAGATCAGTTTCACAGATCGATTTCACAGATCGGTTTCACAGATCAGTTTCATAGATTGGTTTCAAAGTTTTATTTCACAGATCGGTTTCACAAATCAGTTTCACAGATCGTTTTCACAGATTGATAGGTGTACAGTAACGGTATGTGAACAGTGTTTCCAGCTTCCTACAGTTTTCCCGTTTTGACATTTCCTTTGACATAAAATTCATTTAAAGCCTTATTTTAAGGACTCTTAAGGCCTATTAAAATGCCATAAATCCTATATTAATTATTCCTATGGCTCGGGATGTTTTACTTGGTCAAACCGCATGGGTTAATGCGATCCGATTTTAATAGGGAATTAAGCGTATCTTAAACCATCGCCCCATTAAATCTTCAAATGGGACGAGATATCTTCCTCCCTTTTTCTTCCTCTTTGTTCTTGGCTATGAGATGATAGAAACTTTCAATCCTTCCCGTAGGAGTTTCACAATCAGACTTTACTCCTCGGATCAGTTCCGCTCTGTTTTGATGCAACCGAGCTGTGTCGATCAATCTTCGATATAAGGTATGTTTTATCGTCGTTCCTTTGGGGATCATCTTCTCTTGTTTTTCCATTCCATATTATCATGTAATCTCCATGCTTCTAATGGGTTATCTTGGGGTTTGGTTGGTGCTGTCGTGCCGTGGCATCCTCGGGTGGATGCAGTTGTTGCGAGAGGAGGATCGTGACTCGTGGTGTGGATAAAGAACGTGGGGAACTATTGAGGTTGGGGATTCATTGCTTCTATAATTGTTTATGTGAAATCGTAGAGTTAGCATGATTTATCCCTTTGAATCACAATGAAATTGACCTAATTAATTATTTGAACCAGATAAAGAAATTGTTATCGCTCGTATATTATTGCCTCATGATTTTCAAGATAGTGGGATATCTATGCATGCTTTGCTTAGCTGTTTGTTATTGATGGAAATCGGTAAAGAACTTAAACCAGAATTAAATGATAAGTGTTGGCTAAAGATAAAGAGGCATGAAAATGAATCTAGTTCTTGTTGTAATTTGATGTTAATCAAATTGGTGCAGTAAGCATGTTTTTGTATTTGTGATAGCTTAATGATTAGGTTTCCCAAATTTGGAACATACGAATTAAATCTGTTAATTAAATATAGATTGAATAATTGATTGTTTGATAATTTCTAAAAGGGTTCTGAGTTACCCTCTTGTTTGTTAAAGGGCCAAGAGCCCATTGATGTGATGTTTTTCTTCCTGTTGCTTGTACTGTGATGTGACCCTGGAGGGGTGTTGTGATATGTGGAGGCATAAAGGCCTTTTGGTTATGGCAGCGGATCATGCCTAGAGTGGCGAGATGCATCGGTTTATGCATGTGGGTGTCAGGGAGGAAACCAGGGATGATGGAATGGGATGGATGTGATTGTTGGATTCTTGTTGATTCTTTGGTTGTTTATCTTCTTTACTTTTCCCCACTGCTAAAGGCAGCTGGTCTTGCTTACCCTTCTTCCGAAAGAGGCAAAGACACACGAGGTATGTCACGTTCTTTTCGTGTTTAGACTTTCAAGGGAGAATGGGTCTATGCTCTTGATATAGGCGGAAAAGACTCGACGGGTCGTACATCTACTCATTGTGTTGAGCCCCCTTGTGTTGAGTAGCATAGGATGCTTTTCTAGAATGCCTGGGAATATGGGAAAGTAATTATATAAGGAATGTTTGTATAAATGATGTTAACCCATGGGGTTTGAGTTTTTTGAAACTTAATGATGAGGTTGAAAACTTTTGAATGGATAGTGTAATTTTTGGATGTGGTGTTAATGTAATTTAATGTGGAATTGTTCATGATTAATTAATATTTAAAGAATTAATTAAGGTACAGTGAAACTGATGAAAAGGGAAGGAAGTAATCTAATAAATCTCTTCAAATGGTTGTGTACTTATAGGATACCTAGTCTTAGAAGCAGAATCCCAGAGTCTGAGAGACGTTAGCTGCAGTTGTGAATAAGACTAGGTTATGCCCATAGTGTGGTTGTGAGATATAGTATATTCTGTACTTTTTGTGTTTCTATACGCTACTCCACCCTGTTAGTAAGGGAAACTGACACCCCGAGGATTCTGAGCCCTGGGGGGGGGGGGGTGTTTTCCCCAACATTCCGGTGGGATGATGAATGGCTGACTACCCCGTTTGGCCCCGCTCTCTTCTCTTGGTAGATATTGGTTTCAGTAGGCACATTGGTTAGTTTTCCCCATATATGTGTGTAGAGGGCTATAATGGCTTGTGGTTATTCACACACATATATTCTGGATATAGTATCCTATGGACTACTATAGGTGTAACGTGTATAGGCTGTGATGGCTTGAGGATCCTTACTCAGTGTATGAGCTGTAATGGCTTGAGGTATAATACCCGACATATGATACACATTATGCGAGATGTGGTGGATCCCAGAAACTACATGGTTACTTTTTTGTGTGAGGATGGTGTGGTGCTTCGCCTTGGTGTCTGCAGGCAAGCCTTTGTGGTGCACGTGGTACATAATGTGGTGCTTCGCCCAGGTGTCTGTGGGAAAGCCTTTGGAGAGAGATGCACAGGATGTATGTCGTTGGGGCAAAGCAGAAAACTAGTGGGGAAGTAGTAGCGGGGTACCCTTTCTATTCTTTACTATATGCTATAATCTTGTATGTGTTACTTGGTGAGAGTATCCATGGTGAGGTTGAGAACTTAGTATACCTGTTTAGGTGATGATTTAGTTTCACTTGTTGTTCACTATGCTTTAGCATGCTTTCATTACTTTTGAACGAGAGGATTCAGGGAGGATCCTACTGAGTATACTGTTATACTCACCCTATGTATAAATAAACTATTTTTTCAGGTCACTTGGAGCAGGTTGGAGATCAGGCTGGTTACTACTAGCTTGTAGTTGCAGGAGCTGTTCGGGCTTGTGGTCTCTGCTGTTTTTACTTTCTTTTGGGTACTTGCAGTTTTCCATTTCAGTTTTTGTACTTTTGCATGACATTACATATGTGCACTTGGGTTTTCTTTTATACTTCAGTTCTGAGTTGGAGATGGTTGGTGTTTATCTTATCTCTCTCTTCTGCATGTGTTCTCTTAGAGGGTAATGCCTCCCATTTGTGTGTTTATTATACCCTCGGTGCTAGTCGCCAACCCGAGGCCTATTGGAGGCGGGACTCGGGGGTCATTATCTCCCTTCTCACATTGACGACCTATGAGGGGTACACTTTGTGGGGAGGGGGGTTGTGATAGAGTGGTAGCAGAGGTCTGGTTGAGGGATATGGTGGAGTTTCGAGTTAGGCACAGGTGAGGTTGCATGGGTTGGTAGGGAAACAATGTCATTCATGTTTAGCAAGTGAGGTTAACACTAGAGACCGATTGCGACATAGGAATTTAGGTCCCCCTATGATCTTATGTATGAACCTTTAAGTTTACAATGGTTACTAAACAAGGTGATACAAGTTGCAGGGTAGAGACCTAGGAAATGATCATGCATCATTCTTTGTTGTGCCTGTGTTTGAATGGATACACCTTGGGATAGGTTAACCTAAAATGATTAAAAGAAAACAATTAATTAATTAATTTTGAATCTTCCCTATCCCAGGTTTAGGAGCTCTAAGTGTTTGTTATTTTGCAGGTATTGATCTAGGTTGATGACCTTGTCAGGCTCGCATAGAAGATGTCCAGCAGGCTGTGCCAGCATATCGCCGCTGGGTAGAGGTTGATGATGACGACACTTGGAGGAAGACACTTCAAGAGTTTCAGTGCTAGAGTCTGTAGAAGTACGAGGGATCCGTTTCAGATGTAGTCTTGGAAGACTAGTTAGAGGAGGTCGATATAGGATTCAGTTCGATCTGTGCTCGGAAGGATCACTAGGTGTCCTTGTTTGTGACGATGATGCGTGGAGCTATGAGTCAGTGGTGGTTCTTGTTCCTCAAGGATCGTGAGGAGTCATCAATCTCATGGGAGGAGTTCCGAGATAGGTTTAGAGTCTATTTTTTTCATTGACTGCGAAGGCGTCCAGTCTCTAGGAGCTTCTTACCGTTCGATAGGGGAGATACAGTGTTCGAGAGTTTGGAATCCATTTCAATAACCTTTTACGATATGCTTCAGAACTATTACCAGATGAGGAGGCTAGGGCGAGGAACTTTGAGGAGGCTTTGCCTCCAGAGACGCAGCACCAGGTCACCCCATTTATGCTGAAGACATATCTTGAGGTGCTGGTGAGGGAAGTGGTTGTTGAGATAACTTTGGCCCGGACCGGATCATCACGAGAGGGGAATTGGCATGATTCATCACAAAGCAGAGCTGTGGTCCAGGGTTCTCAGATTTCAGGGCAGAAGAGTTTTCGTTCAGTTGAGGGCAGGTCCCATCCCTTCACATCTTGTTTCTAAAGAGGCAGAAACTCTCAGGCTTATGCCAAGGAATCAGACACTTTTTTTTTCTTGTGGTGGTCATGGCCATTAGTAGTGGGAGTGCCTGACCTTTCAGAGCAGTCATCGTGCGCCAGACACTATGCTCTAAGTTCCTCTATTGAGGCAGTTCCAGCCGAGGCAGCAGCAGCCAGTTGCTCTAGCTTTAGATTAGCAGAGGGTAGATGGGGCAGGTAGAGGACATCCCCATGATGCTCCTCGTCCTCAGAGAGTAGAGCGCGACCGCGGTGGTGGTTTTCATCAGGGTCAGAGAGGCCATGGAGGAGGTCGTGGTCAGCTTCACGCTCTAGCATTGCCAGCACCATATGATCCAGACATCTTTCGAGGTACCATTTTCTTGTTTTCTACCTTGGTTTATTCCTTGTTTAATTCAGGAGTGACAGACTCCTTCATATCACGTACCCTTTTCCATGCTTTGGGACTTGAGGTAGAGAGGCTTCCAGTGCCCTTGGTGTTGACTACACCAGTTAGAGGTCGAGCTGACTTGTTTGAAGTATGTAGAGACTGTGACCTAGTGTTGGGTCAACACCGCTCTTGGGGAGATTTCCTATGTTTACGAATACAACCATATGATGTCATCCTCAGCATGGATTGGTTGTATTCGGTGCAGGCTATTGTGGATTTCTTTAGGAATAAGTTCATCTTCATTGGTGCTGATGGAGAGCGAGTGGTGTTTTTTGGTGAGCGATATACTCGGATGGGTCACATGAGCATTCCATTCTTATCATCCTTGATGGCTGAGATGATGCTGAGTTCTTCAGAGGTTCAGCAATTGGCATTTACTTGGGTCGTAGTGGAGTACCCTGATGTCTTTCCAAAAGAGGTTGTAGCATTACCCCCTCAATGAGAGATCGACTTTGGGATTGAGTTGCAGCCAGGAGCGTATCCTATATCTATGTATCCATATAGGATGGCCCCTTCTGAGTTACGAGAGATACGTATATAGCTTGATGGTTTGTTGCAGTGTAGTTTTTTTCATCCAAGTGTGTCACCATGGGGTGCACCAGTTTTGTTTGTGAAGAAGGCCGATGGTAGTTTGCGGTTGCGTGTCGATTATCATCACTTAAACAAAGTGACAATAAAGAATCACTATCCTCTTCTGTGAATTGATGATTTATTTGATCAAATTAAGGGTGAAAGTTGGTTCTCAAAGATCGACTTGTGGTCAGGATATCATCAGATGCGTGTAAAGGATGAGGATATCCTGAAGACTACTTTCCATTGTCATCATGGGAATTATGAGTTTGTTGTGATGCCATTCGGCATGACGAATGCTCCAGTTGTGTTCATGGGATTGATGAATGTTGTGTTCTATGAGTTCATAGAAAAGTTTGTGGTGGTTTTCATTGACGACATCCTTGGGTACTCCACATCTGAAGAGGAGCATGCGGAGCATCTATGAGCTGTTTTGGGAGTTCTTCGTCGACATCAGCTGTTCAGGAAGTTGTCAAAGTGTGAGTTTTGGGCTCGAGAAGTCCGTTTCTTGGGGAAATTTGTGTCCCAATAGGGATTAGCTGTGGATCCCTCGAAGATTGAATCAGTTGTGTCTTGGCCAGCCCCCAATATAGTTTCAGAGTTGCGAAGTTTCCTTGGTCTCATAGGTTACTACAAGAGGTTAGTAGCCAATTTCTCCCGAGTTGTGACTCCTCTGACATCTTTGATCAGGAAGGATCAATCATTCATATGGACTGATCAGTGTCAGGCAGCTTTCGAGTATCTAAAGGAGAAGGTAGTAAGTGCTCCGGTTCTATGTCTTCTAGCTTAGGGAGTTCAGTTTGATGTTTTCTGCGACGCTTTGCATCTGGGGTTAGAGTGTTTCCTCATACAATAGAGGTAATTTGTTTCTTATGGGTCTCAGTAGTTACGTACCCATTAACGTAACTATTCCACCCATGATCTTGAGTTGGCATCCATGGTGTTTGCGCTGAAGTGGTGGAGACATTACCTCATCGATGAGTGCCTTGTGGTTTTCACCGATCATAAGAGTTTGAGGTATGTTTTCTCCCAGCGTGACTTCAACATCGGTGGATGGAGTTCTTATATGAATACGACTTCAAAATATCATATACACCTAGAAAAGGAAATGTTGTAGCTGATGCGCTAAGCCGAAAGTCACGTAGTGATGCTGTGCGTGAATCCAGAGATTCATAGAGAGTAATGGAAGAACTGTCAACATTACATCTTGATATGGGAGAAGTTGGGGGTAGAGGTTGTATTTTTTAGATGATAGTACAGTCATCCCTGATGCAGAAGGTGGAAGAGTCATAGTTGGGAGATCTAGAGGTGGAGGTTTGGAGAGACCGAGTTGTTTGTATTGAGGCCCCTGATGGTTGGTCGGAGGACGAACAACACCGAGTGTTGTATCATGGAAGGATTTTTGTTCCTTTGATGATGCACGAGACGGTTCTACGAGAGTTCCATGGTTCACCCTTAGCAGTACATCCTGGTGTGACAAAGATGTACCGATCCTTGAGGAGTCAGTTTTGGTGGCCTGGGCTAAAGCGTACGATTGCGGGGTTTGTGTCTCAATGTTTAGTCTGCCAGAAGGTGAAGGCTGAACATCGTGTCCCTGGTGGTCTACTCCAGCCATTAGAGATTACTCAGTGGAAGTGGGAGGATATCTCAATGGAATTTGTTACCGGTTTACCTCGAGATCCGGGAGGACATGATGCTATTTGGGTGGTAGTGGATCATTTAACAAAATCCGCCCACTTCATAGTGATCAAGGAGTCGAGATCAATGGATGTTTTGTCGAGGCAGTATCTAGAGGAGGTGGTGAGAATTCATGGAGTACCTAGGACGATCATTTCTGATCGAGATCCTCATTTTACCTCTAGGGCGTGGAGAGGTCTCCAACATGATTTTGGTTCTCAGCTATGCCTTAACACTTCTTTTCATCCTCAAAAAGATGGTCAAACAGAGAGAACCATCTAGACTCTTAAGGACATGTTACACTCTTGTGTTCTTGATTTTGGAGGTTCATGGATGTGGCAATTACCCTTGGGGGAGTTCACTTACAATAATAGTTTTCACTCCACCATCGGTATGGCGCCGTTTGAAGCCTTGTATGTCCGGCCTTACCATTCTCCGTTGTTATGGACTGGGGTCGGAGAGTCAGAAATTCTTAGACTGGAACTAGGGAATAATATAATAGAGATGGTTCAGGTGATTCGTGAAAGGATGAAGACAACACAAGATCATCAGAAATCATATTCTGATCAAAGAGGAGACCCTTGGAGTTTAATGTTGGGGATCATGTGTTTCTTAAGTTGACTCCCCGTCGTGGGCAGCAAAGGTTTGGTCATGGAAGTAAGCTTTCTCCCTAGTTTGTTGGTATTTTCGAGGTTTTATCTCGTGTTGAAGCTATGGCGTATCGAGTAGCACTTCCCCAACAAATGAGTTAGATACATGATGTTTTCCATGTATCACAGCTCTGTCATTATCTTCATGATGACACTCACATCATCGATTGGGGAGAGATCGATGTTGATGATGATGCAACCTTTGAGGAGCAACCTGTGGAGATCCAAGAATGCAAGGAGAAGGTGTTGCGCAGTCATTATATTCCCTTGGTTTGTGTCTTGTGGCGACATGATGGCATGACAGAGAGTACCTAGGAACGTGATTCATAGATACGTGTCCAGTACCCAGAGCTGTTTTAAGTTGTTGTGTTGAGTTTTATTTGATCCTTTCTTTTATGTACCTTTGATGTGATGCTATGCTTAAATTGTTTGGATATGGGATGATTATTCCCCTGCTCTCGGATGTCGTGGTTTTGTTTTAGCTTTAGAACATATCCGGGTGGTTTTTCCTCTGAGAGGTATCTTACGGGGTGGTTGTTCGGACCCCTATGTTCTTCAAGGTTGGTTTTGAATTCTCGAGGATGAGAATGTTTTGAGAGGTATCTGATGTAATGTCCTGGACCTCTCTAATCCATTACTTTGTGAAAATATGGTGTTTGAGGTGTTCTGGGAGGTCAAGGTGACATATCCCCAATACTTTTCCAAATTTCTAGTTCTGTGAACAGTGTTTCCAGTTTTATGAATAGTAACGGTTGGTGTACAGTGTTTCACAGTTCGGTTTCATAGATCGGTTTCATAGATTGGTTTCACAGATCGGTTTCACTGATCGGTTTCACAGATCAGTTTCAGAGATCGGTTTCACAGATTGGTTTCAGAGATCGGTTTCACAGATCGGTTTCACAGATCGGTTTCACAGATCGGTTTCACAGATCAGTTTCACAGATCGGTTTCACAGATCGGTTTCATAGATCTGTTTCACAGATCGGGTTCACAGATCGGTTTCACAGATCAGTTTCACAGATCAGTTTCACAGATCGGTTTCAGAGATCGGTTTCACAGATCGGTTTCAGAGATCGGTTTCCCAGATCGGTTTCACAAATCGGTTTCACAAATCGGTTTCACAGATTGGTTTTACAGATTAGTTTCACAGATCGGTTTCGAATATCGGTTTCACAGATCGGTTTCACAGATCGGTAGGTGTACAGTAATGGCAGGTGAACAGTGATTCCTACTTTCTACAGTTTTGCCCCTTTTGACGTTTCCTTTGACATAAAATTTATTTAAATCTTTATTTTAAGGACTCTTAAGGCCGATTCAATTTCCATAAATCCTATATTAATTATTCCTGTGGCTCGGGATGTTTTACTTGGTCAAACAGCGTGGGTTAATGCGATACGATTTTAATGGGGGAATTAAGCGTATCTTAAACCGTCGCCCCATTAAATCTTCAAAAGGGATGAGATATCTTCCTCACTTTTTCATCCTCTTTTTTCTCATCTATGAGATGCTATAACCTTTCAATCCTTCCTGTAGGAGTTGCACAATCAAAATTTACTCCTCGGGTCGGTTCCGCTCCGTTTTGATGCAACTAAGATGTGTCGATCAATCTTTGACATAAGGTATGTTTTATCATCGTTCCTTTGGGGATCATCTTCTCTTGTTTCTCCTTTCCATATTAACATGTAATATCCATTCTTCTAATGGGTTATCTTGGGGTTTGGTTGGTACTGTCGTACCGTGGCATCCTCGGGTGGATACAGTTGTCTCGAGAGGAGGATCGTGACTCGTGGTGTGGATAAAGAACATGAGGAACTGTTGAGGTAGGGGATTCATTGTTTCTCTAATTGTTTATGGGCAATCATAGAGTTAGCATGATTTAACCCTTTGTATTATAATGAAATTGAACTAATTAATTATTTGAACTGGATAAAGAAAATTTTATCACTCGTATGTTATTGCCTCATGATTTTCTAGATAGTGTGATATCTATGCTTGCTTTGTTTAGCTATTTGTTCTTGATGTAAATTGGTAAAGAACGTAAAACAGAATTAAATGATAAGTGTTGGCTATAGATAAAGATGCATGGAAACAAATCTAGTTCTTGTTGTAATTTGATGTTAATAAAATTGGTGCAGTAAGCATGTTTTTGTATTTGTGATAGCTTACTGATTAGGTTTCCTAAATTTGGAACCTACGAATTCAATCTGTTAATTAAATATTGATTGAAGAATTGATTGTTTGATAATTTTTAAAAGGGTTCTGAGTTACCCTCTTGTTTGTTAAAGGGCCAAGATCCCATTGATGTGATGTTTGTTTTCCTGCTGCTTGTGCTGTGATGTGACCCTGGAGGGGTGTTGTGATATGTGGAGGCATAAAGGCCTTTTGGTTGTGGTAGCGGATGATGCCTAGAGTGGCGAGATGCATCGGTTTATGCATGTGGGTTTCGAGGAGGACACCAGGGATGATGGAATGGGATGGATGTGATTGTTGGATGCTTGTTGATTCTTTGGTTATTTATCTGCTTTACTTTTCCCCACTGCTCAAGGCAGCTGGTCTTTCTTACCCTTCTTCCAAAAGAGGCAAAGGCACGCGAGGTATGCCACGTGCTTTCCGTTTTTATCCTCTCAAGGGAGAATGAGTGTAATCTCTTACTATAGGAGGTAAAGACTCGACGGGTAATACATCTACTCACCATGTTGAGCCCCTTGTGTTTAGTAGCATATGATGCTTTTATAGAATGCCTGGGAATATGGGAAAGTAATTATGTAATGAATTTTTGAATAAATGATGTTAACCCATGGGGTTGGAGTGTGTCGAAACTTAATGATGAGGTTGAGAACTTTTGAAGGGACAATGGAATTTTTGGATGTGGTGTTAATAGAATTTAATGTGGAATAGTTCATGGTTAATTAATCTTTAAAGAATTAATTAACACACAGTGGAACTGATAAAAAGGGAGGGAAGTAATCTAATAAATCTCTTAAAATGGTTATGTGCTTATAGGATACCTAGTCTTAGAATTATCAGTCTAGAGTCTGAGAGACGTTAGTTGTAGTTATAACTAAGACTAGGTTATGCCCATAGTGTGGTTTTGAGATATAGTATATTCTGTACTTTTTGTGTTTCTATATGCTACTCCACCCTGTTAGTATGGGAAACTGACACCCTGAGGATTCTGATCCTTGGGGGGGGGGGTGTTTTCCCCAACATTCCGGTGGGAGGATGAATGCCTAACTACCCCCTTTGGCCTCACTCAATTCTCTTGGTAGATATTGGTGTCAGTAGGCACATTGGTTAGTTTTCCCCATATATGTGTGTAGAGGGCTATAATGGCTTGTTGTTATTCACACACATATATTCTGGATATAGTATCATATGGACTATTATAGGTGTAACGTGTATAGGCTGTGATGGATTGAGGATCCTTACTCGGTGTATGGGCTGTAATGGCTTGAGGTATAATACACAACGTATGATACACGTTATGCGAGATGTGGTGGCTCCCGGAAACTACCTGGTTACTTTTGGTTGTGAGGATGGTGTGGTTCTTTGCCCAGGTGTCTACGGGCAAGCCTTTGTGGTGCACGTGGTGAAGATTGTGGTGCTTCACCCAGGTGTCTGTGGGCAAGCCTTTGGAGATAGATGCACAGGACGTATGTCGTTGGGGAAAAGCGGCAAACCAGTGGGGTAGTAGAAGCAGGGTACCCTTGATATTCTTTACTATATTCTATATTCTTTTATGCGTTACTTGGTGAGAGTATCCATGGTGAGGTTGGGAACTTAGTATACCCGTTTAGGTGATGAGTTAGTTTCACTTGTTGTTCACTGTGCTTTAGCATGCTTTCTTTACTTTTGCACGAGAGGCTTCGGGGAGGATCCTACTGAGTATACTGTTATAATCACCCTACGTATATAAAAACTGTTTTTTCAGGTCACTTGGAGAAGGTTGGAGAACATGATGGTTACTACTAGCTTGTGGTTGCAGGAGCTGTTCGAGCTTGTGGTCACTGTTGTTTTTTCTTTCTTTTGGGTACTTGTAGTTTTCCATTTCAGTTGTATTACTTTTTGATGACATTACATATGTGCACTTGGGGTTTATTTTATACTTTAGTTCTGAGTTGGATATGGTTGGTGTCTATCTTATCTCTCTCTTCTGCATGTGTTCTTTTAGAGGGTAATGCCTCCCATTTGTGTGTTTATTATACCCTCGGTGCTAGTCGCCAACCCGGGGCCTACTGGAGGTGGGAATCAGGGGTCATTATCTCTCTTCTTACATTGATGGCCTAGGAGGGGCACACTTTGTGGGGAGGGGGGTCATGACAAATAGTGTTAGAATTGACATTAATGATATTTTAAAATAAATAATATTTTATTAAATTATATAAAAATTAAAAAAATAAAATGAGTAAAAATTATTGTAATCAGGATAAAAATTTCATTCATTATTCATTTATGGTTCTTTTGTAATTCTATAGTAACTACATTATCATTCAAAGAGTAAAAACACATGTTGTCATGGTAAGAGATAAAGATGTTAAATAAAGATTAAAATCAAAAGATAAGGATTAAAAAATAGACAAAAAATGTCTAATTTTCATTATTTTATTGGATTTCAACCCATAATAATATTATATTTGAAATAAATTAGTTTGGATCCATTTTTAATTGAATATTAATTTATATTAATTCAGTATTTTGAGATATACCATGAGTTACCCTCTTTTATCTTATAAAAGGGCACCACTTCTTATCTTTTATTTACTCTTAAAAACCTATTTTTTCATCAAATATATTCCCAAATACCTTAATATAGTTTTTACACACATTATATATCTCTTATTTTATAAATAACACCACTATTATTGGTCTTAAGGTGTTAAGAAAAAGTGATTATCCCAAGAAAAGATATCATTTTTAATTAAGTGTTTCTGTTTTGTTTCTTCTTCCAAATAATTAATTTTTTATTGAAACTTGAAAAAATAATAATTTAATTATCATAAATATACTGATATGTTATTATGTTAATATCATCATCTAAATCTATCTCAAATTCCATCAAATGGGAAAAGAATTCAACTTTCGTGTGAACAACTGACCACCGACTCATGAACCGATGTAATTAATTTTCCATCACCAGCCAACAAGAATATTTATAATGATTTAACTAATATTTATATATGATAATAATGAAACATATATCATTATTAAAAGTTAATATATCATTTTATTTCTTACCTTTCCATAGGCATAAAAATTATAACGTCGTTCATTTGTAAGTGTGAACTATCACCTCCACGAATCGATGTGATTCATTTTTCATAACCAAATCACATAGATAATATATATAAGTGATTAATATAAAAATAATTATATTATTATTATTATTTAAATATAAAATTATTCTTACATTCTTTCCATAATGATCATTAAAAAATAAAAACGTTACTCAGACGTATGTATAACCCACCATATCCATGATTATAACATAGTTTATTTTTAATAAAAATACATAATGGTATGATTTAAAAGTATAAATTATGCATAAAAATAAAAATAATTTCCTGAATAATTTTATAGAGATTATGTAATAATGACCATGTTGACTCTTGACATCATACCAAAATCATTTTTGACTCAAGTACCGAATATCATCAAAACATTGACATGAACATAAATAATTAACTAATTATTATAACATGAAAATAATTTGTGTAAAAGGAATAATAAAAATTAAAAAGATTACCAAGAAAGTAAATAATTAATCCAATATTATTATTCCAGAATATAAAGGTCATAAGTGACAATTCGAACTCATAGTAAGGGACTTTGTCTCAATTTTTCTTTCATTGAGACATATGTTGATGTTATGCACCTATATTCGTTTTTGAGTTTTATACAACTATAATTTGACATATTCTATCATTATTTTATTTATTCTCATGATATTTAATGTTTTTTTACATTTTACTTTTCTAGGTGGTATATGATTAGACTGATTACAAAGCAGTAAGGGAAATCTTAACCAAATTATCATTCTTTGGGTTAAACTTTTATTTTTGATTATGAAATTCTAAGAATATGTGTGAAAAGAATTTTGAATATGTTATTTTGAAATTACAATTTTTTCAATGTATTTATAGTTTATAAACATAATAATTTTTTTTATTAATTCTCACTTCATTGATATGATATTTATACGAGGCATTTTAACTAAAAACCTTATTTTGAATGTTTTAAAGTTTTATTTTTTTAAATATTTATATTTCATGTCCATTTTAAAAAAATGTTTTTTATGAATGTATTTATATGGAAATGAATTTTTAAATTTCAATATTATTAATTTCTCTCAAATATTTTAAAAAAACTGATATTTTCAGGTTTTATATAAGGGGTTCTCTTTTAAAAATCATATTTTAAAGTTATCCTTTAAACTATTTTTACAAAAGACTAAAAGAATGTTAATTTTATCAAATATGGAAGGAAATGAATTTCTTAATTTCAAGTTGATTTAATTTTTTAATGCTTCCTTTATAGGTTTACCATTTTATTTTCAAATAATGTGTTTTTATTTATGATTGTGTGGCTTTGTAAGAGTGAAAAGTGATTTCAAAGAGGAAGTATTATTTTTCTTTTATTTATGATTTAGGTTTTACGTTTATGTTATAGTTCATGGTCATGTTACGAGTGTGTGTGGTTCTGTGATAAACCCAGATAAGGTGATCTTATAATAATATCCAATGAATTGGTAATGATATTGAGTTAACTGAAATAGTTACACTTAAGAGATTAAAGGAAAATACAACAGTGGATATTCCAAACACAACTATGATTGTTGTCCCCTGTGTAGTCGAGAGAGATACATTATATGTATGAATAATATGGAATATGATATTCCTTGTTACCTAATTATATCTTATATTATAGAATATTATTTTTTATGAAAATCAATTTATTTTCAAAAGGTAAGATAAAAATATTTTTCAAAAAATGATTCCCTTTTGAGGTAAAAAGGTATGTTTTTTAAGAAAATATTTATGGTTTTTCAAAGGACTAATTATTTACTGTCTTTTATGTCCCTTATTGATATTTCTATTCCCATCCTAAGTTTTAATTTTTTTTCTATGGGTAAAGGATGAGTAGGGACAAGGATAAGGATACGATAAAAATTGTTAAGATTTGATAAGAAAAGAAAAAATGTTTTATTTTAAAAGGGTTTCCTTTTGTGAAAAATATATACTTATTATAAATTTCAACATTTAATGTATGGTTTTACTTTGTAAGAGTTTGTAATAATTCTCTAAAACTATAAATCTAAAATATCCTTAATTTGAAATGTAGTTCAAAAATGTTAGAATATGTAATGTTTAATGCCTAATCCTTACAATAAAATTACCAAAAATTTAGAGGGTGTAAATAGGACCAAATAAATAATTAGAAAATTATGTTTTAATAATGAAAATAAATAAGTAAATATGTTATAAATTTATTATAAATGAAAAAAATAGTAGAATTTAAAAATAATGTTTTCGGAAAAACAGTTTTTATGCGCACACTGTTTTTTTCTGATAATAAAATAAATTAAAAAATATTCATGAATTATTTTAATGATACATATATAATAAATTCAATAATTGTATTACCATTTATATAATGTTTTCGTAGTCCTAATAAAATAATAAATCTATTTTTATCCTTAAATATTTTATTTTTCTAAAAAGCGATTTCGTCGTGATTTTCAAAGTTATTTTAAAATCAATTTATTCCAATTGTAGAAACTTTATTTGAAAAAAATGAAATTTATGTCTCAAATTAAAATTTCAAAATTATAATAGAGTAAATCCCTGATAAATTTCTA
Organism: Viscum album; assembly: GCA_963277665.1. Taxonomy (NCBI): domain Eukaryota; kingdom Viridiplantae; phylum Streptophyta; class Magnoliopsida; order Santalales; family Viscaceae; genus Viscum; species Viscum album. The sequence goes on along the minus strand of OY728164.1, from coordinate 268,001,856 downwards.
AATATAATAATATTTGATTGAATAATGAAAATATTGATTTTTATTAAAAAACCGTCCTTTCAAGAATGCCTATTCAATGTTATTTTTTTATATTAAAATGTTTTAAAATTAAAAATAGTTCAATTATAATTTTATTAATTCAAATAATTTTATTTAAATGAATTTAATGTTGATTTTTGATATAAAAATTTCTTATACTTATGAAATAATTTTCTTTAGAAAATAACCTTTTTCAACACGATTACAAGTTGAATTTTAAATTTAATTCATCCAATTTCTTCAATTTAATTTGATAAAATTGATTCAACATTTTGATTAAAAATAATTATAATTATTTAATAATGTCAACATAGTTTTTAGTCACAATCAATAGTAAATTTAGTAAATATTATTTACCGCTATTAAGGGTAAACTGTTAAGGTTAAAATAAGGTTTTTCATGTTGTATGCGCCTGTGTTAAATTATTTTTTGACCCAAATTAGATTTTTATTTCAAAAATTATATTAAATATTTAGAATACGTGTCTCCAATATATCAAAAAATAATAATTTTTTTATCTTATAGAATAAGTTACTTAGGTAAACAAAGAAACTACATATCGTACTAAAATGGTAAAAGTAAGTGAAGATAGAGATTAAGGAATAACAAAATTTAAACATTTGTATTTTTTTAGTTCTAGGCATGGACTGAACATATCTAATATTAAATATATTATTTATTTTGTTTGGAGTCACATGGGTAGAGAGTGACTTCCCGTTATTGAATAGTGTTTCATATTTTAAAAAATACCACTCCTTCTAAATTATAAAAGTGAACCTCCTCCCCTAACATATTTACACCTATTAATCCATTTATATCAATAAATCCTTGCCCAAATATCTCCCCAAAATTCTTATAAATATTCAAGAGTGTATTTTCATCACAAAATACTATACCTATAATACCCTGGAATTCCATGTAAATTTTTTAAAAACTAAATGGGATTATTTCGAGACCAAGCTCAGAGATGACATGCGATTCCAAGGCCTAGAGTAGCCGGAATTGATTTTCAAAATATATTTAAAGTTCATTAAATAATTGTGTGATTGAGTTTATCTAACTTTTAAATTGGTGCCCCGATAAAAAATCCAAGGTCACCATTGAACTTAGAGTGTCGGGATTCGCCTAGGAAGGGCCTAACATCAACCAGCATAGGTCGACTGAAAAAGATAGTTTTTGGGACATTGAGAAGAAAAATAAAATAAATTTAAAAAGTTATTTTATTATTTTCTCTTCATTGTTATAGAGTGACTCGTCAACGCTACGGTACAGTGATGAGGAGACACTGAATCCATTAATTAACCCCATTAATGAATCAACATGGCGATGATGCAATGCGCAACACGTTTTCATTTTTTAATTAAATAGGGATTCAAGATTGACAAAAAACCTCGGAATTCCTCTGATGAACGATGAAGAAAAGATCTACAACAATGAATGTTGGTGAATCAGAAAGCGGAGATGACACCCTTGGAGATGGGATTTGGGACTGGAGATTGATGGGGTGAGGTCAGATGATCATCCTCGACCAATGTCCATTTTCCTTGGTTGGGGTTTATTTTTTTAGGTGATTACCTTCCCCCGTTCGTTTCCTAAACGATGAACATGAGTCAATCCACTAACATATTTACCCGTGGATTGGTTGTCTTTATTGGACATGGGAATTTTCATTTGGGAAATTATGGGAAGTGGATTCACATTTTGATTATCCTTTGTTAAATCTCCTAAAAAAACCACATAGACAAGAACAAAGGTCATGGTCTATCCTTTGTGTGTTCTTTGCGTGTTCTTATACTCTGTTATTTTTTCCATTATTTGTGATGTGATGACAAACATGGTCCAAGAAGGACCGCAATGGTGGATTAACCGGAGAAAGATGCCGAGGGAGATGGCGGTGCTGGGTGAATGACTACCGGCATCGGAGCTGGCGGTGGAAGAGGGAGAGTCATGGCCAAGAGGGACATAGTGGTGATGGAAGGCCACAACGACAATAAGGGCCACTAGCTCAAAAGCTGGCGGTGGTGCCCATGGTCGCGGCCTCGGGCAGGAGGCGTTTCTCCGAGGTGGTGGAGGCTAAGGCCAGCAGGGGCCGTGACAGTGCAAGGGGGTCGTGCTGGTTGGGTGCTGCGTCAGTTCGAGTGGTCCGCAAGGGGGGTTGAAGTGTACAATGACACGCGGTGCACGCTGGAACACATGTAGAGGGGAGGAGGCCAGCCATAGCCAGCCGTATGTCTGCTCAAATTAGATTCCAGCAGGAGCCTGGGCTAGACTCAAGTCGGCCCACCGATGTAGACCAAGCTGACAGACTGAATCAGGTCGATGGGAAGCCCAGCCTAGATGAGAACCGGCCCACCATGCGGGCTGGGATATATAGGAAACTAGGCTGCTGTGCGGCCTAGCCAAAGAGAAATAGGTCCGACTTAGTTGGATCGAGCAAGAGAATGTGGACCGTTTCATTGGGCGACCTGGTGTACTGGACCCATGGATGAACCAGGATGGGTCCTGCAAGGCCCAATGAGCCAGACCAGATCGGGCCGACCCAGAACAAACTGGGTCAGGTCGGGTTGAACTAATTGGGTGGGGTCATGCGGGATCCCTGGGCCAGGTTGGCCGGGTTGTTCTGACCAAGTCAGACCTAGCCCAGACACAACTGACCCATGTTTACTAAAACACCAATATCTTTTAGACCGAGCATTTGATTGATGCACCGTCTGTAGAATTGTCACCCTTACAATGATACGGTCCTTTGGGTTTACTCTAAGTGAGTTTTCATGTAAGTAGATATATGACCAATGGATTGAGGATTATATTCTCCGGGAATAAAGCGCACTAGAGAGAAGGAATCCTATAAATGGATATGACAAGAAGGATATGATGAGAAGGACCTTAGTGCCCCATTAGAAGAGAAAACCTCAGTGGTCTAGTAGCCGAATAGACATTAGTGGTCTAGTTTCACAACATAACTTAGTGGTACATTACCTCATCATACCTCAATGGTCTAGTAGCCATGGGGATCTAGGTGGTCTAGAAGCTCAACGGATGTTAGTGGTCCAGTAGTGGAGCAAAACTCAGTGTCCCAGTAACTAAGAAAACCTTAGTAGTATAGTAGCTGAACAGACCTTAGTTTTTCAATATCCTAGCAAAACTTAGTGGTCTAGTAGCTAAGCGGATCTCAGTGGTCCAATAGATAAGAAAACCTTAGTGAAAAATTAAAGATGATTCCCTCAACAGTATCTGATGATTCAGCTTTACGACCGATAATATTACTTTTTATACTTTGAGTTATACCTGGTGTGAGATGTCTTTGCTTTGGAGTCTTGTTTTTTGGTATTTCCCTTGTGGTTTGGGGTCCCTATTGAGTATTGTGTTACTCACCCAAGCACGGGCTTTGCTCACACGTGTCATGTCTTATACAGGTGATTTATGCTTCGACAGAGACCTTGGTGGTCTGGGACCAGGTGTTGCTCAGTGAGATGGGATGGATGGGCATACTTCTATGTCTACAGGTAGCTTCCCTTCACCTACACTTTAGGTAGGGTCTTGAGTAGATGGAATGTGGCAGTTATACTTTTCATTATGGTTTCAGGCTTATATTCTGGCCCCTTTTTACTTTTAGATTTTACTGTACTCTCAGTAGTTGTCTCATTAATAGTTTTTGTTTACTTTGTGTTTAGTTTTTGGAGCATGAGCTTTGTGAACGTGTAAAGGTTTAAAGGCAATTCCTTCCCCTTTTTTGGGATACACCTACTCGATGCTAGTCTCCAGACTGTGGCCTATACAAGGAAGACTTGGGGTAGTCACGACACGAGCCCTAGGGGACGGGTTGTGACAAATTTTTATCGGAGGTTGGTCAGATCTACCAAAATAAGTAAGAGTGTAATTTTTTATATGGAAATAATTTTAAGTGTTTCGAGTTCAGGTTTTAGGCTAGGGAGTCTAGTGTTGGTGCGGCGACTGATGTATCCATACACCAGGACCCTAAATTATTCTTTCCAACTTGGTACATGAAAACACTGGTTGCATGCATCTTTGAATGTTTTCTCATGATCTTTCTAAGTTAGAGTCATATCACTAGGTATAATCTATTAATAGTTATTCATATTGATCTCTTTTAGGATGCGTCAACATAGACATCTAGCCAGGATTCCCGTGTGTGACCATGGGGATGGTCTATAGAGTGATGAGGTTTTGGTACTGGGACTATTTCCTGATATAGTACCTTCAGATGGTGTCCCAGTGATACCACTGCCCGTTGGTCAGTAGTTACTACTGGTGCTACTGGTTGAGGATGCACGTAGGCTGAGTTCCTTACACTAGTTCCATAGATAGATACCTCCTAGGTTTAGGAGAGAGATAAATCCCCAGGTCACTGAGGATTGGATGAAGTTGGTGATTCAAGTCTTACACTTAGTGAGGAATCCACTTGACTAGATATAACTTCTAGCCACGAGGCTTCTGTAGGGATCGACATGGAGATGGTGAAGTTTGAAGATCCAGATGCTTGAGGAGGAAACCCTCACCTAGTATGACTTTGAAGAACTTTTAAGGGAGGAGTTCTTCTCCACGACTCTGCGCTCAATGTTCATACAAGAGCAGCTTCACCTACATTAGGGTAGCCTGATAGTGGCTGAGTACTCTCTGAGGTTAACATACCTCTCCTGTTACTCTACGAATATGGTATGAGACCCTTTATTTAGACTCCAGACCTTTGAGTAGAGGCTCAGATGGGAGATCAGGGAATCGATGATTTCCCTCATCATTCCTATGTATGTTGGGGTGATGGAGTGAGATCTACTAGTGGAGAGATTTCTCGCAGAGCAGACATCGATGGTGGGAGAAACCACTGGGCAATAGGTGTTTGAGTCATTCATAGTGGGTAGCCGATAGATGATGCAGAGGCCCAAATGGGCCAGACCATTTTGAGGATGACCACAGGACTCAGGGTCGGTGGTATGAGGCTCTTGGTGAAGAGGGATTCATCAAAGAAGAAGATTATGCTATGCGTGTGGTGGGTAGGGGCACATGGCTCGGGATTTCTCAAATCACCGTGAAGAGGACTGATAGACGGTCGAAGGATCGCCAAGGCAGTGGCATAAACAGGAACAAGGTGGTCCTCTAGGCATCAGATGTGGATGAGGACCGGCACGAGTGGAAGGAGGTGGGCCTAGGTATGAGTTACTCCCACCACCACCCCAGGTGGTCCACCATGGGATCCAAGAGAAAGTGGATAGAGGCGGGCTTAGATTTAGACAATTGGGGCCTATGGTCTTGACATACCAGAGATTATATATGGTAAGATCTATGTATTCTCCACTCTGGCTGCAGTTCTTATAGACACAGGTTCCATTCACTCTTTCCTTGCCGCAAACTTTGTTCTGAGGTCGAAGATTCAGATCGAGCTGTTGGCTCAATCATTATGATTAGAGACTCCTATGGGAGGGGGTTAGACGATCATACACTAGTTTTGACAATGTGAGCTTACTCTTCGAGGCGATAACTTCATCCAAGATCTTCTAGTGTAGGTGTTGAGACCTTACAATTTCATTATGGGTATGGACTGGATATCAACAGTTCATGCTCAGATCGACTATTTTAGAAACATAATGTGGTGTGTCCATGGAGATGGGAACCTATTTTCCTTTGTCGATGAGAAGGAAAACTAAGCAACATGGGATGAAATCACACATAAGAGGGTGCATACGTTCACTCATCAGTTGGATAGCATGACCCTAAGTGTAGTGGATGGGACAAGTCCATAGTTTCCTATAATGGTGGATGAGTTTGAGGACTTCTTTCCATTGGATGTTCCAGGACTAAATCCATGTAGAGAGGTAGAGTTCTGTATTGATCTGTACCCTAGGATGAAACCAATATCTAAACCTACATATCAGATGGATCCCATAGATCTTTGTAATATAATGGTACAGTTGGAGGACTTACAGAGAAAGGGAAGCCCTAGTGTTTTTTTCCAAGAAGGAAGATGGATGCTTGAGGTTATGCGTGGACTTCTAGTGCCTGAACTAGGTGACCATGAAGAACAAGTATCCTCTACTGAGGATTGATGACCTCTTCGATCAGCTGAAGAGAGTGAGATGGTTCTCGATGATAGAGCTTAGATCAGGTTATCACTAGCTTTCAGTATGAGATGAGACATCTCGAAGACGGATTTCAGATGTCACTACGGATACTATGAGTACTTAGTGATGCTGTTTGGCATGAAGAACACCTCTGAAGTGTTCATAGGATTCATGAAAAAGATATTCCAAACACACTTAGTCCGATTTGTAGTGGTATTCATTGATGACATCTTTGTGTATTCAGCCTCTGAGGAGGATCACGTGATACACCTAAGGATGGTTCTAGACACACTCTGAGAGCACCAAATTTACGGAATGCTCTCAAAGTGTGAGTTCTAGATACAAAAGGTCAACTTACTAGGACATATCATTTTAGAGGCTGGAGTTGTAGTAGATCCAATGAAGTTTGAGGTAGTGATTTCTTGGGATCCACCCAAGAGAGTTACCGAGGTATGAAGTTTCCTTGGGTTGGATAGGTACTATCAGAGGTTTGTAACTGACTTTTCTAAAGTCAAAAACCCATGAAATCATTGAAAAAGAAAGGAAAAACCATTTTCATGGATAGGAAGATGCTAGAAAATCTTTCATCAGCTAAGGTAGAACTTGACAAGTGATCCTATCTTGAGGCTTCCAGAGGGGGGAACCGACTATGTGGTGTTCTGTGACACATCAAGAATCGGGCTTAGTTGTATACTAATGTAAGGAAAAGTAACAATCACATATGGATCACAATAATTGATCCCACATGAGAAGAACTATATGAATCCTGACCTTGAGTTGACAACAGTAGTCTTCGAACTGAAGATGTGGCGATACTACCTTATAGGAGAACGATTCATCATCTACTATGACCACAAGAGTCTCAAAATCATCTTTTCTCATACGGATTTAAATATAAGACAATGATGTTAGATAGAGTTCCTCCATAACTATAAATTTTAGGTACTCTATAATTCTAGGAAGGGGAACATGGTGGAAGATGCTATTAGCAGGAGATCGAGTTCATAGCTTCTAAACAAGGCCTCAGAGAAGTTTTCCTCGCTTCAGATATACTTTGTGGATAGAGAGAAGAAAATTTTTCTTCAATCTATGGTAGTTGACCCTACACTCTTACAGTGAGTCATGGAGGCACAATTTAGAGATGATAGATATGAGACTACACGTGCCCAAATGTCCACAAGGAATACCCCTAATGAATATTCAAAAGGTGGGGAGAACATCATCCTTTTCAGAGGATGCGCCGTAGTAACAATGGAATTTTGGGAGGATGTGTTGAGGGAGTTCTATACATTTAATTTAGTAGTACATCTAGGTGTGGTGAAGATTTACCCGGACCTATGATGTCAGTACTGGTGGTCAGAGATGAGGAATATTGTGGAAGAGTTTGTCTCGAGATGCCTCACTTGTCAGCAAGTAAAGGCTGAGGACCATGTTCCAGTAGGTTTGACACAACCCCTCAAGGTATTATAGTGAAAGTGAGATATGATATCAATAGAATTAATGGCAGGCTTACCATGTACGTCAAGGGGACACGATACCATCTAGGTGATCATAGAATGACTCACCAAATCGACCCACTTTCTACCCATTTGGGAGTAGGGTTCAGTAGAGATTATGGAAAACCTCTATGTGCAAGAGATAGTTTGACTCTATGGAGTCCCATCTATGATAGTCTTATATCGTGATGTACACTTTACATCCCAGTTGTGAAAGGGACTACAGGAGGTATTTGGATCTCAGATGCGCTTGAGCACATCCTTTCACCCATAGAAAGATGGCTAGACAAAGCAAACCATATAGACCTTGGAGTACACGCTTCATGCTTACGTTCTTGATTTTGGTTGTAGTTGTGAGGACCACATACCACTGTTGGAGTTTGCGTACAAAAATAGATACCACTCCACCATCAGTATGGAACCGTTCGAGGCACTGTACGGATGACCATGAAAGTCACCATTATGCTGGAGAGACCCAGGGGAGTCAGCAATCATGTGTCCAGATATGGTACAGGATACCAATGAGAAGGTTAAGGTCATCCAAGAGTGGATAAAGATTTCACATAGCTAAAATAAGTCCCATGATGATAGGAGATATTGGCCCTTAGAGTTTGATGAGGGGGACCACATATTCCTACGGGTCTCTCCTCGATGAGGGATATGAATATTTGGTTGGGGTGGAATGTTATCTCCAAGGTTCAATAGAACTTTCCAAATATTTCATAGAGGGGCTGAGGTGGAGTATCAATTGGTTCTACCATCATAGTTAGAGAGGGCCCACAATGTTATCCACGCACCCCAGCTAAGGAGATACATGCATGACCCTTCTCACATCATCGACCATGGAGAGCTAGAGATTGATGACATTCACAGAGTACCCAGTGAAGATAGAGGATCGATAGGAGAGGATCCTTCATGGATGGTCATTTCCTCTAGTGATTTTTTTGGAAGCATGATAATCTCTAAGAGATCACATGGGAGCAAGAGCCTCATACTTGTTCTCAGTACCCCCATTTGTTTGATTAGACCTTGTTTTGGATTATGAGGATGTAAATCCCTAAAGGTGGGGGTAATGTATTATCCCAGAATTCCATGTAATTTTTTTAAAAATTAAATGGGATTATTTTGAGACTAGGCTATGAGACGACACATGATTCTGTGGAAAGGAGTGGAAAGAATGTATTTTCAAACTATTTTTAAAATTCATTAGATAATCGTGCGATCAGTTTTTTTTATAACTTTTAAATTGGTTATCGGAGAAACAATCTGTGGCCACCATTGAACTCAGAGCATCAGGATTCAACTTTGAAGGGCCTAACATCGACCGACGTGGGTCGATTAAAAAAGAGAGTTTTTGGGACTTTGAGAATAAAAATAAAATAACTTAAAAAAGTTATTTTATTATTTTTTCTTCATTATTTCACAATGAATCATCAGTGCTGTGGTACAATGAATAGGTGATTATGAATCTATAATGAACCTCATTAATGAATCATCATGGAGACACTGCAACACACAACACATATTCCTTCTTTAATTAAATAGGGATTTAGAGTTGACAAACAACTTAGGAATTCCTCTGACGAATGATGAAGGAAACCTCAATAACGATAAACGTCGATGAATCAGAAAGTGTTGAAAACAACCATGGAGAGCATATTCAGGACCATATATTGACATATGATGACAAACGATCATCCTTTAACAATATCCTTTTTCCCATTTAGGGTTTTATTTTTCTAAGTTATTACCTTCCCCTATTCTACTTCCTAAATGAAGAATGCAGGTCAATCCACTAACAGATTTACCAGCATATTGATCGTCTTTGAGGGACATGGAAATTTGAAAGTAGGAAATTATGGGAAGTGGATTCACAATTTTATTATCCTTTATTAAACCTTATAACAAGGAAAAACCTCACCAAAACGAACAAAGATCATGGTATGTCCTTTGTGTGTTATTTTCATGTTCTTCTACTCCATCCTTTTTTACGTTCTTCGTGACATGATGGAAACCACGATCCAAGAAGGAACACATTGGTGAATTTACCTGGGTAGGTGGATGAGGGAGATGTCAGCCCTGGGTGAACAACTACTAGCATGGGAGCCGACGATGGAAGAGGGAGAGTCACAACCAAGTGGGCCACATCGGTGACGGAAGGTTACAACGATAGCAAGGGATACCACCTCGAAAGTCGGTGGTGGTGGCCTGCGGCAGTGGCTGAGGCCAGGAGGCGGCGTACCCCAACGGTAGAGGCCACAACTAGTAAGAGTCGCGACAGTTCAGGGGGAAACATCGGTCGGGTGATACTTCGGTTAGCGCGACCTATGGGGCAGGCCACGGTGTGCGCTAGCACATGGTCCATGCTGGACCACATGCGGAGGGGAGGTGGCCGGCCTCAACTGACCATGTGGACATGCGAACCAAACTCTAGAGGCCGTGTGGGATGGACCCAAGCTGGCCCGCCGATGTGGGCTTGGCCGACGGAGTGAACCGAGCCATTGGTCGGCCTGGGCTGGAGGAGAACCAACCCACCATGCGGGCTGGACCAGATAGAAAAATGGGCTTCTGTGAGGCCCATATATAAAGAAACTAGTCTGAATAAGTCAGATCGGGCTGGAGAATGCAGACCGGGTTGCTGGGTGACCTGGCGGGCTGGACCCAGATCTAAACTAGGCCGGGTCCAACAAGACCTCATGGGCTAGGCCGAACTGGGCTGACCCAAAACTAACCGAATCGGACTGGGTCAGTTGAAGAAGGTTGGGTCACATGGGACCCCCGGGCCGGGTTGGTCAGGTCAGTCAGACCAAGTCAGACCAGGCCCAGATGCAACCAGCCCCTATTTAATAAAATGCCAATATCTTTCAGACTTCCCATCCGATTGATGTGCTGTATGAAGTGTTGGGACCCTTATGTCAAGATAGTCCATTGAGTATACTATAAGTGAGTTTTTGTTTCATTTGAGATATGACTTAAGGATTGAGGATTAGATTATCCTAGTATCAAGCACACTAAAGAGAAAGAACCCTACGACTGGATGTGACCTGAAGGATATGATGAGCAGGACCTCGGTGGCCCAATAGAAGAGAGGACCTAAGTCATTCAGTAGCTGAGTGTACCTCAGTGGTCTAGTAGCTCAGTGGACCTCATTGGTCTAGTAGCTCAGCGAACCTAAGTGGTCCAATAGCTGAGCAGATCTCGGTGGTCCAGTAGCTCAGCAGACCTTAGTGGTCCAGTAGCAGAGTGGACCTCAGTGGCCCAGTAGCCGAGCATGCCTTAGTGGTCTAGTGGCTAAGCGGACCTCATTGGTCTAGTAGCCCAAAAAACCTCAATAGTCTAGTATTTGATCAAAACTCAATGGTCTAGTAGCTGAGTGAACCTCAGTGACTCATCAGGGATGAGTCCCTCAGTAGTACACGATGATTTATCTTTAAGACTATTAATATTACTTTCTATACTTTGAGTTATACTAGGTGTTAGCTATATTTGCTTTTTGGTCTTTATTTGTGGTCTTTCCCTTGTGTTTTGGGTTCCCTACTGATTATTGTGTTACTTACCCCTGCATAGGCTTCACCTATATGTGTCGTGTCTCCTACAAGTGATCGACTCTTTGATAGAGACCTTGGAGGTCGAGGACAAGGTGGTGCTCTATGATATGGGATGAATAATCATAATTCTACAGCCATAGGCAAACCTTCACCTACCCTTTAGGTAGGGTCTCAAGCAGACAGACAGTGGAGGTTGTACTTTTCTTTGTTATTATGGGATTGTATTCTGGCCCCCTTGTACTTTCAGTTTGTAATGTACTCTCAGTAGTTTTATTAGTGATAGTTTTTGTTTAATTTGTGTTTACTTTTCGCAGTTTGAGCTTTGTGCATGTGTACATGTTTAAAAGAATTAACTTCCCTTTTTTTGGGATACGCCTACTCAGTGCTAGTCGCTAGCCCCTGGCCTATGGAAGGTGGGCTTGGGGCAGTCACATTATGGCCCATGGGGGATGGGTTTATAACATGGTTTTGGGCTTGTATTCTGGGACTTTGGTACTTTTAATTTGTACTATATTCTCAATAGATATCTCAATGACAGTTGTGGTTTACTTTGTGTTTACTTTTTTTAGTTTGAGATTTGTGCTTGTGTATAGGTTTAAAGGAACTGCCTTCCCTTTTTTGGGATACACTTACTCGATGCTAGTCGCCAGCCCCTGGCCTATGGAAGGCGGGCTTGGGGTAGTCACGAAACATGCCTTAGGGGATGGGTTGTGATAATACCTAGTGTCATTAATAAGTTACCCAAAGAAAGTTTTTCTAAGAGAAGGAAATTTACTTTACTAAGATATTTCTTTTGTACTTTTTCTCATACGACATTTGGACATGTATTAATAATTACATTATAATAAAACCATAAAAATAGATATATTGATATGTTATTATATTTATGGAATAATATATATCTATATCATTTTCTATAAAATTAGAAATGAATTCATCGATTGTGTGTACGACAGACTACTGCCTCACAAACTGATGTAATTTATTTTCCATCACCACCTTACAAAGATTAATATAATGATGGATTTAATGTATATAAATGATATTTGTGACGTAATTATTCTTATATAAATTTAACATCACATCAAATTTCTTATCTTATAATTCCTTGAAAAATTGTAACTTCGCTTGTGCATAAGTTTGGACTATCACCTCTATGAAGCGATGCGATATTTTTTTTTATATATGGTAATTAGGATATATATATATATATATAAAATAGTTATTGTATAAATTATATTTAAATGATTCTGTAATTTTGAATTATTATATACTTTATAACGACCCAAAATTATATTAACGATATTCCCATTATTATGTTTATTTCATATGGTATAGATCACATAAAATTACTTATATAACATAATAAAAACATTATAAATAAATAATAAGTGATAAGAGGTATTTCTAGAAGTTACAGAACCTATACTGATGAAATAATATCTCGACCTTAGGAATAGTAATACGACCCTTTTGAATAGTAAATTGTCCAAATGAATAGTAACCTCACCCATGAATGTATAAATAAAATTTAGTCAACTTATAAATGAAGGTATGATATAATTATATCATTGTATAAGTAAGTGAAAATTTTAAAAATTAATATTTAAGTGTTGGTATTTTTATTATTTGTAAATAATAAATTACAAATTAATAATTAATAAAATGATTTAAAATAATTTTTTTTTTCATAAAATTTATTCATACATTTCATTGTATTATTATTTTAGGATAATTTTTATAGACCTTAGTTAATTTTTGAAAGTGTCATAAAATCAGTTATAGACTTAAAATATGTATTTTTTTGAGTAAAAGATGTTTTTAATTAAAAATTAACTTTATCATATTTTGAAAATTATTTTCATAAAATGGAGTCAATTTTTTAATTCTACACATCAAAAAATGGTTAGGGTGAATTTTGGGAATTTTTCTAAAATACTTGAATTTTTTGTGAATAGTAAAATACGGTAATTTATAGTATAAATATATTATAAGTTAAAAAAATTATTCATTGAGTCACCGATGATGTAAGAAAAATAATCATAAAAACAAATTCATTATTTTAATAAATTTTATGACAATTATCAAACTATTCATAGTCATGATACCAAATAGTAAACAAATGAATAAAATATTCAAAAAACACCCCTCTACTCCACTATAAACACCACCCTCACCACCACTTCTCCTCACACCTCTAAGACTTAAATATTTTCCAAATACCATAAAAAATTATCTACCACACTTAAAATAGGTTCTTTTCACAAAAAAACACCAAACCAAGGTGCCTTAAGGAGGTTCTGAAAGAGGAGAATTCAAGAGGTAAATCCTCTTTCTTTTTCTTTTATTTTCCTTTTAAATTTTCTTTTTTCTTCATTTATTATCCTCTCCTAAAGTAATCTGTAAAAATGATCATGATAAATATATTATCATATATATAATTAAATGATATCATTTTAATGTAATATCCTTTATCAAACTTTCTTATATCTCACTTTTATTTTAAAAACAAAATCATCATCTTTGAGGTGCCAATTTCCAATCTTCATGGATGACGGATTTTTGTTCTCTAATTTATACATCAAGGATGGTAATTAAACCATTTTTATGGTTAAAAAATAATATAATATATTTATTATAACTTATTTAATTTTTTTGAACCATTATATGTACATAATATTAATTTATAAGACAAAACTAGTTCGTGATGATCGAAAAACCACCAAAATAATATAAATGATTATCATTAATGTATCATCTAATGAATCATACTTCTATAAAATAAAAAAATTATTTATATAACCATTTATTCTTATTTATGTTCATTAATATCATATAAATTCAATTCTGGATAATTATACCCATTCCACATGAATTTCTATACTCATATACAAGTACACCAATCGTGAAAACCAAGGAAATGAACACTCCTGAGTGATAAAATTGTATCCTATAACTCATAAAAAAGTTCATAAATTAACTCTAATAAAATTATATTAAATAAAATACATGTATAAAATATCCTTAATTAATTAATTAATTGACTTAATTTGATTATCTAGGACATTAAGGTCAAGTGCAGAACACATTCATAAATAAGGTAAGGGTTTTCTTCCCGAACCTCCATTTTCTTTTGGGTTACACTTTATTCCTCAATAAACCAATGTAATTATTCATTTATTTTATATAATTTTTATATATTCTGATTATTTTTTTCAAAATCATGTATTCTGAGCAGTTGATATTTCTTTTGTGGGAAAATGCAAGTTTTACAAGTATCCATTCACAATTCTTCCCGACATGCAATCCCGATTTAATTGAACATCTAAATTGCTTACACATTTTCAATTACCATCCATAATCTATTTTAAGAAACTATTATTTTTATAAAATCAATAATTATGTCATAAAACACTATATTTTTTCATTAATTGTTTTATAAAAACAATCATGACAAATAAAAATGTTTTTCCAAAAGAACCATTCTTTTCAAATTAAAGGGGTATTTCTCTCTAGAATTTGATGAAGATTTTATTAGAGTATTTTCATTTATTTCAAAACCTATATCAAATTTTATAATTCATTTAGATTGATCTATTATGTTTGTCATCCACCATATTCTATTAAATTTTTTATGATTAGTTTTACTATGGATGTGCTATCTTGATACCATTCACCATAATACTCAGAATGATTAGAGATTATGTTTATAGATTGGGGAAAGTTATTTAAATTTCATATGTATATATTGTTTATGTTTATCCCCATTAATATTAGGAATGTATTGGACTTGTTAAGTGACAGCTGGAGATCTCTATAGCCTCTCGATGCATTAGTAGGTCTCATGAGGCAAACTAGATTTGGGTTTTACCTATTACATGTGGTGTCTTGGACGAGGCCTTGATGATATGTTTATGAAACCTGACATCCTGAATTCCCTCATTATAAATCCAGTAATTGATATTCCATGTTATTATTTTACTAGTAAAATAACCATGGTTATATTTTATTATTGCAATATTTACTCATCTTTTATTCCTACCATATTATACTCAATATTATGTTTTAATGGAATGTTTATTTTTAGTTGGTCACCATGCCTTATTAATTATGCTTCCACTATTTACTTAACCTTACAAATCATTTTAGATAACCCATTTCTTATGTTTTATTTCTCCCCAAGATTTGAAGATGAATATTATGAATGACTTGTAGGGATAATCCAGGAGTTATGAATGTTTCCAATGGAATTTATATATTGTTTTTAGTTTCAATGTTGTAATGTAAAACTTAAATTTTCATTTGGTTTTCCAAAACTACTTAACTATTTTTTCCTTCACAATACAAATTCTTTGTTTATTATTCCAATTTATTAATATAAGTCCCTCGATCTGGGAAACTGGGGTCGGTGTTTTTACATTTGGTATTAGAGGAAGTTTAGCAGAAACCTTGAAAGCTAGATTTAGAAAAAATAGATTTGGTAACATAACCCTAAGATAGAATTTGAGGATAAAAATAAAAGAAAATAATAGAATTTTGGTAAGGTAGAGATTATGTGGATATTCCTAGAAATACATCCCTATATGGATACTACAAGTGGATGAGGTTTTGGAACATATATACTTAGGGGTAAAAACTCCAACAAGGTGTCCCATGACTCACTTGGGGTTACCTGGTACATGACAATAGGCTTTACTGCACACCTAGTTTGAAACTCTGAGGGGATATTCTTAGGATAATTGAAATTTTTATTACAAACCATTATGAAGGATTTAAAAGTAAATATGTCCCCAAAGAAACCATGTTTATGATTATGATAATAACTATGCATAGAATTTAAATTTATGTTTAGTTTTTTACTAGTTTGAGATTATACATTATGATTTATAAACTAATCTAGTGTATTCTATTATTTATAAATGGAACCTATTGGATGTAATGGAAACCATATCAATGCTTGTATGCCATGTAGGGATTTACGTCATATTTAATATAATGATGTCAGTATTGGATCTGTGACTAGTGCTGAGTAACTTATAACTATAATGGGATAACAGACTTAGGTTACGAACAATAACCTTATCCATATGGAGAATACTGATCCAGAATGTGGAGGATCAATGTTATATCACATTATGTGATAATAGCCTCCATTATTTAATGAGACTACTTACCCATTTATAGCAGAGCATTGGATAAGTTACTTAGAGATGAAAGTTCTCACTTTTGGAGTAATGAGAGGGAGAAGGTTGTCATGGAAGTTTATGATATATCGGGAGATTAATATTAATGGTGGTAATTAATTCAAAGAAAAAAGCCTGAGGAAGAAATCAAAAATATGGAATGGAATGATTTTAAGGAAATTTTCCTAGAAAAATATTTACCTAGTGAATAGAGAGAAGATATAGAGGGGAAATTATTGAGTCTAAGATATAAATAGTATGAAAACATTTCTAAGTACAATATAAATATTACAAGGTCAGCAAGGCATGCCACAAAAAACATACACAATCAAAGGATAAATATTGATATATTCTTTGATGGTTTAAAACCATTCCTCCTAAGGGAACTAGTCTCCCAAAATTTATCATCATATGAATATATAGTCTCATATTCTATCAAGATAGAAAAATAATTCTCTAAGTCATATGACTTTAAAGAAAATCAATAGAAGAAGAGGGATTATGAACACTTTGGAAAAAGAACTAAGGAAAAGGGGAAGAATTAAAGAGTTCATTTTCTATACTATGATAATTTTTTGTAAGAAACACCCTGTAACTTTCTTTAAGGGAATAAGAGTTTGTTACAAGTGTGGAGGAAAAGGTCACCAAGCCAGTGATTGCAAGGGTAAAAAAGTAGATGCCAATGTTCAATGATATAATTTTAAAGAGATGAGAAATTATACAAATGATTTTCCTAAGCATCAAGGAAACATTCCCAAAGAGGGACAAGGGAGAAAAGCTAAGCTTATGCAGTCACAATAGTTGAGGTTGAAGTTCCTAATGATTAGGTAGTAGACACTTTAATAGTTTCCTAAAATTTATCCAATGATTTATTTGATTATGTATCATCGAATTATTTTATATTTTCCAAGTTTTAAAAAGAGAATGATAAATTTACCTTTTTATTTAATAAATTATTTATCAATCAAAACTCTTAAGGGAAGTATCATTGAAAAAAAGATGCATCAGTCAGTCCTCTTTATGACACATAAACATGATTTAGTTATTGAACTCTTCATCATACCTATGATTGAATTTAAAATAGTCCTTAATATGGATTGTATTTCAAATTATGATATGAAAATATATTAAAAGAAGAAGGATGTTATAATTTTTAGAATGATGTAGAATCCATTATCTTTAGGGAAGAAACCTCATCAACTAACTATTATCCAAACCCACCCCCACTAGCTCTAATAAATGAAATCATTGGGGAGGAAGAGAAAACGTCATCTATGGATGAGGAAAGAAATATTCCAATGGAAGATGTACCTATTTTTCAAGAAAATATATATGTGTTTCTAGAGGATTTACCTGGACATCCTCTATAGTGATAAGTTGAGTTCTCTATTGATTTAATTCCTCATCCAAGACCAATATCAATGAATCCTTATAGAATGACCACTGTGGAATTAGTAGAACTTAAGAAACAACTAGAGTAATTGATTGATAATGGATTTATTCACCCTAGTGTTTATCCATGGGGATCCACTATTCTCTTTGTCTAGAAGAAAGATGGATCCACGAGGCTATGCATTGACTATAGAGAAATCAATGTTATTACTATAAATAACAAGTATACCCTACCTCACATTGATGATTTATTTGAGAAAATTTATAAAGATCAATACTTTTATAATATTTAACCTCAGTCTAGATATCATTAATTATTTTTGAATAAGGAGAATATTACAGAGACAACATTTTGAACCAGGTACAGACATTAAGATTTTTGATTAATGCCATTCAGAATGACTAATGAACCCTCTATTTTCATGAATCTAATGAATAAAGTTTTCAAGGAATATATTGATGAATTTTTTGAGGTATTTATTAATTATATATTGGTATAATGAAAAATATATTAAGACCAAGAGAATAACTTGTGGATTGTTTTGAAGACTCTTAGAAGAAATGACTTATATGGGATGTTTAACAAGTGTGAATTTTGGATTCAATCAGTTTCATTTCTTGTTCATATTGTCTCAAAATATGGAATCGTCAGTTGATCATGAGAAGAAAATTCCAGTGTAGGAATGACCTACACCAATGAACACAACTGAGGTATGTAGTTTTATTGGTTTAATATGTTTTTATTGGTGTTTCATTCAGAACTTTTCCCGAATAGCTAACCCATTGACCAAGCTTAGTCATAAAGGGGTTATGTTCATATGGAAAATATAATGTGAATATTTTTTTGAACAATAAAGGAGGATATTAGTGAATGCTACGATCTTGACTCTACCAAGAGGAAATTGTGTATTTCTGATTTATAGGGATACATCAAAGAAAGGAATCTGATGTGTCCTTATAAAAAATGATATATTTATTACCTATGAATCAAAGCAGTTAAAAATTCATGAACATAACTATCCAACTCATGATCTTGAGTTAGGAGCTATAATATTTTCTCTAAATATATAGATACAACATTTATACGGTGAAATATGTGAGATATATATAGATCAAAAGAGCTTGAAATATATCTTCTCATAGAAATAACTCAACATGAGGGAAAGGTGGTGGATTGAACTACTCAAGGATTCTGACTATTCAATACACTACCATTATGGGAAGGTGAATAAGGTAGAATATGCATTGAGCAAGAAAGATCATGGAAATCTGAAAAAAGTGAGGATTGAAAAGAACCCTGTGTACATGGATCTAGAAAATATAGATATGGGAATTTTCAAGGAAGGTGAAACATCATCAGTTTTTCAATTGGTTCCCCAACCATCCTTATTGGAAATGATTAAAATTTCTCAGTCTGATGACAAGAATCTTTAAAATAAAATTAAAGCTTTGAATGATGAGAAGTTGGTAGACTTCATGTATGAGGATGAAATTAAAAAATTTTGGAAGAGTATTTGTGCTCCCTCTATACCAGTGATAAAAAGGGAGTTATTGGATGATTCCCATAGGTCAAATTTTTTATGTACACCTTGGTAGAACTAAGATTTATAGATATTTGAAGGAATATTTATAGCGGGATAACATGAAGTGGTAAATTTCTGATTATATATCAAGATGTTTAGTCAGTAAACAAGTGAAGGTTAAAAGGAAACACCCAAGAGGAGTCATGAAACCTCTTCCTATTCCTATATAGAAATCTGATGACATCACTATGTATTTTTTCCCTATATTTCCAAAACCCCCAAGAGGAATGAAGCAATATGGGTAATTGTTGATCGACTTACCAAATCTTCACATTTACTCACTATAAGAGAGGATTTTCCACTGGAGAAACTTGTATGACTCTATATTAATTAATTTTTAAGACTTTATATAGAAAATCTCTTAATTGTGTATGATCTTGATCCATGATTTTCATACAAATTCTGGAAACGTATTTAGAAAACATTGGATACCGAGCTTCGTTTGAGTACTTCTTATCTCTCTCAAACATACGGTATGTTTGAAAAGAAAATCCAAACATTAGAATACATGTGGAGGTCATGATCTCTTGACTTTCAAGGTATGAGGGATCAGTATTTACCTTTGGAAGAGTTTTATTATAATAATAGTTTCCATTATAGTATTCAAATGGCACCGTATGAAGAATTTTATATAAAGAGATTTCGTACACCAATATGTTGGGATGAAGTTGGTGAAAGAAAGCCTATAGGCCCAAAGCATGTGGAGTAAAAAAAAGAAAAGGTAAATTCTATTCAAACCCATGTCAATGAATCTTAAAGTATGCAAAATAGATATTCCAAAATTAAAGGAATTATTTGGAATTTATAGTGGGAGATCATGTTTTCTTGAAAGTATCTCCATGGAAGGGTGTTATAAGATTTGGGAAGAAAGGGAAACTAATCCCCAGATACATTGGCCCTTTTAAAATTTTGGAGAGTATAATAGGTTCGAATTATCATTTTTTAATTCCGCCTAGTCTTTCTAAAGTTCAAAATGTGTTCCACCTATATTTTTTAAGGAAATACATGCTATACCCAACACAAGCTATCAATTAAGAATAATTAGAATTGGAACCTGATTTATCTTACTGTGAAGAGCCTATACGAATTCTGGACACTTAAGAATAGGTGTTAAGGAATTTCACGACTCATCTAGTAAAGGAACTTTAGAAAAATCATAAATTTTAAGAGGTGACATGGTAAACTAAGGAGATTATGATGAATAACTACTCAAATATTTTTGTGGGATGACAATCTATAAATTTATGGGATTAAATTTTTTTATTAGGGTAAAATGTAATAACCCATAATTCTATCAATGATTTTTCCCTTCCTATGTTTATTTAATATAGTATAGATCAGATAAAATTACTTATAGAATACAATAAAAACTTTACAAATGAATAAGGAATGAAATAAGAGGTATTTCTAGAACTTATGAAACCTATACTGATGAAATAGTATCTCTAAATTAAGAATAGTAATATGACCCCTCTGAATAGTAAATCAGACAAATGAATAGTAAAATCAGCCATTAATGTATAAATAAAATTTATGCATCTTATAAATGATGGCATGATATAATTTTATCACAATATAAGTAAGTAAATATTTTAAAAATTAATAAAGGGTTGGTATTTTTGTAAGTCATAAATATTTAATTATAATTTTATAATTTAAAAAATAATTTATAAGAAAAGTAATTTTCATAAAATTTATTCATAAATTAACATTTTTTTTCCTATTATTTTATGATAATGTTACGAGACCTTAATTAATTTTTTAAAGTGTTATAAAATCAGTTATAGATATAAAATCTTTAATTTTCGAGTAAAAGATGGTTTTAACTAAGAATTAAATTTATCATATTTAGAAAATTATTTTCATAAAATGGAGTCTATTTTTGAATTAAACATGTTCAAAAATGTTTAGGTTTATTTTATGGGATTTTTCTAAAATACTTGATTTTTTGGTGAATAATAAAACAGAGTAATTTACGGTATAAATATATTATAAGTTAAATACAATATTCCTTGATTCATTGATGATATAATAACCATAATCTAGAATAAACCTTCATTAGTTAAATATATTTGATGATAATTCTCAAAATATACATAGTCTTGAGCTAAAATAATAATCAAATGAATAAAATATTCAAAAAACACCTCTCTCATCCACTATAAATACCACCCATCAACACTACTTCACCTCACATCTCTAAGCCTTGAAGATTTTCCAAATTCTGCCCAAATACCATTCCAAATCCTCTCCCCAACATAAATTAGGTTATAGTCACAAAACAAATACCAAACCAATGTTCTTTAAGGAGGTTCTCAATGAGGAGAGTTCAAGAGGTAAATCCTCTTTCTTTTACTTTTATTTTCCTTTCATTTTTTTTTTCATTTCCTATCCTCTCCTAAACTCATCTTTCCAAATAAGCATGATAACACCAGTATAATATATATAATAAAATTATATCATGTTAATAGAATATCCTTCATAAATATCCCTTCTCTCTTACTTTTATTTTAAAAAAGATATCATCGTCCGTGAGGTGCCGATTTACAAGCTTTATGAATGACGGATTTTAATTCTTCAATTTCCCCTTAAAGGATGGTAATGAAACCATTTTTATGGTTAAAAAAGAATATAATATATTTATTAAAACCTATTTAATTTTCTATAACTAGTATATATACATAATATTAATTCATACAACAAAACCGGTTCGTGATGATTGAAAAACCGCCAAAATATTCTAAATGACTATCACTAATATTTTATTTGATGAATAATCCTTATACCATATAATAAAATGAACTATATAACCATTTAGTATTTTTTAATTTCATTAATATCATATAAATTTAATTATGGATAATTATACCCATTCCACATGAACTTTAATACTAATATACAAGTATACTGATCGTAAAAACCAAGGAAACGAATGCTCCTGAGCGATAAAATTATATCTTATAACTTATCAAAAAGGTCATAAATTAATTCAAATAAAATTATAATAAATAAAATATATTTATAAAATATTCTTAGTTAATTAATTAATTTATGGATTTAATTTTATTATACATGACATTAAGGTCATGTGCAGAACATATTCAAACACAAGGTAAGAGTTTTATTCCCAAACCTCTATTTTCATTTAGGCTATAATTTCTTCCTATATAAACCAATGTAATTCTTCAGTTAATTTATAATTATTATAAATTATGATTTTATTATCCAAAATCATGTATTCTTATTAGTTGATCTTTCTTTTGTGGAAAAATTCATGTTTTACAAGGATCCCTTCTCAATTCTCCCCGATACGCAAGGCCGATTAAAGGAAACGTCTAAATTTATAATACATTTTAAAGTACCATACATAATCTATTTTAAGAAACTATTATTTTTATAAAATCTCAAAAAATTTCATGAAAACAATATATTTTTTCATTACTAGATTTATACAAACAATCATGAAATATAAAAATGATTTTTCCATAATAACTCTTTTTTGAAAATTAAACGGGGTATTTATCTCAAGAATTCATTAATGATTTTATGAGAGTGTTTTAATTTATTTAAACACCTATTTTAATGTTTATGATTCATTGATATTGATCTATTATGATTATAATACAATATATTTTATTAAATTGTTTATAATCAATTTGACTGTTTATGTGCTATATTGATACCACTCACCATACTAATTAGAATTGTTAGTGATTATGTACACCGATTGGGGAAAGTTATTTACATTTAATATGTATATTTTTTTTATTTTATTATAATTCATATTATGAATTCATTGTACTTAGTAAGTGATGGGTGGGTCCCACTATAGCCTCTCTATGTATCGATAGGTCTCATGAGACAAACTATATTCAGTTTTACCCATTTTGTATGGTGTCTTGGATGAGGCCATGTTTATAAGTTTATGATATCTGGAATTATGAATTCCCTCATTATAAATCTAGTAATTGATATTCTAGGTGATTATTCTTCTAGTATAATATCCATGGTTATGTTTTATTATGTAATTATTTATTCATCTTTTATTCCTGCCATATTATGCTCAAGATTATGTTTTTATAGAATGAGTATTTTCATTTGGTCACCATGCCTTATTACATATGCTTCCCCTGTATTAATTACCCTTAATGAGCATCTGAGTTCACAAATTTATTATGTTTTATTTTCCCCCAGTACGTGATGTTGAATATTATAAATTACTTTCAGGGATAATCTAGGAGTTATGAATATTTCCAATGGAATTCCTATATTGTTTTTCCTTTCAAAGTTGTAATGTAAAACTTATGTTTGGATATGGTTTTCCAAAAATACTAATCTATTTGGTCCTTCTATATATTACTTCCTTTTTTCTTATGACAATGTTTTAATATAAGGTACCAGATATGGTCAACTGGGGTTAGAGTCTTTACATACCTCCCTTTATTTCTATCTACCGAAAATGAAAATATTATTCATGAATACATAAGTCATACCATCTCCATGAATGATAAAATTAATTTATTATATATTTAAATTTTATTTATTATGATAAATATGATGATAATGAATATATATTATATTTATATCATGATTAACATTATGAAGATTATTGAACTATAATCTGTGTATAAGGAAAAACAAAATTGAACCAAAACATATATAAAAAACGAATCATTTATCACTAAGAAAATTAATTTTAATAATGAATTGTTAATAAATGATTGGTAAAAGGTTATAAGTATATAATATATTATATTATATATATGAGAACAGTTTTGGTATAGAATTTTAATAAACCTATATTTATTTTTAGGAGGTTCGAACAAGTATGAAGATTGTAGAGACATGAGGTAAGAGACTTTCATCTAACTTTTACTGCTATGGGACACATTCCACATTCACAACTTGTTTCTTTTATGTGATTTATATTATTACCATGAATGTATTTTATAATTCATATAATAGGAATTATTGTAGATCATTTTCCATATATTTTTATTTCCTTCGTGGGTTTTAGGATTTAAAATTTTCCTAAGTTGTATAGGTTTTATTATATAATCTCATTTTTATTAGGATTTTATATTATTATTCTTCTAATGATGAACTATTATGATCTATCTCTCAAGAAAATAATGATATTTACTCTATTATGTTTTTTATAGAAATTAAATTTATTCCTTTTATTTTATCGTTTTTATGTACTCAAGAGTCCAAAACATTGAATTTAAAGAAAACCAGCTTTATTTTTCTCTTCAGTCGAAAATCATTTCAAGTACATGTCTAGGTTTTCTAACAATATTATAAAATATGATTTTAATATTCACCAATAATTTTTGAAATTAATTTTCAACATTGTATAAAATTTAACAATGTTTTTTAAAATTAATATTCATGTAATTTTATGAATGAGGTACTTTTGAATTCTTATAAAAAAATTTAATGGAATGTTTATTTTGAAAAGTATTTCCTGAATGATATTTCCCATTTTCATGAACACTACATGATATAAATAATCCCATAAATATTTCTATGTATCATTTCACAGATTTTTTTATTAATATATTTGAAAACAAATTATTTTAAAGATGTGTTTCCAAATGGAAAGGTTATTTTCCTCAAGACTATTTTAATGGTATTTTAAACGAATTTACATTCTTCATTTACGAAAAACTTTGTAGTTTCTTAGGATTTTTTATGTAAGTGATCCAATGGTACTATCCCAATCCTTTCTCTATCTGGTTTATGATTATGGTGATGAAATGTTTTTGAAACCCATTTATTTTTACATGGGTTCTTCTATTATGGGTTGATGAAATGATTATGAAACCTAATTTGATTTCCTGAGTTATTATGTTACAATATAACGAATGATTAATGATTTTATAGCACACATATGTATTTTTTTTATTATGTAACTCTAGGACTATAATTATACATCCCACCATTTTATTTGGTATTTTTTTATATCTCATGATATAAATATGGGAAACAAGTTGATGTTCATGATTCTCTATGGGGAAAATGTTGATGTGGTTGATTCACTAAGGGGAACAAGTCAATGTTCATGATCTGTTATGAGAAAAAAGTCAACATGATTGATCTACTATAAGAAATAAGAGTTGATTATATATCCATTATGATTTTATGATCTTGATTATTAAATGGTTTTTATATCAATGATGGACCCAAACTTAAACTACATGATCTTATGGTTCAAAATTCATTTATAATAATTTATCAGAAATATGATTCATGTATTTTAAAATGAAAATGTTTCATATCATGAATAATGATTATGGTCAATGATATATTGGCTAAGAAATTAATATTTTATATCCATGCTCTCATATCATTATTCTTATCTTATAATTTTATATGATCATAAATTGATATCTACCATGTTTACCCTTACTGAGTATCTGAAGTCACTCATTATTATGTTTACTTTCCCAAGGTTATGAAGAATGATTTCAAGTATGGTATGTAAATTTATAGTTCCATATGGGAATATAGTTTTAGGAGATGTAGAACATCATTAATAAAATAAGAATACTATGTATCTAGTATCCTATGAATCTAAAAATTTATGGTCCTCAAGTGAGTTTTTTTGAAATATATTTAATATGCATATAAATGATGTGATATTTATGTATGAAAATCCTAGGTTGATATAGGTATAACACACCACTATAAGAGATGATACATGAAGAAATGGGGATCTATTATCACAAAAGTATAAAACATTTTCAATGTATGGAAACTTTAAATTGGAATTTATCTTATCCTTCAACATATAAAAAATATGGCTTATTAACGGTCATTTGTTTCAGATGTGATCAGTAATGCCGAATAATGAAAAGTTCCTGACTTTTATACCTTGAAATATTCACAATTTTATTCATAGAAAAGGAATTTAGATAGTAAAGGAAGAGAAAATATGTTCTTTTGTATGTTATTTGGAAGGCTTGTAAGAGAATCAAGTCATGGATACTTGATAGTGGATATTCATCAAACATGACTGGTGAAATAAAAATTCTGAGAAACAATAAGAAGCCTAAACTGGGAGTAGTTAACTTTACTAAATATTATTAATATAAAATTAAAATAATTTGGAAAAATAGATAATGAATATAAAACTCAAAATTATAATGATGTATTATTTTTTAAAGTGATGAAGCACAATTTTAATAGTTGTAATTGTAATTGTGATAGTGTACAAGATGTGGTATTAATGAATGATTATAGTGTTATTAAAAGCATAAAGGATTTATGTATCATAAGTCATGTTATAATAACTAATGGAAATCTATTAAAAATTGATATTTTTTCCAATTCATTCTATTTGAGTGATAAAGATGAAAAAACATATGGAATATGAGACTTGTTCATCTTTTCATATGGAGTTTATATAAAATGTTGAATAATGATATTGTTAGATATTTTCCTATATAAATGTGATATGTGTATAAAATTTTTGAAGCCTACCGAAAGGGTGAAATGTATCTTGGTTTACATAATGTAGTGGAAATTATTTCTTCCAGAACACTTAAACTTACTGAAACTAAACTATGTTTTCCAATAAGAAAATTATATACTAGTGGTAATATTTATTTAATTACATTAATTTATTATTATAAATAGTTTAATAATGTCATGTTCATAAAAAGAATCCAAAGGAAATTAAAATGTTCAAAAAAACTTAAAGGAAAGATGAGAAGGAGGCGAGTCTCTAAATCATGAACCAAATATTTGACAATGGAAATAAGTTTACATGTGATGATTTTGAATGATATCATTCCAAATATATAGTCAATAATTAGTATAGATAACTATATACTTCATAGTATGATGGTGAATCTTGAGGGATGAACATATGTATAGTTAATATGGGAAAGAAAATATTAGTTTAACCTAACATCTAAATGTATTTTTGGAGAGATAAAGTATGTCAATATATACACATATAGAACACGTGTCTACTAATGATAGGGACTTAAAAGACACCATATGAAATATGGTACAAGATGAATTCAACTGTTTTATATTTTAGTGTTTTTGGAATTTCTTTCATTATAAAAATCATGAACAACAATAATAGAAAACTTGATGACAAAGACAAGGATGAGTTTTTCATGGGAAGCTTCCCAAATAGATGTTAACAAATATATTGGAAAAAATGGATACAAAATTCATATGACTTTGGTGATGTAAAAAATTATTAAAAAATATTAAAAATAAGACACAAAAGTGGAATAATACTAATAAGAATATAATGAAAATGAGATGAAGATGTTAGAATAAAATAATTTTGATGCTATTAAAAAGGATCCAATCAGTGTTGGTATTATTTTGTAATAAATAGTGATAATGATAAAGATGATGGATATGATAGAAAATTGTTTAATATATTGAAGAAACATGTTGATGATGAGAATATCATTTTCAATCAATATGATCCTATACAATATATATCAAGATTGAGACATGTATTTTCTATTTTAAGAGGCTAATGAAGAGATGAAAAAGAATTTTTAGATATCAATACAGAGTGATATTAAATAATTTCTAGGGAGTCATATTGATCATAATTCAAATTATATAACAGAATCTTAATAAAATTATTCTATATAGTTATTGAAAATTTTCGGATTGGAAAAATCAAAATCGGTTCAATACTAATTTAATTTCGAGCCAACCTCAGAAATTATCATGATTGAAGTAGTGTTAGTCAAAATAGATTTAAGATAATAAATAAAATATTTTATTATCTAACAATATCAATTATAGGTCTAGCATATGTTTTGACACCGTATTTATTATTTCTAAATGATCCTAGCTTATAAAATCCTGAGATATGTGAAAGGAACTATAAACTATGTGAAATTATATAAAATCAGTGAATATTTGAACTTTTTGGGAATTAAAAATAGAGATATAATAGAAGATTATATATAATGAATATTAAAATTGTTTAGAAAATCCATTCTGGTAGAGCGTTTTGGTAGTCTATAAAAAAGAATAATTTAGTGACATAGAGTACAAAAATTCAGAATACATAATGGCTACACAACCTTGCACATATATGATATGGATGTAGGTGTAGTTTGAATATTTGAAAGGTGAGACTGAGGGACCATTAAAAATATACAATGACAATAAATGTACTATTGGGTTATCTAAAAACCAAGTGAAACATTCAAGACATAAGGACATTAATATCAGATATAATTTCATCAATGAAAAAGAGAATATGGGAGATATCCAATTAGAATACATTTCTATAAATGAACACATTGTAGATATTTTTTATAAAGTTAGTCCAAGAGAGACTCTTGTGTAATTTAGGAAAATCATCATGTTTTTCCTTATAAAATCACATAATGACTTATAGGTGAGACCCCACTAGTATATGGATTTTATTTCCAAATAGAGAGAAAATAATAATAAAAATTAGCTATGGGGGTTGTCTCTTTCTATTTTTATGATTATAAATATATTACTATATTTAAAATGGGTATAAAATTAAATAATATTTTCGGGTAAAATATAAGTCACCTAGAAAAAACCTAATTTTAACTATGAGTTATAATTCTATGAGAAACATTGTCTTATCCTACAGTGTGTTGTGAGGACAATTCTCTTTGACGAAAGTTATGATTTGATGAAACATGTTGAGTTATCTTACATGTAATGTATTGGTTGAAATCAAATATAATATGGGATATTAAAAACCCATTTTATTTTATGATGGTATTATAATTGTTTTCATCCAATAGTTTTTAAATTTAGGAAAATAATTTTTGAATTGATCATAATGACTAATAAATATTATAATTATTATTATAGATTTCAAAATTTTGAAAAAAAAAATATTATTAAAATTGAAATGATGAAACCATTTATTAATTGAGTGATGAAATATCTGAGTAAATTCACACAATATTCTATTTTTTCATGAGTATATTTATTTTTAAGGCTATATAAATACTCTTTTTTCCCTAAATAATATTTTAATAATTATTTTGATATGTATTGGATTATATTAATAAGGGATGTTATTTTTCATTTTAATTTTATGAGGATATTATTTGAAAATTATTTCCAACCATAATTGGATAGTAACTGACCTTAACCACAAATGTGGGAACTCATTCTAAAATGTTGGAAGTAGATCAACCTAGGTAGATGTGGTGGAAGGTGAGTATGAGTTCACATATAAGTCCCACAATGAGTGCATGAGGGATAATAGAATGTGCACAAGGAATATATGTGAGGGCCTTTATGGACCATGAAATGGGGTGGTGCTGCCATTGTTTTTCATGTGCAATGTGTATCTAGGGGATTAAACATATGTTATCATGAGTGTTTGATGAAGAAGGTATGATTATTATTTAAATGGAATTAATTTCAATGATCAAAATGGTATGAATTATTTTCACATGGAAATTTTAATTCATTAAATATTTATTCATATAATTTTAGTCTCCCTATCAAATTTATCAGGGTCATTAGATCATCACCCAATCATCTTCTTTAACCTCATGGTGTTAGAAGATTCTATGTCTGAGGGTTTTTCTTTCCACTAATTATATAAAAACATATGTTAATTGAGATATTATAAAAGTCTAGATGAAAAATTTAAATTTAAAAAAGTACTTATTTTCATATTACATCAACTATAGTTTTTGAAATGGAATTCTAAATGGATGATTGGTATATGAAAAATATTATAGTTTTATATAAGCATATAATTTATGATATTAGATAATTAATTGCATAAATGGTATATAGTACATGAAAAAATAATGTGGTAATCATAGTATGTGAATGACATGAGAGTTTTGATATATGAGCTTTGTATGATTAAATAAATGTTCAAGCGGTATATGCTTGAGAATAAAGTTAGTGATACATGAGGAAAATTACATGCAATATCTTGTAGCAATACAATTTTTCATTCATGAAAAATACTCTATGAAGGGCATTAAATTTTAAATTAGTGGAAATTAATTTATTTTAATCATATATGGTTGAATGGAATATAATATTTTAGATTATTATCATGTTTTCATCATGTTTTATTTTTCCAATAAATACATTGTTAACCCTCTAGAAGGTGTACCTAATAATTTTTTTTTGTGTTTTTCAGGATCATAAGTTCATAACTACTCTTATTTGAGTTCCTCAAATTAATTGATTCACTATTAGAAGTTTTAAATTTTAGAATCAACATTATTTTATAAATACTTTACTTTATGGGGTGTGTATGTTTCACTTTAATAATAAGAGAGTGAATTATTATATTATGTACCATTTAAAGTAATTATATCCAACTAATTTATTTGTGAATAAATAGTTCGTGGAAGAATCAAATAATTAAAGGAAAAGTTAAAAAAATTATTATATTCTATGTGATGATCATATGATGTGCACAATGATTATATCTCATGCCATTTGAGGCTAATAGATTTGATAATTCAGTAATTTCTAGATGTTATGGAAGAATCAGTTCAATGATTTTCATCATACACTGAGAAAGACTAACATTATCACATATACTAAATCTTTAATAAATGATATCATTCTATTCATATTATTTGAATGTGTTAAAAT
Source organism: Viscum album (assembly GCA_963277665.1). Lineage (NCBI taxonomy): Eukaryota > Viridiplantae > Streptophyta > Magnoliopsida > Santalales > Viscaceae > Viscum > Viscum album. Next base: position 267,970,925 of record OY728164.1, on the reverse strand, counting down.
GATTATCCATATCAGTTGTTTTTGGATCAAATAACATTTTTATATAATTTTTTTTTATTGGAATTCATTTTGTTTCAGGTAGTGTTAAGATATTAATTTTATGGAAATCTAGAAAGCGTAGGTTGAATAAATGATATTAATGATTTTATGGAATATATTATTTTTATTATAGTGTAGAATATGTTATTATATCATATAACCAATCACTATAAAATGATAGTAGACATTGAGAATGATCTTTGTAAAAATATTATTTTCCATGATATTTTTTTAAAACATCCATGTTAGATGAGTAATCAAAAGAGTGTATTAGATCATAACTGGTAAATATAGGTTAATTTATCTAAAAAATATTAAAAATTATTTTACCTCCTCATCTAGGTGGAAAAAAATTCAATGGGATTTTAAAAAATTATTACATCTAAAATATTTTGATAAAAATAAAAAAATATACTTTGGGTTTTTTGGGGGGAAAATAAAAAATTCATTGGTATCCTAGTAATTAGTAAAATATAATGATAATAAAATATTCTATTATAACATTTAGTATTGTAAAGAGTTCATGTTCATTTTACTATTCTAGGATCAAAATATGTACGTTCTAGTGGCCACCATTGATGATTCTCCAACAATGGAGGTGAGTTAAGAGGATATTTATGTTCATATAAATCCCTTGGGTGATCAAAATTATGTCCAATGGTTTATGTTATCACCGATAATTATTAAACTAAAATTTATATTGATAAAATGTATACTTATATAATACTCTAGCATCTCAATGATATTTCTCCAAAAATAGATTGACATGAGTGGTTTGAGAACTCCAAGAAAATATTTACAAGAAAAATGGTATATGGAGAAACATATGATACTAATATAGTCATGATGATTGGATATATTTAGTATCTAGATATTATGGTGATTAATCTACCAAATTAATTTAAAAATGACGTCATTATTTCTCCCCTAACTTTTAGATTTTCTTACTTCGTTATAAATTTTAATATGAGTATAAATGAGTAGTCTATTCCAATCTCCTTACTGTACTTCACTTGGACGATAATGATATGAATTTTGAGAAGAATTATTTTTATATAGTGAGTAATATAAGGTAAGAGTGAAATTTCTTGGGACTAACCCTATATATAAGTAATCATCCTTACACCTTACCAAGAGTAAGTAAATCAAGGGGCTTGTTAGGGGATACAATTCCATTTATTTTTTATATTGAAAATAATGAACATAATAATATGACCATTACCATGAAAATGAATAAAGTAGAAGTGTTATATTAATTTATTATCAAATAAAATTGATTGGTTTCTAGAAATTTGATATTATACAATGATTATGGTGCTCACATATGTATCCAATTATAGTAACTAATTGTATTCAAAAGAGTTTCTTGAGGTGAAGAAAATATATAAGACACTAGCATCCATAGATTAAATTTAGTAGCTACCAGAGACTAGAATGTCCCATTATAGATATTATTGATCATTATTTTCAAATAAGTTAGTTTTGTGTGAAATCTATTAAAAAGATTTTTATTTCTATATGTAATCATGATCTATATTTTTTATGTAAAATTCTTTAAAAAATGTTTTCTCTATATAAAATTTTGTCTATTTTATGGTATGAAACACCTAGAAAACTATATTTATATTTTGGAATCAATTTTTTTTGGGATACCAATAACCAATCTAGGTCACATGGAACATTTCACACCCAACTGTAGAATCACATTCACAATCATGTAAATAAAAATGTGATTTAAAATTTTATGTAAATATTTGTATTTTAATAGACATCAACATTTACCACATGGAGTATGTCAATCAAATTTTCAAGAAAAAATGACCAAATAACTATTTTGTTAAAGATGTAATTGAACAAATAACTTTTTATATTAGTTCATATAGAGGTGATTTGACCATTTCTAGTTGAAACATGGGGTGATTAATCATACTTCATAATATTTACCAATATCATTAAAATATATGGATTTATCTATTTGATGATTTATATGATAAATTTATATAATAAATTTAGTGATTAGAATAATGATGTTGATAGTCAACATGGTAAGAAGAAAAGTCACTATACTCATACAGTGAATGAGATTATCTAAAATAATAATTCATGAATTTTCTAAATGGTTCTGGGATCATATCTTAATTCAATCCTCATATAACATAATATAATGGAACATGTTAATGTAAGAAAAAAAATTCTCAAAAATTTTGAGTTTGATGGTGAGACATGCAAGTATTCTATTTTAATTTTGAGGATATTCATTACATATAATGGTGGAAATACTAAACTAAAAACTATAGAATTAAATGATATTATTTATATACATTGGTATGTTAGTAAATGTATGATTTCATATATTTGATTGTGTGAATACAATTTTTTTTATTTCTATATTTAGAAAAAAAAATTATCCCTATGGTGGTAAGTGAATCATTATTAATTATATTAAGAAAACAACAGGATATTAGTTTTACAAACACTTAGATAAAAAAATATGGTAAATAGAAGTCCCACCTTTCCTAATATGGAGTATATTTCTAAAAGATATTGTGGGTGTGTGATTTACATCAATGAATTAATGGATCAAAATAAAAAAGATATAATATGAGTAACAATTATAAAAATCCCCATGGAATAAGATATTATAGATACACATGATCTATATACATGCAATGGAGAGGATAGAGAACCAAAATTTCATGGTTTTCCATTTATCAATGATGGTGAATTACTGAAAGAAAATTTGAAATATTTTACTATGATAGAAAATATGAAATATTAAAAAAGAAACAACACCATTTTAAGTGATGGGTTTTGATAATTAGTTGATAATAGTTAACCTATGAACTAAAAGTAAGTTAAAAGTTTAAATTAATCTTTTAAATGGAATGAAACCATGATTTCTATGATGAATTCCATGGAGAAAAATAAAATATAAATTTTTGTGTATAATTAATTCAATGTAATGACTATTGGTTACAACTAGGTATTTATGAAGTATGTACAAAAGGATGGTAGATTTAGTACTAATAATACTAAATAGGTTAAAAAAAGGTTTCAAAAATTTCAATTCATTGAATAGGATGAAATATTTTCACTAGTTACTATAAAGAATGACATCATAATTCTACTACTCATAGAAGTATTATGTAATTATGATATTTATCATGTATATTTTAAAACAATGTTCTTTAATGGTAACCTTGCATAAGATATATATTTTTCACAATAAAGAGGGTTTAAGATACTAACATAAGTGAATATATTGTTAAAGTTACTCAAAACCCTTAATGGATTAAAGACAGTACATAGAATCATGAAAAATGAATATTAAATAAGATGAAATAGAATTAATATTAATAAAGAATGAATGACCAAATTTTGTAAATAAGCTGTTTAGTGGGAGTGTGATTGTTTTTATAATAGTGTAAATTAAAATCATTTACTAATTATAAATGAGATATGAATCATAAAGTATATTATGATGATTTTGAAAAAAAATATTCATGAAGGACATAGGTGAAGCAAAATAAATCCATGGGATCAAGATATATCATGATAGACTCAAGAGACTACTTATTCTTAGTCATGGTATATACTTCAATAAAGTTATAAAGAGATTCATTATGAAATAATACAACATGGGACTAATTTATATGTCCTATTGCACACATATCACCATGAAAATTTGTCTTCAAACACATGTCAATAGATAAGGTATGTCCCAAATACTACAAACATAGATTACATGTTCAATCATATATACTATGTTATGTACTAGTATTGATGTTCTATATTCCCTTATAATCAAAGACATGATACAATAGAACCCATGATACAATTATTAGAGGGTAGTCAAGACTATCTTAAAGTAGATTATGTGTAAAAATGGTATATTCTTGGTTTCTGTATGAGATACTAAGTTAACCATCCAAGGTTATACTTATTCTAGTTTTCAATCATATTAGGATGATCCAAAATAAAAAAAATTTATATCACTTCTCACTAAACAACGTATCTACAATGTGGAATATATCAATGCATGCAACAATCATCAATTCTGCAGTATTGTTAGAGCATATTATTTCTTCTTATATGGGCAAGGAAGAAACGTGGATAGAAAAAAACATCAAAGATCTTGATATAGTTCCAATAAGTAAAAAATAATTTTTGATTTTAATTTGATAATACTTCAATGGTTTCTCCTTCCAAGGTGATATAAACACACCAATGGATAAGGGACATACTATAAATATATTTTCTTTTGAAGGACTTTCATCTGATATGTGAGGTATATATAATGATTGTTTCCTTGGACAATAACATTCTAGACCCAATGGATGAATCCCTATCTAATTAGAAGCATGGATATCATCTAATAGATAGTGAAAAATGTCACTAGTGGTAAGTGAGATCCTATTGGAATCTATTTCAAATAACTAATGACATTATACATTATATTACCTTTATATTACAATACATTAATTAAAAAAACTGTTATCGTGTATTATTTATTCTTCTATATAACATGTGTTATATAATTTTCCTAATGTATATTTCATAGTAAAAGGACCTATCAGTTACCTAAAATTATGAGAACCATGAATATCCAAGATAATATTGTAGAACATATAAGTCCAATGCTTCAATGTCTTTATATAATGATACATATATCGTGAAGAATATCTTGTAATTGATTCTAATAAACTGGAGAGGATTTATCTCATGATGTTCTCACATTAAAATATCTAATATAAAAGATTTTAAGGAAAAATCCACAATTAAAAATTAAATATGTTTTTGTCATTTAATATGACTATTTATTAATGTATTTATTAGACATTATACTTAATATTAGTATTAATTCAAATTATGAATCAGAAAATTTGGTGTATGGATGAATACTAAAATGAAATATGATAATATTTATATAGGATATATTTGGTGTATAACGTGAGATGTGAAATTAAGGAATATGTCAATTATGAATTTTTTTATTTGAATAATGGAAGATTATATCTCTTCCCTTTGATTGAAATGTGACTATCAATCTAAATACCAAATCAATTTTTATTGATGGGGTCACCATAATATTTCAAACAAATATATATCAAGGTTATATCTTCGTGACACATGTATTCATACTACATGAAGTTATATTGAGAAAATATATTTTATTAGCTGTAAATTTTAATTTATTTTTATTCATTAAGACATTATTTTCATCCTCTATGGGTGACTGTAGATGTTTCTAGATGATGATATTGGACTTTAGGTATGCCCACATAATGACACTATAGAAGAGGCCTAGAATTTTCATAAACCAACACGAGTTAACTAGACAGGAAACCCTGAATTGTCAACTATATGGTTAGATATTTGAAAACCCACAATTCTCTTGTAAATTTTAAGAAAACTCAAAGTACAACATTGATTAAAGGAATGCATATCAATGAGACATACAATTGAAGCCAAATAGGAAAAACTTGAATGATAAAGAAGACAATACTAAACTTGTCTCCATGTAACCATATGTCACCACCAAACCATCCCACTACAAAGGTGACGAACAACAAGATAAATCTACATGATACATGATTCCATTAAAATTACCTGAATCTAACAAAAAAATGCCTATAACCTCCCTAATGTAAAAGTAGGGCGTGATCACATATCCTAATAGGATACCACTATAGAATTCATACAAGTTATAATATCAAGAATGGAAAAAATATAAAATTAAAACAAAATACTATTTATAACTCATTTTCATAAATGAAACCATGTTGAAAATACCTTCATTTTCTATAAATTTATACCATATTAAAAAAATCAAGAAATATTTAAAAAAGTAAATAAAATAAAGTTTTCATAGGGAAAACAAACCAAGGATACACTTTAATATAATCTTATGAGAAAACATCCATGAAATAATCCATAATGTGATAAACTAGGTATAAATAAAAAAGAACACCATTTGGTCTCTAGCCTATGGAAAATACATAATATACATGAAAGGATCTAAAACCAGACAGATGTTGGTTCGAAAAAACATCACATCCCATCATAATCCTTCTATATAACAAAAACTCTAGTGGAATTACAAAGAAACTAAAGTGACATGTCCGTTTCCTAATGTAACCAATGTTTCCAATGTACTATGTTTTTCAAAAAAATTTAAAATCTATGAAAAAATTTAATAAAAATATTTCATATCAAATCCAATCCATTTTTAATTCAAAATCATATTAAAAAAGTCAATAATTTTCAACAAATACTTGAAAATGTCTAAAAATGAATTTTCATTCAATAGCCCAATGAAATTTGAAAGAACATATTAAAATTCAAGAATTATAACCTCTTTCATAGATACATGTAGAAAAAAATGATGAAATCCTAGATTCCTCTTATAAAGTTGATTGGAAACCAATAGATCGACCACTGATGGACAATGAATGAAAGAAATCTATAATAGTTCAATAGAAAACTCCAACCAATGACAGTATAAATAAAAAACATAGAAAATTTTGTTTCCAAGTCCAATGATAATGAATATGTTGGAATAAATATTAATAGGGATATGTGACTCAAAAACCATAGGAGTCAAACACTAAACTAATTGATCTATAAGGATTGATATCACCCAAAATCACCCAATAAATTAAGAGGTAGGTCTCCACACTAGATTAAAAAAATGTGTTATGCATGCATTTTGTTTAAAAACATTGAACCTAAAGAATTCACATCATAAACTCTATTCACGATGTGTATTCCATGAATTTAAAGTATATTGAAAAAGGTGTCACCTTAGGTTAAAAAAATCCCGATCAAACCATTCATGATGTGTAATGGTTTCATGGATTTTCAATTTTATTTCTTTAAATAAGACTCATGACATATAACCTATAATAAGATCATGTTGTGTAACCCATTCATGATGTGAATTTCTCGAGTTGGAATTGTGAAGTCTAGTATCCTATAGAGAATCACTAAACAAATTCTCAAGGTTCTCTAAACCCATGGAGAACCCTTTAAATCCATTAATTTTTTTAACCAGACTCTATTAATTCAAACAAACATAAATCCCTAAACTTTAAGTCATTTTCCCTGCAAATCATCTATATCCTCGATAATCCCAGAATTCACCCAAACAAAAAAAAGAAGGCAAAACAATAGTCAAAGCATAATTGAAAGAATGGAATGAGGTGTTAAAATCTCCCCACCATAAGAAAATTCTATCCTTATAAATTATTCACAATCATAGACTTGAGAAATGTTATTTTCACTACAAACTCATCAATAATTCCCACTACCATGTCTCATGGATAACCTATTTGCACTACCATAGTGAATTGTACGAAGGAATGACTTTACCACACATTACTGACTGAACTTTGATTTTTTTATTTCAAAGAGAGGAAAATTACAATAAAAGATCACAGAGGCCTGAAATGATGAAGCCCCAAAGCATCCCCTAACACAAAGATTATACATTCCTGGGGTAGAGAGCCCAATGTAGAGAAGATCAAAAAAGGGTTGTCAAGACTACATCCACAAGAAAGAGCATCTGCCGCGAAGTTGGACTCTCTAGGGATATGTCGGACAACACAAACATTATAAAGCTCTACTCCACATGCACAAACCAAGTATGTCCAACACCAAGGGACATTACCTTTCCCTTGGAGAGCCCAAATCAGCACCTCAGAGTCCGAATCCACTTCCATGATCATCAATGATAACCTTTTACAGAGCATAACACAAGTATGTAACGCCCGTACCTCCGCCCCCATCGAGTTCCCCAGACCGTGGAAGTTGCTAAATGCCATTATAACCGATCTACTACTGTCCTAAACCAGACCCCCCTCGCATAAAACCATTCATGAATGACCAATCCACATTAAGTTTAAGGCCAATGTTAGGGGGATGCCATCTTACCCAACCTCCCTGAATCTTCGGACGACACACCGAACCTTGCACATAATTATAACCCCCAGAATAGTTCGGGCCCCTCTTCATTAGATACATTAACTCAAATAGCAGTCCCTTAGAATGCATTAGAAGAAGATAAGTAGAAGGTCTAACCTGCCATCTAGCTTTATTCTGTGCCTCCCAAATTGTCCAGCAAATTGAGGTTAAAATGAAGCTGCGGAACTTGGACTCTATTCTGTTTTTCTATGCTCCCAAGAACCACCAATCTAGAAACACCTAATGTAACGACCAAAAGTTTCATTAACTGAAAATCTCTCTTGATCCAGTTAACTGTCTCTTTATGAAAAATGTTTTTATAAGATGTCAACTTCTTTGGTTTTATGATAAGAATTGTGACCGTTACTTTTATAGTTGTTGAACAGTGATCACATGATTAGTATAAATATAGGACTTTAACACATCCAATCTTTACTTAGACAAAGGAAGCGATGGCCTCATCCAGTAGAATTTCCCCATACGAAGCCCATTTTTCAGAGCTCAGAAAAGAGGTGGAATCCTTGGGCTTCACCCTTGACCAAGCCTAAGATGAGCTTCACCATGTCAAGCTCTAATGGGACCATCTACGGGAAAAGTGGAAGTTGGTAGAGATTACCACTCAAGCGATGTTATCCGAGCCACCCCAAGAGTCTGTCACCATCGCACACCTTACCCTTAGGTCTTATGCGGCTGTTTTAAGGGGTTATGTAACAAATATGTAGTACTATGTTCATGTAAATTATTTTTGTATATAATAATGAATATAATTTCTACTCATTTTTGATACATTGTAAATAGTTTTTAAAGTAAAAATGGTGTTTTTAGTTATTATTTAATTAAGAAATATATTTTATTAAATTAAGGGATTTTTGAATTAAATAATATTTTAATAAAATAATAATAATATTATTAAATTAATTTTAATTAAATGTAAATGATCTTATAATTTTATGAATGCAATTAAAATTTTATATTAAGGTTTGAAAGCCATTTCTGTCAAAACCCATGAATTTTCGACAAATGTTGGTTTTTATTTTAAAAGTGAAAATTAACATATTTAGAAATTTTTTAGATAAAATAAATGTCATTTTTGGAATCAGGACGTCAAAATTATCCAACGGTAAATTTTTCATAATTTTATGAGATAGTCAAATTTTTGGGTAAAAATTAAATACCGCTTAAATATATAATGTGTTTTATGACATCATAATGACCCAATGGTGATGTAATAAAATACCATAATCCTTATGTTCGGCCAATATATGTTTTAGCCTTAAAATAATGTGATTCTGGGTTTGTTTGACTTACTTTTCAAAGCATTAAAGGACCCCTCAAGACATAATCAACACTTTGCCTTTTTAAATTAATTTCCATGGGAGTGTGACTCACCTCCACATAAGCAACCTTATTATTTTAAGAAGTTCGGACTTGGGACTTATACAATATTTTTTTTCTCTTCCCTTTTCCAAAAACCATGGGAAAAAACCATGGGATGGTTTGTGGTTTAGATTAATTTAATGTAAGGGGACCCAAACCTAAATAATAAAGAATTCCTTCACCTTTCCTATATAAACCCACCCAAGCTCCCACTTCCTCCTCACTAAAATCACTTGGAGTTCGTCCAACCTATTCCCTACTCTCTCTAGAATCCTCCCAAGGTTCCCCAAGCTCCCAAGAAGCCTCTCACAAGCCTCTCTCTAGACTTTGGAAGCACACTTCCAAGTAAGGGTTTTTTCTTCCTTTCTCATTTTTGTCAATTTTATTTAAGTTGTATTGCCCTTTTAATTTCAATTATGAATGTTGGGGTATGGTTTCACACCTCCCCCATAATTTCCAATTATTGTTTGAATGATGGGAGACCCCTTTCTCTCCCATTAAATTCCTCCCATGTACACCCATTACAATGCCGAAATTCCGAAAGGAACTTCTCTCTCTTCTTTTACATTCAAGCAATAATTTTGTATCATGAATCTAAATTCCATTACAATTGTTGGGACATGTATATATATGAAATCCTTACTATAAATTACATTTAAATATGATGAGGAACCCATTTCTCTCTCATTAACCATTTTTTATGAATTCTTATGTCACTCTGTTACGCTGCCGAAATCGCACCGATTTTCTAAGCCAATGCCATTGTGTAGTGGATACCATGCCCATTTCTCCAACAAGGTTATCCACCTTTATAAACCTTTACTTATTGATTACAAAGTTTCATATATGAATTCCACATTCCTTTATCATGGAATAAATGTTTATGTTTTATGAATCTATGTTTTATGATCCATGTGGCACACTTATGCATGAAATGAAATGTTTAAGAAGGGTGTGCCCTTATAGCACTCCAATGCATTGGGTAAAGTATAGTATCATGATACGTCATGTGCAATGAGTTTTGACTCATGCTAATTCAAGTGCAATGAGGGTTTACTCGTGATTCATGTGCAATGAGGTTTTACTCATGCTTTATGTGGAATGAGCCTTGGCTCATTCTAATTCCATGTTAAGTGTTGTTTCCACATTTCCATGTTATGATTATAATGCTTTATCATGCCTTTATGTTCATATTTCTTTTATGCTCTATTGATATCCCTATTGTCTAACATGTATTGTACTCCTCATGTTATTCCATGTGTACTCCCTTACTAGGCTTTATAGCTCACCCTTTTCTTATGCATGTCCTCAGGTTATCCCATGAAATGCTAAGTACGAGGAAATATAGTGGTCATGTAAAGGAAGTTTTCAATAAAGATGTTGTATTTCATGTTTTAAGTTTGTATGTAATTATCCTAAGCCCCAAAGACACTAAACCTCTCGATATTCTTTATTGTATCAAGTGAATTTTTATGTAATGAATCATGTTTAAGTTGTAATAAAAAAAGAAGGGTTGTCATAGTTGGTATCAGAGGATAGGTTTTGTTATTTTTGGGATTATGAAACCCTAGTAAAGCCTTAGATACAAGACTTAGTATAATAAAAACATCCCTAAGTTTCGGTTAGTTCTGAGTAAGTGGTTTATCAAAAAAATACATCCCTGTCTGGATACGAGCAGGTAGAGGCGGCTCTAGCACAGATGTATCCTAGGGGTAAAACCCGAAAACACCGCTTTGAGCTAGACTCGAATGGGAACTGGTGCACGACAACGGGCCTTGCTGCACTCTTGGTTACAATACTCCCGGGGGATATGTTTTGATAAATTCACAAGCTTAGTATGAACCCTTATTAAGGAAATTAAAAAAATGACCCTAAGAATATATGTTAGAAAGTAGATCATGAAAAGCCTAGATTCAAGCCTATAGACTCATGAGTTAAGGAAATAAAAGTTTATTTTTGAGTCATCAACTTTTTTATTTGGATTAACCTTTATGTGTTACCCCTAAGTTTCCTTTTATTCCAGCCAATGGCCGGTAATAGGAGGACTCGGGCTAACAACCATTGTGAAGATCAGTGTGATGACTGTACTAATGAGATGCCAAATCCAATGGGAGCAGGAATCACGAACTTTTTCACGCTTCTCTCTTAGCTAACTCAAGTTTTTAATAGAAACATGGGTCAAGAGGAACGTTCAACCCCCCCCTAAGAAAAAACAAGTCACTATCGAGAGATTCATGAGACAAAGGCCTCCTACTTTTAGTGGATCATCCGATCCCACGATCTCTGAACAATGGATCAACTCCATTGAAAAGATATTCTCAATCCTCTAATGTTCTAAACAAGAGAAGGTTCTCCTGGCGGCTTATCGTATGGAGGGTGAAGATGATCAATGGTGTACATTGATCAAAAATACGAAGCCTGAGGAGGAGATCCAGGCGTTGGAATGGAAGGATTTCTGGAAGATGTTTTTCGATAAATATTTTCCACGCACCCTCTGGCTTAAGATGGAAAGGGACTTCCTTTCCCTCAAGCAAAAAGATGAAGAATCTATTGGAGCATACGAGGCAAACTTCACAAGGCTTGAACAATACGCTTCCGGCTTTGTCGTTACCCCCGAATGAAAATTTGACTGCTTCTTTGGTGGGATGAAGCCTAGCCTACGGAAATCATTAGCGATCTGTGACTTCGACAGCTATGAGGAGATTGTCCAATGTGCCCTCAAGGTCGAAATGGTGATTGGGGAATCACAGGGCTATCATGGGGATAAGAAGCGTAAGGTGGAATTCAATGCTGGTGGTCCGATGGATAAATACAACGGTGCTAAGAAGATATAGCACCCCACTTGCCAAAAGTGCGGAAAGAAGAACCCTGGAAATTGCCTTAAGGGGACGATAAAATGCTTCAGGTGTGGAAGAGAAGGGCACCTAGCTATTAACTGTCGGCAAGAAGGACCCGCGACTGCGACGGAGGAGAGGAATGCTCCGTTCGAACCTCAACGTGTTGTTCAATGCTACAAATGCAAAGAACCAGGTCATTTTTCAAATCAGTGCCCCAATCCAAGGGTTATCGGAGGCAACCAACAACCTCCAAGACAACAAGGAAGATCTTTTTCCATCACTTCTTCCGAAATGAACCCCGACAACGAAGTTGTGACAGGTACGCTAGTTATTTATTCAAGAATAGCGAACGTACTTTTTGATTCAGGTTCTACGTATTCTTTTATATCTCTAAATTTTAGTAGAACAATCCTAGCACCACTACAAATCATGGAAGTAAAGATGTCGGTGAGTACGGAAAATGGGGCAATCATTGCATCCCATGAGTATAAGTCCTCCCCTGTTATAATATGTGGATTGAATTTCTCGGCAAACCTCATCATACTACCTCTGGTGGAATTTGACGCAATTCTTGGCATGGATTGACTTTCCTTATATAGAGCAAACATAAATTGTTGGGAGAGGGAAATCACACTCCATATGGAGAATCGACCCCCGATTCTTTACAAGTGTCAAGAGGAAGATGAATCTCTTTTAGCTCCATCATCTCAAGAATGGATATTACTGCCTTATGAACATGCATATCTGGCTCAGATGATTGAGTCCAAGGAAAAAACCATCCTAGAAGAAATGCCTATTGTGAGGGAATTCGCTGAAGTGTTTCCCGAGGAACTGTCTAGTCTTCCTCCAAGAAGAGATGTTGAGTTCTCAATTTAACTTATACCTGGGGCGCTACCAATATCCAAGACTCCATATAGAATGGCTGTTGTAGAGCTTGAAGAGCTGAAGAAACAACTACAAGAGAATCTGGATAAAGGGTTTATACGCCCAAGTGCTTCACCGTGGGGTGCACCAGTCCTCTTCGTCAAGAAGAAGGATGGGTCAATGCATCATTGCTTCTATTATCGTGAAATTAACAAAGTAACGATAAATAAAAAGTATCCTCTCCCAAGAATTGATGACTTATTTGATCAGCTGAGTGGAGCACAATACTTCTACAAGGTGGACTTGCGGTCGGGATATTATCAAGTAAGGGTGAAGAAGGAAGATGTCCCCAAGACTGCTTTTTCGTACAAGATACGGGCACTATGAATTCATAGTAATGCCTTTTGGACTCACCAATGCTCCAGAAATATTCATGGACTTGATGAATAGAGTCTTTAGAGATTACCTTGACAAATTTGTGGTAGTCTTTATAGATGATATTCTAATATACTCCAAAACCAAGGAGAACCATGAGGAGCATTTAAAAACTGTACTAGAGACTTTGCGCAAGGAGAAGTTCTATGAAAAGTACATCAAGTGTGAGTTCTGGTTGAAGGAGGTCTCATTCTTGGGCCATATCATCACAAGAAATGGAATATCTCTGGACCCCTCTAAAACAGATGCAATTGAGGGATGGCCGAGGGCAACATCGGTAACAGATATCCATAGATTCTTGGGGTTAGCTGGATATTATCGACGATTTGTGAGAAATTTCTCACAATTTTCCAACCCTATTACCTAGATAACTCTAAAGGGAGTAAAGTTTGCTTGGAGTGATGAATGCAAAGAAAGCTTCAAGGAGTTGAAAAGGTGTCTTATCACTGCACCTGTGCTCACTTTACCCACAAGTGGGGAACTTTTTGTGGTATTCAGTGATGCTTCAAAGAAGGTCTTAGGCTATGTGCTGATGTAGAATGACAAAGTTATATCCTATGCCTCAAGGCAGTTGAAAATCCATGAGTGAAACTATCCAACTCATGATCTGGAGTTGGCGGCTGTGATCTTTGCCTTGAAAATATGGCGGCATTATCTCTATGGGGAAAAATGTGAGATATATACTGACCACAAGAGTCTTAAATATATATTCACACAGAAAGAGATTAATATGCACCAGATAAGATGGATAGAGCTCATCAAAGATTATTACTGTTCAATACATTACCACCCTGGGAAAGTGAACAAGGTGGCAGATGCCCTAAGTAGAAAGGACCCAACAATTCTATCAATGATGAGAATTGAGAAGGATCCAATCTTCTTAGAATTGATGAAGATGGATGTGGGAATCATAAATAAGGGAACATCATCAATCCTTTCACAAATGATTGCTCAACCAACTCTTTTAGAAAGGTTAAAGGATGCTCAAAAGGAAGATATGGGAATTCAGGAAAAAGTGGGAGCTATCGAAAAAGGGAAATCCTCTGAGTTTAATGTTAATAAAGAAGGAATTGTGCGGTTTGGGAAAAGACTATGTGTTCCATAAAGTCCGGAGATGAAGAAGGAACTTTTGGATGATGCACATAGTTTAAATTTCTATATTTACCCAGGGAGCACAAAGATATATCAAGATCTCTGAGAAAACTTTTGGTGGGATAATATGAAGAAGGAGATCGCTGAATATACATCAAAGTTCCTGGTGTGTCAGAAAGTGAAGGCAGAGAGGCAGAAGTCTAAGGGGATGATGAAACCATTGCCCATACCAGAATGGAAATGGGAGAACATCACCATGGACGTTGTCACCGGACTTCCAAGGACATCCAAAGGCAACAATGCAAACTGGGTTGTTGTAGATCATCTTACAAAGACTGCACACTTCATTACTATTCGGGACGATTTCTATTTGGACCAACTGGCACAGATATATATCAGGGAAGTGGTATGGTTTCATGGATTACCACTATCTATTGTGTCTGACTGAGATCCAAGATTCACCTCTAAGTTTTGGAAGAGTCTTCAACATTCTCTGAATACTGAACTGAACTTCAGTATGACCTATCATCCTCAAACTGATGGCCAATCCGAGCGGACTATCCAAACACTCGAGGATATGTTGAGAGAGTGATCAATGGACTTTAAAGGAGGATGGTATCAACATATTACTCTGGTTGAGTTCTCTTATAATAATAGTTTCCACTCAAGCATCCAAATGGCACCATATGAAGCCCTGTATGGGAAAAGGTGCAGAACACCGTCATGTTGGGATGAGGTCGGTGAATGTAAGCTGCTTGGACCAGAAATGGTTGAAGAAATAGTGGAGAAGGTGAAAACCATTCGGCATCATATCAAGGCAGCCCAAAGTCGATAGAAGAGTTATGCAGATAATCGTTGATGAGACCTTGAGTTTAAAGTTGGAGACATGGTGTTTCTACTCATATCTCCATGGAAAAAGGTCACGAGGTTTGGAAAGAAAGGGAAGTTAAGTCCAAGGTACATCATCCCCTTAGAGGTTCTTGATCGTGTTGGGGATCTGGCCTATCGACTAACACTTCCACCTACTATGGAAAAAGTACATGATGTCTTTCATGTATCCCTCTTAAGGAAGTACATACCAGACCCTTCACATGTACTCTCTTCTGAGGTGGTACAATTGGAAGACGATCTTTCTTATGAGGAGCAACCAGTGAAGATCTTAGATCATAAAGAAAAAGTTCTATGAAATAAGACAATGACCCTCGTCAAGGTATTGTGGAGAAACCACAAGTTTGAAGAAACGACTTGGGAATCAGAGGATATGATGAAGCTGAGTTACCCACATTTGTTTTAGTGTGGGAAAAGGAAAATTTCAAGGGAAAAATTTCTTAAGGGGGGAATATTGTAATGACCCAAAGTTTCATTAATGGAAAATCCCTCTTGATCCAGTTAAATGTCTCTTTATGAAAAATGTTTTTATAAGATGTCAACTTCTTTGGTTTTATGATAATAATTGTGACCGTTACTTTTATAGCCGTTGAACAATGATCACATGATTAGTATAAATATAGGTCTTTAACACATCCAATCTTTACTTAGACAAAGGAAGCGATGGCCTCATCCAGTAGAATTGCCCAATACAAATCCCATTTGTCGGAGCTCAGAAAAGAGGTGGCATCCTTGGGCTTCGCCCTTGACCAAGCCCAAGATGAGATTCACCATGTCAAGCTTGAACGGGACCATCTATGGGAAAAGTGGAAGTTGATAGAGATTACCACTCGAGCGATGTAATCTGAGCCACCCCAAGAGTCTGTCACCATCACACACCTTACCCTTAGGTCTTATGCAGCTGTTTTAAGGGGTTATGTAACAAATAAGTAGTACTATGTTCATGTACATTATTTTTGTATATAATAATGAATATAATTTCTAGTCATTTTTGATACATTGTAAATAGTTTTTAAAGTACAAATGGTGTTTTTAGTTATTATTTAATTAAGAAATCTATTTTATTAAATTAAGGGATTTTTGAATTAAATAATATTTTAATAAAATAATAATAATATTATTAAATTAATTTTTATTAAATATAAATTATCTTATAATTTTATGAATGCAATTAAAATTTTATATTAAGGTTTGAAAGCCATTTCTGTCAAAACCCGTGAATTTTTTATAAATGTTGGTTTTTATTTTAAAAGTGAAAATTAACATATTTAGATATTTTTTTAGATAAACTAAATTTCATTTCTGGAATCAGGACGTCAAAATTATCCAACGGTGAATTTTTCATAATTTTCTGTGACAGTCAAATTTTTGGGTAAAAATTAAAACCGTTTAAATATATAATGTGTTTTATGACATCATAATGACCCAATGGTGATGTAATAAAATACCATAATCCTTATGTTCGGCCAATATATGTTTTATCATTAAAATAATGTGAGTTTGGGTTTGTTTGACTTACTTTTCAAAGCTTTAATGGACCCCTCAATACATATTCAACACTTTCCCTTTTTAAATTAATTTCCATTGGAGTGTGACTCACCTCCACCAAGCTCCCACTTCCTCCTCACTAAAATCCCTTGGAGTTCGTTCAACCACTACCCTAATCTCTCTATAATCCTCCCAAGGTGCCCCAACCTCCCAAGAATCATCTCACAAGCCTCTCTCTAGCCTTTGGAAGCACACTTCCAAGTAAGGGTTTTTTCTTCCTTTCTCATTTTTGTCAATTTTCTTTAAGTTATATTGCCATTTTAATTTCAATTATGAATGTTGGGGTATGGTTTATCACCTCCCACATACTGCTCTCTTATTGTTTGAATGATGGGATACCCCTTTATATCTCATTAAATTCCTCCCATGTACACCCGTTACTATGCCGAAATTCCGAAAAAAACTTCTCTCTCTTCTTTTACATTCAAGCAATAATTTTGTATCATGAATCTAAATTCCATTACAATTGTTTGGAAATGTATATATATGACCTCCTTATTGTCCATTACATGTAAATATGATGAGGAACTCCTTTCTCTCTCATCAACCATTTTTTTATGAATTGCTATGTCAGGCCGTTACGCTACCGAAATCGCACCGATTTTCTAAGCCAATGCCATTGTGTAGTGGATACCATGCCCATTTCTCCATCAAGGGTATCCACCTTTATGCACCATTACTTATTTATTACAAAGTTTCATGTATTAATTTCAAATTCCTTTATTGTGTAATAAATGTTTATGTTTTATGAATCCTTGTTTTATGATCCATGTGGCACACTTATGCATGAAATGAAATGTTTAAGAAGGGTGCGCCTTTATAGCGCTCCAATGCATTGGGTAAAGTATAGTATCATGATACGTCATGTGCAATGAGTGTTGACTCATGATAATTCATGTGCAACGAGGGTTTACTCATTCTTCATGTGCAATGGGGGTTTACTCATGCTTTATGTGCAATGAGCCTTGGCTCATGCTAATTCAATGTTAAGTGTTGTTGCCACATTTCCATGTTATGATTATCATGCTTTATCATGCCTTTGTGTTCAGGTTTCTTTTATGCTCTATTGATATGCCTATTGTCTAACATGTATTGTACTCCTCATGTTATTCCATGTGTACTCTCTTACTGGGATTTATAGCTCACCCTTTTCTTATGCATGTCCTCAGGTTATCCCATGCAATGCTAAGTACGAGGGAATGAAGTGGTCATGTAAAGAAAGTTTTCAATAAAGATGTTATATTTCATGTTTTAAGTTTATATGTAATGATCCTAAGCCCAAAAGACACTAAACCTATCGATATTATTTGTTGTATCAAGTGAATTTTTATGTAATGAATCATGTTTAAGTTTTAATAAAAAAATCAGGGTTGTCATACCTGAATAGAATTACAACAAGTCCTAAAGTAAATCCTTCTATCCGAACTGCTCCAGAGAAGACCTGCCCATTCTCTTTTAAAAAACAGATGAAAAACTAATTCCCTCTTGGGGATACTACAACATACAAACCTGGACACCAAGGAAATACAATTTTTCTAGATGTTATCATCTGCGGGAAAGGCCTGATATCGAGCTCACCAAACCAGAAAATTCAGCTTCGACGGAAGATCTTTACACCATAGCCGCTCACCCATTCATCCTGGCTTCCCTGTTGATGAATCAAACCTCTATAATCATAGCTGTTAAATAACCTGGAGTTCACCTCGGTAAAGAATAAATTGTCTTCATCCTCTAAAAGAACAATATCTTATACTAGCTTCTTCTGATCAGGACTGGTAATGGACTCCAATAACCTGGGATGCTGCCACGCCTCTCTCACAGACAAATTTAGACCAGGACAACCCGGAAAAAATAGCTTCTCTCTAAGCCAGTTATCCCTCCAAAGGTTCACCTCTCCACAGCCAATCACCCAGTGAGACAAGTCCTAAAAATCATCCAAATGAAACACAATTGTTCTCCCCAACCTGGATAATTTCTTCCTGTTCCAGTCCTCCCATTGCTTTCCATATTTAATTCTCAGGGTTTTGGCCCACATCAACTTCCCCATAAAAAAATCCCAGGATAACCGTGCCTGCATCGACTGCATGGTAATATTTAAATCTCTCATCCCTATACCTCCTTCCTCAACTGGTTTCGCCAACCGAGCCCATGAGGACTAATGATCCTTGCCAGAGTCATTGGCATCCCACATAAATCTGTTCATAATCTTTTCCATGGTAGAAATGGTCCCCTTAGGAGGGGTAGTGATACATAACACATGCATCGGCATCGACGAGATAACACTATTTATCAAAGTCACCCAGCCCCCAAAGGAGAGAAACCTATTTTTCCAGTTGAAGATCTTCCCAATCATCCTATTGATCAGATCCTCAAAGAAGAACTTTTTCACCCTGCCAATAGATATAGGATCCCCCAGATACAATATTAGTAGTTTCTTATGTTCTACCCCCAAAATTTTCTGTATACTCAAGACCCTCCTCCTTGGAAATTTTGTAGAAATAAAAACGTTGCTTTTTCTATTGTTAATTTTCTAGCCACTCAGAGTACCGTAGGCTCCCATGATCCGCATAAGATTAATAAAAGACGATATCCTGCCATTAAGAAAAATCAGAATATCGTCAGCAAACATCAATCATAAGGGAAGGATCTAGTTGATACCTTCTAAATAGGGAAACATAAAACATGTTATGGATGGATATCAAATTATATGGAAATTCAAACTGATATGAAACCTTTCCAAGTCATCCAATGATAATAATGGGTCCTACAAACCTCATTTCTAATATACTTATCCAATAGATGGTGTCCCAAATGAGGTGAAACACTAATAAAACCCAATCAAAAATATGAAACTACAGTGGCCGATGATGATAGAACCCATAAGATTTCAGATAACTCTGTTCCATGGCCAATCTCTTTTGGATCAAATACACCCTTTCTATTATCTCATAAAGAAGACTCAGACCATCCAAGGACCACTCTCCCAACTCTTTCTATAACAAGGAAGATATACATGGATACCTGTAAGAATCCTCAAAGGGATCCATTTTTCTTTATTCCAAATAACTACAACTTTAAGAAAACTACACTAAAAAAGGATTTTATAATAAACCACTGAAATCAAGCACAAAAACCCAGAGCATATCCTCAAGAAAATGAATAGACCTCTATATCAATCCATTTCTCATTAGATGGTATTTCATGCTCAATTTCATATGGGAAAAAAATTTCCTCATAAAAAACTTTCCAAAACCTATATGAAAAAAACTTATCCATGTAAGAAACAACCGCTAAGAGAACCCCATGGAGTCTCATAATATCTTGAACATACAAGTCCCCATATTACTCAACATTCATCAACTTTTTAAAAGGAAGGAATGTAACGACCCAATGTTTTTCAATAGAAATTACCTTCTTATAAATATGTCGTAAAATCACATGAAAACACAAAATAATGAACTACTAAGTGCTATGTGACCTTTAAACATAAGTTTGTCTCTTCTGTGATTTGAATTTTGAAAATCTAACTGACACAGTTGCGATCAGTAAGTAATTTAGAGTCTGATAAGAAAAACTTATTTTTTGGTGAATAGTAACCTACCCTTATGAATAGTAACATACCCTTATGAATAGTGATATAACCTAATGAATATAAACCTTACCTATGATAGTATAAAGATAATATTTAGGTGAAATTATGATGTACCTATATTTTAGAATAAGTAAATGAATGTTTTAAAACTGGTTTTTTGGAATAATAAATTATGAGTTTAATTAAATATTAAAATAATCATATTTATATTTTTTCTAAAAATGGAATTCATTTTTGGATTCTACATGTCAAAAAATGGTTAGGGTGATTTATTTTGGATTTTTCTAAAATACATGAATTTTGATGAATAGAAAAATATGACAATTTACGATAAATGCTAAATAATGGATTTATTGAGTCATTGATGATGATATGTGGTTGTAATCCCAATTGGTTCAAAGTAACATGCATTTATTACTATTCTTAGTCTTGGAATCATCACTATTTGTTTTCTTGAGGTAAATTAATAAACTAGTGATTAAAAAATTATGAAAACCCTCCTCTCCTCCACTATAAAAACCACCCTCACTCACTCTTCTCTTCACTACTATCAAGCCTTGTGACTTGCCAATATTCTGCCCAAATTTTTCCCCAAGCTCCTCTCCCACATCCAAAATCCCCTAGCCTCTTAAAAATACCAAACCCTCTTCCCTTAAGAGGTTCTCAAAGGAGGAAGTCTCAATAGGTAAATTCCTCTTTCTAATTCCTTCATTTCTTTTGAGTTCTTTTCTTTTTGTTTCTTTCCTCACCTCCCTTCACCCTAATATTATGATATCTCTAGTAACATATATGTACTAGAATGTATTTATGATAATGGGATATTTCATTATCTTCTCTCCTTTCCCCACCTTTTATTTGAAAGAAATGAAAGCACCGTTTGAGTTATGCTAATTTAGCACATTCAAGGACAACCGTTTATCAATTTCTATTATCATATTTAATTATGGTCATGAAACCATTTGTGTTATGGTTGAACTAGATTATTATATATGTAATATTTCCTATTTTTGTTTCTTTAATACTTTTGTACAAATGGTATTAAGTTATAAATCAAAACAAGTTCTTTGTAATCAAACCCACCGATTAACAAATACAGTTGTCACTACAGTTTTATATAATAATTTGACTTCACTCTAAGTAAACAAATTAAATTTAAAACCATATAATATCATGTATTTTCACTAATATCATATAAATTCAATTCTGGACAACCACTTTCATCTTACATGTTTATCCAAATATGAATATAAGCGAACCGGTTATTAAAACCAAGTAAATAAATGAGCCCAAACAATGAAATTGAAACTCATAACCAATCAAAATAGTTATAAATGAACTTAAAATGATTATAATAAACCAATTAAATATAGAATAGTTTCTGCAATTATTTATTAATAAACCTAATTTTTTTTTTAATTTAGGTCTTTAATAACAAGTGGAGAACACCAACAGATTTAATGTAAGGGATCCTCTCCATTTCACTCTTAAATCAAGATTGTCCTCTATGCTATTCCATTTTTGTGTAATCTTTAATGATGTGATATGTTTACGCAACTAACCCATACTACCCTCTTGATTTATAAGGGATGAGAAACCCCT
The DNA here is from genome assembly GCA_963277665.1 of Viscum album. NCBI lineage: Eukaryota > Viridiplantae > Streptophyta > Magnoliopsida > Santalales > Viscaceae > Viscum > Viscum album. The sequence continues at coordinate 267,948,692 of OY728164.1, read as the reverse complement.
TTTCTCTCTCATCAATCCTTCTTAGTTACACCCGATACCATGCCGATAAACCGTAATGAATTCGACCTGAACCTTATTTGTTCTTTCGGGTTTCCTTATCTTTCTTTATGTCAAAATGGAGTTATTTTATCTATTCATGAACATACTCTAAATTATTTTTAGTTTTACAAAATTTATTTATGAAGACCTTTTCATCACTCTCTTTTGGGGATATACATGTTTTTAAAAGATTCCCTCCTTAGAACTTTCCGATAAGAAAACCTGTATTAAGGGAACTTCCCAAAAGTTTACCCAATTTAAAGTGCACTATATCCTATGTTTTAAGAAAAAATTGTCTTTATAAAATCAGTATTTTTTTATGAAATCTTTCTTGATTCGATTCTGGTTGTATATAAAATATTTTCATCTTTTCTATTTTAAAAGCTTTATAGTATTTTCCTTAAAACCACAAAAAAATGTTTTAATGCTAATGTTTCTCAAATATATTTATTATATGTTTTCACTTAAGTTTGAAACCACATACCATGTTATTTTTTTATTTTACCTTAATAATGTCCGTGTATGTTCTAATCTCTTTCTTTTATGGACACTTTCATGAGGCACTCAGTGGTTATGCTCTATGCCATGATTGTGGTACCCAACTCTTTCCATGAGTATCCTTATGTTTATGTATGGTTGATTATGTATGATTATATATGTGGAATGATTATTCATGAAAATGTTCATATGGGTACGCCTAGATAGCACTCCAATTCATTGGGTAAAGTTAAGTCTCATGAGATGTGATGTGAAATGGGATTGGCGGTTAGCCTTGACCCGTACTAAAATGGGAAACAAGATTGATGGTTAGCCTTAACCCGTAATAAAATGGGAAATGGGATTAGTGGTTAGCCTTGACCTATAATAAGGACGTGTTATATGGTTCTACCACATTTATATGATTCCATGTTTATATGATCCCATGCTTATATGATATGATTTCATATGTTCCATGCTTTAGATATCATTATGTCATGCCTCCTAACACATGTGCTCAAGATGTATCCTTATGTTCATTCCCTTACTGGGATTTTTATTTCATTCCTTTATTAATGTGTTCCCCAGGGCACCCTATGTAGATGTAAGGGCTCAAAGGAAGTTATAATCTCTTTATGAATATTAAATAAATAAGTACTTTTTTATCCCCATGTTTTGTGTTCTATGTACATAGTATTCCAAGACACTAGACTTAACAATCCTTGGCTTGTACTCTGACGTATAATTATGCTTAAAATCATGTAATTTTCTATGAAAAAGTCTTGGGTCACTATAGTTGGTATCAGAGGATGTTCTAGTTATTTTTTGAGATTAGGAATAGAGAACCTTAGTGAGAACCTTAAGGATAAGACTAAGTATAAGAAAAAATTCCTATATTTTGGTGAGTATTGAGTACGTGGTTTACCAAGAAAATACATCCCTGTCTGGATATGAGAAGGTAGAGGTGGATCTGGCATAGATGTATCTAGGGGTAAAACCTGAAAACACTGATTTGAGCTAGACTCGAATGGGAACTGGTGAACGACAACGGGCCTTGCTACACTCTTGGTTACGACACTCCTGGGGGATATGCTTTGATAGATTCATGAGTTTATTACAAACCATTATTAAGGGACAAAAAAAATCCCATAAGAATATAAGTTAAGAAATAGATCGAGGATAAACTAGATTTAAAACTAAGGAATCACAAGTTTGGATATACTTCTTCTTTATAACTTTTTCCTTTTATGTTGAAAGTTTCCTTTTTATGATCAATAGATAAGTTTTTAAGAACTCTAAATATAAATTATTTTACTTATTTAATAGTGGGAAAAAGAAGAACACATTCTAACAACCAATGTTATTGGAAATGTGAAGATTGCCCTAATGATATGCCTGATATAATGGGAGAGGGTGCTCAAAACTTCACTACTGTACTTTCTCAGCTAGCTCAAGTTATGAATAATAACTTGAATTTTGAGGAATTACCTCCTAATATAAGGAAAGATCAATTTTACATAGAATCATTCATGTGGAAAAGGCCTCCCATGTTTTTCCAATTTTCTAATCCCATCATCATGGAAAAATGGATTAACTCCATTGAAAAGATATTCACCATCCTTTAGTGCTCGTAAGAAGAGAAGTTTGTAATGGCAGTCTATCATTTTGATGGGGATGCTGATCAGTGGTGGACACTGATCAAGAATACAAATTCCCAAGAGGAAATTGATTCCATGGATTGGGAAGAAATCAAGAGGATGTTTTTAAAAAATATTTTCCTCAAACCCTCTATCTCAAGATATAAATAGAGTTCCTTAGACTCAAGAAAAAGAACGATGAGTCCATCAGGGCATATGAAGCACACTTTACAAGGCTTTAAAGGTACGCCTCTAGCTTTTTCATGAAGACTGAAAGTAAGGTGGATCGCTTCTTTAGTAGACTAAAGCCATGTCTATGAAAATCATTTGCGATTTGAGACTTCGAAAGTTATGAGGATGTTGTCCGTTGTGCCCTCAAGGTTGAAATAGAGATTGGAGACTCTCAGTGGTCTCATGGTCCTAGTGAAAAGAATAGGAAAATAGAGAAAAACATGGGGGGTTCATCAAAAAAATCCCATGATGGAAAGAAGCATGAATTTTTCCCTTGTAAAAATTGTGGGAAGAAGCATCCTGATAACTGTTTGAAGAAAACTAATAATTGATTCAAATGTGGAAATTTTGGTCATATGTCCAAGAACTACCAAAGGTATATGAAAAATCCCACTAATGTTGAAGAAGAAAGGAAGGTTCAGAACAACACTTAGCCTATAGTGTATTGTTACAACTACAAGGAGCATGTTCATTATTCAAGCAATTTCCCTAAGCCAAGGGTTGTCGGAGGCAATCAACAACAACCTCCAAGGAAACAAGGAAGGACTTATTCTATAAATACTTCTGAGGTGGAGCCAGACAATGATGTGGTGACATGTATTCTAGTTATTCATTAAAGAATAGCGAACATACTATTTGATTCTAGTTCTACACATTCTTTCAAATCCTGGAAGTTTAGTTGAAAAATTCAAATCCCACCTCAAAATTTGGAGGAAAAGTTATATGTGAGAACAAAAAATGGGGCAATTATTGTGTCCATGGTTTATAACTCCTCCCCAGTTAATGTTTTTGGACTGAACCTTCCAAAAAATATTTTCATACTTACTTTAGTGGAGTTCGACGCTATCTCGGGCATGGATTGGCTATCTTTATACAAAGCCAACATCAGCTATCTGGAAAGGGAGATCACCCTTCACATCCAAAAGCATCCTCTGATTATTTACAAGTGTAACGAGAAAGATAAGTCTTATTTAGATTCACTATCCCAATTGTGAATATTTCTGCCTTATGAGCAGGCATATATAGCTTAAATGATTGAGAAAAAGGAGATAATAATGCTTGAAGACATTCCCATTGTGATTGATTACACTAATGTATCCCCTGAAGAGTTTCTAGGTTTTCCTCCTAAATGAGAGGTTGAGTTCTCAATTGAACTTATCCCTGGATCTCTTCCTATCTCAAAGACACCTTATAGAATGTCCACTGTAGAGATGGAAGAGATGAAGAAGCAGTTACAAGATAATATATAGAAGGGTTTTATATGCCCGAGTGCTTTACCGTGCGGTTCCCCATTTCTCCTTGTCAAGAATAAGGATGAATCAATGTTCCTCCACATTGATTATTGTGAGCTCACTAAAATCATGATAAAGAACAATTATCCCTTACCACAGATAGATGACTTGTTTGATCAACTTCATGGGGCTAGTTATTTCTATAAGGTGGACTTTCGGTCGGGATATCACCAATTAAAGGTGAGGAAGGAAGATATTCCCAAGACTACCTTTTGAATGAGGTATGGACACTATGAGTTCATAGTGATTCCCTTTGAACTCACTAATTCTCTATCAATTTTCATGTATTTAATGAATAGATTATTTAGAGATTACCTCAAAAATGTTTTGCTAGTCTTTATTGATGATATTCTGATATACTCCAAGAGCAAGGAGGAACATGGTGGGCATTTGAATAATATGTTATAGACTTTACGAAGGGATAATTAGTATGAAAAGTATAGTAAATTTGAGTTTTGGATGTATGAAGTATCATTCTTGGGGAATGTTATCACCAACAAAGGGATATCTGTAGACCCTTCCAAGATAACGGAAATTGAAGAGTGGCCCAGACCAACTTCTGTAACGGAGCTCCATAGTTTTTTGGGTCTAATTGGGTATTATCGACGATTTGTGAAGAACTTTTCATGATTGTAAAACCCAATAACCAAGATGACACAAAAGGGATTAATGTTTGTATGGACATAAGAATGTGAAGACTGTTTCAAGGAGTTGAAAAAGAGACTTATCACTGTGCCAATACTCACACTCCCTACAAGTAGAGAACTATTTGTGGTGTATAATGATGCTTCTAAGAAGGGATTAGGCTGTTTGATAATGAAAAATGATAAAGTGATAGCCCATGGATCAAGGAATCTGAAAATCCACAAGCAAAACAATCATACACATGATCTGGAGTTGGCGGTGGTGATCTTTGTGTTGAAAATCTAGTGGCATTTTCTCTATGGAAAGAAGTTTGTGATATATTCTGACCAAAATAGTCTCAAACATATATTCACAAAAAAATAACTTAATATTCACCAAAGATGATGGATAGAGATTATCAAGGATTATAACTGCTCGATCCACTACCATCTCGGTAAGGCAAATAAGGGTGCAGATGCTCTAAGTAGAAAAGATCATTCATCTTTATCAATGATGAGAATTGAAAAGGATCCAATATTTTTATATTTAAAAAGTATGGACATGGAAATAATTAAGAGAGGAACATCATCAATCATTTCTCAAATTATTTCTCAACCATCTCCCTTAGAGAAAATAAAGGATTATCAAAGAAAATACGTGAAAAATCAGAAAAGGGTGGAAGCTATTAGAAATGAGAAATACTCTGATTTAAAATTGATGAGGAAGGAGTCATAAGATTTGGGACCCCATTATGTGTACCATCCGATCTAGAGATAAATAAGGAGCTATTGAATGATGCACATATCTCGAATTTCTCTATCCACCTAGGGAGCACAATGATGTATCGAGATCTCTGAGAAAACTTTCGGTGGGACAATATGAAAATGGAAATTGTGGAATATAAATCAAATTTCCCAGTATGTTAGCAAGTGAAGGCTGAAAGGGAAAAGTCTAGGGGGATGATGAAACCACTACCAATACCATCATGGAAGTAGGAGAACATTACCATAGACTTTGTCACTGGATTTAGAAGGAAATCCAGAGGAAACAATACTATCGTTGTGGATCGTCTTACAAAGACAGCTCACTTTATCGCGATTCTAGAGGACTTCTCATTGAATCAACTTGAATGGATTTACATCGAAGAAGTGGTAAGGCTTAATGGATTACCAGTATCTATTATATCTGATCGTGATAATAGATTCAAATTAATGTTTTGGAAAATTCTCCAACATGCTCTAAGCACAGAACTGAACTTCAGCACGTCCTATCATCCTCAAACTGATGGCCAATATGAGAAAACTATTTAGATACTGGAAGACATGTTGAGAGTGTGTTATATAAAATTAAAAGGAGGATGGGACCAACATCTTCCACTGGTTGAGTTCTCCTACAACAAAAGTTTCTACTCGATCATCTGAACGGAACTATATGAAGCCCTTTATGGGAAAAGGTGCAGAACACTGGCATGTTTGGATGAAGTCGGTGAGCGTAAGCTTATTGGACCTGAAATGGCCGACGAATGGTGGAGAAGGTGAAAACCATTCAGCATCATATCAAGGAAGCCCAAATTCGACAGAAAAGTTATGCAGACAATCTTCAATGATTCCCTGAGTTTAAAGTTGGAGACATGATATTTCTACGCATATCTCGATGGAAGAAGGTTATGAGGTTTAGAAATAAATGAAGTTACGTCCCAGGTACATCATCCCTTTAGAGATCCTTGATCGAGTCGGATATGTGGCCTATCGACTGACACTTCCACCTACCATGTCAAAAGTACATGATGTCTTTCATGCATCTCACTTAAAGAACTACATACCAGACCCTTTACATGTACTCTCTCCAGAGGTAGTATAGTTGGAGGATGATATTTCTTATGAGGAGCATCCAATTAAGATCTTGGATCATAGAGATAAATTTCTACACAACAAGACTACTCATCTGGTCAAGGTACTATGGAGAAACCACAAGTACGAATAGGCAATATGGGAACTGAAGGAAGCAATGAAGGAAATGTACCCCCACCTGCTAATGGCTTAGAATGTGAAATGAAATTTCAAGGGAAAAATTTCATAAGGGGGGGAAGAATGTAACGACCCAATGTTTTTCAATGGAAATTACGTTCGCATAAATATGTCATAAAACCACATGAAAACACAACATAATTAACTACTAAGTTCAATTTGACCTTGAAACATAAGTTTGTTACTTTTGTAATTTGAATTTCGAAAATCTAACATACACGATTGCGATCAGTAAGTTATTTGGAGTCTTATAAGAAAAACCTAATTTTTAGTGAATAATAACATACCCTTATGAATAGTAACACACCCTTATGAATAGTGATATACCCTAATGAATAGTAACCTTACCTATGATAGTATAAATATAATATTCAAGTGAAATAATGATGTACCTATATTTTAGAATAAGTAAATGAATGTTTTAAAACTAGTTTTTTAATAATAAATTATGAGTTTAATTAAATATTTAAATAATAATATTTATAAAATTATTTTTTAAAAATGTAATTTATTTTTGGATTCTACACATTGAAAAATGGTTCGGGTGAATTTTTGGTATGTTTCTAAAATACTTGAATTTTTGACGAATAGTAAAATATGGCAATTTACGATAAATGCTAAATAATGGATTTATTGAGTCATTGATGATAATCTGTTTATTTAAGCCTAATTGGTAAAAATTTACATGAATTTATTAATATTCTTGGTCTTGTAATCATCATCACTATTTCTGGTCTTTTAATCATCATCACTATTTCTGGTCTTCAGGTAAATTAATAAACTATTGATTAAAAAATTATAAAAACCATCCTCTCCTCCACTATAACCCCCCTCACTCCCTCTTCTCTTTACTACTTTCAAGCCTTGTGCCTTGACAATATTCTGCCCAAATCTATCCCCAATCTCCTCCCCCACGTCCAAAATCCCCTAGCATCTTAAAAATACCAAAACCTCTCCCCTTAAGAGGTTCTCAAAGGGGAAAGTCTCAATAGGTAAATTCCTCTTTCCAATTCCTTCATTTTTTAAGTTCTTTTCTTTTTGTTTCTTTCCTCACCTCCCTCACCCAAATAGTATGATTACTCCAGTAACATAAATGTACTATAATTTTTTTATTTTAATGGTATATTTCATTATCTTCTATCCTTTCCCCACCTTTTATTTGAAATAAATGAAAGCACCGTTTGAGATGTGCTAATTTAGCACATTCAAGGACAATGATTTATCAACTTCTATTATCATCTTTAATTATTTCCATGAAACCATTTCTGTTATAGTTGAACCAGATTATTATATATTTATTATATCCTATTTTTTTCTGTAATCATTTAGTAAAAATGGTGTTAAGTTATAAAGAAAAACACGTTCTTTGTAATCAAACCCACCGATTAACAAAAAATGGTTGTCACTACGACTTTATATAATAATTTGAATTCAATATAAGTAACCAAATTAAATTTAAAACCATGTAATGTCTTTTATGTTCACTAATATCATATAAATTTAATTCTGGACTCCCAATTTCATCTTACATGTTTATCCAAGCATGAACATAAGTGAACCGGTTACTAAAACCAAGTAAACAAATGATCCCAAACAATGAAATTGAACCTCATAACCAATCAAAATGGTAATAACTGAACTTAAAATGATTATACTGAACCAATTAAATATATAATAAGTTATGGAATTATTAAATAATAAACCTAATTTATTTATTCAGGTCTTTAATAACAAGTGGATAACCCCAATAGATTTACGGTAAGGGATCCTCTCCATTTCACTCTTAAATCAAGATTGTCCTCTATGATATTCCATTTTATGTGTAATCCCTAATTATGTGGTATATTTGCACACATCCCCCATACTACCCTATTAATGTATAAGTGATGAGAAACCCCTTTTCTCTCTCATCAAACCCTCTTAGTTACACCTAGTACCATGCCAATAAATCGTAAGGAATTCTACACGAACCTTCTTTGTTCTTTCGGGTTGCCTTATCTCTATTTATGTCAAAATGGAGTTATTTTTTCTATTTATGAACATATTATAAATGATGTGTAGTTTTAAAAATTTCATTTATGAAGACCCTTTAATCAATCTCTTTTGGGGATATACATGTTTTTTAAAATATTCCGTCCTTAGAACTTTCTGATAAGCAAACCTGTTTTAAGGGAACTTCCCTAAATTTTACCAAATTTTATGTTCAATCAATCCTCTATTTTAGGAAACCATTGTATTTAAAAAATTAGCATTTTTATTATTAAAACATTCTTGGTTAGATTCTGGTTTTATATAAAAGATTGTCCTCTTTTCTATTTTAAGGGCTTTATAGTATTTTCCTTAAAACCACACGAAAATGTTTTAATGCCAATGTTTCTCAAATAAATTTCTTATATGTTGTCACTTATGTTTGAAACCACCTACCATGTTATTTTTGTATTTTACCTTATGAAAGTCCGTGTATGTTCTAATCCCTTTCTTTCATGGACACTTTCATGATACACTCATTGGTTATGCTCTATGTCTGATTGTGGTACCCAATTCTTTCCATGGGTATCCTTATGTTTTTGTATGGTTGATTATGTATAATTATTTATATGTAAAGAGTATTCATGAAAATATTGAGATGGGTGTGCCCAAATAGCATTCCAATGCATTGGGTAAAGTTAAGTCTCATGAGATTCGATGTGAAATGGGATTGGCGGTTAGCCTTGACCCGTACTAAAATGGGAAACGAGATTGGAGGTTAGCCTTGACCCATAGTGAAATGGGAAACAAGATTGGCAGTTATCCTTGACCTATAATAAGGACATGTTATATGATTCTTCCACATTTATATGATTCTATTTTTATATTATCCCATGCTTATATGATATGATTTCATATGTTCCATGCTTTAGATATCATTATGTCATGCCTCCTAACTCATGTGCTTAAGATGTATCCTTATGTTCATTCCCTTACTAGGATTTTTAGATTATCCCTTCATTCATGTGTTCCCCAAGGTACCCTATTCAGATGTAAGGGATCAAAGGAAGTTAGGATCTATTTATGGAGATTAAATAAATAAGTGTTTTTAGCTCCATGTTTTATGTTCTATGTAGCTAGTCTTCCAAGACACTAGAATTAATGATCCTTGGCTTGCACTCTAATGTATAATTATTCTTAAAATTATGTAATGTTCTATGAAAAAGGGTTGGGTCACTATAATAAAATACACCAAAATTAGAATTTGATTTATGATTACCCAAATAAAATCCTTCTAACTTGGAGTCCATGGTAAACCAATGATTAAATACATGGAAATAACCTCCCATTTACATACCAGAATGGGTAAGGGGTGTAAAAAAATAGAAGTTCTTTGTTGGTAACCCTTAATTCTATAAAAAATATGACACCATGATATAAAATCCTAAACCATCCATCTCATCCCTGACCAACAATATCAACATATAAAATCATGAAACATCATGGTATTACCAAGTTCTATAGACCAACACGAATTTTTTACATTTTACGACAACTCATTCTAAAGATAAAAAGGAAATACCAACCATTTTGTGAAATCACAAAGAGGCATTGTGAGACTAAGATCACTCTCTCAAGATCTCCCCACCATCAAAAATTTTATTAATGATATGTCACTTGGGATAACATATCAAGTAGAGAAAAACCAGCTCATCAAATAAAAATTCAACCTTAATTGTTGAAAAACATACATTCCCTCTATAATCTTTAATTACCAAGGACATCTACATAAAAAAACTAATCATAGAGCACTCTTACACTATTTTATTCACTTAAAATGTTTGTAATTTACTAGTATGTCCATTTGTGACCATATTCACATTACCAAGAGTATAATAAATATAAAAATAATATTTATAGTGATACTCCACCCATCCTCTTATATGGATGTTCTAATCCTTTTAGTGAAAATATATCTCAGGCTCTTATTATTAGAATATACAATAAACCACTCCCTAAAGAGGTATTGGTTTCATATTTTTAGTGAATGTGTAATTTGTCCCAACTCAAGATAATGGGTTTCATATTTCCTCTCATGAGTGTGTAACTAATGAAAGTTGTTGGCTACCACCAATATCCCACCCATCAATAAACACCCCAAACCCATTCTAGATGAATTGTGGAAAACATCATAATCTAAACCTAGTTTTAGAAGAGTAAATACTAGATATGAATTCAATATCATATTCATTTAATAAAGATATCTCTAAAATTTTTAATTCCACTTAGAACTTACATATTTATGGGTTAACATAGTAATTAGAGATACTTTCTTGGACAATATTTAATCAAACATCCTACAATGACTAGATGAACCCAAAATAATTCAGATCACAAACACATTTCTAGATTTCTTCTAGGGAATAAATACCTATATATTTTTAGGATCTACTAATAATCCCCTCTCATATATATCATTCCCTATAAATATTAATTCTTATATAAAAACACACATTTTTAAGGATTACCATACAAGAAATTTTCCCTCAATGTTCTATGAATTATATCTAAATGTCCCACGTGAACCTCCTCTTACATGGTTTAAACCAAAATATCATCCAAGAATAGAACAAAAAATGAGTCCATGAATAGATGAATGATCTAGTTAATCAAATAAATAAATACCAAAGTATTTTTAGTGAGACTAAATGGCATACTAGAAACTCAAAATAAAAATAAAAGATATTAAATGTTGTCTTAGGTATATCCAGTCACTAACTCCCCACTGGTAGTATCCTAACTAAAGTTCAATCATTAAAAAGGAATGCACCCCTAAAGGATGGTCCAAGAGACCATCAATCCTTGAAAAGGGATATTTTTTCTTAACGGTTACCTGATTTATCTTTTCATAATCAATATAAAGTCTGAGTCTCTCATCATACTTCTTATCAATGAGGACAAGAAAAATACCATAGTGATACTCTAGGATGAATAAATCCATTATCCTTGAGATCCTCAAGCTAGAACATATGTTCTACCAACTCCAATGGAGCTATATGATAAGATTTCATAGAAATTGGAATCAAACTATGTTATAGGTTTATGGTAAATTCGACCTCTCTCTATGAAGGAACATTTAGTTTATCTTATCTTATTGTTATGAGTCGGTTTATTACCAATTTGTATCAAAGGGAATTCCTATATTAGAGTGTTTTTAACCCTGGATGGGTGTGGTTAAATGTTGTTGAATAGTGGAGTTAGGGACATCAGAATTCTGGTATTATATGTGTAAAAGGGGCATGACCAACTCACTTTCAAATTTTAATTTAAGTTACTATGGGTGGTTATGGATTTTTTTTTTCGAGATTGAGACTTAATGTTTGAGGTTATTTGAATGGATTGGATATGGGGTTTATTTAAATGGACATGTTTCTTCTTTTTGTTTAGTATGTGTTTGAAAAATTCACAATTTCATTAAATTTACATTTTTTTAATACATTAATATGGAAACATGATGTTGGTACTATGATTTTGGAATCTTCTCATGATAAACTAGTATTTTATGTGTGATTATTAGAAAATACCTCTAAGAATAGATCCTCCAAATCTGATCAAGGAATTTGTGAGATAGGTTCCATATGTGAATCCTCTAGTGGTCCCCTCTTTAGTAGAAGCAATTATCTACACTATTCAGTCTCGAGGTCATGTAAGATCCAAGAAATTGGGATGAGTAGTGGACCATGATATAGAATTTCATAAGAATCATCTACATATATTATATAGTGAAAAAACACCAAGAATATGAAGAATAACATGAGTGTGTTGAGATGATCTTCAATTATCTATATATTTTTATGTACTCTAAGGTGGGTTGTTATACATATAATCTTGAGGGACTGGGAAGGAGATGTTGGTACTCTATATTGAAAAATAAGTTACAATATGATCTCACCTGGGTATCTTTTAAGAAAATATCCAACCATATATTTTATCTAGAGATAATATGAAGGGAAAAGACCCAAGAGTTTTTGTTATTAGAGAAAGGAGAGAATACCATTATGAAGTATTCAACCCATTTCTCAAAGTTGGTGCACTTAGAAATAGAGCTAGTAACCAATTCTTACTGAATGGATCTAAGTCTTGAGTTGGGGCTAATGAATAATATTCCATCAATACTGATTCTCATGTTACTTATGACCATTGTGGAGGTATTCAATAAGACAGATTTGGAAGAGGCTTATATTGCTGTAAAAATAGGGTTGGTCAGAGAATTTGTTGGTACTGTTGTTAGCTAGGGTATATATCTTAGTCAGAAAAGGAAGATCAAAACTATACAGTTTTCTTCAGGACCTATTTTGAGGGATTCATCAAGAATGGAATAGGTTGTTTTCTATCAATTTGGATGTCCTATCCATCACAATCATATTTTTACATATACTCCCAATAAATTTCATTATTGTGGACAATATGTCCATATAAAGTGTTTTTATGAAAGTATTTTTGAAGGATATAAGGTTGGATCCACAATCACTGAGGGTTTACAGGTTCATATCAATGCTTCCAAGGTTTTGGGTCTCATCATAAAGATAATAAGAATGTTAGTGTGGTTAAAAAATCCTAGGGTGGAGATAAGATCGAATGTCTTTTTAAGGTAGAGTATGAATATAAGGAGTATTATCCAGGTTCAGCTATAATTTGAGGAATTCTGTTTATTTTTTCTTCTGTATTTCATGATTTTTTGATGTCAATGCTAATTTTTTTTATTTAAATTTACAAAAATTGGTCCTATATTCAGAAATTATTCTTTTCTTATTAGATGTTTATATAACTTTGGGAAAGAGTCAAAACAATGATTTAAGTAGTGAACTGACCCAGATACCTTCTCAATACTAGAACTCGACCCAATCCATGGAATACCCGAAGGGCATTCTGGATCCCCATCGACTGGTGACAAGCACCTAGGCATCAAAAATAAGAAAAGGGAATGATTTCACCAAAACTAAATAAAAAACAGGGAATATATCTACATAGTAGAGAGAAAAAATTGGATGATATAAATATATTACATAACATAAAGAAGACAATGTAAATTATAAAAGTGATAATGTATATAAAAAAATATTCAATAGACAAGTCCAAATAAATATGAAAAAAAACATAAACAACTTTATGTGATAACATGAAAAAACTCCCACCATCACACCACCAGCTACCCAAAACCGTACTAATAGAAAACCTCACCACCTCACTGTGGAACCTTACCTTTCCTGACATCGAAATACATAAAAAGGTCTACAAACTATAGAAGGGGTGCATAGGGTGTGATCTAATTGGATCAATAGGTCCTCAACCAAGTGTTCCATAACATGTATTTTATAATAATACAATAATGTTAAACTTTTAATGAAAAATAACACATGATAACAATTTAATAGTTTTTATATTAAAAGCATGGAAAAAAATTTAATTAACCCCTTTCCACATTTTCAAATAAAATAATAAAATCAATTTAAAATCAAATAATATACATATATATCAAAACATATATATCAAACAAAGAAAAGTAGGAATCACATATCATATGAAATCCATGTTTGTAAAATTAATACAACACCAACCAAATATACCAAATTACCTAAAATCATAGGCAACATCACCCAAAAGATCAAACAAGGTCAAGATAGCTAGTACACTCACACCTAAACATAGATAAAAGAATATACATCAAGGAATTATTAAAATTCGTCGAGAATAGAGAATATGTGAACACCATAGAAAGTAATCCCCCTAAAAGGTCTAACAAGTCCCTAGAACAACATGCATAGGGAGTAGAGAAAAGTCTATGAGAAAAACCCCTGATAGTGGATGAGACCTATTACTATACCTTCCTTCTAAGTACCCAAGGATTACCATGTGTTCTATTTTAAAAATCAATTCATTAGAAAAATTTCCTAAAACCATTATTTGAAAACCATTTTGCAGCCATTTAAAAATTATTTAAAACCTCTTTTACATTTACCAAAACTAGAGAAAAACCATATTTTATAAAATAAAAATTCCACACATTCAAATATAGTTAGTCAAAAATTCCATTTAATTTCATAAATCAATCTATAAAGTAACTAGATAAATGAAGTTAACCAACACAGACTAGTGAAAGAACCACTGACCTAAAAATATGGGCTCACATGTTCGCCACAAGATCCAAAAATAAGGATAAACACAAAAAATGGTGACCTTATAACCACACCTGACTTATTATAATTGATTCAATTTATAAAAGGCTCATCATATAAGTGGAACAACACATAACTCAAGAACACAAACCAATCGCACCATAACCAACAAGGAAATGGATATTGGAACCAAGGTTGTTCTTTGCTGAAAAAGGATTTTGGTTAGTTTTTGTTGTCAATCTACTTTGGTTTGATCATGGTTTGTGTTTTTTATTTTCCTCCCTTTCATGGAATATCAGGTAGATTACATGGAAAGGGGTCATACAGTTTGATTTGAAATCATTTTTGAAGGTGGTGTCTTTCTCCAATGTTTGCCCAATTTTTTGGGGCTAAAAATCAGAAAATAGAGAAACATGTTTTTTCCAAGGAAGGTGTGAGAAAGATTTGAAGTGTGTGAAAAATATTGGTTTCTTCACGCAATATTGAAAGTGTTTTTGGAACTTGCACGCAAGACATGTTTCAGGATCAGAACTTCAGAAAATGGTGAATTCATGGAATGCGTGGAAGATGGTGCTGCGCGAAAGGGTTTGCACGCCCAATGTGACATTAAAAGGGGTTTTTCACACTCAACATGAAACTTATGCACACTGAAGAAGTAGAATCATAATGTTGTGCATAAGGACCCCAAGGACTATAAATAGGTGTTTACCACCACTTTATACGTAAGAATTTTCCATCGAAAATCCGGTAGCTCAGCAGCATGAAAGATTTTCACGCGAAAGATTTGAAGAGAGTAAATCTTGCACACAAGGTGTTCCTTTAGTATGAAAAGACCAAGTGAACCCTTTGGTGCAGTTATGAAAAAGATAAGGGTTGATAAGAAATTAGGTTTTTTTTCGAAATTCATCTTTCACGACAATTCCCAAATTTCGTGCGCAAGTTGGGGTTTGGCGCTTAAGTGTGGTGTTATGATTCTGATAGGTTTCTGATTATCCAGTTCAGTGGTTTAGTGCTTTCATGTGAATCAATTTAGGAATTCAATGCAATCAATGTCTCATTTTAAACAGAGATAATGAATTAAATGAAAATCTATTTAGGAGACCTTCAAGTCGATAAACTGAGTTTGAATTCTCTCAAGGCAGTGATCTAGGGGGAGTTGATGGAAGTGATTTGAGGGATGTAGTGAGTGTTCCCTGAACCTTTGTAAAGGCAGCGTGCCTGGCACAAAGTGTCTATGACCGAAGCTTTTAATCCATAAACTAGTAAAGATTAGTGGATTTTGGTATGACCAACACACTTTCTGCATATGTTCCTTGGATGTAGCCCTTTACAGTGAACTAAGTAAAAGTTATGTGTCAACCCTGCTTTCATTTTTTTGAAAAATTTAACAAGTTCCTACCAATGTGGGAACAAGATCCACATCTTTAAAAAGAAAAATTTAACACCCTGATTCACCCATCCCCTCTAAGGGTGTTCTGGGGTCCTTTAAGTGGTATCAGAGGGAGGTTTACTGGTGTTTGATCTTTTATATACCATTATGGATAATTCATCCAATGTCGGAGGAGTCCCCCTCTTAGATGGAAGTAATTTTCAGATCTATAAGAACATATTGAGATATCATCTAAGATTTATTGGAATGGAAGTCATTTTTTCTACTATGCAAGGAATACAAGTCACTGATCTAACAGGACTGACTATGACTGACAGAGAAATAAAAATTCTTGATGCAAATGATAAAGCGTAGAATGTACTCACCACATCCCTTTCTGATCAGATCTATCTAAAGGTGATGAGTTTCACCTCAGTAAAATCCATGTGGGATAAACTTGAAAATATTTATGAAGGAGATAGAAAAGTGAAGGAGGTGAAACTACAAGTCCTGCACAATAGGTTTGATGATCTGAAGATGCATCCAGATGAAAATGATAACTCCTTCTTCAATTGAATTACTGAAGTGGTTGGATCAATTCAGGATCAAGGTGAAGAAATCAAAGACATTGATATTGTAAAGAAAATATTAACAAGAATATTACCCCTGTACAATGAAAAACTATCATCCCTTGAAGAAAGAGATATTTTTAAACTTTCTCTAGATGATCTAGTGAGAAACTTGATGGCATATGAAATGAGATTCAAACCAGAAGATGCTATGACTCGAGTGAGAAAGGAAATGGCATTGAAGGCCATAGAGAAAACAAAAATTTAAAAATATAGTATTGGTGAAGTTGGTGAGGGAAAAAAATTCTTTCCCTCATTGCGAAGAAGTTCTAAAATGGAAAAGGGAAATTCAAAGGGAAGTTACCTCTTACTTGCTTTCGTTGTGGAAAAGTTGGGCACATTGCCTCTCAGTGCTTAAGAAATATCAATGAAGAAGATAGTGAAGATGAAAACATTGATAAGCCTCAAAAAATGTTTTTAACAAAAGGGAGACTTCAAATATAGAAAGAAAGTGTCGAAGAAGAGTTTTATCTGTAAAGAGGAAGATAATGATAATGAATTCTGTAAAGAAGAAGAACCAGAATTTAAAACTGGAAATCATTCTTCCCTAATGGAAACTATTGAAAAATTAGAACCATCAAAAGATAATGGTGGATACAATCTGTTGACAACTAATTCCAATCCTGAGTTGCAACTTAAAGATTCAGTTAGTAAGATTAAGATCAAATATAAGAGTTGAAATAAAAGGAAATCAATTGTAGAATAATCGTCTGATTATGTTGAATAGATTGAAGCTAAAATTGAATGACTAGAAGAATTTGTGAAAGTAAAGTATAAAATTATTGAAAGCACTGATGATGTAGTGAATCTAAAGCTGGGAATTGAAGAGCAGGAAAAGGTCATCAATGACCTCACCACCAGACTGGAAGAAAAGACCTATAATACTGAGGGTATTGAAGAGGAATTTTTTACTCTTAGGATTAAACATGAGAATGAATCAATTTCCAAATAATCTATGAAGAAAATACAGTTTTTAAGGTTCTCAGATGATGAGCTATTGGAGAGAGAAAATCATGGTTCTAATAGAGTTGAAAATATTTTGAATGATCAAAGATCTTCTAACATAGGAAATAGTGGAATCAGTTGTGAGGCTGAGTCCTCAAATACACCAAACAAAGGTGACGAAAATAAAGGCAAGATGATAGTAGGTGATGTGGAAAAATCACCTGATGTGATGAAAAAGAAACCCCCAATTGAATCTGAAATAATAACAGAAGTCTATCCTCAAGCCTCTAGGAATAAGAGGCAGTCAAAATACTATACCACAGAAGAAGGAATGAGGATAAACCAAAGTAAGAAGAAATTTACTCTCATTAAGTATCAGTTCTGTGGATATCTAGGCCATACCATGACTTATTATAAAGAGTCAAGGAGCTATTTGAATGGATAATAGATGGGGGTTCAATAAAGGACAAAAAATTCATATCCTAATTATTTTAGAAGAGACAATTTCTATGGATATTATTATCATTGTTCTAACTTTGGTCATAAACCTATTTATTGCAGGAAGAGGAGTAAAATAGGAACCTTATATTGAAGTTAAAGAAAAGTCAATGTTCATCAACAAGACTGTGTTTGTCTTTAAAATAGGTTTTACCCTCTGGAAGAGGAGCTTCAGTACGAAGAACCCATGTACACGGAAAAGAGAGTTGCAAGGCTAGCGATTTCCTACACTCAACACAATAACTCATGGAAGAAAAAGAAGAAAAATTAAAAAATCCAATCTTGTAGAAGTAGCCCTCAAGGCTACAAAAAATAAAAGAACCTAGATTATTAATAGAGGATGTTCATCCCACATGATGGGTAATCCATACCTATTTACAAATATTAATAAAAAGGTCGATGGAACAGTGTGATTTGGCAATGATGATGCATTGAAGATAAAAGGTTGTGGAAGTACTGAGCTAGCTAATGGAGAGATGAAGAAAACCAAAGTTATTTATGTGGATAGTATGCATCATAATATTCTAAGTGTGAGTAAACTCTGTGAACCAAGACTTATAGTCACTTTCAATCAAAAAGGTGCTTTATATAGGGAAAGATAGGAAATTCACTTATAAAAGGAAGTAGAACAGAAGGCAACCTGTATCAGGTTAATAGTAAAGAAAACATTTGTTACATGACTGTTGAAGAAGAAAATAACTTGTGGCATCAGAGACTGGGGCACATCAATCAACAATACATGCAGAAAATATCAAAACTGAAGATTTTCATGGACATCCCTAACCTGAAACGAGAACACAAAAAGTCTTGTGATGCTTGCATTCGTGGGAAGCTGCTCTGTAGTTCATATCAGCTAAAGAAGAAAAGGGAATATCATCTTCTTAATCTCATTCATACAGACGTATGCGGACTGATAAATGTTGCCGGAACATATGGAGAAAGGAACTTCTTCCATTTCATAGATGATTATAGTATAATGGCATGTGTAATGGTTATATATATGAAACGACAAGTACTTGACTGCATGAAAACATATCGTTGAATCACAAAGAATGATACTGGATGAACAATCAAAGTTCTATGATATGATAATGGAGGGGAATACACATCCATTAAATTTGAAAACTACCCAAAGAAACATGGGATACAACATGAGGTAGCTGTAGTGAGAACTCCACAAAAAAATGGATTTGTTGAACACATGAATCGACAAGTGAACAAAAAGGCACAAACTATGCTGAATGAGAGTCGAATTCCACAACATTACTGGAAAGAGGCTGTTCAAGATACAGTGTATATTCAAAATCAAACAGGGATTTATATAGCTGAGACTAAGACACCATATGAATTTTGGCATGGAAGGAACCCCACTTTTAAATACTTGTGTGTTTTGGAAGTAAATTTTTCATTATAAACAAAGAATGAAATCAAGGGAAGTATGGTGACAATGAAGATGAAGAAGATTTCCTTGGATACTCAATGAATAAAAAATCCTACAAGTGTTTGAACAAGAAATTATGAAGGATTTTGGAAAGCATTGATGTTAATACCATTGAAGTGAAAAACACAAATGCTTTAAGGATTTCATATGCTGATGTGATAGAAAGTGAGGAAGAAAGTGAGCGTGGAGTAAATTCATATACAGAAATAGAGGAAAGTGTACAAAACACCGAGGAGTCACATAATGATGTTGACTCATAAGAAGAATATGAAGAGGAATCCTTGGTTGGAGAGAATGCGACAGAACCTCACAAGAGAAATAAAAGAGATGATATTGATCCATCTAACATAATTGGGGACATGAGTGAACCCACACAAACAAGGAGAATGAGGAATAACACACAATCTGCATTTCTGTCAGTTGTGGAGCTATCCTTATTTTATGAAGTGGCAAATGATGAATCTTGGGTGAAATCCATGAATGAAGAGTTATATTAGATTGACAAAAATCAGTCATGGGATCTTTCCAAGAGACCCGAAGGTCACAATGTGATTGGTAAAAAATGGATCTTCAAGAACAATTTTAATGAGCATGGAAGTATTATTAGAAACAAGGAACGAATGGTATGTAAAGGATATTCTCAGATTGAAGGTGTTGATGTTGAATAAACCTTTTCTCCAATGGATAGAATGGAGTCAATCAGGACTTTCCTTGCCATGGTACTTTAAAGAGGATATAAAGTATATCAAATTGATGTCAAGACATCATTCTTGAATGGTGTACTCGAATAAGAAGGCTACATTGAACAACCAATGGGTTTTATTCTTGGTACTGATGAAATAAAGGTTTTAAAACTAAAGAAAGCACTCTATGTCTTGAAACAGGCACCACATGCGTGGTACTCTTGGCTAGATTCTTATCTCAAGAAGATGGAATTCAAAAGGGGAGAAGTAGATCACAATCTCTATGTGAATAATTCTCCAAAAGATCAGTTCATGGTTCTAGTTTACATTGATGACATTATATTTGGTGGTAGTAGGCAGAAATCAGTAGATGAATTCTCCAATCACATGAAATCGGAATTTGAAATGTCTATGATTGGGGAGGTCACATATGTTTTGGGACTTCAGGTGATTCAAAAGAAGGATTACACATTCATTTCTTTGGAAAAGTATGCAAGAGAGCTGCTGAAGAAATTTAATATGCATGACTCAAAACCAATGTCAACATCGATTGCGGTTTGAACAAAACATGGAAATCATGAGGATAAGACCTCTATAGATCCCACAATGTATATAAGGATCATTGGGATCTTATTGTACCTGATAGAAAAACGACCATACATTGTCTTTGCAACATTCTTAGCAACCCACTTTTAGAGTAATCCAAAGGAGGAACATATGGAGACAGTAAAAAGAATCATGAGGTACATTCAATGTACTCATAATTTTCGGTTATACTTTTCTGTAGGAAGGGAAAATGAATTGTCATCATTTTCTGATGCTGACTGGGTTGGCGATGTAGTGGAAAGAAAGTCCAATAGTGGTAGAGCATTCTATATTGGGAATAAATATTTTGGCTGGTTGAGGAAGAAACAAGAAAGTAATTCTCTTCGTACTGCTGAAGCTGAATATATTTCCTCTACAAAGGCTTGCACTCAACTGCTATGGATGAAGAAACAACTGATAGATATTTGTGATGAGGTGAAATAACCAATGGTGATTTACTGTGATATCAAGAGCGCAATTGATCTTACAAAGAATCCTGTTCATCATTCTTGTACAAAACATATTGAAATCAGATATCATATTATCAAGGAAAAGTTTGAGAAAGGCATGATTAGAATTGATAATGTGGGAGCTGATGAGAAAGTGGATGATATCCTGAACAAGACACTGTCATTGGCTGTGTTTGAGAAAAATAGGTTGAACCTCAGTGTTCAGACACCTCCCAGTGCATAAGAAGGTTACAAAATTCCCCTCTCCCTATTTTTTTTATCTATTTTAATTTTTTTGAGGAAGTGTTTCGGGTTTATGGAGGAGATATGATATAGGTGGAGTATGTTCTAAGCTCTACAATGGATGATTATCCGTATTTGGGTTTATTTCCAATGGGGGAGAAATGGATTGAATGTGGTGTCTCTGGATGAGAGAATATAGAGAGAACTGTGGATGAAGATGGATAGAATTTTGAAGGGAGAAAACTTTCTAGGAGCTTGAATTTAAACACACGAGACCACAATTCATGTCTTCTCTCTTTTTTTCTACACTGACCATTAATCACGTAGACATAGAGTGTTGGATGAGTTGATTCTTTCATATTCGGTTTTAATAATTCATGATGCCCTTATGACTTTATATAGATATTTCCAACAAACCCAAAGCGGTAAATTGTTGGAACCAAGGATGTTCTTTTCTAAAAAAGGAGTTCGGTTTGTGTTTGTTGTCAATCTACTTTGGGTTGATCATGGTTTTTTTTGTTATTATCCTCCCTTTTATGGAATATTGGGGAGATTACAAGGAAAGGGTTCATATAGTTTGATCTGAAATCAATTTTGAAGGTGGTGTCTTTCTCCAGTGTTTGCCAATTTTTTGGGGCTGGAAATCAGAAAATAGAGAAACGTGTTTTTGGAAAAGGATGGTGTGCAAAATATTTGAAGTGCGTGAAAAGTATTGGTTTTTTCACACAATATTTAAAGTCTTTTTTGGAAATTGTGTGCAAGACATGTTTTAGGATAAGGACTTCGAAAAATGGAAAAGTCATGGAGTGCGTGAAAGATGATGTAGTGTGAAAGGGTTTGTGCGGCCAACGCGGTGTCCAAAGGGGTTTTGTGTGCTCAACATGAAACTTGAGTTCACTAAAAAAGACGTGTCAGAATCTTGTGCATAGGGACACTGAGGCCTATAAATAGGCAGCTACCCCACTTTAGACATAATTATTTTCCATCGAAAATCTGGTAGCTTAGTCGTGCGAAATATTTTCACGCAAAAGATTTGAAGAGAGTAAATTTTGTGCACAAAGTGTTCCTTTAGTCTAAAAAGACCAAGTGAACCCTTCGGTGTGATTTCATGAAGGATAAGGGTTGTACAAAAATTAGGTGTTTTTTGAAAGTCATATTTCACGACAATTCCCAAATCTTGCGTGCAAGTTGGGGTTTTGCACGTAAGTGTGGTGTTATGCTTCTGACAAGCTTCTGATTATCTGGTTCAGTGGTTCAGTGCTTTCAAGTTCATAAATTCAGAACTTTAATGCAAGAAATGTCTCATTCTGAATAGAGACAATGACTTCAATTCAAATATATTGAAGACACCTTCAAGTCGATAAACTAATTTTGAATTCTCTCAAGGTAGTGAGCTATGAGGAGTTAATGGAAGTGATCCGAGGGATGCAATGAGTGTTACCTGAACCTTTGTAAAGGAAAAGTTCCTGGCACAGAGTGTTTGTGACCGAAACTTGTAATCCATAAACTAGTGAAGATTAGTGGATTTTAGTATGACTAAAATATTGTTGGCGTATGCTCCTTGGACGTAGCCATTTGCGGTGAACCAAGTAAAAGTGTTGTGTCAACTCCCTACATTCATTTTTTTTGACAGATTTAACAAGTTCATACCAATGTGGGAACAAGATCCACATCTATAAAAATAAAATTTTGACACCCTGATTCACCCCTCCCCTCTCAGGGTGTTACGAGGTCCTTTAACGGGCACTATAACGAGATCAAACAACATATCTAGAAAGGAGTAAATAGAATCAAAATAGGTTAAAGGATCCAATAATGAGATGTAATGGTGATATTGTGATCAAATTAGCGAATAATCTGAAAGTATTCCCCCCCCCAAAGATATAAAACCCAACTATAATAACGATCAATCGATGAATAAATCAATACAAATTGAACAGATGCTCCCAAAATCACCAGATTAGAGCCCAAGGTATATATGAAAGATATCTATGGAATAATGAATTATATTTATTTTAAGAAGCACCCTAAAAGTAATTTCCATGAAATTTACATGGAGTATAATTTATTTACTCATGGTGTAATCCTCAGGACATAAATATGACAGAAAACCCATAACTATTTTATTAAAAATATGATTTTTATGATCACATGGTGTGTAAGATTTAAATTATGTGCATTCCCTTCATTCTAGGTACTATGTTCATGGAATTTTTCTTATAAGAATTACACGTCATGTATAGTAAATTCATTGTGCGTATTTCCCCTCATTATTATAAAAACACCAGTTTCATTACAAAAACCTCAACCCACCAAGGGCATTCTATAAACTTGGGGAGAACCCTACAAATACATTACATGTTTATACATTTAATCTATTAATTAAAATAAAAATAAATCCTTGAAAATTAGTTACTTTTTATTAGCTAATGTTCGACATCTTCAGGGTCCCAAGACACACCCAATTAATGTGGGAAACATGTAATGATACGGAAAATACTAGGAATATGGTAACAGGATGTTACAAAATCCCAAAAATAAGGCATTCTATCCCTAAGAATTCATATTGAAGAATGAATTTCGATAAAGAGGTGAGGCCACTACTACTTCATAAATGAATCATGTTCCCATGTATCATGAGATTCTGATCCTTGCCTCCATAACTCTCTGACCAATGTAATCAACTTCCCAAGAAAGACTTTCATATGGGAGTCAATGACTCAACTGAATTATACACAATAGAAAAATTTAGTTATAACTCAATCATTCCCCAATAAAGAATGTGATAGGGATCATGATGGTCTTTTTGAAGCTGTGATATATAGAATAAATCATGAATTCATGTTATCTGAACTAAAAATTCTTACTAATAAACAACCCACCCAATCCGTTCAGTGACCTCAAATTATTTAACATATCTTGAAGAAAACATCCTCTTTTTTCCAATTCAATGGTTACAAACCAAATATATACATTCAAAAAAACCTGGTCACCTCTGGGAAACTCCAAAGGATGATGTTTTTGATCTAAATAATATTTCAGTCTAATATAAGGATCCCTTGGTTCACTATACCTTGGATCCAGCCCAATGGGCATGACATTTCTTATCATATGGAATTACCATGGTAAATGTGCAATTATTGATTATACAGCTCGACCATGGTAAATGTGATACTTATGGTTATATGGCTTGGTAGTGGTTGACATGAGATACATGATATATGACATGGATTTGGGTGGTATGACATATTATTTATACGTCATGACCATGGTGTTTAATCCCTTTTGTTTTACTACTTCCTTGTTATATTATCTTGAAACTTGTTTTCTAGGTAGCCTTGTATGGATATACAAGATCACATTCTTGGTTTCTTTTTCCCTAGTCACTTTACCTATATTACTACCATACTTGTTCTGTTATGAAATCTACTTTATCTTGAATTATAAACCCATGTCTTGTTATAAAAACCTTGGGGGGTGACATAATGGGATTGTATCTCACACCCTATTTGGTCCACTA
The DNA here is from genome assembly GCA_963277665.1 of Viscum album. Classification (NCBI taxonomy): domain Eukaryota; kingdom Viridiplantae; phylum Streptophyta; class Magnoliopsida; order Santalales; family Viscaceae; genus Viscum; species Viscum album. The sequence continues at coordinate 267,923,859 of OY728164.1, read as the reverse complement.
TTGGGTACCCAAAATAACTATTTGGATGCAGGTAGGGATTGGGGAAAGTTCCCACAGTTTTATATTTGACTTTATGTGATGGTTAAAATTAGGGGAGTGTAGGACCGATCTGAGTCTCATGATTATATCTGGATATAGTGGATTTTTTTTTATTTTTTTTACTTTTTTATATATGAATTTTACAAATTCCATGTATACATGTTTTGGATTCTTTGTAGATATAAGACATGAAACATCATATTATATAAGATCTTACTTATAGAATTATTTATATTCACTTGTCTGTTTTCTATCTAATTGTTTCACTTATTATACTATTGATATGTATGATTGATACCAATTTATTACATTCTGATAAGAGGGTATAATCTTCCCATAGATACCCATTGGTCCTCTCCACTAGTCGACATCCTCTGGCATTCAAGGATATATGGTTGAGGCTATGTGTCCAACTAGGCTCGGGGCACCGTTCAATGGCATATGATTCTAGGGCATTAAAAAGTGGTAACAAAATAATATTTTATTTTCTAGAATTAATATTTTGAGACAGTAGAAATAGGATCAGTAAGGAATTGTAATTTGGTAATGATATATTCCTAGGAGTTGGTAACCCACGTATGGGAAAAATCTAAATTACCTCGAAGGGAAATTATTGTTTTTTAATTTTTCCCATTACAATTGATTTGAATTTCATCATTGACTAATTCACATGAATTGTGATGTTATTATTTATATAATTGAGGGTTCTATTTTATTTAAACCTAGTGAGATGAGGGTATTCCATCTCATGAATCTTTGTGGTCATCTATTAGAATTCAATAGCTATGCATTATTCCATGCCATATACGGTGCATCACTTGACTTCATGACTTTATGATATGTCTCATGATAGATATATGTGTTGTTGTGATAGAAATATTATGCATGGTATTGAGAAACATGGTTGGTATATAGAGTTTCTACCATTATATAAGTAGTGTTTTCCTGATTAGGCTACAACAGACACCCTAAGCTACCAATTGCACCACGTTGAGTTTTGGACCTTGAGTCACATAGACCGGAACATGTTATGGTATGAATTAATGTAATGCATATTTTTTTCATGAGGTGTATGATACCTCATGTATTAAAAGTGAAGAAACGTTTGGTTTAACCATTTAAATGTGAAATTTTAAATAAAAATTAATTTGAATGAAATTTAAACTTTGAAAAAGAGACCTGGCCTTAAACCAAATTTTGAGTGGGAATTCAGTAGCATCTATAAAAATGTTGTGACTATTTGTTTGTCTCTGTTCTGTCTACAGTAGAAGGCTATGTGGTATGATCTATTTATAGGAATATTTTTACCTATCCTACACTTTTTGTTGAAAACTTTTCATATCAATATTTTATGAGGCATGTGTTTGGAATTATAGATACAATACACCATGAAGAACTCCCATCATACGCTAGGATTGTGGTGCTGACCACACTCTAGAGTCGGTGGGCCGCGGGATTCAAGTGGATAATCCTATAGTGAATTCTATGTAACCAGATATTTTTCATGATATAAGTTGTGAGGAATAATTCAATGAGGTGTTTTTATGCTTTATATAGAATTTTCAGGGAGCACCATAACATGCCTTGTCTATGGATAAGTTGAAATGTGTGTTCCAGTAGCCGCATCCACCAACATTTTCAGGGGATGATGGTCCAAAAGATTCTTATTTGTGTCTTGTTACTAATTTATAGTTATTCAAGAAACTATAAACACTTCTTGAGAGGAGAGATAATATAATAACTTCAATTATTTTGGGAGTAGAAAAGATATAGTGAGATATTTTGAACTAGGATGACAGGATGCAATACATGGTTTAGGGTGATTTAAAAATGAGAATCTATGAGTAATTTTACTCTGGGACTCTCAGATCAGAGTGGGCTACTGATATCATGCATATACAGTAGGTAAATATGATAATTATTGAGTATTCAAAATGCTTTAACAATCTACACCAGTTTTCAATGAAATACCTTGGAGATGGGTTATTGAGGGTGATACACTTTTATAATGGTCCTCAACATTATGTTCAATATCAATTAAATGTTCTTATGTTGATAATTATTACTGATATTATAAATCCATATCTAATCATATATTAGAACCTGAGGGAAGATGGGGGTGAACAGTAGAGTAGCATAGTATACCGAACTAATAGTTATACTTACAATGGAATGAAGGGATGTTTTGAGTTTTCCTATGAAATGAGTATTATATAGGCTATGAGTGATGATAGTACATTTTTCTATCATCAGTAGGGAAGATAGGGACATGTGAAAAATCAATGCAATCATGACCTAGTCGAGTGATAATTGTATTGCAGGATGGGACACATGCAACATTTCTGTACTACCTTCCCTCATATAGTGAGTCGTAGGAGGTCAGGTCTAACACTAAGATCAGGAGAGGGTTTCAAAGATCTATATTTGTAAGGGAGATAGAGAAGTACTAGTAATTTAGGCTGAATTAATGGGGGTTATGGTCAAGGCACTCAAAAAATAGTTGTACAGTGAAAGAAGAGTGTGATTGCTCTAGGTAGAGGGGTTGTGTCATAGAGATGTGGATCTTGCCACATATATTCTATGAATCCTACCCCTAAGGCAGAGGGCACCAAACCATCCATGTTGGGAGGTACAATCTTAGTTTTCTATTCTATATATCTTATCTCTTTGATAAATTTTCATCATATAGTTTTATATTTTTCCTGTGGTGGAAATCCATGGTTTTATTATTCAATTTTATGGGGCATAATGATTCTTGACACTCTTTTGGGGATCAGAAAAGAGGATGTATTCCAGTTCAATGATTTTCTCCTTGATATTGGTTGGTGTCACTTCATATGAAATATGTTTTTTCTTGATATGATTGGATTTTATGTCATACTTAGGATGGATTGGATAGTATCTCATGAAGCCTATGTTGATTGCTATCACTACGTGGTGACTTTTACATCACAACAATACAGAGTTTATATTCACAAGGGTGAATTGTAAATCCATGCAATTCAAGCTAGACAAGAGAATCATGGGATGGGAATAATGAAATACCATATTTATAGTATATGTCTAGATGAATAGATAGTGCATCAATAAGATTTTCCTCCAATGATTTTCTTGGAACTAATGAACCATGTTTTCCACCCATATCTAGATACATTTTCGGTGGTTTTCATGGAAAATATCTTACTGCATTCGCACAATTGAAACGACCATGCCAAACATATTGATATCATTTTGGATACATAGAGAGAGAATTATTGATATGATTAGATCTCAAAGTGCCACTTCTAGAGAATATGATTCACATCCTCAACCATATTATCTCAAATATATGAGTTTCAATTGACCAATAGAAGGTGATATATCTAGTTTCCTAGAATTATCCAACGAAGTAATTTGATATATAGAGGTTCATGGGGATATCTGGATATTATAGGGATTTCATAGAAGACTTTTCAAACCTATAAAAACCATTGAAAATCGTGACTAAGAAGGCTGTGAAGTTTGTATAAACAAATATCTATGAGACAACCTTTCAGGAGTAAAAGGGGAGATTGATATCAGTGCCAGTTTTGATTCTACTAGATCTGGGTAGGTAGCTACACTGTGTATTGTTATGCATCAAGTATCAGGATTGAAGTATTTCTGATTTAGGGGGATAGATTCATGGAATACATGTCAAGTATGTTGAGTCAACATGAGAGGAATTACCCAATGCATGATCTTTAGTTAGATGTATTTGTTCATGATTTTCACTATTGGAGACACTATTTACTGTGAGAGTGTTCTATGGTGTAAACAGACCAAAAAAACCTTGAATATATATTTAAATAGTGTGATATGAATCTAAGGTATAGGAGGTGGGTTGAGTACCTAGATTCCTTTGACTTCGATTTTTCCTATACACCTGGAAGAAGAGATACATTGGATAATGTACTGAGAAGGTGGACTTAGATACAAGCACTTCAGGAGGCAAGTAGCGAGTGATAGATTATGTATTTTCTTTATCATATGCCCTTGGAGGTGAAAGATAGTTGGGGGAAGATTTATATTTCATTATTAGTTGTTAACTCTAACCTACTGGATAGAGTGAGGATGAGGTAGCTATCAGATTAAGAGGGATTAGTTCTATAGGAATCCTTGGAAGGTTAGGAACCACCTCTTAGTTAGAAAGTATGAAAGTATTAGATCCTTGTTGTACATGGCCATTCTTGGGTTCCATTGGACATATTGAAGAATATTATATGATAGTTTCATGCCTTATTTTGGGAATTTCATCTTGATATTACCAAGATGTACCATGATTTAAATTACCAATATTTTTCATCGGGTATGAAGCACGTTGTAACTGGTTTTTTATGAGGTGTTCCACCTATTAGTATGTGAAGGAGGAACATCAGAGACCAGATGGAATTTTAAAATAGATACCTTTTCCTATGTGGAAATGGTATGATGTCACAATGGATTTTATGATCGATTTTCTGAGGTTACCTCGATGTAGTGATTCTCTATAGGTTGTTGTTTATAGGTTCACAAAGGCTGCATATATCTGAATGATCATGGAGACCTTTAGTGTGTATGATCTTGTGATGTTGTATATTAATGAGATATTATGAATTATTGGTGTCCCTTTTACCATCGTTTTGGATAGGGATGCCCAGTTTACATCTTGTTTTTGGCATAATTTTAAGAGGTAACTGGGTACACAGGTTCTTCGGGGCACAACATACTATCCTCACACTGATGGCTAGTTAGAGCGTATAATACATGTGGTTGAGGAAATTATATGAGCATGGGTACAAGATTTTGGGGGATTGTGGGAGAGGAATATAACCTATTTTATTATTCCTACAACAATTGTTATCAAGAGACTATACAGATGGAACCTTGTGAGTATTTTTATGGAAATCCATGTCAATTGACCCTGTGCTGGTTAGAGGTAGGTGATGGTGATTTACTGGGACCACATATCATGAAGGATTCTTTTGAGTAAGTATATTTTATCAAGAAGTGGATGACTACCATTAAGTCTTGATAGAAATATTATACTGATCACCGTGGATGGCCTCTAGAGTTTGAGGTTGGGGATTGGTTCTTTTTACATATCTCACCGAGGCTAGGACACAAAAATATTAGGATAAATGGTAATATTTAATCAAGATATGTCAGGCCATTAAATATTTTGGTGACATTCAGGATGGTATCATATCAGCTGAAGTTACCTCATAAGTACCAGGCCACACACAATGTCTTGCATATATCTCATCTACACCGTTATCACTCAGAACCATATCATGCTCTTCAGCTGGATGAGATGGAGTTACATATAGATGAATATTTTGAGTTGGATCCTATATATATAATTTATAGAAGCACAATGGATCTCCAATTATGGTTATTCCAAAAGTATGGGTGATATGAAAGAATGACCATTTAAAGTATGAGACTTGGGAGTGGGAGGCTGACGTATGTGCTCACTTTCCAGAGTTATTCTCAGGAAATTATCAACCACCATTGCATGTAAAATTAGGGTTCTAATTAATTTAATGGGGGAATATTGTAAGATAATGGGTTTTTTATAAGGTACTAGTCTTCTTAAATTTAGTTTAAATGATTTTTTATGGCCTAATGTGAATAGAATTTGAGTTCATGGGGGGTATCAGTGGTTTCAGTGGCTTGTTTGGAGCTCAAAACCAAAATTTTCGGAAAAATTAGATGGGGAACATAGTTAGTTGAATATGGGGGATATGTTGTACAATATGAATAAAAATTTATGACTTGGGGGGAGGGATTTAGTATCCCATACAGTTTGATGAAACCATAAGGATGGGGGCTCATGCCCATGTGGGGAACCTATTGTTTTTAGCAGAGCAATAATTCATAGTTTTCACATGGTTAGTCAAACCTTTCATAGTGACCAGGAATGTACCTCATTAGCATAATAGAGGGGTTGAGGATGGATCATGGTTTGGAAAACAGTGCAGCTAAACCATACAACCCATTTTTTTGAAAAAATAACCAAATTCTCATTAAAAATATTCAAAAACTAATTTTACTTTCCTTTCTTCTTTGGACAGTAGTGAGGAATGTGAACTCCTTTTAATGCCAAAGGGTAGGATTTTACACCTATTATATGTGTAATTTTTTAATTGAGAATCATAGGTATCGTTGGGTTCACGCTAGTGAGTACTCCGATGATTTTAGAACATTATTCATTCTTCTTAGTATCAAAGGAGTTATTTAGGTTCAATTTAATATCCAATATTTCCATGTTCTTCATTTGATCTTTTTTTCTTCTTCTGATATGTACTAAACCAAAAGATGATACTGGATTAACACTCTAATATAGACCTAAAATAGGTGGTATATAAATTTTATGAGTGGTTTTATGATTTATAGGGCTTATTTCTATAGTGAGGTACACTAAAATTTCTAAAATCACCCCTAAAATGAATTAAATGTTTAAATTGAGCATATTGGAACTAGTTAAAGACTTTCACTAGTTCCTTGAAACTCATTAGAGTTTGTTTCCCCAACCAAGGTCACCCAAGGGGTGTTCCTTTGATATTTACATTATTATACAACCCATGGGGTGAGTGTTCAGGATTTTCTAGTTAGAGGAAGCCCATAATTAACTGAATTTAATTGAATTTTTTGATTAGGAGATGTTCCACATCCTTTTCTATGTGATACATGATAATGAATTATTTAACTATTAAATGTGAAATTTTATATGTGTGGGTAAACTCATTTAATTTAATAGTATGTGAATTTTTATATGATGTGGTATGACTCATAGAATATGATGGTATGAAATGATAATTTAATTGATTGATTAATGAATCCCTAATATGTCACGGGTATGCTACACCATGGGTCATGATAGTGGTAGTGGACACCTTGGATGAGATTTCTCCTCGAGTCTTGATTCAATTGGAAGAATTGTTCATTGCTACCCCTTAGATCTGCCTTGTTGGCCTCACAATGGACATGGTCAGTTGACATGATCCTTAGAATCCAATTCATGTCTAACCATGGTTTAATTGAGATACTCATAGGGCTCACAGAGGAAGCCTCAGTTCACTATACAATGGATCTAGCCCCATGGGGTCTGACATTTCTGATTATACAACACGACCATGTTAAATGTAACATGATTGATTATGCAACTCATATGCGGTAAATGTGATACATCTAGGTAAGATTTAGCTATGGTTGGCATGGGATAAAGGTTATATATCATGGTCATGGGTTATATGACAAATTGTGTATACGAAGTGGCTGTGGTGTTTAATTCATTTTATTTTACAACAACCTTGTTAAAGGTGATTGACACTTGTTTTATAGGGAGCCTTGTATGGGTGTAAAGGATCACTTGCTTGGTTACTTTTTCCTTGGGAACTGTACTTGTACTACTACCATACTTGTTATGTTATGAACTATAATTTTATTGTATTTCACATACAGGAATTGTTATAGACTATATGGGTGGTGATGTACTAGGATTGTATCTCACACCCTATTCAAGATTCCTTTGGGTACCCAAACATACTATTTTGGATACAGGTAGGGATCAGGGAAATCACCCATAGTTCGATTCAGGACTATGTTCCATGTTTAGGAGGAGGGGATTAGAGGATCGAGTTGAGGCTCATGATGCTATCTGGAGATAGTTGTTTTATCCATTTTTTTACATTTAATATATGTATTGTACACATTACATGTATACCTATTTTGGATGATTTGTAGATACATGAAAAGAAACCTCATGTTGTATATGATGTTTCTTTTGCAATTTTTTATAAAAACTCATCTACATTGCATCTAATTTCTTTACTAATACTACTATTGATCTATATGATGGATAACTCTATGTTACACTTTGAAAAGAGGGGATAATATCTCCATAAAGACCCCATAATCCATAAATTCTAGTTAGTTACATCGAGAATTTGGGGATATATGCTTAAGTCCATGTGACCAATCTGTCTTAAGGCACTATTCAGTGGCATATTGGTCTATGATGTTATAAATAGACTCAAGGAGATATGAAGATAACTAAAAATTGGCTAGAACCATAACTTAATCATCTACTTGATCATCTAAATGAAACTGGGAAAAAATCCCCATAAGGATTCACTCTTTCATCAATTTCAAAACAACTTGTGATGGCACATTCCTACAAAGAGCATATGTAAATAAATTCCCCATCCTCAGGGAATAGGCAATGTCAAAGTCAAACATCTGAAGGTATTCCACCAACCATATCTATCTTAGATTCAAATATTTCTGAGAAAATATATATATCAATCAATTATAGTTAAAAAATACTATGAAACATTCCCTAATAAGATAATTCCACCAATACTTGAGAGCATCCATGACTAAAGCAAGATCTAAATCCTGATTTCCATAATTTTTCTCATACAGTTGAGCTAAGATAGAATGAAACTTCTACATGATCATCTTGCATAGGCACACCACCTAAAATAGTTTCAAATGTGTTAGAGAAAACCAACTACAACTTACTGGTATTTGGCATGATCATAATAAGAACCGATGTTAGAAGTCCTTTCAGCTCATCAAAAGTAGTCTTACACTTTATATCCCATTTCAATTTTACACCTATCCTAGTAAGAGTAGTAAAAGGTGATTCCATCTTCAAGAAATCATTCATGATCCATCTATTGTATCCAGTAAGACCAAGGAATCTCTGAATCTAAAATAAATTTCATGGTCTATCCCATGAAAAAATAACCTTTACCTTCTCATGATAAACTGATATGCCCTACACAAAAATCATGTTCCCCAATAACTTCACTTCATGTATCCAAAAATTACATTTCCAAATATTTCCATACAAATAGTGTCTCCTCAAGATTTCCAAAACCCAAACTAAAGGGTGATCATGCTCATGTTCAGGTCTTGAAAAAAATAAAATATCATCCAAAAACACTAACATAAATTTGTCGAGATACTAATGGAATATAAAATTCAAAAAATCCATAAAAATATAGCAACATCAGAGAGACCAAAAAAACCACAACATATTCGAAATGGCTATACATTCTTCTAAAGTACATCTTTAGTATATCACACTACCTAAATATGAGCTGATGATATCCCAATCAAAGTTCAATATTAGAAAAAAATTTTCCCCTTGACTAAAAAACGAACGATCCACATAAAGAAATGAAAAATTATTCTTAATTGTTACTTGGTTAAACTTCTATCAAATAAATCACAATTAGAGTGAACCATATTCCTTCTTGGAAAACAGAACGGGGGATGAAAATTGTGAAATAATTGGTAAAACAAAAATTTCCTATAAGGTCATCAAACTGAATCTTTATTTTTTCTAATCTCTTGGTTCCATATGATAGAAATGTATTGAAATAGGATGCATACTTAGAACTAGGTCAATAGTGATCTCTACCAACTTCTTTGGAGGAATCCCAAAGAAATTATCATGGAAAAGGTTAGGAAAATACCAAACAACAATAGGAAGATAAAAAAAGAAATTTCATCGATAAAAAAAATACAATAAATAAAAAATTCCTGATATATGGGATAAAAGTTCCTTCATTAACATACCTTGGATCCCACTCTCCCTGAAACACATGTGACCTCTCATCGGGTGTAATAAATGAGAGACACCAATGATGAAAATAAACCTAATAACGACAAGAAAAAAAATAATCCATATCGATGATGACATAAAAAAAATACAGATTTAGAAAAAGAAAATTCCACACTAACTACATATTAGATATTAATATCACACAAGGAAACCATAAAAATGATATTTTCTCTTTACAGGTAGTGTTTCTAACTCCATAATCATGGAAATGTGCTCTATTAGAAGGGTAATCAAACCAAAAAAATGGGTAGATATAAATGATTGGGAAACACTAGTAACAAATAAAGAAATCACTCTTTATGATACAATAAAGATGGTACCTCTAATTGATGTTGGAACCTCATCCTCCTTCATCAGAAACTCATATAATGTGTGATGGTTCTTTACTCTTGAGGCATGTGTATAGAGACCTGTAGTCTTTGAAGATTATTAATACCATGTGGTAGTCTTTGGATTCAATGATCCTTGACCATATCAAGGTGTAGATATAACCTTGAAAAAATGATATAGATGACCATAATTGACACAAACCTTACACATCGTTATAGGTGAAGGAGAATAACGTCAGGTGTGTCCGAACATAACACACATATAGAAAATATAAGGAAAAATTCTATTTTTAACTAGTGGCACTGAAGAGGCCTATTACCAAAAATCACCTCCACCACTCCATAGATGATCTTAGATCTTCCTCTTCTTCCTTGGAGCACCAATGAAGTAGTGAATAAGTGGAAGGGAAGGGGAGAAATATCCATCCATTCATTCAAATTTATTTCTATCCACCATATCCCTATCTTCTATCTTAGCATAAGTTGAATTATTATGAATAAATCCCTTTGATCTGATAACCATTTGAAAACCCTATAGGTACTTCTAAGCTTTCATCTAGTAACTATTTCCAACCTATGGTAAAAAATGAACCATCACCACAAACTAATTATTGTACACTGACATTGAACACTCTCCTGTGATGTAATGATAGAAAATCCATACTTTTTTCCAATATCAATGACTATAGACAAAAAATATGTAAGAAGTGATCCTTGGAAGCAATCCAGTCCATCCCACATGTCTATCATCCTATACCATAGAATCTAACCATAACTTTCTAGGGCCCTCAAGTCAAAATGATTCACTGTTCATCTTGATAATCAGGTGTATTTAGGATGTTAATGATTTAATTAATCCTATCAATATAGTACTATACCTCTTGATATTTATTCATACCCTTAATGGACGGTGTCTTTTTACACAACAATTATCATGATCAATCTCTATCTTCTATATCTCCTGGAAGTACCTCAAAATCTATGTTCTATATTTGCGGTACATTATGGTCAATATCACAAAATTCCCACATGATAGCCTTGATAATGCTCTGATCCATAAGAGTATTCCCTTTAGGATCATCAGATACACCCTCCCGAGGAACTCACAGTACAAGTCTTAGAGGCATATTGCTGCACACCCAAAAAAGAAGACAATGAAAAAATATCAGTTCAATCCAGAAACCCCATAAAAAACTAATATTAACATGAAAAATAAAAATAAAAGAAAAATATCCCAATATCCCATGGTAACTTGAGTCCCATTACTGTATGAGATGGCCAAGAACTCACTATATCCTACCTCTCAAGTTCCAAATATGCTATCTATAATATATAAAATTTTCCAATATAATAACTCTTGAGGAAAGACCTTTCTGATACTACTTTATAATGTACCCACTCATATAACCTCTAAATACTACCACCCAACCTGATCCACCACATACCTGATCCCCAATTGCTGGTGACTAGCACCTGGGCATCAATAATATGCAAAGGGAACAATTTCTCCCAACCTGAAGAAACAACATGGAATTTATCCACGATGTAGATAGAATCATCAAAAGATAAAAATATATGTAATAACAAAAAAAAGATAGTGGAAATGATGCAACTAAGAATGTAGCTACTAAAATCTAAATGTAAAAATTTCAACTGCAAAGAAAAAACACCAAAATAGATTCTCCAATAGCTCTATGTGATAGTGTGGGAAAACTACCACCATCTCACCTCCTGCTACCCAAAACCTAGTCGGTAGAGAACCTCACCACCTCACTATGGAATCATTCATCTCCTTACATATAAAGACATATAAAGGTCTATAAACCACCAAAGGGGTACATAATATGTGATATAAAATTCTCAATAGGGTATCACTATGGTGTTTCATAACAATTATCTATAAAATAATCGACACATTCTTATATTTTGATGAAAATAAGGAATGATAACAGTTTAATAGTTTTTATATTGAAAGCATGGGAAAACAATTTAATTCCCCATTTCCAAATTTTCAAATAAAACAGGTAAATTAGTTTCAAATTATTTGATATATATATATATATATATCAAAATAGGTATAACAAACAAACTAAATAAGGTATAACATATCATATCAAATTAATGAAAGTACAATAAAAAACAAACAAAATAGACAAAATCAGTCAAAAGCATAGGTAAAGTCATGCCAAGGATCACTATAGGTTAGGATAGATAGTAAATTCCTACAAAAACATATAAAATAGTATAAAAATCAATACACTATACAAATTTATTGAGTCAAGTTAGTAGAGGAACACCCAGTAAGTGACCCCCCTTAAAGGTTTGACAAGTCCCTAGAAAAACTAGCCCATGGAGTAGTGGGAAGTCCCAAGAGAAACACACCATAAAGTGTAAAATAGATATTAATATACCTTTCATGTATTCACCCAAGTCTTCCCATATTCTTTACTTTCCAAATCATTCCATTAAACCATTTTTATTAAACCATTCTTTAAAAACCATCAAACAAACTGTTTCACAATGATTTGAAAACCCTTTTCTGTTTACCAAAACTAGGGAAACCATTATTTATAAAATATTATTTCCACAAAAAAACACAATAATCCAACCATGATATTTAATTTAATGAAACAATTTATAAGATAAACATAATAATGACGTTCAATAACACATACTAGAGACAAAAACCACCTTTCTCAAAACACGGGTCACACTCACCCACAACCGCATCCACCATCATGGATAACCACAAAAAAAAAGAGGCCCCAATACTAATACACACATATTATAATTGATTCAATTTTAAAAAATGTTTAGTTAATAATTGTAAATAAAACATACCTCAAGAATGCATACCCACTATACCACAACCAACATAGAAACAAACCCCATATTGAGGTCACAAAATAGTTCTAGAAAGAAATGAAGAAAATTACCATGGGTCAATGGATCTGATAATGTAATGAAATGAAAATAACTCCATAAAATCAGTGAATAAGAATAATAGATTACCCTCCAAAAAAGATACAACCCAACTGAAATGATCGATCAATGGATAAATAGATAGATCCATATAAAAAAGAGGATCCTAAAATCATCTGATAAAATACCTAAGTAGACAGGGGAGAGGGATTTGGAATAATGAAATAGATTCATCCAATTTAGGGCCCTAAAATAAATATATATGAACTTTACATGGTGTGTAGTCCCTTTACATGGCGTTTATCCTCATGAATCAGATACGCTAAAAACCTATCACCTTAATATTACAAACCATATTTTTTTTTCATTACATGGAATATAACCATTAAAGGATGTGTATTCCATTCATGATGTGTCTTATGTTCACAAAATCATCCCTGTAGGAATTACATGCTATTTACTCAAATTATATAGTGTTTATTTCCCCTGAATAATGTAAAAACTATTTATATTGACAAAAACCTCAAACTAGCTCAGGAATTCTCCAAACTAATAGAGAACCAGAAAAATCAATTACATGTTTATACTCAGACTCCATTTATTAAAAAAACATAAATCCTTGAACATTAGGTCGTTTTTATTAGAAAATGTTCTCCATCATATAGAGTCCTAAGAAAAACCCAATTAAAGAGAGAAACAAGTAAGGAAATGGGAAATACCTATAATATGGTAATGGTATGCCATAATTCAAGTGTCAAGAATATCAAAGGATGATAGTATACAATGGGGTTATGTGGAAATTATTAGTTCCTGATATTGGTATATTTGACAGAATTAATTGAATGGATATGATGATCATAGTTATGTCCCATATGTATTATTATAACCATCGATTTAAGTTTATATATTAGGATGGAATTACTCTTTTCTTTTAGGGTGAGTGGGATTAAAAGTCTAGAAGAGTGGGTCCAATTATTCCTTATGCATGGGTGATATCATGTAAAATGTCATAATTGTTCCTAGGTGTCATTTATCCTTGTTTGAGGAGTCCACATCATGCAATTTTGTGTGTGTACCCTAGGGTATTTACAGAGTATTTATCTAGTTTACTAATATTGAGAGAGGATGAGTTTACCATAGACCTGATATATGATATTATTCCCATTTCTATTCAAACTAATCCTATGGTGCGAGGTGATTTGGTATAACATAAGCCAAAACATTCAAATATTTTGGATAAGGGATTTATTTGTCCTATCATGTAACCATGGTCTTCACCAGTCCCCTTTATTAAGAAGGCAGACGAGAGAATCTGAGTTTTTATTGTTTATCAAAAGTAAAATTTGGTGACCATTAAGAAAAAATAACCATTTATAAGGATTAATGATCTCATTGATCATCATATAAGGGATATTTTATTTTTCAAAGATTTATCATAAGTTAGAGTATCACCATTTGATATTCTAAGAATTTGATATACCTAAGGAACTATTTAAGAGCTAGTTTGGGCATTTTGTGATTATGATTATGCTATTTGGTCTCAATAATTCTTATATGGTATTTATGGATTTGATGAATTGAATCTCTCACCAGTTCATTTTAAATTTTATTTTTGTTTTCATCAATGATATTTTGGTTTACTTCAAGTCAGAGGATGAGAGAATGTTCCATTTAGATATCATCCATAGAATATTGAGGTAACATTTATTGTATGGTAATATTACTAGATGAATGTTTTTGATTGAATATGTAATGTTTTGAGGGATTTTTATATATGTTAAGGGAATCATAGTGGATCATAAAAGGTATAGTAAGTTTCTCATTGGAGAATCCTAGAAATGAGCATATGATTTTAAGATTCTTGTGGTCATCTAGTTATTACAAGTTAATTTTTCAATAATTCTGTAATATTGTATCTCCAATGAAAACTTTATCCCATAAGAGTGTAATGTTTGAGTGGAATGAAAATTTTCAGAGATCTATTGTGGAAGTTAGAGTGAGACTGAATTCATTTCTAGTTTTTATTCTTTTAGAACCAAGTTTGTGTTATGATTATTTTTGTGATTATTTTGGAATGGGTTTGGGGTGTGTCTTGATGTGTGGGAGATAAGTGGTAATATATGGATCCAATAGTTACTCTATCATTGAGAAAAACTTCCCTACCCATGATATTGTGTTGTAATTAGTTGTAAATCCACTCAAAACATGGATTCACTACCTCATTGGGGATTGATTTTCTAAATATTCTTATCATAATAACATGAGTATATTTTCACTCATAGAGACCTGAAAATTTGACAGAGACACTGATGGAGAATCACCAATTTTTTTTATTTTAATATAACATATATTCTTGAGAAAGGGAATGTGGATTAAGATGCACTGATTTAAAAATTAACAACACAATAATTGAAGGAATTAGTGGAGGATTGGTCTATAATGATTTTTTTGCTGAGATAATATTGGGAATGGAAGAAGCGAGTGGGAAGGTATGTTTGTATTTGATGAAGGATGACTCATAAAATGATGCGTGAGTTCATCTTGAGTAAATATTTGACCGTATGATCTAGATATTTAATAAAATACTTTATGGTGAGAATACCTTGGGTGATTGGTCTCAATCTCACAGTGGTTCTTTCTATTTTTGAAACATGTGTTGATCCTTTTTCTCCAAGGCTGGAGATAATGGTCAGTGGACCCCATTCGTGTGGGTTTAAAAAACCTAGAACTACCAAAATGTATCATGATTTTAGATGTTAATATTGGTGGCTAGGGATGATATAGTTGAATATGGATTTGGTATTACATTGTCTTAATTTTCAATGAATCAAGGTAGAGAACTATAGACCAACAATTTATTTAAAGACCTTACCCATTACGATGTGGAAATGGGATCATATTTTGAAATATTTTATCATTTTTTCACTGTAGAATCATTTTGGAATGGATTATATTTTATCAATCATTGATAGATTTTGAAAATAAGTTCATTTCTTCCATAACAAAGATATTGAAAAAGTGGAGCAACCTGGGGACTTATATGTTCGATAGATTACAAGACTACATGGGGTTCCCAATGTGGTTGCTTTTGATAGGGAAAAATGTTCACATCTTGGTTTTGGAATGTTTTATAGGATGTTATGTGTTCCCAGTTTAAATTAATCATGACATATCATCTACAGATGGATATAAAAATAAATATGGCTATCTATGTTCTTAATGTTTCTGTAGGCTTGTGTTGAAGATTCCAGTGGTTTATGGAAAAATGGTTTTCCTTTATTTGAGTTTTCCTATAAAATAGTTATTATCCCTCGATCAGAATAGCAAACTTTAAGGATTTTTGTGGCTGGAAATTTACATATCCCTTATGCTGGTCAGAGTTGAAGGAGCAGTCATTGGTTGGATTGAGTCTTGTTCGAGATATGACCAAAGTGGTGAAATTGATCAAGAAGCATTTGGTCATGTAAAAGAGTCATAAAAAATATAATGTAGGCCATTATTGTTTGACACTAGAGTGTGAGGTAGGTGATAAAGTTCTTTTTTGAATTTCACCATGTGTGGGACACCGCGAGTTAGGTAGTTAAGGTAATTTGGTACTGATGTTTGTGGGAACATTTAATATCATTGGAATACTTGGAATGATGGTATATTAGTTCGAATTAACTTCTCATTTAACTTAAATCCTTAATGTATTTCACATTTCCCAACTGAGGATGTATCAAATAGATATATCCCATGTGATTGAATGAAAGGATATTGATATTGAGCCTAACAACACTATGGTCGAGCTACCAGTTCATGTTGTGGATTGCCAAAATAATATACTTCATGGTAAAATGAATCTTTTTTTGTATAATGGTAGTGAATATGGGATAACCACGAGATGTGGGAGTGAGAATGGTGGATAATTTAGTTGTCTCCTTCATATTTTTCAAGTCTGGTATGTTGAGGTCTTTTTTGGTTAAAGAAATAATTTATTTTATGAATATTGTAACACATAATTACCTTCCTCCATAAATTCATTGACTCTTGTTTTGTTTTTTTATTTTTAGGGAATTGGGGGATTATCGGTAATAGAGATACTTTTTTGGAAAAAATGACCTAAAAAATGTGGATGTATGTTTGTTTAAACTAATTTAATCAAGCAAATAAATTTGTAAATGTGTGTAGAGGGTGATACATGGATTTATAGAGCTTCAAGAAATAATTTTGGGATTTTCTTTAGGGAATTGTACTACACACTACCAACTAGAAATTTTTACATTGTGAATGGGTTACAAAACATGAACCTATTGCAGGGAAAATGTTGTTAGTGTTTTTTAGAGAAGGAAAATTTTTAACATGAAAAACCATTAAACTTATTGAATGGGTTGATTAAAATTTAATTGAACTATAAGTGACATATTTTTCAGCATAATTTAATTTTTTGAAATAAAAAATGTGAAAGGGAATCATCATGTGAATTATTCATGTTTAGTGGTTTTAACCTTGCTGTATACATAAACATTTTTTATCTAGTGCACAGAACTCCATCTTATGATTTTGGATGAATTTTTTTGATTTCCATGTTTTTCAATTTCTTCATTAGAAGTTTGACTCTCATGTCTGCTATGTCACATATCCCTAGAAATAAGACTTCCTAATACTTTATTTCCATTGTTCACAATAGTGGATTTCATTATGTTTTTGATTTAGATTATTATTGTATGGTGTTTTCTAACGATCCTTTACAATTTTATTTCCTTATATGTATATTGAATGTAATTATATTCATATCCAGTCACTATTATTGATGGAGTCTAGGTTTCCATCATTCTCGTGGTAGGTGTATCTATAGAAGAGGTTCTAATTCTTGAATTTTTATATGTCATTATCAATTAATTTTTGTTATTGAATAAAAATGCAGGTTTTTTCATTTGAATGGATTTTTTGAAACGTGATCACATTTATAAATGGATATATTTTTAAATATTGATTGGTAGTGGTATAATTTTTTTTATTATATGTGATCATGGAATTTGATATGGTTTTGAAAATCACAACACATTGGGAACCTTGGGTGCATTAGAAAATGTACATGTCACATTGGCAGGTGTGAGTGTATGTAATGACAAAAGAGGTTTTTTGATATAAAAATAATGTTGTAGGGATTGATAATGGATGTAAAAAACATATTAATTGTCTAGGATCTATTTTTCTATAGTAATTATTCCCATATTCTATAGGCCAAGTGGTTTCCATTTTCATTTATAACTGGTTTTTCAAATGATGGATTATTTCATGGCTATTTACTCAAATTCTTATCTTATAATTTATCCATGGTTGCTTATTCCTATGCCTACCTGATTGTATTTTATATTTAATATATTCATAGATATTAAGAATGTGGTATGGATTTATAAAATAAAAATCAAGGTTTCCAAAATGGTTTCACTTATGAAAATTATTTATAAACTGGATATTTTTAAAGCTATAAATAATGCATTCTTGATATTAGAATTGTAAGGTTCATTGGTGGTATCCTACTACGATCTACGATCACACCTTAATTTTTCCTTTTGGGGGACACAGACCTTGTTTTTCATGACTTATGTAAAGAAAAGGGAATAATATATAATGTTGTGCTCTCTTTTTTATTTGTTTCCTAATTTGTGGGATGGTTTTGTCGCGATGAATGGTCCCATGGTTAGTTGTTTACTTCAGTATTATTTATCATTATGGTTTGGCCATTTTTTCTTGACTTTTATGTATCATGGATATTTATTTATTTCTTCTTCATTTTACATTAATGTTTCTTTATTTATACATGGTACTTGTGGTATTTTTAAGTTTCTCACCATATGGCAGACCATTTATTATGGCTTGTCTAGTTGACCCAAGTTAGTTTGTAATAGTGGAACCGACCTTGATATACAATAAACTTTGTATCCCATAATCTTAGTTATATTATATATTAATTAAATAATATTAAAAATATTACTCACAAGGAAATGTATTAATATTTATTTAGAATTTATTAATAAAAAAGATCAACTCTTAATATTCATATGATTTGAATATTAAATAATTATTTATTCAGTAGATTCTGAATTTGTTATTTACATTTTCATAAAATGAATAATATTTATTTATAATTAGTGGCTTGGTAATTTCCCATAATGGTGGAAAACATGATTTTTTAGGTTGGTGGTAATGATATACTAAATATTTTTTAAATAAATGTTAACATATATATATATATATATATATATATTATTTTAAGGAAAAGAATGTGTTGAGAAAAAATAATCAAATTATTATTCGATTTGGGGTTTAAATATAAATATGAAATTATTTAAGGGCCAATTTACAATTAAAAATTCTCAATATGAACTCTATACATACTATGTTATATCATTTTATTTAGATTTATGTTTTGTAAAAAATAATTTTTTATATGCACAATTAATTATATCCCTGTAGAATTCTATCAATGAAGAATATTTACAGGGTTCTAAACAAGTTAGAGATATTTCATCAACCTACTTCTTTATTCTATATAATGAGAGATATGAAGATAAAATCATCCAAAATTGGTGGGTTTTTTCCCAAATTAGGATAAATAATTCTAGGTGATCATATCAACTATCCTATAATGTAATTATCCATCATTATTTTTCAATGATCAAGGAATACATGTGGATAAACACTAAAAGGACTCTGAACTTAATCTATAAAGTGCATGAATGATACAACCATGATAGATTTCAAACAATAAAAATCTTCTTTGAAGAATTAAATTTGATATTTATATAATTATTCTTATAAATTTTATTATAAATTAAATGATGATGATCTTTTACTCATGTATCCTTTCATCCTATTTCATAATTTATATTATCTATACATAATGGTTATTCTAAATGTTATCATGTATTATATATCATATTTGAGGAAAAACATCACTAGGCATGAGCCCAACTTGATTCCACTATTCATGTAGGTTTCATGAAAAAGATCATGAGATAATTAATGATGTTTTTGGCATAAAAAAACTTTTTTCATATAAATTTATTGATCACATAACGTTTAATCAAAAATATAAATTTTTTGTCTGAAAAAATCATTAGAATGGTAAGACTTCTTATGGTTTTGTTTTTATCATTAACATATATTCAAATTCTATCATTTAAAAAATTTATTGACCTATAATGAACATGAAAAATGTTTAAATAGATTTATTAATTTATTTCAGAATAAAAATATTTTAAAACATAATATTATTATTGTATGAAAATATTATATCATGATTAATAAAAAATTTATTTTGATAAATAAATTATTTATGATGTCCCATTCAAATAATTTGATAATAAATTTTACCAATAATTTAGATTTATATTAATTAATGATTTATTGAATATTTTTAAAATAATTTATTAATTCAAATAAGTGGATTACTGTTTTTCTAATTTTTTTATTAAACCTTTTTATTGAAATATCACGAGGGGTAAGAAGTTAATTATGTTAATGAATAATATATTTCTATAATATCTTACTATGGATTAAATTTCCTTGATCATCATACCAAAACCATTTTTCATTCCTAGTTCTTCAAAAATCTAAGATATAAAACCAATTCGGGGTTATTAGACCTTTCTCAAAGAAATATTATTTGAAAAAACCATTCACATCCTCTATATTATTATTCAAACATGGTACCATGATATTTTATTGAAATTTAGTTGGAGAATGTTGGTTTTTATTTTTCGAAGTAGTGGAATGATATGTTTTTCGTTTAGTATAACAATATATCTTCCATAATGAGTGGAACATCGATGGATGGATGAAAATTGCTTAAAAATGGTTATGGTATGATCTAAGGCCTTTGATATAGTATGAAGTGGTGGTTAAATTAAATAAAATGTGGTTACATGAAATTTGGATGATTATGTGAAATAAATATATAATACAGAAATACATGTCTTGTACTGCTTCATGATAGATATCGTGCTGTTTTAAATATTTAGTTCTATGGTTTACAAAGTTTTGTTTATATCACACTCTAAGTGACTTTATGCCATAGGTCATATATTTTCAGAAAAAATACCTTAGTGTGTATTTAAAAATGTATAAACTCAATAATATAGGTATACACATTATATTACACCTTATCACACACCATGTATATTATAAATAGTGGATCACTATATACAACCTTTACAAGGTAAGTATCTTAATGGATCTGCACACTATGTATTTCATGGAAAATTCATGTAAAATGTGGAATGTGACTGCATGTATCCAGATGAAAAAACATCCAACCATGTTAGACTTTAAAAAAGGAATATATATACATATTTCAAGATTATACACTGATAACTATAACATTTTATTGATGTATCCCACCCCCATAATCTATAAGGTTATAATTTTCAGATAATTTATATATAAAAATATCTTTATTAAAATAATTATTCAATGTCATTGATGAAATCTTATTCCCATGATATCTATTTATACATATCATACATAATAATATTCATCAATATATAGTGATTGGAAACATATGAAAAGGGTGAACCCATGAACTAAGTAAGGTGTAAAACATAAGATATATTAATCAAGGAAACATATGACACTATAATAAAGGTCATAAGTGTCCATAAGATGAATATGTTGGAATGAAAGTGTAATCAATTTATATACCCATAAGATATGTAAATCATACTAAATAAAAAATTAATGAATAATCATTAGACAAGGTCATTACTATAATATAATAGATGAGTCATAGTAATCAAAAAAAATATATATAAATGAGACAAAAATATAAGTATAAAAAATAATATCTAATTTTAGGGTTCACTACCAATATTTTCATCACATTCAGGACTAAAAAAACCGCAACATATTAAACCATGATAACCTCCTATACACCATAACATAACATCACATGAGTGATAAATTTATCTCAATGCAATAGAGGCCTATATAATTATAGTAAAAACTTTCACATAATGATAAATCATATATGTTTATTTTTTATAAACATGAAAATATCATGAATCAATCATATCATGATTTATACATGATAATGAAATGGGTTTCATAAAACCATCAAAATAAATAAAAAGAAATAATCCTAATAAATAAAGTGTATGATTTAAATAGAATATATCTATTATGAATCTTATATAACACTAAAGGATATTGGAATAGATGAAAAAATTTAGAATATTTTTAGAATAATATTTATAAAATAAAAAAAACATCACATACATTCTTATTTGTTAATTTACATAATTTATGAATGAATGATTTTAGAAAAAATAAAAAAATTAAATAAAAAATAGATTCAAGAATAATATAAATATAAAAATGAATCTATATAATGAAAAATAAATAAAATTATCGATGAAAGTGCAGGATATTCCATTGGAATGGAGAAGATTTAAAAAATAATTTTACTCATTATATAATAAGTCAATCCATTATAAGAAAACCTTATGAAAACATATATGAAGTGACAAAGATATTTATTATAGGTTCTAAAACTAAATCTCATTTTCAGATACCATTTTCCATTTTTTCTAAGAATATTTTTTTGGGTTTTACTTTGGGGATGTTTTGGGTGAAATGGGAGAATTATGGATGTTTTTGGAGAGGTATTGGGAAGTTCCTGGTTGTTACAATATTTTTACCAAACTATATTGCATAAACTAGAAAACCATTAATTCCAAATTATAGGCATGTCTAATGGTTGGGGAACCGTTTTTTTAAAATGTTTACCCTCTTAGTTGTAACTGTGAAACCCATTGGAGAGGTGCATTCTTATAGCGCACAGTTTGAAAAACCATGCGCCCTTACCCAGGAATCCATGTGTGCAAGATTTATTTCTCTGAAAAATTATGTTAAAATTCTTGATCCCCCTGATATAAACCCCTATTTGACCCTATATTCTCTATAAAATTTTACTATGATTTTGGATGCTTCCAGATAGATTCATAAGACACTCAAATTTCATTCTTGATAAATCAAAGATCTGTTTGATGAATTTTCACATATCCCTATCTATTCTATCTTAATTTTTGGATTTCTATCTCTCCCATATATCTTACCAGATGACGATGAATATTTTATCCTCTATTTTATATGGGTTTAGATTTAAATTTTTATATATCATAATCTTTTTGATCTTGATCTAGGTTTTGGTTCTATATTTCCTTCTTTATTTTGGAATTGATGGTTCAATTTCAATTTCAAGATTCCAATCTTTGAGAATGCTCATCAATGATCTTGAGATTAGTGTTATAAATATTAATTACCACATTTGTGAATTATAATTATGTGTATGTATTGTATAAATTCAAGATTCACATTTTGAAATTAAATATTTAATTAAATTAATTAAATGGTTAGTTAATTAACGGGATTATGAAATTGTCATATTAATGGGATCATGAAATTGGTTAATAAATGGGATTATAAAATTGGTTGATTAATGTGCTTATGAGTTGGTTAATTATTTGAATTGAGGTATGTCTAGCTTAACCTTGATGTGTTGTTGGAATATAGGATTAAATGTGGATAAATGGTTTAACAGTGAATTAATCATGTTATTCCATGTGAATTAATGGGATGAACTTTTACTATTTGGTAATTTGAAAAGGTATACCATGATGAGAATGTGTGATAAGAAATATAATGATGATTAAACTTAATGAATGAGATATTTGTGACCTATGATATATTGTGATATATGTGTTGATTGATAAATGTGTGTGGGACATGGAATAATTATTCAAAAGAACATACGTGAAAACTATGAGTGTGAGACATAGACTTGATGCTTGAATAGACTATTTATGATAATAATGAGGTGTGGGACATGGAATGATGATTCAAAATCCCATGGAGTACTAGACATAATCATCTATCCCATGATGTTGTCATTAGAATATAGTTACAAGTATCCCTGATATGAACTTGAAATTGAATAGATAATGGAAGAAAATATTATAATGAATTGTAAATACCTATAATATATGGTTCATACTTCATCACGATACAAATTATTTATTGATGTTTTGGGTTTTGTCATGAACCTGGGTAGTCTATCTTCTTAATTAAATAATAAGGAAATGTGATAACTATTTACTTATTTTAATTTATTCATTATAAAAATAAAAAAAATTCTTATATAATGAATACTGTTTTAGATTCTATTGGTGGTGACCTACTAAGTTATACTCACACCCTACTTGGGATACCTGATCGGTACCCAAATTGAATTCATGTTTGCAGGAAAAGATAAGGGAAATAACCCTATGTTAGATGGTTGAGTTGGGATGGAGCATAGATGAGGGAACCAAAATTTTTATTGGTACCCTCATGGGAGTTTCTAGTTTATCATTATTTTTGAGTTTTCATATTAACACTTGACGCATATATGGAATGACATATCTTCTTCTTTAGTTTGGATGTATTTACCTTGTTTTAGTTTATCAGGCGATACTCGTATGTATTATTTATTCTATTATTAAGGCTATTTATTATTTTTATATAGATAGTGTTTATTTATTTCCATTATTTTAAATATTTTATGAAGTGGTTATAGTATTCCTATGATCTATATTAGACCCTCAATTCTAGTCAGATGCCTATGGAATATGAGGAAGTGTGCTTGAGGTAATGTGGTGAACTAGCTTGGGGAACCATCATGTTGTACTCGGGTTAGGACATTACAATGTGGTATTAGAGAGATGGATTTTTGGTGATACTAATTCATAATGGTAGATTAGATAATAGTATAAGTCATGCCTTTGTCAAGAGATCGTGCTCCAGAGTAGCTAACACATGTACGAGGGTGAAGACCAAGTACCCAAGGTGGGACTGTTGTTAATGATTTTTGATGTTATAGTTGAATGTTATTTAACCTCAAGTGATTCACTTGTTGTGTGATGTTATTATTTTTTAGAGATTCATGAATCATGGATAATAATGGAATGAGATTTGTGTAAGAATGCATCATTTTAAGAACTTAGCACTTATTGTGACAAACATCATTTTAGGCATTCATAGAAAGGAACGTTATCAATGAGTGGTTTAAATGAAATTTTTTCTTTATTTATGAAAGTAAAATGAAAAAGGTGCTTATTATAGAATTAATTTTTTTAGTGATGGTAATTGTGAACAAACTGAAATGGATAAATGGGTTTCTAAAGGGAAATCTTGAAATATAAATGTGTTTTACTCTATGCAATCCATAACTCACAGGAGGGATGGTTGAGTGTAGTGATACCGCATCAGTTTTGACTATGTAGCTTGGTAATGGGGATAACTTTTTATGGATTCATGTGAATCCATCTTATGTAAATGTGATAATGTTGTGTTATGTGTCCTAAGTCATGTTTTTGGAATTATAGATATATTCCACCATGTTGATTCTTTTCTAAAGGGATATAGGAGGACTTTCCTAGAGATGTGGCTCCAGGAATAGAATTTGAGGTTTTGATAGTACCAAGTGAAGGAGTTGGAGATCAATTCCATGAGAATTATTTTTTACTTTATGTAGTTTATAGAAAGATATTCAGAGAATGTTATAAAAATTATGCCCGAATTGAGATGGGAGTTCCCGTTGAAGCACCATCCGATGTTTACTAGAGAGGGTGGAATTACAGTAGCTGATTTATATATTAATTCTATCTAGGTGATTCATGACCATGTGAAGACATATGCTAAGAGGATAGTGAAACTAGATTCTTATATATTTTATGGTCAAATGAAGCATTGGTGGGAATTATAAAATTGGGATGGAAAGCTGGAGAATATGGTGTGGAAGTACATTTTGGGTAAGTTCTTGGTTAACTTTTAATTAGAGATGCTCAAGTAGGAGAGGGAATATGAGTTTATGAGGTTGGCCCAGAGGATCATGGTTGTAATGGACATTTCTTGTCTCTTTATAGATATACAATGCTTTGTTCTAGAATTGTAAGGAGATGTGGTGAATAAGGAAAAATAGTTTCAAGATGGGCTTAAATGTGAGATTATTTACTGGGTGAACATCTTTAGGATGGAAATGTTTTTATAAGTGGTTAATCAAGCTCTCATTTCTAAGGGGAACCAGAAAGAGGATTACATTACAGTACATGTGGTTTCTCCTTTCTAGATAAGAGGTATGTCTTCTAGGAGTAGGAAGCATCTCTATGAAAATATGAACTTGGGTGACATCAAGTATAGTTTCCATGGGGAAATGTCTGTTACTCTGGATGTAACATGAGTGATCTTCCACCAATGCAGTAGGTTGGGTCACATTCATAGACCGTTCCCCGATCCATTTGTAGAGTTCCAATATTACAACATTATGGGTAATCTACAATGGTTCTATAAGATCCCATTAAAGATAGTTAATTATAGAGTTTCTAGGAATAATTAGAGTGATATAAGGGGATCTTCAACTCCATATCATTTTGGTTGTTGGAGTTTTTATAGCTGTGAAAGTAGAGGAAATATACATGATGCTTCTGGTCAAGAGATCATATATCAGCCGATCATTGTAGATCAGGGAGCTCAATAAAAAGCCCAATGAAGAGGGGAAGGGATGTTTTATGCATCTAAGCATACAGTTAAGGATATCAACACTATACCATTGAAATTTAGAGGTATTTTTTTGTATATTTTACACTTTCTAGTTCTTTATTTAATATTGAAGACTCCCATTCATTTATATCTTCTCAAATTTTGAGCAGTTTGAGTCTAGTTGTGAATTTTGTGGGTGGGGTTATGATGATCGATACACCTTTAGGGGTATGTTCAAGAGACATCTATTTTTGTAAGGGTTGATATTTGGAGGTTAGTGAGTAACATTTTATATTGGATCATTATATTCTTGAAATGTATTTCCATGATATGATTTTGGGCGTGTAATGGAAAATATCATACCTACCCCATATATATTATTATCAAAGGAGAGTGAAAATTATGTCTCTTGAGGGTGATAGTTATGTACATCATGGAGAGTGGGATATCCAGGTAGGTGGTGAAAGCCAGTTCATCAGCTAATAGGGGAGCTCACAGCTTAGGTTCCAAGTCTGTTGCTGGATGACAGGGCTGTGAAACATGACTCCTTTCCCCCCATAGATGAATATTTACCAGATGTGTTTCTTGATGAATTATCAAGGCTTCAACATGATAAATATGTGGAATTTACAATTGATCTCATACTAGGGGATGAGCTAGTTTCTATTCCACTATATAAAAGGACACCAACAGATCTTCAAGATCTTAAGACTCATCTGAAATATTTTATGGATAAGGGGTTTATCTATCCAAGTATGTCTCTATGGGGTTCTCTAGTCTAGTTTTCTAATAATTCTAATAGAACCATACAATTATTTGTTGATTACCAAAATTTTAACATGATGAAAGTGGAGAACTGATATCCTCTTCCACGTATCGATGATCTCATTTACTATTTGAGAGAATCATTAGTGTTCTCTAAGATTGACTTGATAATAGGGTATTAATAGTTTAGCATTAGACCTTCAGATATACCAGGTAAAACCTTCAAAACATGGTATGGCCTTTATGAGTTCATCATGATGTTTTTCGAGCTAAAAAACCCTCTGATAGTGTTTATGGCCTTGATGAATTGAATCTTCCACCCATACCTAGATCTATTTTTTATATGTGTGTTTGGATGAAAACTTTGTGTACTCCATGACTCATGAAGATCATGCCTAGCATCTTGAAATTGTACCGAGTACACTAAGAGAGCATCATTTATATTCCTATCTATCTAAGTGTCAATTCTAAAATATTAGCTACATTTTTTGGGTCACATCATCATAAAAAAAGGTGTGTTAATGTTCCTAGATAATGTTCATGTAGTGGTTTATTGAGAGAATCCTAAGAATGATTTTGATATGTGAAGCAATTTTTACTTATTGGGTTATTATTATAAGTTCGTATAAGATGTTTCCCACATGGAAGAACAACTTTTTTTTTTGAAAAATAAGGGTGTTAAGTTTTAATGGTCTAGAATAAGTGATAATTATTTTTAAGAGTTGATGAAGTGCTCGAGTACCACCTTGATCTTGATCCTACCTGAGATAGGTGAAGTGTATATAACATTTTTTAATGTATCTAGGATCAATCTTTGATTTGTGTTGATGTAGATAGATTGATTTGTTACATATGGTCCATGAAAGTTGAGGACAAATGAACAAAATTACCCTATGAATGACCTCAAGTCAGTAGTAGTGGTTTATTCCTTGTAATTTTGGGGACATTATTTGTTGTGTGGAAAGGTTAATGTGTATACTAATCAAAGTATATTATTTTATATTTTTCAAAGTGAGATTTGAATCTCTTTTAGTAGAGTATGGTTGATTATACACAATAATGTAATTTTTAGCTAGTATATACACCTAGGATGGGAATCATTTTTACTGATTCTTTGAGAAAGAAAACATGGACTGAGGATGCTCAAGAGTATAGTTTTGAGTGAAAGATGATGAATTTTTAAGATGATATAATTTTTTTGATTTAGGAGGTCCAAAAGTAGACAAACCGTGTCTTAGTGTTAGTTGAATCCACACTTCTGAACTGAATAAGGGAAAGACAATGTGAGGATCCAGAGTGTCTGGCCTTGAGGGGAATCCTTGAAAGTACAGTGTCACCTTCATATTGGTCCATAGAGGAGGATGATATAATCTATGTCAAGGGGTGTGTATTTGTGCCTACTTGTATATTTTAGGAGTTGATGCAGGAGTTTCATGCCTCAAAGTGGGAGGTATATTTGGTTTTGAAAAAAATGTTCCATGAACTTTATCGATAGTATCAATGGTCTAGCTTGAAAAATGAGATTGTAGGGTTTGTGAAATGATGTTACACCTTTCAATAGGTGAAGGCCATGAATAAATGATACAGTGGATTAATACAGTGGGTTCCCATTTCAGAATGGAAGAGGGATGAGTATACAGTGTACTTTATGGTGGGTCTCTCGACGTTGTCTTGCCAGAATGATGCTATTTGGATAATAGTAGACCAATTGATGAAAATAGAAAATTTATTGTTTATACAGGAGTAATTCCCAATGGATCATTTGATATACTTTTATGTTTGGGTGATATTATATCTTATTGGGGTGCCGCAAAGTATATTATCGAACCATGACTCAAGTTTCCCTTTCCACATATGGAAGGTATTTCAGAAGGGGCATGGTAAGAAGATATAAATGACTATGAACTTCCACCCATAGATAGATGGGCAATCAGATCATATTATTTTGGTTGTTAGAGGATATTTATTTGGCATACATTCTTAACTTTGGTGGGTTTTTGTATAACCACTTAGCGATCATTGATTTTTCCTATAACAACACTTATTCGGAAATTATTCAGATGGATCCATATGAATCTCTATATGGTAGGCCTTGCAGATCCCCTATATGCTAGATAGAGGTAGGTGATTAGGAGATTCCAGGACCAAGTATCATGCAAGAGATGTTATAGTAGGTTTAGCTGGTTCTAAGATATATAAACATGGATATGTGTAAAAATAAGTCATATGCTGATATACATCAATGAACCATTGAGTTTACTGTGGGTGATTGTGTGTTTCATCAGCTGCCACCAAGATTGGGTCACCATTGGATTTAGAGATAGGTAAAGGTGGTGACCAGGTTTAGTGGACCTTTTGATGTTGTGGAGAGAATCAAGATGATTTCATACTTATTGGATCTTCCACAGAGGTATCGTGCTATGCATGATGTTTTTCATGTGCCAGAACTTTGGTGGTATTACACCAACACTTATCATGTGATTTATGTGGATAATGTTGAGTTTGATACTAATGTTTCTATTAAGGATAATCCAATACATGTTTCGGATCATAGTGAGAAAGTGTTGTGGGGAAATACTATACTGATAATTCATGTATTATGGCATCATAATCATGTTTAGGAGTAATCATGGGAGAGTGAAGAAGATAGGCATGATCAGTGGCTGATATACTTACCTCAGAATCTTATAAATGAATAGAAGTACAACTTGAGGACGATCCATATAAGTTGGGGAGATTGTAAGATCCTAACCTTTCTGGATATGTATCATTCTCATTTGTAGGTTCTCTTTTACCCTTGTTTTGAGAATAACATTATTGGGTTTTACTTTGGGGGGTGTTTCAGGCAAAACATAATAATTATAGAAGATTTTGGAGGGCTATTGGGTTATGCACAGTTGGTGAAGATTTTTCCAAAACTGCGTTCCCTACCCTAGAAAATTCTGTACCCTATTATTAGTGACAGTGTGACCCCTAGGAGTAGTGCATAGTTATGGAACATGGTTCATAAAACCATGTTCCTGTTCCCCATAAACCATGTTTGTGAGAATTATTTATCCAAAAAAAATTATTTTAAAATTATCTAAACCCCCCTTATTAACCCATATTCAACCATACACATATTAAAACCATTTCAAATTATTTTTGATGCTCGTATATGGATTTCTAGGCCTCTTGGACTCCATTATTAACAAATCGAAGATCCACATGATGAATCAAAGAAACGTTGGAGAATGCTTCTCAAAAATCATTAGGTAGATGGGATAAATGTTAATTCCCTTAGTCGTGGATCATAATTTCATGTATTTAGTGTGGAATTTCAATTTCTTTGTCTAGAAATTGAATCTTTAATTTAATGAATTAATTTTTCAATTAATCAATCGGATTAAGAAATTGGAAAATTAATGGGATAATGTAATTGGTTAATTAATGGGATTGTGAACTTGGTTTATTAATGTGATTATTAATTGGTCGAAATGGGAATGAAGGGATATTTGGATTTACCAAGAGGGGTTAATGGATTATATTATTAAATGTAGGTAATCGATTTAATGGTGATTGTTTATATTGTTCGATGTGAATTAAAGTGATGCAAACTGATTGTTTGGTAAATTGAAATGGTATTCTATGATAAGAATTTGTGACAAGAAATATAATTATGGTTAACCTTAATGAAATAGATATGTTTGTAATATTTGATTTTGTGATATATGTGTTGATTTTTAAATGTGTATGGGATAAGGAATGATGTTTCAAAAAACCATATGTGATAATTATGAGTGTGGGACACAGACTGATGCTTCAAAAGTCCATATGTGATAACAATGAGGTGTGGGACATGAACTGATGCTTCAAAGGACTATGAGGTGTAAGACATGGAAATCTAGTCTCATGATGTTGGCATTGGACTATGGTTCCATATATCCATGAAATAAATTAAAGATTAAATAAATAATGTAAGAACATGCTATAATGAATTTTAAATCCATGTGTGATATTGTTTAGAATTTGGAATGGTTTGAAGTAGGTATTGATGGTTTTACTATCATCGTTAACCAAGGTAGTTTATATTGTCAATTAAGGAATAATGAAGTGTGACAACAACTTACTTTACTCTTTATATAACAATGCACGATTTTATAGAGTGGATAATGATTTAGACATCATTGGGGGTGGCCTACTGAGTTATATGGAAACCCAACCCAAACTTCTTGATCATCACCTAAATAGAATTCATATTTTCATGATAGGATAATGGAATGATCCCAATGTTATATGGATGAGTTTGAAATGATCAAGGATGAGAGAACCAAACTTGGTGTCGGGACCCTCATGGGAGTTGTTATGGTGTCTTTATTTTAGGTTTTTCAAATTGAAACTTGACCCATATATGGAATAAAATATCTAATGATTTAGTTTGGATGTGTTTTATATATTTTGGTTTATCATGTCATGATGGTCTGTATTGATTATGGTATTATTCTGGTTACTGATTTTTTTTCATATAACTATTATTTATTTATTTATGTTGTTATAATCCTTTGATAAATAGGGCATAGTCTCCCCATGTTCTATATATGAACCTTTCTGCTAGTTGGTCGCCTCTTCCTTATGAGGAGGTGTGCTTGTGGTCACGTTGTGAGTTGGAATGGTCCATTGTAATGTGGAACCCATGTTAGGATGTTACATTTATAAATAAATTCGCATAATAGGGTATTGGAGAAAAAATATCCCAAATAGGAAATAAAAGATATTAAAGTTTCCAATCAAAACATTAATTTAATGTTAATTTCAAATATGTTATTAGAGAAATGGTAAAAAGTCTTGTAATTAAAAAAAATAAACAGGCTATAAAAATATGAGGGGATTATATGGAATATATATATATATATATATATATATATTCTCCCAATGTAATATTAATATTTGACGATCTCATGCAAAAATAATGATTTGGAGTGAAAACCATGAGACATTATTACAGATTGAGTCAAATAAAAATGAAATTTTGAACATGAGATGAATTTTTAAATCCCATTAATTACATGAATTTAGTGATAAAATAATTCCATCTATTAGTATACGCACCACATTAATGAAAACAATTGGTGAATATGAATCATATCAGAGGGAAAATAATTTATTATTAAAATAAATTACATATAAACATAAATATGATTAAATAAAATCAACCTACTATATAATAAAAAAACAACCTAAAAAATTATTTCCTAAAATTTTTCAAATAAATTATGTTTTATACGAAATAATTATGTTAATTTATTAAGTATATATTGGTTAGTTAAAGTTTATTTTCATCTTCAGATGATATTCATTTTAATTTTCTCCAACATTATATGATATGGTGGCTTAAATCCTACTTCAAAAATTAATTTTTCATCATTCCTAGATTTATATTTTTAGTCTAATAATATTATGAAATTGTTTTATATACTGTTCTATTAATTTGAGGGGTAATGTAGGTATTTTTCACAAGAAAAAAATTCATGATGTTCATGTTTTGGGAAATTTTTTCCATAAAAATTAGTTAATTTATATTGATAATTCATTGTTATAAAACATTTATAAAATTAAAATAATAATAATAATAGTAATTATTGAAATATATTTCCATATGTTATGTTTTTATGATCATCCATGATGGACATAATGAAGGTAACATAACATTTTCAATGTATGTTTCCACTCAATAGTGAGCCACTCGACCAAGATCCCCTTCATGGAGACCCAACCATAAGTGATATTTCAGGTAAAAATAGTGGCCACCAAGGAGTAAACCCCACTCTAAGACTCCCAAACATATTTTCTTCCTTTCTAATTATAAATCCCCCTTCATTTTAAAGGATTTTCAGAAATATCATTTTCAAATGAAGAGGTTATGATATTGTCCGTATACATTCATCATATTCTGGTTGGGTCCATTCAAGATTATCACCATAATCCAACTATGATCCTCTAGATGATAAAGTTTATTAGCTTATATAGGGTTAAAATTTGTCACCTTGATTAGTTATGGGTTATTTTTCAATTCAACTATTTTGATGAATTTTATTGTGGATGGTTTCACCAATAGAGGATAATTGGAGGTAAAAAATGGCTATCTTCAAGTGGCCATCATTTTTTTGTTAAGGGTTGTGAATACTTGGTCCTTATAGTTTGGATCGTATTTGACGTTTTTTCCCATTATATGTTTCATCAGGATTACATTTCATCTATTTTGAAGCTTATTAGTAATCCAACCAAGTTCAACTCTACTACTTTGGCCCATTATAGACCCTTTATTTCCTATTGGTATGTAGAAGATTCTATTTATAGGGATATTCTTGAAGATATTTGTATTATAAAAATGTTATAATGATTCTTTTAGTATGATTTCTATTAGGAGATCCATTCTGATTTCAATAATTTTTTTCATCGTGGTCATTTAGATTCTAAATGTAGGCTTTACCATATGTCATGATTCCTTAAATCTCATGTGGATTCTAGTGGTGTTCAACATCTGAAAGGGAATGAAGATGGTATATAACCTGTCACTGTTGGGATAAGGGGGGTTTATAATGACATGCCTTATGATGATCTTCCAATTAATGTGGGTTATTATGGATATGGGAAATAAAATACCTATTCTTTGATTCCTAAGTATGATGTTCAGGATTCAAGAGAATCTACTTGATAGGAAAACATTTCATTCCTAGGTATTATAGTTTTTCCCATACAAGGCCTAGATGATTTAGTGAAGGAACAACCTCTCTATCATATGAGGGAAAATTTTATTTACCTCATGCCTATGTGATTTATATATTTAAATCATCTAAATATATTGATACAAAATAAATCCAATATTCCATTGATTAAAGTAATATTCTGGTTTCTAATTGGGAAGTCTTTACATTTTTTAAGGATAAGAAATCTCAACCCTGAAGGGAATTTTCTAATACTACTAGAATTGTGAATACAAGATCAACCTCCGAAGACTTATAAGTGGTTATTCATGTTCATAAATAAAATTATATCCCATTATATGGCTTCCTAGGTACGGAGGAAATAAAATATATAAAATCCTAGGATTTTATTTTCCATTCTAAGGATGAAGTATGGCTGAAAACATGTCATCATAAATGAGGGGAAAGAAGACCATGAATTAGTATTGTAAATTTTATGAGGTCAGAATCATAAACCTAGGTAAAGGTAGATTTTTTATCTCAGTTTGATAGCTCTTTGGTGGGCCCGGATGTGGAATATTTTAAATCTCTTTTAGACTAGGGTGACGATTCTACTTCTCAGAAATCAATTTCTAGAAATGAGGTGTGACCTATGTGATGTAACCATAACTAGAATATATATAACCCCTCCCCTATCCTCAAGGGTACATATCTAGATGGTTGTATAAGTGAACTCTTATAACTCTATTTACAAGAGGAGTTGAACGAGAGGTTTATTCAAGTGAACTATTAAATGATTTCCAAGACCGAATCCGAAATTGTGGATTTAAAAAAGGTAAGATCATGTTCATTACATGGAGGAAACTTTATTGTTTAATTTATTATAAAAAATGTAATGATTTATTTTTACTTTTTTCTCATTTAAGGATTTTTTTATTGTTTTTACTTGTTATTTTTCCCATTTTTCTTTTAAATGTGCTATTAAAAATAAAAAAATTTAATTTTCAGTCATGTATGCTTCTAAACCAGCTGAAATAAGAAAATGATATACTAACATAATAGTAAGAGAATAATGTTTTAATTTTTTAATATACAAATTATAGAATAATAATTTGTTATTAGTACATAATTGGATATGAAATTATGATTTTGAATGAGTGAAGGTGATAATGTAGTTGAAAAGGTTAGTGATGTATGTGATACAAACATTAATAAATTCTACCTTTATAAAAATGGGTTTCTTCATAATTTATAATTTATTTATACTTTATAGAGAAATAGGATAATAAAAAGTGAGATAATACGTTAGTAGAGACATGTTTTTAAGAGATCCAATAGAAAACTGAAGGAATAATGTATGTTTATGTTTGAATAGGATAGTTCCTTTTCTAGTGGATTTTGAGTGACATTTCATCAAATATCCCTTAGTCAATGTATTTTTATTGTAATTTTACAAGGAATGTGGATTAAAATTAGTAAAATAATAGTGATAAGTATTTATTACCCTAATACACATAATTTATAGACAATTTTAGTGATATTTATTGAATTAAATTTTTATTATAAATCATTTACCTCATTATACCCTTTACCATGGTAATAAACTTTTTTTATTGGTAAACATATTTTGATAAAAATAAAATTGGACCAATTAAAAAAAATGAACTAATTACAAACATCAAAAAGATTTTATTAAATTTTTTTTAATGATAATATAATCAATTTTGTTTTACTAGTGGAAACCATATAAAAATAATTTCATGAAAAATATATTTTTAGAATAAAATTGAAATTACTATTATTCATTAACATATAATAATAAATAGACTAATTTGATTTATTTCATATATATATATTATATTTAGTTTAATTTTATACACGAAATATGAAAAAAATATAATTTTAAAATAGAAACACATAAAATATGTAATAAAAAAATTTTAATCAAATAAAACTTTTTCTAATGAATATAATTCATTAAATACTTATTTTTGTAGGGCTCATTATTTATTTCATGAATATTTTTATTCATAATAATGAAATAAATATAGTCAAATATTTTTATTTAATTCATTATTTATAAGAAACAAAATTAATTAAAAAATATAATTCATAAAAATAATTTCATTAAAATAAAATATATTTTTACCAATGAAATAATACAATCTTATTTAAATCAGATATATGATATAATATTTATGTAAAATTGAAAACTACTACATTTTTAATTTAAAATCATAAATATACCTATTAGATTCATTTATACACAATTTCCTTAAAATAATAGTCATTTAACCAATGGTGACATATTTTACAATCATATTACATTTCTATATAAAACCATTCATGCTTCACTAACATTTATTCATCATATTAAATTTTTTCTCTCTCTAAACTCATATTATATTTCTAATTTTCTTCCTTCTTTACCTTTTCATAATCAGTGGGTTTAATTTTTTGAAAAATAATTAGGATGATAAGTTTAGGTTCATGATATTTTTATTTACTTATTATTTTATTCCTCTATTAATTTTTATATTAATGATTTGTATTTATTTCTCATAATGTGTTAATGATTATCTAATACTGTAATATTTTATCTGAAAAAATATTTTTTTAGTTTGATATTTTCTGTCAGACATGTCACTCAACATATTCAACATTATGACCCATATATTTTAAATAATATATAAATTTTATGTTATATAAATTTTCATGATTATGAATTTGTATATTTAAGAAATATATATATTTTTATTAAATGTATCAAGTGATATTATAAAATCAATTAGATACCAATTAGAAACACTATATTAAATTCACTTTCAAAACACTGGGTTTCAAATTTATGTATTTGATGATTTATTTAATTATTTGATACATTATAAATAAAAATTCATGTTTATTTTTTGATTGAATTCTATTATTTGTAAAAAAAGATTCATATAAAAAATTCTATCAATGTATTAAATAAGAATATAATTCCACCATTAAAAATGAAATGGTTTTTATTTTAATTAATTTCTACAAATATTTTAAGTTATTTAATTTAAAATATATATTTCTATATTTTAGAATTCAAAATATATAAAATAGAGACATATTTTGGATTTGGAATGTCAAAATTATCTTAAGCTAAAATTTATTGTTTTTTTAAAAAGTCGACTTTTTTAAGAGTAATGCCTCAATTCTCTCCCACTAATGGTACCCCTATAGGGATGACAACAAAGGAAAAGTGATAATAATACCAGAAGACTATCTCAAGTAGGACATGGGTTGGGAATAAAAACCAAGGGTAAATATAATTTTACACATGGATGAATTTCCCACATAATGATTTTAGAATAAAGATATTAGAAGATAAATACATCAAAATAACCCTATCTGATAATAAATATATAGGAAATCCAAATACCAGAATATAATGATATAAAATTGAAGCAAATAGAAAACAAAAAACAAATCACCTGTAGATATCACAAAGATCCAATACATATTTAACAACTCCTTCAACTAGTAATGTACCACATGATCACCAACCATCTATTGTAGAAACAAAAACCAATTAATATATACATACTTTGAGAATAACATTTATAATAATCAGTATCATCCCTAAAAACTCTCATGAATAATCTAAAAGAAGAATACTAAAACCCAATGAGTAAAGAAATTAAACTATCTTGTTACCTAAATATTATTACTATCCTTTTTCTAATCCTTACCACGTGTCACATAAAAAATAACACATATAAGTATTACAACATTTTTGAGAGTATATATATAAGGGTACCCCAAAAGAAATTCCCCATAGTTTTCCACTCCTAATTCCAAGTGTGACGTGTTGTGTTCTTTAAACCCTCCCATAAGTTATGTTTTTTCATAATGTTAGTTAGAACTCATTATTTACAACCACAATACCACATAGTTCATAACATCTCATGATGGAATCAATCTATATATCCATCTAATTATTTTCACTAACAAATTCTCAACTAAGAGTATGTATAGAACCCACCATAGAGGTTTTAAATGTATTTTAACTCCATCCATCACAACCGATACACATAAACCCATTAGACACATGAGAAACTATGATAAAATCTATATATACACCATAATTTATTGGAATCATATATTTAAGTACACATGTATGAAAAATCACCCAAGTTTACACCTTTATATAATACTACATTTGAAGAGAGAGGGGGGAGAGGTACTTTTCATCCAACCATAATCTTGAAATCCTAGATGATTGGGAAAATACACCCCTTAAACCTATAGTTTTTGTTTTCCCTTCTGAATGTGTGGGTTGCATATAGAATAATAAAACTTATTGAGTAGATATTTCTCACAACAACTATAAAAGAAACTATGTATACTTAGAATCATCTACTACTATAGCCATACAACACACACATATTCCACTACATAGGTATATATATTAAAGAATAATAAAAACATAAATTTTAAAATTAATTAATTCAATGTATGTTAATTAATATTACCTCATTTTAATTTCATGATTAACATTTAAATATTATAAGCTAAGTGTTGATCACACTATCAATTCATTTCTTGTATTCTCTTGTATGTCTTCATAATAAGAGATAATCATGAACTAACCCCATCAATAAATTAATTCATTATCATTTTATGAACATATAGGCACTATATGACATTGATGAATCTATAACCTAAAAGGATTCACTAATATTTCATAACATTAAACTGCATCCCATGGTTAGAAACTACTCATATAAATAACATTTTTTCATCATTTCATTAGGTAATAATCATGATAAAATTATGATACAATTACAATGAGATATTCTATAATCATCCCAACCTCCTTGGTATACAAAGATTTTGGATTTTCTGATGGATTTATCTTCAAATAAATATAATTTAGTTGACATCATGAGATACACTAAAACCCAATTCTAAATGAACCGTAATATAGTATACCGTCATAACATACCCATTAAATTGGTGGGATGAATTAAAATAACCTAATTTTTAATTTTTTGTTTATAGGAGTTAGATAAATCATATATATTGATAAGTAAGTAGTATAGTTTTAGTAATGACTTTATAATCTTTAAAAATACATATATCCTCAAACAAGATTTTTATTAATTTGTGTGAAAAAATAACAACATAAATTTATTATACTATTAGAATTATTCACTGATAAAATGTAGTTAAATTTTAAAATATTCATTTATTTATTATCTTATAGTGAATTCTTTATTATTTTATAAAAATATTGTTTTCCAATAATAGTGAAAATGACATTTTTTATTGAAAACTGGGTTTTCATTTAAAGCATTTTGAATGTTCAATTTTTTTAAAAATTTGTTTTAAAATAATAATTAGTTTTATTATATTAATAATTATTCAATTTATGTCATTATAAAAAATATTATGTTTAAATATTATATAATTACTTTTTTATACTTATGATTACTTATTTTTTTTGAAAACTACTTTGCATCGAATTTATGGGATTAATTTTAAAATAAATTCATACTCATATGTTAAGTGTATTTGATAAAATTTATTAATTTTTTTTATTTATTATTATTAATGTTATGTAATAATTTTAATGTACTTTTTTTTAAAATTATTATTAAAAATAGTAAAAAATTGTTACTCTAGTTAAGGATAAAACAAGGTTACTTGGATGTTAAACCAAGAAATAATTTTATGTTTGTCCATTAAACACCCATAAATCCAATTTTATCAACATATTTCAACCTTATCTAATCCAAAATTGAAATATCTACCAATATTTAATGATTTTAATTGAATATGAATTTATTATTTATTATTTTTTATGAACTTAAGAGTGTTTAACTTCCCCCACTTATAAAAGGGAACAACTCATTTATCTTATTCAAACCGGTTTTAGTCATTTGGCTCAACCAACAATAATAAATTTTTCTTTTAAACTTACAAATAAATGATGTATATGTGATGTTCTTCTTAAAATTACATTCAAAAAGTCTCTAATAAAGGATCTAAATGAGGCAAACTAAGA
Source organism: Viscum album (assembly GCA_963277665.1). NCBI lineage: Eukaryota > Viridiplantae > Streptophyta > Magnoliopsida > Santalales > Viscaceae > Viscum > Viscum album. Next base: position 267,883,881 of record OY728164.1, on the reverse strand, counting down.
AGAGATAATTTTATTACCCAACATAATTCAATTTATTTATTCTTTTAAATCCATTAAATTTGAGGTATTCATAATAAAATAATATATTTATAATCCAAAATATATTTAAATATTATTACTTTTATGAAACTACTAATATTAAAACATTATTCAATCAAATGATAACTTTACATATCACTCGTGTGAACCTATGGACTATCACCTCCACATAGCGAAACATTTTATTTTCAATAAATATATATAATGGATGGTTAGTATGATAGGTTTAATTTTAATACATTATATTTATGTAATAATAATATTTATTGAATTATAATATCATATATACCTTCTTACAAACCAATCCATTGGAAAATGACAACATCACTCATGCATACGTGAGGAGTACCACTTCAATGGGTCGATGCAATTTCTTTTTAATTTATGATTTACATTAATGTTAATAAATATATATTTAATGAAAATATACAATATGAATTATAATATAATGATTATGTTGAGGTTAATTATTACTTACCATTTTTTGTTTAATCCATTCAAAATTGAAAACAATGTTTATGTGTAAGTATGACCTACCATCTCCCGGAACTGTGTAATGCATTTTCTTTTCTCATAATTTTATGTATTACTATAAATAAGAATATAGTGAATATAAATGATATATATATATATATAATGATTAAAATTATAGATATAATTAAACCATTACGAAATTAAAAGGGATGGAACTACCAAATCTAAATTCTCATAAAAATCAAACAGTTAACACCAGAAAATAGCGAATTTGATAGGGAATCATTAATAAATAAATGTTGAAATGTTATAACTATATTTTATACAATATTATAAGTATGTACATATAATAGAATGGATATTATAGCCTATTAATATTCTATAATTATTTTTTTGGAAGTGTGTGGAGGAGTTTTTAAAGAATTTGGATAGTAAAAATGGGAGATGGAGATGAAATATCAACTCAATGGGTTTTTATGACAAGGAGTGATTTGTTGAGCCGTCATAGTGTCAACTATGATGTGGAGAGGCCATCATTAGAATAAAGGATAAGGAGTATTTTTTTTGTTTCTATAGTAAAAAATCAACACAATTGTGTAATTGAGGGATCATACAGTATAAGGGAAGGTTGCTTACCCATGTTTTTATAATATAGGGTTATTGATTATCACATAGTGGAATGGGATGGTGATTTTAGTGGTTCTTCATTCTATGAAAAAACTACAGCTTTTATATTGGTATGTTTCAATGATGATTTTTGGTTAATGGATTCTATGGTGTGGAGCATGGTCTGCCAAATGTATGTAGATGTGTATCTCAATGGATTATTCGACCAGCCAACCTATGGTGTGGTCCTCACCTTTTCAGCATAGTTCTCTCTATATTAAAAAATTATGCAATATGGTGGATTCAGATTCATGATAGACTATTGAATTCTAGAATACCTATAATTTAAAAAACCCCTAAATCCTCCTCATTCATTTAGCTTTCCTCTTACTTATTTGGTTACCCAAGTGAATTCCAAGGAGGCAATTTAGACCCTTTTTAGTGGATTTAAACCCTGATAAGGGGAGATCCGTTTATGGTGGTTTTAGATAAGATTAATTTTTTTCACATCCCATTTTTATTCATATTATTCATAATCCAAGGGATGATTATATGGAAAACATTGGTGTTTTAATTTTTTAAGAAGGCTTTATGTTTATTTTATCATAGTTCAGTAATGGTGTTCTTCTTCATTATGGTTCTTTATGGAGGATTTCTTCTTGATTCAACCTTCTGTAGTATTTCATATGGTTAGTTTAACATTGATGATTCTTCATTTCTCATGTACTTGTATCATGTAGGATGGGTTATGCTATTGTTATCTTTTAGAAAGATAGTATTCCCCAAACTAAAGAATATTATGAACTGGTTTAATTGAAATTGAATGGTATGGGGGATATTTCATATGTTTTGTAGATTTTGATATTTTTTTTGTTGATATAATGATTTCTTGATGTACCAATGAAAATAATTTCAATTGGAAGCCATTATTTGTGCGATATTTGACTTATTTGAAGAACCCCAAATTTTGTGTTTGGTTGGTATCACTTTGAATAAATAGAAAACTAATTACATCAAGATAATGAAATAATTTTACCAATAAATTATGGATTATATTATAATTCTTTTGAATAAATAATTAAATTTGATAAAAATCCCCTTCTGAAATAATAAATACATTTTTTTTATTTTTGGTTATGTTGTGTGGTGGTGATGTGTGGTTGTGGTGTGTAGGGATGATGTGATGAGATGTGTAAGTAGAAAGTAAATATGATTTTCCATGTGGTTTTTTATATTTAAAGTTGTTTTGGATGTGAAATGTGGGATACATAATTTTTTTTTATTGTGAAATATGGTTTGTTGTTATATTGTGTGGTATTGTGATAGTTTCCTAGTGGTGATGAGACTATATTAAAAATAATGAATTGAAATAGTAAGGGATGAATGGTTAATGAATGCATTAAATAATATGGGAAGTGTATTAACATGTTTTTAATGACTAAATTTGAAATAAATGGGGTAGTTAATTAAATTGGTTACTTAAAGGAAATATGGAAAATAACATTTCATGGAATGAAAGGAATTTGGTTTGTGGTTTTGGTTTTTATGTGGTGTCGATCATTTAGATGTGGCATATAATTTGGTGGATGTTGTGACATTTGGTTGTGATGTTTTGAGTCATTAGGTTCTATTTTTGTGAAACATATGAGGGTCTTTTTAGTTGATATATATGTATTTAATGAATGATACTTTTAATTTATATATGAATTGTAATTCCCCAAAATTTTAAAATAAGAACATTGTATTCTATAGCATATATGAAATTAAACACCAAGATTTTAAGGGAATATAATATATATAGAATTTACAATATAATTAATATTATAAATAAATTCAATATATGATATATCTTTTAATTCATGAAATACTATGTTATCCCATGTTACATGCAACAACCACTTTCATCGGTAGCTTGTGTTACATGTAAGTCCGAGTTTTACCGAATCAGGATATATTATTAAAACATTATTATTTAATATAATAATATGTAACCTATCTATTAATATAAATTTTATGAATAATAATAACTAACATATAAAAATATAAGGTCCAAAAAAATATAAAATAAATTCGTTAGTCACCAATTAATTATAAGTTAATATAAAAACCATTTGAATATAAAGAAAATGTTTTTATGCTCACAGGGATTTTTATTCTAATAAATTAAATTGATTAAAATTAGTGAGTGATATTAATGTAAAATATATATTAAATATTAAATAAAATATTTTTGACATTCATCCTATAGATTTGATATGCATAAGATAATAACAAACCCAATTTTATGCATAAAAACCAATATTTTTCTAAATATAGTTTACCCCCTTTTAATGGAAAAACTATATTAAATAATTGTTTTTTTTGAAATTTTATATATTTAATATGAAAAATAAGCTTATTTATTTAAATATAAAAATCAAAAAAAAATCCAGGGTTAACTTTTTTAGTATTTTTCGGTGAGGTTTCATTTTATAAAGAATAGAGAAAAATAATGAATTTTAATTCAAAACATCAGATTATTATAATTTATTTATAATGTTAAATAACATTTTTGACTGATTTTAATGTTTATTTAGATAAAATATATATCAATTAATCAATTTTAGGCCATTTTAATCAATTTATCATTGAAATTGGATATAAACACTTCTCAAACTTTTGAACAATTTTACTTTGAAAACCCGCTTTGTCATCCTATCTGTAGGATTAAATATAAATGAGTATCTACCACTTCTGTGATTGGAATTTGAAAAAATATATTACATATTTGGAATAATCATAATTTATATTTTTAATAATGTCAAATTAGTTTTTGAACAAAAATATTAGTGAGGGTAATTAATATTATCTACAACGATTAAGATGAAAATTAGCTTAACAAGGGTCTAAACCTTAAACATAAGATATAAAATGACCTAAAAACCTATCCAAAAGCAATAAGATGTTCATATTTATACCATATCACTACTTGGATGTAATATTTACAATCATTTTATCCAAATGACATTGAAAAAACATGGGTGGAATTCCTTTTTAAAAAATCTACCAGAATGCCACTCATCCTCCACAATAAAAAAGGTACCCAACCCTTCCATTTATTCACACCTATAAACCCATTTTACTCACCCAAATACTACTAAAATAATATACCAAAATCCCTCCCCTCAGTATAGAAGCATCACCTTAGGAATAAATCCAACTAAGGAAGTCTTTTGGTATAAACTAAAATGATTAACCTAAAAATGAGGTAACATTATTCAACAATAACATTCATTTTATTTATATCTACAACCCATAAAATATTATTATTACATGATTATATATAATAACCTATGCATCTTAAATATACTGATATTTTATTTTTATATGTTTTATAATAATACTTACACACCCTTCCATCAAATGGGTAATGAACTTATCGTACGTGTTCGTTGAGCTACCGCCTTGCGAAATGATGTTGTTAGTTTTTTCCTTTACCACCTCTCATGATTTGAAATAATGATGGAAAATATTTCTATATAGTACATATATGATATTTATAATGTCTTTATTCTTTTTTAATTTTTATATAACACATAAATTTACTCCTTCTATTTTTTGTAAATATGATAACATTGTTTGTGAAAGCATAGACTACTGCCTCCTCAAAGCGACGAGATTCATTCACAGTATACATGGAAAGTATTAAAGATGGTTTTAATAAACCTATGTGAAATATATTACATGAATATTATAATAAAATAATAATATACATACACATATATATCATTTAATTTTTATTTTTTAAATACGAAGTGGAAATGGAAGTAGCGTTCATGTGTACGTACGACCTACTATCTCCATGAACAGTGCATTTCATTTCTTATGAATTTTTTTTGGATTATTATAAAGAAATATATAATGAATATATATAATAATTAAATTATGTTTTAAATTATTTATATGATTAAATCAATATCATCATAAAAATAAAAAAAATAACAAGTCAAAACATACTCAAAAAAACTAGGCAATTAACACCCTAAATAGTTAAAATAATGATATATTATTAACAAATGGGTAATAAGATGTTATAATAAGTTAATAAATGATATTATAAAGATTATTATGGTTTATTTATATGGTATTTACATTATTAAAAACATTATACACGAGGATAAGGGGATTTTACAAGAAAATAAAGGAAAGGTAACAGATTTCCATCTCACTTTTTTACATATGTTAGATAAATGGCATATTCACCATTAAATTATTTTGTGTGGTGTATCTAATAAATTTTTTGATATATTATATCATGAATTATTTTGTCTTTATTTTTTTGGAGTTTCAATTTGAATTATCTATTCTATTGGAATTTGAATCAAAAGTTACTAAGTGGTAAAGAATTTCTTATCCTGATCCCTTTTCATTAGGTTATATTACATCCTCATTGTCATTAATATTCACATATTATTTTTGTAATAAATTTTTACTAAATATTGTTGCATTTAAACTTGTTTTATATGGATTTAAATTTTAATCACATAATCCATTCATTGATTTATTTGTACATTAATGTTATGGTATTTTTAATGGTTTGCTTCACACTCTCATTTTGTTCCAGAATATATACACGTGAATATACATTAGAGGAAATTATTCAATAGTTTTTTAGTAAATAAATTAATTTTATCCCATATTTATATTCATGGGATTTTCAAGTAATATTACCATTTTCCACTCTTTGGAACTCAAAATTTTTTAGAAAATGTTTTTAGGAATACTCAACTTCATTTCTCTCTTAGTTAGAGAACATATTTTCTTCTAAAAATCATTTTTTTCTATTTTTTTTTCTAAAATGTTTTTATCCATTAAAAAGATATCTATTAGTATTTTTTACCCCTTTCAGATTTTACAATTGTTTTCAAATTAATCTTATTTTCCATTTCTAAAAAAGGCATTGTTATAACCTTTTTACCGTGAAAAATGAATGTACTTTTTTACATTGTATGGAATGTACAAATTTACCCACTTTTATTTCTTTAAATCTTACATTGAATTTTTAAAAAGTTAATCTTTATTGAAAAAGTTTTAAAATGTGATTTTCAATGAAAAGTATTTAGAAAATGATTTTCAAAATAAAAAGTATATTTTCCTCAAGAATATTTTTAACATGAATTTTGTAGTGTTTCTATTTAACAAAAAACCCTTTATTTTTACTCCACTTGGTATATGTTTTATTTATAACATCCTTATTGATCCTATGAATTGTTTATGATTGATTTGTGGAAGAATGGCATTGGAATTCACTTATTGGATTTCTTTTTTAGTCACCTTGAAAAATTCAATTTCTTATGATCATTACATATTAAATTTACCATATCTATCCATATCATTTATCATGGATATTTTTATTGTCTAAACTATATGTAATTTTTACATATAATGTTTATATTGATATTTATTTGACTATTTGTTGAAATATTGAAAAATATGTATTCATTATCAAATTCAGATATTTGATCAGACATATTCTTTATTAATTAAGCTGATTACTCAATATGAGGAATTCTTTGGAGATATAGTGACAAGTGGGTACTAGACATTATATATCCCCTCAATACATCAATAGGTTATCAAGAGAAAAATTAGTTACAAAAATTGAACAGGTTTCAACATGTAGTTTTAAACTTTATGGAAGATAGATCTCAATAATAGAGGTTTTCATGTGCCTGATACATGATGTAATGTAATTAATAATTTTCTTCATTTTGATTCAATAATTATTATCCATGATATTTTCACTATGAAAAAGTCTATGTATGAATATAATTCTTTTTTTATTGAATAAATGGAGTTTTTTTTCAGTTCCTTACCCTTCCATATTAACTCTCCCTTATAAAATTAGTTAAATGGAATGTGTTTTTAGTTGTTTACCTTTCCATATTATTTACTCACTTCATTATTAATTTATCGATTACACAGAATGTGTGTTCTATTATTTACAATTCAACAATGAGTATTCCCATTGATTAGTTATTATTTTTATCTCTACTAAACCCTTACTTATAATTAAGTATCACCGTTATTTTGTTCCCTTTCCAGAGGAATCCAAGAAGTATACTAAGAATGTTATGAAAGGATATTATAAGTGGGAATATAGTTAACCTCCAAAGTTTTTTTAATTAGTATATTAATTTGTAATAAATACTCATGTATGCATCTGGTTTACCAATATTACTAAATATTTGGTAATTCAGGATTTGATTCTTGTAATCATTCCTATGTAATGGTAGTAGGCATAGGATTCAAGATTTTTAGAGTAATTAACTACTATTGGTATAAGTGGAATATTAGTAGAAACCTTGGGAACTAGATTTAAGAGATCATAGATTATGAAACATAACCCTATGATAAATTATGAGTATTATAATTGAAACATAAATTTATTTATTAACATAAGTGTTTTGGATACAATTATTAGAGTATGAGATCAAGACTGACCATAATTTCTAAGTCATAAACTTTTATTTTTAGGATTTATGTAACAAGATTCGATCAATATTCCGGACAATTTTGGAGGAATTTATAGAAAGTGTAGTTTTTAGTGGAAAATTTATTTTAAGAATAATTACATTACATTTTAGAAACATGAGTTTAAGGGTATTTATAGACTTTAGGGTTGATATAAAAATAATATTATTTTAATTTGGAAGAAAAAATATTTTATATTGAAAACCCCAATAAAAAGGTTATTTAATGACTAAATTTCAAGGATTCCAATCATATTTTAGAAATTATATTACTATTATCTTAGGGAATGAAATCTTGTATACTATATAAAATAACATCAATTTTGAAAAGGCAATAGTACTTGAACCCATGTCCGAAGGACAAAAAGGGTTTAGTGCCAACCACTGACCTACACAATGTCCTTGTTAAAATTTCATTGTTCGTAGTTAAAAAGTTTGACAAATAAACATTAATAATTAACTATTATTTTCAATTTTTAGGTTTAGTGATTTAGGTATCAACCAAAATGGTTTTGTAAAATATTTAGAAAAAAATATAATGACTAGTTTTATGGGTATTATGATCCATTAAAATAATATTTTTAGTGCTTCAAAAAAGGGGTTCATTATAGGATATTCATTGCATAAATTAAGGGATGAATTTGAATATGATCAATGGAAAACAAAAATATTGAATTTTTCATATGGAATTGAAATGTATCATGTAATTATTTTTCCTTATATTATTAGGTACTAAAATAATTACTCAAAAATATGAAAAGGACCTTAAAAAATATTTTCATAATACCGTAAATTTAGTTGAAATGATTTACTTTCAAATCATCATTAATTTATGGTTTTGAGGTCCTCAACATTCCATTAATCATTAAATTTTTTGGGATTTATCACCTCAGTCACTCCCTATAAATATTTAAACTTTCCATCTATGTCTAAATATCAACTTTCATATAATGTTTTCCTACTTAGAGGCATAGTTATATGTTAGTCCATATGATTTTTTAACTCTCCATTCTCTCTTTTCTAGAGGATGTTTAATGAACCCTTCTCATGATTTGGGATTTCATAATAAGAAATATCAAATGATCTATTACCATAGTCGATTTTAAATTTTGATGGTAAAGTTTAATTAAGGGGATGATAATGTAACGACCTAAATTTTTAAAATAAGAACACTATATTTAGTAAAAGGTATAACAGACAACAAAAAATAACAAGGGAATATAATATCCTAAGAATTTATAATATAATAACTATTTAAAATAAATTAAATCTATGATATATCTTGCAATAAATTCAAAATTGAGTTATCTTTTGTTTCAGTAACAATGAATTTCTTCAATAGACTGCATTACATGAAATGCCGAGTTTTACAGAACAAAAATATATTATTAAAAATATATTATTTGATATAATAATATGTAACCAAGCTGTTAAATTTGAGGTTATAAATAGTATTATATAACTTATTAAAATATATGGTTTAAAAAATCATAAAACGAATTAATTAGTTAACAATTAATTAAAAACGAATATAAAAACTAATTGAATACAAAGGAAATTTTTTTATACTCACAAGGGCGTATTATTCTAATAAATTAATTTAATTTAAATTCATTCAATAGATTTGGTAGGTATATGATAAGAATAAACCCAAATTTATAAAAAAACCAATATTTTTCTATAGATAGTTATTCATCCTTTTAAGGGAGAACCTATTTTAAATACAATTTTTATAACTTTTATTAATTTAATATGAAAAATAAAAATAATTTTTTTAATGGAAACATAAAAATTAGTTTATGGTGATTTTTTGGCATTTTTATATGAGGATTCATTTTTTTTATGAATAGTTAAAAATACTGAATTTTAATTCCTAATTCTATTTTTTCTAATTTATTAATAAGGAACAATTATATTTTTTAATGGTTTTAAAGCTTTGTTAGATCCATTTTATATACATAAATTCAATTTATGTAATTTTAATCAATTTATCTGTGAAATTATATATAAACACTTCTCAAATTTTGAACAATTTTTACTTTAAAAACCCGAATTGTCATCTATTTTGGGGGATTAAATTTTAATTAATTTTTGACAATTCATTAACTAGAATTCATAAAAATGGATTAAATATTTAAAATAATAATAATTTATAATTTATAATAATTTCAACATATTTTTTGACCAAAAATATTTGTGAAAGTAATTAAAATTAATTATAGTAATTAGGAAGAAAATTAGCTTAATAAGGAACTAAACCATAATCTTAAGTACCAAAATGACCTAAACACGTGTCTAAAATAAATTGTATATTAATATTTTAAAAAATACTCCCTATGATAAAATTATGACTATTATTGTATCCACATGACATGGAAATAATGTGGGTGAATTTTCTTTTAAAAAAATCTACAAGAATTACCCTCATCCTCCACCATAAGAAGGCACTGAACCATCCCATTTACTCACACCTATAAAGCCCCTTTTAACACCCAAAATATGATCAAATAAGCTAAAAAAAATCCCTAAACTATACCTAGAATCCTCACATTTGGAATAAATCCAACAAATTATGTCTTTTGTTATGAACCAAAAGGATTTACCTAACAAAAGGTAACATTCTACAACGATCACTTTCATTTTATTCCCTTATTCACCATCTAAACACTTATTATTACATGTTTATATAAAATAATATTTATAATAAATATAATGAGATTTTTTATTCTACAGTTTATACCTACACTTATAGACACTTCAATCAAATGGGTAATGAACTTACCATTTAGGTACAGCTAAATACCAACTCACAAAAGGATGTCATTTATTTTTCCTTTACCACATCTCATGGTAAGAAATTATGATTAAAATTATATTTATATATGATATATATGATATATATTATATCTATAATTAATTTATGCTTAATTAATTTTTATATAACACATAACATTATTATTTTCATTTTATTTAAATATTATAACATCGTTTGTGGAAGTGTAGACTACCGCCTCCTCAAAGCGATATGATTCGTTCACACTATACATGGAATTTATTAAAGATGGATTTAATAAAAAAATTTAAAATATATGAAATAAATATTATAATTTTATAATATATATATATTTATCATTTACTTTTCATTCTTTTAAATATGACAAAGAAATGGAAGTAGTGGTCATGTGTACGTTTGACCTACCGTCTCCATGATCGGTGCATTTTATTTCTTATCTCCAAATATTATAATTTATTGTAAATACATATATACTGAAGATATTTTATAATTAAATCATGTCTAAAATTTTTGATATTATGAAATCCTGATCTATTTAAGAATAAAAAAATAAGAAGTCAAAACATACTAAAAAAACTAGGCAATTGACACCCGAAATAGTTAAAATATTGAAAGATTATTAACAAACGAGTAATAAGATATTATAATAAGTTAATATATTATATTATAAATATGATTATGGTTATCTTATATGTTAGTTAAATGCTTAAAAACATTATAAATTTGGATAAGTGATGTTCCACCAAAAGAAAACTCAACGTAAGAGATTTTCCTCCCACTTTTGAAATCTGTGAGATAAATGTTATATTCACAACTCAAGTATTTTTTATGGATTATATATTTCCCATTTTGATATATTATATCATGATTTATTTTATATTAATTTTATTTTGTTTTTTAATTTGACTTATCTCTTATAATGATATTTAAATCAAAATCTACTAAGTGGAAAAAAATTTCCTAACCTGATCCCTTTTTGTTGTGTGATATTACTTACTCATTGTCATTAATATTATATGATTATATGTGTAATAAATTTTAACTATATATTTTTGTATTTCCACTTGTTTTATATGGATTTTAATTTTACACACATAATCTATCCATTTATTTATTCTCACATCATCATTATGGTCTTTTCCATGATTTACATCACGATGTCATTTTTTGTGATTTTTTACACTTGAATTTCCATTAGAGGAAATTGTTTGATCATTATTTAATAAACCATTTATTTATTTATACTCTTGTTATTCATGACCTTTTCAAGTAATAGTACCATATCTCTACACTTTTTTGCACAAAAATGTTTTCTAAAATATTTTTAATAAAACATAGCTTCAGTTATTTCTTTAGTTGGAGAACTTGTTTTCTTGTAAACAACATATTTTATAAAAAGGTTTTTAATTTTGTTTAAATAAAAAATAAGTTATTAAAGAAAATTTTTACCCCTTTTGTCTTCTATAATTTTTTTCAAAGGAATCTTATTGTATCATTTTTAACAAGTCATTAATCTATCCTTTTTACTATACAAAAGGAATGTTCTTTTTACCTTGTATGACATGTATGGATTTACTCACCATCATTACCTTGAATATTAATTTTAAAATTTCAAAGGTTACTTTCTATAGAAAATGTTTTTAAAAGTGATAAATAAGGATAGGGATTTTCGTAATGTTTTCCAAAATGAAAAGTATATTTTCCTCAAGAATGTTTTTAGAATATCTCTTATAATATTTCTATTACTCAATGATAGAAACCCTTTATTTTTACTCCACTTGGGATATGTTGTATGGATACTATCCTTATTATTTCCCTATATGGTTTATGATTTATTTTACATAGATATTATTTAAATTTACGTCTTTAATTCCATTGTTCATATCTGTGAAATATTTAGTTTCCTATGACCAATAGACATTTAATTTCACCTAATTATCCATATAATTTATCAGGGATATGTTTATTTCCTAACCTATATATACTTTCTACATATGGTGTTTAATTTAAAATTTATTTTATTATCTGGGGAAATATTGATAAATCATTATTTTTTATTCAATACAGATATTTTATTAGGAATTTTTTTATTAATAAAATCAATTGTATTATATGATGAATGATTTGGACATGCATTGACGGGTGGTGACTGAACATTATATAGCCCCTGGATTCATTGAAAATATATCATGAGAAAAATTATTTGTATAAATTAAACAGTTTTATACCTATAGTTTTAAACTATTCAGATGATTGATCTTGATGGTAGTTATTTTAATGTTCCTAATACACTTCGTCCAATAATTAATATTTTCATTCATTTTGATTCAGTATTTATTATCCATTATATTTTCACTATAGAAATATCTATAAATGAATTTAATTATCAGTTTATTGATTAAATAGAATGTATTTCCAGTTTATTACCATTCCATATTGATTCCACCTTATCCAATTATTTAGAAGTCATATGTTTTCAGTTATTTACCTTTCCATAATATTTACTCACTTCCTTTTTAATTTATTTGTTACATGTCATGCATGTTGATTTATTTACCATATCATAATGATTATTATCATTGATTAAATATTTTTTTAATTTACTTAATACTTATTGAGAATTTGATCTCAACCTTATTTTTTTTCCTTTCCCTAAGAATCCATGAGGTGTACTACGAAATATATGAAAAGATTTGCTAAATGGGGGTAAAGTTATCCTCAAAAGTATTTTTTTGCAATTAATGTATTCATTTTTAATACAAGACTCATGTATGTATACATTTTACCAAGGCTAATAAACTATTAGGTCCTTTAGTATTTGATTCCTTATAATCATGTTAATGTAATGGAAGTAGAAACCGACTCCGATCTTTCTAAAGATGGGTCTCTATATGCACCTCATTCATGTCAAGAGATTTACATTGACAATAATGTGTTTTTTTGGTGTATTTTCCAACATCTTAGTTGTGATGATGGATGGATGAATAATCTCCCATCACCCATTTTTTTTCTAGAAATCATCTACACGAACATGATGTGATGAAAAAAGACAAAGTACACAACATTGATGATTCATGAGAATGATTATGGTTGGGGTCACACATGGTAATATGTGATAACAAGGTTGAAGTTCTTCATATTCACGATATCCTTCTAATCTATTGATGGATGTAGATGTAAAGTAATGTGATAAACTAGGTGTCTACATGGGAGACATGATGTGATTTAATATGACTGACCAGATGTTTTTGGGGAAGATGAAATGTTATGTAATGGGACAAGTTATTTTAGGTTAGAACTGATGTTATGTGATGTGATGTGAGGTCAGATGTATTTTTGGGTGAGATGCTAACTGATTTAATGTGATTTTTCATATGTATATAGGTGATACATGGTGTGATGGGGTATGATTTCACTTATATGTTCAGCCATGGTTACTATACAGATGATATTGAATCACCAAGATGTATGACCTCAAGGTGTGAGATTATAAAAATTGTTAGAAAGTAGTGCATGATAAATTTTATCAATATGTTTCTAATTAGGTTATTTTAATTAGTTGAGTTATTTTATGATCATTCTATAGTGAGAATGGGATTGGTTAATTGACCTTCCTTTCTAATTTTTATTATACTTTTTTCTCACTAGTGAGTTAGTATTCTCTTTCACATATTCACATGAAACATTACGTATGATCCTATGAAGTACACTTGTTTTCTCACCTGACATACATATAAACTGATTTTGGGTTTCTAGGAGGACTATGAGGACTGTTTTGGGCATTACTAACTCAAAACATTGGAGCTTCTATCGAATCACTAAAATATGACTTTTACTTTTGGATTTTACATAGAGACTCCTTTATTTTCTTACATTATACAAAAATTGTGGTACAATTTTGGTTTCATTCATTATATAATGTTATGGAGTTGAATGATCACTGAAATCATATCTCATGAGCATATTTTTTCATAAAGGCTAATTACTTCAATATGTGACATTTTTACACCCACAATGTTAGATGCTAACCCATGGACTACTAGAGGTGGGACTATATGGTCATTAACCTCCTTCCTTCATTATGATCTTATGGGGGTACCTTTGGAGGGAGGGTTTTTCATGACCCATCTCATAGGGTCCCGTGCCATGACTACCGTAATCCCACCTCTGATAGTCCATGGTATGGAAACTAGTATCGAGTAGGTATATCCCACAAACGGGAGGCATTTTCCTGAGTACCTGTACACATGCACGCATCTCTAAGACCAAAATTATGAAATGTAAAAACACTGAGTAGATAACATATGCATACACTAAGATACCAACAACATAATACAATAGTAAAGTAAAGTGCAGTAACATAAAACTAGGCTAGAATAAAATCCCACCAAAAATAGTTTAAAAAGCACAAAGTCCAACCTATAAAAAAGGTAATGGGACTACTGTCTATAGTTATAGGAGCACACCCTAGTCTGTCTTAACTCACCAAGAATTGTTTGGTCCTGATCTTCCTAGAACTCTGTAACATGGTCGAACATTTGCACAAGATATGACACATGTGAGAAACGCCTGTGTAGGGATGAGTAAAACTATACTCAATAGGGCACCTGAAAAAAAAAGGAATACCACAGATGAAACACCATGAAGAAGATTGTAGAGACCCGAAGCTTGACGTACATTGACATTACATTACTTTTTCGGAATACTTAGTACATAACAAAATCACACACACACAGAGACCGTAATAGTTTAGTGTCTTTGGAAACTCGGAATATAATCTTCTAATCGTGGTGAAATATCTTCAACATCTCCTTTAAAGATCTTCTTTTTTTTTAACCTAAATCCTTTCTTTATGTCCTGGGAAAAAAACATAAAAGGGTGAGCTCAAATGCTCAGTAAGGGTAAACAAAAGAAATATCAATCACGTCATATTCATAAGAACATATCTTTTAGAAATCTTAACCTGCAAAAGAGATCATAATTTCATAAGATGAGATAAATCATAGTAGTGAAATGTAATCCCAATAATCATAACTTAAAACATGAAACTTTTTGGAATACACACATAATCATAGAGAATCATTTCTTATTAGTCAAGACTCATTTCCAAGACTATCTTAGTGGACAAAGTCCCTTTCTGAACCGAGTTCACCACTTGTTTCAGTCCTGTTTCACTGAACCGGTATAACCTACCGTTCCAGCCATGTTTATCTCATGAGATATAAAATTTTTACCCAATGCATTGGAGAGAGATATAGGTCCCACCCATCTCATAATGATACCATTCTTATGTGTGCCACAAAATCATAAATCATACATCATTGCATAACCCATGTAATAAAAATGGGAATCTTAAACATCGTGACATCATAAAACAATTCATATAAGATAAAGGAATTCATAAAAATATAATTCCATCACAAAATAATCAAATAAATGTAATAATAGGGATAAAATCATAACCCTTTATTATCTTAGATGGAAAATAATTTTGATAAAACACTTGAACTCCATTCTTGAGGAAAATATCCTTTCTGCTTCAAAAACACTTTTCCTTTCTTAACATGTCGTACAATTATAAACTAAAAAAATTTGATTAAAAATAAACTTTAAAATTTTTAAAGGAAGCTTCTTAGAAATAATGTTTTAAAAATCCATTCATGCCGTATAAGTAAAAAAACATTCTTCTCGTACTTTTTCGGAAAAGTCAAAAAGTACCTCGTATGAAAAATGACAAAAGATTCCTTTCATATCTTTTACTAAAAACTCACCGAAGGTTAAAATTGGATTTAAAAAATTTTAGGTGGATGGAAATAATATTACATATTGAGGAAACATGGATGTGGGTGATAAAATACACCCTAGTAAATACCAAAGTATAAACAATCTCGGATAAAAATGAGATTGTGATATTTCCCTTACATTAGGTCCGATTTGCTTCGTAAGTGTCCGAACCTCCTGTATAATGATTTAAATAATGTCATTGACTTATTCCAGAATCATACTCATTGTTATGATATCATATATGGTTCACTTATGACTTTATATTACCCGTTCTTTTGTAAATTCCATGTTAAAGAGCGTTTGGGTTAAAATCGTCTCATTTGTCGTTCGTGTTTTAACTTATAATTATTCATATGATTACTTAGATCATGGTTACTTAATTACAGAATATAAAACATGATTTATATATAATATATATTAAGAATATATATATATATATATAATAGATCAGTAAATGGAAAGAAATACACCGTTCATGGAGACGGTAGGTCGTACGTACGCATGAACGTTGTTTTCGTTTCCTCATTGAGTTGAATGGAATTAAGTAGATGACATACATATATACATAAATCCAGTAGCTTTATAATGTAATATATTTCATTATTATTTCTTATATATACTTTGTAATCATTCTTAAATGGTTAACATGGAGAATGAATCTCAACGCGTCGTGGAGACGGTAGTCAGTACGTATGCACGAGCGATGATATCATTTTCATGATCGTGGGATTTTATTGGAGTGTATGTATACTATTACAGAATCAATATAACATTACAATAATTATATATAGTTATTATTTACACCATTATACCCATCCAAGTAAGGTGGTGATGGAAAATAGATTACACCACGATGTGGAGACGGTATTCCTTACGTACGCACACGCGATGATTTCTTTTTCCATAGGATGGATAGATGGTGAAATAGGGTTGTTTCATACTTATAATAACATATAAGTATATGATTGACACTGATGTTATTACTTGATAATGAAACCACTAAATAAGAAGAAGTGGAAGAAGAAATGAAGATGAAAGAATCGGTAACGGAAATTACCTCTTCTTTGAAGCGCCTCTTTGAGACCTCCTCTTAGGGAACTAAAATTGATCTTTGAGGAAGACCATAACCTCTAGGATATTTCTAGGGAAGTGTAGAAGAGAATTTGGCAGGGTTTGGCCGAGCATTAAGGCTCAAAGTGGTGTGAGGAAGAGAGGGAGGAGGTTCCCTTTTATAAGGGAGGAGAGGGGTACCTTTGGAATAACTAAAAATATTATTTTATTATAAAGCCAAATTTGGTTTTAAATAGCTCCAAATTGATTTATTTCGAATTCAATGTGGGGATGGGTCGAAATAATCTCATCCAATAGAATTTATACAAGTTTAGGTTCCTATTATAACCTTATCATTTAGATTTAACATTAAGTTAAATAATTTTACTTTTACCGTGTCTTCTTGTGTTCTTACACTATAAGGTTAATAAACTTACAATAACAAGCCAAAAAAACCCTAAGTTGTATATTATTAATATATATAACCTTATCTAAGTCATTTATCCTATCCTTAGATTTTTATGAATAAAATAACAATTAATAAAATAATATTGGTTTTAAAAACTATTTTATGTCAATTTTGACACTATTTAGTAATTGATTTTTATGAAACTCATAACAGAATGATTAGTTCTAACCAAGTTACTTAAATCAATACTAACATGTCATATTAACCTATAAAATTAGTGTAATTCATAAAAAGTCTCAAATTACATTTATTTGGGTATTTATAACATCAATTATGTCAATATTTCATTAATAAGATAATTACTGCATCATCGTTGCGTCATAAATAAATTAAATTCTTTAATGTCTAAAAACTACAAATAAAATACCATTACGTAGGAAATATTTTTAGCTTTCTAATGAATATTTATAGTCGAATTTATCGTTTGTATAACCCCATATTAAAAATGATTTACTTATTAAACATTGATTTTTACTATTTTAACCCTTCTTTAATTAAATTAATAATAAATGTCCTAATCTAATCCATTTGGGCCTAAATGGTCATATTTTATTCCTAAGGTTTTTTTGGTCGAATTACACTTATCCAATAGAATTAGGACATGTGTTACGGTAATAATAATATCATTTTTACCCTTAATTACCCTATTTACTTTTAACCATGGTAAAAAAAAGTAAAAAGTTACTATTCACCAAAAATTATTTTCATCTCATTGAACCACATTTTACTTACTGACATCAACCGTGTCTCTCGGATTTTTGAAATTCCACTCACAGAAGTGGTAAAATTAAGTTTTATGAAAAATTCAATTTTTTAACTACCACTTAGTGGTTTCACTATTCATCAAAAAATGAAAGTTTCCAGAAAAATACCAAAAATTAGGCCTAAGCTATATTTGATATTATGAACTCAAAAATGATGTCTATTTTACCAAATTCAAAACATATCAGTTTCATTAATTAATTTAAAAATTAATTCCCGTCGTCAAAACAAATAGCGTGTTCTTAAGAGATAATAACTATCAAAAGATTGACACTTGTTTATGTCTGGTTTAAATGTGAGATTACATCCAATGACCAACATTGTATTAAATTGTAAAAATATATTCTAAATATACTTTAAAGCCACTCAAATTAATAATTTATCACTATTAATTATTTCGATTGAAAAAGTTGTTTTTAATTAAAATATAGCGTGTTTTTACTATTCACCAAAATATGAAAGTTACCAGAATGATATGAAAATTTATCCAAAGTAAATTTTTATTTCATGATTCCAAAGAAGAATTTTAATTTGTCAAATTGAAGTTATAAACATGTCAAAAACTAGATTTAAAGTGGGTGCGCCATCAAAATGCGGCAAAACTGCATTTTTTGAAAAATACTTATTTTACCTGAAAAATTTATTTTGTTCTTATACCATGTTTTAGAAAATGTGCAAGACTAATAATAATGTTATAAGATTTAAAATTTAGTTAATACTATTCATAACGGCTAGTTCATAATAATATTATAATAATATATCGTTGTTTAGTAAAACCCCGTATTGCGTACAACACATGTTATCGAGGAAGGTCGCGATTGTGTGTAATGCAAGCCAAGTTAGGGTTGCGTGTTGTGAACGAATCCTTCGTTGTTTCGTATAACATAATCCAACCATATTTCATTTATACATTGAATATATATATATATACACTCAATGTTGCGTAGAATAACTATTATCAAAATTGTGTGTAACACGATCCAAGAATAGTGTTGCGTATACTTCAAGCTAATACGGTGTTGCATATAGCGCAAGGTAATCTTGGTGTAGCATACAACACAAGACATTAATGAAATTAAAAGAATATTTTTCATAAAATCTCGGGGTGTTACATTCTACCCCCCTTAAAATGAATTTCGCCCTCGAAATTCATCGGGGTTATAAATGGTTTACTATTTGAAAGTTTCTTTAATAGAAACCCACATCGTAAAAAGGAATACCAAAACCAATCTTTAAGAACAAAAGTATGAAATTTAACGGTTACCCAAATAAACTAATCACTGGGCTTCCACATAGGTGAAAATATGGATATGGAAGAGAAATCTAACCATCATGTTCTGATGGAGAGTGGTAGAGAACATGGCTATGGAAAAGCCAGCAATCACAAAGCCATAAATTTGTGACGATCAAAGGTACCATCTGATTCATCTGATATAAGAGCACTAGGAAAACATTTTTGGTTTTCAAGATCATTTCCCTAAAGTTGATGAAATTATAATTAGAAGAAATACTTTCGTGATTTTGGTATAGTCTCATCGTTGGTCATTATTTGGACAATTTCCACTTCATCTCTTAAAGAAATGAAGTTGAATTTTTCATTCGTGATGTGTTAGAAGATCATGTCATAGAATGATGGGTCATTCCATCTGTCTCAAACAAAAGGTTATAAAATTTATCAAAAAATACATAAGTCCATCTATAGTGAGATTAATCATATATGGTTCCTAAAATGGACTTATACTTCATATATCATACTTCTTAATATAATAAAACTAGTTTCTACTAAATAGGGACTTCTTGTAGGCCAGTGGTAGGCGATAAAGTCCAGTCGCACTTCGGTTGTGGGTTCGATTCCCACAGCCTTGTCCGACGCGATGGGTTGTCGCCCGTCCTGTAGGTTGTCCTTTTTCTAAATCTATATTAATATAACATCCCATCAACAATATCAAAAAAGTTTTATCCTTAAACAATACTAACTTATCTCCAACATAATCTATTCCAATCTTTAGGCTTATCTAAAATACTTCGGTCCAAGCTCATAGTATAAAGAAAATGATCACGTGAATTCCATCATTTATCCCCCATATATCATAAGATATATCTTGTTGGTCAAATTACAGACATGTGAATACCTTAATCATGTATTCTCTTGACGAATGAATACCCATTGAACCTTAGTGAAAACATGAATGCAATCAAAAGTTAACTCTTTCCACATACCAAAATCCAAAAATTCTATATACTCAAACCATGATATAACCTTCTCCTTATATCAGTCATAAGCTCATGAATACTATCAAACATTTAATTTTCTCCTTATCCCTTCATTATGCGCATATCATCTACATTCCAAAAATATCTGAATAACCTTTCATGGATACTGGTACCATTAATCATACACTTTCAAAACTCAAGGAAAGACAACAGTGTAACAATCCTTAGATGTCTCTTTATTCCATAGTACCATGAGATTACTTATACAACATTACACATGATAAACATGTAATCATTCCACTACGTTCTTAAACCATTGACCGAGCTTCAACAATTCTTTCATCTCACATATCATTTGTAGTCTCTTCATCATCATCAACATAAATACTACCCATACGACTATACTGATTCTCTTCATGAGACTTTCCCTTAGGGCATTGGTTTGCATAATGCCCGTACATTCCACATTTAAAACATTTAACCATTGTTTATGTCGTAGCAATACCATTATCCTCATCCCTGGTATTAACTGAACCTTTTCCTTTGCACTTATTGGCTTTGTGTCCTTCTTTTCCACACCCAAATCATCTTCCAGTTCCTTTGAAACATTCTCCTTGATTCCTCTTCCCACATGATTTACATAGGGGAAATTGAACTTTCTTTCCTCTATGATCATCATGAAACTCCATCTTTCTCTTATTATCCGAGTCAGGAAACTTAACAAATTTTACTTTGTTGATCATATTATGAGATTGCTGATTTGGCATAATAATGATGCTTGGACTTCCAAATCCCATTTCATTTGGTTTCTCGTGAAGAATATCATTCCATTGTCCATCATATCCTCCATTATCGTGAATCATCTTGTTTCCAGCCATTTTCTAAAACCCAAAAAGAATAGTGTGAGAGGGAAAAATCATAATAAAGGGGGAGTAAATTCAATATCTAACATCTTTGGTTTAATCTAATATCGTTACCATAGTTCTAGGACTATATCCTATTCGTATACTTATCCTTAGGGACATCCCTAGACAAACCTTAGAAATATCTCTAGGGATCTCACTAAAGTTCTCGCATCCTAGTTTCCAAAGGATGACTAAACCTTTCCTCTGATACCAACTGTAGAGACCCGAAGCTTGACGTACATTGACATTACATTACTTTTTCGGAATACTTAGTACATAACAAAAACACACACACAAGGACCGTAATAGTTTAGTGTCTTTGGAAACTCGGAATATAATCTTCTAATCGTGGTGAAAGATCTTCAACATCTCCCTTAAAGATCTTCTTTTTTTTAAACCTAAATCTTTTCTTTATTTCCTGAGGAAAAAAACATAAAAGGGTGAGCTCAAATTCTCAGTAAGGGTAAACAAAAGAAATATCAATCACGTCGTATTAATAAGAACATATCTTTTGGAAATCATAACCTGCAAAGAGATCATAATTTCATAACATGGGATAAATCGTAGTAGTGAAATGTAATCCCAATAATCATAAAGAAAAACATGAAACTTTGTGGAATACATACATAATCATAGAGAATCATTTCTTATTAGTCAAGACTCATTTCCAAGACTATCTTAGTGGACAAAGTCCCTTTCTGAACCGAGTTCACCACTCGTTTCAGTCCTGTTTCACTGAACTAGTATAACCTACCGCTCCAGCCTTGTTTATCTCATGAGATATAAAATCTTACCCAATGCATTGGAGGGAGATATAGGTCCCACCCATCTCATAATGATACCATTCTAATGTTTTCCACAAAATCATAAATCATACATCATTGCATAACCCATGTAATAAAAATGGGAATCTTAAACATCGTGACATCATAAAAAAATTCATATAAGATAAAGGAATTCATAAAAATATAATTCCATCACAACATAATCAAATTAATGTAATAATAGGGATAAAAACAGAACCCTTTATTATCTTATATGGAAAATAATTTTGATAAAACACTTGAACTCCATTCTTGAGGAAAATATCCTTTCTGCTTCAAAAACACTTTTACTTTCTTAACATGTCGTATAATTATAAACTAAAAGAAGTTGATTAAAAATAAACTTGAAAACTTGTAAAGGAAGCTTCTTGGAAATAATGTTTTAAAAATACATTCATGCCGTATAAGTAAAAAAACATTCTTCTCGTACTTTTGTCGGAAAAGTCAAAAAGTACCTCGTATGAAAAACGACAAAAGATTCCTTTCATATCTTTTACTAAAAACTCACCGAAGGGTAAAATTGTATTTAAAAAATTGTAGGTGGATGGAAATAATATTACATATTGAGGAAACATGGATGTGGATGATAAAATACACCCTAGTAAATACCAAAGTATAAACAATCTCGGATAAAAATGAGATTGTGATATTTCCCTTACCTTAGGTCCGATTTCCTTCGTAAGTGTCCGAATCTCCTGTATAATGATTTAAATAATTTCATTGACTTATTACAGAATAATAATCATTGTTATGATATCATATATGGTTCACTTATGACTTTATATTACCCGTTCTTTTGTAAATTCCATGTTAAAGAGCGTTTGGGTTAAAATCGTCTCATTTGTCGTTCGTGTTTTAACATGTAATTATTCATATGATTACTTAGATCATGGTTACTTAATTCCAGAATATAAAACATGATTTATATATAATATATATTCAGAATATATATATATATATATATATAATAGATCAGTAAATGGAAAGAAATACACCGTTCATGGAGACGGTATGCCGTACGTATGGATGAACGATGTTTTCGTTTCCTCATTGAGTTGAATGGAATTAAGTAGATGACATACATATATACATAAATCCAGTAGCTTTATAATTTCATATATTTCATTATTATTTCTTATATATACTTTGTAATCATTCTTAAATGGTTAACATGGAGAATGAATCTCATCGCGTCGTGGAGACGGTAGTCCGTACGTACACACGAGCAATGATATCGTTCTCATGATCATGAGATTTTATTGGAGTGTATGTATACTATTACAGAATCAATATCACTTTACAATAATTATATATAGTTATTATTTACACCATTATACCCATCCAAGTAAAGTGGTGGTGGAAAATAGATTACACCACGACGTGGAGACGGTATTCCGTACGTACGCACGCGCGATGATTTCTTTTTCCGTAGGATGGATACATGGTGAAATAGGGTTGTTTCATAATTATAATAACATATATGTATATGATTGATACTGATGTTATTACTTCATAATGAAACAACTAAAAAGAATAAGTGGAAGAAGAAATAAAGATGAAAGAATCGGTAACGGAAATTACCTCTTCTTTGAAGCGCCTCTTTGAGACCTCCTCTTAGGGCACTAAAATTGGTCTTTGAGGAAGACCAGAACCTCTAGAATATTTCTGGGGAAGTGGAGAAGAGAATTTGGTAGGGGTTTTCCGAGATTGAAGGCTCAAAGTGGTGTGAGGAAGAGAGGGAGGAGGTGCCCTTTTATAAGGGAGGAGAGGGGTACCTTTGGAATAACTCAAAATATTATTTTATTATAAAGACAAATTTGGTTTTAAATAGATCCAAATTGATTTATTTAGAAGCTAAGGTGTGGATGGGTCGAAATACTCTCATATAATAGAATTTATACAAGTTTAGGTCCCTATTTTAACCTTATCATTTAGATTTAACATTAAGTTAAATAATTTTACTTTTACCGTGTCTTCTTGTGTTCTTACACTATAAGGTTAATAAAATTACTATAACAAGACAAAAGAACCCAAAGTTGTATATTATTAATATATATAACCTTATCTAATTCATTTTTCTGAACCTTAGATTTTTAGAAATAAAATAACAATTAATAATATAATATTTGTTTTAAAAACTATTTTATGTCAATTTTGACACTATTTAGTAATTGATTTTTTTGAAACTCATAACAGAGTGATTAGTTCGAAAAAAGTTACTTAAATAAATACTAACATGTCATATTAACCTAAGAAATTAGTTTAATTCATAAAAAGTCTCAAATTACATTTATTTGGGTATTTATAACATCAATTATGTCAATATTTCATTAATAAGATAATTACTGCATCATCATTGTGCCATAAATAAATTAAATTATTTAATTTCTAAAAATTACAAATAAAATACCATTATGTAGGAACTATTTTTATCTTTCCAATGAATATTTATAGTCGAATTTATCTTATGTATAACCCCATATTAAAAATGATTTACTTATTAAACTTTGATTTTAACTATTTTAACCCTTCTTTAAATAAATTAATAATAAATGTCCTAATCTAATCCAAGTGGGCCTAAATGGTCATATTTTATTCCTAAGGTTGTTTTTGGTCAAATTAAACTTATCCAATAGAATTAGGACATTTTTTAGGGTAATAATAATATCATTTTTACCCTTAATTACCCTATTTACTTTTAACCGTGGTAAAAAAAAGTAAAGAGTTACTATTCACGAAAAATTATTTTCATCTCATTGAACCACATTTTACTTACTAAAATCAACTGTGTCTCTCAAAATTTTGAAATTACACTCACAGAAGTGGTAAAATTAAGTTTCATGAAAAATTCATTTTTTTAACTACCACTTGGTGGTTTCACTATTCATCAAAAAATGAAAGTTTCCAGAAAAATACCAAAAATTAGGCCTAAGAAATATTTGATATTATGAACTCAAAAATGATGTCTATTTTACCAAATTCAAAACATATCAGTTGCATTAATTAATTTAAAAATTAATTCCCGTCATCAAATCAAATAGCGTGTTCTTAAGAGATAATAACTATCAAAAGATTGACACTTGTTTATGTCTGGTTTAAATGTGAGATTACATCCAATGAACAACATTGTATTAAATTGTATAAATATATTCTAAATATACTTTAAAACCACTCAAATTAATAATTTATCAGTATTAATTATTTCGATTGAAAAAGTTTTTTTAATTAAAATATAGTGTGTTTTTACTATTCATCAAAATATGAAAGTTACCAGAATGATATGAAAAATTATCCAAAGTAAATTTTTATTTCATGATTCCAAAGAATAATCTTATTTTGTCAAATTGAACTTATAAACATGTCAAAAACTAGATTTAAAGTGGGTGCACCATCAAAAGGCGACAAAACTGCATTTTTTGAAAAATACTTATTTTACCCGAAAAATTTATTTTGTTCTTACACCATGTTTTAGAAAATGTTCAAGATGAATAATAATGTTATAAGATTCAAAATTTAGTTAATAATATTCATAATGGCTAGTTCATAATAATATTATAATAATATATCGTTGTTTAGTAAAACCCGGTATTGCGTAAAATACACGCTATCGAGGAAGGTCGCGATTGCGTGTAATGCAAGCCAAGTTAGGGTTGCGTGTTGTGCAAGAATCCTTCGTTGTTTCATATAACATAATCCAACAATATTTCATTTATACATTGAATATATATATATATATATATATATACTCAATGTTGCGTAGAATAACTATTATCAAAATTGTGTGTAACACGATCCAAGAATAGTGTTGCGTACACTGCAAGCTAATACGATGTTGCGTATAGCGCAAGGTAATCTTGGTGTAGCAAACAACACAAGAAATTAATGAAATTAAAAGAATATTTTTCATAAATTCTCGGGGTGTGTTACATTCTACCCCCCTTAAAATGAATTTCTCTCTCGAAATTCATCGGGGTTATAAATGGTTTAATATTCGAAAGTTTCTTTAATAGAAACCCACATCGTAAAAAGGAATACCAAAACCAATATTTAAGAAAAAAAGTATGAAATGTAACGGTTACCCAAATAAACTAATCAATGGGTTTCCACATAGGTGAAAATATGGATATGGAAGAGAAATCTAACCATCATGTTCTGATGGAGAGTGGTAGAGAAAACAGCTATGGAAAAACCAGCAATCACAAAGCCATAAATTTGTGACGATCTAAGGTACCATCTGATTCATCAGATATAAGAGCACTAGGACAACATTTTTGGTTTTCAAGATCATTTCCCTAAAGTTGATGAAATTGGAATTAGAAGAAATACTTTTGTGATTTTGGTATAGTCTCATCGTTGGTCATTCTTTGGACAATTTCTACTTCATCTATTAAAGAAATGAAGTTGAATTTTTCATTCGTGATGTGTTAGCAGATCATGTGATAGAATGATGGGTCATTCCATCTTTCTCAAACAAAAGGTTAGAAAAGTTATCAAAAAATACATAAGTCTATCTATAGTGAGATTAATCTTATATGGTTCCTAAAATGGACTTATACTTCATATATCATACTGTTTAATATAATAAAACTAGTTTCTACTAAACAGGGACTTCTTGTAGGCCAGTGGTATGCGATAAAGGCTAGTCACACTTCGGTTGTGGGTTCGATTCCCACAGCCTTGTCCGACGCGATGGGACGTCGCCCATCCTGCAGGTTGTCCTTTTTCTAAAGCTATATTACTATAACATCCCATCAACAATATCAAAAAAGTTTTATCATTAAACAATACTAACTTATGTCCAACATAATCCATTCCAATCTTTAGGCTTATCTAAAATACTTCGGTCCAAGCCCATAGCATAAAGAAAAAGATCACGTGAATGCCATCATTTATCCCCCATATATCATAAGATATATCTTGTTGGTGAAATTAAAAACATGTGAATACCTTAATCATGTATTCTCTTGGAGAATGAATACCCATTGAACCTTAGTGAAAACATGAATACAGTCAACAGTTAACTCTTTCCACATACCAAAATCCAAAAATTCTATATACTCAAACCATGATATAAACTTCTCCTTATATCAGTCATGAGCTCATGAATACTATCAAACATTTAATTTTCTCCTTATCCCTTCATTATGCGCATATCATCTAAATTCAAAAAATATCTGAATAACCTTTCATGGATACTGGTACCATTAATCATACACTTTCAAAACTCAAGGAAGGACAACAGTGTAACAATCCTTAGATGTCTCTTTATTCCATAGTACCATGAGATTACTTATACAACATTACACATGATAAACATATAATCATTCCACTACATTCTTAAACCATTGACCAAGCTTCAACAATTCTTTCATCTCACATATGATTTGTAGTCTCTTCATCATCATCAACATAAATACTACCCATACGACCATACTGATTCTCTTCATGAGACT
This sequence comes from Viscum album, assembly GCA_963277665.1. Lineage (NCBI taxonomy): Eukaryota > Viridiplantae > Streptophyta > Magnoliopsida > Santalales > Viscaceae > Viscum > Viscum album. The sequence goes on along the minus strand of OY728164.1, from coordinate 267,855,995 downwards.
TTCCCTTAGGGAATTGGTTTTCATAATGCTCGTACATTCCACATTTAAAACATTTAACCATTGTTGATGTCGTAGCAATACCATTATCCTCATCCCTAGTGTTAACTGAACCTTTTCCTTTGCACTTACTGGATTTGTGTCCTTCTTTTCCACACCCAAAGAATCTTCCAGTTCCTTTGAATCCTTATCATTGATTCCTCTTCCCACATGATTTACATAGGGGAAATTGAAATTTCTTTCCTCTATGACCATCATGAAACTCCATCATTCTCTTATTAGCCGAGTCAGGAAACTTAACAAATTTTACTTTATTGATCATATTATGAGATTGCTGATTCGGCATAATAATGATGCTTGGACTTCCAAATCCCATTTCATTTGGTTGCTCATGAAGAATATCATTCCATTGTCCATCATATCCTCCATTATCGTGAATCATCTTGTTTCCAGCCATTTTCTAAAACCCAAAAAGAATAGTGTGAGAGGCAAAAATCATAATAAAGGGGGAGTAACTTCAATATCTAACATCTTTGGTTTAATCTAATATTGTTACCATAGTTCTAGGACTATATCCTATACGTATACTTATCCTTAGGGACATCCCTAGACATACCTTAGAAATATCTCTAGGGAACCCACTAAAGTTCTCGCATCCTAGTTTCCAATGGTTGACTAAACCTTTCCTCTGATACCAACTATAGAGACCTGAAGCTTGACATACATTGACATTACATTACTTTTGCGGAATACTTAGTACATAACAAAAACACACACACAAGGACCATAATAGTTTAGTGTCTTTGGAAACTCGGAATATAATCTTCTAATCGTGGTGACAGATCTTCAACATATCCCTTAAAGATCTTCTTTTTTTAAACCTAAATCCTTTCTTTATGTCCTGGGGAAAAAAACATAAAAGGGTGAGCTCAAATTCTCAGTAATGGTAAACAAAAGAAATATCAATCACGTTGTATTCATAAGAACTTATCTTTTGGAAATCTTAACCTGCAAAAGACATCATAATTTCATAACATGGGATAAATCATAGTAGTGAAATGTAATCCCAATAATCATAACTTAAAACATCAAACTTTGTGGCATACATACATAATAATATAGAATCATTTCTTATTAGTCAAGACTCATTGCCAAGACTATCTTAGTGGACAAAGTCCATTTCTCAACCGAGTTCACCACTCGTTTCAGTCATGTTTCACTGAACCGGTATAACCTACCGTTCCAGCCATGTTTATCTCATGAGATATAAAATCTTAACCCAATGCATTAGAGGGAGATATAGGTCCCACCCATATCATAATGATACAATTCTTATGTGTGCCACAAAATCATAAATCATACATCATTGCATAACCCATGTAATAAAAATGGGAATCTTAAACATCGTGACATCATAAAACAATTCATATAAGATAAAGGAATACATAAAAATATAATTCCATAACAACATAATCAAATAAATGTAATAGTAGGGATAAAAATAGAACCCTTTATTATCTTAGATGGAAAATAATTTTGATAAAACTCTTGAACTCCATTTTTGAGGAAAATATCATTTCTGGTTCAAAAACACTTTTCCTTTCTAAACATGTCGTACAATTTTAAAATAAAAGAAGTTGATTAAAAATAAACTTGAAAACTTGTAAAGGAATCTTCTTAGAAATAATGTTTTAAAAATCCATTCATGCCGTATAAGTAAAAAAAAACATTCTCCTCATACTTTTGTCGGAAAAGTCAAAAAGTACCTCGTATGAAAAATGACAAAAGATTCCTTTCATATCATTTATTAAAAACTCCCCAAAGGGTGAACTTGGATTTAAAAAATTGTAGGTTGATGGAAATAATATTACATATTGAGGAAAAATGGATGTGTATGATAAAATACACCCTAGTAAATACCAAAGTATAAACAATCTCGGATAAAAATGAGATTGTGATATTTCCCTTACCTTAGGTCCGATTTTCTTCGTAAGTGTTCGAACCTCCTGTATAATGATTTAAGTAATGTCATTGACTTATTCCAGAATCATACTCATTGTTATGATATCATATATGGTTCACTTATGACTTTATATTACCCATTCTTTTGTAAATTCCATGTTAAAGAGCGTTTGGGTTAAAATCGTCTCATTTGTCGTTCGTGTTTTAACTTGTAATTATTCATATGATTACTTAGATCATGGTTACTTAATTCCAGAATATAAAACATGATTTATATATAATATATATTCAGAATATATATATATATATAATAGATCAGTAAATGGAAAGAAATACACAGTTCATGGAGACGGTAGGCCGTACGTACGCATGAACGTTGTTTTCGTTTCCTCATTGAGTTGAATGAAATTAAGTAGATGAGATACATATATACATAAATCCAGTAGATTTATAATGTCATATATTTCATTATTATTGCATATATATACTTTTTAATCATTCTTAAATGGTTGACATGGATAATGAATCTCATCGCGTCGTGGAGACAGTAGTCCGTACGTACGCACGAGCGATGATATCGTTCTCATGATCGTGGGATTTTATTGGAGTGTATGTATACTATTACAGAATCAACATCACTTTACAATAATTATATATAGTTATTATTTACACCATTATACCCATCCAAGTAAGGTGGTGGTGGAAAATAGATTACACCACGATGTGGAGACGGTATTCCGTACGTACGCACGCGCGATGATTTCTTTTTCCGTAGGATGGATAGATGGTGAAATAGGGTTGTTTAATACATATAATAACATATAAGTATATTATTGATACTGATGTTATTACTTCATAATGAAACAAATAAAGAAGAAGAAGTGGAAGAAGAAATAAAGATGAAATAATCGGTAACGGAAATTACCTCTTCTTTGAAGCGCCTCTTTGCGACCTCCTCTTAGGGCACTAAAATTGGTCTTTGAGGAAGACCAGAACCTCTAGGATATTTCTAGGGAAGTGGAGAAGAGAATTTGGCATGGGTTGGCCGAGCTTGAAGGCTAAAAGTGGTGTGAGGAAGAGAGGGAGGAGGTTCCTTTTTATAAGGGAGGAGAGGGGTACCTTTGGAATAACTAGAAATATTATTTTATTATAAAGCCAAATTTGGTTTTAAATAGCTCCAAATTGATGTATTTTGAATCTAAGGTGGGGATGGGTCTAAATAATCTCATCCAATAGAATTTATACCAGTTTAGGTTCCTATTTTAACCTTATCATTAAGATTTGACATTAAGTTATATAATTTTACTTTTACCGTGTCTTCTTATGTTCTTACACTATAAGGTTAATAAACTTACTATAACAATTCAAACGAATCCCAAGTTGTATATTATTAATATATATAACCTTATCTAAGTCATTTGTCCGAGCCTTAGATTTTTAGGAATAAAATAACAATTAATAATATAATATTTGTTTTAAAAACTATTTTATGTCAATTTTGACACTATTTAGTAATTGATTTTTGTGAAACTCATAACAGAATTCTTAGTTCGAACCAAGTTACTTAAATCAATACTAACATGTCATATTAACCTATAAAATTAGTTTAATTCATAAAAAGTCTCAAATTACATTTATTTCGGTATTTATAACATCAATTATGTTAATATTTCATTAATTAGAGAATTACTGCATCATCGTTGTGTCATAAATAAATTAAATTTTTTAATGTCTAAAAATTAAAAATAAAATACCATTATGTAGGAAATAGTTTTAGATTTCTAAGGAATATTTATAGTCGAATTTATCTTATGTATAACCCCATATTAAAAATTATTTACTTATTAAACATTGATTTTAACTATTTTAACCCTTCTTTAAATAAATTAATAATAAATGTCCTAATCTAATCCAAGTGGTCCTAAATGGTCATATTTTAATCCTAAGGTTGTTTTTGGTCGAATTACACTTATCCAATAGAATTAGGACATGTGTTAGGGTAATAATAATATCATTTTTACCCTTAATTACCCTATTTACTTTTAACCGTGGTAAAAAAATGTAAAAAGTTACTATTCACCAAAAATTATTTTTATCTCATTGAACCACATTTTACTTACTGACATCAACCGTGTCTCTCGGATTTTTGAAATTCCACTCACAGAAGTGGTAAAATTAAGTTTTATGAAAAATTCATTTTTTTAACTACCACTTAGTGGTTTCACTATTCATCAAAAAATGAAAGTTTCCAGAAAAATACAAAAAATTAGACCTAAGATATATTTGATATTATGAACTCAAAAATGATGTCTATTTTACAAAATTCAAAACATATCATTTGCATTAACTAATTTAAAAATTAATTTCTGTCGTCAAAACAAATAGCGTGTTCTTAAGAGATAATAACTATCAAAAGATTGACACTTGTTTATGTCTGGTTTAAATGTGATATTACATCCAATGACCAAAATTGTATTAAATTGTAAAAATATATTCTAAAAATACTTTAAAACCACTCAAATTAATAATTTATCACTATTAATTATTTCGATTGAAAAAGTTGTTTTTAATTAAAATATAGCGTGTTTTTACTATTCATCAAAATATGAAAGTTACCAGAATGATATGAAAATTTATCCAAAGTAAATTTTTATTTCATGATTCCAAAGAAGAATTTTATTTTGTCAAATTGAACTTATAAACATGTCAAAAACTAGATTTAATGTGGGTGCACCATCAAAAGGTGGCAAAACTGCATTTTTTTAAAAATACTTATTTTACCCGAAAAATTTATTTTGTTCTTATACCATGTTTTAGAAAATTTGAAAGACGAATAATAATGTTATAAGATTTAAAATTTATTTAATACTATTCATAACGGCTAGTTCATAATAATATTATAATAATATATCGTTGTTTAGTAAAACCCGGTATTGCCTACAACACACGCTATCAAGGAAGGTCGCGATTGCGTGTAATGCAAGCCATGTTAGGGTTGCGTGTTGTGCCAGAATCCTTCATTGTTTCGTATAACATAATCCAACCATATTTAATTTATACATTGAATATATATATATATATACTCAATGTTGCGTAGAATAACTATTATCAAAATTATGTGTAACACGATCCAAGAATAGTGTTGCGTATACTGCAAGCTAAAACGGTGTTGCGTATAGTGCACGGTAATCTTGGTGTATCATACAACACAAGACATTAATGAAATTAAAAGAATATTTTTCATAAAATCTCGGGGTGTTACAAAGATACCACACAGGAGTAACAAAAAGGAAAAGCAACACTAAGAAGATATAGTCAACTCAGCATAGGTATATGTCTATAGAATATATAACAAGAACATCCAGGTATACTCATAAAGGATTACAACCCTCAATGTCTCATCCACTACTAGCTATGTGGTTCTACTCATAGAACAATCTTCCTGGGAGATCTCAATCCTCGAGCTATATGATAGAATCACATAAAGAAGGTCTACCAAAAGTACCCAAGAGAACAATAGGGTCTCGATAGGTTACATAGTTTCCCTAATACATCCTATGTCACTGAGAAATAGAGTTCCAATAATACATGGAGTTTCGGTAACACACGAAGTGTCAGTAATATAATGACCTAGCCTTAAACCTTACTTAATCTTGAGTTAATACAAGATTACACATTGAGGATCTTTTCAGGTTTAGAGTTTTGGAGAATAAGATCATAAACTGGAATTACATTCCACATTTAAACAAAGTGGTTACATAAAAGATAGTATTCATTATTTTCCATCAACAGAAACATTTTTAAAATAAAACATATATTCTTTCTTGACACTTTCTTGACACTATCATCATATCATGTACCTTTCCCTTGACCTGTGAAAAACATTTCAAAAACTTGGGATGAGCATAAAAATCTCAGTAAGGGATATAAAAATATATGGAAAGGAAACATGAGTACATGTACACATAAGAATCAATGAAATCATACTTTACTCATAAAACATAAGCACTTTAACATACCTCATCAAATCATTAATAAATCCTATAAATCATAAGACATAAAGGTAACTTGAGGCATTCATAACATTCTTACATAGGGAGTAACCCTCTTGTTTATGTTTGGAATACCCACCAAAGTATATTCCATAAATCTCTTCGGAGAAACCTTAACGTTTAACTCCTTCCCGTTACCCAATGCGTTGGAGAGCTATATCGGCTCACCCGCCCTTAGTTTATCACGGAACCACCTGTGTTCATAACAATGCCCAAGAACCATAACATAATCGTATCACATAAAACATGCATAAAGGAAACATAACATTTTCACCTTTCAATCACAAGATATCAATATAACACATTGATATAAAAACATTATGAAAACCATTTTCAATACCAAAATAAATGAAATGTAAAAAATGGTATTTATTTTTCTTTTAAAAAGAAGGTATGGCTTGTAGAGGAAGCCGAAACACAAATAATGGTCACGGCGGCGGAGAAGTCGTTGTCGCCGCATACGTATGACAAAAACATTCCTTTTGTCATTTAGTAAACGCTTTGTATAAAAAATATACATTTTAAATAAATGTAAAAGTCAAATGGGTTTATACACCGTATAAAAGAAAGTTTTGTATAAAACAAAATATGCCTCAATAAATGGAGATTGAGATGAAGTCCCATACAAAGACGATATCCTTGGATTAAGGATAAATCAATTACATAATTATGTGTGAAAAATGAATACACGAAATATAAGTGGATATTAAGTGTAAAACAATCAGAGGTTATTCACACATATTCATAGAATTACATATTCAAGGAGTACAAGTTTATCCCAAAGAATCAGATTTGGGTTAAGAAGTTCCCTTGCAAAAATTTGACAGCCTAACGACGTCACTACAAAATTCAGAAAATGAGTTGATGAGAGATAAAAAGGGTATCTCATCACATGGAAATAAAATTTCAATCAATAAGGATATAGAAGAACATATCCCAACATAATAGTATGTGAATTAAAAGACATAACAAAAGAAGTCTTTTAAAAATCGGAGGGTGAAAGGTTCCCTTACCGACATGGGTATCTTTCGAGACATGCACCCCGTGAAAGAAAGACAATAAAACATTGATGTAAATACTCAGAAATGAAAGTATATTACACAATGAGTAAAATAATGGGCAGTACATACACCACTCAAAGGAAATTGTGGAAAACATATCATAAATCTCACGAGAATAAAAGTGAGATGAAAAATCCCTTACGAAAACTCGGCAGCCTAACAACGCCACATAAAACTTACAAAAATGGATTGATGAGATCAAATAGGTTCTATAATCATATTAACATAATGTTTATAGAAAGAGGAATATAAATGAACATCCCCCAACATAACAAATATGAGCTTAAAATAAGTGACATAAAGGAGAGTACTTAAAAAGAAAGAGAGAGGTTAGATCTCTTACGAAAATTCGGTAGCCTAACGGTGCCACTCAAAACCTCCAAAATGGATTGATGAGAGAGAATAGGGTCACTCATCATATGAACATAAAAATTATATTAAGAGTAATATAAAAGAACATCCCAATAATAAGAAAGATGAGATTTAAAAGGAATGACATGAAGAGTGTACTTAAAAAGAAAGAGAGGAGTAGGATCCCTTACCTCGGGTCCGACTTGACTCGATCATTCTTTAATCTACTAAATAATAAACTTGAGTTAATTTCTAATTTCTTAATAACCTTTTTCAAGTTCATTATTCCTTTTATATCACTTATTACCATGTCATGAACACTATGTAATTATTTTAGTTAATAACGGTCGTTTAAACGATCATTGGTACTTGAGTCAAAATATGCTCATTATAATTACAAGTTGTTCATGTATCCATTATATCCAGAGTTATAATCATGATGTATATATAATATATATCATATATATCCAGTATATACATGAATTTATAATATTACATAATCATTTAGAGGTAATAAATGAAATGCACCATTCATGGAGACGGTAAGCTGTACGTACGCATGAACGCTACTTTCATTTCTATTTCATATTTTATAGAATGGAATCATAATGATATAAAGGTATATTATAATTACAGTATAATATCATATATAATACCATTAATTACATCCTTTATACGTCCCACACATGGCATTAACGAATCAAATCACATTGAGGGGGCGATAGTCCGCACTTCCTAAAATGAAGATATCGCGTTTACTCATAATGGTAACCATAAAGGATATTCCATAAATGAAAAATACATAATCTTAAGTAAAACATAAACATATTATATATAATATATAAATATATTGACATCTTAATGGCCACCTTTGAAGGTGATATATGAGTGTTGAACAATCATCATTTCGTGAGGCAGAAATTCACCATCCACAGAAACAGTATGTTCTTTAACCATTAGATGTAGGTGTGTGTAAGTTTAGCTCGAATACTTCTTATAAAAACATCCTATTATATTTAATATACTATATTTGTTACAAAATAAATTAATAAAAGGAGTTTAGGGGGTTGGAGAAGCAAAATAAAACATAAGAACACAAGAGAAGACACTACCTTAAAATCGGGTAACTCACTTTGGTTTGAGCTCAAAGGCTTACTTGAGAAGACTTATGACCAAAGTGAGTCTTCAAAGAGTTAGAGAGGGATTTTCAGAGACAAAATGGGAAGGGTTTGGCCGATCCAATGGCTTTGGAAGTGTGGTTAAGGAGGTAGAGGTGGGGGCCTTTTATAAGAGGAGAGGAGGGGCACTCTTGGAAAGTAAAGAAATGTTACTTTATTTTAGAATGAGATTCGGATTCTAATGGTCCCACATTGATGTGTTTAGAGGATAAGGTGATAAGGGTTCTAAATCCACCAATCCAATAGGTTTTGGACATATGTATGTCTGAGAGTTTACATTATATTTCCATTTTATTTAAATCGTTAAATAATGAGGTCATCACTGCATCATCATGATGTCATAAACAATTTAATTTATTTAATGTCTAAAAATTATAAAAAAATACTGTGCTGTAAGAAATCATTTTATCTTTCCAATTACTATTTATAGTCAAAACTCTTACTTGTATAACCCCATGTAAAAATTGTTTTAGTAAAACATCTCATGTTTGTGTCATTTTTACTTTAATATTAAATAAAAAGGTATTTATGTCATTTTCAAACCAAAGTGGCTCCATGGGGTCCCCAAGTTGACCCATGGATTGTCTTCATCGTCCATGACACATCCAATGAGGGTAGGACATGTTTCAAGGTCATTTAATTTTATTAAAACATTATTCTTACCTTAAACTACACTAATTACCTCTAATCGCGATTAAAAACTTAATAAGTTACTATTCACCAAAAAATTATTTTAATCACATTGAACCACATTTTAATTCTTAATGACAACCATGTATGTCGGATTTTTGAAATTAAAAACACAAAGATGGAAAAATTTCATTTAAACGGAAAAATCAGTTTTTATAAGTACCACTTAGTGGTTTCACTATTCATCAAAAATTGAAGTTTTTCAGAAAATTACCAAAAATTCACCCTAAGATATATTTGATATTCCAAATTAAAAAATGATGTCTATTTTACAAAATTCAAAACATATAAGTTGAATTAATTAATTTAATAATTAATTCCCGCTGTGAAAACAAATAGTGCGTTTTTATGAAACAAAATGTATCAAAAGATTGACACAAGTTTAAGTCCAATTTTAAGGTGAAATTAATTCCAACGAACACTATTGGATTAAATGGTAAAAATATATTCTAATTTCACTTTAAAAACAATTCAAAATATAATCTAATCATATAAATAAATAAGATAAAAAAGAGGTTTTGAATTAAAATACAACATTTTCCACTATTCATTAAAAATTGAACTTTTTCGGAAAAATACCAAAAATTTACACAAAGTAAATTTTGATGTCCCGATTCTAAAGAAAAATTTTATTTTGTCAAATATAACACATAAAATTGTCAAAAAGTGGATTTAAAAGAGGTTCTCCATCAAAGGTCGGTTAATCGACCTTTTCAAGAATATTGGAATGTTTACGCTTAAAATTGGATTCATTCGCATTTTTAATCCTATAAAATTTATTGTAAAGAGTAAAAATATTTGACAAACATATATAATCATTATTTAGTTAGTTCTGTTCATTCCTGCCATTACAAAGGCTAGGCGTTAACTACCATTTAAAATAATATTATTTTATTAATAGAGTGCAATGCAAGATTCCCAAGAAACTCATTGTTGCGTATTGGGTACGCCATCGTGCATAACATCCCCTTTAAAGTAATATTAATATTTTATTCACAAATAGGGATAAATATAAAAATGTAATATTCTTTATTTACCTCGGGTGTTACATCCTTCCCCCTTTTGGGAATTGCGTCTTCACAATTTTTAAAATTGGGCTTGGAAACTTCATTGAAAATCCCACATCGGAACAAGGGTCAGTAAAAAAATCACTTTAAAATAAAGAAATATAAGTACAAAGGTCACCCAAGATAACCCATACTAGGATTCCAAGTATGAAAATATGGACATGGAGGAAAAAACAAAGGGTCATGTTCTGATGGAGAGTGATAATAAACATGTCTAGAAGAAATTTAACCATAAGAAAATCACAAACTTGTGATGGGTTAAACGGTATTCGATTCCCCAGTAGGAAAAGTTAACAGACAATTTTTTTTTTAAGTTTCTCTTCATTGAGGAATTTATTTTTGATTTAAGGAAACATACTTACTTGTCATGTTGACTTTCAACTTTTACAAGATTTCTTACACAAACTCATACTTTCCCCAAAAGAAGAGTATTTAGGAAGACTTGTTCACATTAAGAGTACTATAATCAACTTCTAGAGGATCACCTAAACCACAAAAGAGAACTATATACATCCCATGTATTTAGAATTTAACCAAAACCAAAACCAAAAAGGTTAGTACAAGATCAGATAATCTAGAAAAGGATAACCCTTTATAAAAAGAAAATCTATTCATAATCTCTAAAATTTTTCCAACAAAACCCAAAGTTCAACGAGGACCATTCGATAAAAAATTTGTCCACAAAATTATTCAAAGTAAACCAAACTAATATTGAAACCGAAATATTTGAAGGATTTAGTCACATAGTCTTCCAAGTCAAATCGTAACATTTATCTCCAAACAACATCAGTTTCTCTTAATGTCTCGTATTGAAAAGTAATTAACCTAATCACATATCCTCCATGATAGGTAAATAAATTTCCATAGATAACCCAAAATCAACTTAATCTTAATTTATAAAATCATCTAACTAAAAATAATTAGTCAAACTAACCAGGGACTTCACGTAGTCCAGTGGTAGGCGATAAATACCAGTCGCACATTGGTTGTGGGTTCAATTCCCGTATCTTTGTCTGGCGTGACGGGTTGTCACACGGTCTGCGTGTTGTCCTTTTTCCAAAACTATATAATTCTCAAAACATTTTCTAAAACGAGATAAAATCTTCAAAAAAATAAAACATTTTAACCTCAAGTTTATCTCATGCCTTTCATTTTCCATCATAACATATAATAACCCATAATTACCTCAAAAGTGAGGATCATATAAACTCTAATGGTTACCTTTATAATTATTACCTAAACTTCCACATCGATTGGTCATCTCATTCATGATGCGTTACAGAACATACCAAGGTTCAAGTGGTTGATCATGACTCCTTGATAGTTGGTTTAGAACAACCACGAGTTTCCTCATTGAATCCCCCATTTTATCTAGTATCCTAATCAGAGAACCACCACAGTTTCCTTTAAACCTGTTGTCTCTTTGGTGCCAGCTAGATCCATCCATTCACTAAAAACAGAAATGTCAGTGTGAGTATATCAGCAAAACCACCATGTACTAATGAGGAAGGTAAACACTAAGATATACTTACTCATTCACTTTATCTAAAACTAGGACTCTTTCTAAAATCCTATCCATTATGGTACTGTCACTTATGCTTAGAGAATACCCTAACCTCTAAAGTTATCTAAACCGAACTTTGATACCAACTATAAGGCCCTAGCCTTAAACCTTACTTATTATTGAGTTAATACAAGATTACACATTTAGGATATTTTCAGGTTTAGAGTTTTAGAGAATTAGATCATAAACTTTCATTACATTCCACATTTAAACAAAGTGGTTACATAAAAGATAGTATTATTTTTTTCCATCAATGGAAACATATTTAAAATAAAACATGGATTCGTTCTTGATACTTCCTTAACAATATCATAATATCATGTACCTTTTCCTTGACCTGTGAAAAACATTTCAAAAACTTGGGATGAGCATAAAAAGCTCAGTAAGGGATATAAAAATATATGGAAAGGTAAAATGAGTACATGTACACATAAGAATCAATGAAATCATACTTTACTCATAAAACATAAGAACTTTAACATACCTCATCAAATAATGAATAAATAATATAAATCATAAGACATAAAGGTAACATGAGGAATTCATAACATTCTTACGTAGGGAGTAACCCTCTTGGTTATGTTTGGAATACCCACCACAGTATATTCCCTAAATCTCTTTGGAGAAACCTTAACGTTTCTCTCCTTCGCGTTACCCAATGCATTGGAGAGCTATATTGGGCTCACCCACCCTTAGTTTATCACAGAATCACCAGTATTCATAATAATTCCCAAGAACCATAACATAATCTTATCACATAAAACATGCATAAAGGAAACATAACATTTCCACCTTTCAATCACAAGATATCAATACAACACATTGATATAAAAACATTATGAAAACCATTTTGAATACAAAAATAAATGAAATATAAAACATGGTATTTATTTTTATTTTAAAAAGAAGGTATGGCTTATAGAGGAAGCCGAAACTCAAATAATGGTCACGGCGGCGGAGAAGTCGTTGTCACCATATACGTATGACAAAAACATTCCCTTTTGTCATTTAGTAAATGATTTGTATAAAAAAATATACCTTTTAAATAAATGAAAAAGTAAAAGGGGTTTATACATCATATAAAAGAAAGTTGTGTATAAAACAAAATATGCCTCAATGAATGGAGATTGAGACGAAGTCCCATACAAAGACGGTATCCTTGGATTAAGGATAAATCAATTACATAATTATGTGTGACAAATGAATAAACGAAATAAAAGTGGATATTAAGTGTAAAAAAATCATAGGTTATTCACACATATTCATAGAATGAAATATTCAAGGAGTACAAGTTTATCCCAATGAATCAGATTTGGGTTAAGAAGTTCCCTTGCAAAAATTTGACAGCCTAACGGCGTCACTAAAAAATTCAGAAAATGAGTTGATGAGAGATAAAAAGGGTATCTCATCACATGGAAATAAAATTTAAATCAATAAGGATATATAAGAACATATCCCAACATAATAGTATGTGAATTAAAAGACATAACAAAATAAGTCTTTTAAAAAGAGGAGGGTGAAAGGTTCCCTTACCGACATGGGTATCTTTCGAGACATGCACCCCATGAAAGAAAGACAATAAAAAATTGATGTAAATACTCATAAATGAAATTATATTACAAAATGAGTAAAATAATGGGCAGTACATACACCACTCAAATGAAATTGTGGCAAATGTATCACAAATCTCACAGGAATAAAAGTGAGATGAAAAATCCCTTACGAAAACTCAGCAGCCTAACGACGCCACTTAAAACTTACAAAAATGGATTGATGAGATCAAACAGGGTCTATCATCATATTAAAATAAAGTTTAAAGGAATAGGAATATAAAATAACATCCCCCAACATAACAAATAGGAGCTTAAAAGAAGTGACATAAAGGAGAGTACTTAAAAAGAAAGAGAGAGGTTAGATCTCTTACGAAAATTCGGCAGCCTAACAGCGCTACTCAAAACCTCCAAAATGGACTGATGAAATAGAATAGGGTATCTCATCATATGAACATTAAAATTAAATTAAGATTAATATAAAATAACATCCCAATAACAAGAAATATGAGCTTTAAAAGGAATGACATAAAAGAGTGTACTTAAAAAGAAAGAGAGGAGTAGGATCCCTTACCTCGGGTCCGACTTGACTCGATCGTTCTTTAATCTCCAGAATAATAAACATGAGTTAACTTCTACTTCCTTAAGAACCTTTTTCAAGTTCATTATTCCTTTTATATCAATTATTACCATGTCATGAACACTATGTAATTATTTTAGTTAATAACGGTCGTTTAAACGATCATTAGTACTTGAGTCAAAATATGCTCTTTATAATTACAAGTTGTTCATGTATCCATTATATCCAGAGTTATAATAATGATGTATATATCATATATATCATATATATCCAGTATATACATGCATTTATAATATTACATAATCATTTATAGGTAAGAAATGAAATGCACCGTTCATGGAGACGGTAAGCCGTACGTACGCATGAACGCTACTTTCATTTCTATTTCATATTTTATAGAATGGAATCATAATGATATAAAGGTATATTATAATTCCAGTATAATATAATATATAATAACATTAATTGAATCCATTATACGTCCCACATATGGCATTAACAAATCAAATCACTTTGAGGGGGCGGTAGTCCGTACTTCCTAAAATGAAGATATCACGTTTACTCATAATGGTAACCATAAAGGATATACCATAAATGAAAAATAGAGAATCTTAAGTAAAAAATAAAATATTATATATAATATATAAATATAGTGACATATTAATGGCCACCTTTGAAGGTGATATATGAGTGTTGAACACTCATCGTTTCGTGAGGCAGAAATTCGCCATCCACCGAAACAGTATGTTCTTTAACCATTAGATGTAGGTGTGTGTATGTGTAGCTCGAATAATTCTAATAAAAACATCATATTATATTTAATATACTGGAGTTGTTACAAAATAATGAATAAAAATTGTTTAGGGGGTTGGAGAAGCAAAATAAAACATAAGAACACAAGAGAAGACACTACCTTAAAATCGGGTAACTCCCTTTGGTTTGAGCTCAAAGGCTTCCTTGGGAAGACTTCTTCCCAAAGTGAGGCTTCAAGTAGTTAGAGAGGGATGTGTAGAGACAAAATGGGTAGGGGTTGTCCAAGCCAAAGGCTTTGGAAGTGTGGGTAAGGAGGTAGAGGTGGGGGCCTTTTATAAGAGGATAGGAGGGGAACTCTTGGAATGTAAAGAAAGGTTACTTTATTTTAGAACGAGTTTCGGATTATAATGGTCCCAAATTGATGTGTTTCGAGGATAAGGTGACAAGGGTTCGAAATACACCCATATAATAGGTTTTTGACATGTGTAGGTCTGATAGTTAACATTATCTTTCCATTTTATTTAAATCGTTAAATAATGAGGTCATCACTGCATCATCATGATGTCATAAATAATTTAATTTATTTAATGTCTAAAAATTATAAAAAAATACTATGATGTAGTAAATAATTTTATCTTTACAATTACTATTTATAGTCAAAATCTTACTTGTATAACCCCATGTGAAAATTGTTTTAGTAAAACATCTTATGTTTGTGTCATTTTTACTTTAACATTAAATAAAAAGGTATTTATGTCATTTTCCAACCAAAGTGGCTCCATGAGTTCCCCAAGTTGACCCATGGATTTTCTTGGTCGGCCATGACACATAAAATGAGGGTAGGACATGTGTCGAGTTCATTTAATTTTATTAAAACATTATTCTTACCTTAAACTACACTAATTAACTCTAATCGCGATTAAAAACTTAATAAGTTACTATTCACCAAAAAATTATTTTATTCACATTGAACCACATTTTAATTCTTAATGACAACCATTTATGTTGGATTTTTGAAATTCAAAACAAAAATATGGAAAAATTTCATTTAAACAGAAAAATCAGTTTTTATAAGTACCACTTAGTGGTTTCACTATTCATCAAAAATTGAAGTTTTTCAGAAAATTACCAAAAATTCACCCTAAGCTATATTTGATATTCCGAATTAAAAAATTATGTCTATTTTACAAAATTCAAAACATATAAGTTTCATTAATTTATTTAATAATTAATTCCCGCTGTGAAAACAAATAGCGCGTTTTTATAAAACAAAATGTATCAAAAGATTGACACTAGTTTAAGTCCGATTTCAATGTGAAATTAATTCCAATGAACACTATTGGATTAAATGGTAAAAATATAGTCTAATTTTACTTTAAAACCAATTCAAAATATAATCTAATCATATAAATAAATTAGATTAAAAAGTGGTTTTGAATTAAAATACAACATTTTCCACTATTCATTAAAAATTGAACTTTTTCAGAAAAATACCAAAAATTTAGACAAATTAAATTTTGATGTCCCAATTCTAAAGAAGAATTTTATTTTGTCAAATATAACACATAAAATTTTCAAAAAGTGGATTTAAAAGAGGTTCTCCATCAAAGGGCGGTTAAACTTCCTTTTAAAGAATATTGGAATGTTTACGCTTAAAATTGGATTCATTTGCATTTTTAATCCTATAAAATTTATTGTAAAGAGTAAAAATATTTGACAAACATATATAATAATTTTTTAGTTAGTTCTGTTCATTCCCACCATTTCAACGGCTATGCATTAACTACCATTTAAAATAATATTATTTTATTATTAGAGTGCAATGCAAGATTACCAAGAAACTCATTGTTGCGTATTGGGTACGCCATCGTGCATAGCGTCCCCTTTAAAGTAATATTAATATTTTATTCACAAATAGGGATAAATATAAAAATGTCATATTGTTTATTTACCTGGGGTGTTACAGGTAACACACATAGTGTCGGTAACGCATGGAGTGTTAGTAACACATGAAGTGTTGGTAAAACAGAGAGTGTCGGTAACACCTGAAGTTTTAGTAACACAATGAGTGTCGATAAGTCATGCATCCCCCCAAGTCATGTAGTCACCAAGTCACTACCAAAGATTAACCACTGAAAACTTCTTGAAGCACACTCCTCAGGTCTAATTACGTAGAAAAAAAAGAATCTAATCTTGATACATAGATAGGGGGTCCTCTGGACCAAGGGCACACTGGGGGGACTCCTTAGCCTACTGGAAACATCCTCCTAGATAAGGGATAGGTTCTAGTGTAGATATTGTTCACACCTTTTCCATAAAACCTATATAAGGTACCACAAATAGAAGTGAGGATTGACCGGGCCTCTCGGCATGATACATGCTCCAAACCACTAAGTAAACTATCAAAGATGGGATGAGACAACTCACTTCATAATACATGTCATCCTCTATGATGGTAATAAGATCCTACATCAAACCATCATAGGAAAAGACCAAGGCTACACTCTTAACCAATGATGATCCAACTAAAAACTCACTTAGCCATATCGAAAAGATGGTCCCATCGTAATGGTCCCAATGCCATAGAAAGATCATCAAGAGGATGGTTCGTTTGAAAGATATGACCATTTTAGCGAAATAGTCTGACCTAGGTCTGACTAGGTCTGGCCAACCTGACCCAACCTGGTTTGGCCAAAACGATCCATCCTTATTCGGATGACCCCTCATGATGGGTCAGCCTCGCTGGGCTATTGGAGTGGCCCGTCTCACCCAATCCAGCCTGTGCTGTGGGCCAACCATTGCGTATGGCGTGACTCACCTCGGTTGGGACCCCTACTATTCTATGCGGTCCCCTTGACCGCTTAGCCTTTTCATTCACACCATGTCCTCCTGTGGCATGGCACCGCCATGAGCCTTCAACATGACCGATCTGTGTTCATGAGGTCGCCGCCACAACATCGCGCTGCCCCCCACACCTAGCCACCATCGTGTACCGCTGCCACATGAATCTGCCAGTGTCAGTCGCCAATGAATCCATCTTTGGTCTCCCAGTTCTCCTCCCATGCTCCTTTTTTCTAAATAGAGACACGCCTGTGATCCTCGAGTCATGTTCATCATCGTCCTAGGCTCTGATTGAAGTCACGATGCATTCTGATGAAAAGTGACTCAAACAAAGATATCACCCAAACCACTTTGATCCATCTGTCACCGTCATCTTTGCACCTTCATCATGCTATACTGATCCCAGATCTGAGATATCAGATCGTTGCGCCTAGGATCGAGTGTTCTACAATCAATTGATCATAACATGTTGAGTCACAACCCAAATGAAGAATACCCACGACGAATAAAGAATGGGGGGAGAAAAGCTTAAATCAACCAAGAGGAATGTACCTTGATCGATGTTCATGTCATTCATGGTTCATTTCCATTATAATGACAATCAAAATCCAACAAATAATCACAACATCACTCTCCCATCAAAAGCTCACAAAGGTAAATCCCAGCCTGCAACTACGATTGATCTATAAGCTAATCTATTTGTTGATTGGTCAAAATTCATCCTATAATTCATGAATGGAGAAAAAAAATCAAATCAAAAACACCCTACCTCGATTCAATTCGATCACTGATGAAGAACAGTCATTGCGTCGTTGCTATAGGTGAATATCCTTAAAATACGAGGTTTATTGTTGATCGTCGATCCAAGATCTTCTATCGTTTGTCGAGAGAGCTTCGTCTCATTACCTCAGAGAAATTACAGATTGATGGTGATAACCCTAAATTATTTTACAAATGCGTATTAAAATAAAATGCGTCAGTGGGTCAAGAATAAAATATTTTTATTAAAATATTTTAATGATGTTTACGTCCAAAAACTATCTTTCACAAATAGTCTGCGCCAATCGATGTTAGGACTCAAATAAAGAAAAAACCCCCTTAAGAACTGAAATATGGTATTAGATTTCCAATATGATTTACTACTTATGAGTTATTAGAATTTTAATATAAAATAATTTTATTTATGGTTACATCCCTGGTGAATTTTTCTACAGATGACCCGCATTGACCAAGGTTTGGTCACACCTAGGGTAAAGACATTATTCTGAGTTCAATGGTGCACTCTGATTTCTGATTTTGGAAATCTATTAAAATTTATTTTAATTTTTAAGAAAATTCATGTGCACTTTATATTAAAAACTGAACATTTTTCAGGGAATCATTCCGGGCACACTGGGCCTCTGAATTGCACATTGTCTCAGCACTTGGTCTTGTTATTTTTCCAAATAATTTATAAAAATAAATTCATGAAAATATGATTCATTAAATTCTCCACACCTTATGGATTTACATTCGTAAAATCAAAATAAAAGGGATAATAATACTAATTGAGTGTACTAAGAATGAATCTGAGCCTTCCACTCCCATGTTCTCTCTTGAAGATTCCCATGAAGCTACCAAACGCGCAACAGAGGAATCAAATACCCATGAAGGATCCCCTTCCTTAGATCCTTGATCTCCACTAGGTTATTAGCTAAAGTATCCCTATTTATTGATGTGAAATTGATCATGAATGTATCTCCTCAGCTGAGATAGGCAGAAAACATCGTGTACTCGGTCCAACTGTGGGGGTATAGCTAGGTGGTACATCACCTCGCCAACTCTACACAAAATCTCAGAAGGTCTAGTGAACCTCACAGGTTGTTTTCCATCCCATCCAAATCCTAATATCATGCGTTGATGAGGGACCCAAAGGAACACATGGTCTCACTCCTAAAACTTCAAAGACCTATGTCGCCAGTTAGTATAATATTTAGGATCGCTCTGTGCGGTCTTCATCTGCTCCTTAATGAACCGCACCTTCTCTACAGTCACCTGCACCAAATATTGGCCCATGATCATTGAATCTCCTGGGTCAGTCCAACAAGGTTGTAACCCATAGAGGTTCCAATACAAATCCTTGAATGTTGCCACACCTATGTTATAGGGGTAGCTATTTTTGTACGAAAACTCCACTAGAGGTAGGCAATCCCCCCCAACTTCGGACAAAACATAACATGCAAGCCCGAAGCGTATCCTTCAGAACCTGAATGGTCTTCTCTATCTGGCCAACTGTCAGAGGATGAAAATCCACGAACAAGTGTAACTGAGTCCCAAAATCATCCTTTAATCCATCACACAACTGATATGTGAAGAGAGGATGATGATCTGAAACAATCATCGATGGTACTCCATGATGAAGAATTATCTCATGCACGTAGAGGTGTCTCAATCTCTCTAGGAACTCTACTCCCAAATAGGTAGGGAGTGGGATGAATTGGTGAGTCGATCAATGATCACCCAGATTGTGTCATTCCCCCAAGATATACATGGTAAAAATATCATTATTTCTATTTTTATTCCATATAATTTCCATTCTAGAACCTCAAGGGGTTGAGTCAAACCCACTGGAATTTGACGATCACCATTCATTGGTCAGCAAGTAAGGCTTCAAGACACAAAATCTGCAACTTCCTTCTTCATTACTAGCCACCAAAATGATGTCAGATGTCTTGGTACATCATTTCCACACCTGGATATACAACTAAAGGGGATTCACGAATCTCCCTCAGATCCTCTTCTTGCAACACCGCTAGTATCATCGTGCGTCCTCTAAAAAGAACATCATGCTACCTACATTTCGAATATCTATCTGGGGAATACCCTATGGACATTTAAGAACTTAGAGACTCATAGTTGGTATCCCTAAGTCATGCCTCCTTGACTCACTATAAGAGTAGAGGGGTGAAAACCATTTATCAGAGATAAGCTTCTACAAGTCCATCCACAATGGTTATCTGCAATGTGGATAACTTCTCTGATTCCTCTTTTAGCAATGGCTAGATAGATCTCTTATTGAGAGTGTCTTCTATCATGTTACCCTTCCCAGGAGTATAGAAAATATCCCATTCATAGTCCTAGAGAAACTCTATCCATTTCCTCTATCTTAAGTTCAAATCCTTTGGGTATAAGATATACTTGAGACTCTTGTGGTCAAAGTAAATGATAAGCCAATCACCCATAAGGTAGTGTCACTATATCATCATTAGGAAGACTACTACTGCTAGATGAAGATCATGGTTCACATAGTTCTTCTCATGTGATTTCAATTGGAGTGAACCATAGGCAATCACTTCTTGCATCTACATTAGGACATAACCAATACTAGTTCCTAATGCATCACAGAACACTACGTACTCGAAACCCTCCTATGAAAACCTCAAGAGGGGAGTTCTCATCAAACTCTTCCTCAACCTTCACTGAATCCATTGCAAGGAATACATGTTTGAGATCAATGAAGACAACCTAGGTATCCCCAGGGTGAAGTACTAGGTCTCAAAAAGTCCTTCCTCTGCATGTACTCCAACTGAACTCTCAGCTCATGAAGCTCTGCGGGAGAAATCCGATATTCTAGTGTAGATATCAGTGTCTTCCCCGGGTGATGATTATTGTAGAAGTATAACTCTCGATGAGGATGAAAACCTGGAACATCTTTAGGGAAGACACATTTATACTCGACCACTATTATATAAGACTAAGGACTCAAAACATACAATGCATTGAGGGTCAGGCTAGCTAACTGAAGATTAAATAGATGCACACTCCTATGTGTGAGTCCATCATGATCTTCAAGGAATTTTCTTTTGAAAATAAAAAGGGAATATGGTTCTATTACCATGGGTGAACCACACCCTTTTCCTAAAACAATCAATCTGAGAATGAACTATGGCTATTAGTCTATACTGAGAATGACATCATAGGGCCTCGACCTTACTTCCAAGAGATCCCAACCAAAACTCTCTCCATTAAGATTCAGGTCATAATTTCTACACCAATGTGTCATAATTAGGTATCCTCTAGAAGGAGTATCTAAATGTGAGGGTCAAGTCAGTGATTTAACCAGAATCTCTTTGTATCAAACAAGAAAAGTGATAAGAAATGAAATCACTAGCACATGTGTCTATATTATACAACTAAAGTAGAAAGACACCGATCATACCTTGAAACATTCTCAGATTCTTGGTGTCAAAAGCCTCGATAGACTTCAACTATCTCTTCCCATGTCCTCTAGCTCTCTGACTCTGGTATGAATTACCTAGGGGTGGCAGGGGTAACACATCAAACTGTGGGCCACCTCCTACTACTTCCCTAGCTCCTCTGTCACATCCATCGCATGTCAGATCTAACTGCTCCTACTGTTACCTCTTCCTTGGAGGTTCATCAACCGCATCTCTAAATAAGGACAAAATAGTGGGAAAATCTCATGTGGAATGTCCCTTCCCACGAAAAGCACAGTAACACCTCTTCCTTAGGGAATTATCATGCCCCTAGAACTTCCAAAGAAAGATACCGTTCTACAGATTATTTCATGCATGTATTATCAGTAGGTTTTTCTGACCATACATTATGGGAAATTTTTTCATAAGAAGCCTATGATATGGGATTGAACCCTATAAACCATTATCTAATGCCAAAAGATCTTATTCTGACAAGATCTACTCACCCAAACCACTGGAGGTGTGTCTATGAACTAATAAATAAGATAAAGTTCCACATACTGACCATTTTAAAGAGAAACTACTTCATGATTGGATCCCATTAGGGAGGCCTCACCAAAAATCGGGTCGAACTCCCGATCCTTCTACAGAAACCTCACTGCATAGAATTGTGAATAAATCTTATAAGAAAACAAGATGTATCACAGTTTGAAGAGTATACCAGGTGATTTGACTCGAGAAGGAAATGGAAAACACAACCCATTTTTATATGATTCATGTAACTTTATTTTTCCCTACAACAAGTGTTTTCATGTATTGAGTAAAAAAGATGGAGTCCAGAGTCCTGGTGTATGGATAAGTCATCTGCCGCACCAACACCGGAGTCCCTGGACTGAAAGAAAAACTCAAAACACTAGACACTATTTCCCTAAAATAACCTCACAGACTCATGGTCCTTAAGTAGAACCGACCTCCTGTGATACCACTCTATCATCACCCATCCTAGAGGGGCCCATAATGTGACTACCCTAAGTCCTCCTCTGATAGTCCAGGTATTGGTAGCTAGTGCTGAGTAGGAACATCACACAAATGGGAGGAATTTTCTTAAGTACCTATACACACATACACATATCCACACCCAAAATGCTAAAATGTAAAAACACTAAGTAGAGAAAGCATGAATACACTACGATACCAACCACAAAGTATGAAAGGATGGTAAAGTGTATTAAAGTACAACTAGGACAGAATTCAATCCCATAAAAAAGAGTCTGATAACAAAAAAGTCCAACCTGTAAACAAAGGTACTAGGACTACAATCTATAGTCATAGGAGCACACCCCGGTCTATTTTAACTCACCAAGAACTGTCTAGTCCTGGTCCGCATGGAACTCCTTAACAAGGTTGAACATCTGCACAAGACATGACACCTGTAGTAAAATCCCATGTAGGGGTTTGTAAAATAATACTCAGTAGGACACCCTGAAAACAAAAAGTAATAACATAAAGGAAACACCACAAAGAGGATACCACGAAGAAGTACCACAAAGAAAAAACACAACTAATAAAATATAGTCATCTCAACACTAGTATATATATATAACACATATAACAAGAACTCCCAGGTATACTCATAAAGGATCTTAAGCCTCAAAGTCTCATCCACTACCAACTACACATTTCCTCTCATAGAACGCTCTTCTTGAGAGATCTCAATACTCAAGAAATCTGATAGAAGCACATAAAACAGATCTACCAAAAGTACCCAAGAGAACACTAGGGTCATGAAAAGTTACATAGTTTCCTTGAGACATTCTATAGCTCTAAGACATGGAGTTTTGATAACACATAGAGTATCTATAAAACCCAGAGTGTCGGTAACACACAGAGTGTCGGTAACACACATAGTGTCGATAACACATAGAGTATCAGTAACACACGAAGTTTCAATAAATCATGCAACCCCCAAGTCACATAGTCACCAAGTCACAACCATACATCAGCCACTGAAAATGACCTGAAGCACAATCGTCATGTCTAGTCAGGAAGAACAGAAAGAATCTGATATTGATACAGAGATAAGGGTTTCTCCATGTCCAGGGTGTACTGGGGGGAATCCTCTCTCAACTAGAAACATCATCCAAGATAGGGATATGTGACTGTTTAAATTTTGGTCACACCATCTCCACTATCCCTATCTAAGGTACCACGAAGAGAAGTGTGGACCATCCAGGCCTCTTGATGTGATACATGCTCCCACCCACTGAGTCAATTGTCAATGCTGGGTTGAGACAACTCACTTCAGAGTATAGGTCATCCTCTATGCTGATAATGAGTTCCTGTATTGAAACCTCATAGGAAAATACCAAGGGTTCAATATGAACCTATTTGGATCAAACTAAAAATTCACCAAGCCATCTCAAAAGGACCTTCCCATCTTAAGGGTCCCAACTCCACATACGACTTTTCAATCAGACTCTCTGTTTAAAATATATGGCCATTTTAGTGAAAAGTCCGACCCGACTCCCATTTTGGTCCAACCTGACCTGACAAACATGCCCTAGCCCTATACGGTCGACCTGAACTAGCCCGGTTCGGATAACCCAACCCCGTATGGTCCAGTCTGAATGAGCTCGTCACGATGGGACCGACCCGAACTTATCTTTCTTGATGGGTCCGGGCTACTTTGCCACTGGAGCAGCCCGCCTCTCCTGATCCAGCCCGCTGTAACGACCTGAAATTTTGAATAAATCTTGTTTCCTAATTTTTTGTGTTATTTTATCATTTATACTCAACAAAACTATTTCATTTGATAACATGAGTATAATTAAAATGAGACTGTTGGGTTTTGACTGTTATATGACCATTGGTCAATATGACCACTGGAAAGTAAACATTTCGATATTTGTCTCTAAATACAAGTGATATTGGTTAATTAATATAGAAAGAAGATTCGATGGCCTCACCCAGTAGTCTTGGACCGATCGAATCCCATCTAACAGAACTTGGGAAGGAGGTAGCACCACTGGGCTTTGCTCTAGACCAAACCCAAGCCGAACTTCATCGTGTGAAGCTAGAACGGAATATCCTTCGCGATATGTTCAAACTGATATAAATTACTACTCGTGCGATGTTGGCCGAGCCTCCCTTGGATTCTATCACTTTAGCACACCTTACACTTAGGTCCTATGCGGGTGTGATATGGGGCTATTTAAGGAGACCATAACTGCCCTGTGTAATCCTTTTTTTAAATAAAAATTTTGACTTCTTCTTATGATGAAGTTTATGAATTTTCAATTGTCCGGATAAATATAGTATGCATATTTTTGGTGAATCTTAGAGAAAGGATATTTTAAAAAAATTTTATGTAATCATTAAATAATTAAAAATGTGTAATTATTATCAAAAAATGGTCTTCTACAATTATGTTCAGTACGAAATTTAGAGTCTAATAAGATCAACTTAATTTTTGATGAATAGTAAATTATGAATAGTGATTTTATGATTAGGATTAGTAATTTGACCAAATGGATTAGTAATCTCACTTAAAGAAAGTATTAATAAAATCTAGGCACCTTGAGTAAGTAATGTGATTCAATAAAATGGTTAAATAACGGTTTCATAAATTATTAGTCAAGTATTAGTTTTTTCGAGTGAATAGTGTTTTTTAATTAAAAATTAAATTAAAAATATTTAGATAATTATTTTTATAAAATGGATTTCATTTTTGAACTCATAGCATCGATATTATGTTAAGATAATTTTTGGGGATATTTCTGAAAAAAATGAATTTTTGGTGAATAGTGTATTTATTTAAAAATTAAATTAAAACATTTATAAAATTATTTTTATAAAATGGAGTTCATTTTTGAAATCATAGCATCGATATTTGGTTAAGGTGAAATTTTGGGATTTTATGAGAAAGATGAATTTTCGATGAATAGTGAAAATACAATTTTTAAGTTACAGGTGTTTAATGACATCATTAAATGATGTATTTAGTATGTAATCAATATGCATGACTTATGAATAGTAAGATAAGGTATGAGGTGTCCCAAGTGGCCAATACCATGGGAAAATACCATGGGCAAGCCCATGGTTTTTCCAAAACCACCAATGAGGTGTCCCTTGGCCATTAACGCCTTGTCCCCTCACTTTCCCTATAAATACCAAGACATCCTCTCATCCATTCGACTCCCAAATCTCCCCAAACGAAGATCTTGTCTCATTACCTCCCAAGGAGTCCTCCCAAGGTGCCCCCATGCCCTCAAGGTCCAAACCTTAGAGTTTTAAGAGTTACATTTTAAGGTAATGGATCTGAACTCTCTTTTTCTTTTCAAATACTCTCTTTTAAGCCATTTCATTTATGCTCCATGTTATTATGTTGTAGGATTTTATTTTATATTCCTATTAATTCCCTTTTCATTTTCATATGATGAGAGATACCCTCTTACTCTCATCATTTCATTTTATGAATGTTTAAGTGGTGTCGTTAGGCTGCCAAAATTTTTGTAACGGATTCTTTCACCCTTCTCATTTTCAAGTTCTATTTTCTTGTCAAGTATTTAAAGTTCCGTTTTATTATGTTGGGGTATGATCTCGATATATATCATACTTATCTTTTATGTTCATATGATGAGAGACCCTATTTGATCTCTTCAATTCATTTTTTTTAAGTTTAAGTGACGCCGTTAGGCTGCCTAATTTTTAAGGGATTCGTTCACCCTTCTCATTTTCAAGTTCTATTTTCTGTTCAAGTATTTCAAGTTACTTTTTATTATGATTGGGGTATGATATCTATATATATCATACTGATCATTTATTTTCATATTATGAGAGACCCTATTTGATCTCTTCAATCCATTTTTGAAATATTTAAGTGACGCCGTTAGGATGCCGAATTCTCATAAGAGAAATATTATTTTTTTGTCTTCCTTTCAAGTTCTTCGTTTCATATGGTTTATCATTCAAATTTTATTACCATGTTCTTAAATACTTTATATTCTATTCCCCTAATGTTTTATTTATCATTTGCGAGTGGGTGACTCATGTCCCCTCTCTTTTCAATGTTTTCTAAAACCATGTATCATAGCCGTTATGCTGCAGAATTTTCACCTCAAAATGTCTTTCTCTTTTTTTCAAATTATTTTATTTTATTAAGAGAATAATCAAAGATATTTCTTCTACAGGGGTATTCACATATATATCAAAATGTTATATTTTAATTTTGGGATTTACATACATGAGACCCACTTTCCTTTTTCCGTGGGTTTAAAGTGACATAAGGATCACGTCTTTAAAGTAGTTTTTTTAAAATGTGACAACTATGAAATGAAACCAATTTCTTTTATGATATATGGGTTGTTTATGAAATTTTTGATGATGATATATGTGGCTCACATGATAATAAAGACAAATTTAATGGTGCTCCCTAATACCGCTCCAATGCATTGGGTAAAGACTTAATCTCTAGAGATGACCATTTTTAACGACGCCTTGGTGAATAACCTTGGCAATTTTTAATGACACCTTGGGGTTGGACCTTAGTGAAATGGAAATGATTTTCAATATTAAATGATGTAGCCACATATTCAAGTTATGAAATACGTTATTTTTATTATGATATGCCTCATGATTTCTTTCTCATGCCTTAAAGTTCTTTTTCATGACATTCTTGTTGTATCTCAAGTTCACATGTTAAATGTTTCCCCTTGTTTCCCTTACTGGGTCTTCTGCTCACCCATTATTTTGATATATGTCCCCAGGTTATGAGATGCAGTAATGAACCTAGGATGAACATAAAGAGAATCATTTCAAGTTTTTAAGAAGAATATTTTATGTTTTCATGAATTAAGTTCCTGGTTTCCAAGACACTATACCTTAAAGATCCTCGGTTTTGTAAAATATAATGAAAGTTTATGTGATAAAAGGTAGGATGCTATACCGTGCTGTTGGCCAGCCTATGTGCCTGATGTGGCCTGACTCGACCATTACCACTGCTGGTCTACATAGTTTTCCTTGATGATATTGCCTCCACATTTATGCCCCATCTTCCCATGGCATGTTGCTACTGCCAACACTTGTCACCGACGCCAACATGCCAGTGGAAACTTCCATGGGCCACCAGTTCTCCTCCAGTGATCTATTTTTGAAAATAGAGGCACGCCTGCATTACTCTAGTCACATTCATCATCACCCTAGGCTCATATTGACGTCACAATCCATTCTGATAAAAATTTACTCAAATGGATAAGTCTCTCGAAATGCTCTGATCCTTCCGTCACTCTCGTTGTCGCACCTCCTTCATGCCATGCCAATCCCAAATATATGATATCAGCTTGTTATGCCAAGGATCGAGTGCGCAATGATCGATTGATCACAACATGTTGAGTTGTAGGCCAAATGAATAATACCCATGGCGAATGAAGAACTGGGAGATAAAATCACAAATCAACCAAGATAAATGTACCTTGATCAATGTTCATGTTGATCTTGGTTTTTTTCCATTATAATGATAATAGAAATTCAACAAATAATCACATGATAATTCTCTCATCAAAACCCTTCAAAGGTAAATCCCATCTTGCAAAAATGATCAATCCGTGGGCCAATCTGTTTGTTGATTGGCCTGCGTTCATCATGGAAGTTATGAATGGGGAAAAGAAATCAAATCTAAAATACCCTACCTCAATTCAGTTTGATAGCTGATGAAGAAAAATCATCACATCCTTGCTATGGGTGAAGATCCTTTGAATTTGAGGTTCTTTGTTGATCTTAGATCCACAATCCACCGTAGTTTTTCAAGATAGATCCATATACTATCCTTAGAGGAATTCTAGGGTTACAGTGATAACACTGAATTCTCTATAAAAAACGTATTAAAAGAAAATGCATCGATGCATCAGGAATAAAATATTTTTATTAAAATATTTTAATGACTTTTACGTCCAACAACAATCTTTCACAAACAGCCCACATCAACCGATTTTAGGCCTCACCTAAGGAAAACACCCCCTTACAAACTCAATAGTGGTCTTAGATTTCCAATATGATTAACCTTTTATGAGTTATTATAATTTTAAAATAAATAATTTTATTGAATTATTTTATTTATAGTTATGTCCCTAGTGGAATTTTCTACAGACGACCCACACTGATCAAGGTTTGGTCATGCCTAGGGTAAATCCACTATTATGAGGTCGAAATTTCACTCATATTTTTGATCTGGGGAACTTCTTAAAAGTTATTTCACTTTTTATGAAAATTCAAACCTATGTGCTATTAAAAACATACCATTTTTCAATGAATCGTTCTGGGAACACCAGGCCTCAAAATTGCATGACATCTCAACACCTGGTCTGGGAATTTTCCAAAAATAATTTCTAAAAAGAAATTCTAGAAAATATGAGTCATTAAAGGGGTAATGATAGAGTGGTATCAATGGTATTGACTAAAGGGTAATATGGTTTTCATAGTCAAGAAATGTGGAGACTAGTTGTGATGGTTAGGAAATAGTGTTAGTTGATCTTGGTCATTGACTTATTCAATAAAATAACAGCTATGAAATGAGATTTTTTGATCCCCCATGATCCTATATAAGGACTATGATCCTTTATAATGACCATGTTAGGTAGTACTTCATGTAGGATAGAGAATGTTATTTAGTGAACACATCATGATTAACTTGTGTTCTTATTTGAATTGGGTGATCATGGTGGATTAGGATGATTTAAATGTCTTAATAAAATTTAATACTCCTTGGATTATTAATTCTTTATTTTTCTAGCTATTTAAATTTCTCAACATTCACATGTGTCCTTAAGAGTGGTGGTTCATTAGGGTTATTTGACAGATTGCTAGAGAGTTGAATCAGTTGAGGAGGATGATCTAGGTAGATAATTTCCCATTTCAAATGAATTATATGGGGATGTTTTAGGGGTGAAAATCTAATCTAGTGATAAATATATTGATGGAGTAGCTCTATATTTCATTCAATTTGATATGTACGATGGAAGAGTCCTTGGTCCCTTTGGTTGTTAGTTCGATGCGAGTGGATGCACATCAGTGGATGATATTTTATCTTAGTGAGTAAAAGGGGTCATACATTCCTATGTTTGAAATCCATATGGAGTTCCAAAAGTTGTTTCTATCATCTACTGTTAAGTAATTAAATATTAAGGAGATTATTTTCCTTCAATATCAGAGCATATTTATATGGGAGAGTGGGATCAAGTTCGAGGGCCTTTTATATTTTCACAAAATCTTTTTCTTGATAAGGAGTCCTTATCATGGTGATTTAAGGAGGACCTCTATCCTTCTATCCATTATGTGGTTAACCATTTTACATTTCTGACAGACATTGAGTTTTTGAAGATGATGGAGGTGATTTATAATGTGTACTCATAAGAGGATATCCATTAATGGAAGGCCAACAATGTTCCTCTAGGAAAACCATTGTTAGTGGAAGGTATCATGTTCTAGGTTCTTTGAGGTTTTTACCTATAAATAGTTTAACCTAGAAACATACATTATAGACTAATTTTCCCAGTGGTTCTCTTGTTTTTCTTAGGTCCATATGGGTTATTTTTTATTTTCTTGTGGTGAATGTGGTCATTATCAAAATTAGCGTTCAATGGTTCTGAGAGCTGAGTATGCTGAAGGTGGTGTGGTTTAGGCATCAATCTCAACATCATAAACCAGTTATGGAATTCTATTATAGGGTCAACAATATTATATTTTATTGACAGAGGATAGGGTAGGTAGATGTCAACCTCAAGATGATCCATATATCTTGGAACCCCGAACTAAGCAATGTCACTACCCCGACCCCAGAAGTCTAAAATCGGTGCCTGAATCATAGTGTGCTATTTTCTTCATAAAAACAAGCTTAAAAAATTTCACATCTTGTCCCAATACAGAGGATCATTTTGGTTTAGGTTCTTGGAAAATCATATGTTGTTGAAGCACTTCTTCTGAAAACATATCAGGGCTAAGATGTCGTCACAAAGAGTACCCAAGGCTTGAGAAAAACTGCTAAAATCCTATAAAACATAAATTAAAACATAGGTTGATCATAAAAATGCCTAATAAGGGGTTCTAAAACATTTGAATAAAATTTTACTTTTTAAACAACCACATTAAAAACAATCATAAAACATTTTCTTAAGAGGAATATATTACATTTATAGGCACGCCGTCAATATTTTCTGAGGTTACTTGCAGAAATTTTACCAAAAGTTTATTTTCATAAAATATAACTATGCTTTATACAAAAACATGAATTATAGTGCGCATGTGTATGTAAGAAATGTGATGTGCATAATTCATAACTTAGTCAACCAAACTCCAAAAGCATAATTTTTATTATAAGCATTAATACCATGATTCATTAGAACATAAAAAGAAATTCACATGGCTTTAATATTAGATATCTTTACCTTGTATAACTTTCCATTTTCACACTTAGTTATGCCTTATTATTTCACTTCCATTATCATAAAATACTATTAACTAAGGATTTAAAATCCCTTGGTTGATCATTTACTATTCCATAGTGAAGTAATGTATAATTCTGAACTTTGTCAAGGCCTTGCGCCAAGACCGTATGGGTAGAAACCCAACATAATTGTGGTTAACTACAACACATAGTTGTGAACAAAGATATAATCATGTACACACATCATTTCACTAACTCTTAATACTTCATCACCGTACCCAATGCATTGGAGTGCTGTATAATTCCAGGCACACCCGTCACATAATTTTAAGTCCAATACATTCCTTATACGAGTTAGTATGGTCTCATCTTCGTAGTGTTCATATTACATAGAAAAATTACATTCTTAATCCATAATCATTTGCATACATTCACTTACTTTAATTTAATTATGCATTGAGTGAAAAAGAACTAGATTTGTTAGTTCCATATTTAACACTGACTTACAGGAACTAAAACAATATACTCTTGCATATGTAACAAGAACTAGTAAACATAAAATAATGGGTTGTCACACGAAATAACCACTCTTTCATTAAACCCTTAAGAATATGAAATTTTCCAAATCATGTTTATATGTTTTGACTCTGAGATACTCATTTAATCAATGAAATGTTAATTGTTATATAAAAGATTAAAATATAAACATAAAGGATCATAGTAATTTCTTGTGGAATAGTTAGAATACAAAGTATGGATTATTGTTTGTGAAGTGTTCATGCAATAATGAAATATTTATACATGTGAGTTCATGAATTAATGTATATTTTTTCTTGAATATGAAATACATCATACCACTTACTTGAGGAATCAAGTTCAAAATACATATATGTATTCATGTGGATTTGAAAATTATGGAAAAATATTTATATATACATAAAGCGTATGTTTGGGATTTCTATAACCCAAAAAAGATTTAATAAAATCTTGCAACAGTTTTATTCTTCATAAAAATGATTTAAATCAACAAGGATAGGTTTTGTGAAAACTTAGATGATATTAAAATTAATATATATATTTATACATACTTTTAAACATAACCATACATACATGAATTGTAAATAAGTGTATACTAAAAAGAAAAAATGAGGACCTAGAGCCCTTTCTTGTGTTTTATGTTTTGAGAACAATAATTAAAATAAAAGATCACCCTTCAAAGATCATAAAACCGAAATGGTTTGTTGTATATATATATATGTAAATATACATACATTTTTTTGAAATTCAAAAATGGGTTAAGATGAAATTATATACATATATATATATATTCACGAAGAAGGAAAAAATAGAGAAGAAGGGTTCACATATAGAATTTGAAGCATGAAACCTCTTGTATGTGTTATATACTCAAAAACACATTTAGAAAACCCAACATGAGTTAAGATTTAGAAGTAATATAAAACTGTATATATATATACATATGGACCTGTATATACACAAGGATATAAGAGTTTTACAACAATTAAAACATAACAAGTTGATCCCTTAATTGACATCAGGAGTGCACAAAGGTAGGGTAGTGAATGTTTGCACGTCGTGAGGAAGAAAATCAGTAATCAATGGTGCAAAAATACTTGGTTTATATAGGTAGTATAAATATATATTATATATATAATGTCTCATAAATATAAATATAAAATAATAATTAAAACATGACTGAGATAAAATAAACCCAACATGTTTCTTAAATAGGTAACTCAAAAATAATCGGTGATTAAAATAAATTTATATATATAATTCTTGTGGAAAAATTTGAGTGGAGAAGACCGGGTTTGTAGTAAAATAAAATAAAAAGAGAAAGGAGATAGAAGAATATAGAAGTCAAGGACGTTTCATGGAGGTAGGTGGGGAATCTTGAAGAAGAAGAAAAGAATAAGAAGAAGATGGAGGAGAAACAGTGGGAGACCCACTGGTTGGCATGAGGTAGAAGAAAATAATGTAGAGAAGGAATCCAATGATGAGATGAATGGTCCCGATTGCTTGAGTTTTGATCGGACAACTAGGATGAGTCTGTGGTTTTTAAAAACTATGGACAGTTGAGATTAGATCTTGAATATGATCAGATAGATGAGGAAAGGTGGATGATTTAAAAGTAAGTGAATGAATGAGATTAGATCTTATATTGATCAGACGATTCATAAAAAAACGTGATAGTGATCCGCGGTCACTGAGGGTCGAATGCGAGATCGGGATCGATGGCCCAGATTGCGCGTGACGCGATCCAATAGCCCAGATCACGTTTTGCTCGAAAAAACATGTCACACATCGAATTGGGGTGGCCCATACAGCTTCCTTATAATCCCAAGGCTCCGATACTCAACTCAGAAATCACAGCACACACCTAAGGGAGCCTTACACATGGGCTCCCACCCCCCGCAGGCCTCGACCTACCTATGCTCTGCCGCGGCCTCACACCACTGTTGTGCGCTCAAATTCAAAAATAAAATACATATTTTTTTTAAATAAAAGTAGTCATATGTACCAAAACGTTATGATTTCAAGTTTCATGTTTCCAAAAGATAAGATCAATTAAACGTGTTCAATGATAGGACTTTAAAGCACTCAATTACTTAGAACATTTCAAGGTGATTTTATAATTAGAAAAATCATTACTTATTAAGTTCAAGAATAAATAATTGCCATACAAGAGATTAATTTATAAAACCAGAATGTCTAAAATATTTGAGACATTAAGGAAAAGTTCTTGATTTATGTTTCAAAATCATAAAATGTAGATAAGAGTTAATCAATTTAACATATATTTGAAATACTTCAAAATTTTCAATATTCATAAATAATTAAACTATAATACCCAATGGCTATAATTATAGCTGTTCTAAATTCAACGGTCACCAATATAGAAATGGTTGAATTTTAGGTCCTATAAAAATGAGATTAGGGTATTATAACTCAAACACAGAAGATGGTGTTCTTCATCCCTCAAACACTTAGTATGATTGCTGCGGTTCTAGTTATAAAATTCTTAGTCGTGGAAGATCCAAAGGAAATCCACTACTTTCTTGGATTGTGTGTGGTGATGTGGGGTCTACCAGTGATCTTGATTGGCCTAATTTTAGGAATTTTTATTTATTTATGGTACTTATGCCTTTTTTCCATTTATACATTTCCAGTGTTTTGAAAGAATAAAAAGTCTTGTTTTTATTCTATGGTCATTGCTTATATAAAAAAGAAACTAAGCCAAGTGGAATAATTAAAACTATTATTACTACAGAAATTAAGTCCGGGATGTCACAAGCAAGGTCATGGTTATGGTCATTAATAGAGAGTTAGATTTTCTGGGTGTGTTCAATTGAATATAGTGGACACAACAGTGCCATAAAGGCCATATATCATTTCATGTGAGGTCATTTTATCATCAAACCTTTCTTTTTTACCAACTTGATTTAATTACTTCATACTCTTTTGTAAAATCCACTCAATTTTATTCTATGTAACTAAAAATATATATGATTCACGTTCTATTGATATTGACTATACACGATGGATACCATACCACATAGTTTGATCTATTTAGGGGGTATAAACTGATTACAGGGACACATCAATCACACATGGATCAGTTCTTACTTCAGATTCCACCATATGATGCTATTCAGACATCGATTGGTTTTATTACTTATGTGTCATAATCAAATTATTTTAAAAGAGACTCATATTATTATATTTGGATGGTCAACATGTGGTTTTTGTTTGAAAGAGGGGTTTCAAGGTTAGAAGTGGATGTGTGAAGAACCTTTTTATTTGATGCTCATGTTTTATGTGGAATTAGTGGAAGTTGTGATAAATGGGGCTCTCAGGACAGTTAGTGAGTTTCTAGATGTTTTTCCCAAGGAGGTTCTATCAATACCCTATCCATGCGATGTTGTATTCGGAATAGACTTGAAGACCATTTATTCTAATATTTATATGGATCCTTATCAAATGATATCGTATGAGTTGTAGGAGTAGAGGATTCAAATTTATGATTTGATGTCTAAGGGTTTCATCTGGACTAGTGTCTTACGATGAAGTTCTCTAGTGTTACTCACCATGAAGGTTAACAGAATTTTGAATATTTTTATAGAATAATAGAGTATGAATAAGGTGATAATTAAGAGTCCTTCCACTATTCAAAGGATTGATTATCTTTTTTATAAATTTATTTTATCTACATGGTTTTCTATAATCAATATTTAATATGGATATCACCAGTTGAGGGTGAAGGTGGATGATATCATGAGGACTTCCCACAAATATAGGTATGGAAACTTTTATTACTTTTTCATTCCACTCAGTTAAATGAACACACCATCTATGTTCATGTGGAACATTAACTCCACATTCCTTTAATTTTGGGTACAATTCATAGTCATTTCTATCAAAGGACTATTGATCTAATCAAATATAAATGATGAAAAAGGTGATCATTTTAGAGCTAAGTTGTATTTTATTTAACACCACCAACTCTATGATTTTTCTCCAAGTTTAGGTTATAGAAATGAGAGGTGTTTCCCATGGTCAAGTTGTGTCTTATTGTGCTATTTATATAGACCTATAAATGATTGAGCAAGTTGTTTTCTGGGAAGAAACACAAGAAATTGGAATAGGTTTGTAGTTTTCTTAGCCTCATGGGATATTACTATAGGATGATATCCAATTTTTCCTTTAATGAATAAACACTAATAGATCTAACTTGTAAAACCCTTACTTTTTATATAGCCTAATCAGTTTTAGGAATCATTTGACCACCTAAAGGGGATATTGATTAGATCCCTATTGAATTACTCTCCAGGGAAAGGGGTGATGTTTGTGGAGTTTTATGATGATTCATATCTGGAAATATGATTTGTATTGATATTTCCAAATGTATTAATCTCTTATGGGTATATTAAGTTATATCCCCAATAATGTAACAATTAAACCCCTGATATAGAGAAAACAGGGGACGTGCTTAGGTTAAAGATTTTGGGATATTACCTCTATAATAAACTTATATTTTTCTTACAAACCATATGATAATGAGGTATATATATTCAAAACGTGACCTATATCCTTATAAATATAGGTAAATGGAGTTTCTCCAAGATTATTAATTTTAAATCTTATACAGATTAATAAATATGGATGGTGTGGCCCATGTTTTTAGTATAATTTCCTTAAGGGATGCTTTTTTAGGAGTCCATAATTTATTAGAGGGTGATGAAAGAGTTGGAATCCCTTAAATAGATTCAAGAGGGGATGATGGAGGAGTATTCATGTTTCATATTATATTGAAGTATTCACTAATAGGGTATGTTTAGGAGTCTAAATTCGGAGACTCAGAGGCAATGGTGATACATGATTATGTTGTTCATGGTGATTATCTGGAGGGACCGTCTAAACCAGATATTTTTTAGGGGATTCTATTCATTATGGTGGAATTATGTGAGGGAGTACTTCATGACATTCATAGATAAATTTTTTAAGTATACTTGAGAGTATCTAAGTTGTATTGTGGATTGATGACACATATTTAGTGGCTTGATATGAGATGGGAGATGGTAGAGTTTTTCTTTGTTCTTAGTTTTCTAGTAGGTAAAGGGATAATTATTTGTTCTTAGAAGTGTCTTATAACCCTTGGATGTTTTCGGGTTGAAGTGGGTTGACATCTAAATGGATTCCTTCTTAGGGTTACCCCATTAATAGGGATGTTATGAAACTATCATGGTGAATATGGATATTTTGAAAAAATCATCTCACTTCGCAGTGCTCTAGGATTTGAGTGCCATGTATTTTTTTGGAATGAGATATGTTGATGAGGTGGTGTAGCTACATGGAGTTTCAATTCCCAATATATTTAATGTGGATACTATTTTTACCCCATGCGTCTAGAGGGTATTTTATTATGATTTTGGAACTTGGTTACACCTCAACACTACTTTCAACCCAAATGAATAGATAGATGGAGAGGAGAATCGTGACACCAGAGGGCATGTTTCACACATGAATCAAATAATTTATAGATATTTTTTTTTTCAAAAAACATTACATTGGTTGATTTTTATTTAAAAAATTATATCAATCATCCATTTTAATGTCCCCATTTTAGGATTTTTATAGGAGTAAATCTCATTCTCTTTGTGTTGGGCCAAGGTCAGTGAGTCATCAGTTCCAAGTCTTAATGTTGAATATATAATTATAAAGAATGTTCCTATTTTTATGTTAGAATGTAAACTTCATAGGACAATAATAAGTCTTATTTAAATCATAGGAGGATTCCCTAGAACTTTTCCATTAGGTATCACATGTTCTTAAATGTTTTCCCTCAATATGGGTAGTGGATTTTTGGTAGGGGAGCAAGATCCCACATTATTTATTTAGGAATCTTGTGGTGTTAGGGTACATTGGTGAGGATACGAGTATGTTGGAACTCCCTCCCTGATTGGAAAAGATTCATGATGTATTCCACATCTCTAACCTCAATCAGTATCTTAACTATGTCTTTCATGTAAATAAATGGGAGGAGTTGTATAATGAGGATAATATGATGTTTATGGAATGACATGTTGAAATCATAAATCATTGAGGGAAGGTGCTATATGGATGGACCATTTTATTAGTTTTTGTTTTAGGGACGTTTGATGGACTATAGTGGAGTAATTGGTAGAATGAAATATATATATTCACCCGATGTCGTGTGTTGTTTCAATATTTGTCTTCTTTTTTTCTTTCTCATGTTGATTTGATTTATGCAGATTTTTTTGAAATGTTATTTTCCATTGATGTGATGTGTATTAAATATTCCTGAATATGAATAGAGGAAATCATAATTTTAAATCAAGATATGTTATAGTGTGAATTATTTGAAAACCACGAGGGTAATTCAATGCCTCCAAAATTTGATAATATAATTATATGGAAGATGGAAGTCCTTGATTTGTGTGATTAGGGACTTATTGTGTGATGGTTGTATAATTTTTTGTATTGGTACATGTGGATGTTGAGATGGTGGAATATTATGGTATTGTGGTTGTGTAAGATCTTAGGCACATGTTTTGGGCTATATTTAATTTGTTTGGTTGGCGGTATGTATCAGTTGGTATGAGTTCCTTCAGAGTTATATAGAGAGATGGTTTTTTTGACCCTTTCCTCCCATTCATGCTCCAAAATTGTTTCTATTATCAAGGATGATAATAGTTCAATTGTTATCTATTGTAATGATCTAGAAATTATGACCATACACTTGTTCTTTAATTACGGTGATGGATGAGTTCATATGTGGTTCCAAGTTGTTTGGAGAGTAAAAGGGGGTTATGTAGCTAAGATTTTAGTTTATGAGGTATCTATAACATGTATTGGATTGATGAACCATAAGGGTGGATGATGTGTCATTCCAAGGTTCAATATAGCATAGAGTCTTGGGATAAGTTTTTTGGTTCTAATTAAAAAAATTAAATTTATTTCTATGTGGAGAGATATTTCAGCATAGATATGGGAAGCTTACCCAAGTGGATTTGGTGTAGGGGTGTTGGTTGTGGTTTAGTGTATAAAGGTGGGGATTTTTAGTGGTTATTTCTTTTAAATTATAGCTTCATTGTGAAGAAGGGGCTGTAGTATATCCTATTCGAGGTGAAAGAGTTATGAATAATTTCACTTACCACTGGGATGTGGTTCATTCCATATTTTATTTGATCTCATATGTAGAGATATTCATGTTTCTCGAAGGATTATTTGAACATCCAGGTTGTGTTGATGTCATTTCTATTGTGATGCTGTCCCCTCCTTTTTCAGAAGTTCAACAATATGAGGGGGGAATTTTAGATGTGTTCTTGTGTTTTTTAAACAACCTATAAATTACAAAACCCCCTCAAACCCATGAATTCTTAGATATTTAATCTCATTTCTTGGGAAACTGATGTGTGTTCCAAGGAGTTATTTAAGCCCCATTTAACTATAATTATAACCCAAAATTGTGATATCAATCTATGATGGTTTAATGCATGTTTACATATTTTATCCACCTAGTTTTATTCTATTTCTTCTTATGGTAAGGGATGATTCCAAGGAATTCATTGGTGATGCTAATTTTTTGGGTAATAATTTATTGGGTTTGTTGTCTCATAGGACAAAATGTGTTTTAATTTTTATTTTGGTTCTTTTTGGAAACTTAATCTTGATCTAACCCTATAAAGTAGTTTAGAATCATTGTTTATTTTTGGGGATCCTTCATTTCCTATACTGTTATATCATGAACAAGGGGTTATTCTCTTATTAACTTTTGGGAAGATAATATGCACGATCCAAATCAATATAAGAATCTTATTTTTTTTAATAATAGGTATGTAGGGGTAATTTATTAATGTTTTAGAACTATTTATATTATTGATATTGAGATTATGCATGATTTATGTGCTACTTAAAATAACGATTTTAGGGAGTCTTATTTTTTATGTTGGACAAGATGTGTTTATAAACTACTTCATTGTGTGATTCATTAGAATCACCACAAATAAATGGATAATATCTTAAATCCATATAATTAATTGGTTTTCCATGTAAATTATGTTTTCTATGATAATTCTATTTAATAAACTATTAAAATTTGTGAAAGTATCCTTTCTAAATATGAAAAAGTTTTTGGGATGAGTTGTTGTGATGTTTATAGTTGTGATGTATGGGGGTGATGTGTGGTTGTGGTGTCTGGGGAATATGTGAGGGGATTTGGATGCGTAATGTAGATATGACATATAAAGAATATTTTATGTTGAAATATGTCATGATATGGAATTTAATTGAGGTTGTGAAATGGTGGCAATGTGGGTTTTTTAGCATAAGAAAGATGGGTTGTTGTTGTATTGTGTGGTTTTTTCATATTTTTCTAAGGTGGTGAAATTAAATTGAATATGATGAATTGAAATGGAATGGGTTGAATAGTTTATTAAGGCTTTAAATAATATGGGATTTGTGGTAAAATGTGGGGAATGTTTAAATATGAAATAAATGGGAGAGTAAATTGAATTCATCGGTAATGGGAAATCAAGAAAACAAATTAGCATAAAAATAAAAGCATTTGGTTTGTGGATTGTTATGTGGTGTTGTACATTTAGAGGTGGTAGTGAAAATAGAATATTTTATGAGGTTTAGTGGTGCTATGATTGTGGAAACATAGGTGGGGATTATGTGTTGATATATATACCCTGTACATTCCATGTTATTTCTACACACACCCCACCCATTTCGAGAACATTGTGATGAAAACCGAATGTTTTGGGGGTGTATTCCCCTAATTACCAACTTCAATACTATTTATTCCAAGACACATTGGCATATATAGTGTTTATGAGATTGAATATTATGGGGGTCATATATTGTTGGAGGAGGGATTGAGGTTGACATCCTTCTTGTTCAAAATACCATACGAATATAGTTGTTGTTACGGATGTGATGTGATATTATGTTCGATGTGTTTTATGGTGATACATGATGTTATGTTATGTGAGGGTATATGTACCTATGAGAGATATGTGATGTGATTTGATATTATGTGATGTCCCTGGTGTCTACGGATGAGATGTGATGTGATGACCCTGGTGTTTTTGGGTGAGATTTCAAGTGATGTGTTGTTATTCCCTAGGTGTATTCCAAGGATAAGTATTGGGATGTGGTTAGATAGACCATTTTTGTTTGTCAAGGGTTATTATATATAAGTGATAGGAGTTCCATGACTAAAGATATTGGGGTTTGAGAGAATAAATTCAATAGGAAATTGGTGTGGGGCACCTTTTATCGATATTCTTCTTATTATGTTGTTATTCTTGTATGCGTTATTTAATGATCATTACATGATGGTTATGGGATTAGTTAGTTGAGTTCCTTAGTGTTTGGTTATGATGCTTTCCCACTGGTTCATTAGTATGTTATTTCACAAGTGCACATGAGACTTTGGTAATAATTCTAGTGAGTATGATCCTATGTTCAACCCATGTATATTTAAATGTTTTCAAGTTTCTATATGGACAATATAGAATTTGTTTTTAATTTATATCTTGTAACATTAGTTGTGTTGTTAATTCACTACTATATAACTTTTCATTTGTGAATTTATTTGGATACTTTTGTATTTATTTACATTAGTCGTGTATTTTATGACTGTTTTGGTTACTTTATTTATATTATGTCATTTATCTGATTGATTATTGACATCATATCTCATAATCCTATTCTATTATAGAGGTCAATTATTTCTATATGAAAGTTTTTTATACACTAAGTGATATTTTCCAACCTAGGGAATTCATGAGGTGAGAATTGGGGGTCATTATCCTTCTTTCTTCATTGTCAAACTAGGTGGGACCCTATTTATTTAGGGATTAATTAGATTATATTCTTCATATTTTTAATTATAATAAATTTAATTTTAGTATACAGGTAGTTTTAGTTCTTTCAAATAATGTCCAAATTGACCTAATAGTTTTATGTTATGATTTCATTTTTTATCAAGATTGTTTATGATTAAGATTTAGCTGATGAAATTTCATGATATAACTATAATTAATCTTATTAATTTTTATATACTTTAGCTATTTTTAGAGATTACATGTTTTACTTTCAATTTCAGTCTTTATAAACAAAATGGAATGAATGATTTTTTTATAGAAATCCATATTTATTTTTGTGTTATGTAAAAAATCCATTTCCTTCAAAATACATGATTTAAAAAATTTCAATAATTATTTTATAAATCTAGAATTATTTTTTATATACATTTTTACCAGATTAATATTTTTTACAATTTTCTTAGAGTCTTATTTTCCTTTTTAGAAAGATGTACTATTGATTTTTTACTGAAAACATTAAAGGAATACATGTTTTTATGTATGTGGAATAAATTGAACTTCCCAACATCATGGAAACTAAATGATATGAAGCATCCATAAAAAATTTAGAAGGTTATTTTTAAATAATTTTTTTCCATAATATTGGGATAATGTTTAGATTTGTAATTAGTGATTTCAAAATAAAAATAATATTTTAATCAAGAAATATTCCAAGTCGCCATTTAATAGAATATTATTTTATGGTAATATACATTGATTTCACTTATTATTTACTAGATATATAATCCAATCATACCTTCTTTGTTATTTCTATGGTTTCTACATGATTTTGGTGATACTATATTTATGAAACCTATTTTTTTCCATTAGTTATGAAATATGAATTGTTGAAATGTTAATGAAACCCGAAACTTTTCCATGGGTTATGATATATGATAAACGATTTATGTTCTTATGGAACACATTTTAATGTATTATGATTATGTAAATGGTGGGACTAGATTATATTTCCCTTCTATGAATTGGGTAAATATGAATATCACTTTATATAATAAATATTGGAATGGGGGGTGAACCAAGTTATGTATTAGAAATTGTCCACTATAATTTTTATGGGAGTAAACCATAACCAAATATGAGATAGAATATGGAGTGAACCCAATCCACTATTGTAGTAAAGGAAGTGATCCATGAATAATTTTCTTATATGATTATGTGTATTCCAAATATTTATTTCAATATTATGCCTTCTTCTATCTCATCCTTTGATTACTTTATGATTCATGTATTATGAACTTCCATTTTTTATTCCATGATTCAATATTATGATCTATTTTATGCATGTAATAGTTTAAAAATGGTAATCTCATGTTATTATACAATTTTTAAATTTTCATGTTTATGATAAAATTTTTATCTCCCTTTTTTACCCTTATTGAGAATACTATCCAACACTTTCTTATGTTTACTTTCCATTGGTTTTGAAGAAAGTATTTAAGTATGATATGATTATGAAGGGTTCTAGTTAATGAAATAATTAGTGGGAGATAACATAGATATCTTATGAACATATTATTTATGTATCCAAGTTTCCAAAGAAACTAAACCTATATGATTATGACATGGATTATTATGTTATATATAGAATATTTATCTAATATGACATAATATTTATATATGAAACATATGAATCAATATTTTTTTAATTAGAGAAATGTTAATAAATATTTAGAAATAGGGATGAGAAAAAATTATTAAGAATCCAGAGGATTTTAAAATATATATAATAATATCACTTGTTTTGGTAAATAATATAATGTGGAATTACAAGTAAAACATCAATTTCTAGATACTAAAAATAGACATGGGTTTGGAATAAATTCCTATAAGGGTAATAACCTAAAAAAGATATGGTCTTGCATATTTCATCCATCATTCTGGTGTGTTATGAGTGGGATCCTACTTTACAACTAGTATGACACTTGAGGGGGGTA
This sequence comes from Viscum album, assembly GCA_963277665.1. Lineage (NCBI taxonomy): Eukaryota > Viridiplantae > Streptophyta > Magnoliopsida > Santalales > Viscaceae > Viscum > Viscum album. The sequence continues at coordinate 267,812,347 of OY728164.1, read as the reverse complement.
TTATTTGGTTAATTAAAATTTCCAATTTAAACAATTATGAATTATTTGAATAGATTAATATCATGAATTACCATGGTTAAACCTAAGGTAAAATATGATTAGAATAAGGTTCCAAGATTTAGATATCTTATAAATTATTTTTCTTGATTATATTTATTTCCATAATGTTTATTATATCTAACTCTGTGTTTTTTGGTTTTATGAAATTGATGGAAACTTAAGGAATCTTGTTAATGATGAATGGGATGGATAATAAAATTATATTCCTAATGATAAACCAAATTTTTGTGTGGGAGGGAATATAAACTCATGTTTCTATGATTACACAACTTTCTCAGGAAAGGAATCACATTGATATCTCTAAAGATAAAAGAAGGGAACAATATTTTATTGATTCCTTCATGAGGAAACATCTACCTTATTTTAGTTGTTCTAATGATCAAGTCATTACTGTGAAATTGATCAATACCACATAGATGATATTGTCTACTATCCTATGCATAGAACATAGAAAATTTATTTTAGTTTTTTTTCATTTATAATAGGATTCAAATCGATGGTGGAATCTTATCAAGAATATATGGCAATTGGATTAAAATAACTCCATATAGCTAGATGATTTTATAATATTTATTTTTAATATGTACTTTCCTTGAATTATTCATATGAAAATTGGGAAGTAATTCTATGAGAATAATAAGAAGGATGATTAATCCATTAGTACCCATGGGGAAAATTATATATGACTTGAAAGTTAAACATCATGTATTATCATCCAACCAAAATGAAATGATGATCAATTATATATTTTCATAAAAAAATTTCTCTGAAGGGTATTAACTACAAAGTGCTAGAGAATTTGTGAAGAAATCATTTGATGTGTTACCATTATAGTTATAAATATTTTAATTACCCATAAATATATTGTATTAGATAAGAAATGAATAATGGAAGTCAAGGAAAATTATGAAATCCATGGATAAAATAAGATTATATTTACATCATTCTCGAAATAGGGAATGTAGTGTGATGGGAATTTTTATAGGGGTATTGGTAAGTGTTTTAAGAGTGAAAATTATTTTCTTCATGTAATGAAATAATTATTTGATGGAAATAAAATGATATCTATTTACTGGGAAAATTTACTGTATAATTCACCACTAACACTAATGTTTTTATAATTCAAGGGGTATGATCATTATGCTAATATCTCAACAATTTAAATGGTTAATAATGATGCTCGATGATAAAAATGTTATAATCCGAGGTAAAAAAGGGAATCTCATTTGATTACTATTACTGATAAGTGGTATGATAATGATGTGTTGAATAGTATACATACCACGTACTCTAGAACTATTAGTGTACTAATTTATTATGCATCATCACAATTTTCAATATTTAGAGAATTTTTTAAGGGTGTCACATTACCACCTAAAAAATTAGATATTTAATTAATAATGAAAAATAAAAATATTATAATGATCACATCTAATGTTTATAATTATTTTTAGATTTATATTTATATGAATTTTCATCATTAAAATATCTTAATTCTCTTATTGGATGAATTTTAAATTATCTTAGACGTTGATTTGATTTCTTCTCATAAATACCATATAAATTTTTGGGGAAGCAATGAAAAATTTGATATTCCAAACCAACCAATGATTTTCTATCAATGAAACAATAAATATGAAATTTTTTTAGAAATTACATCAATTATGTGGGTGTAGATTCCTATTAAAAATAATTTATTTATCATAAATGATCATGGATAAATCAATATTACGAAATTTCCTATTATTTAAGTGTTTGTCGATATCAATCTGGAAAACTATACTAGTCTTCCTCTAAATCCTAATATTGAGTTTTTAGTAGAAATAATATCTTATACTACACATATTTCTTAGACTCCATATAAAATATACCTATTTTATTTATTGTAATTGATGAATCAAATCAATGAGAACAATTGAAATGGATTCATTGAATTAAGTGCATTGCCATGGGTGTACCTATTTTTTATGGACATAGATGGATCAATTCTATTATATATTTATTATCAGAAACCAAAAAACATCACTATCATTATCATTTCTCTTATACCCTATATATATGACATGTGTAATAAAACATGTGGATATATATAGTTTTACGTTATGGACCTTCATTCTAGATAACATCAATTAAGGGTCAAGAAGAAGGATAAACCCCAGAAAACATTATGTAAAATTTATAGACACTGCAAATTTATAATGATCGCATTTGGTCACACTAATTCCTCTCATATATTTATAAATTTAATGAATAGATTATTTATAGATCACATTGTTTAGTTTAAGGTTGTTTTAATTGATGATATTTGTATTTATTCAATGATATTTGAAGAGAATGAAGATGAAATTATGATTATACTAAAGACACTATGGAAGGAAAGTTCATAGGAAAAATTTACCAAGTGTCAATTTTAACTAAAAAAAATTCAATTTATGGTTCATATAATCCTAAAATAAGGTATATCTATAGATCCATCAAGGATAAAATTTATTGAATGATGGACCCATCCAAACATGGTGACTAAGATACATTTTTTTCTTGTATTGGATTAATATTATCAACTGTTTATGGAATATTTTTCATTTATTTATAATCCACATGCGAATATAAATTGATAGGGAGAAATGTTCTCTTAGTCAGAAGAATGTGAGGACAATTTCATGGAACTAAATAGAAGGTTCTTCAGGGAAAATATCCTTATATTACAAAGAAGTAGAGATATGTTTGTGATATATAGTGTTACATCAAATAACATAAAGGGTTTAATCCTCTTGTATAATGATATAATGATATTATATGGATAAAAACAATTAAAGGTTCTTAAAAAGAATTAATAAGTAATTATTTGGAGTTATTTGTGGTAGGATTTTCATCAAATATGTGAAGGCGTTATATTTACCATGAATGGTGTGAAATATATATGGATTAAAAAGATATTATTTATATATTCACTATGTAAGAGTTGAGTATGTTCCATAAACTATTATTAGGGTTGATGAAATATTATGACTACTTAACAAATTTCCACCCTTGGAAATAGGACAAGGTGGATAATGCTTTGAGTCCAAAGTATCATTCTTTCTTATCTGTTATAAAGATCACAAAAGATGTAATTTCTAAGGAATTGTGAAGGAAGGTAATGGAAATATGGATGGAGGAGGAAAATAATTTATTTCTCAAATAAATTTTAAACCATATATCTAGGTAATGATTAAATAGGTGAAAAAATATGAATAACTACAAAATAAGGTGCTAAATATTTATTAGTTAAGCCATTATTATGATGAAATGATAAGGTTTATGAACCATGTATGTTTCTCATAAGTACCAGACATAAAGAAGGTGACATTGGATGATTATCATAGTTCACCATTATCCATTCATATTGGATATATGAAGTTGTATGGAAATATGAAAGAGTATTTTTTTGGGATAACAAAGAGAGAGATATTTCAGAATCCATATCATGGTTCTTAGTATGTAAGTGAGTTAAGGTATAAAGAATGAATTATAAGGGGATGTTAAAACCCTCACACAGACTAGAATGGATATGGGAATACATCACCATGTAATTTTTTATAAAACACCCTAAAATATTTGGGGTTCAAAATTTTATTTGGGTTATATTCGATAACCTTATGTATTCATCACACTTCATTGGTTTCAAAAAAGACTTGTATCTTGATTACATTTCATGAATATACATTATAGAAGTGGTAAGGTTTCATGTAGTACTAAATTATATAGTATATGACTGGGATGAAAGGTTTACCTCAATGATCAGGGGGAAGACTTTACCATGTTTTGGATTTATAGTTTTGTTATAGTACTATTTATCATCATCAGATAGATAGAAAGTCTAAGATAACAATTCAAAAAATTGACTATATTTTGAGATATTATTCTATGGATTCCAAATATGATTGGGATCAAAAAATTCCATAAGTATAGTTTTTATTAAACCAAAATATTTCAATCATGAATTTGAATGGATAATTATGAATCCATATATTGAAAAAGTGTAGTTTTTTATATTTCTAGATGAATTTAGAGAATTATAAATATTGTGACCAGATTTTTATGCGGAAAATTTAGAGAATGTTAGATCCATTTGTCTATACATTAAGGTATATCAGAGTCAAAAATAATGTTTTATAGACAATTTTTGGTGGAATCTGAAATTTGAATTTTATTAGAATATATATATAAAATTATATCCTTGTATAAAGGAAGAGAGATTAAAAATTAATGAAATATTTATCCCTGGGTATATTATCCATTTTGATATTCTGGATATAATAGAGATGATATCTTATTTTATAGTGATTCTATTGAACATATGTAAGGTTGATGATGAGTTCTATTTATCTCTCACGAGGATGTATATATTATACCTTTTCACATGTAGTAAAATAATTGGTTAAAATACTAGAGAATGATATTTCTTATGATAAAAATATTGTTGAGATCATAGAATATAGAGATAAAGTGTTGCGAAACAAGACAACTCACCAAGTTAAATTTCTATGGAGGATTAAAAAATTTGAAGATTCAATACAAAAACATAAGGATGTGATAAAACCGATATATCCTCATTTACCTATATCTGAGTGAATGAATTTTTATTTATTGATTAATTTTTAGCTGGGAATAATTTAACACTATGATTTTTAGGATATATATATCTTTAAATAAACTTTATTTCACAAATAACATGATATAGACACAAAACTAAGTATAAATGAACTGTAATATAGTATTCAATTATATCCCATTCATTAAATTGGTGGATTTATTATGAATATTTTTTAATTTTAGGTATAATACATTAAATAATTCAAATATATTGATAAATTATCACTTATTTTTTAGTAATGTCTTTATATTCTTCAAAAAGTACATTATTCTCAAAATATTTGATATATATTTTTGTGAAAAAAATGAAATTTATTTTTACAAATTTATAGAATTACTTTTAAAAAATAAATCTATTTTATTAATCTCCATGTCAAAATTTTCTTACAGTGAAATTTTCTTACATTTCTGGAATGATTTATTTTTTGATGACTACTCGAAATACTACTTTTTATTGAAAAATAATTTTTCCATTAATTAATTTATTATGATCCATTTTGTTTTTTAAATATATATAGTTCAATAATGTCTTAAATAATCAAATTTATGCCATTGAAATAAACTTTATTTTTAATTTTTAAATAAAAAACTTTTAAACTTAAGAAATTTTACTATTGAAAAACAATTTTTATCACATTTCTAGTGTTAATTTTAAATAATATTCTATATATTTTTAAAGTTAAATTTGAAATAATGGAATAAATATATGGAATATGAATAATAAACATTATTTAATAAGGTAAAAAAATATGTGGTCCTAATCAGTACTAAAAATAGTAAAAATTTGTTCACACAGTTAATGTTAAAACGAGTTTACTGGGGGTTAAAGAAACATGTAAGGTTATGTTTTCAAATTAAAAATATTTAAATAATATTTTATGGGAATATATAGACCATTTAAAATCTCACCATATATTTACATTTTGAATAATAATTTTGAATATGAAATTATTATATTTTATTATTTTATGAAATTCCATGTGTGTCCTATCCCCCACTTATAAAATGAAAATTCCCATTTTAGTTCTTTACACCACATTAAGAAATATATTTCAACTATAACTTGAAAAATTATAATCCAATCATCCATATACATTATGTATTGATATTGTTATTTTTAGAAGACCATTCCATGGGTATTTAATAAAGGATCTAATGGAGGTGTACTGAAGAAGTGGAAATCATCTCACCCGACCTCCTTCAACATATTTCTACTTATAACTTTTATAAAGTAGTACTATACATCATAAATTAATAAATTCAATATAATAAAAATAATAAAATATTATTATGAAAATGTAACGACTAATATCCACTATCTGTTACAACTCGTCCCCCTGGGGCCCATGCCGTGACTACCCCAAGCCTGCCTCCCACATGCTAGGGGCTCGTGACTAGCACTGAGTAGGCATATCTCACAACATGAAGGCATTTTACTAAGAACCTATACACTCGTACCTATCTCCAAGAAAAATTACTAAAACTAAAAACATTGAGTAAATAAATATTCACCCCACTAAGATAATGAATGAGAGAAACAATAAAAAATTGAAAAGTAAATGGGCCCGAATACAAGCCCAACTAAAATGGAAATATACAAACTCATAGATATAGTTCTAAAAAAATCCTTCCTAAAGGGTAGGTATAGTATACTATCTTAATGTCATTGAAGCATACCACATCTGTCGATTCACCCTAAAGCACCACCTATCTCCAACCCACCATGGACTCTATTAAAGCTTTCGATCATCTGCAAAGACACAACATGTGTGGGCGAAACCTGTGTAGGGGTGAGTAAAACAATACTCAGTAGGGACCCGAAACCACAAAGGAAAACCACAAACCAAGACACAAGGTAGACTGTCAAAGAGTTACATGAAGTTTAGCATCTATGATGTACAGTCAAGAGAGTTACTAGAGTCAGCTCGCACTATGATATATATACTAATAATGTCCAGGCATATCCAAATCCAAAGAGACATACAGTCTTCACAGGATACCTACTCCAAATCTTCGTAAGAGACTTACTCTGTACCCTCTTAGTTGACATACTATGCACCCTCACAGAAGACCATGTCCGTGTCTTCGTAGGATACCAACTTCGTGACTTTATAAGAGACGAACCCTGCATCTTCAAAGGATACCAACTCCACGTCTTCATAAGAGACCAACTCCATGTATTCATAGGAGACCAACTCCAATTCTTGTCCACAGCTAGTCACAGGATTCCACACATAGCGTGCTCATTCTAAAAGCACCTACTCTTAGAGCCAAAAATTCATACACCAACCTCCACTAAAGGTCAAATAGAGTATTCCAAAAGGAATTTCTCATCGTGAGGGTCCCAATGTCGCAAATGACTCGTCAAACAGGCTTACAGTTTGAGAATTATGGGAATTTAAGTAAAAAGGGCCTGGGGGGGGGGGGGGTGGTGGGTCTGGTCAGACCAGGTTGGAATGAACCAACTTGATTCTGAACTCACCGACCCGACCCACCGAGTTTGACCCGACCATCCAGGTTGACCTAGCAAGTTCTATTGGCTCAGCCCACTACTGGATCAACCCGCAAGCTCTAGCCCGACCTACTTAAGTAGGCCAATTCTTTCCACCCAGATACAGTAGCTACTACATCCCCACCTAGACAATGTGGCAGACCGTTGAGCCAACAGATCTTCCTGTACACGATCCAGGGGACCACGTGCTAGCCAGTCATTGTGGCACTCAACCATGTCGTCGGTCCGCACTATTATGGCTACCATGACTTCCCACGGCCACACCTCCATAGGCTCCTCTGCTGCTGGCCTTCGATTCAGTGGTCGCCTGCTTCCAGGTGGTCGCGCCGCTGCATACTACCGCTGATGTTTCCATGTGCCCCCGATGACCCCCATTATGTGGGCCTCCATCATCACCGTACTGCTCTATTTTTCGAGACATAAGCAACGTTGTTATCCTCAGGTCGCAATGTTCACTACATTGGCATTTGATTCTTCTCTCTGCCACTCTCGAAGTCTGAATGTGTTTGGAACCTCTCAGAAAAATGCACCGTGACCATGTGGTTCTTTTGGTAAAGAACGCATGGAAGGGGATATTAAAGAGAATAAGAACACCCTTATAATAGACCTTGACCTTGTTCGTGTTGGCCTCAGTCCATTCATGTTAGCTGTATTACAAAGAATAATAATCATCAATCTATCCCCTTTAATCCAAAAGTTTATCCGTCCCATAAAAAAATTGAGCCATAGATCATCATGTTCTTGGGTTAGTTCGTGATCATAGTTGGAATGAATAATGGGGAAAGAAATATACCAAGAAAAAAACCCCCTACCTAGAAGGAGGATCATTCAAATGATATAATTCATCATTGATGGTGATCCATCCATGAACATCATCGATCCATCATTCATCAACATTCATCAAGGATTGATCCGAGCTATAATATCCTAACCGTCATCACTGAAAAGAGATATTCCATCTCCTTACCTTAGCGAAACATCAGGGATCGAGGGAAAATTCTCCAGTATTATGAATTCTAACATTGGTCCCCGGCTCCTTTTAATGGAGGGAACACGTTAGCATGTTTCTGTGTTTTAAATGTGTTTTAGTGTTTCCACAATGCTACATTTTAGCGTCACTGAGTCACCGCATCGCAGTTCCACTGAGTCTCTCCATAATGTTGAAGAAATAAAATAAAATAACTTTTTAAGTATATTTTATTTTTTCTCTTAAAACGTCGATAAGTTAACTTTGGGATCCAACCCACGCTGGCTGATTTTAGGCCCTACCTAAGTAAAAAACCACATTACAAACTCAAAAGTAGTCTTAGATAACCCATCAAAGTTACTGTTCATGAGTTATTAGTATTTTAAAATAAAATAATTTTATTTATGGTTACATCCTTTTCGGGGATTCTCACTGAAGACCCGCACTGACTAAAGTTAAGTTACCCCTAGGATAAACCTTAAATTCTGAATGCAATGGTTCCCTCATATTTTTGATCCAGGCTCCCATTTATATGTTATTCCAGTTTTTCGAGAAAACTACTTATGCTTGCTATTAAAAACATAAAAGCTTTTGACGAACTGTTTCAGGCACACTGGGCCTCGGAATCGTCCGCCGTTTCTTCACCTGGTCTCAAAATTCTCCCAAATGATTTCAAAAAAATAAAATCATGAAAATCCAAGTCATTAAAATATCAATTCTATCAAATGTGGTGTGAAAGCATCACTACTGCTTATGTGCGAACTATAACATCCACATAGAGAGACAATTCATTTTCCATCACAATCATTCATTGATAGTTATCATGATTCCATTAATATTTATATTTTATATTAATGAAATAATAATTATTTTAGGCATATAACTTCTTATATATATTCTTCACTATAAATCTAGTGGAAAAAATAGGGTCACTTATGCGTATGTTTGGAGTATCGCATCGATGAAGTGATTTGATTCATTTTTCATTTCTTCTTTACATGGATGATAATAAAAATATATTCAATTAAAAGATATGATATAAATTATATTAGAATGATATTTTAAACATGATTTATTATTTAGCTTCTTTCATTCCATTAATTAAGAAGTGAAAGAACCATTCATGTGTATGCCCGACCTACCGTCTATATGAATAGTTTTATTCATGTTTCTATCTCTACCTTTTATTGATGACTCGAAATATACATAAAATTATATTTATATAATGATTAAAATTATAGATATGTTGTAAAAATGATAAAAATAGAAGGAAAAGAACAACTAAACTGAAATTATCATGATAAATAAAACATTTTACTCCCAGAAACTGTTATTTTCAAAAGTAATTATTAATACATTGGGTTTGAAAGTTTATTAGTGGATAATATTATATATTTTAGGTATTCATGGGATTATTGAATGTAATTAAAATAATTTGAAATTCATTATACTAGAGGTTATATTTATTTCTAATAAATTCAAAATTGAGTTAGGAGTTTTATTATAAACTAACATATTTTATCGAGATGGTTTATGATTAATTTTATGATGATGATATTTCCAGATCTACCTCATATGAATACCATGGATATTTTTATACTCTTTTTATTTCAACAGATTACATGTTATCATTTAATTTTCCTCTCTTTAACAAGTTAGGAGACTGAACGAATATTTTAAAGGAAAACATTATTATTTCTCTCTTAAATTGAAAATCCTTTTTCATCCATATACATGTTTTCTAACATTATATGAAAAATATTTTTACTAATCATCAATTATTCTTACATGTAAATTTTAACCATGTTTTAATTTTTAAAAAATGGTTTGGATGTAATCTTATTGTCATTTTCCAAATGAGTTTCTTTTGAAATTTTATCGAAAATGTGAATACAATATTTGATTTTACATACACAGAATAAAGAAAAATTCCCACCATAATGACCGCACACTGATCTAAAGCATCCATTATATTTTTATAAATTCATTTCAAATAAATAATTTTAATTTATATATGTTATTTGTTTAAATTTAAGTAATGGATTTTAATTTGAAAATATTATTTACCTCAATAAATAATGTAGGTGATCATTCAAAGGAATTTTCATTTATGATAAGAAAAATTGATGTCACTTATGATTTACATGGGATATGATACAAGGATACCATCCTTGTTTATTAGTTGGATATTTATTTGATTATGATGATAACTTGTTTCTAAATTCTGTTTGTTTAACAAGGGTTTCTTTATGATGATTAATTTAGTAGTTTATGAAACCCATTTATTTTCTATCTGTTATGATATATGGTGAATGATTTATGATATTGAGGAACACATACGAAAGTATTACGATTATTTTATGAGTGGGTCTAGAAATGTATAGCCCTCCAATGCGTTAGGTAAATATAGATATCTCATGAGATAATAAGGATATGGATGGGGAGTGAACCATGTTCAGTAAGGGGATATTCTACTATGATATTCCTGATAATTATCCTTATTTAAGGATATGATACAATTGGTATTAAACCTAATACACTATGATAGTATTGGAAGTGATACATTATAATGTAAATTATTTTCTTTGATTATGTGTATTACATAATCTTATAAAAATGTTATGCTATCATGGATTTTGTTAATTGATTCATTTATGATTCATGTCATATAAAATGCTATGATATATTCCCTAACTCAATATTATGAATTTTGATGAGAATGACATGACTTTAAATTGTTATTATCATTATCTCAGATGCTTATGACAATGTTATATTTATGTTATCATTATTATCTACCATGTGTACACTTTCCATCTATGACCATCATTTCTTAAGTTCCATTCCATAGGTTTTGAAGATAGGTTTCAAGTATGATATATATAAGAAGGATTATAGTTACAAAGAACATAGTGGTGGTTGATATGCATCTATTATGATTATGTTATTTATTTTTTCATGTTTCAACTAATTCAATATGATTATAGCATGGATCATTTTTCTTTGTATTGAATATCCAACTAATAATATGTAACAATTATTTTTAAAAAGAATGGGCCCTATATTTTATACCATAAAATTTCATATAAAAATCATATTTGAAATCCTATTCCAACAACATCACTATAACTAGAACCCTATGCCTAAACCATCATCGTAACTAGTACATCGTTCAACCATCATCTTCATATCCGACACCCTATTCTACCATCATAGCCTCACACATCCTCTCCCATTACACATCAAATATTCCAACAACATAAGTTTATCATAAAATTATATCAATAATCTAAATCCATAGATAATAAATACATATTTAATTTATATTACATACATTATTTTAAAGGAAACTATGGCCAAATCAAAAACGTATCATAGCCTTTATCATACAACAATGGGATTTACCTTCCCAAATCAATTATTTAATAAAATATTAAACTCTCATTTCCATATTTTATTAAATTATTTATAATGAATAAATATTATAAGTATTATACATAAATATTTTGTTTACAAAATAATATTTAAATAATATTGAATTCCTCTTTAAAAAATTATTTATAAAACAACAATCTCAATTTTTTTTTGATATTTCTACTTTATTATGAGTAATGAATTACTAGATTAATTTTGTTAATTAAATTACAATCATATCAACCATTATTACAATATTTATAAATAGGTAGAACACAATCTAGTAAATATCAATATGTGATAAAAAAATTCAATCACAACATCCCAAAAAATAATTTATCCCATGAATTAAAATTTCTGAACATGAGATAGTATTATTATGAAAGAATAATAAATCTAAACCTAAAAATAAAATAATTTTAAAAAATAGTCATAATATAACCTATGATTAATATTTTATATTTTCGATAATATCTTTAAAATTCATAAATTAAGCCATAGAAGGTGTCAAATATTCTTTTATGAAGAAAATTTTTATTTTAAAAATATAATAATATTTCTCATTTTAATTCTCTAATATCTAGAATTATAAAAATAATTCTCATAAATATTAATTAAGAATTTCAACATTAGGTAATGGTATGATTTTGATTTTATTGATTAATAATTTAACCACATAATGTTATAATCGACTTCTCTCTCGTATATAATTTTTTGAATAATCATAATTATTATAAAAATTAAAATTATTTATTTTCTTATTTATATGACAATGCTATAGATTTTGAGGAATTATTATCTACTATATGTGATAAATCATTAAATTACATAAATAAAATTATTATCAACTATATTAAATAAATATTTATTTCCATATTTAATTTAATTATTCCAAGATCATCATAACTGTTCTATACATATAATTTTTTTTCAAATTTAATTATGGAAATAATTACAACAATATGTTTACCATACTCAGTATCTAAAATATTTACTTAATTACATTAAATAGTAATAAAACAATAATAATATTACATTTCTTGAAACAATATATTTTTATGATAAATATAAAAAATCACAACTTTTCATTTTCATATTCATTTAATTTCAATGTTTATGGAAACATTATTTCACCATATGATAATTCTTTATATAAAGATAATTCATGCTTAAAATATACCAATGATTTTTATATGATAGTATATTCTATATCTTATGATAACTTCTAGAAAATGAAATTAATATTTTATAGTCTTCATAAATATATAATCTTCATTTTTCTCAATTTATTATTTCTTATAATGAATAAATGAAGAAGAATTAAATATTCCATTATACTGTTGACCAAATTCAATAAAAAAGATAAAAATTTGAAGTTTATTATTAAAAGAAATTATTATTCTACAAAAAATTATCTTTCATTTAAATTTGGAAAAATAAATTTTTTTCATTGAAATTAATAATCTACATGCCTTTCATCATCCATATTTACAATTCTCTATTTATCATAATATATTTCATTATAAAATTGTTATCAATATTATTATTGTATTTTGAACAATCATATTCATCTTTGTATTTAATTATAATTAATAATAAATTCAAACTTCTAGAGTATAAAATAAGAAGATAAAATAGATCCTAAAACCTGAGTATAAGGCGTTATAAGCCACAACACAAAATATTGTGTAGATATAGAAAGATAGAGAGAGAGTATGGGCACAAGTTAGAATTTGTAGTAGAATCCACTAGAAAGAATTAATGAAATTTTAATACTCCAAGATAAGGATCTTGGATTTACTATACATGTGAATCAAATAAGAACCCAGAAAAAGGGAATCTTGTAATCTATAAATATGAAAATACATTGATATCAAATATCTATTTAATTATCATTAAATTTGGTTCGATTTTAATTCACATAACAAATAATTTTATGCTTCCGAATTTAGGGAAGTCAAAAATATATTTTTAAAACCCATAAAAAAATTTATAAGCATCATTTTTGATCATTTAATTTCTTGATTTACATTAAAAACTCATCATAAGGGAGACTTTAATGCAAAAAAGTGAGTTTTTATCCAAAAATGCTTCTTATAGATGAAACCTGATAACTCTGTAAGTGTAATGTGATTCTAACCATAAATGGATAGTTACAATTATATGGGACTCATAATTTAAAGACGACTCTCACATAGTATCAATAAACATGTGAATGCCTTTATGAAATGATTGAAATTTTTTTTAGTGAATTGAAGATTTTTAGTTTTACCATATAAAACTATTAAAAAAATAAAACTACCATTATATAGCTCATAGAAATTGAGACCTAAGACACAATTATAGAGGAAACCTTAAAAATGAATATAACCAACCCCTACCATTATTAATAACATCAAAAAATAGTTTTACCCTTAAAAACTATTAAAAACAAATATTTCACATTAGACACAATTAAAAAAACCTACTTACCTTTTTGAAACATCAAAATAACGTGTAAGGGTAAATATTTTATTGAAAAAATTTCATTTTTAACTAAACAAAAGAAAAATAGCAATATAAAGGATTGGTAAATCCTATAATTCAAAATCACCTCCAAACATAATAAAATTTCATTCAAAAACATAAAAATAAATTTCTAAATAATCTATTTCAAACATAAAAATTATCACAATAATTTTTAAAAACAATTTAAAACCATTTATCTATTAATAGAAAAATTATAAATTAGATTGTAAATTTTATGAATCCTTCCCCGAACCGCTATACACCCATGAAAAAAAGAAAGGTCACAACAAAATATAGTCCCCTATAATTAAAAATACAATTTTATTGAATACTCTAAAATTTATGAAATCATCATGATATAAAATGAAATTGAAATTTATTAGAACTTATCACATATAAAATTATTATACTATTAGTAATATAGTTTATTTGAAATTAATATATTGATTTTAGAAACCTATGTTTTACATTCATGACTGTTAGTTATATTTAATTCTAATAATTGTGTTTTCATTTTCAATTAGTTATGTATTTACAATATTACATTCAATGTTATATTTTTTAAAGTTAAATAATATTTATTTTTTAAAACATAACCCAATTAATTTTCAAGGAAATAAATAAAATTAATATTATATTTCATAGATATGTAAAAATTCATATTTATTCATTTTTTAGTGTTTTTTTCATTATAAATACATGTATTAAAACTAATTTTTCTAATAAATAAAAATTGAACTCCATAAAAATTATTTAATATTTGGAATCACTATATCAAAATTATTAAATATTTTTAATTTTTTTTTTTCAGGAATATATGTTACCCAAATATTTTTTATCTTTTTAGTAAATCATAATATAAATAAAAATTATTATATGAAGGGATAAAATAAAAAATTATAAAAATTTTTCATTTAATCAGTGGATGAGGGTATTATAAACCACCCTTCATGATAAAAGTATAACTAGTAATTTCTGGATTCACTTTACTTAAATGTGAGATTCCATTTATATTAATTAATAAATATTTATTAAATGAACACACACAAAATTGGAAATCCTCCCTATAATCTACCATATTTTATTTCTCTATTTAGCCTAAAATTTTCTCATTATAATCAAGTCTCATTATAATTTCCAAATTACTTAAATAAACTATGAGGTTTTTAAGGATAAGATATAATTTATTTTTTGTATCTAATAACTTGTTAAAATTATTTCTTTTTATACTATTTATGTATATATTTTTAATTTTTAATTATATCTATTACATCATCTAAATAAAACCACGATACCTCTATAGTGATGTTATTAAAATAAAGTTACTTTATAATGGTCAAAATATAATATTGAATTATCTATAATAGATAGAATTAACCCTTTAATATGGAATTATGTCCAAAACCATTATATCAACGTGAAAAATAAACTGTTTGATCTACAAACAAACAATTATCAAATAGAACAAAAAATAATTAATATCTTTATTATCAATGAAAATAATAAGATTAATATAAATGTTAATTAATATTGATACGGTTTTAATATAAATTATTCATGATTCTAAATTTACTATAAAAAATGTAGATCATGTCCGGTTAAGTTGAATATCATGGTTAGGGTTTCTCTTATCAAGTTTCTTTCATTAAGATACGTTTCATATTATAAGACTATATATATTTATATGATTTATATAATACCTCATTGATCTATAATATTATGGGAATATTTTTATTGATGGGATTTAATTTTACATTTCATGTTATATACTAAATGGGATATTTAATCAAAAGATAAAAAATATATAAGAGTACATTTTCCAATATCACATTAAAATAAAGATTTTTTTTATCAAAATTAAAATAAGAAAAATTAATTTCACTTTACCTTGAAAAACCCATATACCTTCTTCTCCTATGAAAATTCCATGTTTTTAATTAATTTTTATACTTTAACTTCTACTTTGGATAGAAATTCAATTGAATGGTTTCTTTTACGTTGAATCTCACCATATCTCTTATTTCTCAAAGGAATATTTTTTTTACTTTTTCTCCATGTTTTTAAAAAGAATTATAACTTTCCCCATCTACACATAAATTATTTTAAAAGTTTATTTACTATTTCCAATAATTTTTTTGTATAAAGGATGAAAAATATTACTTTTAATGTTTTTCAAATTAGATATTTATAAATTTATTATATATGAGTAAAAAAATACCTTTTAAGCATTTTACCCATAATAACATTTTCCTAGAATTTTTAACCATTTTTAATGAAGATTTATATCAAACTTTTCCAGGCCTTAAAAAGTATTTTCATTTAAATTATTATATGATTTATTTTCATTAAAATAAATTTTATCAAAGTAAAAGGATAAATTATCTTTTTTAATAGTAATTTTTTAATTCTCTTTTAAAATTTCGTTCTATCTATTTCACTAAAAATTAATGATTCATTTGATTCACTTGGGATATTCTATAATGACACAACACGCCTAATTTATATGGATTCAATGTGATTATTATATATATATTGAACATGTTTATTTTAGACTGAATAATTATTCTATAACAATATTTTTAATATTTTCATGTCTTTTTTTTCATATGATATATATATATCCTATACCCTTTTAAATATTTATATATAGTTTTTTAGTATTTAATTAATGTTACAACCATTAACATATGCGATTTTAGTTTTATGGGAAATTACAATGAAATTTATTCCATTTATTGACTAAGGAAATATTCAAATGTTGTAAAATTTCGTTTTGAATACTAATGATAGTTGATTTCTATGGAATTTTAATTATGAATTTTATTCTTAATCATTACTATTATTTTATGGATGCAATAGGATGATTTAATGATAGGATTTTCTTGGAATTATAAACCTCTATGAGGCATCGATAGGTCTTATCTAATAAAATATTTTTTAAATTTGGAACATATATTTTCTATTTATGTAATATGTATTGGCATAAGAGATTGATAGATTTATTTAGATTTCTAACATTATGAATTATATAAAAATAAAATCAGTTATTGATTTAGATGTTATAAATTATATTTTTATTATAACCATTTATATAATTTATTCTCATTTTATATGTTATATGGAATTATTTGGTAATTATATATTTCTATAATTATATTCTTTTATTGTTTATTCAAAGTTATATAATATTTTATGTAACTTTTTTATTGAGGGTTTGGGTTCATCCTGTCTATTGTTTCTATTCCATAGGAAAGGAAGGTGAGTGTTATGTATTATGTTTATAGAATGAAATCATGTGTATATAATTTTTTGGGATATTTTGAATAGTTATTTTGAAATAAATTACCCTTAGGTTAGTGGGGGAAGTATTCATTTAATGAGAAATATATTATTATTTATACTTAATTTTTTCCACAATTATTTAAAACTATAATACTAAAAACCCTTGTCTTTTAATGTCATTAATTTATATATATATATATATATAGATCAATTATATATGGTTATGTTTAGGTAAAATAATTTTATAAAAAAATTAGTTGGAAAAAATTATATTTTTAACAATAAATTTGTGAGTACATGTTTGAGGCATTATAGTAGGTATCAAGGAATGTTTTATATAACATTAATGGTCTAGATTTTATTATTTCAGGATAAATTATGTATTTTTGATATCATTAAGGGATAATAACAATGATGACAGTTATAAATACCCTTTGAGGTCTTATGAGATTGGATTTAAAGTTAATTAATTTTATTATTGATAAACTTTATTAGATTTTATAAGAAAAAAATTATTTAGGTATATATATAACCCATTGGTAAAATATACCATTTGGAGTGATGATTATTTCCGAATAATATGATTGGGGGGGGGGGGGAATTAGTAAAATGGTAATCCTTAGGGTTTTTATTTTTACGGATTTCATGGGAACTATCATTATTTTACAAAATGGTTGATTAATTTATGGAATATAAGTTGAGTGATATACATATCATTATAGAGTGAATTTTTTAAAGGAATAAAGCATAGCTATCTTAAAGAAATATCTCTATATATCTAGGAATATTACATTATTAATGTTAATATGGAATATCATTAGATAGTTGCAATTCTTTAAATTGAGGAATAATGATTGATTTATATTTTTTAATGGTTTTTTAAAATGGAGATTCAAGTTATTTTCACAAATTATTTTTATATTTTATGAAAATATATAACAAATATATAAATAATTTTTCCTTTAATACATTTTTAGTAACTAAAGATATTTGGGGATAAAACCAATGTTATGTTTTCTAAAAAGTGTGATTATGCTTTTCTTATTTTTGGGTTCTTAATTTGGCCTATCAAATTTTGAGTTGATTTGTGATTCAATTATAAATGGAATGATTTTATGTTGAACATGGGGTGTTTTTCTTGATATTGATATTTTTTTGATTAATATATTACTTATTCATATGATTGTTATTCAGATGTTATTTATTATTATAATTAATAATGCTGACTATATTTTCCTTATAGTTCACTAAATTTAAAAAGATTAACATGCCCTAAAACCTTTCATACAATAAAGAACACTATACATTGGTTAAATTTATGATCTGCAAAGATTTTATTTTTTACACAAGCATGAAGGGTTCATTTTGGTACTTAATTTGTTTGTAATATGAGATGGGAGAATAGTGAAACTTTTCCAAACAGGCATCCAAAAAATCATGTTATGATTATTATATGGAAACAAATATTGTATGTTTGTTTCAACAATTTATATATCTCGATGGAAAAATTATCCATCCCTCAAATGAAAAAAGGAATAAAAATCAATCAATAATTATATGGTAATTATAACATAACTATCACAGAACACATTTGGATATCTATTCATAATTATGAGGCTTATAATAGTATATACTTATGTTTATAAATTTTTATATAACAAATGATATATTTTCTAGTCATAATAAGGAAACTAATGTTCTAAAAAAATATAGATCTTATATTTTAATTACTTTGGGATACATTATTTTTTTATGATTAATGATTTTATATAATTATTAAGAAAATTATACATTTATTTTTTAAAGAACATATGAAAAATATTACATTATTTCTAGGGTATCTATGACTAGTCTCAATTATTTTAGGATAAAAATAAAGGATAATATTAATTTAGCATTATTTATGATGAACTAGTTGTATATATTACTACCATATGGATTTATTTTCACACAATATATTGTATCTAAGGCTATATACTTACTCAAATTCCTTCAATTGAGTCATGTACGCTCTTCTTTGAACATATTGTTACAATATGGGTTTACTCCTCCAGATAATTTTATTATATTACCCTTTATTTTATAGGGATTTACATTTAATTTTCACAATTCTTATGGATTTTCTTAACTCAATCTCTTTTCCTTGAGTCATATCATTTTTTCATTGACCATGTTCTTCTATGATTGATATATTCTGTCATTCTATTCCTCAAATGGTATTTTACCATTTTTACCGAAGGAAATTAAATTATCATACAATATTGTGTTTTGAAAAAATTGTTTTCTTTTCTTATTTATTGAAGAGAACAAGTATTTTAATCTTGATGAATCATCTTCCAAAATATCTCTATTGAAAACGAATTTTTATAATATTTTTTTCAATATCAGTTTCTCTATAACCATTGAAGAAGGATAAGTCATATTTATTACCACTTTTATATATTTATTTTATCTTCTACTTTAAATTTCATCTCAATACAATTAATTCATTCCCGTGATCTATTATTATATATTCTTTTAGTAGTTATATTTTTTTGAAGATATCTTTCACCCCTTGAAATAGATTATGAAGCTATTTTGATGAATCTCTACACATAAGTATCCCTCGATTGTTAAACTCATGGTAACATTATATGGATGAAATGTATATATGGAGAGGATAATGTGAAAAAACTATTATTTTTAATAATATATCACATTTATGGTTTACCAATATTCATAATATAAAATTTTTATACTTTAAACATGTAAATATGTTTATATGAAGTCTTAAAAAGTTATTGTAACACCCTGAGTATTTAGGAATTATAATTTTTTGTAAAAATAAACTTTTTGATATATTGTGTTTTATACAATACCATGTTAATCTTTCACTCCACACAACACTATGATAGATTTAATTACTTATGACACTGATTTTTAAGAAAACACGGATATATTATTAATATAGTTATTTAAACGCGACTGTTATAATCTAATAAATAAACAAAAAAATATGAATTTTAAATTAATAATTATTATATATCAATTAAATGGATTGATATAATGGAAAAATATTGGTAAAATAGTACCAAATATTTAGTAAAATATTTATATATTTTGAAAATACTATTTTCTCAAAATAAATATTTTTATTAATTTTTTTGAACATTAAAAAAATTAAAATTTTAGCACTTATAAAAAAATTATTTGATAAAATAAAAATAATTTCTATATCATAATGGAAAAATTAGCTGATGGTGATTTTTTTGTATTATTATAAAGGCTTTATTTTTTTGATAAATTATGTTTTTTTTCATTGTAATTGACAATGTCATTTTTTTGAATTTTTTATAAAGTTAAATTATATTTTAAATTTTTTTTATAGTAAAATTTGTTCTACTATACATCCAATAAGCCTATTTTGTTTATTGAAATTAATTTTATATTGAATTTTTATATAAAAACATGGTAGATTTTTGAACATTTTCTTTTTTAAAACCCTGTTTCTCGTCACATATATAAGATTAATTTTAAATTATATTTTTACACTAATTTTGATGAAATTTGTAGGAATGGACTAAATTTTTTTAATGAGAATAATTTATATTATCTAATAAGTCCAACATATTTTTTTTCTAAAATGAATTTTAAAAATAGAATAAATTATGTACCGCAGTTATGGTATAAATGGGTTTACCAAGGGTAAACTAAAAAGATAATGGTTATAAAAAACAGTAATCCTTCCCAAAACACATTATATAGAAATAATTTTACCATACCACGTATCTAATATATAATGATCCACTTTTTGAACATTATGACATGATAAAAACGTGGTTAAACCTTATTCATTAAAACAATTTCTAGTGTGCCACTCTCCTCAATAATAAAAGGTCACCCCATCTCTAATCTTCTTCAAACCATCAATAACTTTTGATTTGGAAAATACATACTTATATAAGATAAAAAATTTCCACCTATCATCCTAGAATCCTTATTTTGTATATAAATCTAAAATAAGATTGAATTTGTTGGAAACCTAAAGATGATACACGAATAGGAGGTAATCTACATCAATGAGAATTTATGTTTTATTTATTCCTAAAACTACATAAATTCATATTATACCCTGATGATATAATAAAATTTTAATCCTTATTATACTGATAATTTTTTAGTTAATTTAATTTCCTATAACCATCCCCACTTATATCAAATGGGTTATGAAATCCTCGTTCATTTGTATGGAAGACTACCACCTTGTAAACTGATGTCATTCATTTTTTATCACCACCTCTAAAGGCTGTAAATAACAATACATTTATTATTTATAAATGATTTTTATGACATAATTATACTTAAATAATTATTATATCTCTTATAGATTCAAACACTCCATATTGTGGTAATATTATAATTTCGCTTGTGTGTACGGAAGACTACTTCCTCCCGAAGTGAAATGATTTCTTAACACATTACATGGAAGTTAATAAGATTGGTTCTAATGAAAATATGTGATATATATTAAATAAAAATTATTCATCATTTATATTATATTATTTAAATTTTATTCATTAAATTCTTAAAGAAATATATAAATAATGTTAATGCATTTATATGACATAACTTTTACCTGAATAATGTATCTCATTTTCTAGCACTAAATATTTCAGATAGCTCTAAATAAATATATAATTAATATATAATATCTTTATATCATGGTTATAACTATAGTAATTATGAAATAATTATCAAATTATGAGTAAAAAAATAAAAAATAAAGACATATATGAAAAATAAAGTGGTTTTGCCCAAAAATGTAACATTAACATGGAATTATTAATAAACGGGTAATAAATGGTCATAAGGAAATAATACATGATATAATATATATAAATATTTTCCTATAATAGATGTATATTAAAATTATATTTATTATGTTTGAGGTTTTAATGTGTGTGATGGATTTCAAGATTTAAGGTTTGATAATTTTGTCTCAATTTTCCTTCTTTGAGATGTATATTATGTTATGAACCTATATTATTTTGAGGAGGTGTATATACATCCCATTTGACATATAAAATCCTTAATTTATTTATCATCATGATATTTTATGTTCCATTTTATTTAACCCCTTATTATTCTTGCTATTTAATGTTACCAAGTTGGTAATGATTTTATGTTACAATCTAATCATTTGTCTAAAGTTTTTATGATTATGTTTCAAATGATAAAACCATATAATCTATATATTAATAAACTCATTATTTTTCCTCTCCTATGGTCATTCATGTTATTTTCATGTATTATCACCATTTTCCCACACCATGGTACTTAAGAATTTGGATATATGATTTATTTAAAATATGATTTTATTTACCTCATTGATTAGGAATCTATTTTCATCCAATTTTTTTTTACTAAAAATGATATAATTTTTTTTTACTATTCACCTATGATTTTTAAAAGAAATTTTTACTCATGTTTCACATTTTAATTTTTTGAAGGAATTTTCATGCCCATTTCATAATATTCCCCATTTTTCATTCAATGAAAATTAGAAAGGAATGTTTATTTTAATGGGTATGATATGAAAGAAAAATCCTATCATCATGAACATTATATTCATTGATGGTTCATTTATTGTTTTTCAATATTTTAAAAATTAACTAATTTAAAAATGTTTCTTTTATTAAAAAGTTTTTTTAAAGTGTAAAGAATATTCTCATCATGAAATGTTTTTATAAAGTTATTTCAAAAATCATTTTCAATCAAAGATGACATCTATTGATGATACCTATGCTTTACTAGGGATATAAACCAATGATACCTTTCATATTATTTTTTTATAAATGGTTTATATTGAAAAGGAGTTTATGAAACCGATTATCCACCATGGGTTATACCATGATAAAATTATTATGAAGCAAGCTTTTATTTCCATGTGTTATACTATAATGAAATATTGGAATGATTATAAAACATGTCTCTTTTATACAGATTATGGTATGATGAAATTTTTATGAAACCGATTTTATTTCACAGGTTATGATATAATGAATGTTTTATCATCATGTAGAACAAATATTTACAGTTTTAATTATGATAAGGGTGGGACTTATTTTTACATCCAATGTCTTTGGTAATGATTTTTATCTCATGAGATAAGAAGTACTAGAATGAGGAGTGAAACCTGTTCAGAAAGGGATTTTGTTGCTATGATGATATTGAGAGTGAACTTTAACTACTGTGATGGTTTAGGGAGGGATCAAATTCCATTATGATGTCATTTTAAGTGATCATTGAATATTATGTATATAATTTTCTATGATTAAGTATATGAAAAATCTATATAACTTATGCCAATCTCATGATCTCATATATCACAATCATTTATTCCCTTATGATTCATATCTTATGAACTAAAAATCCTTATTCTATGAATCTATAATATAATATTTGATATATAGTGTACGGTTTTCAAATGTTATTCTCTTGTTTTTATACCCATATGTTACTGTTAGTCTTATATATATATATATATATATCATTTTTACCCATAAGGAGCATCTCAGATGACCCATTCTTATGTTTCCTTTCCCCATGTTATGAAGAAATTTATTACATCTATAAGTCTAATAAGGTATTTAGTTATAAGGATCTTATTGGGATATGATGTAGT
This sequence comes from Viscum album, assembly GCA_963277665.1. Lineage (NCBI taxonomy): Eukaryota > Viridiplantae > Streptophyta > Magnoliopsida > Santalales > Viscaceae > Viscum > Viscum album. The sequence continues at coordinate 267,788,305 of OY728164.1, read as the reverse complement.
TTACATATAGACTAGTTGTTTGTGTTTCTAAATTTCCAAATACACTAAACTATTGTAGTCTTTAGGAATGTGTTTATGTAATGTAATGAATATTCATCAGAAGTAATGTAATATATATATATATGTTAATTATGGGTCTCTATTTATTGTATTATTTGTTATGTTTAGTTAAAATTTGGAAACATGGATGAGAAAATTAGTGATATCCCTAAATGTATTTATAAGGATAATTTTTGGATGGTTCATAATAGTAGAAAATGTTATATTTTTGTTGAAGGATAGAGTGAGTGGTTACCATGAATTCAAATCCATGTCTAGATAATAATAGTTTATTTGGATATGGTATATAGGAACCTAGATGTAATAACTATGATAAGGAAATACTGATATAGAAATGAGTGATGCCTAGTGCATGGCAACATGCCTTGATGCACACTAGGCATGACACTCCCAGGGGATAATCTTAGAAAATTTAAAAACACTTTATATACCATCATTAATGATTTTAATAGAATATGACTATGAATGACTTATGATAAATATATTTTTTCATATATTAAATAAGACACAATAATTTTGACATACAATAAGTGATATTTTATGATTTTGTGGTTCCCCATCATGATTATTGTTTCTTATACTATTATTTTTAGTTTTATTAAAACACTTGAACCTAAAGTAACTATGTTAATTATGAGTGAAATGGGTAATCCAAGGATTTTTCTCATGATAATATAAAAAATAGCGGATATGGAATATAAAATATAATTTCTATTCCCACACAACATTCTCATTCTATGAATCATGTTGGACTTCCAAATGCCAAAAATAGGGAACAACATTCTATTGCATCCTCTATGGGGAAATACACTCCTTATCCCAATGTGTCTTCTGATATAATGGTTGATGAAAAATTAATCATCACCAATGAATAAATATTTTATATTTTTAAATTCTCATAAAATTAAAAATAAATTTTGGTTGTATACCATTTCAAAGGTGAATCAGATTAATGGTAGAATCTTATCAAGAAGACAAGACAACATGAAGAAATTGAATCCATGGATTGTGATGAGTAAAATAGATTATTTTTAGATAAGTACATTCCTCATATTTTTTTCTGTAAAAATATGGATTTTATTTTCATTGATATAAAAAAAGGATGATGAATATTTTGGTTCCCATGATTCTAATTTTACTAGACTTGTGAGGTACTCTTCTGGTGTTATTATCCTTCCTAAAAGTAAGTTTAAACAATTCTATAATGTCTTAAAACAATGTCTCTGAATGGAATTATCTATAAGAGACTTCATTATCTAAGTTTATATTTTTTGATGTTATATAGAGGTAAAAAAGGAGGTTGTGGCCACATATTAATATCATGAATTTGATAAGAAGGGAAAAAGAGAATTAAATGGTTAATCATAGAACCATGGATAGAAGAACATGGTATTTAATTAATGATAAAAGTGTAGGATGAGTCATGCAGAAAATTATCTTAAGGGGACTAGAAAATAATTTAAGTGTATAAGGGAAGTTCATCGGGAAATTAATTTCCTAACTAATTGAAGAATCTATATAAAGATGTGAATAGAGAGACAATTGCACATAACGCACCACCAACAATCTACTATCTCAAATTAAAGGAACATATGTATTAGGTATGAAATTACCAAATTTGAATGATAATGATGATAATATACGTCAAAAGATATTAATCTAAGAAAGAAATTAAAATCCCATGTGATCACAATTTCTAATGCGGGGAACGATAATAATGTGGTGAATGATACACTTTACATCAAATCTAGAACTTATAATATCTTCATTGACTATTTTTATACCAATTCTTTCACATATAATGAATTTTACAATGGTATCATGATGCCACCCAAATGACTAGATGTATAATTAGTAGTGATATATTCTAATGTAATTTTGATCACATCTCTATCTAGTATTCCTATTATTTTGAAAATGGTGAGAATGTTCTTCCATAAAATCTATTTATTCCTCCTCTAGTTGTATTAGGTGTTATCTTGGGAATGTATTGGCTTTATATACATAAATCCTACACACATGTTTGACGAATGGATGTTAAATTTGATATTCATAATCATTATATGATATTCTATCAATGTGATGATAATTTCAAACTTCCAATGAACATAACATCCAATGTATGTGTCAAAAATCTCATTAAAAAGGGGTTTATATATAAAATGGTTAGGGAGAAAAATGAAATCAATGATATAGCTATTTTGAGGGAATTTTTTATTTATTTATGGAATATTTTTCTATACTTCCACTAAAACATGATGTTGAGTTATCAATACAACTAATGACGGGTTCTATACCAATTTTAAAGACTCCATAAACAATAGACCTGAATGAGTTGTAGGAATAAATGAAAAAAATCTAGGGAAACCTTGAAAATGGATTCATTCAGTCAAGTGTGTCACCTTTGGGTACACCTATTCTTTTTGTTAAAATGGAATATGGGTCAACAGGACTCTAAATTGATTATTATAATATAAAAAAGAATATTTTTTTGAAGAAGTTTCCTCTTCCTCATATTGATGACAAGTTTGATCAAATGAGAAGAGCTCAATAATTTTCCATGATTGACCATCATTTTGGATATCATCATTCTAGGGCCAATAAGGTGGATATATACATGAAATAATTCCATAAAAGTTTCATACACTATGAATATATAACAATTCCATTTATTCTTACTAATTACCTCGATATCTTCATTGATTTAATGAATAGAGTCATTAGAGATTACCTTGATTAGTTTGTGGTATCCTTTATCAATGATATTATATTCTATCTATATTTTAAGGAATAATGTGAATAACGTATGATAATTTTACTAAACATCCTATCTAAGGGGAAATGATATGAAATATTTATAAAGTTAAAATTATAGATCCCAATGTTTCATTTTTGAGTCCTATAATTTCAATAGAGAGTATATCAACATATCCATCAAGTATAGATGCTATTTTATGTTGGAACAGACCAACCATGGTGACTGAGATTAATAATTTTACCATTTTAGCTAGATATTATAGATGGGTTTTGGATAGTTTCTCATGATTATCTAATACTTTGACAAGGTTAACTCATAAGGGTTCCAATTTCCTCTTTTCAAATGAATTTGTGGAATATATCAAGGAACTGAAGATAAGATAAGTCAGTGAAACTGTGCTAACATTATCCTATGGCAGAGAATTGTTTTCAATATATAGTGATGTATCCATGAAAGGATTGGAATGTGTTCATATGTATAATTAAATGGTTATATATTATTCCTCATGAAAATTGATGATTTATGATAAAAATTAATCAACTCATGACTTAGACATAGAAAAGTTAATATTTTCATTACATATAAGGAGGTATTATCATTATAGATAAAAGTGTGACATATATATTGAAAAACATTTAAATTATATATTCACATAGAAGGAGTTGAATATATGGAAAAGAATATTGTTAGAGATGATAAGTTATTATTAATACTCAATAAATTACAACCACGAGAAAGAGAAGAAGGTGATCAATGTTTTGAGTCTAATGGATCATGCTAGCTTATTTGTGATGAGTATAATGAAAGACCCAATATTTATGGATTTTGAACAGATTGATCTACGAATTTTAAAATAATGGGAAAATCATATCTTTCCCAATTAAATAATCAATCACCTATCTAAGTAAATACTAAAGATATACATAAGAAAGATGAAGAGCTACAAAACAAATGTTAGAAATGTTTATGAGTTTAACCCTGATAATGACGTAATGATATTGTTCAAGAACAATATATGCATTACTTACATACTATATTTAAAGGAATATTTATTATAGGATTCTCATAATTCTCCATTACCTATTTTTTCAGGAATTAAAAAGATGTATAAGTATTTGGAAGAGTAAATATAGTGGGATGGAATGAAGAAAGATATCACAAAGTTTGTATCTCAGTGCTTCGAATGTTAGCAAGATATGACTGGAAGAAAAAAATCAAAGGGGATATTACATTTACTACCCATACTAGAATAGATATGGGGAAGCATCAGCTTGGGTTTTATCATTATAATCCCTAAAATTGTTAATGTGAATAATGATATATGTCTTTTAATCAATCTCCTTAATAAGATAAACCACTTAATCTCAAATACATTAGAATTATATATAGATTATATTTAAATGATATAAATTAAGTAATTTGTATAGTCAAATGGAGTACTACATTTCATTATGTGTGATTGGTATATAAGGTTTACCACAATTTTCTGAAGAATCATTCATCAGGATCTTTTTATAGAGTTGAGTTTCAGAATTTCATACCATCATCAGAGAGATGTTCAGTATGAGAGAACTACTCAAACCCTAAATAATATTTTATATCATGTTATTTTAATTTCAAATTTGGTTGAGATCAAAACATTCCTATAATTTAGTTTTCTTACAGAAATATATTTCACTTAAGAATTCATATGGTTCCTTATGAATCCATATATAGAAATAAATATAGAGATCAAACACGTTGGAATTAAGTTAGAGAAAAAATGATTTTGGGTTCTAAGATAGCTGATGAAATGGAAGGGAAGGATAGAGAAATTCAGTAATACATCAAGGAAAATTAGAGTGAGTAGAAAAATTATACTGATAATCACCAGTGTGATCTATAATTTCAATTTTGTGATAATGTGTTTCTAATAATATCTCTATGGAAGACAATTATGAGATTCATGAGGAATTGGAACTGAGACCTTGTTATATAGTTCCCTTTGTAATTCTTGATCGTATCAGGATTGTATCTTATCACATGGTGCATCCAAAAAACCTCATCCATGTCCATTATTTATTTCATGTATCTCTGTTGAGGAACTACATACCTGGACATTCACATGTACTAAACTTAGAGTTCATTCCATTGGAGTAAGATCATTCTTTTGGGGAAAATCCAGTGGAGATTTTGGATTGTATAAAGAAAGTTTTATGAGACAAGACAACTCCCCTGGTTAATGTTTTGTGAAAAAAATATCATTTTAAATAATATATAGGGGAACCTATGGAAATTATGAGGCATAAGTATCCTCATTTTTTTTGTATCAGAGTGATAAATTTTGGAAATGAAATTCCTTCTTCGTGGGGGGGGGGGGGGAGTAGAATGTAACACCTTAAGTTTTATGGACTATTTTTATTTAAAATAATTTTAATTTCATTGATATATTGTGTTACACACAACACCGAGTTAATCTTTTTATATACACAACAATTGAATATAATACATTACTCATGAAACTGAGTTTTAATAAAACCAAAACATATTCGTAATATAGTTATTTATAAACTTCCACTATAAGAAATCCATTAAAATTATCAACATGGATAGTAATAAATACTTCCAAATGTTAATTATAATTGTCTTATATAAATAAAACATATTGATAAAAAGTACTTAATTTTTGATAGAATCTTTATATGTTTTAAAAATACCATTTTTTCTAAAAAGAACTTTTCATACCTTTTTTGTAAAAATTATTAAAATTAATTTTTCTAAATCGTAAAAAAATTAATTTTATACAATATTTTTTTAAAATTTAGTATTTGAAATTTATGTTAGGTCATGTTTGTGTAATTATTTACAAAATTTTCATTTTTTTGATGAATAGTGTAAAATAATGAAATTCAATTGAAAACAGCCTTTTCATTTAGTTTATTTATAAAGTTAAATAACATTTTAATTTAGTTTTAAAGAAATAATAGTTTAATTATACTTAAATTAATCAAATTTAGGTCATCATAATAAATTTAATATTTTATTTTGATATAAATTTTTTAAAACTTTTGAACATTTTCTCTTTAAAAACTCATTTTCTCATAGTGTTCAAGAGATTAATATTAAACTAAATTCTTCCACATATGTAAATGACATTTGGAAAGATTGATTCCATTTTTGGAATAATAATAATATATACTATTTGATAAATTCTGATTAATTTTTGGTAAAAATTATTAGTAAAAATTTTAAAAAATATTTACCATGGTTAAAGGAAAATTTGGTTTACCTAGGGTCAAACTAAATAGATAAGGGTTAAAAATAACACAAAAGGTGTAAAATACTAATTTTGTGGAAATATAAAGACCATAAATATTCTAGGATTTAGAATGGTTGATTTTATAACATTTTTTCATGATTAAAACGTGGGTACACATTTTCTTACAAAAAATATCAAGATTTCTACTCATCTCACTTATAAAACGCCGCCCACTCTCCTTTATTCATGACATTATAAAAAACTTTTGGTTCGGCCAATACATATGAAAATAACTTCCCAAGATCCATCCTTTAATCCAATAAGCTTAATTTCGGACATAAATTTACTCTATGAAATCTTTTTATGATATTCTAAGGTGGATTACCAAAGAAGAGGTCATGTTCATCAATGAAAATTTATGTTTTATTTTTTACACCAACTAATTAATTTTTTATTATATAATTCATATAAAATTAATTCAGTATCTTACATATAATGATATGTTTTTATGTTAATTACATGATTTAAAACCATCTCCCTCCCATCAAATGGGTTACAGAATCATCAATTGGGTGTATGCCAGACTTCCACCTCAAAAACATAGGTCATTCATTTTTTCCATTACCACCCCTCAGGGATAAAAAAAATGATTGATTATATATATAAATATATATGATATTTAAGATATTATTATCATTTTGGAATTATTATATCACACATACCTTCATACTCTCTATATTGTGGGAATTCAATAATTTCATTCACCTGTTCGATGGACTACCACCTCACAAAGGGATGCGTATAATGACCCAAAATTCTATCAATGAAATGTATTTTCTTATGTTTATTATATATATATAATTAATCATATAAAACCTAATATATAATATAATACAATATTTATAAATTAAAAATGAATGAAATAAGAGGTATTTCTAGACATTAAGGAACCTATAACGATGAAATAATAACTTGCCCTTAGGAATATTAATATGAACCTTATGAATAGTAAATCAGCCTAATGAATAGTAAACACACCCATTATAGTATTAATAAAATTTATAAATTTCATAAGATAAGGTATTATATAATTATATCATAGTAAAAGTATGTGAATATTTTAAAAATTAATATTTAAGTGTTGGGAATTTTATAAGTCATAAATATTTAATTACAATTTTATAATTAATAAAAATATTTGAAATAAAATCCATTTTCATAAAATGGATTCATAAATAAATATTTTGTTTTATTATTATTTTAGGACAATTTTATGAGACCTTATTTAATTTTTGAAAGTGTTATAAAATCTTGTTTAAATGTGAAATCTGTATTTTTTTTGTAAAAAATGATTTTATTTACAAATTAATTTTCACATATTTATAAATATATTTTTATAAAATGGACTCTATTTTCTAGTTCTACATTTCAAGAAATGGTTATGTGGAATTTTTGGAATTTTTCTAAACATACTTGAAGTTTTGGGGAATAGTAAAATACAGCAATTTACGGTATAAATACATTAGAAGCTAAATACACTATTACATGACTCATTAATGATGTAATTACAATAATAAAGACGTTTACTTCATTATTTTAATATATTTTATGATAATTATCATACTATTCATAGTCTTGATCCAAAATAACAAACAAATGGAAAAAATATTCAAAAAATCACCCCTCTCCTCCACTATAAAAGCAACCCTCACCCCTCTTCTATTCACTCCTCTAAGCCTCGAATCCTATTAAAAGTTCTTCCCAAATCATCTTCCCTATTATATATCAACATTAAGGATATCTTGGTATTACCAAAATACCAAAACCCATTTCTCTAAGGATGTTCTCAAAGAGGTTAATTCAAGAGATAAACCCTCTTCCTTTTTCTTCCAATATCATTTTCAACTTACATTATTTTCTTATATTATCCTCACCTACTATGTAAAAATGATCATGATAACTCTTTTATAATGTATAAATTGGAATGATATCATTTTAATGGAATATCATTCTTCAAACTACTTTCTCTAAATCTTTTAGTTTAAAAAACAAAATCATCATCTAGGAGGTGCCAATTTACAACCTTCGTGGATGACGAACCTTCGTTTATCAATTTCTCTTTAAGGTCTAGTCATGAACCATTTTTTATGGTTGAAAAATAATATACAATATGTATTATGTATCACATAATTTTATGGAATCAGTATATACACATAATACTAATTCATACGACAAAACTGGTTTATGGTGATCAAAATACGACCGTAATAATCTAAGAAATTATCACTAATGTTTTATATAATAAATCACCCTCATACCATATAAAAAAATTAATTATATAACCATTTAATATTTTTCATTTTCACTAGTATTATATAAATTCTATTCTGGAGTATAATATCCTTCCAACATGAACTTTCATTCTCATATACAATTATACCAATTGTGAAAACCAAGGAAATAAACACACCTGAACAATGAATTTGTATCTTACAACACATTAAATAGGCCATAAATGAACTTCATAAAATTATAATAAATAAAAAACATATATATAAGGTAATTAATTAATTAATTAATGGATTTAATTTTTTTTATCTTGGACATTAACATCACATGCATCATACATTCAGATATAATGTAATTTTTTCTGCCTGAACCTCCATTTTCTTTCGGGTTACTCTTTTTCTCCCTTTACAACAATTAAATTATTAATTATTATTACATAATAATATTAAATTATTTTTTAATGTTATATATATTTGTACCAATTGTAATACTTCTTTATTTAATGGGGAGTTACTTTTTTTAAAAAAATATTTCTAAAATGTTTCTTGATAAGAAAGCCTGATTCAAGGGAACTTCTCAAATTCTTACCTATTTTCAAGGCACTATATAACCTTTTCTAACAAAAAATTATTTTTCTAAAATCTTAAAATTTAATATGAAAAAATTATCTTAGTTTGATTCTATATTATAAAATTATTTTTCGAAAATAATTCTTATTTTCTATGTAAAAGAGTTTTTCTATCAATAATTGCACAATGATTTTATAAGAGTATTTTCATATATTTCAACACACTTTTTGATAATTACATTCAATTGGTTTTAATATTTTATGATATCATCTACAAAATTTTATTGAATGGTTTATGATTATTGTTACTATGACTGTGCTATTTTGATACCATTCACCATATTACTCCGAATGGTTTGTATTTATGTTTACTGATTGGTGAAAGTTATTTACATTTCATATGTTAGTTTCAATATGAATGTATATATTTATTATTATTCATAAATTTTATTTTAGGAATGTATTAGAATTGGTAAGTGTTAGGTGGGTCACTCTATATCCCCTCGGTTCATCAATAGGTCTCATGAGGAAAACTAGTTTGGGGTTTTACCTGTTCATATATGGTCTTGGCATAAGGCCTTAACAGTATGGTTATGATGCCCTGAATTATACATCCCTCATTATGAAACTATTAATTGATAGTCCATATGATTATTGGACTAGTATAAATTCCATTTTTCTGTTTTCTTGTATGATTATTTATTCAAATTTTACTCCCGCAATATTATGCTCAATTTTACTTATAATAGAATGTGCAATTTTATTTATTCACCATGCCTTATTACTTAGGATTCCGCTGTATTAATTACCCTTACTAACTATTTGAGCCCACCTACTTCTTATGTTTTTTTCCATAGGATGTGAAGGAGTTTATTATGAATGAATTTTAGATATAATCTAGGAGTTATGGATGTATACAATGGAATTTACATATTGAATTTATTTTTAAGTTGTAATGTTGATCTTATGTATGTATCTTGTTTTCCAAAGATACTAAAGTATTCGGTCCTTCAATATATTAATTTCTTGTAATAATACCATGTTATTGAAGTAAGGAACTAGCTTTGGGAAACCAGGTTTGGGTCTTTAAATTTGGTATTAGAGGAATTTTAGTAGAATCCTTGGAAACTAGATTTAGAAAACATAGATTAGTGAAAAAACACTAAGATAGACTTCAAGGACAATCATACAAGAACATCCTATAATTTTGGTAAGGTATATAACATGTGGATCTTCCTAGCAATACATCCCTATATTGTAACACCCCAAGCTTCTACGGTACGTTTCCCTTCGAATAATGCGATAGCGTGTGTTGTACGCAACCTCGAGTTCTAACACACACCACAACTAATTAAACTAGCCGTTGTGAATAGTAATACCTAATTTTTGAAATTATATATATTTTATATTTGAAAATGGACTTCATTTTTGGACTCGGAATATCGAATTTAGCCTAAGGTGAAATTTTGGTACTTTTCGGATAACTTTCATATTTTGATGAATAGTGAAAATTACTAAATTTTAATTAAAAACAACTTTTTTAATCAAAATAATTAATAGTGATAAATTATGAATTTTAGTAGTTTTAAAGTATATTTAGAATATATTTTTACCATTTAATATAATGTTGGTCATTGGATATAATATTACAATTAAACCGAACATAAACAAGTGTCAATCTTTTGATAGTTATTATCTCTTAAAAACACGCTTTTTGTTTTGACAGCGGGAATTAATTTTAAGTTAATTTCTGCCACTTCTGTGTTTTGAATTTAGGAAAATGGATTCCATATTTGGAATCAGGATGTTCAAATTGTGTAAATAGGTAACTTTTATTTTTAGACATTTTGAATAATTACTGCGGTAAATATTTTATTTACCATGGTTAAGGGTAAATCCGGTAAATAAGGGTTAAAAAAATAATATTATAATAATACTAAATTACCCTAAAAACGTGTCTTAACCCTATTGGTTGATAGATGGTCGACCATGGGCATCTTTGTGTCAATTTTGGGACCCCATGGATCCACTTGTAAGTGATAATGACACTTTATTTTAATTTAGTTAAAATGAATACAAAAATGACACAAGCATATATCTTTTAAAACAACAATTTTTACATAGGGTTATATATGTTGGATTTTAGATTATAAATATTCATTAGAAAGCTAAAAAGAGTTCCTACATAATGATATTTTATTTATAATTTTTAGACATTAAATAATTTATTTTATTTATGACACAATGATGATGCAGTAATTACTATAATAGTGAAAAATTAAAATAATTGATATTATAAATACCCAAATAAATATAATATGAAACTTTTAATGAATTAAACTAATTTTCTAGGCTAATATGATATATTAGGATTGAGTTAATGGACTTTGTTCGAAGTAATCAATCGGTTATGAGTTTCACAAAAATCAACTATTGAATAGTGTCAAAATTGACATAAAAGAGTTCTTAAAACAAATATTATATTATTAATTGATATTAAATTCCTAAAAATCTAAGGTTCGGCCAAGAGACTTATATTATGATAGGTTAATCATTAATGGACCACTTGGGGGTCCCTTGGATGTATATAGTAAGTTTATTAACCATATTATATAAAAATACAAAGAGACATTGTAAAAGTGAAACTAATTAACTTAGAGTTAATACTTAAAGATAAGGTTAATATAAGTACCCAAACCTGTCTAAATTCTATTGGTTGAGTGGTTTTCGACCTATCCCCACCTTAACCTTTGAATAATCAACTTTGTAGCCATTAGAAACCGAATATGAATTTATTATAAATTAATATTTCTAGCTTTTCCAAAGGTGCCCCTCACCCCTCTTATAAAAGGGCACTCCTCCTTCTCATTTCTTCACACATTCAAAGCCTTTTGGTTCGGCCAAAATCTGCCCAAATACTCTCCCAACATCCCTAACTACAACCTAGAGGCTTTAGTTTGATCAGAAAGCCAACCTAAGGAGCCCTTTTGATCAAATCAAAAGGAAGAACCCGAAGAAGAGGTAATGATTTCACCACCCTTTTCTAAGTTAATTTCTTCTTCCACTTCTTCTTCCTTTGTTCTTACCATTCTAAAATAATAACTCCAGTATCTCACATATACTGTGATGTTATTATAAGTATGGTACAACCATATTCAGTATTCTATCCACCCTTTGAATAACATGTCACCATACGTGCGTACATACGGCTTACCGTCTCCACGTCGTGGTGTAATTGTTATTCAATATAATATTATTTGGATGGGTATAATAATGATGTGTAACTCATGTAAATAATAAATATAACATGTTAATGATTCTGTATATATGATATACCATTCATTTATATATTATTTTAATATCAAAAGAATGATATTGTCGCTCGTGCGTACGTACGGACTACCGTCTCCACGAACGCGATGAGATTCATTCTCCATCGTATCCATTCAAGTATAATTATCATTTTATGATTTAAAAATGATGTTTAAGGACTTGATATCATTCTGGATATGAATAAGATACAACAAACATGGCTTATGTAACAAAACATATAAAAGAAAATGAGTAAGTTAACACCCGAAACGATGATAATTCTAAGATATTATTAATAAATCAATGTTAAAAGATCATATATGATATCATATTAATATATATGATTCTTGTATAATTTAATAACAATTATTTCACCATTATACAGGAGGTTAACCTACCCCAACCAAGGAAAAGTACAAGGTAAGGGTTATTTCACAATCTCTTCATTATCCGAGGTTGTTTATATGTAATAATCTACTGGGATCTCTTTATCATCCACATCCATGTTTCTTAAAAATGTATTTCAAAACATTTTTACTATTTACAAGAATATGGGTTAAAGTCATTTATACCCTTTTTTGACTTTTTATAAGAGGTTTATAAAGGAATCTTTCCGTCGTTTTCAAAACAAGGTCCTTTTTAACCTTTTTGACAGAATTGAGGTAAGAATGTTTTTTTTAACTTATACGGCGGGTGCGGTTATTTTACGCCGTTATAAAATCTTCAAAGCTTTCCTTACAAGCTTATAAGAATATTTTCAAAGAAAATGTTTTATTTTATATGGATCTTAAATGATTTCAAAATAAAAGGAGATATTTCTTTAAAAAGAATTTTGATTTCATCTATGTCAACATCCTTTGATGGATTTTAAGATTATTTGAAGTTGATTTATTATGATACAAAACTTCTATATTGTATTGAAGGTTTTGTGATATGTTTGACTGTGGATGTGCTATTTTTATACCATTCATAGTTTATTGTGAAAGTATTGACATTTCGTATGCTAGTTTTAATACGAATGTTTATGTTATGTTTAAACCTTTTCATATGGGAATGCATTGGACTTAATAAGTGACGGGTGGAGCCCGCTATAACTCCTCGATGCATCGGTAGGTCTCATGAGACAAACTAGTGTCTTGGCACAAGGCCTTGACAAAATCTTATTTGTAGTCTTGGCACGAGGCCTTGGCTATGTGGTTATGATAGTCTGGCATTATGCATTCCAACATTATGAAAGTGGTTATTGATTTTTGCATGTGATTATTCGATTAGTAGAATATCCATGTGAATAAGTAAATTGCATTATTTCATTTTATTTATGCCATACCATGTTGAAAGTTCATATTTAAAAGGCTTTTGTTTTAGTTATACATTGCCTTAAATTTTTATTCTTATTTATGAAAGTTTCCGCTATATTGTTATCCTTACTGGGCATTTGAGCTCACCCCTTTTCTATGTTTTATTTTTCCCAGGATGTGAAGAAGTAAGTTATGAATGACCTGCAGGGATTTTATGAGGGGTTAATAGTGTGGATTGTGGAATCATTATGTTGTTGTAGTAGTTTTTCATTTTATGATGTAATGTAAAACTTATGAATATATCTAGTGTTTCCAAGGCTACTAAACCAATCGGTCTTTCAAGATTTGATCTTTCTTGTGATCATGCCAATGTTACGAAGTAATGCACCGACTCTGGGTAGCTGGGGTCGGGGCGTTACAGTTGGTATCAGAGGAAGTTTAGTACAAACCTTGGAAGCTAGATTTAGATAAACTCTGATTAGAGCACGTAGACTTAAGATGAACTTTGAGGATTAGTATAGAAGAACTTCCTAGAATTTTGGTATTGTAGAGATTTTGTGAGTTTTCCGAGCAATACATCCCTGTCTGGATACGAGCAGGTAGAGGTGGATCTGGCACAGATGTACCTAGGGGTAAAACGCGAAAACACCGCTTTGAGCTAGACTCGAAGGGGAACTGGTGCACGACAACGGGCCTTGCTGCACTCTTGGTTACGACACTCCCGGGGGATATGCTTAGGATAACTCTCACTTTCTTTACAAATCATTATGAAGGGTTTATGAGTATATACTTCCTCAAAGAAAACATATTTATGATTATGGATTATATCCATAGATAGTTCAATTTATGTTTAGTGTTTTATAAGTATGGGATTATGTATTTTGATGCATAAACTGATCTAGTTTATGCCATTTTTTAGAAATGGCGCCTAGTGGAAGAAATGGAAACCGTATCAATGCACGCACTCCATGTAGGGATTTCCCTTCTGCTCAAGATAATTATAGTGGGGCTGGTGATGCAACTGGTGCTGATCAGCTGATCACCGTACTGGGACAACTTACTCAGGTTATGAATAATAACCTTACCCGTATGGAGCACCCTGATCCGCAGCGTGGAGGATCAATGTTAGATCGATTCATGAGACAACAACCACCAACGTTCAATGGGAGTACAAATCCCTTAGTAGCTGAGCAATGGATATTTTCCCTAGAGAAAATATTTCAGGCTTTGGGGAGTAGTGAAAGGGTAAAAGTTACCATGGCAGTTTACCGCCTCACTGGAGATGCTGATCAATGGTGGTCATTGATTCAAAACATGAAGGAAGATGATGAAGTATAAAACATGGAATGGAGGGAGTTCAAAGATCTGTTTTTAGAAAAATACTTTCCTCGCGACCATCGAGCAGATATGGAAAGGCAATTTCTGAGTCTGAGACAAAAGGAGGATGAGAATGTCACAAAGTATGAGGCTAACTTTACAAGGTTAGCGAGGTATGCTGGAGATTATATTCGCAACCCAAGAAGTAAGATTGATCGTTTCTTTGATGGGTTAAAACCATTTCTCCATCGAGCATTAGTCTCACAATCCTTTTCGTCATACGAAGACATTGTCTCATGTGCTATCAAGACCGAAAAAGAATTATCTAAGTCTTATGACTTTAAAGCGAAGCAAGAGAAGAAGAGACCTTCTGATCAATCTGGGAATGGAAATAAGGGGAAGAAGGGAAAGGTTGAATATCCATCTTGTGGTAAATGCAGGAAGAAACATCCTGGTGCTTGCCTGAAGGGAATGGGAGTCTGTTACAAGTGTGGTGAAAAAGGCCACCAAGATCATGATTGCAAGGGGAAGAAGGAAGCTACCAACGTTCAGTGCTACAATTGAAGGGAGATGGGGCATTATGCAAATGCATGTCCTAAGCGTCAGGAGAACTTACCTCAGAAAAGGCCAAGGGATCAAGGCCAGGCTTATGCTATCACTACTGCTGAGGTAGAAGCTCCGAAAGACGTGGTGGCAGGTAATTTAATGGTTTCCTCAAGTTTAGCAAATGCATTATTTGATTCTGGATCATCGCATTGTTTCATATCTTCCATGTTTGCTATGAAAATTAGATATTTCCAATTTGATTTAATAAGGGAGTTGTCAGTTAAAACTCCTAAGGGAAGTATCGTTGCAACAAAGTTTTGTGAATCAGTCCCCATTAGAGCACATAAATTTTCTTTATCTGCTGATTTCATCGTCATACCTATGATTGAGTTTGATATAATCCTCGGTATGGACTGGCTTTCGGACTATGATGCGAAGATTTATTGCAAGAAGAAAGAGGTTACGATTCTTGATGATAATGATAAGGAACACCTTATTTTTAGAGCAGAATCGTCACCACCTAATTCTTATTTAGATCCACCCTCAATAGCTCAACTAAATTCAATTATTGGGGAGGAAGAGAATGAAATAACTGCGGGTGAGGAAAGGAATGTTCAAATAGAGGATGTACCTGTTGTGAAAGAATTTGTAGATGTATTTCCAGAAGATTTACCTGGACATCCTCCAGAACGAGAAGTTGAGTTTTCCATTGATTTGATTCCTGGATCAAGGCCTATATCGAAGACCCCTTATAGAATGGCCACTGTAGAGTTAGTCGAACTAAAGAAACAACTAGAGGAATTGAGTAATAAGGGATTTATTCGCCCTAGTGTTTCTCCATGGGGAGCCCCTGTTCTTTTTGTTAAAAAGAAAGATGGATCTATGAGGTTATGTATCGACTACAGGGAGATCAATGCCATAACGATAAAGAACAAGTATCCCCTACCTCGTATTGATGATTTATTTGACCAACTGCATGGAGCTCAATACTTTTCAAAGATTGAACTTCGATCTGGATACCATCAGTTGTGTGTGAAGAAGGAAGACATTCCGAAGACAGCATTTCAAACCAGGTACGGGCATTACGAGTTTACTGTAATGCCGTTTGGATTGACTAATGCACCCTCTGTATTCATGGATCTGATGAATAGAGTTTTCAAGGAGTATCTCGATGAATTTGTGGTGGTATTTATTGATGATATCTTGGTATACTCCAAAACCTACGAAGATCATGAAGATCACTTGCGCATTATCTTGAAGACTCTGAGGAGGCATGAATTATATGGGAAGTTTAGCAAGTGTGAATTCTGGCTTCAGGAGATTTCTTTTCTTGGCCATATTGTCTCTAAAGATGGAATCTCTGTTGATCCTTCTAAGACCAAGGCAATCCAAGAATGGCCAGCACCTACGAGTATAACTGAGGTACGTAGTTTTATTGGCTTGGCAGGTTATTATCGACGTTTCGTCCAGAATTTTGCCCGATTGGCTAACCCATTAACGAAGCTCACACGTAAAGGGGTTAAATTTGTTTGGACAAAAGAGTGTGAGGAATGTTTCGAAGAACTGAAGAGAAGATTAGTCAATGCTCCTATATTGACTCTACCATCGGGGAATGATGGGTTCGTTATTTATAGTGATGCATCAAAGAAAGGACTTGGTTGTGTCCTTATGCAGAATGATAGAGTTATTGCCTATGCATCACGACAGTTGAAAATTCATGAACAAAACTATCCTACTCATGATCTCGAGTTAGCAGCTGTGATCTTTGCTTTGAAGATATGGAGGCACTACCTCTATGGTGAAAAATGTGAGATTTATACTGATCACAAGAGTTTGAAGTATATTTTCTCACAAAAAGAACTCAACATGAGGCAAAGGAGATGGCTTGAATTACTCAAGGATTATGATTGTACGATACACTACCACCCAGGGAAGGCAAACAAGGTGGAAGATGCTTTGAGTAGAAAAGACCATGGAGTTTTGAACAATATGAGAATTGAAAGGGATCCAATTTTCATGGATCTAGAGAAGATGGACATGGGAATAACCAGGGAAGGTAAAACATCAATGCTTTTTCAAATGGTTGCCAAACCATCTTTACTAGAAAGGATTAAGAGTTCTCAGACCGATGATGAAGAATTTCAGAAGAAGATTAAATCTGTGAATGATGGGAGATTGAGATACTTTGTGTATGAAGATGGAACTTTGAAATTTGGAAAGAGACTTTGTGTTCCCGATTTACCTGATCTGAAAAGCGAATTACTGGATGATGCTCATAGTTCCAATTTCTCTATACACCCTGGGAGCACCAAAATGTATAGATATTTGAAGGAACATTTTTGGTGGGACAACATGAAGAGGGAGATTGCTGATTTTGTATCAAGATGTATGGTTTGTCAACAAGTGAAAGCTGGAAGGCAACAGCCTGGAGGAGTCATGCAACCTCTTCCCATACCGGAGTGGAAATGGGACAATATTACGATGGACTTTTTCATGGGGCTACCAAAGACTCCTAGAAGGAACGATGCAATATGGGTTATTGTTGATCGTCTTACCAAGTCAGCACATTTTCTTGCTATAAGAGAAGATCTACCCCTGGAACGTCTAGCAAGACTATACATTAATGAAGTTGTGAGACTTCATGGAGTCCCCCTATCGATTGTTTCTGATCGTGATCCCCGTTTTACTTCAAGATTTTGGAAAAGTCTTCAGAAATCCCTGGATACTGAACTTCATTTGAGCACTGCTTACCACCCTCAGACAGACGGACAATCAGAACGGACTATTCAGACCTTAGAAGACATGTTGAGATCTTGCTCACTTGATTTTCAGGGTATGTGGGATCAATATTTACCACTAGTAGAATTTTCCTATAACAATAGCTTCCATTCGAGTATTCAGATGGCACCATATGAAGCGTTATACGGAAAGAGATGTCATACACCAACCTGTTGGGATGACGTTGGTGAAAGAAAACTTGTAGGCCCAGAACTGGTGGAGGAAATGGTGGAAAAGGTGAAAGTAATCCAAAATCACATCAAAGCCGCTCAAAGTAGGCAGAAGAGCTATGCCGATAATCGAAGGAAGGATTTGGAATTTCAAGTCGGTGATCATGTTTTTATGAAGGTATCTCCGTGGAAGGGAGTCATACGTTTTGGTAAGAAAGGTAAATTGAGTCCCAGGTACATCGGACCTTTCGAAATTCTAGAACGAATTGGGGTTGTAGCTTACCGATTGGCAATGCCGCCAAGTCTCTCCAAAGTTCACGATGTGTTCCACGTATCTCTGTTGAGGAAATACATGCCTGACCCAACGCATGTACTCACCTATGAGGAATTAGAACTGGAACCCGATCTTTCCTATTGCGAAGAGCCCATCAAGATTCTTGATACGAGAGAACAATTGCTGAGAAACCGGATGACGCGTCTGGTAAAAGTTTTGTGGAGAAATCATAAGATGGAAGAGGCAACGTGGGAACCCGAGGAACTTATGATGAAGAACCACCCGAGTCTTTTTATACAGTAATACACTAGAAATTGCGAGGACGCAATTATTTGAAGGAGGGGAGAATGTAACACCCCAAGCTTCTACGGTACGTTTCCCTTCGAATAATGCGATAGCGTGTGTTGTACGCAACCTCGAGTTCTAACACACACCACAACTAATTAAACTAGCCGTTGTGAATAGTAATACCTAATTTTTGAAATTATATATATTTTATATTTGAAAATGGACTTCATTTTTGGACTCGGAATATCGAATTTAGCCTAAGGTGAAATTTTGGTACTTTTCGGATAACTTTCATATTTTGATGAATAGTGAAAATTACTAAATTTTAATTAAAAACAACTTTTTTAATCAAAATAATTAATAGTGATAAATTATGAATTTTAGTAGTTTTAAAGTATATTTAGAATATATTTTTACCATTTAATATAATGTTGGTCATTGGATATAATTTTACAATTAAACCGAACATAAACAAGTGTCAATCTTTTGATAGTTATTATCTCTTAAAAACACGCTTTTTGTTTTGACAGCGGGAATTAATTTTAAATTAATTTCTTCCACTTCTGTGTTTTGAATTTAGGAAAATGGATTCCATATTTGGAATCAGGATGTTTAAATTGTGTAAATAGGTAACTTTTATTTTTAGACATTTTGAATAATTACTGCGGTAAATATTTTATTTACCATGGTTAAGGGTAAATCCGGTAAATAAGGGTTAAAAAAATAATATTATAATAATACTAAATTACCCTAAAAACGTGTCTTAACCCTATTGGTTGATAGATGGTCTATCATGGGCATCTTTGTGTCAATTTTGGGACCCCATGGATCCACTTGTAAGTGATAATGACACTTTATTTTAATTTAGTTAAAATGAATACAAAAATGACACAAGCATATATCTTTTAGAACAACAATTTTTACATAGGGTTATATATGTTGGATTTTAGATTATAAATATTCATTAGAAAGCTAAAAAGATTTCCTACATAATGATATTTTATTTATAATTTTTAGACATTAAATAATTTATTGTATTTATGACAAAATGATGATGCAGTAATTACTATAATAGTGAAAAATTAAAATAATTGATATTATAAATACCCAAATAAATATAATATGAAACTTTTAATGAATTAAACTAATTTTCTAGGCTAATATGATATATTAGGATTTAGTTAATGGACTTTTTTCGAAGTAATCAATCTGTTATGAGTTTCACAAAAATCAACTATTGAATAGTGTCAAAATTGACATAAAAGAGTTCTTAAAACAAATATTATATTATTAATTGATATTAAATTCTTAAAAATCTAAGGTTCGGCCAATAGACTTATATTATGATAGTTTAATCATTAATGGACCACTTGGGGGTCGCTTGGATTTATATAGTATGTTTATTAACCATATTATATAAAAATACAAAGAGACATTGTAAAAGTGAAACTAATTAACTTAGAGTTAATACTTAAAGATAAGGTTAATATAAGTACCCAAACCTGTCTAAATTCTATTGGTTGAGTGGTTTTCGACCTATCCCCACTTTAACCTTTGAATAATCAACTTTGGAGCCATTAGAAACCGAATATGAATTTATTATAAATTAATATTTCTAGCTTTTCCAAAGGTGCCCCTCACCCCTCTTATAAAAGGGCACTCCTCCTTCTCATTTTTTCACACCTTCAAAGCCTTTTGGTTCGGCCAAACTCTGCCCAAATACTCTCCCAACATCCCTCAATACAACCTAGAGGCCTTAATTTGATCAGAAAGCCAACCTAAGGAGCCCTTTTGATCAAATCAAAAGGAAGAACCCGAAGAAGAGGTAATGATTTCACCACCCTTTTCTAAGTTCATTTCTTCTTCCACTTCTTCTTCCTTTGTTCTTACCATTCTAAAATAATAACTCCAGTATCTCACATATAATGTGATGTTATTATAAGTATGGTACAACCATATTCAGCATTCTATCCACCCTTTGAATAACATGTCACCATACGTGCGTACGTACGGCTTACCGTCTCCACGTCGTGGTGTAATTGTTATTCAATATAATATTATTTGGATGGGTATAATAATGATGTGTAACTCATGTAAATAATAAATATAACATGTTAATGATTCTGTATATATGATATACCATTCATTTATATATTATTTTAATATCAAAAGAATGATATTGTCGCTCGTGCGTACGTACGGACTACCGTCTCCACGAACGCGATGAGATTCATTCTCCATCGTATCCATTCAAGTATAATTATCATTTTATGATTTAAAAATGATGTTTAAGGACTTGATATCATTCTGGATATGAATATGATACAACAAACATGGCTTATGTAATAAAACATATAAAAGAAAATGAGTAAGTTAACACCCGAAACGATGATAATTCTAAGATATTATTAATAAATCAATGTTAAAAGATCATATATGATATCATATTAATATATATGATTCTTGTATAATTTAATAACAATTATTTCACCATTATACAGGAGGTTAACCTACCCCAACCAAGGAAAAGTACAAGGTAAGGGTTATTTCACAATCTCTTCATTATCCGAGGTTGTTTATATGTAATAATCTACTGGGATCTCTTTATCATCCACATCCATGTTTCTTAAAAATGTATTTCAAAACATTTTTACTATTTACAAGAATATGGGTTAAAGTCATTTATACCCTTTTTTGACTTTTTATAAGAGGTTTATAAAGGAATCTTTCCGTTGTTTTCAAAACAAGGTCCTTTTTAACCTTTTCGACAGAATTGAGGTAAGAATGTTTTTTTTAACTTATACGGCGGGTGCGGTTATTTTACGCCGTTATAAAATCTTCAAAGCTTTCCTTACAAGCTTATAAGAATATTTTCAAAGAAATTGTTTTATTTTATATGGATCTTAAATGATTTCAAAATAAAAGGAGATATTTCTTTAAAAAAATTTTGATTTCATCTATGTCAACATCCTTTGATGGATTTTAAGATTATTTGAAGTTGATTTATTATGATACAAAACTTCTATATTGTATTGAAGGTTTTATGATATGTTTGACTCTGGATGTGCTATTTTTTTACCATTCATAGTTTATTGTGAAAGTATTGACATTTCGTATGCTAGTTTTAATACGAATGTTTATGTTATGTTTAAACCTTTTCATATGGGAATGCATTGGACTTAATAAGTGACGGGTGGAGCCCGCTATAGCTCCTCGATGCATCGGTAGGTCTCATGAGACAAACTAGTGTCTTGGCACAAGGCCTTGAAAAAATCTTATTTGTAGTCTTGGCACGAGGCCTTGGCTATGTGGTTATGATAGTCTGGCATTATGCATTCCAACATTATGAAAGTGGTTATTGATTTTTGCATGTGATTATTCGATTAGTAGAATATCCATGTGAATAAGTAAATGGCATTATTTCATTTTATTTATTCCATACCATGTTGAAAGTTCATATTTAAAAGGCTTTTGTTTTAGTTATACATTGCCTTAAATTTTTATTCTTATTTATGAAAGTTTCCGCTATATTGTTATCCTTACTGGGCATTTGAGCTCACCCCTTTTCTATGTTTTATTTTTCCCAGGATGTGAAGAAGTAAGTTATGAATGACCTGCAGGGATTTTATGAGGGGTTAATAGTGTGGATTGTGGAATCATTATGTTGTTGTAGTAGTTTTTCATTTTATGATGTAATGTAAAACTTATGAATATATCTAGTGTTTCCAAGGCTACTAAACCAATCGGTCTTTCGAGATTTGATCTTTCTTGTGATCATGCCAATGTTACGAAGTAATGCACCGACTCTGGGTAGCTGGGGTCGGGGCGTTACATATATGGATACTACAAATGTATGTGGTTCTATCACATATATACCTAGGAGTAACAACTTTGACAAGGTGTTCTATGCCTGACTCGGGGTAACCTTGGACACGACAAGAGGCCTTATTGTGCACCTGGTTTGAAACTTATAGGGGACATGCTAAGAATAATTAAAATTTTCTTTAAAATACATTATAAAGGATTAAATGTCAATATGTCCCCAAAAAACCATGCTTATGATTATGGGATTTGAAATGTGTAGGATTTTAATTTATATTTAGTATTTTACTAGTTCAACATTATACATTATGATTCATAACCTAATATAGTGTATGAAATTATTTAGAAATGGTGAATAGTGGAAGGAATGGAAACCACATGAACGCACATATCCAATGTAGAGATTTACAATCTATGAAAGATAATGATGTTGGTGATGGAGCTGCGACTGGTGCTGAGAAACTTATAACTTTACCAGGACAAATGAATCAGGTTATGAACAATAACCTTACCTGTATGGAGAATCCAGATGAAAAATGTGGAGGAGAAATGTTTTTCTGTTTTATGAAACAATAACCCACATCATTTAATTGGACTATAAACCCATTCATAGTAGAGTAGTGGATAAGTTTCCTAGAGAAGATAATTCTCTCTTTGGGAAGTAATGAAAGGGAGAAGATCATCATGGAAATGTATATTCTATCAGGAGATTATGGTCAATTGTGGTCGTTGATTCAAAACAAAAAGGTGGAGGAAGATATTGAAAAAATGTAATGGATATATTTTAATGAAACTTTTGTAGAAAAATGTTTTCTTCACGAATAATGAGAGGATATGAAGAAAAAATTCTTGAGTTTAAGACAGAAAGAGGATGGAAATGTTGCAAAGTATGAATCCAAATTTACAAGGTTAGAAATAATGATTCTAACTAGATATGTAATCTAAGGATCAATATTGATCACTAATTTTATGGTTTAAAACCATTCCTCCGAAGGGCACTGGTCTCTCCAAATTTCCCATTATATTAAGATATATTCTCATGTACAATCATGATAGAAAAATAATTCTCTAAGCCTTATGACTTTCATAGAGAGCACGATAAGAAGAGGGATGCTGAAAAATTTGGAAAAATAAATAAGGAAATGGGAATAAGGGAAGAGTTGAGATTCCACTATGTAGTAATTGTGGGAAGAATCACCCCAGTACTTTCCTAATGGTAATGGGTTTCTGTTATAAGTGTGGATAAAAGGCCACAAATATCATAAATAAAATGTAATGAAATACGATTCCAATGTTCAAGGCTATAATTTTAAAGATATGGGACATAATTCATATTAATTACCTAAGTATGAAGGAAAATTTCCCCAAATAAGGCCATGGGATAAAGTACAACCTTATGTGATCGCAAATACTAAGGTTGAAGTTCATAATGATTTAGTGTAAGATATTTTAATCATATCTTCAAACTTATTAAATGATTTTTTTTATTTTAGTTCATCAAATTCTTTCATATCTTGCATACTTTCCAAGAAAAATATACATTTCCAATTTTATTTAATAAAGGAGTCGTCAGTCAAAACTCCTAAGTGAAGTATCATTACAACATATATGTGTTGATTAGTTTGACAGATGAAACATAAACATGCTTTAGTTGATGAAATTATCATCATATCCATGATTGACTTTGATATAATTCTTGATATGAATTGGATTTCAAATTATGACTTGAAGATCTATTTCAAGAAGAATAAAGTTACAATTTTTGAGAATGATATAGAGTCACTTATCATTAGGGAAGAAACCTCGCCATCTGATTCTTATCTAGATCCACCCACTGTATATCTAATAAATTAAATTCTTAGGGAGGAATAGGACACAATATCTATGGGTGAGGAAATAAATGTTCAAATTGAGGATGTACCTATTGTTCAAGAATACATTGATTTACTTCTATTGGATTTACATAGACTTCCTATGGAGTGGGAAATTGAGTTTTCTATCGATTTAATTCATGGTGCAAGGACAATATCAAATAATCCTTATATAATAGCCAAAATGGAATTAGTGGAGCTAAAGAAACAACTAGAGGATTTGATTTGAAATGGATTTATTCACTATATAGTTTCTCCATTGGGAGATCATGTTCATTTAATTAAGAATAAATATGAATCTATGAGGATGTGCATTGACTACATGGTAAATAACAAGTATCCTCTTCCTCATATTAATTATTTATTATATCAAATTCTTGGATACCAATATTTTTCAAAGATTGACCTTGGATATAGATGTCATCTATTTCATGTGCGGATGAAAGATATTCCAAATATAGCATTTGAAACCAGATATGGGCATTACGAGTTTACAGTAATGCCTTTTGGACTGACTAATGCACCCTATATTTTCATGGATCAGATGAATAGAGTTTTCAAGGAATATCTTGATGAATTTGGTGTGGTATTTATTGGTCTTATCTTTTTATAATCCAAAATCTAAAAATATCATTATAATAACTTTACCATTATTCAGAAAACTCTTAGAAGAATTGAGTTATATGGGAAGTTTAACAAGTGTAAATTATAGCTTTAAATAGTTTATATTATTGGATATATTGTCTATAACGATGTAATATTATTTGACATGATGAAGACAAATGCATTTCATGAATGGAATACACCAAAGAACATAACTTAGGTACACAGTTTTATTGGATTAGAATGTTATTATTAGCATTTCATTTAGAACTTAGTCCGATTAGCTGACCCATTAACCAAGATTACATTTAAAGGGGATAAGTTTTTATAGACAAAATAAAGTGAAAAATGTTTCAAAGAATTATATAAAAGGATAGTGACTTATCTAATATTGACCCTATCATCAGGAAATGGTGGATTTTTATAGTGATGCATCAAAGAAAGGGATTGGCTATATCCTTATGAAAAATGATAAAGTTATTGCCTATGCATCAAGGTAGTTCAAAAATCATGAATAGGAGTATCCAACTCATGATATTTAGTTAGAAGATGTGATATTGTCTTTGAATATATAGATACATTATCTTTATGCTTAAATTTGTGAGATATATACAAATCAAAAGAGTTTGAATAATATCTTATCACAAAAATAAATCAACATGAGTGAAAATAGATGCCTCTAACTACTCAAGTATTATTATTTCTCAATACACTATCACCCAAGAATGGAGAATAAGGTATCTTAAGCATTAAGTAGGAAGGATCATAGAGTTATAAACAAAATGAGGATTGAAAGGGATCATATGTACATGGATCTAGAAAATATGGATATGGAAATTATCATGAATGGTGAAACATCTGTACTTTTCCAATTGGTTTCCTGACCATACTTATTGGAAAGGTTATAAATTTCACAATTTGATGAAGAGAATATTCAAAAGAAAATTAAAGGTGTGAATGATCATATGTTGGATTACTTCATGTGTGAGGATAAAATTCTGAAATTTGGGAAGAATATTTGTGTTCCCTATATAACAATTATAAAATTAGAGTTATTGGATGATGATAATAGCTCAAATTTCTTTACACACCCTAGTAGAACCAATATATATAGATATTTGAAGGAACATTTCTGGTGGAATAACATGAAGAGGGAAATTGCTGATTATGTATCAAGATGTTTAGTCTGTCAATAGGTAAAGGCTCAAATACAACATCATAGAGGAGTCTTGCAAACTATTCCAATTCCTAAATGAAAATTATATCAAATAACTATGTATTGTTTCCTTATATTACTAAAAAATACAAGAAGGAATGATAAAATATGTGTGATTGTGGATTGACATACCAAATCCTCACATTTCCTCGTTATAAGGGAGGATTTTCCACTAGATCACCTTGCTCGAATATATATTAATGAATTTGTAAGACTTCATGGAGAACCTATATCAATTATGTATAATCATGATCCATGATTTACACCAAAATTCTAGAAACATATTCATAAATCTTTGGATATTGAGCTTTATTTGAGTACTAATTATCACCCTCTAAATAATATGTAGTCAGAAAGGACGATCTAAAAATTAGAAGACTTGTTGAGATCATAATCACTTTATTTTCAAGGCATCTGGGATCATTATTTACCTTCAGTTGATTTTCCCTACAATAGTATCTTCCCTCATAGTATTCAAATGGAACTATATAAAGCATTGTATGAAAAGTGATGTCGTACATTGATATGTTGGGATCAAGATGTTGAAAGAAAGCTTGTAGGCCTAGAGCTTATGGAGGAAACAATAGCAAAGGTAAAGACTATTCAAACTCATATCAAAGAATATCAAAGTAGGAAAAGTACTATATTGATAATCTAAGTAAGGACTTGTAATTTCAAGTAGGAGAACACATTTTCTTGAAAGTATATCCATGGAAGAGTGTTATAAGATTTGGAAAGAAATGAAAACTGAGCCTTAGGTACATTGGATCTTTTGAAATTATGGGGAGAGTTGGAGGTGTGGATTATAATTTGGTAATGCCACCAAGAATTTATAAAAATGAAAATTTGTTCCACATCTCATTTTTGAGAATGTGCTTTCCAGACCCACACATGTACTCACTTCTGAAGGTATCGAATTGGAACCTGTCTTATATTACTGTGAAGAGCCTATCTAGATTCTAGACACTAAAGAGCAGGTGTTGAGTAATCAGACAACTTGGATGGAAAAGGTACTTTGAAAAAATCATAAAAATAAATAGGCGACATGGGTGCCTAAGTAGATTATAATGAAGAATTATCCAAATATTTTTGTGAGGTGACATCTTAGAAAAATTGAGGAAAAATTTATTATAGGAGGGGAGAATGAACAACCCCAAATTCTATCAATGAAATTTCCATTCTTATGTTTATTTTATATAGTATGAATAATATAGAACTATATAGATAATTCAATAAAATCTTTATAAATGAAGAATAAAATAAATAAGAGGTATTTCTAGATATTAAAGAACTTAAACTGATGAAATAATAACTTTCCCTTAGGAAAAGTAATATCACTCTTAATAATAGTAAATCAAAAAAATAAATAGTGACCTCAACCATGAAAGCATAAATAAAATTTAGGCATCTCATAAGTGAAAGTATGACATAATTATATCATAGTAAAAGTAGGTGAATATTTTAAAAATTAATATTTAAGTGTTTGTATTTTTATAAGTAATAAATATTTAATTACAATTTTATAAATAAAAAAATTATTTAAAAAAATTCAGTTTCATAAAATGTATTCACAAATCAATATTTTTTTGTTTCATGATTTTAGGATAATTTTATGGTACCTTAATAGATTTTTGAAAGTGTTATAAAATTATTTTTAAATTTAAAATCTGTATTTTTCAAGTAAATAAGGATTTTAATTAAAAATAAAATTTCACTTATTTATAAATTTATTTAAATAAAAAGGAGTAAATTTTTTAATTCTACATGTTGATAAATGGTTATAATGATTTTTTGGGATTTGGTTTAAAACACATGAATTTTGGGTGAAGAGTAAAATACAGTAATATACGGAATAAAAATATTAGAAGATAAATACACTATTCCTTAAGTAACTGTTGATGTAAGAAAAATAATCTATAAATTTACTTAATTATATCAATATATTTTTTTATAATTATCAAACTATTCATAGTATTGAGCTAAAATAGTAAACAAATGAATAAGATTTTCAGAAATCACCTCTCTCCTCTACTATAAAAACCACCTCACCTCCTATTATCTTCACTACTATAAGCCTTGAATATTGTAAAATTTATTCACAAATTATCTTTCCTAGTATATACCCACATCCATGAGCTATTGGTTTTACCAAAATACCAAAATCCCATTCCCTAAGGAGGTTCGCACGGAGGTTAATTCAAGTTGAAAACCCTTTTCATTTTCCTTTTAATTTCATTTTCAATTTACTCTCTTTTCTTATCTTTTCGTCACCTCTTATGTCCAAATTATCTTGATAAACCAATTATAATATATATACTAGAATAATATCATGTTAATATAATATCATTCCTAAAACAACTATCTCTCTCTCTTTTATTTTTAAAAATAAAATCATCGTTTGCGAGGTGCCGATTTACAACCTTCGTGGACAACGAACCTTGATTCATCAATATATCCTTCAAGGATGGACATGAAACCTTTTTTATGGTGTCAAAATATTATAAAATATGTATTATTTCTCATTTAATTTTCTAAAACTAATATATATACATAATACTAATTCATACGACAAAACTTGTTGGTAGTGATCAAAATACTTCTGTAATAATATAAATGATTATCACTAATGTTTTATCAAATAACTCATCCTTATAACATATAAACAAATGAATTATATAACCATTTAATTTTTCGGATTTTCATTAGTATCATATAAATTAAATTCTTAAGAATTACTTCCTTTCCACATGAACTTCCATACTCATATACAAGTATATAGATTGTAAAAACCAAGGAAACAAATGCTCTTGAGTGATAAATTTTTATCTTATAACTCATAAAAAATTCATAAATGAACATACTAAAAATATATTAAATAAAATAAATATACAAAAGGTTCTAAATTAATTAATAAAAGGATTTAATTTCATTATCTAGGACATTAATTTCAAGTGCCCAATACATTCGGATATAAGGTACGATTTTCTACTCGAGCATCTATTTTCTTTGAGGTTAATATTTTTCTACCTTTACACCAATTAAATTAAAAAGTATTCTTATGAAATCCTATTAAATTATGTTTTAATTTTTTATATATGTGTACCAATAAAAATATTTCTTAATTTTAAGGGGAGTTACATGTTTTAAAAGGATATTTCTCAAATTCTTCCTGATAAACAATCCAGATTCAAGGGAACTTCTCGAAATCTTACATATTTTCAAGGGAAATCTATAATATATTTTAGGAAAAAATTATTTTTCTAAAATAAATATTTTTATTATGAAAAAAAGATCTTATTTCACTTCTGGTTTATAATTTTTTTTCCAAAATAACTCTTCTTTTCAAAGTAATAGAGTACTTCTATCAAGAATTACATGATGATTTTATAAGAGTATTTTCATCTATTTATAAAATCTTATAGATTATTATGTTCAATTGAGATTAATATTTTTGGATAAAATCTACTATATTTTATTTAATGGTTTATGATTAGTTTGACTATGGATGTTCTATCTTGATACCATTAACCATATTACTCCAAATGGTTAGTATTTATGCATATTGATTGGGGAAAGTTACTTAAATTTAATTTTTTAGTTTCAATATGAATATATTTGTTGATTATTTTTCACCCATTTCATTTTAATAATGAATTGGACTTATTAAGTGTTAGGTGGATCCCACTATATCCCCTTAGTGCATCAGTAGGTATCATTAGACAAACTAGTTTTGTTGTTTTATCCATTTTGTTTGGTCTTGTCATGAGGACTTGAAAATATGATTACGATGTCCTTAATTATGAATTCCCTCATTATGAAACTATTAATTTATATTCCATATGATTATTTGACTATTATAATTTTTATGGTTATTCTTTATTATGATAATACTTATTCATCTTTTATTCATACCATATTATGCTCAATTTTACATTTAATGGAACATGTACTTTTGTGTATTCACTATGAATTATTATTTATGATTCTCCTATATTACTTACCCTTATTAAGCATCTTATCTCTCCCCTTTCTTATGGTTTATTTTTCCTGAGGATGTGAAGAAGTATATTATGAATGACTTGCACGGATAATCTAGGAGTTATGGGGTTAGAGTCTTTACAATGCGATTCATTCACTCTTTACATGGAAGTTAATAATGATGGGTTGATATAAAAATGATTCTAAAATTACCATATTTAATTTTTATTCCATTATTTCAGTCCTACAAGAAAATATAAATATCATTCAAGAATACATATGACTTACCAACTCCATGAACGATGTATTTCATTTACTATCACTATTTTTTTGTATTACTCTAAAAACATATATAATGAATATAAAATATATTTATATAATGGTCAAAAATCTATCTATAATGAAATCATGATAAAATTGTGAGGGAATAAAGTAATAAATCATAATATATACAAAAAGCAGTTATTACAAGAAATGAAGTTTTCACATGGAACTGTTAAAAAAAGTGTAATCAAAGGTCATAATACATTAGTTTATAGTATGATAAATATAAATATTATTATATAATATATGTTTATAAACCACTTATTTATTATATTTGATGTTTGAACATGTATGATGCAATAGGAGACATAAGGTAATGGTTTGTTTGTCTCAATTTTCTTTCTTTGAAAGGTACGTTATGTTATGAACTTATATTCTTTCACGAGGTGTATATACCACCCCTTTGACATGTACTATCTAAAATTTATTTATCTTTGTGATATTTTATGTTCCATTTTATGTATTTACTTGATGGGTATTATTAATCAATGTTACCAAAGAGGTAATGATTTTATGTTAGAGTCTAATCATTTATCCAGATTATTTAATTTTATGTTTCTGATGATAAAATTTTGAGATCCAACTCTCAAGAAACTAATGAATTTTCTTATAATATATTTATTCATGATATTTACAATTAATATTACCATTTTACTATACTATAGTACATAAAATAATTTATAGAATGTTATAATGAAAATTCATCATTATTTCACTCTTCTATCAAAAATACTTTTCCTTACAAAACAATGTTTTCTGAAAAAAAAAATTCAATTTTTTTTACAATTATCCTAGGATTTTGAAAATTAGTTTTTACCATGTTTGAATTTTTTACATAATGTTTTTAAACCTATTATTTATGACGTTTTCCAAATAATTTATTTTTATATATTACTGAAAATGTCAATGAAATATTTTGTTTAACATATAGGTTATGGATAAAAATTCCCAGCATCATTAACATTATTTAAAATGAATATTCCTATATAATTTTTTATTAAACTTTTCAACTAAATGTATTTTGAAAATGTATTATACTTTAAAAGTGTTTTTTCCTAAGGAAGGTATATTTTCTTTAATGAATTTTTTAAATGATCATTTAAAATGATTTTCTTTTAAGATGATATCTATTGATGCTACATTTTCTTTACTAGTGATATGATATAATTATAAAATTTATATTAATCATTTAAATGGATTATTAGAACAAGATTTTTATGGAACCCATTTATCTTTCATAGATTCTACCATTATAAAATTCTGATGAAACCTGCTTTGGTTCAATGAGTTATGCTTTGATGAAATAATTAAATGATCATGAAACCTACCTCTTTCATAGGTTATGATATAATGAAATGTGTATAAAATTCATTTCATTTTGTGGATTATGATATCCTTAATTTTTTATGATATTAGGGAAAACATATACATTCTTTTCATTATGATATTGCTGGGACCGATATCTTCCTATAATGCATTGGGTAAAGATTTATATATCATGAGATAGATTTAACTAGAATAAGGAACCATTTAAGTAAGGTAATTTCAAAAGTATGATGGTGTTGAGCGTTAACCTTAATTACTATGATAGTATATGGAGTGAATCTATTCCATTATGATTGTCTTGGAAGTGATATTTGACTACTATGGAAATGATATTATAAGTTTTTGTGTATGCCAAAATTCTATGTATTATACCAATGATATGCTCTCATAGACCATGTTATATGATTACAATATGATTCATGTATTATGTGAATCAAATCATTATTCCATGACTCAGGATTATGATCTTTTGTATGTAGTATATGGTATTCAAATGTAATGATCATGTTCTCATACCCTTTTGTTCATGTTATGCTTGCGTACCTCACTTGTTTACCCTTATTGAGCATCTGAGCTCACTCTATCTTATGTTTCCTTCCCTAATATACAATGAAATATATTACATATGATATTTCAATGAATAGTGATTTTTATGAAGATCGTAGTGGGAGAGGATGTAGTTTAACTATAGTCCAATTGTTTTTTATTCCAATTCTCTGAAGACACTAAACTTTATAGTCCTCAGGTGTATGTTTGTGTGTTTTAATGAATATTTATAAAAATTTATATAATATTTAAGTATGATAATCTTGGGTCACTATAGATATTATATAATTTTTTTACCAATGATATGATATACTATAAATTTACTTTTATAATAATATTTGATACATTGATATATTTTTTAAATTATTTAATTATTAGATATGTTATAAATGGATATTAATGTAAATTTTAGGAATTAATATTGATATTTTTTAATATTATACTCTTAGAATCATTTTTTTAATGATTGAAAAAATAATATGATTCATTTTTTGAAAAAGAGATTATTTTTATTTTAAATAAACCGAATTTCTATTTATCAAATTATTTTATTCTAAAAAAGATTTAAAAACTTTAAAACATAAACATGTTAAAATTAACAATGTTTTATATTTATAATGTTGAAATTTGAATGACATTAATTATTTTGGATTCTTAATGAAATTATGATTTTGATGAATAGTAAAAATTGATTTGATTGAATACCAAATATTTTTTAAAATTACCATCATATAAGATTAATTTAAATATTTATGAAATATTTTGATCTATGATGGAATTATTTATGGAGTAAAATAATTATTTTAAAATAATATGTTAAAACTAAAAACTGATGTTTAACAATTTGGAACTGTAGTTATATTTTATAGTAATAAAAATAATTTTTGGTTATTTATTTGAAATATTTTCATGTTTCCACTCAACATTGGTTTTTTTGGATTTAAAATAAAACACAATTTTTATTCATAAAAAAATAAATGAAAATTTAATCCAAAGTACACAAAATCTATTTTCAAAAAAAGTAAAAAAAAATTAATTTTTTATATTTTTTGAAAAAGTATTATACATATATTATTTAAAAATATTTTTTTAACTTTTATAAATCAAAAAAATAAAATTGGGTTCATATTTAGAATTAGAATATCTAAATTATTTTATATGTTCATTTTTTAACAAAATTACCTAGTTATAGTTAGTCACTATGGAAAATTCTGAAATGACAAAAAGTGACAAATCAACAAATAAAGAGAGAAAACATCCCAAAATATATCATTAAATGGGTTGAATATGGGTTTCTCTAATTACCTTCATATAATATACCTTAATTTTCAATTTTGGATCCACTAAAAATAAATTTGAAATTCATTTTATATCTTTAAATATTTATGTAAAAAAATTCCACCCCTAACTTATAAACAGAATCCTCCATAAATATTTTAATAAAAATTTAAAAATATAATTACTATATATAATATAGAATAATTATTTCTATAATAAATCTACAATTCATTTATTACCTTATTTTATCATGATAATTCTCTAATTTATTTAAAAATAACATGAATTCATCCATGAGATGATAGAATTTATTCCTTATAAGTAATAACTTATTCTAAATATTTTTCATTTATCTTTTGCATTCACCTATTCTATTTTCGGATTTATAACATTTATAACTTAAAAAAATATCATTAAATATATTTAATGATTATATCTTAATAAAATAATATCATAATCATACATATCTATTAATTACATCATGTTTTAGTTTAGGTCGGTATAACCACCTATATGAATGATGAAATAATTTTATTATCACTAATGGTTATTAATAAATTATTATAGGAAATATATAATATTTTGATTTAAATAATATTATAATTTTTTTATGTAATGGTAATATGATAATTTCACTCATTATTAAAATATATTCTTTTTATTTTATAAAAATAATAAAATCATCTACATTATGGATTTTATATTGGAGAACCATATATTAATCTAAAATTGAATGAACCTAGAACGTAATAACTCATAATTAAACATATATTATAGTAGCTATAAAATTATCATAGATGGTAAAATCTTGAATGTGGAATGATGAAATAAAAGGTTATATCTAAATAGGTAGAGAATGACTAAAACTACTGACAACAGATGATCAATATTAATGGAAAATAAGTAATATCTAAGTAATAAATTAACAGAAAATATTAATATAAAATGTAATATACATGGATAATGTAATAGAATAAATTATTAGAGATATTTAGTTTACTATACATGATGGTTGATAGCATCTGACTAAGAGGGAATTTATGGTAACAGATTCTCATATCATATTTCCATCTCTGAGACATGTTTGGTATTATGCATAAATTGACATTTATATATTATATATACTATAGTTTGGATATATTTTATCAGAATTATTTTTTTAATCAAGGTATTTAATGTTCTATTTTATGCTATATTCTTAAAGGTATTTTGAATTAATAGTTACCAAAGGTGTAAGGGTTTATTTTCCAATCTCAATTTAAAATTATTTTTTTGTAGAATTTAAATTTAGATAAATTTCTTCCACTTTATCTATAAAAATAAATATATTTTATTTTACCATGGTTATTTTTGGGTTTACATGTCTTCCTAGAATTTTAATTCACCCTTGGTTAATAATATAATTGAAATGTTTGTTCTATGTGAATATAGACCGTATCTTTTATTTTGGTCTTAATATTTTTTTCTTCAATGTACATATTATTTAAATTATTTATTTATTATATCATATATACATCAATAATATCTCATTGAAAATTTCTATTTATTTTATCATTTTTTAAAAATTATGACACATATTTTTTATAATAATTTATGTACAAGAAAGTTTCCAATTTATTACAATAATTTAAAAGAATATGTTTTTAATTTTTTTCAAAATTAGTGTATTTTCCAAACAATTTATCAATTTCTGTTCATCATGATTGCACTAAATGATTTTATGATTTCAAAATTTATTTTCTTTTTATATTATCCTATAAATTTTTAATTTGAAATAAAATGTTATCAACATAAAATGATATCTCATCATTTTTCAATTTTAATTTTCTAATTTTTATATTAAAATATTATTCATTTAGAAAGAAATCATATAATTATTACTATACTTCAATGAGGATATGATCTTATGAAAACAAATAATTTATTTCTCTGTATAAAATATGATAATTTTTATTGAAATATTCATGAAACTCAT
Organism: Viscum album; assembly: GCA_963277665.1. NCBI lineage: Eukaryota > Viridiplantae > Streptophyta > Magnoliopsida > Santalales > Viscaceae > Viscum > Viscum album. The sequence continues at coordinate 267,752,470 of OY728164.1, read as the reverse complement.
TTATTTATTAGTGTTTAATTATGATATGATAGGATTACCAATGTTTTCTAGTTCGTGATATTTAATATCATGGATTTATATAATATATATTCAACAATTTATATATTCTATTATGTTATACTAAAAAAATACATACAGATATATTTATTCATTTTATTTTTTAAGGGTTCTTATCATGAATCTTATTATTTTTATTTACTGGGGAGATATTAACATTTCAAATTGATTCTATTGGAATACGAATGATTATTGATTATTATTACATATTGATAATTAAATGTATTATTTTTATTCAATTTATAGGATGTAAAAATTTGAATAATTTATTGATGTGTAGAGCCAATATTTATGTATCCCATCGATGCATTAGTACGTTCCATGAGACAAAATATTTGGGTCTTTTAGGAATTCCATACAAATTTTTGTCTGATTTATTGGCATGAGGAGTTGATATATAAATTTTATTTCCCAGCATTATTTATCTTATCCTAATTAAACAAGTTAGATATGAAGATGAGATTAATTACATATTCATGTTTACTAGGGATATATTTCATTTTCTTTTTATATCTTATATGGAACTAATTTTTGTTATTGTAATGACCTGACCCACAAAGGACTGCTTAGATGGGTGAATACCGAGCCTCCATAACCCAAAACCTATATATATAGGCTAGGGAATGTATAAAATCATTGAGAGATAATAATTAAAATGGTAGGTCATTGCCTAAAGTACCTATATATATGCACCAACCCATCTCAATGCAGATATTTAACACCCTAAGTTTTTATGAACCTTTTTTTTGAATAAATTATTTTTATTGATTTATTTCATTTCACTAAGTCAATCATTCTTTTTATATGACACCTACATGGTGTGTGCTACACACAACATTGACTTGGTGTGAATTACATGCAACACTGAGTTCATACAAAACATTATTGTATTATTATAATTATTTAAAAGAGATAGTTACAACATAGCCATTAAACACAGTAACATGAATTGTAATAACTAATTTTAAAATATTTTTATTTATAACTTTTTTATATAAATATAACATATTTATAGTGAAAAATATATTTTCTTATAAAGTCTTTATATGTTTAAAAACGCTATTTTTTTCAAAAGAACTATTTTTTATGTCATGCTAAAAACAATAATAAAATTAATTTTATACAATTTTATAAATTTAATTTAAAAAATTAATTTTAATTTTTAATTTATAATGTCAAAATTATCTTAGGGTGAATTTTTGGGATTTTTCTGAGAAATGTCAGTTTTGGATGAATAGTGAAATTACAAAATTTTAATTCCAAACTACCTTTTCATCTAATTTATTTATACAGTTAGATGATATTTTAAGTTTCTTTGAAAGTAAAATTAGATGAATTATACATAATTTAACTCAATTTAGGTCATTTCAATGTTTTTATGTTAAATTTAGATATAAATTTATAATAAACTTTTGATCATTCTCACATTAACAACTCGCTTTATCACCACGTATGCAAGATTAACAATAATTTTTTTATATTATATGAGTTGAATTTATAAAAAACTAAATAAATATTTGTTCTTAGTATGATATTTATATTCTAATAAGATCAAATTAATTTTTTTTACCAAAAATATTAGTGTAATTGATTAAGGTAAAAATAAGCTTAATAAGGGAATAAACCTTAAACTTAACAGTGAAAATTAGTTATCAACTTTTCCAAAAACAATTTTATTAAACTATTTTGTCCATAAACGTCATATTATTTAGTTTGGTTAGTTTTTAATTACTTTATAGGTACAAATAATGGAACAACTAACTTGTTTTCAATAATTCCATGAGTGTCTCCTCCCTTCCATATAAAAAGCCACCACCTCCCCCGCTTCTTCAGACCTCTAAAACCACATATAAATAGCCAATATCTAAACAATAAACTTTAAAAAACTCCTAATTTACACTTGGAATACTCCCATTTGGAATAAATCCCTTCATGGTAGCCCTTTGGTGAAAACCAAAAGGAGTTACCCAAGTGAGAGATAACATCTTTCCTCAAGATCCTTTCTTTTATTTTATTTCTCCAGCACCACAATTATTCTTATTCCATGAAAATTTAATAGAATAAGTATCCTTAATATATATTCATCTTGTTATTTTAAGGGTTCTATCTTCACTTACACACAGTTCTATCTAAGGGGTAACGAAATTACCATTCATATGTACTGAGAACTTCCACCTCACAAAACAATGGTGTTAGTTTTACCTTTAACATCTATTATGGTTGGGAATTATGATGAAAAATATGTTTATATATTATATATATTATATATATTATGTATTTATATTTCTTTAATTATAATATAAATCCTACCTTTATTCTTTCCATTTTGTGTAAATATGATAACTTTGTTTGTGGAAGTGCAGATTACAACCTCCTCAAATCGATGTGATTCGTTCAAACTTTACATGGAATATATTAAGGATGAGTTTTTTAAATTTATATGATATATATGACATCATAATGATACTATAATCATATTATATACATATATAAAAATATTTCATTTACATTGTATCTTTTAATACACCAAGAAAATAGAAACATTGTTAATGCGTACGTACGACCTACCGTCTCCATGAATAGTGTATTCCATTTCATATAACTATTTTGTTAAATAATATTATAAATAATTATATACTAAATATATATTATATATATGTCATTTTTTACATTCTGGAAATAGGTAAATCATGATTGAAGTTAGAGGATCATGAATGACAAGTCAAAAAACATACAATAAACAATGTAGTTATTACACAAAATGTTACTTTAACATAAATGGGTAATATATTGTCATAATAAAATCATATATATAGTATTATTTATATGAATATGATTTTAAGATAAATTTATAATAAACTTATACATATTATACATGAGTCTTGTAAGAGTACGACAAAAGTCAAGATATAAAGTAAGGGAATTTCATCAAACTTTCTATTTCTATGAGATAAATACCTTATTAACAAATCAATTATTTTTTATTATGTATATAATACCCATGAATGTATTATAGTAATCTTCAAAATAAATTTTTGGGTATTTTTATATCCATTTTAAGATCTTTTTTCATGTATTTTATGGTTTAAAAGTTTCCAAATCATTAAAGTAATTTTATCTCAATTTTTCCTTCTTTGAGAAAAATGTTTTGTTATGCACATTTATTATTTTTGAGGTGTATATAATTTAATTTTTATTTTTATGTCATGAATATCCTTATTTTCATGAAATTTTAAGCATCATGTAATTTTATTTTCTTACGTGGAGAGTATGATCCCCAGTTATCAGGTGGTAAGAGTTTATTGAAACAATCTCATCGTTTATCAAGATTGTTTATGATTATTCTTCCATTTATTATAATTTATGATCCATATCTCAAGAAATCTCATTAAATTTTATACCATATATTTATTAAATATATCTTCAGGTTCTAGTAACATTTTTAACTCTTTTATATATAATATAATTAATAAAATGTTTTAATAAATATTTGACTGTACTTATCCCTTCTATCGGAAAAATGTTTTATTTAAAAAACATGTTTTCAAAAATGTTTTCAAATTATAATTGAAGATAAATTTCAAGGAATTTTTCTTTAAAAAATGTTTTATTGTTTTCAATGATTTCTTTAAATGTTTGAAATCTATTTTCCATGATTTGTTTTAAAAAATGACCTCTTTTTTAAAATGTGTCTTTCAATGAACAAAGGTTATTTCCCTCAAGAAATGTTTTTAAAATATATTTCAAAATTATTTCACATATAAGATGAAATCCATTGGTGTTACTCATGCATTTTTAGGGAAATGGTTCAATTTTTCCATTCATATTATTTCTATGAATGTTTATGTTTTGATGTAATGATGTCTAAGAAACACATTTATCTTTCATGAGTTATTTTCTTTTGAAACTTTCTTCTATTCATGGGTTATAATTTTAATGAAATGATTGTGAAACCTGTATCTTTTTCCATAGGTTATGATATGATTACATGTATATGATATCCATTTCATTTCATGGGTTATGATATGATTGTTTATGATTTTTTGGCACATGTATGTATAATTTCATTATGAGTTGGGTGGGACCTATATCTCCCTAAAATGCATTTGGTAAAGATTTATATCTCACGAGATAGAATAAGATGGTATAGGGAGTGAACATTGACTAATAATATGGTCATGCGAGTGAACCATGACTACCAGATAGTATAGGGAGTGGAATCATACTACTAAGATGGCCATATTAGTAAACTATGGCTACCAAGATGGTATGGGGAGTGAACCCATACTACTAAGATAGGCTTCAAAGTAATACCATGACTAATATGGAAATCATATTAAATGAGTATATGTTTTCCATAATTCCATGTATTATTCATATATTATTCTTTTATTTCTTATGTTCATTATGTCTTTATGATTCATATCTTATGAAATTCCAACCTTTTTTCCATGATTCATTATATAATCTTATGATATGAAGGGTATGAACATATAATGTTATGATAACTTCCTCTTATCCATATGATCATGTTTATGATTACATGTCTCCCTTGTTTACCCTTACTAACAATTTTAAATCACCCCTTTTTATATTTCCTTCCCTATGTTATGAAGATATGTATAATATTTTACTTCTCTAAGAAGGGTTCTAGTTAGGAAGAACCTAGTGGGATATAATGTAGCTCACTAATGTAGTAGTGTTTATGTTTCAATGTTTCCAAAGTCACTATACTAATACTATACTTGGGTGTCTAATTGTATATTTTTTTAAGTATTATGTGAATGTTTTAAAATTATAATTAATGAAAAGTGAGGGTTAATATAGTTAGTATTAGAGAAAAGTTTTAGTTAACATTTAGAAGATGGGATGAGAAAACCTTAGTGTAAAACCTATGGTCATGTCTAATAATATGTCTAAGGATAAGGAAAAATATAGGAAAATTTCCTATAATATTGGTAATGGATATAGTGAGTGGTTTCGAAGAAATAAATCTCTGTATAGATAATTCAAGTGGATATGGATCTCGCATAGATGTACCTATGAGTAAAAACTCTGACAAGTTCTGTCAGGCCTAACTCTACAAAACTAGGTACATGACAACGCGCCTTACTACACACCTTGTTTGAATCTTATGAGGTATATGTTTAGGGAACTCACAAACTCTTTACGAACCATAATGAAGGATTTAAATAGAAATTTTCTATTAATAACTGAGGATAAACCTGAGGTACATAGGTTAAGGAAGGTTTCATAATTCCGGCATCCTATAAGTTAATTATCATGATTATTTGGTTCTTAATTATGATAAATTTTTATTACTGTGTTATTTTGGTTTTAGTTAGTGGATGGAACATGAAGGAACCATGTTACTGGTGATTGTGACATACAATACAATGATTTTCCTCATGATAAACCAAATGCTATGGGAACTGGAATATAAAATTTTACTGTAATTCTCGCACACCTTTCTCAATATATGAATCATGGTGGACTTCCAAATGATAAAATGAGGGAACATCATTCTTTTGAGTATTTATTTAGGGAATATACACATTATTTCAACAAATCATATGATACACTTGTTGCTGAAATATGGATAAATAATACTGAATAAATATTCTCTATTCTCTTGTGTTTGGATAATGAGAATGTCATTATGGGTATTTATTAGTTTGAAGGTGAAATATACCATTGGTGGATGCTAATCAAGAATATAAGGAATCAATATTAGATTGAATCCATGGATTATGATGATTTCAATAACTTATTTCTCAATATGTACTTTACTCTAATTAACTATAAAAATATGGGGAAAGGGTTAGTTGAGTGGACTCAAAGGTATGATGAATAAATTGGTACATATGAGGATAATTTAATAAGGCTTACGAGGTATGATTTAGGAATTATCATCTAACTATAATGTAATGTTGATAGGTTCTTCGGTTGATTAAATCTTTGTCTCTAAAGACAATATAGATAAGAGATTATAGTAGCTATGAATAGACTATGGATTGTTTAATCAAGGTTGAAATAGAGGTTAGAGTCTCATATTAATCACATGGGTTTGATAAGAAAAGGAATAAAGAGTTTAAAGGAATATTTAAAAACCATAAATCTAAGAAGGTGATATTTCCTTTATGCTCTATATAAGGGATGAAGCATGGAGGAAATTTAGTTAAGGGGTATAATAAATATTTTGTGTGTGTAAGGGATGGCCATCAGGAATTTGATTTTTGATGTGATGGAAAAAAAGAAAACTAATGGTAAAAATAGAGGTAAAGTGGCACGTAATGAACCTCCCATGCCTTAATGCTAAATGTGCAAGAAGAATTAGTATTATGCTAACCAATTCTAAAACTAAAGGGCTCGTGATGATGATCAACATCAATGCCCTTTTAATCCGTGGGAAAAAGGAAAATCTCATGCAATCATTATTTCTAATGAGGGGTGTGGTAATGAAGAGGTGAAAGGTACACATACCATCATATCAAGAACTGTTAATTACTTATTTGATTCTGGATCTACCCACTATTTCATATATAAATAATTCTATAAGTGTTTTATGATTCCAAAAAAAATATTATATGTGAAATTAGTAGTGAAAATCCCTAATGATATAATGATTTTATTTCATGTCTATGATTCCTCTTTGATTTATTTTTGTGGGAATGTGCTTCCTTCAAATATTATTGCTATTCCTTTGGATGAATTGGATGTTGTCATAGGAATGGATTAGATTTAGCTGCATAAATTTCTCATCAATTATCAATGAAGGGAAGTTTAATTTTATATTTAAAACCCTCATATTATTTTCCATTAATGTGATGATATGTATGAACTTCCTATGGAGATAACATCCAATGTATGTGACTTAATTTCAATTCAAAGGGTTGTTTATCCGAAATGGTTGGATAGAAAATATACATAGATCATATGTCTATAGTACAAGATTTTTTGGATGTCTTTCCAGAAGAGATTTATATCCTTCTACAAAATCATGACGTTTATTTATTCATAGAACTCACATCATGTTCTACATCAATTTCAAATAATTCATATAGAATGGACACAATTGAGTTGTAGGAATTGAAATACAAAATCCATGAAAACCTTGATAAGGGATTCATTTGGACAAGTGTGTCACATTGGGGTGCACCTATTCTTTTTGTGAAAAATAAATATGAATCAATGAGACTCTGTATTGATTATTGGGAGTGGAACAAGATCACAATCAACAATAAGTATCCTCTTCACCATATTGAATTGTTTGATAGACTTGGAGAAGCTCAATACTTTTCGAAGATTGACCTTTATTTTGGATATCATCAATTGAGGGTCATGAAACAATTCAAAAAAACAGTACACTAGGGGGGATATTTAGAGGGGATATGAATAAACCCCTCTAAATTCATTTTTTATATAGCTAGAGGGGGTTCTGTATAATCCCCTATAATCAACGAATTTAGAGGTGGTTATGAACCACCTCTAAATTCAATTTCTATAAATATTATATGGGGATTATGTACAACCCTTGCTAATAATTGAATTTCGAGAGTGTTACTAATCCCCTCTAATTTTTAACATTACTTTTTTAATATCCAGTAGGTTTTTTGAGGGGGTTCAAAACCCCCTCTAAAGTCTTAAATTAGGCTTTGTTAAAAAACCCTCAAATGTATTAAAATAGAGGGGGTTGAAAACCCCCTCTAATGTCTCTAAATTAAAGGGGGTTCAAAACCCCCTCTAATGTATTAAAAATAAAGGGGGTCTAAAACCTCCTTTAATTTAAAGGATTATAGGGTTTTTTAACCCCCAATATTTTTTTAAAATGCAGCTTCCATAATATATATTTATATATAATTAAGACACAATATATTAATGTATTTAAATACATTAAATGAACATATTATATGAACACACTATATAAAATATTTAAATGATTTTTTTTTATTTATATATATATACATTAATATAAATGTATAATATAATGCCAATTAATATATATTTATTTGTATAAATTGTATTTAATATATTATTAATTATTTATAATTTAAAAGCATAAATATATTATATAAACACACACACACACACACACATATATATATATAATTTATTTGAAAAATATATCATATAAAAACCCAATCTTGTATTTTTTATAATTTATATTTTAATAATAACAAATATTTTTTTAAATAATATGTTTATGGTTTTATATTATATATAATTAACATTATATGAAATATATTTTTTATAAATAAATACATATTAATTTAAAAAATATTATACAATTATATTTATTGAAATACACGTATATTAACTTACATAATAATAAATATATGTATTGAAATACATTATATAAATATTTTTGTAAATTTTATTTCATATATTATTAATTATATATTTATTTAAAATGTATTTCATATAATATTGATTATATATAATATTTATATTAATAATATATAATATAAAACGGAATTTCAAATAACATTATATAAATATTTGTATAAATTGTATTTGTTTAAATTGTATTTCATAGAGTAATATAATTATATATTAATTATATATAATATTATAATATTTATACAAATATATATATATATATTAATATAAATAATAATAAATATATGTATTGAAATACACTATATAAATACATTTTTAAATACCTTATATAAATATATAAAGTAAATAGTTATATATATATATATTCTCTAAACAAACAAGTTTATAATATAAAAATTTGAACATAAATATACAAATAATTTAGATAAATATGTATAATATAAATGTATTTAATATAATATATGTATGATATAAATCATAATATACATGTATAGTATTTATAAAACAGACATGTATTTTTTATAGTTTTAAAACTACGTGTAATTACAATAATAATAATTAAATGAATATATATAATAATTATATTATATCTATAAATATTATATAAAAACATAAATAGACATAGAAAAATATAAATATATTTTTAAATATATATGTTTATATATGTAAATAAAATTATATATATATATTATATGAATAAACATATATATAATATATAATTTTTTTATGTATATAAATAATTTATTTGACTGAAAATTGTTTTTTATATTATTATACAAACAATTTTTAGGGAAAAGTGAGAAAACATACAAGACTTCACCATTTCACCACATCACAACTTCAACACTTCCCCACTTCCCCACATAAAACTATACTAGCCTTCACAATAAACGACATTCAAGAACAATGGATGTACAATCAATTAACGCATTAATACTGAAAAACCTTCATAGTTGGAGTCAAAATCGTCAAGAGAAGGCCGAGGTACCACGAACCAGGAATCACGAACATTAGAAAAGTAGGACAAACCACAGAACCAATCTCTTCGCGCGCCCACATGTGTGACCGTCGTCGCCAGCCCAAATCCACAAACCTGCCGGCAGACTCCAGTCGGAGTTCACCCAAACCCTCTAGAGACGTGAGATGACCCTAAGGAAATCCGAAAAAGGTAGCGAGGAAACTAGTATAAGAAAGACCAGGACGTCCAAACTATGTACCCTACTCTGCAGACGCCACATCAAAACCATGAGCCATTCAACACTCCGTAGACCAAAATCAATTCAACCACACCAAAATCCATTTTGAGCAGCAAATACAAAACCAGAAATTGAAGATCATTAAACCAAAACCAGAACAACCATCCTTCTACCCCACTAAAGACTCTACCCCTTAACCATATGAGCTTTTGCTACATCAAAAAAGAACACTGCTTCATCAAAAAACACACCTGCAACATCATAGCTTCTACTACCATCACGAGTTCTTCCCACTATTATCCATCACGAGTTCTTCCCAAAAGAAAATCACAGGATATCAGAATCAAATCGAACCGGACACCAAACCCAAAATCCAACAAGTCAGCAAGAAAATCATCAGTGGACAATAAAACATATATAAATATATTGAATCCTATAAAAAATGATTCACTATAGTGGTAAAGGTGGATGGGAAACGCGGGATGGGGACCGGTAGGTCTGGGTTTAAATCCCTATAGAGGAAAATATTTTATGCTTTGGGGGATTGCACGGGATGGTGGGCTTGGGGATGGGTTATGGGTTGCGTGGGTGGGCTGGAGACTTGTTGTGAGGGTTGTGGGAGAGGGGGGATTGGAGGATAAGGGTAGAGGGAAAAGTCAATGGGAGCGAGGGGTGGGGGAACCAGATGGGGAGGCGGGGAAAGGGAACGAGAGGGGGAAAGGGAACATGAGGGACGGGTGGGGGAACTAGAGGGGGAGGTAGGGAAATGGAATAGGAGGGAGTGATGGGGGAAGAACCAAAATGTGAGGGAGAGGGGGAGGCTGGGAAATGGGGTTGGGGTTTAAATTTTTTTTTAAAAAATGAGAGCCTTATGGGTGGTTTTGAGAACCGCCCCCAAAGAAATCAAAATTAGGTGTGGTTAAATCCACCCCTAAAGCCTCTCCATTTGAGGCAGTTGGGGCTGTAATAGCTTCTAATGGAGCTAGTTTTTAGGAAATTTATTCCAACATTAGAGGGGGTTTAAACCCAATATAATGTAACCTTCGCTAATGTAAGACTTATTATACAAGCGGTTCCTCAAAACTGCCCCTAAAAATAGTGGGCGGGCACATTAGTTGTGGTTACTCATAACCGCCATTAATGTCTTTATAAGAGGTTATAACCCCTTCTAAAGTCAATAATAACACCTTAAAAACTAAACTTATTTTATAGTTAAAGAGGGTATACCCAAGACGAGATTCCATAAAAGTTATGGACACTAGGAATTTATAGTAATGCCTTTTGGTCTTACTACTTCCCCTATTATCTTCAAGGATTTGATGAATAGATTCTTTAGAGATCACCTAAAACAGTTTGTGGTAGTCTTTATAGATGTTATTACAATCTATTAAAAGAGAAATAAAGGGAATTAAAACCAATAGATAATTGTACTAAAGACCCAAAGGAAGAAGAAAATTTATGAAAAATTATCAAAGTGTAAATTTTTGAATAAAAAGGTTTTATTTTTTGGGTCATATAATCTCAAGAGAGGGTATTGTGGTACATCCATCAAATATAGAGGCTATTGATTATTGTCCTAGACCAACCACAGTGTCTGAGATCTATATATTTCTCAGTTTAGGTGGATATTATCGATGTTTTGTGGAGAATTTACCATAAATATCTAATCCTTTGACTAGGCTAACTCAGAAGGGACCGAAGTTCCTCTAGATAAATTAATGTAATAAAAATTTCAAGGAACTCAAGATAAGGTTTGTCATATGACCTGTACTTTTATTATCCTATAGTGTATAAGGGTTTTAAATATATATTGATTCATCATCTAAGGGATTGGTATGTGTTATTATAGATAATAACATGGTTATAGCACATGCCACATTATAATTGATGATTAATGAGAAAAATTACCCAACTCATTACTTGGAGTTAGCATAGGTAATTTTTTTCACTAATGGTATGAAGGAAATATATTTATATGGAAATGTGTTATATATATACTATTAATGAAATTCAAAAAAATATATTCACAAAGAAGGAGTTGAACAGGAACCAAATAAAGTGGTTATATCTGATAAAAGATTATGACTACTCAATACATTACCACTCTGGGAGAGCGAACAAGGTGGTCGATGCTTTGAGTAGAAATGATCATGTTAACTTATCCTTGACGATGATCATAAAAGATCCAATATTTTTGGATTTGAAAAGGATAGATCTTGAAACCCTGAAGGAAAGGTGAAAATAGTTTCTTTATCAAATGAATGTTCAACCCTCTATCCAAGTAAAGATTAAAGAGGCGTAGAAGGAAGACATAGAGTGGAAAAAGAAGGTTAGAAATATTCCCGAGTTTAACATTGATTAGGATAGAATGATAAGGTTCAAGAACCGGGTATGTGTTCCTTCCACTCCATATTTAGAGATTGATATATTAGAGGAAGATCATAGTTGTTCATTATCTATTCATCCTGGACGTACAAAGATGTATAAGGATTTTAAAGAATATATATGATGGGATGGTATGTAGAGAGATATTGTAGAGTTTATATCTCAATTCTTGGTATGACAACATGTTTAGGTTTAAAGATAAAACTATAAAGGGGTTTTTATTCCATTACCCATAATATAATGAAAATGGGAGAACATCAATATGGATTTTATCATTGGACTCCCCAAAACCTATTATGGTTTTAATTCTATATGGGTGTAGTCGATAACCTCACAAATTTATCACCCTCTATCAATACCATATAATACTTCTATCTATATAATATTTATAGTACATACATTAAATATATGGTAAGGTTTCATGGATTACCATATTCCACTATATCGTATCGAGATCCAATGTTTACCACAAAGTTATAGTGAAGTATTCAGTAATAACTTGATACATAATTGATCTTCAACACTGTTATAATCCTCAGACAGATGGTCAATCTGAACAAACTATTCAAACCATAAAGGATATGTCGGGATGTTTTTCATTATATTTAAATGGTTGTTGGTATAAACACCTTACGCTAGTTTAGTTTTCTTACAGAAATATCTTTTGCTCAAGCATTCAGATGGAACCTTATGAATCCCTCTATAGGAATAAATGTAGAGCTCCGATGTGATGAGATGAAGTTATATAAATAAATCTATAGGGACTAATGATCACTAAAAAATGGTAGTGAATGTTAGAGTTATTCAGCATCATATCAAGGTAGCTCAATGTTGGCTGAAATCTTATGGTGATAACTATCAGAGTGAAATATAATTTGAATTTGGTGAAAATGTGTTTCTATGAATATCTACCAAGAGGATGGTTATGAGATTTATGAACATAGGGAAACTAATCCCGTGGTATATAAGTCCCTTTTAAATCCTTGATCATATTAGGATGGTAGCCTATCTCTTGGAAATTCCTCCAAATATCTATCATGTCCATGATGTGTTCCATGTATCTTTCATAAGGAAGTAAAAAACTGACCCTTCACATGTATTTAACTCAAAGTTCATACCTCTAGAGAAGGATATTTTTTATGAAGAAAAACTAGTTGAAATTTTGGATCATAGGGATAAAGTTCTATGCAATAAGACCACTCACCTAGTCAATGTTTTGTAGAGAATTCAATAGTTAGAGAAATCTAAAAGGGAACTTTACAATCTTATTAAGTATAAGTATCATCTTTTTTACCCAAATGATTAATTTAAATGGAGAAATTCATTTTAAGAGGTGAAGAATATTACATACCATGTTTTTATGAAACTTTTTTTTCGAATAAATTAGTTTTCATTTATGTATTTTATTTCACTATGTAAAATATTCTTTTCACACAGCACTGACTTGGTATGGGCTACACATAACACCGACTTGGAATGTGTTACATGCAACATTGATTTTGTACGAAACATTATTTTATTATTATAAATATTTAAATGATATAGTGAAAACAGAGACATTAAAATTAATAATATGAATAGAAATAACTAATTTTTAAATATTTTTTATGTTGGTATTATATAAATAGAACATACTAATAATGAAAAATATAATTTTTAGTAAAGTATTTATATGTTTAAAAATACCATTTTATAAAAAGAATTGATTTTTTATGTCCTACTATGAATCACAATAAAATTAATTTAAGAAAATTTTAGAAATTTAATTTTATATAATAAACATAATTTTAGAATTAATAATTTCTAAATTATCTTAGGGTTAATTGTTTGGATTTTTTTTGAGAAACATCATTTCTGTATGATCAGTGAAGAATATAGAATTTTAATTCAAAACTAATTTTTCATCTAATTTATTTAAATAGATAAATTATATATTAAGTTGGTTTTAAAGTCACATTATACCAGTCGTAAATCTATTAACCCAATATAGGTTATTTTAATATTTTTATATTGAATTTAGATATAAATTCTTAATGGGCTTTTGAACAATCTCATTTTAAAAACCCGCTTTCTTGAAATGTCTGTGAGATTATAATTAAACTTAATTATTCCACTTATATGTATTTAGGTTTGAAAAATATATATACATAGTTGTATTAAATATGATTTTTATAGTCTAATAATACTAACTTTATTTTTGACCAAAAAATTTAGTGAAACTGATTAAGTTTAATTATATTGATTAATGTAAAATGAAGCTTAAAAAGAAATTAAACATGAACTTATGGGCCAAAATGACCTATCAATTATCCAACATAGATTTTATTGAATTTTTTTATCTATTAAACTTTAATTTTTGATTTTGGTTAGTTTTGGATGACTTTTATTTTTAAAAAATATGAGAACACCTAACTTGTTTTCAAAAATTCCAAGTGTGCCGCCTCCATTTTTTATAAAGGCCATCACCTATCACCCTACATCACACATAAAAAACCACTTAGGACCAGAAAATATCTACCCAATAATCTTCCAAAAATCCATACCTTACTACTTGAATCCTCCCTTTGGGAATAAATCCATCCAATGAATCCCCTTGGTGCAAACCAAAGGGAGTTCCCCAAAGAAGAGATAACATCTTTCCTTAAGCTAATTTATTTTATTTTCTTTCTACACCACCTCAAATATTATTATTACATACACACATAATATCCTTTTTATCATTAATATACTGATATTTTTTAATGTTATGTATTAAAGATGCACATATACACACTTCCATCTAATGGGTAACAGACTTACCATTCTTGGGTACGACTAACTACCACCTCACAAAACGATGTTATTAATTTTACCTTTACCACCTCTTATGGTTGGGAATTGTGATGTAAAATATTTTTATATAAGATTTATATGATTTATATTATGTATTTATACATCTATATTTATTATATAAGTCCTACCTTCATGATTTCCATTTTTTGTAAATATGTAAACTTTGTTTGTAGAAGTGTGGACTACCAAATGCTCAAAGCGATGTGATTCATTCACACTTTACATGGAATTTATTAAGGATAGGTTTAGTTAAATTATATGATATATATGACATATAAATTATACTATAATTATAATATATATATATATATATTTCATTTAACTTTTTTTCTTTCTATATGCCATGAAAATGGAAACATTGTTCATTTATACGTACGACCTACCGTATCCATGAACACTGTATTCCATTTCATATATCTATATTTTATATATTATTATAAATATTTATATACTAAATATATATGATATATATTTCATGTTTTATATTTTGGAAATAATTAAACCATGATTTAATAAAGATGATCAAAAATGACAAGTCAAAACACATACAATAAACAAAGTTGTTCTTACCTGAAACGTAACATTAACATAAATATGCAATAGAAGGTCATACAAATATAATTTATATAGTATTATATATATGAATATAGTTATATTATAGATTTATAAAAACATTATAGTTATTATACTTGATTATTTTATGATTATGACAAAATTTTTGATATAAGATAATGGAATTTCATCCCACTTTTTATTTCCATGAGATAAATTTCTTATTCACCAATAATTTATATTTTGTTTTGTATATAATTACCATTAATTTATTATATGATCCATATAACTAAATTTATGGGTATTTTAATATCCATTTTATGATCTTTCTTTCATGGATTTTATGATTTAAAAGTTATGAAATTGGTAATGTAATTTTGTCTCAATTTACCTTCTTTAAGACACATGTTTTGTTATGAACCTACATTATTTTTAGAGGTGTATATAATTCAATTTGAAATGATATATCCATAATCTATATATTTTCATTATATTTTAATATTAATTTAATTTAATTTTCTTAAATGTAGAGTATGATCACAAGTTACCTTTTGGAAAGATCTTATTGAAATAATCTCATCGTTTATCAGGATTGTTTATGATGATACTTTCAATGATGAAATCATATGATCAATATCTCAAAGAACACACATTAATTTTTTTATATTATGTTTATTAAATATATCAAAATTTACTAGTACCATTTTAAAATCTTTTTTACTTAATAAAATTAAAGAAATGTTTTTAAGGTAAATATGACTGTATTTCTGCATTCAATCAAAAATATGTTTTATTTCAAAAACCATTTTTTTTAAAATGTTTTCAAAAATGTTTTCAAATTATATTTGAAGATAATTTTTAGGTAAAAATAATTCTAAATTTTTTAATGGTTTTCATAGATTCATTTATATGTTTTCGAAGTTCTTTTTCAATAAAAATCCTTTAAAAAATGTCTTATGTTTTAAAAAGATTGTTTCGACAATGAAATGATATTTTCATCAAGAAATGTATTTTTAAATACAATTAAAAATTATTTCCCATCAATGATGGCATCTGTTGGTGTTATTCATGCCTTTTTGGGGAAATAGTTCAATGTTTCCATTCATATTCATTCTATGAATGGTTATGTTTTTATGGCATGATGTTTATAAAATTCGTTTCTCTTTCATGGGTGATATTGTTTTGATACCTACTTCTATTCAAGGGTAATGATTTTGATGAAATTATTATGAAACCTATATATTTGTTAACATGTTATTTTATGATTACATGTTTATGATACCCATATCGTTTCATGGGTTTTGAAATGATTATTTTTTTTCCACAGGTAAGTATGATTTCATTATGAGTTGGTTGAGACCATATCTCCCTCGAATGCATTGGGTAAAGATTTTTATGTCATGAGATAGACTAAGATGACATTACGAGTGTACCTTGACCACTAATATGGCCATAATAGTGAACCATGACTACCAATATGGCATGAGGAGTGAACAAAAACTACTAAGATAGTTATGGGAGTGAACCATGAATACCAAGATAGTATAGAGAGTGAACCCATACTACTAGGATAACCTTGGAAAAAATCATTGACTACTATGAAAATCATATTATATGCTTATTTGTCAACCAAAATTCCATGAATTATTTATATGTTATGATTTCATGGCTTATGTTATTCATTTACTTATGATTAATGTATTTTTAAATCCCATGGTTTATGCTATGAATCATGTTTATGATATTATGATATGAAGGTTATGACCTTATAATGTTATTATCACATTATCATACCCCATATGATCATGTTTATGCTTACCTTTATCCCCTGTTTACCCTTACTTTCTATTTTAGATCACCCCTATTTATGTTTACTTCCCTAGGTTATGAAGTTATTTTTTATGTTTGATGTGTCTAATAAGAGTTCTAGCCAAAAGAACATAGTGGAAGATAATGTACCTCATTTATGTACTAGTGGTTATGTTTCAATGTTTCCAAATTCACTAGACTAATACAGTCTTTGGGTATCTGTTTGTACAATGTTTTAAGTATTCCAAAAAAGTTATGTAATGTTAATGAATGAAAAGTTAGAGTCTCTATAAGAAGTATAGAGGAATAATAATAAAATGAAATGACACTTGGAGTAAAAACCATGAACATAATAATTTATATGGAATAAAAATGAGTGAGACAGTGTAATCTAAAGTGTAATGAGAAAGATGTATGCCCACTAAGAAAAGATGTCTAAACCTAACAAGAAGTGGATTATAAGATATATAATTGGGCCTAGATTAAGATCTATATGACTGACCACCATACATTGTATTTGTACATGTGTATCCCAACGCTCCTATAAAATCACTATTGACCTTTCCGTTGTCTCTATAATACATGACATGTGAAGGTATATCCCATGCTAGGGTGAGTATATACATAAAAAGTAAGAAACCTCAAAATATGAATATATATAAATATAATACATGATATATGAAGTAATACCAACATAAAAAATTATGTTATTGAAACCCATAAACATAGATATATGCTCATAAATAAAAATCAGATGAAAGATAAAATAAGATCCTCATCTCATAGTCCAATCAATGTCGATGAATCTACTAACTACTCCAATAATTCCATCTTTGATGCACATTATGTCTTCTATCTAAAGAAGTAACTGGGTGGTGGACCCTCACCAAGCTAATGTGATATAAATTTGTTGGGGAACTATCTAAAAGTAGAGTACACACACATTAATATTATTAGAGTTTACCACTCAGTCAATGGATAGAGGACCCAAACCCTACTATATTAGGTGGTTTCAAGTAGAAGGTGGATAAAGGACTGACAACCAAGTATATTATGGGAGATCCACTCAAAAGGTAATGGACCCATTCTCTAGTGAATCCAGGGGTTCCACTAAGAATGTTTATAGATTACCCACTCCCTAGTGTGTCAAGGGTGTTCTACTTAGATGGTAGATAACCCATGCCCTAGTCTGTTAGGGGGGTTCTAGTCAGAAGGTAGAGGACCCATGATATGGGGCATTAGGGAGACCATTCGGAAGGTAGAGAGGATTAATTCCATAGTGTGTTAGAGGGTGTTCCACTTAGAAGGTAGGGGACCCATGGCTTAGAATGTTAGGAGGCTTCCACTCAAAACTGTGTAAGGAGTATGGGGGACCCACACCTTGGTAAGGCCCAGGGGGGTCATCCCTGTCATATCTATGGTGATATTGTATGATAACTGTCATCATCAAGAATCACCTAAATAAGATTCATGATTGGAACATTAATCATTATATATATAAACCCACTTAAATGTATGCCATAATGATCTATGTAGAATAGAACTTGGGATATGCTACTCACGGATCAAAATATGAATCTGGAAAAAAGCATGATGAGTGCGTGAGGATCATCATCAGTTTTTCAGGATAAAACATCAAACCTCTGATATGTTATCAGAGATGGACATGAATTCCCAAAGGAATAACACTATTGTGATGCTTGTGTAAATTCAATTATGATAATCTATTTACCCACCCAAATGAGATAGTCAATAAAAAAATCATTTCCCCATAACACATACATATGTTGTTTCATGGGACTGGGCCCTAAGTCAGAAATAGTTATCCAACATTGGTACCAAATAGACCAACATAACTTTAGGGTACAGATTCCCTAGGGGGATTTTCAATCCCATATAACAAGAATGAGTAATGAATTAAACATGATTTTATAAAAATAATAAAAATAAAAATAGTTTATATTATTAATTTTATAAAACCTTAGTCAAAGGAAGGGTATCCACAAACAAACTCTCCTCACCCCCTTCATGCATACAGTGTGCATGCACCCACACACTTATCCCTCTATAATGTTTTTTAAATATTATTATAATTATAATAATTATTATAACAAAAATATTAATGGAAAATGGGGAATATAAAAAATACCCAATTCAATGAGTACATGGCTCTCTATTGGAAGTAGTAGCACCACTAACCTCCATCTTCAATTTATTCATTAATAATAATAATAATAATAAATATAACATGGTAATATTGTTAAATAATAATAAATAACAGATATTTCTATTACTAAAAATAGAAATAACACACACCACCCACCATGGCTGACTAGAAATTAGATTCCAAATTTTCATTACTTGAAATCTATCAATATTCATCCATAGGAACCACAAATCCTTGGACTCGCCTCCCATGAACTTGAAACTCAATCCAATAACCCCTATAAATCCCGAATACATAGAGTATCACTATTATCCTGAATTATTCATTAATACACCCACAAATGATTGATTTTTTGGTTGTTCATGCTTCTTCAATGAATCCATTAGTTCAATCAGAATCAAAACCACCTCGATGATGTTGATCTCTGGACTGTAGGTTAGTGGTGTAGAAAATTATGAATAGAGATGGGAAACACAAGAGAAAATTGAAATATCATTATCCAAATTTTCTTGAACAATTATTATTTAAACATAGTGAAATCAAGGGAATCAAAAAGTCTAATAGATCAATTAAAAAACTAGGAAGTAGGGCTCATGCAATGGGATAAAAAAATAATTGTTCTCAAGAATATAAATAGTCCATTATTAATATTTCAATTAAAAGGGAGAAATTGAAAATTTAAAATCCATACCTCTACTAAGGACTGATCATTGGCGAGGAATGCATTATCCATTGATAAGGAAAGCATTCTGCATTAACTACTCCTCGATCCACCTCAATGTGATCACTATTTGTCATTCGATGTCGATCCTTTAATGAATAAAATTATTTTCCTCCTATCAGTTCTCGAAATGGTTATATATATAACCCTTGATAAATCATCATAAGATTGTATTTATTGATTATTTTAATTAGGTCATTTAATAAAAACAAATAGATAAATTCTTTATTTATTTTAATTAAATTCACAAAAAATGATTCTTTTAACTGGATCTATAATTCCGACAAACCACAAGTCATGACTTGGGTAAAACCCACGCTCTAAATTCATTTTTCTTCTTGGATTTAAAATCCAAGTATTATTTTATGAGATAACCCATTATATCTTCAAGAATGCATGTGTGGGACATTAATATGTTTAATATAATTATTATATCAATTCTGGGATCACAAGGCCATAGAATCCCACAATGTCTCTATATCTTTATTAATTAATTTTATTATAATATTTCAACATCATACATTGAAATACCTAAGTCACTACAATAGTCCCCACCTAAATAATTTTCTACCTTGAAATTCACAAGCTAAACCAAATGGTGGGGATACTAAGCCCGTATTTAGATCTTCCACTCCCAAGATATCTCATGTACTCCCATGTTGTATTTACATACATCTAGGGGAACCACATTCCCATGATGGGTTTTCCTAATCCAACCCAAAACCACCACTAAGTACCTTAAAAATAATTTACACACCCTACACCTAGCTCATTTGGGTTTACGTTGTGCATCTTACTGTCGAAACATCACTTTATATAGGAAAAGTGGTAAACGCAAATCCTCAATTCAAATTGTAATCACAAGTTAACATGGTATATAAACCTAATAACCTAACATAGTAACTATATAAAGGTCTTACAATCATTATATATATCTTTTTATGCATCCATAATCCTCTGGATCTTCAAAATGGTGAGATATCTTGGAATAGATGATCTCCAAGTCAAACTCTAAAATCCATATTCATCTTTACACATAATAATCATGATATTTTATGTGTAGTCATCATATACCACTAGATAAACTGCAACCCCACTCACAATAATCACTAGAACCAACCATAGGCCAATAAAAACATAATCCCACTAGCTCCAACAAGTTTAGTGGTGACTTACAGGGTCTAAAATGGTACTAGACCAATGGTGGAGTGAAAACCTATACAAAAGACACTCAATTTTTTTTAGGAAAACATCTTAGATATATCCCAAGCTAACATGAAATCCTAAAGCATGTTATCCAGAATCTGAACATTCAACTCTCTCTGGATATTTGTACTGGGTAGAAACACTGTTCTCATGTTTATCTAAGTCCAAAGGCCTCCTAAATCCTCTAATTAATCATAACATAAATTTAATATCATGATTTGAATGATCATTGACGTAATTCCATGAATCCAGACTAACTCTTACATGCACATGCATCCCAAAATAACCACTAAGATTTTCTCTCGGATGCATAAGTAGCGGGTCAACCTAGTGAGGTAATCTATAATAACTCAAAAAATATTGTGAAATCTCTTTAATCATGGAATCCCCATGAAAATATCCACAAAAATCGTATAATTCCCTATTTCACCCAGAACCTCGATGTCCAACTATGGAAAGACGAGACAATGAGTGTTAATCTCCCCATAAAGACACAATATCCTTGAACACCTAACCAAAATCCAAAGGATCTTGGTAAAAAAACCCATAACATGGGCATACCAATAAATAAAAAACCTCCTCCACACCCATTTATGATATAATGAATGATGTCACCAAACTTCCATGAAAAAGGATGGTGTCCTCCCCACCTTTAGGTAATCTATCAAAAAAATATCTAGTGGATGTCTGGTCATGCAATATCTCCCAATAGATATACAAAGATTTTACCCACTAACTTGATGAAAAAGAGGAGGGTTGACAACCATTAAATGGATGTACTATACACCATCCTCAACCACAAGGGTAAACTAAATATAGGTCAACCACTCTATCACCTCACTCCAAAAACATCCAACAAAAAACCACACTGTGAGAATCTACTACTATGGCCACACCCCATGTGGTACTCAATCTCAATCCACCGCAACCTATACAAGGTCCATTGTCACTCCCATGTATGAGAATAAATATCTCTATATTTTTCAATTTGAATCTAGAAATAAATCCATGAGGGATTACATTCTAATAACACTCTAAGAGCATGTCTAGAACCATTATCTTGTGTCTTATGTTCTCCATATATGATGCTGAAAACTTGAGTATACCAACATAAAATATTGACATGAACTCATTCAAAAATGTTTATGAATCCTACCCATAATTCTTGTGTAATATACTTTGTAATTAAACATGATAAATGGTATCATAAAGAATATAATGAATCTATAGTGTCTTTAGAAAGTCTTGGATAGTGCATCCACCTATTGAACCTTGTGCCAGTGATAAGACATCATCTATTAAAAATCCATGATTCACTTCACCTATATTGTATGAGTGAAGTGGTCACTAATTTTCCGGGGTGGATACTCATCCTAGATAGTCACCTGGTTCTAGTGATTGAAATCCACACATGCCCCAATATATCATCATCCTCTTAGGAGAACAATATATGGTTCCCCAGGAAAACACATTGAGTGTTACGAAGTCCATAATTTGAATACTCATCTAACCAAACCACCATCTTTAATAGACACATAAGTTAATACAATATTATAGTGTAGATATTAGGTCATCCTTGGTAGAACTCCATGAAAAAAAAATATCTCAATGGGGAGGTAAACACAAAATTTCTTCAAGTGGGACACCCTTTTACCCCTACACCATCATGGGATACTTAAATCTCATCGAATCCGTTACTCCTAGTGTAATAATATATATATGATGAATAAGATACTACAACATCACGAGAATGAGCTCATCCTACCCTACATGAAGATCACTCCTTATCAATGGAAGAAAAATCCACCCTAACAAATTTTAAGAACTACTAAACTCAATAGTAGAAATAATTTGAGCATGTATGGTAAACATAAATCCCAACATAAGGAAATTATCATAGTGTCCTAATGAATTTATGAAATGATATCATGTGAGGATATTTATCCCTCAATGAAGATTCAAGTCACACCATTGTAAGAAATAGTTAATCACCAATCCTACCTATGGGATCCCCCAACACAAGGGTTGAGAAAAATGGATTACACATGTACCACTAGGTCTCGAATAAGGGTAACATCCATGGGATGTTTCTTGATATCATACACCAAATTTTTAATAGTATTTGATAATATGTTGGTTACACCATAAAAAAACCCAAAATATCTATGTCATAAGATTACACCAATTGAAACCATCATTCTACTGTCCTATATGATCTCATTATGAATGGATCACTTATATACCTTCCTAGTAGAATAAAAATAAATATAAAAGTAATGGAAACAATCCTCCACACCTTGACACAATCCTCTTTAGGTATAACTTACCTGACCTATTTTTTTGAATCATTTAACAAGAATGTTTCATGGTTGGAGAAGTGTACATCTTTATTTCATGTCTGATGAAACATAAACCACTACAAACACATAGATCTATTGAGGCCCCACATCACCCTGGAGAAGTCAGACCTGCAAGACTACCATCAATAATGTTCTTATCCAAGAGGTATTTTTTCACTATCGACTAATTCTAGTCCTCTACTACATGAGAAGGGGGAGTTTGGAACTCCATGAAACCTTGGTGATATCTATATTGGAAACCCATAAAGAAAACTCAACAATGGTGTTTCATTTGTTGGTACCTATGAATCTATTAGCTGTTCCACAAAGATGAATTTTCATGAAAACAAACATCGATTTGGTTTTGGTCAATATAATATTGGAAAAATAGACCACTACCTGGAGTCAAACCTATACCACCTGAGGTTATTTCTCACCATAAGAACACGGTGGTATACATCGATGGATCTCACACACAATGTGCTAAGCATGTGCATACCATCATTTTTTCTTGTAGGATCTATCTACTACTCAATATGCAGATGATCATCTTCATGATCCACTGGAGAATCCATGCACCGCTCAATAGGTGTTAAAACTTCTTTGTTCCCTCATGATGAAACAACTTCATTGGTAGGTCCTTAAAATTAAGCCTCACCACTAAACCACTCATTGTAATGATAGTCTATCAAAATCCATGTTATCTATCATCAAATATTAATCTTTAAAGATATGAGGATAGACCATGGTCAATGAACATATCTTGAGAGCTAAATAAAAAAGGATAGTAAAAGGACTCAATCCAATATGAATCATGTATGATGTTCCCAGCAAAAAATGTCTCTGTATTACAAGAAAAAAAGTAGGTAACCAGATATATAGATTTTGGATACGTCATCCCCCGCACAAACTATAGGTTATTGGGCCTAAATTCCACATTCAAGACAATTTAAAATAATTTCCTTAATTATAATCCAATCCTTATAAGGTGAAAAAACTAAACACCATACCATGGAATGAACCTCTCTTTGTTTCCACCTTGTAATTTACTGACACATTGGAGACCACATGGACGGTGGAAGGCTGGGACACTACAACCCCAAGTTATCATCCATAGCCTAGGGCATGGAGATAATCACAAATAATGAATAACTAAAATGGGATTCCATTACCTAAAGTAACTATTTTCATGCACACAACCATCTATGTGATGAAGTGTAGAGGAATAATAATAAAAGACCATAAAATCTAGAATAAGAAACATTCCATTTAATAACCTTTAGGGAATAAGAAATAATGCGATAGTATAATCTAAAATGTAAAGGGAAAAATAAAATCCCACAATGAAAAGATGTCCCAACCAAAAAAATACTTGAATAGAAAATAACATTGTGATCTCAGCTCCTAATCACCATGTTCAATCACCATATATGGTCTATACACCCAAGTATCCGTATACACCTCTAAAATATCCTATGGTCTTTCCATCATATCCAGAAGACATGTCACATGCTTGAAAATACCATTAATAGGTGTGGATATACAAACCAATTAGGACGACTCAATTAAATAAGGAGAAATAGTAGACATTATAGAATTAGTCATATCATCCAAAATAAATATATAATATAATCCTATAAACATTCATATATGCTCCTAAAATAAAACCATAGAAGGGAGAAAATGGGATCTCCATATAAATTCTTATACCATGTAGATAAATCATCAAACCAGAGCAATAAATCCCATATCTAATGCCCAACATCTCATGTTTCTAATAAAGTAATCATCTGGGGGACCCATACATCACCATTTTTCCAAAAAGTAGTAGGGGAACATTCACCATTTAGATGGCCCACACATTTGTATGATAAGTGGTGCTGATTAGTAGATATATAGGGGAACCAAACCCTATTTAATCAAGGGGTTACACTCATAAGGAATATTTAGGACACACTTTCTAGTGGTTAAAGTGGTGACACCTTGACAGTAGAGGACTCACCCCATAGTGCATCATGCGGGTGCCACTCATAAGATTGATAGAGGATCCACACCTTAGTGATCCAGGGGGTTCCACTTGTAAGTTAGATAGAAGAATCACAACCTACTATTTAATGGGGGTGTCCACCTAGAGGGTAGAGGAACTATTCTCTAATGTGTTAGGGGTTCTAGTCAAACAAGTAGAAAGAGTATGGAGAACTCACAATATGGTATAATAGGGAGTTCCATCCTTGACCTCTCTCTAATGATCCTATCTAATCTCTACCATCGTCAATAATCACCTAAGGAAGAATCATGATTGAACCATTCTATGTTGTATCTAAAAAGCCACAATGAAGTATATGATCATGTTTTATGCAAAAAAATACACAGGGTAGTATACTCACGGATAAAAATAATACTCTCGCCAAAAGCTAAACTAGTGTGTGAGGCTCATCGTTGGATTATTGGGCTAAAATGTTTATCCTCCGATATGTCATCAAAATCATCCATGAATTTTAAAAATAATCCCATTTTTATGATCCTAATGAAAGATATATTGGGGTATAAAATTTACTTACTCAATAAGTCAACTGATAAAAAATTAATTTCTCCATAACAGGAACATACGATGTTTCATGAGCCTAAAACAAGAGTTGGAAAAAGTTATCCAATATTGGTCATAGACAACCACCTAAATGTTAGGGTCAAAATACAATAGATGGATCATCATTATGACGTTGAATTAAGGGGTTATATCTGAAAAAAATATCTTATAACTATAAAAAAATTTAATACTATTTTTTATTATTTATTTTATAAAACATTATGCAAATGGAGGGGATCCATGCAAAAACTCTCCCCACCCCATTTTACACGTACAATGTACTTAAACACCTCCCACATATCCCTCCTTCATGTTTTTTTTTAATTTTCCTTAACAATTATTATTATTATTATTATAAAAATAATAACAATGGAAAATGGGTTGGGGAAATAATCTCTAATTCTTCATGTACATGGCTCTTCCATTCATGCTGGTGATCCACTTTCCTCCATCTTCATTCTCACCATAATTATTATTAAAATTAATAATAAATATATAATTATATTATTAAAATAAATAATAAGTACCAAGGAGTGTAACTGATTAAATAAAAAACAAGGTAGCATAGCTCATGCAGAGTGATAAATAAATCATAGATCAAGAAAAGATAATTAATCCTTCCTTAACAATTTAATCAAAATGGTGAAATAATAATTTGATCTTACCCACCTCAATTATATATTGATCATTGGTGACGAATGTGTTCATCGATGATAATGAAGACTTACTACAATCACTACACATTGATCCACCTCAATCAGATTGATATTCGACATTTGATGTTAATTAGACATAAAAGAAAATTATCCACCTACTATTAGATCTATAATGGGCTATGCATATTAACCTTTGAAAATAATCATAAGTGTTCATTTATAAATTATTTAAATTATGCGATTTAATATAACAAATAATTAATTTATTTATTTATTTTAATTAGATACACCAAACAATGACTTCCTTAACCGAACGTCCATTATCGACCTACCATAGGTAATAACTAGGGTAAAACCTGCATTTAAGATTAATCCTCATTTAAAAATTTTCATTATGGGATTATATTTTTTAGATATACCATTATTTAAGAAAAAATTTAATGAGTGATATTTATATATTTAATAATTTAATAATATCAATTTTGGGCACACCGGGCCTATGAATCTCATGCTGTCTCTGTACTTGGAACTAAAAATATCCCTAAGAATATTCCAAAGTATTAAATGGAAAAAAAAGTATCACTAAAATTATTTATTCTTATAATAATACTAATACATTATTTATTCCCTAACAATGTCTATTTTACTCTATCAGATTTTGAGAGTTCATTTTCCACTTTTTTGATGTTTCCATTCACCTGGTGGAGAATGTGTGTATTATTCATTATGTGTTTAAGAAGGGTATCATGTGGGGAGAATTTTTATATTTTTTTATGATATATTAAAAAATAATGAATCATTGGAACAGTGAAAAAATATCCAGTTATGGGGAATGATATGGGTATAGAGTCTAAATCTAAATAATCTAATGTATATATATTAAAAAATATTTATTATTTATTTCCTAAAATATAGATGTTAATGTCTGAGTACCATTAATTGATATGTAATCCTACATTAAAAGAACATTTTTGATCACTATATCTCATTGTACTAAAATAGGTAATTTTATTCATGTGAGGAAAATGTGGGATGTTATATTCAACCCACCCCTAAAACAATTTCACACTTGAGATAAAATTACATAAAAGAAATAAATGAGGATATTTTTTCCCATTATATATTTAGGTTCACATATTGATTTCTCAAAAATTTGATTCCTATAGAGAACATTAACCATGTTTTTGGTTCTATTTTATAATTCATTTTCTCCTTGATCAACTATCTCTTAAAATTGTTCATGATAAGTGTTATTATGGTCAAGTGGTAGAACCTTTAAGGTCAAAACATGTGATAGATTGAGTATTTACATAATAAATAGTGATAAATGGAACATATCGTATACTTGAGATATTTTTATAGGAATGGTAATAAAATATGCCATCATCCTCATGTGATTAATTATTTTTAAGGGGATGAATTTTCAAATGAAAAATTTTATATCCTCTAATAATATTTAATCCCTCCCCCATGAAAAAATTCATAAGAGTACATTATATATAATTTCGAACACAATATATCTCTAATGATTATCATCATAAATATTTTATCTTTATTTTAATACTTTGTTATTCCATTAAATGGTTTGAATGTTCTATGATGTTTATTGATAATGGTATGGTCGCAATATTTTAAACTCTCCAACATCATTAGAACATTTTATAGTTTTTATGAACATCCCATATAAATATTCATATGGTTAAATTTTATTTTTAGAATAATACTTTGATTTATATTAATTATACTAGAGAATGATGTAGAACCTAACCCCCTTAGAATTCCATGAAATAGGGTTTGATAATATAATTTAGTTACTGAATGGTTCTATATTAATTGAAATCAGTTGTGGATGATTATAAGTGATGAATATCAGATATTTATTATATTATTGTTGAGTAATCATATAAAACATCAAGGTAAACCAAAAATCTCAATAATATATAATTTATCATGTAACTCAAAAAAATCCTTACAACTTCCATTATGTATATCATGGAATGTTTATCGAGTGATAAATTTTCCTCAATAGAAATGAGAAGTACCTACTTAATAAGGATATAGTTGAGAAATAAATGGAATTATATCATTTATAAATATTTGAGATCCTAATGACATAATCGATAGAGATATTATCCCTTTTCCAACTATGTATATATATAAGGATTACATCATCTCCTTTGAAATGTCCCACCCCTCCTCATTGGCTTGAGAGGGTGGTGAGATGTTACTTAGCCTTAATTGACCTTCACAAGACACGAAGGGCTAGAAATAAATGTAGAAGTGCTTCAATATACCTAGGGGATGATTTTTCTTTTAAGAATAAAATAACTAAACAACCAATACATAAAAAAATAAACCACTATATTATGTATGATATAAATAAAAGATAACTCAAAATTTCATTTATAAAAATAAAACTAAAACAAAGTTCCACAACAGGAGACAAAAGTAACATTAAAGTGAATAGTGGAAGACTATAAACCTATAATAATTGTAGAAAACCATTACTCCAAACCTCCACAAGCTCCATGCTCCAACTTCACCAAACCACCCTATTATCATGAGGTAGTTCTAAAGATGTGTGATACTTTACCTTTGACCATGTCCCGATGGATGACATATGATAAATCACCAATGTGATATGATAGGGGTGAGTAATAAAATTCAATCAGTTTTCCCCAATGAATTCCCTACTTAGGAAAATATGAGAGAAAAGATAGAAACATTTATATTGAATAGTTTATATGAAACTACTTCTAAAATAGTTTACAACTAAATATAAACAAGTTCGAAAGTAATATTATTTTCTTAAACAAATCCAATTTCCAATGATATAAACAGACAACTCATTAAATCATTTCACATTCCATTTGGCGTGACCATTTTATTCCACATATATGTATCATCAACCATGCATGTTTTTTATTAATGTTCCATACTAATAAGATACATCTCAATGATCTACTATGTCATCATAAGGTAATTATATCCCATGTGACATTACACTTTTGGCACTGAGCACAAGGTCATATTTCAACCAATCCTTATAAATCAATTTGAACACACACTAACAATTATTCCAAAAAACCATGCCAAAACCATTTCAATAAAAAAAAATTTTACTGAAAAAAGTTTTGAAGCATGAAACTCAAAAATCTAGAAAATCCATATTTTAAAATAAATATTTTAAAATCATGAAACCAAGGTACTTTGCACAATGAAATACTACGATTCCATAATTTCATCAATAAACCCTCAATCGTCACAAAAGAGTATTTATATTAGGATTTTCATGAAAATTTTACCATAAAAATCATGAAATTAAAACAATTTGAAAAGAATCCAATCATTTATATCAAGAGTATTCGATAGTGAAGCTACCTATCGAAAGAGTTCTGGAAAAAATGATACAATGTATGAAAAAAATACAAAAATGGGTTGAAAACACTACAAAACCACCTTATATCTCTTCAACTATCATAAAAGAGGCCAAATATAATCATATTTTGAATCCAAAACCTTATATCTACCCCTAACACGTGAAGATCTAAGAAAACACGAGAAAGGGAGATATGGATCTAAGAAAAATATCAAGAACGATCACATATAGTAATATAAAAATATCGATGGGAGAACCTTTTGTTCGCATAATAATTGATTGGAGAACCTTCCTTGACCTATAAGAGAGAATTATCCTACGTTAGAGTCATTTTGGAGAAATAAGAGTTATTAAAACAGAAGGCCAACCTAGATCCAGTTTTTTAGGATCTAGTTTTTAAACAGCTAATGGTTTAGTCTCATAGTTAGGAAAACCATGAACTAAATGTGGACCCTACAATACCTTAAGGATGAACCTTTAATGGTTGTTTCACATGGTCTCCAACCCCTTCACCAAGTGTGTTAAAGATACTACCTCAAAAAGACCAAATCCATTTTTTAAATTCCATGGTTTCTACTAAGCAACAACACAATTTGGACAAACTATGAACCAACCATGAAACTTCACCATTTCTTATATCTCACTATTAATAGTTTCATATAGGAGTTTCATAGTTTTTCCAAACCATACACTAACCATGAACCTATATAAAATCCCCAAAAGTGCTCCCAAAGGTCTCC
Source organism: Viscum album (assembly GCA_963277665.1). NCBI lineage: Eukaryota > Viridiplantae > Streptophyta > Magnoliopsida > Santalales > Viscaceae > Viscum > Viscum album. The sequence goes on along the minus strand of OY728164.1, from coordinate 267,721,504 downwards.
AAAATCTCTTAACCTTCACCCATATACTTTTTATACACAAAATGCATCAGGAAAGGGTTATTTACCAAAAACCAAGGGTGCTATATTATCCCTTCCATTAGAATTTATATACCCAGAAAGTAGAAAACCACCATTTACTTTAATGAGTTATGACCATTTCTCTTTCATTTCATTCTCAAATACCCATGTTTCTTCCATAATTTTACCATGTTTACACAAAGACCAAAATATAATGATTCTTTTTCCACACAATACTCTCTCTTGCCTGTACATAATCGACATTGAGATTTGTACCAAAAAAACATCCAAATCTAGGTTAATGTGATCCAATTTGATCACATGGTTAGGGTCAGGATGATACTATTTCAACTGAGATACATGGAAGAAATTATGCACCACACTGAACCATGGTGGCAATGCTAAATGATATGAAACCTAACCAACCCATTGTAGTATCTCAAAAAGGCCTATATATTGAAAAGATAACTTTACCTTCTTACCAAAATGGTGATGTACAAGCCTTGGAGTGATCCTCAAGAACACATGATCGAACACCACGAACGACAATAGCTATCGATGATGATCCTCATATGATTTTTGATGAATTTGAGTCATCTCCATCCATTTCCTGATCAAATGAATCTTATTCATTATTTATTGGACAAGGATTCACCCAACAAGTGAAGTCCCACTTGTTTCCACCCAATAAAGAGGATAATGACAAGGATTTCGATATAAATCTTCAAAAAGATCCATATGTACTGAGTCCTGATAACTATTGTTATATGATAACTCCACTAATGGAACATGCTTTACCCATAAGCCACTGAAATTTATTATAGAAGACTACAATATGTCTTCGAATATTTTTATCATACTTTTGGATTTACCATCCATTTGAGGATGATACATTGTAATCATTTTCAACTGAGTCCCAAGGGATTTCTATAAGTATTCACAAAAAAAATGATGTAAACCTCAAAATAAAGTCTTACACTATTGAAATTGGTATACCATGTCTCTTTACCTCTTCTTGGATATAGATTTTGGACAAATCCTTCACTATATGAGTTTCGTGAATAGGGATGAAATAGTCTAACTTGGTAAGTTGATCCACTATCACCATATAGCATCATGCTTTTAAAATTTTCTTGGGAGACCAATAAAAAAAATCCATAGCTATTTTCTCCCATTTCCACACTAGAATAGATAAAGATAGTAACATTCCCATCGGTCATTGATGTTTTTCCTTAACTTTCTGACAAACTAAGCATCTTGAAACTAACTTGAACAACTTCTTTTTTATTCCAACCCACCAAAAATACCCTTTCAATACCTTATATATTTTCTATATTCTTGGACGAACATCCCATATTAAATGGTGGTAAGCACGAATATTTTGATTCTGATAATCCATATATACAATCATCTGATCTCAAAACTAAAAAATGAATCTTATCTAGTTTCCATTCATCAATGGTGTCCTTACCATTGATTTTTGAACTCATAAAAATACATTCTGCATTGTATTTCTATGCCTCATATACAATCTTCACCAACTCATTAACAAGAGAAATTGGAAATGAAACCAAAACATCACCTCAATATTTACATTCCATAGGCATGTCATCTAGGATCACCATCAGTTTCTAATCATATAGAGCCTCTATTTCCAACTGAGCATATGAATTTATGCTTAATGCATTGTCCACTGAAGTTCCTTTACCCAATGTATACATCAAGTCAAGGATGAACATTTGGAGACACTCAATCCATTTTATTTTCCTCATATTCAAATATTTTTTTGTGAAAATATGGTTTATTCCCTTTTGATTCAAACAAATAGAAAATTTATCACCAAATAGGAAATGACACAAATTAGTAAATGCATGGATGACATTTTCTAACTCCAAATCATGTGTTGAGTAGTTCTTCTCATGTAACCTTAACCATCCTGATCCATAAGCAACCACATGGTCTCCTTTCATGAGAACACAACCCACCAAGATCTCTAAGCATAAAATACACCATGTACCCTTGTATTGATTATAGAAATATCATGATAGGTGTTGATTCAAGGCGAACCTTCAGTTCTTGAAAAGAATTATAGAATTCATTATTCCACTGGAGTGACAAATTATTCTCTATAAAAGCTTTCATAGGTGAATCTATTCCTGAAAAATAATGAACAAAACATCCGTAAGAACCATCTAGACCAAGAAAATTCCGTATCTCAAAGACATTCTTTGCTAGTTTCCAAGAGATAACTACTTTATTCTTCTCCAGTTTCACTAAAACACCTCTTTCATAAATTTCATGTCTATGAAAAAATACCAATTAGATCCAAAATCACGCATTTATAATTTGGCATACAAATGCTGGTATCTCAAGATTTCCAACACTCTTTCCAAGTATTTCTCATGCTCAACCCATTTCCTTTAATTCATCAATATGTTGTGCATAAACATGACAAAAAAATAATCCAGATATATATAAAATATCTAATTCATCAATGAGGAAAATACAGTTGGTGAATTCATAATACCTATAGGAATTACCACATATTCATAATGGACATATATACTTTTGAAACTGATCTTTGAAATATCCTCATTCTAAACCCAAAATTAGTGATATCCTAATTGCAAGTCAGTATTGAAGAATCACTGAGCTCCCCTCAATTAACCGAACATATCATAATTGCATGGAATTGGATACAAGTTATTTATCATAACTTGGTTAAGCATACTATACTCCACATATAGCTGTAGAGTTCAATATACTTTCTTCTTGAATAAGACCTATGCTACCCATGGAGACGTGCTCGACCTAATGAAACCCTTTTTATCTGATCTTCGAAATGCAATTTCAAATACCTTACTTATATTGGTCTCATTAAATAATACATAAGTGAGATAGGACTAGTCCCTATGATGAGGTCAATTATAAATGAAACATCCCTTACCGGTGGTAACCTAGAGAAATTTTTAGGAAACACATTTGGAAACTCGTCAACCACTACTTGAAAACTTATATTCTTGATTTATTATATATATAAAAAATTAAAATCCTCTATATAGTATGATATCATTCCAACTACTGGTCCCAACAAACCCATTGCAATTTCTATTAAACTCTTTTCTCCTGTAAAGAGATTATCGATGCCATCCTCAATCTCAAAACTAATTGTTCTTATATAGCAGTCGATGTGAGCCATGAATTTTGTTAACCAATCCATTAACATGATTAAATCATAGACATCCATATACATAATATAGAAATCACATTTTATCTGGGCTCTATCACTGGTTATAGAACATGCTCTAGCCAATGAGCCTCTACCCAACTGGTATAGGTTCCTGCTTGGCATCCAAAGGGCCCAGGATCAGATCCGGGTAGGGATGAATATCTAGGTTACTATAGTAGGGAACTATAGAAGTGGTGGAACTATAGTGGTGGAGGCACTATTGTAGGGTACTATAGTAGTGGTGGTACTGTAGCAGGTAGTGTATCAGTGTGGGTATAATAGAAGTACTATTCACTAAGGGGTCCTTTTGTCCTAAAAATGGGCATTCATGCCTTTTATTCTGGCCACTTGGCCTTGGGCCTTCAGTATATGTAATGGTTCTCCCTCTACCTATACTTAAAGAGGTTTTTTCTTTAATAATAAATTGAGGCTTTGACCCCAACCTTTTTAAAAAATAGAACATGCTCTACACAGAAAGGCTTGACATTCTATTTGACAAAGAGAAGTTTGAAGTTTTATCACAAAGGGAATCATATCATATTTTGAACTCAGTAATTCAACAACACAAAAATAAATAAAGTAATTTGATTCCCTAGTATCAAACAATCCACACATAATGGTATAATTAAAAATAATCATACCTCTCACTATAGATGGTCCATCATTATCATCCATAATCACCTGCTCTGTTCCATATAATTGATTCATTGCTTCACTTTTCTCCTTGTTTCCACGCAGAAATTTCCCTTGATGAAGAATCATGGTATTGCCAAAATCACCATGGATATCTCTGTTTTGATGATGAGATTGATTCTATTTCCCTCACCTCATCAAAGCATATGATGCATGTGACACCTGTAAGTGTCTCGAGCGAATGACCATAGAGCATTGTGACAATAACTTTAAATAAGTCCCATTATATTTTCTATTATGGAATTATTTTGGTTATATTGTACACTCTCTCTTCATACGGTTAAAGGAACTATGGTGAAAAAATCCATCTTTAGTCCTGGGTCTTGGAGGAAGATTCACTGAATCAACCATCTGATTTTGATTCACTCTCCCACCTTGGAAGTAGTTGTCCCTCTTTATATTTCCACCAACATTAAAGTTCCCACCATTTCCCATGGGTATCAACATAATTCCTCCTCCCATATCTCATAATATGTCCCTTTTATCCACTGTTTCTCTATTGACCATCTTTGTATAATCTGTAATATAGAGCACAACAATCTTTGAGAAAATCTAATACCTTGGCTCCGATTCATAGATTCATGCCTTATGAGACACACTAGATGCATCGTTGGGTGAAAATCACACTAAATTCATGATTTTAGCCACATATTTTATGAGGGTGATATATTATTTCTTCATGTTGAATAGTTTTTTCATTCTCTGGATCTTGAATGTGCGATGATAGAATTGTTTGTTGAACAATTCCTCAAAATATTCCCAACCAAGGACTTGATCCACTTTAACCTACACCCCTAGTTCCCACCAATTTCATTAAAGATTCTCAAGAATATACGTCAATAGCTTAACCTTTATCCTTGCTGATGTAATGATAAAATTGAAGATACGATTCATCATGTTCAGCCATTCCTCTCCTCTTTATTTTTTAGAATCACTCTAGAAGATGGGTGTATTTTTCTTCTGAAAGTTGACAGAATGATCCACTTGTATTGGATCATCCCTCTGTTTCTCCATGTCCACAACCTAAAACACCTGTAAAATAATCTGAACCAGTTGTTGGTTCACCAGTGGCTTAGGTACAACCATATTCTTTGTAGCTTCTTCCGTTTGGTTTATAAGATGTTTACCAGGTGAAATTTTCTATAAGAACAATAAACACCAGTATTATCAATCTTTAGAAACTAAAGGCATATCATTTCAAATTATACCACATAAACTATCCTAACAATTATTTCAAAAATAAACTATTTTCCATGTTCAACCTTTTTTTAAAAAATTTGAACCTTCTTTTGAAAATCAAACAATTTTTAAAATACCACAACAATGCTATTTTTTCCAAAATCGTTCATTTGAAATCATTTTCAGAATTTTTCAAAAATCAACACATTGCACCAAATCATATATCATTACTCAAAATGAAATATGCACTCTTATTGTGAATTCATTTCTCTATAATGCTTGTCAGGCTCGTCTCATTGAATAAAACCCATGACAATGAGATTTCTGAATCCTATAAACGTCTCCAAAACACATATGTACCCAATTCCCTGGTAATTTGATGTTCAAAAAAATGTTTTGAAATGTGTTTTTATGCACTACATTTTCATTTCTGAACAATACTAATCATTTATATGATCCCAAATCAAGGAATATACCCAAATAAATTTCAACTCCAAGACCAATAAAACTGAGTAACACTTACCACTAGTAATTTCCCACCCCTCCTCATTTTCTTGTGAGGGATTGGAGACATTATTTGGCCTTACGATACATCCCCAAGATTCCAAAGGATGAAAATAAATTCTAAAGGGTTTGAATATACATGGGGGATGATTTCCCCGTTAAGAATATAATAATTAACCAACCAATACATAACTAAATAAACCACTACCTGATTAATGATATAAATGAAATAAAACTGAAAATTTAAATTATCAAAATGAGAATAAAACCATGTTCCATAGAGGAATACAAAACTAACATCAAATTAAACAACAAAAGACTATAAACCAACAAAACATGAAGAAAACTATAACTCCAAGGCTGCACAAGCTCCACGATCTAGAATCACAAACAACCCAAGTATCACAAGTTAGCGCTAAAGATGTGCGATAAATTACCCTTTCCCATGTCCTGGTGGATGACATTTGTAAAAGAACAAAAGTACCAAAGTAGGGATGAGTACTAAAACTCAACTTATTTTTCCTAATGACTTACCTACTCACACCACCAGAATAGGAATTTTAACAACATTTATACAAAATAGTTTATATAAAACAACTTCTAAAATAGTTTATAACAAAATATAAATGATTTCCAGTATAAGAAAATTATCTCAAACTAAACCAATTTCCAAGGAAAGAAAAAAAAATTCTTCAAATCATTTCACATTCTATTTGACTTAACCATTTCAGTTCATATATCCACACCATCAACCACGGATGCTTCATTACTATAGTTTCATACTCCTGAGTGGTTTCTCATCAATACACCAAGTTGTCACAAGTTAATTATATACCATTTTTCATTACACGTTTGGCACCAACCACAAGGTCACATTTCAACCAATCCTCATAATACAATATGAACACACACAAACAAGTATACCTAAAAACCATGAAAAAACCATTTCTATAAAACAAACATTTTATTGAAAACCTTTTTCTAGAAAGACAATAAAAAATTCAGCAAAACCATATTTTAAAATAAACATTTTAAAATCAAGAAACCAAGGTACTTTGAAAAATTAAATATAATGATTCTACTATTTTAGAAAAAAAACAAAAAATCATCACTAAAGATGATTTGTATCATGATTTTTGCCACTATTTCATAATAAAAATCAAGAAATTAAACTGATTTTAAACAAACTATTTTTTATAGAAATAGGATTTGAGAGTGAATCCACCTACCTCAAGAGTTTTAGAGAAAATGACAAATATCATAAAAAACATAAAAAAAACGAGTTGAAAACTCAAAAAACTCACCTTATATATTTTCCCCAATAATTAAATATGATAAATATAATCATATTTTTTATCCAAAACATTATGTCTACCCAGAGAAGGCATAGATGTAAGAAAATGAGAGAAAAGAAGAAGTAAATATATAAAACTATCCAGAACAATCAATAATGATCACTTAACAAGAGGAATCGGCTTCTAATCACTAAGGAACGCCTTTTGATCACCTATAAATCGATAGGAGAACCTTACTTGACATTTGATAGAGAAAAAACCTTAGTTATGACTATTTTGGTGAAAAAACAAGGCATTATAACACAAGGCTGACATAGATCCACTTTTTTAGGATCTATTTTTTAAACTGTGCACGGTTTAGTCACACGATTAGGAAAACTGTGTACTAACCATGTGCCAGACACAACCTTAAGGATGAACCACACATGTTTTCCTAACACAGTCTCTAACCCTTGTGCCAACTGTGCCAAATCCAATACCTCAAAAAGACATAATTCATTTGTCAAAGCCCACAGTTTCTACTTGGTAGCTACATGGTTTAGAAAAACCATGCTATGACTGTGAACCTTCTCTTTTTACCAAGTATTCTTGTACATAGATTCTTGTAGGTGTTTTACAGATTTCCCAATTATGTCACCTATAGAAAATCCCCAAAATAATTAAAAATTTATCATACTCTCCCAACCGTCACCTATATACTTATTATACTTAAAAATCATCAGTAAAGGGTTACTAACTAGAAACCGGGTGTGATACACCCTTATACTTATATCATTATTTATTAAGTTTAAAAATAGACCAATAATAATATTATATATGTCACACCCCCTCTCTAAAAAGTGTACCCCTCCTGGGCCAACAATGTGAGAAGGGAGATAATGACCCCTGAGTTCCGCTTCCAGTAGTCCCTGGGTTGGTGACTAGCATCGAGGGTATAGTAAACACACATATGTGAGGCATAAAGCTCTAAGAGAACACATGAATAAGAGAGAGATAAGATAGAAAACAAACAACTGCAACTCAAACATCAATATAAAATAAACTCCAAGTACACATATGTAATGTCATGTAAAACTACTACAACTGAAAGGGGAAAACTGCATGTACCTGAAAGAATGTAAAAGTAGCCACGACCAAGAAGCCCGAACATCTCCTGTAACCCCAAGCTAGTAGAAACCAGCATGATCTCCAACCCGCACGAAGTGACTTAAAAAACAGTTTATATAAACATAGGGTGAGTATAACAGTATACTCAGTATGATCCTCCCCAAAGCCTCTTGTGCAACAATAAGGAAATCATGATAAAGCACAGTCAACAATAATTGAAACTAACTCATCACCTAAAAAGGTATAATATGTTCCTAGCCTAACCATGTATACTCTCAACAAGTAACACATACAGGTGTATATAATATAATAATGAATATTAATGGTACCCCGCTACTACATCCCCACTGGTTTTCCGCTTTCCCCCAACATCGCACGTCCTAAGCATCTCTCTCCAAAAAGGATTTCCCACAGACACCTGGGAAAAGCACCATAACATGCACCTTGTGCAACAAAACCCCTACTTACACACAAGAAAGTAACCAAGTAGTTTCTGGGAGCCACCACGACTTGCATAACATGTATCATACGTCGGGCATTATACTTAAAGCTATCACAACCCACACACTGAGTAAGAATCCTCATACCATCACAACCTATACATGTTACGCCTATAGTAGTACATAGAAAACTATATCCAGAATATATGTGTTTGTATAACCACAATCTATTATAGCCCTCTCCACACATATATGAGGAAAACTAACTACTGTGACTACCAGCACAAGTAACTACCAAGAGAATAGAGCGTGGCCAAAGGGGATAGTCATCCATCCTTCCTCCCACCGGAATGTTTGGGAAAACACCCCAGGTGTCAGAATCCCCAGGGTGTCAGTTTCCCTAACTGATGGGGTGGAGTAGTGTATAGAAACAAAAAAGTAAAAAATATACTATACCTCACAAACACACTATGGTCATAACCAAGTCTTAGACTCAACTGCAGCTAATGCCACCTGGACTGCCGACTGCCACTTCTAATACTAGGTATCCTATAAGCACACAACCATTTAAAGATCTTAATTACGTTACTTCATTCCCTTGTTATCAGTTTCACTTTATGTTAATTAATTATTTAAACATTAATTAATCATTAACAATTCCACATTACATTTCATTAGCATCACACCCAAAGTCCACTGTTCCTTCAAATTACACCCTCAGTATTGCGCCCCAGTAAGCTCCAACCCCATGAGTTAACATTATTTATTCAATTATTTATTTACAACCTTACCTTCCCATATTTACATGTAATCTAGAAAAACATTCTAAGCTAATAAAAACAATGGGTCTCAACACGGTGAGTAGATGAACTATCCATCGAGTCTTTTCCACAAATAGCAAGAGCATAGACCCATCATCCTTTGAGAAGCTAAACACTAAAATCACATGGCATACTCTGCGCGTCTTCACCCCTTTTAGAAGAAGGGTATAAAAGACCAGCTTCCTTGAGTAGTGGGGAATGTAAAGTAGACAAACAACCAATAAGAATAAGCAAGAATACAGACTTTCACATCCAACCCATTTCATCATCCCTGGTGTCCTCCCTAACACCCATATGCATAAACTGATGCATCTCGCCACTCGAGGTGTCAACTACTACCAGAACCAATAGGCCTTTTAGCCCCCACATATCACTATATCCATCCAGGATCACATCATAACACTAGCAGCAGGAAAAAAAACATCATATCAACTAGGATCTTGGCCCTTAAATAAGAAAGAGGGTAACTCAAGACCCTACAAAGAATTATCTTTTATTAAACAACCAGTTCTTTAATCCATCTTGAAATAACTGATTTATTATTCATAGGTTCCAAATTTAAGAAACCTAACCAGTAATCTATCACAAATAATTAAACATGATCACTGTACCAATTTTATTAGCATCATATTACAACAAGAAAATCCCGATTCAGTTACATGTCTCTTTATATTTTTCCAAACAATTATCTATTAATTCCGGATTTACGTTCTTTAACAATTTCCATCATGAAAGAAATCTAAACAAGCAAGCATAGATATCACACTATCTAGCAAAATAAGAGGTAGTAACATATGATCAATATCTATTTATTTATCCAGTTCAAATATTTATCATGTAAATTCCATTGTGATCCAGTGGGATAAAACATGAAAACTATACAGTTGCACATAAAAAAAAATAGAATCAAAAAATACCCTACCTCAAACAGGTCTTTTCATTATTTATATGAGAATGATCCACACAAAGGATCACGATCACCACCTCCCATGACAACTGTATCCACCTGAGGATGCTGTGGTATGACCACACCAACCTAAACCCAAGAAAAATCCATTAGAAGTATGGAGATCACATACCATAATAGGGAGAGGAGAAATTGAAGGAGATGAACCCAAAAAATAATGATAATACACAACTTATATTGATGAAGGATCAACACTTTCTGCATGGACCAAAATAGGGGGTGTACATGCAACAGTAAGAAAATTCAAGGGGAAACGATATGAGGATTATGGTTTGATCACACCGATCCTATGGGAATAAGGAAAGGTTCGATCATCTCGCACCAGGGAACAAGAATGTAAAAAAGGTAGGAATATATCTCATCCCTTTAGAAGATTTAATGGAGAAACAGTTCAAGATACGATGGATTTTCCATTAAAAGAGGACCGCATTAAACCACATAGTTTGATCAAGTAAAGGCATCTAGAGTCTTAGGAAAATTAATATAGGAGTTATGAAATTTAATTTGGCCTTAAATCCCTTAAAACAAGGCCTTGAATGCGTTTTATGTCAAAGAAAACGTCAAAGGGGCGAACTGTACAAAGCTGGAAACACTGTTCACGATCCTGGAAACACTGTACACCTACCGATCCTGGAAACACTATGCACTCAATGATCCTGGACTTGCCGATCCTAGAAACACTATTCACAAAATGACTCTCCGATCCTGGAAACACTGTTCATGGAATGACTCACTGATTCTAGAATCACAAATCCCGGAAACACTGTTCACAAAATGACTTAACCTTCCTTGAACCACCGATCCTGGACTCAATGATCCTAGAAACACAATTCACAGAATGAATCACTGATCTTGGACTCACCAATCTGATGGTACTGTTCACATTAGTCTCACCGATGGAACTATTCACATTGGTCTCACTGATGGGACTGTTCACATCGGTCTCACCGATGGAACTGTTCACATCAGTCTCACTGATGGCACTGTTCACATCGGTCTCACCGATTCAACTGTTCACATTGGTCTCACCGATGGAAACGTTCACATCTGTCTCATCGACTGAACTGTTCACATCAGTCTCACTGATGGAACTGTTCACAACCGTCTCATCGATGGAACTATTCACATCGGTCTCACAGATGGAACTGTTCACATTGGTCTCACCAAGGGAACTTTTTGCATTGGTCTCACCGATGGAACTATTCTTATCAGTCTCACGGTTGGAACTGTTCACACCGGTCTCACTAATGGAACTGTTCACATCTGTCTCAACAATGGAAGTGTTCACATCGGTTTCACCGATGGAACTTTTCACAATGGTCTCACTGATGGAACTGTTCTTATCGGTCTCGTCGATGGAACATTTCTCATCGATTCCATTGATGAAACTATTTTCTGAATTGGAAAATTTGTAAAAGTGTTGGATAAAAGTCACCTTGACCTGCTAGAGCACCTTAGAAACTAGATTTTCACAAAGGATTAGATCATAGCGGTCTGTGCCATTACATCAGATACCTATCAAAACATTCTCATCCTCGATAATTCAAAACCAACATAAAAGGAAATAGAAAATATGTCTGCACAATCACCCATCGAGATACCTCTCAAAAGATAGCAAGCCTTATGAATCAACCAAATAAAGACATCTCAAAAACATTAAAGGTTTATAACCACAAAGAAAACATAGTTACATGAAATGATTTAAACATCAAACAATTTATGGGTACTGATCATGTATTTGTGACTCACGTTCCCATGTACTCTTCACCATGCCACCATGTCACTACAAGACACGAACCGAAGGAATAGAATGACCATGAAACACCATCTCTTTGCAGTCTGGGATCCCCACAGGTCACTCCTCGAAGGTTTCATCAGCATCAACATCGACCTATCCCAAATAGATGACATGAGAGTCGTTATCATGATAATGAAGGATCTGTGATACATGAAAAACATCTTGTATCTTGCTCATTTGCGGGGGAAGTGCTACTCGATACACCATGACAACAACTTGATCCAAAACCTCAAAAGGCCCAACAAATCGGGGAGAAAGCTTACTCCAACGACCGAACTTTCACTGCCCATAATGGGGAGTCACCTTCAGAAACACGTGATCCCCAATATCAAAATCAAGGGGTCTCCTACTTTTATCGGCATATGATTTCTGATGATCTTGTTTTGTCTTAATCATCTCAAGAATCACCTGAACCATCTTTGTTGTATTCTTCACTAGTTCTGGTCCAAGAATTGTTGACTCTCCGACCCCAGTCCAACACAATAGAGAATGGAAAGGCTGACGATACAAGGGATCAAATTGCACCATACCGATGGTGGAGTGAAAAATATTATTGTAAAAAAACTCCACTAAGGGTAAGTTTCTCATCCACGAACCTCCAAAATCTAGGAAACAAGAGAGTAACATGTCTTAAAGAGTTTGGATGGTCCACTATGTCTGACTGCCTATCTGAGGATGAAAAGCAGTGCCATGGAATAGCTGAGAACTCAAAGCATGTTGGAGACCTCTCCAAAACCTAGAGGTAAGACAAGGATCTCGATCAGAAATGATCATCCTTGGGACTCCATGAAGTCTCCCCACCTCCTCTAGATACTGCCTCGAGATCTATTGATCTTGAATCTATGATTACTATGAAGTGAGATAATTTTGTTAAATGATCCACTACCACCCAAATATCATCATGTCCTCCCTGAGATCGAGGTAAACCAGTAACAAAGTCCATTGATATTTCCTCCCACTTCCACTGAGGAACATATAATGATTGGACAAGACCACTAGGAACACGGTGTTTTGCCTTCATCTTCTGGCAGACCAAACATCGAGACATAAAATCCGCAACTGCACACTTTAGGCCAGGCCACCAAAAAAGACTCCTCATGGCCCGGTACATCTTTTTCACGCTAGGATGCACCACTGAAGGAGAACTATTGAACACTCTGAGAAACGTATCACGCATCATCAAAGGAACAAATATCCTTCCATGATACAACACTCAGTGTCATTCATCCTCAGTCCAACCATCAGGGGCCTCACCACAAACAACTCGGTCACTCCAGAACTCCACCTCAAGATCCTTAAACTGGGAATCCTCCACCTACTGATATAGAGATGACTGCACCATCGTCTGAAAAAGTCAACCTCTTCCCCCAGCTTCTCCCATATTAAGATGTAATGTTGATAGTTCTTCCATTACTCTCCTAGAGTCACCAGATTCATGCACTGTATCACTACATGACTTACGACTCAGCAAATTAGCTACAACATTCTTCTCTCCATGTGTATACGATATTTCAAAGTCATATTACTCTATGAACTCTATCCATTTATGCTATTGTATATTCAAGTCATGCTGGGAGAAAACATACCTCAGGCTCTTATGATCGGCGAAAACCACAAAGGGCTCACCAATTAGGTATTGTCCCCACAACTTCAGAGAAAACACCAATAATGTCAACTCAAGATTTTGGGTGGCATAGTAATGTTCATGGGGACATAACTGTTGAGACCCCTAAGAAACAACTAATATTTTCTACATCAGAACATATCCTAACCCCATATGCGAAGCATCGCAAAAAACATAAAACTGAACTCACTCAGCTGGAAGACAAAGAAATGGATCACTTACTAACTTCTCCTTTAGATAATCAATAGCTTCCAGACACTGATCAATCCATATGAAGGACTAATCCTTCCCGGTCAAAGCTGTCAGAGGAGTCGCAACTCAAGGGAAATTGGAAGGAACCTCTTGTAGTAGCCTGAGAAACCAGCTGGATCATTTGTCATGCCGAACGGTATTACAATGAACTCATAATTCCCATGATGAAAACGAAAAGCATTCTTCAGGATATATTCATCCTTCACAAGCATCTGATGATATCCTGACCACAAGTTGATATTTTAGAACCAACTTTCTCCTTTAATTTGATCAAATAAATCATCAATCCATGGAATGGGATAGTTATTCTTCCCAGTCACTTTGTTTAAGCGACGATAATCAACACACAACTACAAACTACCGTCAGCCTTCTTCATGAACACAACTGGTTCACCCAATGGTGACACACTCGACCAAACAAAACCAGAATGTAATAGGCTATCATGTTTTATACATAGATTTTGTAACTAATAAGGTAAAATACTATAAGGATACATATATATAAGAGATGATCCTAGTTGTATATCGATCCCAAACCTGATCGCTAATCTAGGGGGTAAGGTTACAACCTCTTCTGGAAAGACATCAGGGTACTCTTCTAAAACCCTAGGAAACACCTACTATTGAATACTTTAAGAACATAGCATCTTCTTATCCATCCTTTATGATAAGGATGAGACACACCTATGACCCATCCAAGGGTCTCACTCACCAACGAACACCACTGGCTCTCCATCCGCATTGAATAACACAACCTTCCTCCTGAATAAATCCACGATAGCTTACACCAAATACAACCAATCCATGATGAGGATGAAATTATATGGTTATATTCATAAACATATGAATTCTCCCCAAGAGCAGTAATTCCCCAACAATAGCACACATTCTCTACATACTTCAAACAAGTCAGCTCAACCTCTAACTGGCATAGTCAACCCCAAGGGCACTGGAAGCATCTCTAGCTCCAGTCCCAAAGCATGGAAGGAGTAGGTAATATTAAGGAGTGTGTTTATCCTGAATCAAAAAAGGCATACACTAAGGTAGAAAACAAGAAAAGGGTACCTCGAATGATGTATGGCACGCCTGGTGCTGTAAATACTTAAGCATGAATTTTTCCACGACCTCCTCTATGACCTCTCTAACCCTAATGAATACCACCACCACCACCATGACCACACTCTTCTCTTTGAGGACAGGGAGCATCACAGGGATGTCCTATGCCTACCCCATCTACGCTCTTCTGATCTAAAGCTGGTTCAACCTACTGTTGTTGCCTTGACTGGAACTGCCTCAATAGAGGAACCTAAAGCGGAAAACTTGGTGCACGATGAATGCTATGAATGTTCGGGAACTCTCACTACTGATGAACTCGAACATCACAAGAAAAAAAAGCACTTGATCCCTTGGGAAAGGCCTGAGAGCTTCCTTCACCCAAAGAAACGAGATACTGAGGGCTGAGAACTACCCCCTGATGAATATAAACTCTTCTTCCCTAAAAACTGGGAACCCCAGACCACAACTCTACTTCATGGGGAATCATGATGACTCCCCTCTCGTGATGATCCCATTCTAGCCAATGTCCTCTTGACAACCTCTACCCTCGCTTGCACCTCAAGATATGTCTTCAACATAGATGGGGTGACCTGGCACTGGATCTTTGGATGCAAAGCCTCCTAAAAAAGTCTCACCCTATCCTCTCCTTCTGGAAACAGGTCCGAAGAATATCGTAAAAGGTTATTGAAATAGATTCCAAACTCTCGCACACTGCATATCCCTTTTCGAAGGGTAAGAATCTCCTGACGACTGGTCACCCTCATGGTAGAAGACAGAAGCTTGAATCTAAACATGTCTCATAACTCCTCCCATGAGATTACTGACTCCTCATGATCCCTGAGGAACAATAACCACCATTACCTCTCTTCTCCACGCAACCTCGTTACAACCAAGGACACCCAGTGCTCCTTCCGATCATAGATCATACTGAAGCCTATCTCGATCTACTCCAACCAGTCTTATATGACTACATCTGAAATGGATCCCTAGTACTTCATTAGACTCTGGCGCTAAAACAGTTGGAGTGTCCTCCTCTAAGTGTCATCGTCATCAACCTCTACCATGTGACGATCTGCTGGAACAACCTGCTGGACATCTTCTATGCGATCCTCATGAGGAAGTCTACCTGGAGCCATACCTGAAAAATAACAAATAGTTAGAGCTCCTAAACCTAGAATATAGAGACTCAACATTAATTAATTAATTTCTTTATTTTATTCATTTTATGTTAACCTATCCCAAGATCTACCCATTCAAACATAGGCAAAAAGAAGAACGATGAATGATACTTTCCTTGGTCTCTACCCTGCAACTAGTATCACCTCGTTTAGTAACCATTGTAAACATAAATGTCCGTACATCAGATTATAGGGGGCCCTAAATTCCTATGTCTCAGCCGGTCTCTGGTGTTTACATCACTTTATAAACTTGACTGACACTGATTCCCTACCAACCCATGCAACCTCACTGGTGCTTAACACCAATATCCATCATATCACTCAACAAGGTCTCTGATACCACTCTGTCACGACCCCCTCCCCACAAAGTGTACCCCTCCTAGGCCGGTAATGTGAGAAGGGAGATACTGACCCCTGAGTCCCACCTTCAGTAGGCCTCAGGTTGGCAACGAGAACTGAGGGTATAATAAACACACAGATGGGAGGAATTACCCTCTAAGAGAACACACGTGAAAGAGAGAGATAATATAGACACTAACCAAATCCAACTCAAAAAGAGATATAAAATAAATCACAATTACACATATTTAATGTCATGAAATACTACTACAACTGAAAGGGGATTACTTCAAGTACACAAAAGAATGTAAAAATAGCAGCGACCACGAAGCCCGAACAACTCCTGCAACCCCAACCTAGTAGAAACCAGCTTGATCCCCAACTTGCTCTAAGTGACCTGAAAAATAGTTTATATAAACATAGGGTGAGTGGAATATTATACTCATTAGGACCCTCCTCGAAGCCTCTCATGTAGCAGAAAAGAAAGCATGCTAAAGCACAGTGAAGAATAAGTGAAACTAACTCTTCACCTAAAAAGGCATACTTTGTTTCCAGTACTCTCCCCAAGTAATTTATACAAGAGTATATAATATAATAATGAATATCAAGGGTACCCCACTAATACTTCCTCACTATTTTTCCACTTTTCCCCAACATCGCACGTCCTAAGCATCTATCTCCAAAAGGCTTGCCCACAGACACCTGGACGAAGCCCCATAACATGCACCCCGTGCAACAAAACCACCACATCCAGACAAGTAAGAAACCAGGTAGTTTCTGGGAGCCACCACAACTCTCATAATGTGTATCATAAATCAGGCATTATACCTAAACCCATTACATCCCACAAACCAAGTAAGAATCCTCAAGCTGTCACAACCTATACATGTTAAGCCTATAGTAGTCCATAGAAAACTATATCCAGAATATATGTGTGTGAATAACCACAATCCACTACAACCCTCTATACACATATATGGGGAAAATTAACCACTATGCCTACCAGCACAAGTAACTACCATGGGAAGAGAGTGGGGACAACAGGGGTAGTCAACCATCCATCCTCCCACCAGAATGTTGGGGAAAACACCCCCAAGTGCTCAGTATCCCTGAGGTGTCTGTTTCCCTAACGGACAGGGTGGAGTAGCGTATAGAAACAAAAAAAGTTCAGAATATACTATAGCTCACAACCATACTATGGGCATCACCTAGTCTTAGACTCAACTGAAGATAATGCCTCTCAGACTCCCGACTGCCACTTCTAAGACAAGGTATCCTATAAGCACACAACCATATAAAGAAATTAATTACATTACTTCATTCCATTTTATTAGTTTCACTTTACATTAATTAATTCATTAAACATTAATTAAACATCAACAATTCCACATTACATTTCATTAGCATTACACCCAAAGTCCACCGTTCCTTCAAATTACAACCTCAACATTGCACCCCAGCAAGCTTTAACCCAATGGGTTAACATCATTTATTAAATTATTTATTTGCAGCATTACCTTCCCATATTCCCAGGAATTCTAGAAAAACTTTATAAGATACTAAACACAAGGGGGATCAAAACAGCGAGTAGATGAACTAACCATTGAGTCTTTTCCACCTATAGCTAGTGCATAGACCCATCCTCCCTTGAGAAGCTAAACATGGAAAGTATGTGGAATACCCCTCACATCTTCGCCCATTTCAAAAGAAGGGTAATAAAGACCATCTGTCTCGAGAAGTTGGGAAAGTAAAGTAGATAACAACCAATAAGAATCAGCAAGAATCCAAAAATTTAAATCCAACCCATTTTATCATCCTCGATGTCCTCCCCGACACCCATATTCAAAAATCCATGCTTCTCAACACTCGAGTCATCAACTGCTACCACAACCAATAGGCCTCCCTGCCCTCACATATCACAACAACCTTCCAGGCTCATATCATAACATAAGCAATAGGACAACAAACATCATATCAATTGGACTCTTGACCCTTAAACAAGAAAGAGGGAAACTCATAACCCTAAGAGAAGTTTTATTTTATCAAACAACTAGTTCTTTAATTCATATTGGATTAACAGATTTATTATCCATAGCTTCCAAATTCAGAAAACCTAACCATTAAGCTATCACAAATTATTAAACATGCTTACTACACCAATTTGATTAACATCAAATAACATCAAGTAAAACCAGATTCATATACATGCCTCTTTATATTTAGCGAAACAATTATCAATTAATTCTGACTTTACTTTCATTACCAATTTACATCTTGAACGAAAGATAAACAAGCAAGAATATATATCACACTATCTAGAGAAACAAGAGGCAATAACATACAATTGGTATCAATTTATCTATCAAGTTCATGTATTTATAATATCAACTCCATTGTGATATCATGGGAAAAACATGATAACTATATATTTTCACGTAAAAGAAAAAGAGAAGAAATGAATCCCCTGCCTCAAATGGTTCTTGTTGTTCTTTATATGAGAACGATCCACACAAAGGATCACGATTGCCTCCTCCCGTAACAACTGTATCCACCTGAGGATGTCGTGGTACGACCGTACCAACCAAAACACAAGAAAAATACATTAGAAGTATAGAGATCACATACCATAACAGGGCAAGGATAAACAGAAGGAGATGAACCCAAACGAACGACGATAATACATACATTATATCGATGATGGATCAACACTTGTTGCTTGCACCAAAATAGGTGGTGTGCATACAGCAATAAGAAACTTCAAGGGGAAAAGATCCAAGGATTATGTTTTGATCACACCACTCCTATGGGAAGAAGGAATGGTTTGAGTGTCTCACACCAGGGAACCAGAAGGTAGAACAAGTGAGGAAGATATCTCTTACCTTTAGAATAATTAACAGAGAATCAGTTTAATATACGATGGATTTTCTGTTAAAATAATGTCACATTAAACCACATAGTTTGACCATGTAAAGGCATCCTAGGGCTTAGGAAAATTAATATAATAGTTATGAGATTTTATTTGGCCTTAAATCCTTTAAAACAAGGCCTTGAATTCGTTTTACGTCAAAGAAAACATCAAAGGGGAAAATCTTTAGGAAGCCAGAAACACTGTTCATGATCCTAGAAACACTATAAACCTATTGATCTTGGAAAAAATGTACATGATTCTGGGAACACTGTACACTCACCGATCTAAGAAACTGTTCACAAAATGATTCACCGATCCTAGAAACACTATACATGGAATGACTCACAGATCCTATAAACACTGTTCAGAAAATGACTCACCAATCCTGGACTCACCGATCCTAGAAACACTATTCACAGAATGAATCACTGATCATGGACTCACCGATCTGATGGTAATGTTCACATCGGTCTCACCGATGGAATTGTTCACATCGGTCTCACTAATGGAACTGTTCACATCGGTCTCATCAATTACACTATTCACATCGGTGTCATAGAGGGAAATGTTCACATCGGTCTCACCGATGGAACTGTTCACATCGGTCTCACTGATGGAACTGTTCACATCGGTCTCACTGATAGAACTGTTCACCTCGGTCTCCCTGATAGAACTATTTGAAGAATTGGAAAAATTAGAAAAGTGTTGGGGAGAAGTCACCTTTACCTCTTGGAACACCTCAGACACCGGATTTTCACAATGGAATGGACCATAGAGGTCCATGCCATTTCAATATTCCCAATAATCTGTGACATCAAATTTTATTATTATAAATTATCATTGAAATATCTATACATAATTGTTCTTTAAAAATTGATATAGAATATTAAACTATGTGCAACATCCAACTACTCTATACTTAGTTATTATGTTAGATGGAAACATATATGTTTACTGAATTGTATAATACCATCATTTGTATGTTCAAAACCTAGAATATTACTTGTGGTATCTTTTTTAATCATATCTCCATTCATAAAATCCTAAATCATTATATGGATTGATGGTTATGCATTCCTTAAGATAACATCTGATTTCAACCCTTCCCTTTTTATTTCATTGTTTTTACATTCAAAATATTTTTGTATTGGGTCTCTTCAAATTTTCAACATATATATGGTAGTTTGATCCTTAATATAATGATTATGAAACACTTTTTTCACCTTTATAGGATGGAAATTCATTTAGTATTCATAGTGTATAATAAATTCTAGCGATCTCCTTTGGAAAAATTGATATTATTCTATGTGAATATATAATTTATAATTTATTAACAGTATATAAATCACATTGTTTTTCATAAATATAATTACTATATATTATTATTATAAATATTAATACCTCCAGATCTAAGTCAAATTTATGGTAATTTTTTCAATGGGTGAATATTGATGTAAATACAAATTTACCATTTTTTCCATGTTCCAAAAGGACATACCCTAAAAAGATCAACAATGCATCTCTAAATATAAAAAAACCTTATCCAGTATAGGTTAGTGTTACTATATGTGTACTGAAAATCCTTAATTATGGAAAATGAAAATGTCATCACATTTATCATTATATAAGAACATGAATACCTCATGAATTAATTATGTTAGTGTATTTTACTATCCTATAAAATTTCTAAAAAAGAGTATAAAGTATCTAGTTAATCTAATATAACTATGGATTTATGTTATTTTTTTCGGTTTGGATAATTCTTCAATTTCCACTGCATTTGAAGGATCCATATATAAACCGTCTACTTTGATTACATGACAACGATGTAAAACATTTTATAGACATAAATCACACCTGCTAAATTTGGTATACATTTTCACATTATGAAATATCTTCAAAAAAATAATAAAGTTTATTTCACAATCATACATGATCTTTGAATGTGTGATAATATCATTTATAAAGTATACAGAAAATTGAATAAGGTAACATATAAATAATATAAGAATTATATCTCATATGATAGATATTTAATTTGTAAATATAAGTGTTTTCATATTAATTTTATTGTGTGCATTTGTTTTATGAATGGCATTTTTGGGTTTATCTTATTTTATATCTCATATTTGATGATATCAATATAAAATTATATCCATTTATAAATATTGGGAACCACAAAGTTGATCATAAAATTATTCTATATCGTATAGGGGACTCTTATTCATGATTTTGATATTTTTTTGTTCATGATATCAAATTAAATGATGGATTAATGCATTATTCTTCTTAAAAAATTATAAAGTGTACCCCAAAGAGAAGTAATAGTGTGTAAAAAACCATTATAATGATTTTTTTCAACTTATTTCCTATAATTCAACATGGGACATTCTATAAGGAGTCATTTACATTAACATTTCACCATTTATAAATTTATGTAAAAACTCAACCACGTGATCCGGTGGAAGACTAAGAATGTATTGGGTAAATTATTTATTATATTCTCAAAAAACCATATATATTTAATATTTAGTTTCTCCAAGAAAAACTGGTATAGATATCCCTCATTATTTGGTACCAATACCAAAAAATAGTATTAATTTTGATTAGGAGTTGACAACCATCCTTTCCCCAATAGATGAATGTGGGATGATTTGGGAGATGAGTTGTTTTTTTCCCAATCCTAGAAATTGATATAATATTCATGTATGGGGAAAAATTATATTCCCAAAACACATAAAATTTCATAAAATGGTGATTATATGATTTACCAGAAACACATTACCACAAACCTCAAATTAGGGATAGTTGTAGATTTGGAGTGAAATCAACACACCTATATTTATTTTCTCAGATAATTAAATATGTAATAATTGTGGTTGTTATTTAATTACATTTAAAATTTCACATATTTTTAGGTATAGGTAGAATATTAATCAAATAATACATTTTATGTTCATGAATGGATAATAAGATCACCTACCCCTATTGTATTATTTTCCCAAAAAATTAATAAATGAAAAATGTTTATTGTGAGAAGTGAATAAAAATTACTAAGATAATAAATCATATGATAGACTAAATAATTCCTAATATGTCCTATTAAATAGTAACTATATTTCAACTTATGAAACTTAATGTTTATCATGTAAATTTTTTTGTACCACCTAGGATGATTACTATCTTATTCCATTATTATATGAATCATAATCAAAAAAATGTACTAATAGATTAAAATATAACTACTAAGAAAGCCTACCCATAACATAAATACAAATTACGTCATTATTAATGAATATAAATAACAATTTTATGCTAAATCACCCCTGAGAACACATTATTCTAGTGAATTTGGTGATTATATATATAAACATTTTATTTCAAAAATTTTCTTCAATATCACTTAAAAACTCTTCCTAATATATTTACCTTCATAAAATGTCATCAATAGTATCGTTCATTGGTACATGTGTAATAGAAACACAAGAAAATATTGATATTATATTCCCTATAATTGAAGAAACAAAAAAATATCAACCAAAGTAATATAAGATATCTTAATGTAGGTTATATGTGAGCATAAGATGAACATGATTGTATGAGAGAAAAATCATGGTATATGGCCATAAAAAAATAGAATGATACCTAGTAAATCATTAATCTGGAATCATTAAATCAGGATTAAAAATTAATATATATGATGTGTAACACCCCAAGCTTCCATGGTACACTTCTCTTTGAATAATACAATAGCATGTGTTATATGCAACTTCGAGTTTTAACACACCACAACCAATCAAACTAGCCATTATGAATAGTAATACCCACTTTTTAAATTTTTTTAAATTTTATCTTTCAAAATGGACTTCATTTTCGGATTCAGAATATCAAAATTAGCTTAGGGTGATTTTTTGGTTTTTTTCTGAAAACATTCAATTTTAGATGAATAGTGAAAAACACTGAGTTATAGTTTAAAACCAAATTTTTATTTAAATAAATATTTAATATATTTAAATTTATTTTAGGTCAAAATAGATACATAATACCTATATAAGTTCAATATAATTCATTGGATTCGGTTTATAATAAATTAGATATATAAAAATTTTATTGAACTTTTCACCGTCTTTTACCCATCTCCTAGGAGAATTTGCAAATTCACATATAACTTAATTTTACTGCTTCTATTAGTGGAATTTTAAAAAGCCAAGAGAAAAGGTTGATATCAGTAGGTAAAAAGTGGTTCAATAAGCTGAAAAGGATTTTTGGTGAATAGTAACTTTTTACTTTTATTTGCCACGGTTAAAAGTAAATAGGGTAATTAAGGGTAAAAATGATATTATTATTACCCTAAAAAATGTACTAATTCTATTAGATAAGTGTAATTAGACCAAAAAAATCCTCAGGAGTAAAATATGATCCTTTAGGTCCACTTGGATTAGATTAGGATATTTATTATTATTTAATTCAATGAAGAGTTAAAAGAGTTAATATCAACATTTAATAACTAATACATTTTTAATATATGGTTACACATAAGATAAATTATACTATAAATATTCATTATAAATATAAAAATATTTCCTACATAATGGTATTTTATATAAAATTTTTAGACATTAAATAATTAATATTATTTATGACACAATGATGATGCAGTAATTACCATATTAATGAAAGATTAAAATAATTGATATTATAAATATCAAAATAAATGTAATTTGGAACTTTTTATGAATTTCACTAATTTTATAGGTTAATATGACATTTTAGGGTTGGTTATATGAATTTTTTCGAAGTAATAATGCTGTTATAAATTTAGGAAAAACAAAATACCAAATAGTGTCAAAATTGACATAAAAGAATTTTTAAAACAAATATTATATTATTAATTGATATTATATTCCTAAAAATCTAATATTCGGAAAAAATAATTATATAATGATATGTGTTTCATTAATGAACCACTTTTGGTTCTATTAGAAGTATATAGTATGTTTATTAAGCATATAATATAAAAATACAAAGAGACACGGTAAATGTCAAACTATTTAACTAAGACTTAAATCTAAATGATAAGGTTAATTTGGTGACCTAAACCTGTCAAAAATCTATTTGATGAAAGGATTTAGACCCATCCCCATACTATCCTTGAAATAAGTTACATTGGATCCATTATAAACCGAATTTCAATTTATTATAAAATAATATTTCACTCATTTCCTAAGATGCCCCTCACCCCTCTTATAAAAGGGCACCCACCATTCTCTCAAATTAAAACCTTCAAAGCTATTTTTCTAGGCCAAACCCTTCCCAAATATCCTACCAACTTCCCTCAATTCATCCTAGAGGTCTTACATTAGTCATAATTCTAACCTATGGATCCCTTTTGATCAAATCAAAATGAAGAACCCGAATATGAGGTAAATATTTCGTCACCTCTTTCAAGTTCCTTTCTTCTTCCACTTACTCATTCATTTTTGTTTAAATTATATAATAATAACTCCATTATCATCAATATTTTGTGATGTTATTATAAATATGTTACAACCATATTCATTATTCTATCCGTGCTTTGAGTGACATGTCACCATACGTGCGTACATACGGCTTACCGTCTCCACGTCGTGGTGTAATTGTTATTCAATACATTATTGTTTGGATGGGTATAATAATGATGTGAAATTGATGTAAATAATAAATATAACATGATATTGATTCTGTATACATGATATACCATCCAATTATATATTATTTTAATATCAAAATAATGATATTGTCGCTCGTGCATACGTACGGATTACCGTCTCCACGAACGTGATGAGATTCATTCCCCATCGTATCCATTCAAGATTAATTTTCATTTTATGATTAATAATAATGTTTAAAAACTTGATATCATTATGGATATGAATAATATACATCCCATCCATAAAAAATATGACCCACATAACAATTAATATAAAGGAAGACGAATCCGTTAACACCCAAAACGACGATAATACTAAGATATTATTAACAAAGAAATGTTAAAAGATCATATATGACATCATATTAATGTATATGATTTTTGTATAATATAATAACAATTATTTCACCATTATACAGGAGGTTAACCTACCCTTGAACAAGGAAAAGTATAAGGTAGGGGTTAATTCTACATCCTCTTCATTATCCAAGGTTGTTTATATGTAATTATCTACTGGGACATCTTTATCATCCACATCCATGTTTCTTAAAAATGTATTCCAAAACATTTTTAATATTTACTAGACCCTGGGTTAATTTCATTTATACCATTTTTTGACTTTTATATGTTGTTTATAAAGGAATATTTCCATCATTTTCCAAACAAGATCCTTTATAACCTTTTCGACAAAATTAATGTAAGAATGTTTTTTTAACTTATACAGCGGGTGCGACTATTTTCCGCCGTTATAACATGGTCGAATATTCCCTTACAAGCTTAAAAGAATATTTTCAAATATAAATGTTTTCTTTTATAATTAAGTGACCTTTAAATGATTTCAAAATAGAATGATATATTTCTCTAAAAAGGTTTTGATTTCATCTATGCGAACATCCTTTGATGAATTTTAAGTTTTTTTGAATTTGATTTATTATGATACAAAACTTCCATATTGTATTAAAGTTTTTGTGATATGTTTTAATGTGGATGTTTTATTTCATACCATTCATGGTTTATGGATAAATTATTTAAATTTCATATGCCAGTTTTAATACGAATGCTTATGTTATTTTTAAACCTTTTCATATGGGGAATGCATTGGACTTGGTAAGTGATGGGTGGAGCCCGCTATAGTTCCTCGATACATCGATAAATCTCATGAGACAAACTAGTGTCTTGGAACAAGGCCTTGACAAAATATTATTTCTAGTCTTGGCACATGCCCTTGACTATGTGGTTATGAAAGTAAAGCATTATGCATTCAATCATTATGAAAGTGGCTATTGATATTTCATGTGATTATTCGACTAGTAGAATGCCCATGTGAGTAAGTAAATGAAATTATTTTGATTTATATTTTCCATATTATGAAGTAGTTTATGTTGAAAAGTATTTTTTTATAGTTCTATAAATTCCCTTAAATGTTTACGCTTATTTATGAAAGTTTCTGCTATATTTTTATCCTTACTGAGCATCTGAGCCCACCCCTTTCTATGTTTTATTTTTACCAGGAGGTGAAGAAGTATTTTATGACTGACTTACAAGGATAGCCTAAGGGGATATGAGTTTGATAAATGGAAATAATGTTGTTGTAGTTTTTCATTTTATGATGTAATGTAAACCTTATGAATGTATCTAGTACATCCAAGGCTACTAAACTAATCAGTATTTCGAGACTTGATCTTTTGTTATCATGAAAATTTTATGTAATAATGGACCAACTCTGGGCTTCTGGGGTCGGGGCATTATAGTTGGTATCAGAGGAAGGTTAGTACAAACCCTGGAAACTAGATTTAGATAAACTATGATTAGAGCACATAGCCCTAAGATAGACATTGAGGATTAGTATAAAAGAACTTCCTAGAATTTTGGTATTGTAGAGGTTTTGTGAGTTTTCCAATCAATACATACCTGTCTGGATACGAGCAGGTAGAGGTGGCTCTGGTACAAATGTACCTAAGGGTAAAACCTGAAAACACCACTTTGTCTAGACTCAAATGGTAACTGGTGCATGACAACGGTCCTTGCTACACTCTTGGTTACGAAACTCTTGGGGGATATGCTTAGGATAGTTATAATTTTATTTACAAGTCATTATAAAGGGTTTATGAGTATATACTTCCTTAAAGAAACATTTTTTATGATTATTTAGTATATCCATAAGCAGTTCAATTTATGTTAAGTGTTTTACAAGTTTGGAATTATGTATTTCAATTCATAAACTAATCTAGTTTATTCCATTGTTTAGAAATGGCGCATAGTGGAAGGAATGGAAACTGTATCAATGGACGCACTCCATGTAGGGATTTCCCTCCTGCTCAAGATAATTATAGTGGAGATGGTGATACAACTGGTGCTGATCAGATAATCACCATAATGGGAAAACTCACTCAGGTTATAAATAATTACCTTATCATATGAAGCACCCTGATCCATAGAATGGAGGATCAATGTTAGATCGCCTTATGAGGAAACAACCCCCAAAATTCAATGGTAGTACAAATCCATTGGTTTTTGATTAATGGATAAGTTATTTAGAGATAATATTCCATGTCTTGGGGAGTAGTGAAAGGGAAAAAGTTGTCACTGCAATTTAACGCCTCACTGGAGATACTGATCAATGGTGGTAATTGATTTAAAACACAAATGAGGATGATGAAGTATAAAATATGGAATGGAGGGAGTTTAAAGATATTTTCTTAGAAAAATACTTTCCTCCTAACCATCAAGCAGATATGGAAATGCAATTTCTGAGTCTGAGGCAAAAGGATGATGATACTGTCACAAAGTATGAGGCTAACATACAAGGTTAGCGAGCCATGCTGCAAATTATATACATAACCCAAGAATTAATATTAATAATTTCTTTTATGGGTTAAAACAATTTATTCATCGAGCATTAGTCTCACAATCCTTCTTGTCGTACGAAGATATTGTCTCCTATGCTATCAAGATAGAAATAGAAGTCTCTAAGTCTTACGACATTAAAGCAAAGAAAAGAAGAAGAGATATGAAGAACACTCTGGAAATGGAAATAAGGGGAATAAGGGAAAAGTTGAATATCCATCCTATAATAAATGTGGGAAGAAATACACTAGTACTTTCCTGAAGGGAATGGGATTCTGTTACAAGTGTGGTGAAAAAGACCACCAAGCTCGTGATTTCAAGGTGAAGAAAGAGGCTGTCGACGTTGAATGATACAATTGTAGAGAAAGGGGGAATTATGAAAATGAATGTCCTTAGTGTCAGGGGAACTTACCTCAGAAAAGTCCAAGGGGTCAAGGCCAAGCCTATGCTATCACTAATGCAGAGGTTGAAGCTCCGAAAGACATAGTGGTAGGTAATTTAATGGTTTCCTCAAGTTTAGCCAATGCATTATTTGATTCTGGATCATCGCATTGTTTCATATCTTTCCAGTTTTCTAAGAAAACTCGATATTTCCAATTTTATTTAACAAGGGAGTTGTTAGTCAAAACTCCTTAGGGAAGTATCATTGCAACAAAGTTTTGTGAATCTGTCCCTATTAGGGCATATAAATGTTCTTTATCTACTTATATCATCGTCATACCCATGATTGAATTTGATATAATACATGGTATGGAATGGATTTTGGACCATAATGCAAAAATTTATTGTAAGAAAAAGGAGGTTACTATTTTTGATGACGACGATAAATAACACCTTATCTTTAGTGCAGAATCGTCACCACCTAATTCTTATCTAGATCTACCCCCGGTAGCTCAACTAAATTCAATTATTGGGGAGGAAGAGAATGAGATAACTGTGGGAGTGGGAAGGAATTTTCAAATATTGGATGTACCTATTGTGAAAGAATATGATGATGTGTTTCCAGAAGATTTACCAAGACATCCTCCAGAACGAAAAATTGAGTTTTCCATTGATTTAATTCCTAGATCAAGGCCCATATTGAAGACCCCTTATAGAATGGCCACTTTGGAATTTGTGAAACTAAAGAAACAACTATAGGAATTGATTAATAAGGGATTTATTCACCCTAGTGTTTCTCCATGGGGAGCCCCAATCATTTTTGTTAAGAAGAAAGATGGATCTATGAGGGTTTTCATTGACTACAGGGAGATCAATGCTATAACATTAAAGAACAATTATCCCCTACCTCGCATTGATGATTTATTTGACCAACTTCATGGAGATCAATAATTTTCAATGATTTAACTTCGATCTTGATATCATCAGTTGTGTGTGAAGAAGGAACACATTCCGAAAACTGCATTTCGAACCATGTACGAGCTTTACGAGTTTACAGTAATGCCTTTTGGATTGACTAATGCACCCTCTATATTCATGGATATAATGAATAGAGTTTTTAAGGAATATATTAATGACCTTGTAGTGGTATTTATTGATGATATCTTGGTATACTCCAAAAGCTACAAAGATCATGAAAATCACTTGCGCATTATTCTGAAGACTCTTAGAAGACATGAATTATATGGGAAGTTTATCAAGTGTGAATTATGGCTTCAAGAGATTTATTTCTTGGCTATATTGTCACCAAGTATTGAATCTCCTTTGATCCATAAAAGATCAAGGCAATCCAAGAATGGACAGCACCAACGAGTATAACTAAGGTACATAGTTTTATTGGTTTAGCAGGTTATTATCGATGTTTCGTCTAGAATTTTGTCCAATTGGATAACCCATTAACAATATCACACGTGAAGGGGTTAAATTTGTTTGGAAAAAAGAGTGGGAAGAATGTTTTGAATAACTAAAGAGAAGATTATTCAATGCTCTTATATTGAATCTACTATTAGGGAATGATGGGTTTGTTATTTATAGTGATGCATCAAAGAAAGGACTTGGTTGTGTCCATATGCAGAATGATAGGGTTATTGCCTATGCATAATGACAGCTGAAAATTCATGATAAAAACTATCCTACTCATGATCTTGAGTTAGCCCCTGTAATCTTTGCTTTGAAGATATAGAGACATTATCTCTATGGTGAAAAATGTGAGATATATACCGACCACAAAAGTTTGAAGTATATTTTATCACTGAAAAAAATCAACACGAGGAAAAGATGATGGCTTGAACTACTCAAGGATTATGACTTCATTATACACTACCCCTCGAGGAAAGAAAATAAGGTGGTAGATGCTTTGAGTAGAAAGGATCATGAAGTTTTGAACATGATGAGAGTTGAAAAGGATCCTATATACATGGATCTAGTAATGATGGATATAGGAATCACCATGGAAGGTGAAACATCATTAATATTTTCAAATGGTTGTCAAACCATCTTTACTATAAAGGATAAATAGTTCTCAGACCGGTGATGAAGAGTTTCAAAAAATGATTAAAGCTATAAATGATGGGAGATTGATTGACTTTGTGTATGAAGATGGAATTTTGAAATTTTGGAAAGGACTTTGTATTCCCAATATAAATGATCTAAAAAGGGAATTGTTGGATGATTCTCATAGTTCCAATTTCTCTATACACCCTGGTAGAACTAAGATATATAGAGATTTGAAGGAACATTTTTTGTGTTAAAAAATGAAGAGGGAGATTGCTGATTTTGTGTCAAGATGTATGGTTTGTAAACAAGTGAAAGCTGGAAGGAAACATCCTGGAGGAGTCATGCAACCTCTTTTCATACCTGAGTGGAAATGGGATAATATTACGATGGACTTTGTCATGGGGCTACCAAAGACTCCTAGAAGGAACGATGAAATATGGGTCATTGTTGATCGTCTTACCAAGTCAGCAAATTTTCTTTCTATAAGGGAAGATTTACCACTTGAATGTTTAGAAAGACTATATATTAATGATGTTGTAAGACTTCATGGAGTAGCACTATATATTGTTTCTGATCGTGATTCTCGTTTTACCTCAAGATTCTAGAAAAGTCTTTAGAAAGCCCTGAATACTGAACTTCATTTGATCACTACCTACCACCCCCAAACTGATGGATAATCATAATGGATTATTCAAACCTTAGAAGACATGTTGAGATCATGCTCACTTGACTTTCAAGGTATGTGGGATAAATATTTACCTCTGGTAGAATTTTCCTATAACAATATCTTCCATTCAAGTATTCAGATGGCACCATATGAAGCGTTATACGGAAAGAGATGTCACACGTCAACCTGTTGGGATGATGTTGGTGAAAGAAAACTCATAGGCCCAGAACTTGTGGAGGAAATGATGGAAAATGTGAAGGTAATTAAAACCCACATGAAAGCATCTCAAAGTAGGCAGAAGAGCTATGCAGATAACCGAAGGAAAGATTTGGAATTTCATGTAGGTGATCATGTTTTCTTGAAGGCATCTCCATTGAAAGGTGTTATATGTTTTAGTAAGAAGGGAAAATTAAGTCTTAGGTACATCAGACCTTTCGAAATTCTAGAACAAATTGGGGCTGTAGCTTACCATTTGACAATGCCTCCATGTCTCTCCAAAGTTCACGATGTATTCCATGTATCACTGTTGAGAAAATACATGCCTAGCCCAAAGCATGTACTCACCTATGAGGAATTAGAACTGGAACCCGATCAATCTTATTACAAAGTGCCTGTCAGGGTTCTTGATACAAGAGAACACATTCTAAGAAACCGAACGAATCGTCTGGTAAAAGTTCTATGGAGAAACCATAATATAGAAGATGCAACGTTGGAACCCGAGTAACTTATGATGAAGAACCACCAAAGTATTTTTATATAGTAATATTCTAGAACTTTTAAGGATGGAATTTTTTGGAGGAGGGGAGAATGTAACACCCCAAGCTTCCACAGTACACTTCTCTTTGAATATTACAATAGCGTGTGTTGTATGAAACTTTGAGTTTTAACACACCACAACCAATCAAACTAGCAGTTATGAATATTAATACCCAATTTTTAAAATTTTATAAATTTTATCTTTCAAAATGGACTTCATTTTCGGAATTGGAATATTAAAATTAGCTTAGGGTGAATTTTTGGTATTTTTCTGAAAACTTTCAATTTTTGATGAATAGTGAAAACACTGAGTTATAGTTTAAAACCGAATTTTTGTTTAAATAATTATTTAATTTATTTAAAATTTTTTAGGTCAAAATAGATACATAATACCTATATAAGTTCAATTTAATTCATTGGAGTCAGTTAATAATAATATTAGAGATATAAAAATTTCATTGAACTTTTCACCGTCTTTTACCCACCTCCTAGGAGAATTTGTAAATTCACAAAAAAAACATAATTTTACCTCCTCTATGAGTGGAATTTAAAAAATCCAGGAGACATAGTTGATATCATTATGTAAAATGTGGTTCAATAAGATGAAAATAATATTTGGTGAATAGTAACTTTTTACTTTTATTTACCACTGTTAAAAGTAAATAGGGAAATTAAGGGTAAAAATGATATTATTATTACCCTAAACATGTCCTAATTCTATTGGATAAGTTTAATTTGACCATAAAATGCCTTAGGAATAAAATATTATCCCTTATGTCTACTTGGATTAGATTAGTATATTTATTATTATTTAATTCAATGAAGATTTAAAAGAGTTAAAATCAATATTTAATAATTAAATCTTTTTTAATATAGGGTTACACATTAGATAAATTAGAATATAAATATAAATTAGAAAGATAAAAACATTTCATACATAATGGTATTTTATTTATAATTTTTAGACATTAAATAATTAAATTTATTTATGACACAATGATGATGCAGTAATTACCATATTAATGAAAGATTAAAATAATTGATATTATAAATATCCAAATAAATGTAATTTGGGAATTTTTATGAATTAAAAAAATTTTATAGGTTAATATGATATGTTAGGGTTTGTTATTTGAATTTTTTTAAGTAATAATGCTGTTATGAATTTAGAAAAAACAAAATACGAAATAGTGTCAAAATTGACATAAAAGAGTTTTTAAAACAAATATTTTGTTATTAATTGATATTATATTCCTAAAAATCTATGGTTCGGCCAAAATACATATATAAATATATTTTTATCATTAATGAACCACTTGGGGTTCTACTGAATCTATATAGTATGTTTATTAAGAATATAATATAAAAATACAAAGAGACATGTTAAATGTCAAACTATTTAAATAAGAGTTAAATTTAAAATATAAGGTTAATTTGGTGACCTTAACCTGTCTAAAATCTATTGGTTGAAAGGCTTTAGACCCATACCAACCCTATCATCAAAATAAGTCACTTTAGATCCATTATAAACTGAATTTGAATTTATTATAAAATAATATTTCACTCTTTTCTTAAGGTTCCCCTCACCCCTCTTATAAAAGGGCTCTCCCCCTTCTCTCAAATTCACACTTTCAAAGCCTTTTGGATCGTCCAAACCCTGCCCAAATATCCTCCCAACTTCCCTCAATTCATCCTAGAGGACTTACTTTAGTCATAAATCCAACCTAAGGATCCCTTTTGATCAAATCAAAAGAAACAACCCGAAGAAAAGTTAAATATTTCACCACCTCTTTCATGTTCCATTCTTCTTCCACTTCCTATTTTTTGATTTATCCATTTTAAAATAAAAACTCAAGTCTCTTCTATATACATTGATGTTATTACAAATATTTCAAAACCATATTCATTATTCTATCCATCCTTTTAATGACATGTCACAATACGTGCGTACGTACAGCTTACCGTCTCCACGTCGTGGTGTAATTGTTATTCAATACATTATTGTTTGGATGAATATAATAATGGTGTGAAATTGATGGAAATAATAAATATAACATGATAATGATTCTGTATTTATGTTATACCATCCAATTATATGTTATTTTAATATCAAAAGAATGATATTGTCGCTCGTGCATACGTACAGATTACCGTCTCCACGAACACGATGAGATTCATTCCCCATCATATCCATTCAAGACTAATATTCATTTGATGATTAGTAATAATGTTTAATGATTTGATATCATTCTAGATATGAATAATATACATCCCATACATAACAAATATGACTCACATAACAAATAATATAAAGGAAAACGAATCCGTTAACACCTGAAACGATGATAATACTAAGATATTATTAACAAAGAAATGTTAAAAGATCATATATGATATCATATTAATGTATATGATTCTTGTATAATTTAATAACAATTATTTCACCATTATACAGGAGGTTAAACTACACTCAAACAAGGAAAAGTACAAGGTAAGGGTTAATTCTACAATCTCTTCAATATCCGAAGTTGTTTATATGTAATTATCTACCGGGACCTCTTTATCATCCACATCCATGTTTCTTAAAAATGTATTCCAAAACATTTTTACTATTTACTAGACCTTGGGTTAAAGTCATTTATAACATTTTTTGACTTTTATAATATGTTTATAAAGGAATTTTTTCATCATTTTCCAAATAAGGTCTTTTATAACCTTTTTGATAAAATTAAGGTAAAAATGGTTTTTTAACATATACGGAGGGTGCATCAATTTTCCCCATTATATCATCGTCGAAGCTTCCCTTAAAAGCTTAAAAGAATATTTTGAAATAATTTTTTTTTATAATTATGTGACCTTTAAATTATTTCAAAATAGAAAGAGATATTTCTCTAAAAATGTTTTTATTTCCTCTATGTCAACATCCTTTGATGGATTTTATGTTTGTTTGAAGTTGATTTATTATGATACAAAACTTCCATATTGTATTAATGGTTTTGTGATATGTTTTACTGGGGATGTGTTATTTCATACCATTCATGGTTTATGGATAAATTATTAAAATTTTATATGCCAGTTTTAATACGAATGTTTATGTTATGTTAAAAACTTTTCATATGGGGAATGAATTGGACTTAGTAAGTGACGGGTGGAGCCCGCTTAGCTCCTGAATGCATCAGTTGGTATCATGAGCCAAACTAGTGTCTTGGCACAAGGCCTTGAAAAAATATTATTTGTAGTCTTGGAAAAAGGCCTTGAATATGTGGCTATGAATGTCTGGAATTATGCATTCCATCATTATGAAAGTGGCTATTGATATTTCATGTGATTATTCGACTAGTAGAATATCCATGTGAGTAAGTAAATAGAATTATTTTGATTTATATTTTCCATATTATGATAAATTTTATGTTGAAAAGGCTTTTTTTATAGTTTTATACATTGCCTTAAATGTTTATGCTTATTTATGAAAGTTTTTGCTATATTGTTATCCTTATTGAGCATCTAAGCTCACCCCTTTCTATGTTTTATTTTTCTCAGGATGTGAAGAAGTATTTTATGACCGACCTGCATGGATAGTCTGAGGGTATATGATTTTGATAAGTGGAAATAATGTTGTTTTAGTTTTTTATTTTTTGATGTAATGTAACCCTTATGAATGTATCTAGTACTTCCAAGGCTACTAAACTAATCACTATTTCAAGACTTGATCTTTTGTGATCATGCCAATGTTATGTAATAATACACCAACTTTGGGCATCCGGGGTCGGTGTGTTTCATGACGAGTCTTATGGTTTTTAATGACATAGAAATTTTTAACAAGAATAATAATAGAAAATCATATATTATTTCAATGATCAATGTCACGACCAACATTTCATTATGGATAAACATTCCCCAAAACCCAGTGCAAAAGGATAAACTCTCATGTCCCTAAATATACCATATCATTAGATATAATTCTTTACTCGATGCATTGAATGAATATATAATTCCATACCCACGCATGACATAATAATAATCTATATAAATATATTCCCCATGAGCATTGAAACATTACAATTTCCATATGTAATAAACCCATGAAAATGAAATGTGTTTTCTAAAAATAGACACACGTAATAGAATTAAATTATTAATGAAATATAATTTTATTCTTCATTAGATAATATCCCCTATAAAAGATAATAAACAATACAAGATATTGACATTGGTGAAGAAAACAATAGAACATCAATAAAATTTTCCAAGAAAATAAGATTAAATACTTGTAAAATATAGATAAATTTTTTAAAAGGAATGAATTTATATTTAAATGG
The DNA here is from genome assembly GCA_963277665.1 of Viscum album. Taxonomy (NCBI): domain Eukaryota; kingdom Viridiplantae; phylum Streptophyta; class Magnoliopsida; order Santalales; family Viscaceae; genus Viscum; species Viscum album. The sequence continues at coordinate 267,685,382 of OY728164.1, read as the reverse complement.
TTTTATAAATGGAATGAGAAAGTAAATAAATATTGCTTTTAAGAACCATAAAAACATGGAATAGACACATCATAATGAAATCCAAAGAAAATAATGGGAGAATGATAAAGAGTGGAATAAATAATGGAGAAGAGATAAAAATATTTATTTAACTCCATTATAAATAAGTAAAACCCATTTTGAATAGAAAATTATAAATAATAGATGTAAATATAAGTAAATTAATAAAATAATATAATGAATATAAATATAAAAAATAATGATTCTAAACATAAATAATTTTTTAATTATAATTTCACTCACATGAATCATTTATTGAGATTTATAAATTAATGTGAGGAGAATGGTATACATTTATGTCAATCTAAAATTTTAAAATTAGAATGAAAAGATTTCATATCATGTGAAAATATTTTTCATATTCTCTCTATGGATGTTATGTAATAAATAATCTCAAATAGGAATAATTATATGTTGGGAATGTCTTATGGAATTATAAGTGAATAGATATAATTTTAGGGAATAATAAAATTTTATAAGGATCTATAAATCCAATTAATTACTTGATAATAATAATAATAATATTAATAAAATTAATATGTGGGGTAGTATATACACCACAAAAGAGAAACTAACTAGTTAATATGAAAATATCTCAATGAAATAAAATTTTGATGAGAAAGGCCAACATTTACTCTCTAATATATAGAAATAAATGTATACAAATACATAATAAACATAATAGAAATATTATATTACATTATAACTTTATTAATGTAATGCACCTAACCTAGCTACCCAGAGTTAGTACATTATTACATAACATTGGCATGATACAAGGAATTATGTCCCGAAAGAATGATCAGTTTAGTAGCCTTGGAATTACTATATACAAACATAAGTTTTAAATTATATTATTAAATGAAAATCAAAAACAACATTGTCTCATTTGAACAAATTCTATCCTGTAGACTATCCCTGCAGCTTGGTCATAATATACTTTTTTGGATCTTGGGAAAAATAAAACATAGAATGGGGTGAGATTAGGTGCTCAGTAAGGATAACTATATAGAAGAAACATTCATAAGTAAGGATAAAAATCTAAGGCAATGTATAACACTAAAAACAAGACTTTTTAAACTTAAACATAGACATAATATGGAAAAGATAAATCCAATAATTCCATTTACTTATTCACATGGATATTCTACTAGTCGAATAATATAATGTAATATCAATAGACAATTTCATAATAATGGAATGCATAATGCCAAAATTCATAACCACATACTCATGGACTCATGCCAAGACTAAAAATAAGATTTTGGAAAGGAATTGTTCTAAGACAGTAGTTTGTGTTATGAGATCTATTGATGCATCAAGGAGATATAGCAGGCTCTACCCGTCACTTACTATATCTAATGCATTCCTTCATATGAAAAGGTTTAAACATAGAACAAACATTTGTATTAAAACATGAATAATAAATGTTAATAAATTAACCATAAACTATGAATGGTATAAAAAAACACCTCCACAGTCAAACATATCACAAAACCTTTAATTTTAATATGGAATATTGTATCATAATAATAAACATCAAACAAGTGTAAAATCTGACAAATGATGTTGATATTGATGAAATCAAAACTATTTGAGAGAAATATATATTTCTATTTTGAAATCATTTAAAAGTCACATAATTATAAAATAAAACCTTTATTTTGAAAATATTTTTATAATATTGTAAGGGAAGCTTCAAAGGTGTTATAACGGTGGAAAATAGCCGCACCCGTCGTATAAGTTAACAAAACATTCTTTCCTTAATTATTCGAAAAGGGCATAAAGTACCTTGTTTGGGAAACGATGGAAAGATTCATTTTAAAAAATTTATAAAAAGTCAAGAAAGGGTATAAATGAATTTAACCTATATTATAGGAAATAGTAAAAGTGTTTTGAAATACATTTTTAGGAAACACATATCTGGATGATAAATATGTCCCAGTAGATACTCACGTATAAACAACCGCGGATAATGAAGAGATTGTATAATTAACCCTTACCTTATAATTTTACTTGATCTAGGGTAAATTAATCTATTTTATAATAGTTAAATAATTTTTATTAAATTATACAAGAACCACATACATAAATATGATATCATATATGATATTATATTCTTCCTTTGTTAATAATATTTCAGTAATATCATTATTTTGGGTGTTAACTGGTTCATTTTCAATTATATTATTGGTTACATAAGCCATGCTTGTTATGGATAGGATGTAATTTATTCATATCCCTAATTATATTAAGTTCTTAAAAATTATTTGTAATCATAAAATGAAAATTATTCTTGAATGGTTTTGATGGGGAATGAATTTCATCGCGTTCCTGGAGATGGAAATATGTATGTACGCACGAGTGACTATATCATTCAATTGATGGTGAAATAATATGTAATTGGATGGTATATCATATATAAATAATCCTTAAATTGTTATATTTATTATTTACATCAGTTATACTCATTATTATACCCATCCAAATAATGAAGTGTTTGAATAACAAACTACAACACGACGTGGAGACGGTAAGCCGTACGTACACACATATAGTGACTTGTCATTCATAGGATGGGTAGAATAAGGAATTTGGTTTTACCTTATTTATAATAACATAAAAGTATGTATAAGGTATTGGAGTTATTATTTTGGTATGGAAACAACAAATAAATAGGAAGTGGAAGAAAAGAACATTGAAAGTGGTGGTGAAATTATTACCTCTTCTTTGGGTGTTTCCTTTTGAGTTGATCAAAAGGGCTCCATAGGATGGATTTATGATAAAATTATAGCCTCTAGGTCTAATTGAAGGTAGTTTTTAGGATATTTTAGTAGGGGTAGGCCGATCTAAATGTCTTTTGAGGAGTTATTTTGAGAGAAGGGGAAGTACCCTTTTATAAGAGAGGTGAGGATCACTTTAGGAAAATCATGAAATATTATTTAATTATACAATCATATTCGGTTTATAATGGCTACAAAATGATTTAGTTTGAGGATAATGTGGGGATGGGTCGAAAATCTCTCAACCAATAGGTTTTAGACAGGATTAGGTCACCATATTAACGTTATCTTTTAGATTTAACTCTTAGTTAAATAGTTTAACTTTTACCATGTATTCTTGTATTATTATAATAAATGGTTAATGAACTTACTATAAAAATACAAGAGAATTCCATGTGGTTCATTATTGACATATCTAACCTTATCTAATTTTTTTGGATGAACCTTATAATTTTATGAACATTATATCAATTAATATTATAGTATTTGTTTTAAAAACTCATTTATGTCAATTTTGACACTACTTAGTGTTTTGTTTTTGGGAAAGTAATAAAAACTTTATCACTTCAAATAAAATTTATTTAATCAACCCTAACATGTCATATTAACCTATAATATCATTGGAATTCATCATAAGTCCCCATTTGAATTTATTTGGATATTTATAATATCAATTATTTTAGTCATTCATTAATATGGTAATTACTGCATCATCATTTTTTCATAAATAAATTTAATTATTTAATCTCTAAAAATAATAAATAATATACCACTATGAATGAAGTTGTTTTATATTTTAAATTAATATTTATATTCTAATTTATCCTATGTATAACCCGATATTAAATTTTTTTTAGTTATTAAAGTTTGAATTTAGCACTTTTAACTCTTCTTTAAATAAAATGTTAATAAATGTCCTAATCTAATCCAAGTAGACCAAAAGGTTCATATTTTATTTGTAAGGTTTATTTTGGTCGAAATAAACTTATCCAATAGAATTGGTACATGGGTTAGGGTCACTATAATATCATTTTTTACCTTTAAATATCCGATTTACTTTTAACCATGGTAAATAAAAGTCAAAAGTTACTACTCACCAAAAATTATTTTCATCTTATTGAACCAAATTTTACTTACTGATGTCAAACTCATTTCAAGAATTTTTGAAATTCAATTCACAGAATCAGAAAAAATTACGTTTTATGCAAATTTTCAAAAGTGCCTAGAAGGTGGGTAAAAGACGGTAAAAATTTCTATAAAATTATATATATATATAATATTATTATAAAATGACTCGAATGAATTACCTTGAAAATATATTGGTATTATGTATCAATTTTTACCTAATATAAATTTAAATAAAATAACTAATTATTTAAATAAAAATTTGGTTTTAAACAATAATGTAGGGTTTTTCACTATTCATCAAAGATTGATAGTTTTCAGAAAAATACCAAAAATTCACACTAAGCTAATTTTGATACTCCGAATCAAAAAATGAAGACCATTTTGAAAAATAAAATTTATATAATTTTAAAAAGTGGGTATTACTATTCATAACATCTAGTTTGATTAAATGTGGTGTGTTAGAACTCGAAGTTACGTTCAGCGCAAGATATTGTATTATTCAAAGAGAAGCGTACCATGGAAGCTTGGGGGTTACATTATTATCTCCTTCCAATAACTTCATCCTCAAAATTTCTAGAATATTACTGCATAAAAAGATTTGGGTGGTTCTTCATCATAAGTTCTTCAGGTTCCCACGTTGCCTCTTTCATCATATGGTTTTCCAATGAACTTTCACCAAACGAGTCATCCGGTTTCTCATCACTTGTTCTCTAGAATCAAGAATCTTGATAGGCACTTCACAAGAATACAAATTGATTTCAAGTTCTATTTCTTCATAGGTGATTACATGCATTGGGTCCGACATGTATTTTCTTAACATGGATACGTGGGACACATCCTGATCTTTGGAGATACTTGGATGCATTTCCAAATGATATGTTACATCTCTAATTCGTTATAGAATTTCAAAAGGTCCAATGTACCTTGGACATAATTTTCCCTTCTTACCGAATTGTATAACACCGTTCCATGGAGATACCTTCAAAAAAAAAAGATCTCCTACTTGAAATTCCAAATCTTTCCTTCGGTTATCGATATAGCTGTTTTGTAAACTTTAAGCTTCTTTTATGTGGGTTTGGATAACCTTAACGTTTTCCATTGTTTCCTTAACAAGTTCTGGGCCTACGATTTTTCTTTCACCATCATCATCCCATCAAGTTGATGTGCGACATCTCTATCTATATAACGCTTCATATGGTGCCATCTGAATACTTGAATGGAAGCTATTATTATAAGAAAAATTCTACCAGAGGTAAATATTGACCCCACATACCTTGACTGTCAAGCGAGAAAGATCTCAACATGTCTTCTAAGGTTTGAATATTCCGTTCTGATTTTCCATCAGTTTGAGGGTGGTAGGCAGTGCTCAAACAAAGTTCAGTATCCAAGGACTTCTGATGACCTTTCCAAAATCTTGATGTAAAATGGGGATCACGATTCGAAAAAATCGATAGGGGTACTCCATGAAGTCTTAAAACACCATTAATATATAGTTTTTCTAAATGTTCAAGTGGTAAATCTTTTCTTATAGCAATAAAATGTGATGACTTTGAAATACGATCAATAATGACTCATATTGCATCCTTCCTTCTAGGAGACATTGGTAGCCCCATGACATAGTCTATCATAATATCATCCCATTTCCACTCAAGTATGGGAAGAGGTTGCATGAGTCCTCTAGGATGTTGTCTTCCAGCCTTTACCTATTGACAAACCATACATCTTGACCCATAATCAGAAATATCCCTTTTCATGTTGTCCCACAAAAAATGTCCATTCAAATATCTATACATATTAGTGCTACCAGGGTGTATAAATAAATTGGAGCTATGATCATCATCCAAAAATTCCCTTTTTAGATCATGTATACCGGGAACACATAGTATCTTCCCAAATTTCAAAATTCCATCTTCATATATGAACCCGATCATTCTCCCATCATTCACAATATTAATTTTATTTTAAAACTCCTCATCATTAGTCTGAGAACTTTTTATACTTTCACATAAATATGGATTGGAAACCATTTGTAAAAGTATTGATGTTTCAACATTCATGATTATTCCCATATCCATCTTTACTAGATCCATGAACATATGATCCCTTTCAACTATCATCTTGTTCCAAACTCCATGATCCTTTATGCCCAAAGAATCTTCCACCTTATTTTCCTTCCCTGAGTAGTAGTGTATAATGAAATCATAATCCATGAGATGTTCAAGCCATCTCTATTACCACATGTTGAGTTCTTTTTGTGATTAAATACACTTCAAAAACATGTGATCAGTATAAATCTCATATTTTTTCCCATATAGATAGTGTCTCCATATCTTCAAGGAAAATGTTATAGCTGATAACTCATGATCATGAGTGGGATAGTTTTGTTAATGAACTTTTAGCTACTGTGATACATAGAAAATAACTCTGTCATTCCACATAAGGACACAACCAAGTCCTTTTATTTAATCATAACTATAAATAACTAACCCATCATTCCCTGATGTTAGATTCAATATAAGAGCATTGAATAATCATTTCTTCAATTCTTCATAACTTTATTCACACTCTTTTGTCCAAAAATATTTAACCCCTTTATGTGTGAGCTTGGTTAATGGGTTATCTAATCGGGAAAATTTCTGGACGAAGCACTGATAATAACTTGATAGACCAATAAAACCACGTACCTCAGTTATACTCATTGGTGATTGCCATTATTCTATTTCTCTTGTCTTAGAAGGATCAACATAGATTCCATCCTTAGATATAATATGTACAAGAAAAGAAATCTCCTGAATCCAGAATTCACACTTTCTAAACATCCCATATAATTCATTTCTTCTAAGAGTCTTTAGAATAGTGTGCAAGTGATTTTCATGATCTTCATAGATTTTGGAGTATACCAAGATATCATCAATAAATAACACTAAAAAGTTATCAAGATATTACTTTAAAACTCTATTCATTAGGTCTATGAAAACAAAGGGTGCATTAGTTAGTCCAAAAGGCATTACTGTAATCCAATAATGCCCATACCTAGTTTGAAATATTGTATTTGGAATTTCTTCCTTCTTCACACACAACTGATGATATCCAAATCGAATTTCAATCTTTGAAAAATATGGTGCTCCATGAAGTTGATCAAATAAATCATCAATGCGAGGTAGGGGATACTTGTTCTTTATTGTTATAGCATTGATCTCTCTATAGTCAATGTATAACCTCATAGATCCATCTTTCTTCTTAATAAAAAGAATAGGGTCTCCTCAAAGAGAAACAGTAGGGAGAATAAATCGTTTGTTACTTAATTCCTATAGTTCTTTCTCTAGTTCCACTAATTCCACAGTGTCCATTCTATAATGGGTCTTCAATATGGGCCTTGAAATAGGAATTAAACTAATGGAAAACTCAATTTCTCATTCTAGAGGATTTTCAGGTAAATCCTCATGAAACACATCAACATATTCTTTCACAATTGGTACATCCTCTATTTGAACATTCCTTTCCTCACTAATAGATATTTCACTGTCTTTCCCCCAATAATTGAATTTAGTAGAGCTATTGGGGGTGGATCTAAATAAGAATCATATGGTGATGTTTCTACTCTAAAGATAAGTTACCCCTTATCATCATCAAAAATTGTAACCTACTTCTTATTACAATAAATTTCCGCATCATGGTCTAAAAGCCAATCCATTCTGAGGATTATATTAAATTCAATCATGGGAATGCTGATGAGATTATCAGATAAAGAACATTTATATGCCTAATGGGAACTGATTCACAAAACATTATTGTAATGATACTTCCCTTAAGAGTTTTGACTGAAAAATCCGTTATTAAATCAAATTGGAAATATATAATTTTATTAGTAGATTGGGAAGATATAAAACAATGAAATAATCCAGAATCAAATAAATCATTGGATAAACATGAGGAAACCATTAAATTACCTTCCATAATGGTTTTTGGAGCTTCAAACTCAGCAGTAGTGATCACATAAGCTTGGCCTTTCTCCCTTTTCTTTTTTGAGGAATCTTTCCGTGGAATTTAGAAAATTTATTTTCATAATAACACTTTTCTCTACAATGGTAGCATTCAACATTTACAACCCATTTCATTCCCTTTCAATAATGAGTTTGGTGTCCTTTTTCAATACTATTGTAATAGATTCTCATTCCCTTCAAGAAAGTACTGGTGTGTTTCTTCCCAAATTTACCGAATGATGGATATTAAAATTTTCCCTTCTTCCCATTATTTCTGTTTTTTGAGTGCTCAACAGATCTCTTCTTCTCTTTTTTTTCTTCAAAGTCGTAAGACTTAGAGAATTAATTTTCTGTCGTGATAGAACACGAGACAATATCTTTGTACGATGAGAAGGATTGTGAGACTAGTGCTCAAAGGAGAAATGGTTTTAACCAATAAAATAATCGACCAATATTACTCCTTGGGTTAGATATATAATATTTTTCATTCCTCTCTAACCTTGTAAAGTTATCCTCATGCTTTGCGACATTCTCATCCTCCTTTTTACTCAGACTCAGAAATTGTCTTTCCATATCCGCTTGATGGTCACGAAGAAAATATTTTTCTTCGAAAAGCTTTTTAAAATCCCTCCATTCCATATTTGATACTTCTTTGACCTACTTTGGGTATTTAATTAATGAAAACCATTAATCTACATCTCCCATGAGGTGATAAACTGCTAGGAAATTTTTTTCCCTTTCTCCACTCTTCAAAGCATGAAATATTTTCTCTATGGAACTTATTAATTGCACAGATACAAATGGATTTATAGTACCACGGAATGTTGGTGTTTGTTTCCTCATGAATTGGTCTAACAATGATCCTATGCGTTGTGGATCAGGGTTCTCCATATGGGTAATGTTATTATTAATAACTTGAGTAAGTTTTCCCAGTATGGTGATAAACTGACCAGCAAAAGTTTTATCACCACCTCCACTATAATTATCTTGAGTAGGATGGAAATACCTATATGGATTACTTGCATTGATACAGTTTCCATTCCTTCCACTCGGTTTCATTTTTAAACAACAGTATACACTATATTCGTTTAGGAATCACAATATATAATTCCAAACTTGTAAAAACATAACATAAATTGATCTATTTATAGATATAATCCATAATCATAATTTTTTTTCTTTGAGGAGGTATATAATCATAAATCCTTTATAATGGGTTGTAATGAAAATGTGAATTATCCTAAGCATATCCCCTAGGAGTGTAGTAACCAAGAGTGGATCAAGGCCCATTTTTGTGTACCAGGATATCCCGGGTCAAGCCTAATACTCCTTGTTAGAGTTTTCACTCCTAGGTACATCTGTACCAAAGCCACCTCTACCTGCTCATATCCAGTCAGGGATGTATTTCTTGGAAAACTAAAAAAATATAAACATTACCAAAATTCTATCAATTTATTCTATACTAATCCCCAAAGTTTATATTAGGGTAATTCTATCTAATCAGAGTTTTTCTAAATATAGATTCCAAGGTTTGTACTAAACGTTTTCTGATACCAACTATAATACCACAACCCAGTTACCTAGAGACGGTGCATTATTACATAACATTGGCATGATATAAAGAATCATGTCCCAAAAGACCGATCTGTTTAGTATCCTTGGATGTACTAGATACATAAATAAGTTTTGCATTAAATTATAAAATAAAAAACAACAACAACATTATCTCATTTGAACACATTCACATCCCTTATAATATCCCTCTAGGTCAGTCATAATATACTTCTTCAATCCTAGAAAAAAATAAACATAAAAAGGGGTGAGATCAGGTGCTCAGTAAGGATAACAATACAGCTGAAACTTTCATAAATAAGTATAAACATTTAAGGAAATGTATAATACTAAACACAAGACTTTTTAGACTTAAATTTTTTCATAATATGGAAAATATAAATAAAATAATTACATTTAATTATTCACATGGATATTCTACTAGTCGAATAATCACATGTAATATCAATAACCAATTTCATAATGATGGAATGCATAATGTCAGACTTAATAACCACATATTCAAGGACTCATTCCAAAACTACAAATAAGATTTATAAGGACATATTCCAAGACACTAGTTTGTATCATGAGAAATACCAATTCATTGAGATCTATAGAGAGCTCCACCCATCACTTACTAAGTCCAATGCATTCCTCATATAAAAAGGTTGAAACATAAGATAAAAATTCATTTTTAAACTAGCATAAAAAATGTTAATATTTTAACCATAAACCATGAATGGTATAAAAAATAACACAACGACAATCAAAAATATCACAAAACCTTAAATATAATATGAATGATTGTATCATAATAATCAACTTCAAACAAGTGTAAAATCCATCAAAGGATGTTTACATAAATGAAATCAAAACTATTTGAGAGAAATATCTCTTTCTATTTATAAATCATGTAAAAGTCACATAATTATAAAATAAAATATTTATTTTGAAAATATTTTTATAATATTGTATGGGAAGTTTCAAAAGTCTTATAATGGTGGAAAATAGCTGCACCCACCATATAAGTTAAAAAAAATTCCTTCCTTAATTTGTCGAAAAGGGGACAAAATAGCTTGTTTGGAAAATGACAAAAAGATTCATTTCGAAAAATTTTATATAAATGTAAACAAGGGTATAAATTAATTTAACCCATATTATAGGAAATAGTAAAAATGTTTTGAAATACATTTTTAGGAAACATAGATATGGATGACAAAGCTGTCCCAGTAGATACTCACCTATAAACAACCTCAGATAATGAAGAGACTGTAGAATTATCCCATACCCTGTACTTTTCCTTGATCGATGGTATGTTAGTTTCATGTATAATAGTTAAATAATTGTTAATAAATTATACAAGATCCATATACATAAATTTTATATCATATATGATCTTCTAATATTTGTTTTTTAATAATATTTCAGTAGTATCATCGTTTCAGGTGTTAAAAAATTCGTTTTACTTTATATGTTTGGTTATGTAAGACATGTTTGTTATTAATAGGATGTATTTTATTCATATACCTAATGATATTAAGTTCTTAAAAATTATTTTTATTCAAAAAATTAAAATTATTCTTGAATGGTTTTGATGGGGAATGAATTTCATCGCATTTGTGGAGATGGTAATCCGTACATACGCATGAGGGACTATATCATTCTATTAATGGTGAAATCATATGTAATTGGATGTTATAACATATATAAAGAATACTTAACAAGTTATATTTATTATTTACATAAGTTATACTCATTATTATTCCCATCCAAATAATGAAGTGTTTGAATAACAAACTACACTATGACGTGGAGACGGTAAGTCGTACATACTCATTTATGGTGACTTGTCATTCATATGATGGATAGAATAGTGAATAAGGTTGTAAAATTTTTATAATAACATAAAATTATGTATAAGGTATTGGGGTTATTTTTTTATGGAAACAACAATGAAAGAGGAAGTGGAAGAAGAAAAGAACTTTGAAAGAGGTGGTGAAATTATCACCTCTTCTTCGAGTGTTTCCTTTTGAGTTGATCAAAAGAGATACTTAGGTTGGGTTTCTAATAAATGTAAAGAATCTAGGTCTAAGTGATGGTATTTGGGAGGATATTTAATCAGGTTTTGGAAAATCCAAATGGCTTTGGAGGTGTGATTTTGAGAGAAGGGGAAGTACCCTTTTATAAGAGAGGTGAGGGTCATTTTAGGAAACGTTTGAAATATTATTTTATTATACAATAATAATTGGTTTATAATGGCCCCAAAATGATTTATTTAGAGTATAAGGTGGTCATGGGTCGAAAAGCACCCAACCAATAGGTTTTAGATAAGTTTAGGTCACCATATTAACCACATCGTTTAGATTTAACTATTTGTTAAATAGTTTAACTTTTACCATGTATTCACGTATTATTATAATAAATGGTTAATGAACTTACTATAAAATTACAATAGAACCCCAAGTGGTTAATTATTAATATATATAACCTTATATAAGTCTTTTAGCGGAAACCTTAGATTTTTAGGAATATTATATCAATTAATAATATAGTATTCGTTTTAAAAACACATTTATGTCAATTTTGACACTATTTAATGTTTTGTTTTTGTAAAAGTCATAAAAACTTTTACAATTAAAATAAAGTTTATTTAATCAACCCTAAAATATAATATTAAACTATAAAATTAGTTTAATTCATCATAAGTCTCAATTTCTATTTATTTTGGATATTTATAATATCAATTATTTTAGTCATTCATTAATAAGGTAATTACAACATCATCATTGCGCCATAAATAAATTTAATTATTTATTTTGTAATTTTTTTAAATAAAACACCACTATGTATAAAATATTTTTTTGTTTCTAATTAATATTTATAGTATAATTTATCTTATGTATAACCCTATATTAAAAATGGTTTCATTATTGAACATTGAATTTAACACTTTAAACTATTCTTTAAATAAAATAATAATAAATGTACAAATCTAATCCAAGTGGACCAAAAAGATCATATTTTATTACTTAGATTGATTTTTGTCGAAATAAAATTATCCAGTAGATTTGAGACATGTTTTCGGGTAATTATAATATCATTTTTACCATTAATTACCCTATTTACATTTAACCGTGGTAAATTAAAGTCAAAAGTTACTATTCATCAAAAATTATTTTTATCTTATTGTCCCAAATTTTACATACTGATTTCCACCATTTCTCTCATATTTTTGAAATTTAAATCACAGAAGTATTAAAATTACATTTAATACAAATTTTCAAAAACGCCAAGAAGGTGGGTAAAATATGGTAAAAATTTTAATAAAATTTTATTTATCTAATGTTATTATAAATGACTCCAATGAATTAAATTGAACATATATAGGTATTATGTATCAATTTTTACCTAATATCAATTTAAATAAAATAACTAATTATTTAAATAAAACTTCGGTTTTAAACAATAATGTAGTGCTTTTAAATATTCATAAAAAATTGAATGTTTTCAGAAAAATACAAAAAATTCACCCTATGTTAATTTTGATATTCCGAATCCAAAAATGAAGTCCATTTTGAAAAATAAAATTTATAAAATTTCAAAATGTGGGTATTACTATTCATAACGGCTAGTTTGATTGGACGTGGTGTGTTAGAACTCGAAGTTGCATACAAAGAAAGCTATTGTATTATTCAAAGAGAAGTATACCATGGAAGTTTGGGGTGTTACACTCTTCCCTCATTCAAATAATTTCGTCTTTGAAATTTCTAGAATATTACTACATAAAAATATTCGGTTGGTTCTTCATCATAAGTTACTTGGTTTCCCACATTGCCTCTTCCATATTATGATTTCTCCAAATAACTTTTACCAGATGAGTCGTCCGGTTTCTCAGCACTTGTTTTCTGGTATCAAGAATCTTGATAGGATCTTCACAATAAGACAGATCAGGTTATAGTTCTTTTTCTCCATTGGTGACTACATACATTGGGTCAGGCATGTATTTTCTTAACAATGATATGTGGAACACATGATGAACTTTGGAGAGACTTGGCTGCATTTCCAAACGATAAGATACAACTCCAATTCGTTCTAGAATTTCAAAAGGTCCGATGTACATGAGACATAATTTTCCCTTCTTACCGAATCGTATAACACCCTTCCATATAGATACCTTCAAGAAAACATGATCTCCTACTTGAAATTCCAAATCTTTCTTTCGGTTATATGCAGAACTCTTTTGCCTATTTGAGCTGCTTTGATGTGGGTTTGGATAACCGTATCCTTTTCTATTGTTTCCTCAACAAGTTCTTGGCCTACGTGATTCTTTCACCAAAATCATCCCAATAAGTTGGTGGGTGACATCTCTTTCCATATAAAACTTCATATTGTGATTTCTGAATACATGAATGGGAGCTATTATTATAGAAAAATTATACCAGAGTTAAATATTAATCTCACATACCTTGAAAGTCAAGTGAGAAAGATCTCAACATGTCTTCTAAGTTTGAATAGTCCATTCTGATTGTCCATCAGTTTGAGGGTGGTTGGTTGTGCTCAAATGAAGTTCAGTATCCAAGGCATTCTAAAGACTTTTCCAGAATCTTGATGTAAAATCGGGATCACAATCAGAAAAAATTGATAGGGGTACTCCATGAAGTCTTAAAACTTTATTAATATATAGTCTTGTTAAACGTTCAAGTGGTAAATATTCTCTTATAGCATGAAAATGTGCTGACTTGGTAAGACGATCAACAATGACCCATATTGCATCATTCCTTCTAGGAGTTTTTGATATCCCCATGAAAATGTCCATCATAATATTATCTCATTTCCACTCAGGTATGGGAATAGGTTGCATGACTCCTATAGGATGTTATCTTCCATCCTTCACCTGTTGACAAACTATACATCTTGACACATAATCAGTAATATTCCTCTTCATGCTGTCCCACCAAAAATGATCCTTCAGATCTCTATACATATTAGTGCTACTAGGGTGTCTAAAGAAATTAGAGCTATGAGATTAATCCAAAAATTCCCTTTTAGATCAGGTATATAGGGAACACAAATCCTCTTCCCAAATTTTAAAATTCCATCTTCATATATGAAGTCGATCATTCTCCCATTATTCATGACTTTAATTTTATTTTGAAACTCCTCATCATCAGTCTGAGAAATTTTTATCCTTTCTATTAAATATGGATTGTTAACCATTTTAAGAAGTATTTATGTTGCACCTTCCATGAGTATTCCCAAATCCATTATTACTAGATCCATAAATATATGATCCTTTTCAACTCTCATATTGTTCAAATATTCATGATCCTTTTTGCTCAAAGCATCTTCCACCTTATTTTCCTTCCCCGAGTGGTAGTGTATAGTGAAATCATAATCCTTGAGTAGTTAAAGCCATAAAATTTGCCTCATATTGAGTTCTTTTTGTGAGAAAATATACTTCAAACTCTTGTGATCTGTACAAATCTCAAATTTTTCACCATATAGATAGTATCTCCATATCTTCAAAGAAAATATTATAGTTTCTAACTCAAGATCATGAGTGGGATAGTTTTATTCATGAATTTTTAGATGTCGTGATGAATAGTCAACAAATCTATCATTCTGTATAAGACCACAACCAAGTCCTTTTATTGAAGCATCACTATAAATAACAAACCCATCATTCTACGATGGTAGATTAAATATATGATAATTGACTAATCGTTTCTTCAATTCTTCAAAACATTATTCAAACTCTTTTTTTCCAAAAAAAAATTTAGCCCCTTTACGTGTGAGCTTGGTTAATGGGTATCCAATCAGGAAAAATACTAGATGAAGTGCTGATAATAACCTACTATACCAATACAACTACATACTGCAGTTATACTTGCCGGTTCTGGACATTACTGTATTGCTCTTGTCTTAGAAGGATCAATAGTGATTCCATCCATAGAGATCATATGGCCAAGAAAATAAATCTCCTGAAGCCACAATTCACACTTGCTAAACGTCACATATAAATAATTTATTCTAAGAGTCTTTATAATATCTCAAAAGGGATTTTCATGATCTTGATAGATTTTAGAGTATTCCAAGATATCATCAGCAAATACCACTATAGAGTCATCCTGATATTCCTTGAAAACTCTATTCATTATATCCATGAAAATGGAGGGTTCATTAGTCAGTCCAAAAAGAATTACTGTAAACTCATAATGACCATACCTGGGTTGAAATGCTATCTTCAGAATGTCTTCCTTCTTCACACACAACTAATGATATCCAGATCGAAGGTCAATCATTGAAAAATATTAAGCTCCATGTGGTTGATTAAATAAATCATCAATACAAGGTTGGGGATACTTGTTCTTAATTGTTATAACATTGATCTCCCTGTAGTCAATGCACAACCTCATAGATCCATCTTTCTTCTTAACAAAAAGAACAGGGGCTCCCCATAGAGAATAACTAGGGTGAATAAATCCTTTATTACTCAATTCCTTTAGTTGTTTCTTTAGTTCCACTAATTCTACAGTGGCCAAACTATAAATGGTCTTTGATATAGGCCTTGAACCCGAAATTAAATCAATTGATTACTCAATTTCTCATTCTGAAGGATGTCCAGGTAAATCCTCTAAAAACACATCAACATACTCTTGCACAATAGGTACGTCCTCTATTTGAACATTCCTTTCCTCATCCATAGCTATTTCGTTCTCTTCCACCGCAATATTTGAATTTAGCAGAGCTACATGGGGTGAATATATATAATAATTAGGTGGTGATGTTTCTGCTATAAAGATAAGGTACTCCTTATCGTCATCAAAAATTGTAACCTCCTTCTTCTTACAATTAATTTTCACATCAAGGTATGAAAGCCAATCAATTATGAGGATTATATCAAATTCAATCATGGGTATGCTGATGATATTAGTAGATAAACAAAATTTATATTCCATAATAAGAACTGATTTACAAAACATCATTGTAATGATACATACCTTAAGAGTTTTGACTAACAACTCCCTTGTTAAATAAAATTGGAAATATCTAATTTTCAAAGAAAACTGGGAAGATATAGAACAATGCGATGGTCCAGAATCAAATAATGCATTGGATAAACTTGAGGAAAACATTAAATTACCTGCCACCACGTCTTTCAGATCTTTAACCTGAGCAATAGTTATCACATAATCTTGGCCTTTCTCCCTTGTACTTTTATGAGGTATGTTTCCTTGTAAATTAGGATATTAGTTTTCAAAATGCCCATTTTATCTACAACTGTAGAATTAAACATTGAAAGCTTCTTTCTTTCCCTTACAATCATGAGCTTGGTGGCATTTTCACCACACTTGTAATAGACTCTCATTCCCTTCCGAAAAGTACCAGAGTGTTTTTTCCCAAATTTACTGTAGGATGGATATTCAACTTTTCCCTTATTCCCCCTATTTTCATTTCTAGAGTGTTCAACAAATCTCTTCTTCTCTTGATTTTCATTAAAGTCTTAAGACTTTGATAATTTATTTTCTATCTTGATATCACATGTGATAATATCTTCTTATGATGAGAAGTATTTGGAGACTAATTCTTGATGGATAAATGGTTTTAACCCATCAAATAATCGATCAATATTAGTCCTTGGGTTATGTATATAATCTTTTTCAAGCATTGCTAACCTTATAACATTAGCCTTATACATTGTGACATTATCATCCTCCTTTTACTTCGGACTCAGAAATTGTCTTTCTATATCAGCTCGATAGTTACGAGGAAATTATTTTTCTAAGAAAATCTCTTTATAAACTCCCTCCATTCCTTATTTGATACATATTCATCCTACTTTGTGTTTTGAATTAATGACCAACATTGATTTGCATCTCCCGTGGTGCGATAAACTTTCATGAATACTTTTTCCCTTTTGCCACTCCCCAGCTATATAATATTTTCTCTAAGGAACTTATCTATTTCTCATATATAAATGTATTTGTAGTCCCATTCAATGTTGGTGGTTGTTGCCTCATGAAGAAGTCTAACATTGATCCTCCACATTTTGGATCAGGGTGCTTCATACGGATAAGGTTATTATTCATAACCTGAGTAAGTCGTCCCAGTATGGAGATAAGCTGATAAACACCAGTTGCATCACCAGCTCCACGATAATTATCTTGATTCAGAGGGAAATCCCTACATGGATTAAATGTTTTGATACAGTTTCCATTCCTTTTACTAGGCACCATTTCTAAACAATGGCATACACTAGATTAATTTATGAATCACAATACATAATTCCAAACTTATAAAACACTTAACATAAATTGAACGGTTTAAAAATATAACCCATAATCATAAACATGTTTTCTTTGAGAGGAATATACTCATAAATCCTTTATAATTGCTTGTAATGAAAATTTGAATTATCCTGAGCATATCCCCCGGGAGTGTCGTAACCAAGAGTGCAGCAAGGCCCGTTGTCGTGTACCAGGATACCGTGGGTCTAGCACGAAAATCCTTGTTAGAGTTTTCACTGCTAGTTACATCTGTGCCAGAGCTTCCTCTACCTGATCGTATCCAAACATGGATGTATTTCTTGGGAAACTCACAAAATCTCTACATTAAAAAAATTTTAAGAAGTTATTCTATAATAATCCTCAATGGTTATCTTAGTGTAAGGTTCTCTAAATAGAGTTTTTCTAAATCTAGCTTCCAAGGTTTGTACTAAACTTCCTCAGATAACAACTGTAATGCCCCGACCCCCATTACCTAGAGTTGGTGTATTATTACATAGCATTGGCATGATACAAGGAATCATGTGCCAAAAGACCGACCAGTTTAGTAGCCTTGGAAGTACTAGATACATATATATGTTTTACATTACATTATAAAATGAAAAACAACAACAAAATTGTCTCCTTTGAACAAATTAATATCCCTTAGACTATACTTACAACTCAGTAAAAATATACTTCATCGCATCCTGGGAAAAATAAAACATAGAAAGTGGTGGGATCAAGTGCTTAGTAAGGATAACAATATAACAGAAACTTTCATAAATAAGCTAAACATTTAAGGAAATGTATAATACTAAAACAAAAGGCTTTTTAAACTTAAAATTTGGGAATAATTTGGAAAAGATATATCAAATAATTCTATTTACTTATTCCCATGGATATTATACTAGTTGAATAATCACATGTAATATCAATAACCAATTTCATAAAGATGGAATTCATAATTCCAGACTTCATAACCACATAGTCATTGACTCATGAAAGACTATAGATACAATTTTTTCAAGGCCTTGTTCCAAGACACTAGTTTCTCTCATGATACCTTACTGATTTATCGAGGAGCTATAGCGGTCTCCACTCGTCACTTACTAAATCCAATGCATTACTCACATGAAAAGGTTGTAACATAACATAAACATTCGTATTAAAAATGACATAGGAAATGTTAATAATTTAACCATAAACCATGAATGGTATAAAAAATAAAACATCCACAGTCAAACATATCCCAAAATTATCAATACAATATGTAAGATTGTATCATAATAATCAACTTCAAACAAGTGTAAAATCCATCAAAGGATGTTGGCATAGATGAAATCAAAACTATTTGAGAGAAATATATCTTTCTATTTTGAAATCAGTTAAAAGTAAGATAAATATAAAAGAAAAAATTTATTTTGAAAATATTTTTATAATCTTATATGGTAATATTGAATGGTTTTATAATGGTGGAAAATAGCCGCACCCTTCTTATAAGTTAAAAAAACATTCTTTCCTTGATTTGTCGAAAATGGCATAAAGTACCTTGTCTAGAAAATGATGGAAGGATTCCTTTCAAATCATTTTATTAAAATTAAAACAAGGTTATTCATGAATTTAAAACATATTATAGAAAATAGTAAAATTTTTTGAAATAAATTTTTAAGAAACACTGATGTGGATGATAAAGAGGTCTCAGTAGATACTCACATATATACAACCTCAGATAATGAAGAGGTTGTAGAATTAACCCTTACCTTGTAAGTTTCCTTGATCGAGGGTACTTTAATATTTTGTATAATAGTTAAATAATTTTAATGAAATTATAAAAGAACCACATACATAAATACGATATCATATGTGATCTTCTAATATTGCTTTGTTAATAATATTTCAGTAGTATCATCATTTCAGGTGTTAACTGATTCATTTTCATTTATATGCATGTTTATGTAAGTCATGTTTGTTATGGATATGATGTATTTTATTCATATACATAATTATATTACATTATTAAACATTAATTTTAATCATAAAATGAAAATTATTCTTGAATGGTTTTGATGGGGAAAGAATTTCATCGCGTTCGTGGAGACAGTAATCTGTACGTACACACGAGCGACTATATCATTATATTTATGGTGAAATAGTACTTAATTGGATGGTAGATCATATATGAAGAATAATTAAAATTTTATATTTGTCATTTACATAATTTATAATCATTATTATACCCATCCAAATAATGAAGTGTTTGAATAACAGACTACACCACGACGTGAAGACGGTATGCCGTACATACACACGTATGATGACTTGTCATTCATAGGATGTATAGAATAATAAATATGGTTATACCATATTTATAATAAATTCATAGTATATATAAGGTAGTGTAGTTATTATTTTGGTATTGAAACAATAAATAAATAGGAAGGGGAAGAACAAAAGAACTTTGAAATAGGTGGTGAAATTATTACCTCTTCTTCGGGTGTTTCCTTTTGATTTGATAAATATGGATCCTTAGGTTGGATTTATGATCAAATTATGGTCTCTTGGTCTATTTTAGGGTAGTTTTAGGATATTTGATCTGGTTTTGGTCAAGACAAATGGTTTTGGAGGTGTGAATTTGAGAGAAGGGGAAGTACATTTTTATAAGAGAGGTGAGGGTCTCTTTAGGAAACATTTAAATATTATTTTATTATAATATCATATTTGGTTTATAATCGATTTAAAATGATCTATTTAAAATATAAGGTGGGTATGAGTCAAAAAAATCTCAAAAAATAGGCTTTAGACATGTTTAGGTCACCATATTAACCTTATCTTTTATATTTAACTCTTAGTAAAATAGTTTAACTTTTACCATGTATTCTGGTATTATTATAATAAATGGTTAACAAACATACTATAAAAATCCTAGAGGACTTCAAGTTGTTAATTATTGATATATATAACCTTATATAAGTATTTTTTAAAAACCTTATATTTTTAGTAATATTATATCAATTAATAATATAGTATTTGTTTTAAAAACTCATTTATATAAATTTTGACATTATTTAGTTTTCTATTTTTTTGAAAGTCATAAAAAATTTATTAATTATAATAAAATTTATTTAATAAACTATAAGATGTCATTTTAAGCTATAAAAATAGTTTAATTTATCATAAGTCTCAGTTTACTTTTATTTGGATATTTATAATATCAATTATTTTAGTCTTTTATTAATATTGTAATTACTTTATCAGTATTATGTCATAAATAAATTTACTTATTTTTTGTCTAAAAATTATAAATAAAATATAATTATGTAGGAAATATGTTTTTCTTTCTAATTAATCTTTATAGTTGAATTTAACTTATGTATTACCCTATATTAAAAATGGTTTAGTTATTAAACATTGAATTTACCACTTTTAACTCTTCTTTAAATAAAGTAATAATAAATGTCCTAATCTAATCCATGTGAACCAAAAGGATAATATTTTATTACTAAGATTTATTTTGGTAGAAATACACTTATCCAATATAATTACGACATGTGTTAGGGTAATTATAATATCATTTTTTACCTTTAATTACCCTATTTACTTCTAACTGTGGAAAATAAAAGTCAAAAGTTACTATTCACCAAAAATTATTTTCATTTTATTGAACCAAATTTTACTTAGTGATGTCAACGGTGTCTCCTGGAGTTTTGAAACTGAATTCATAGAAGCGGTAAAATTACATTTTATTCAAATTTGATAAAGTGCCTAGAAGGTGGGTAAAAGACTGTAAAAAGTTTAATAAAATTTTATATATCTAATATTATTATAAAATGACTCCAATGAATTATATTGAACATATATAGGTATTATGTATCTATTTTTACCACATATAAATTTAAATAAAATAAATAGTTATTTAAATAAAAATTCGGTTTTAAACAATAACACAATGTTTTTCACTATTCATCAAAAATTGATACTGTTTAGAAAAATACCAAAAATTCACTATAAGCTAATTTTAAAATTATGAATCCAAAAATGAAGTCCATTTTGAAAAATAAAACATATAAAATTACAAAAAGTTGGTATTACTATTCATAATGGCTAGTTTGATTGGACATGGTGTGTTAGAATTTGAAGTTGAATACAACACAAGCAATTGTATTATTCAAAGAGGACCGTACCATGGAAGCTTTGGTTATTGCAATTAATATCTATGAACCTTATAATATTCAATTATATTTATTTTTTAAAAATATTTTTTTTATAATTTATGTTATTATTTAGATTCTAGTGGTTTCAATTGTCTTGTCTATGTTATAGTATTGTAGTGTGAATCCTCATTCCTTCATCATCATTGGAATTTTCAAGGTAGTGGTATCGTAGTATTAAGATGATATTTTTTTCTAAATTTTAATTTTATGGAATGTGTACTTATGGGTTTTATAAATGGAATTCACAAAGATCATATTTTGGGTATGTTTATAGATAATAACAAGATAGTTTACATTAATCTATTTTTTTTGTTAAAAACTTATGAAAACATAATCATAATTAAGTTTCTCTTAAATAAAATTTATTAACAAAATTTATGTTTTTATTCTCATACATGAGGGAAATTATTAAGATAGTATTATGGAATTCATGTTGGCAGTTGAATTGACCCAAACAAGACCATGATAAACTAATGATGGTGTTTGGGGAAAGAGTTATATGATATAAAAATCATTTTCTAAGAATAATGATGTCAATATATCATCATTTTATTAGGTTATAATAAACAAAAATATTGTATATTAGATGAAAATTTACAAATATAGTGGAGTCTGTGAAACATTATTTGATGAATTCACTCCTCAAAAAAGTTTCAATCAGACCGAAAAATTAAGGACTCCTTAATGGAGACAAATTCCACCCATATTGAGATTTAATTTTATGAGAGAAAATATTAGAAAAGATTAATGGTTAAACTGAATGACATGTGTGTTTTGAGGTGGTAATATTAGAGGTTCTATTATAGGTTAGTTTTGATTTTCCTTTTTAAAAATAAACATTTACTAATGTGTAAGGAATATCATTTCACATGGAAACTAGATGAAATAGTGGAAAAATATAATATTGGTGATTAATACCCTTAATTAATTAATCATTATTAATGGTTATAAATATTTTAAGTTTGAATCACTTATTTAAAAAAATTTACCTCATTTTAACCATTATCATGGTGGATAACTTTTTTATCTTGGTAACTTACTTTTTTAAAAAATGAAACTATCCATATTATATAATTTTAATTAAATATAACATAAAATTAAATACATTTTATTAAATTTAATTTCTTAGTGTGATTAAAAGTAAATTTAAATGATAATGTAAAAGAGAGAATTTTTTTAGAAAAGTATATTTTGTGCATAAATGTGACTTCATTCTTATTACATATCATGAAAAACATAATTACAAAATCTTACATCATTTATATATATAATATTTTTTTTAATGTTTTACTCTATATATGAAAAGATAATTTTTATATGAAATATATAATATATAATAAAAAAGATTATAAGTAAAAAAATTTCATTCCGAGGGAGTCATTAAATTTTTATTAATTATAACTCATTGAATATTTTTTTAAAGTATTATATTTATAATCAATAAAAAAAATCAATCCATTTTATTATATTCATTCATTAAAATAATATTATTTCAAAAAATTAATAAGTCATAAAAAATTTCACGAAAATAAATGATATTTTTTCTAATGATTTCATATCATTTTATTTTAATAAAATAAATAATATAATATTTACAAAAAATAAGAATATTTTATATTGATAATCTTATATCATCAATATACTTATTCAACACATGAATACACAATAATTATATTTCCAATAACTATAGAATAAAATAAATTTCAGGAGTGACCATATATCTAATTGTTATATTCAATTCTAGTAGACCACTTTAATTGATTCACTAAAATTGATTCATTTTATTCATTATTTTCTCACTTGAAATGCATAATATATTTATAAATTTTTATGATTTTATATTTTTATAAAAATTAGATTAATTTTCATGGTAGATCACACGGATGAACATTTAGTGTTCATGTTTATTTTATTTACATTTTCATTAATATTTCTTTCACTTTTAACAATAATGTTTAATTTTTTTTGTTTTTCACAGTGTATTATTTATTATTGTTTATTGTAATATTTCATGTTCATAATGTTTTTCATGTTTTATATTAAAAACCTTTTTAATTAACTACATGGAAATGTTTACTTTTTCTTGGTAGATTTATAGAACATGTACTATTAGGGTCTTAGAATGTTTAACTCTACATAACTAGAATACCCACATTAGTAATTGATTATCTTAACAAAGTGTCTTATATTCCATGTTCCCTATAAAGAAATACCATATACTAGGAATATATTATAATTATTTATATAATTAAACCTAGGTGTATGTATTGGGTGTATATGTTCTTTGTTATAAGATTCTATTCATATAGAGTGTGATTATACATATATCTCTATATGATAGGGATGATATTAATGGTTATTGAGTAGTTAGAGTTTTTATTCATGTTGGTAGGATTAATGACATGTACGGGTGGATGATCTATGTAGTTAATGTGTCAAAACATCCCAGAAACATTCCATCTATATGAAATATTTCTTCTATGTAATTAGATGAGTACATAACCCTGTTACAATGATGTTGTGTGTTTCTTCTATATAAGGTCTGGCTAATACTCTCAATCAATGAACATTACAATTGGGTAGGCATCGGATATAATAGTGGATAAAAACCGACATGTGTAATTCAATATTCATGGATGCATGAGTCCCCGATTAAAAATATGGTCAGTGGTGGCTTTTGATAGGGAATATGTGTGGTTATTTAAGGGAATCTAGTACTAAATAGTTTTCTTATGGGATTAGTTACTTGGTTTCTATATATTGCGGTATTGTACCTCTGATAATTCTATATAAAATAAGTCATGGTTCCCTTATCATTGTTCCAGAGGTACTATTAATGTTTTTGTGGTATATATTATTTTGGTAATGGGAAATGCATATTTTAGAGGTCATTTAATATATTATTAATGTTTTGTTTCCATCAAGGTATAACAAAAAATGGGATCAGGATATAAGGGTTCTTTAGATCTTGGTTTCTGAAGAATATTCCTTTTCAATTATATACAATGCACCATGGTGTTGATTTGTTAGTAATAAGATTCTTCTATTCTTTTGGTTTTCTTATTCATATAAGAAATATACTCCCTTGAGAAAATCCTTTCATTATACCACAGAATAAAGTTTTTAGGTAAATTATTATTAGTATATATATATATGTTCTATTGGCTATGTTTATACTCATTTCTTCACTAGAATTGTGCCCCATATTTTGTATATATGAATATCAACCATGAATTATGCTTATTAAGGGGTGTGAAGACAGATCGATATAATTATTAATGGATGATGGTGCATCAGGATGGATATCAATTTCTTATAGATATTTTTCAAAGAATTCATGTTAAGAAGAGGTGTATTAATATTCTTAGAGTTAGTGATCACTAATGATTTTTACTTTAGTGTATTCATATTTTTTACTTTTGGGTATTTTCTTGTGGTGCTGAGCATTTATTTTTAGGACTCATGCATGTATTATATAAAATTAAGATTATTATAATAATTTAATGGGTTTTATTGATTATAATATAGTGTTGATTCATTATTTTTATATGTTGGGTTTGTCTATCCATTCTCATGTATATTTATGGGTTTTATACATAAGATCAGTTGAAAAAGTGGGTTCCCTATGCCCAACACGAATAATGATTTTAAATTACCATATCATGTATACATTGAGTTATACATGATTTATTCTATAGACACTATATCCTTTTAGGTATATCATTACATGATTTTAGGTATAATTAAACATCATATTACAAGCTAAGGGTCGTAAAGTCTATTGTCTTTGGAATATTAGATAGATAATTAAATAGCATGAAAACATATTTTATTTAATTACCATAATGAGCTCCTAACTTCCATTGATAACCTATAATTACATATGATAACTTGGAGAATACATGAACAAAAGGGAAGATCTAAAAATCCAATTAATTAAATAAATATAGGAATAAAACATAACACATGGGTTAGAAAGCATAACATGATGAAATAAAATGCATGGAACATGAATAAAAAATATAGGAATAACATGTATAACATAGGATCTTATA
The DNA here is from genome assembly GCA_963277665.1 of Viscum album. Classification (NCBI taxonomy): domain Eukaryota; kingdom Viridiplantae; phylum Streptophyta; class Magnoliopsida; order Santalales; family Viscaceae; genus Viscum; species Viscum album. The sequence continues at coordinate 267,659,341 of OY728164.1, read as the reverse complement.
ATCATGGAACAATAGTAATTTGGAAGAAATATAAAACATGACTTTATCATGAGTCAAGGATCACTGCTCATGGAGGAGCACAAGTGAAGGCTAGCCACCAAGACAGTTGTACATAGAACACGAGTCAAGGATGACCACCATGACCATTGCTGATGATGTATCTTAAGAATAAACATTACCCAATGCATTATATCACTATCTGGGAACACCCATTATAACTTGTTCACGAATATTTTTTCCATATAAAGAGTCATACATAATAAATCAAACATAAACATAATGGTTACTTATGGAAAGAGTGGGGTATAAAAAGTACGTCAAAAGGCATTTCAAAATTTTATATCATATTGGTCTCCCTTAATGGGTAATAAATCGACATTAATAAGTTAATATAGTCATAGATAATGATAAATTATTCCAAACTGAAGTGAAAAGAGTGTTTAAGAAACATTACTAAATAAACCATTTTAGTACAGTTTAAGGGGACACTTTTAGAATTATTTAAAATTTAAAAGGAAAAGCTGTTTGTATAAAATTAGAAATTAAGAAATAATTTTTTTCATGATAAAATTAGTGATTTTATAAAAATAACTGGGGATTGAAATAGATTATGGAGTGCACTTGAAAATGGTTAATAAATTGGGATGTTCCCTGGAATCAAGTTTTCTTTTTGGGAATATTTGAGAATGGAACATTTTAAAAAATGTATTACCCAATAAAATAAGGATGATATCATTTATATAAAAGACTTAGGAACATATAAATAGAATTTTTAATAAGTAAATAAAAATAAATAAGAGTTATATTGGGAAAATAGAGAGAAAACATAACCTAGAAGAAATTTGGAGGTTTGGAGAGGATCACTTACCTTTTTTCTGAAACTGTTATGCACTTGATCTTAATATCCAGAATAATAAAATTAATTAATTAATTAATTAATTAAGAACCTTCTATATTTTTTTATTTATTGTAATTTTTTATGATCATTTATGTCACTTTTTATGGGTTGTGAAATTCAATTTCATCATTCAAAAGCATCAGTTTTTTTGGTTTTCATGACCGTTTTACTTATATATGTGTATGGAAAATCATGTAGAATGAGGATACATTTTTAGAAATGAACTTAAATGTCTCTAATTAACTTATAGAATATTAAAATAACATTTTTTTCAGAATTTATAATTATTAATTAGATAAATCATTAATGATGATCATTTATACTAATTTATAATTTTTTGATCTTCAAAAAATATATTTGTTATATTATTAAATATCATGTATATATACTAGTTCGAAGACATTAAATAGGTTTTAATACATATAATATAATCCTTTTCAATAATAATTTTTTTGATGACCATCCATTAAGGTGGAATTGAAATATGAAAGCATGTTGTCCACATAGGTGGTAAATCGGCACCTCACGAACAATGTTTTCATTCTTAAAATAAAAGAGAGTGGAGAAGATATTTGATGATTAATTATTCCATAAATATTATAACATTATATTATATTTAATCTAATAGATTTATCATACAATTTGGATTATGGTAGGTGATTATATACAAATAAAAGAAAGGAACTTGAAATGAAATTAAAAAAAGGAAGTGGGGTTTACCTCTTGATTCCTTCTTCTTCAGAACTTCCATAGGAGTTTGGTTTTGGTCTTTTATTCAAAAAAAAAACAACTGTACATGGATGAGATGTTTGAGAATATTATTGGACATAATTTGTACATGGATAAATTATTTGGAGGTGTGTTGAGAAGAGGTGGTGATGGGTGGTATTTATAGTGGAGGAGAGTGGTGTTTTCTCAATATTTAATTCATTAGTTTATAATTTTGGATCATGAATTTTAATTGTTTGATAATTATCAAAAAATACATTAAAATAATTATTTGGGATTCTATATTTACTTCTTACATCTTTCATACATCATCAATGACCCCATAATTAATATATTTATCATTTATCTTAAATTACCATATTTTACTATTCATAAAAATTCATGTATTTTAGAAAAATCCAAAAAATTCAACCAAATGATTTTTTGACACATAGAATTTAAATAAAGAACTGAATTCTATGAAAATAATTTTATAAATCTTTTAAAATTAATTTTTTTATTTCAATCATCATTTACTCAAAAAATACAGATTTTAAAATTAAAACTTATTTTATAACACTTTAAAAAAGTAATTATGGTATTATAAAATCATATTAAAATAATAAGACAATAAAATATGAATTTATGAATAAATTTTATGAAAATAAATATTCTTTTAAATTATTAAATTAATCACAAAATTATAATTAAATATTTATGACCTATAAAACTACCAACACATAATTAATAAATCTTCAAACACTTATTTACTTACAATATGATATATATAAATAATACCTTCATTTATAAGATGCCAAATTTTTATTTATACTTTCAAGGGTGAAGTTACTATTCCATTTTCCCATTTAATATTAATAAGGGTCACATTACTATTCCCAAGGTCAAGTTACTATTTCATCGGTATAGGTTTCTTAACTTCTAGAAATACTTCTTATTTGATTAATTATTAATTTATAAAGTTTATATTGTGTTATTTATGTGTTTTATTTGATTTATACTATATGAAATAATTATATGAAAGGAATTTCCATTGATAAAACAATTGGTCATTACATTTTCCCCCCTTATGAAATTTCAACCTCGAAATTTCATTATAATTTCTATACAAAAAATAGGTGTCCGTACTTATCCTTCTTTACTTCCTTAGGATCCCATGTTTCCTCTTTATACTTGTGGTTCTTCCATATTACATTGACCAGGTAAGTGTTATTTTTTGCATAGAACATTATCTCTATGATCCAATACCTTTAATGGATTCTCCTTGTTGGAGAGATCATTCTCTAACTGTACCACCCCTGAATTCAGTACATGTAAAGGGTCCAATATATACTTCCTCAAAGGGGATATGTGGAATACATCATGTACAAAATGAATTGTTTTTTGAAGTGTTAGTCTATAGGACACAAATCTCACATGGTCAAGAATATCAAAGGGGTCAATGTACTTGGGACTTATCATTCCTTTCATAAAAAATCTCATGATCCTCTTCCATGGAGATATGTGGGGGAATACTATGTCCCCATCCTAAAAATCAAGGTCCCATAGATGATTGTATAAATATATATTCTATCAACTTTGGGCTAACATGATGTTCTACTGAATGGTTTTAACCTTTTCCACCTTTTTTGACCATTTCAAGTCCTTGCAGCTTATAGTCATTGACTTCATCCCAACATGCTGATGTTCTCTACCTTTTCCCATAAAGGGCTTCATATGAAGCCATTTGGATACTAGAGGGAAAACTACTATTGTAATAGAACGTGAAAGGAGGCATATGTTGGTCCCATCCTCCATTGATGTACATGGAACACACTCTAACCATGTCTTACAATATATTAATAGTTTTCTTAGATTGGCCATCAGTTTGAGGATGATAGACTATACTAAAGTCCCGCTCAATTCTTAGACCATGTTGAAGAAATTTCTAGAACTTGAAGGTGAATCTTAGATCTCGATCAGAAATAATTGATATATGGACTCCATGAAACCATAAAACTTATTTTATATATATCCATGCATGTAGATCTAGTGAGAAGTCCTATCTAATTGAAATTATGTGAACTATCATTGTAAGATAATCCACAATGACCCATGTATCATTCTTCGCTCTGGATGTCTTTAGACGTTAGGTAAAAATTCCATGGTAATGTTTTCCCACATCCATGTTGGTATGGGTAGTGATTTCATCATCCCTAAAGACTTTTTATTTTATCCTTAACTTGCTAACATACCTGACACTTTGATGTATATTCAGTGATATGCTTTTTCATATTGTCCCACTAATAGTTCCCAAGGAGATCTCAATACATCCTTGTGCTCTCTAGGTGAATAGAGAAGGTTGAGCTATGTGAATATTTTAGAAGCTCCTTATTTATCTATGTATTTGATGGTACATATATTCTTGACCCAAATCCCATGAAGCATTCCTTGTCCATTTTTGAACTCTGGGGATTTTACTTTCTCATGGATTCTACTTTCTTCAGAATTTCCAGATCATTTCTTTGAGAATTGTTTATTATTTTCCCTATGGGATGTTTCAGAAGTCATTTGAGAAAGGATTTATGATCTTCCCTACTTAATAATTACCATTTCCATCCTTTATTGGTCTAAGAATATTGGATCCTTCTCCATTAACAACATTGATAAAGATGCATTATTATTTCTAGTTATAGAATATTCCACCTTATTTTCATTACCAGAATGGTAGTGGATTGATCATTCATAATCATTGATGATATCTAAACAACTTCGATGGATCATATTAAGCCTCACCTATGTCAATATATATTTGAGTTTTTTATGTTCAGTATATATTTCACTCTTCTTCCAATAGAGATAATGCCACATGATTTTCAGGGAAAAGAGCACAGTTTTCAAATCCAGATCAAGCTTAGGATAGTTTTTATCATTAATTTTCAACCTTATTGAGTCATAGGATATCAATTTATCATTTTTCATCAGTACATAGACTATGTATTTCATTAAAGAATCATTTATTCCAAAAAGAGTTCTCCACCTTTTGGGAGTATGAGTATTAGTGTAGTGCTTTTCAATTTTTTGAGATCCTTAATGCTTTCCTCAAATTATTTTTTCAGAAAACCTTCACTAACTTCCATGTCATCTTGGTCATTGGGTTTGTAAATCATGAGAAGTTATCTAAAAATTGTCTATAATACCCAACTAGACCAAGGAAACTATTGATCTCTGTTACAGATGTTGGTGTATGACACTATTCAATTGCCTTTCTCTTAAAAGGGTCCATAGATATTTCTTTATTAGTGATAACATTTCACAAGAATGATATTTCTTCTTTCAGAACTCACATTTACAGTACCATTAATAATGTTTGTCCCATAGCAAAGTCTTTATAATAGTATTCAAATTCTCATAATTTTCCTCCTTTCTATAGGAGTATATTAAAATAGATTCAATAAATACTACCACAAATTTTTCATGGTAATCTCTAAATAATCTATTCATTAAGTCCATGAATATTGATACAGAATTGGAGAGTCTAAAGGGAATCACCATGAACTCATAGTGTCCATACCTCATTCAAAAGATAGTCTTGGTAATATATTCCTTGCAAACCTTTAATTGGTGATATCCTAACCAAAGGCCCACCTTAGAGAAATAAATAGCCCCACATAGCTGATCGAACAAGTAATTTAATCATGGAATGAGATATATTTTCTTTATTGTGATTTTATTAAGATAATGATAATCAATGAAGAGATGCATTTATATATCCATCTTCTTGTTGAAGAGGACGTGCACACCCCATGGTGAAGCACTAGGGCATATAAAACACTTGTCCATATTTTCCTATAATTACTTCGTTAGTTATTCCAACTGAATGGTGGCCATTCTATAAGTTTTTTATGGTATAGGTAGAGATATATGAATAAGTTTAATTGAGAACTCAACCTCTCGATCAAAAGGAAGACCAAGAAACTCTTTTGGGAATACAGTAGTGTAATACACCATGATGAACATATATTCGAGCATGATTATATAATTTGACTCAATAAATTGGGCAAGATATTATTTATCATAAGGAAACAATATCTAAAATTGAAATGATGATTCTGAATGAGATTCATCTTCCTCTGAACACTTTTACAGAATTTGAGGATGCTTCAGGATGTGAAGTGTGATAACCAATTACTGACATTTAATGTTCGATTTATATAAATACATCCTATCCAAGACCAATATAGAATCAATCTCTACCAAAGAGATTATGTTAATATTTTCAGGGAAGTTCAATCCACAAACATTAAATAGGGAGAAGTTATGTACTTTGGGTGAAATAATTTCCCTATTTTCTATTCTCACATATAACTCAACCACCAAATTTTGCGGTGGTTTTTGACTAGTTCTACAAAACTTCCAACATATGAAGGAATTAATAGAACCAGAATCAAATAGAATGTTATTTATTATTGAATCAATAACCAGTGTACCTGACACCACATCATTTTCCTGCTCCACCTTAGTAGTAGTGATATCATAATCTCTTACTTGTTTCCTTGGAGGTTGTTGTTGATTCCCTCTGATAAACCTTGGATTAAGGAATTTTTTTTTGAATAATACTCGTGTTCCCTGTAGTTGAAATACTATACTACATGATTAGTGTTTATCTAAACCTTCATTTGTAATTCTATATTAGTTGGATTATTCATATTATTTTGGCAGTTCTTAGATAGATTCCCAATTCTTCCACATTTGAAGTATTTCTTGGTTACGTGTAGAAAATTCCCAGGATGCTTCTTGCCACAATTTTGACACATGGGATATTCGATATTATTTCCATCATTAGATTTACCTACTGATTATCCCATGTTTGAATCTATTTTCTTCTTTTTACTACTTGTCCCATGAGACAACTAAGAGTCTCTGATCTCTATTTCGACCTTTAGGGCACATCAGACAATATCCTCATGAGTGTCAAAGTCTCGAATTTCCAATTCTTTTTGTATACTCCTCATTAGTATGATAAAGAATAAATCCACCTTACTTTTTGTGTTAATGAAAAATAAAAAGGTGTATCTTTAAATCCCTTTTATGTTTTCTCTTTACACCCCAACAGACTCATATTAATTTTTCTTTAGTATGATTAATTCCCTTTCTATCATGATACTGAGGGTTTGTGGAAAATATTTATTGAAAAATATTTTCTTGAAATATTCCCATTCCATAGAATCAACTTTCTCCTCATAATTTGTGTTCTCTATTAGTGTCCAACACCAATCAACTTACCCATAAAAACATCAAGCTTACATCACAAATTTCTATTCTTCTAATAATTGAAAGAAAGAAAATACATTCTCAATGGAATTAATCCATTGTTCTATGTGGAGGGGATTGAAAGATCCACTAAACATGGGATTCCTTTTCCACATGAAGAATTAAATGGAAAATTTTTCTTTCTTAGGAGAATGAGGGTGTTCCACATTATTCATGTTATTATTCATAACTTGAGCTAGTTGGGAAAGTACTATCATGATGATTTGAGCACCCATTCCCATCATATTCGAAATTTCATTAGGGAAATAATCACATTAAATATCAAATTGATTGTTGGAATGATTTCTTATATTTCCATCCATTAACTAAGAATACAAATCTCAATTACGATGCTTGAATACATAACGAATACGCATAATAAAAGGAAACATTAAACATAAATAGATAAAAAATTTAAGAAAAAGTATATCCTAACTTGTGATTACTTAGGGTTAAATCTTGGTTATCCATTATTTTTTTCATAAAATATATTTTCTTATGGTATTTTTTTGTTCACATAATAATGGTTTACAATGATATTACTAATTTACCGATGAATATCCCCCAAGAGTGTCAAAATAGGTGCATAGTAATGCTTGTTATCGTGTACCACGTTACCCCGAGTCAGGCCATGAACACCTTGTGAGAGTTGTTACACATAGTTATATTTGTGTTATAACCATGTACACTTGTAATATCTAGACATGAATGTATTTTCTTGATTAACCACTTACTATATACTAACCAAAATTTAGGATACTTTCTTATAATTATTATTGTTCCAAAGTATATCACTTGAGTTTTCTAATCCAAATCCCAAAATAACTAAACCTTCCTATGATCCAAACAATATATACCCTATCCTTTTACACATATCATTACATGATTTTAAGCTCAATTAAATATTCTAATACAATACAAGGATCATAAATACTAGTGTCTTTAAAAGATCAGGTGCACAATTAAACATCATGAAACATATTTTATTTAATGTGCATAATGAGCTCATATCTTCCATTGATCTCCTTTAACTGCATATGATGAATTGGGGAATACATGGAAAAAATGGATGAGCTAAAAAACCTAGAAATAAAATAAACATAGGAATAAAACATATCACATGGGTTAGAAAGAATAACATGATGACATAAAAGGCATGGAACATGAAAAAACACAGAGAGGAATACAATTTATAACACGGGATAATATAATCATGGAATCATAGTAATGTGGAAGTAATATATAAAATGACTTTAGCATGAGTCAAGTCTCATTGCACATGGAGAAGCATGAGTCAAGGCTAACCACCAAGAATGGTGCACATGGAGCACGAGTCAAGGCTAACCACCAGGACTACTACACATAACGCCTCATGAGAATAAACATTATCCAATTGGAGTGCTATCAGGGAACACCCATCACAACATGTTCATAAATATGTTTTCTATATAATGAACCATATATAAGAAATCAAACATAAACATAAGGGTTACCCATATAATGAATTGGGTATCATAATAATGTCAAAAGGAATATCAAAATTTTATATCATAATAGTGTCTATGAAAGGGTTATACATGGAAATTCATAAGGGAATATAAGCATGGATCATGATAAGTGACTTGAAACTGAAGTGAAAAGAGTGGTTAAAAAACTTTATAAAAAAACATGTTTATACGCTTTAAGGGGATACTTTCTAGATTATTTATAATGTAAAATTCAAAATTGTTTTTATAAAACCAGAATTTAAGAAAGTTAGTTTTCATTATAAAATGAGTTATTTTTGAAAAATAATGGGGGATTGAAGAAGATTATGGATTGCACTTGAAAACAGGTAAAAAATTGGGAAGTACCCTTGAATCGGGCTTTCCTTCCAAGAAGATTTGTGAAGGGATCATTATTAAAACATGTATTACCCCATTATATATGGATTATATTATCTAGAAACATAATTTTGGAAGATAAAACATTATTTTATAAAAAATAAATTAAAATAAAGAAGTGTTACATTGGGAAAATATAGAGAAAATATAACCCAAAAGAAATATGGATGTTCGAAAAGGAACCCTTAACTTATGTCCAGAATGATTCTTATATTAATATAAATTTCCAAAATAATAATATAAAATTAGTTAATTAATTAATTCATAACCTTTTATAAATGTATTTTTTTTATGAAAATTCTATTAATTTCATTTATGTCCCTTTTAATGGGGTTTTTTAATTCAATTTCATTGTTCAGAAGCATTAGTTTCTTCAGTTTTCATGATCATTTTACTTGTATATTTGCATGGAAAATTACGTAGAATGATGATATTTTTTCATAACTGAACTTATATGTTATTAATGAACTTATAGAATATTAAAATAAATTTTTTTATAAGTTATTCTGATTCATTAGATAAATTTTTAATGATAATAGTTTAGATTAATTTATAATATTTTGATCATCACAAACTAGTTATGTTATATTATATAATATCATTTATATCTACTATTTATAGAAAATTCAATAGGTTTTAATATATATAATACAATTTGGTTATACTAGGAAAATGATTTCATGAATAGCCTGGATGTTTTAATTGAAATATGAAAGAACATCATATATGAAGGTGGTAAATCAACACCTCACAGACAATGTTTTCATTCGTAAAATAAAAGAGATTGGAGAAGATATTTTATGAAGAATTTTTCCATAAAAATTATAAAATTCTTGTATATGTATGTTACTGCAGTTATTATACCATTTATATGAGAGGAAGTGAGTAGGGAAAAAGAAATTAAACCAACTTGAAATGAAATTAAAAGAAAAAGAAGATGGTTTTACCTCCTGATTCTTTCTTTTTGAGAACCTACTAAAGGGATTGGTTTTGGTCTTTTGTTAAGACCAAAAGATCATAGATGTGGGAAAGAGGTTTGGGAAGAGTATTGGTAAGAATTTGTACAAGGCACAATGTTTAGGAGGTGTGTGGAGAATATGTGGTGAGGGGTGGTATTTATAGTTGATGAGAGGGGTGTTTTATCATTATTTAATTCATTATTATATTATTTTGGATCAAGACTATGAATATTTTGAGAACTATCCAAATATATATTAAAATATATATGGAAGGTACAATATTTTGCGCTTACATCAACCACAAATCATTTTTGACTTTATAATTTTGTATTTATCATTTATTGTAAATTACAGTAATTTACCATTCACAAAAAATTCAAGAATTTTTGAAAAATAACTAAAATTCACTACAACAATTTTATGATGTGTTGAATTGAAAAATGAACTCCATTTTAGGAAAATAATTTTCTTAATATGAAAAATTAAATTTTTATATAAAATCATTGTTTACTTGAAAAAATATATATTTTAAAATCATAAATGATTTTATTACACTTTGAAAATTTAATTAATGTCTTATAAAATTATCTGAAAACCATAAGAAAAATAAAGAAATAAATTATGAATATCTTTTATGAAAACAAATTTTCTTTTAAATTATTAAATTATTAAAAAATCTAAATAAATATTTATGACCTATAAAAATACCAACACTTTTTTAATAATTTTTGAAACACTTATTTACATATAAAATGATATAATTAAATAATGATTTCATTTATACGATGCATAAATTTTATTTATACTTTCATGGTGATGTTATTATTCTATTTTCTGGTTTACTATTCATACGGTTCATGTTAATATTTCAAAGGGAAATTTACTATTTCATCAGTATAAGTTCCTTAACTAATAAATATACTTCTGATTTCATTTATTATTCATCTATAAAGATTATATTGTGTTATTTATGTTGTATAATGTGATTTATAACATATTACATAATTATAAGAAATAAATTTCCATTCATAAAACTTTGGTTCATTGCATATTATTACCAAAATCATGGTGATATTTTTGTGCCAACTTTTCATGGGGTAATTTTCATAGATTACATTTCTTATCAAAATGTTATCGAAGTTCCCAAAATATAATGAGAACATTGAGATACCATGAAATTAATCAGAAACTCATGTCTTATGGTCCAAATACATCATGAGGACTAAACAAATATTTTGTGTAGATATTAGGTACAGAGGGATCATAATAATTGAGACTTCTTCTCACAATTCTTTTACATGGTGATATCGAGTAGATGAGATCATGAGGACTAACATTCCTACAAGAAAATCACATGTTTTATATGTCATTGGTAGTTCTTATCTGTGAACAAATATAATGGTCTTATTAGTTGATATTATTTTTTTTATACTACATGACTATGTATTAGGATAAAAATAAATAAAAACCATGTAAAAGATTTCATAAGTAGATATCTTGAGTTGTGTTCATCATTTTTGGTATGACATTGAATCAATATTTAAGACCAAAATATTTCCTTCCTAAGGGAAATGATATCTGAGACCGAGTTGATCTAGACGATAGTACCTTCACTATATCCATAGCCCTAGTAAATGATTATAAGTACATTCTATAGGGTCAATGAAGAATAAAAAAATAATGAATCATTAAATGATGTGTGTTTCTTAATTTATGAGATATCATGACATAAAGAGATTAGGTTACATGACAAGTGTTTTTAGGAATGGATATATTTTCTATAACTAAACCATATATCTTTAGGTCTGTATATAATGTGCTAGACTCCATTATTATTATGTAAATAGTATTCATTGCTATCAAAATAAAGTCCTATAGGGAACACAATAGACATATTAAAAGGTATAATCTATTCAATGAATGTGACAATAGGACATGTTGGACCCAACCCTGGTCTCCAGATCTTGTCTGACATTCAATGAATTCCTGATATAAATATTTTCATATTATTTGAAATTGAAATAAATGGTTTTGAATTTATTTATTAATATTATTTGGAAGATATTATGTGAATAAATGAAAATATTTAATGAAAAGATACTATTTAATATTCATGATTTTTTTATTATTTGTGCTAATAACGAGTCATGTTAATGATTTCCTTTTATCTACTAAAAAATTTAGTTATATTATATGTAAGTGATAAAAATATATATGTTTTTTATGAAATTAATATTCATTTATAACATTTCATTTATTATTTATTTTGTGGTTAATTCATATTCAGGGTCAGAGGATCTAGTTATGGGTAATTAGAACCTCACTATATAAGGTGAAAGAGGTTGTCATAAGAGGATATATTCACTATAAGTTTTTGAGAGCCTCTACATCCACTCTCCCACATTTCAGGGAGAGAAGATATTGATAAAACTAACTTATTAATGTTATCCAACATAGATCAAAATATTTATGTATTTTTGATTATTGATACATTAAAGGCACAATTGGATATCTGTGATTACACTCAGAATTTGATGAATGATGCACCTAAATATTATGAAGAACATGTTGAAGATCTATAGGGTTATATCTTTGGTTCATTAAATAAATAATTTATGATGAAAAGATATTTTTGAATATGTATTCAAATAAGAAATGGTAATTTTGGTTTAATTTTATTTCTTAATTACTTTATATGGGATTCCAAGCTTTCACACATGGTTGTGCATCACTGGAGATGATGAAGTCACATAAATAAATAATAATAAACAATATATCCCAAGGCCATATAATTCCACCTCACACTTCAACTCCACAAACCATTATCCCCCAACATATTTGATGTTTTAATAGGGTTAAAAAATTAGCTTACTATCAGCCTAGATAGGGTCTTACTGTGTCTAGTCTTATCATCCTCTCCATAACTATATGAAAAACTCTATATTTTCATGACCATAAGATATGAAATTATAAAGTATGAGAAATGAATATATGTATTATATTTACAATATACCAAATATCGTGGTTTATAACATATAAATTATTACCAAACTAAATTGGCTTACAATATAAGATATTTATAAATTTCATGTACAAAAACAATATGTATTTAAATACCCATGTTATGAATCTCTTATTTTTAAATTCACAGCATAGCCAAATCAATGGTATGATCCTCATTTTTTTAAACTCAAAGTACATATAAATCTAGATTATCCTAGGGATTAATATTTATCCTCACTATGTATATGGGTATATCATATTTAATCATAAGTATTCCCCTTACAAATAAATTCATAAAATACAATTTACAATAAAAAATGAACAAATTAAATTATTAATAATTAACCACATTAATTGTATTTAAATACCCATTAAAACATTTTCTTTATTAATAATAAAATTATTATAACACAATAATCCCATCTTCAATGAATGTTTTTCTAGCTTTAATATAAATCAAATAACTTTGTTATACTAACACTTTCATTTCCCATTATTTCCATGATTTTTTTATCATCTTAAATCATAATTTAATCTACCCTTAATAACCTCAATAAATATATCATTCATATGTTCATATATCAAATTATTGATATTATTACCAAATATTATACATTTACATTTATAAAATTTTAAGAAAACTAACAATATCCAAATAGCAAAGTAATTTTTCCAATTAACATTGTTCTCAAATAATAATCACAAAGAAAAAGTTATATTTATATATTTCATTTTTTATAATTTACAAAAATGACTTCACTAAGATACATTATAATTATAATAAAAAAATTCTAATTAGGTAATCCATATTACCTAGTAATGGTATATCATATTATCAAAAATTAATACAAATTTTAGGACTCAGAAAACTCATTAAAAAAAATTATAAATTACTTCACTTCAAAAAATTAATAATATAATTATCTTCTTTTATCATTAAATAAATATTCTCTATTTTAGACAAAAAATTACTAATAAGAACACATCTAATTATTTTAATATAGAGTAGTTCACATCAATTAATTAAACAATACTCATACGAAAAGGTAGACTAATGTTTTACAAAACCCAATACAATACATGTATTTAAGATTAACTAATTTTTCATTACATTCCAATACCCAAATACATAATTGAAAGACTCTTTCATCTGACTAATTTATTTATGCATTATATTAAATAAAATTAATGATATTTTTATGCCCTAAAATTAATTATTTTATTTTGAATTATTTTTTATTTAAATATTTATACATCTACATGTGTTAAAAAAATAAAAAACCAAACATTGAAGCATCAAATTATTTTAAAATAAATAATTGGATGTAAATCCTCACTTTTATAAAAATTACATAGAAAAATATTCCATATCAAACCCCTCTATAAACCTTATGTCATGAACCTATAATAATACACTCCACCTACTTCAACCGATATATTATTTAGTAATTTAAACCACTCCTAACACTACAACAAGATTATCCTCTTGTATGGGTTTTATGTAGGTGCTCTATGAAAATTCTATAACCTGTACCATGTATTCCATAAAATGTTTTGTGTTTCCCATGGAACACAGGAGAGATAGAAATCTAAAAAACCTAGAACCACACATTCTTTAGGGTGTGGTGGTGCTTCCCATTTCACATAAGGGGACCCCCAATCTTAAACACCATTCACCATGGTTTTCCTAGATTTGGTGCTACTCAAAAGGACCAAAAACCACCCCAATAATCCAAATCACTAGTAAAACCTCCCACATAACCTTAATACCTCATAAAAACAAAAAGGTATGTTTTGTTAAGGTCTATACAATTTTTTTATAATCATATACGATTATTCTCATTCTCAGGAGTCAAAATTAACTAGGAGAAAAAAATGGAATGGTAGGGTCTAAAAAAACATCACATGAGATACTTTTCTAGGACCTCAATACAACTGAAACCTAATCACTATTAAACAACATCCTCAAGATAATTCCTTTCCACATAATTTTTTTCCAACATTAAAACCAAAACATATTTTAATCCAACCACTACAACAAGGATCACACCAAACTACCCCAAGCCCACAAATAATGGAGAACCACCTTCTATATCAAGATATTTTTATCTCTGTGTAGAACTGACTAGATGATTTTTTATAAAACATATATCAATATAAAATTTATTGATTAGAAATGGATGTTACCCTCTTAATATGATGGAATATTAACATATATCACATTTTAAAGGGAACAAGCTCATCTCATGAACAAAAAATATTTAAGAATCACATCATCAATGGAAACAATGTAAAATAAAACTCAAATAAACTCAAGGAATTAAGAACTCATATATGTATCCTATTCCCATGTACTCTCTACAAATCCATATATCCTCAATAGAACACTAACCAAGGGGATGGATCTCCCATTAGACACCATTTCCTAATGATTTTGTTTATACACTAGCCACATCATGAATGTTTTGTAATATATGATATATAAATCATCCTAGTAAATGAAAATTTAGTCCTCATGAAGATATTTGGGGATCTTAGAAATCTGGATGATGTTAGGGATACTATCCATATGTGGTAGAATCACCAAATGATACACCACCTCAAAAATGTTATCGAATACCTCGAAGGGCCCTATAATATAGGGAGTATGCTTACACCCCCATAAATAACTCTACTACCCACAATGAGGAGAGGACATTAAGAAAACATTGAATCATAACAAAATCATCAAGGTTATCCTCCTTCAATTGGAAGAATAAATATTCTACTCCATTATAAAGTTCATCCTCTAACAGACCACCTGATCCCACTATATCCAACTTTTACCACATCAAATTTGAGAAATTATTACTCCCCTAATTTGAACCGGACCAACATTGAAATACGTAACCTCTCATATAACTATTGAAATAAATATATGATGATGGATGAGTGGAATATCTTGTTATAGTAAAACCCAACCATAGTTATTCCCAATTTTTTAGATCATCCAATATCCAAGATCCATGACCTCAATATATTGTAAAATTTAAATATGGTCCTATATATCATGTTCAATGAATAATGAGGTTAAAAGAGCCTTAATATCCAAGATAATGGTTCATAAAACTCTAGGATGGAACAAAACTTCAATCATGTACCTCTTTTCCAAAAACACCATGGTCGCTAACTATATCATCTATAGTAAGTGATACAATATAGTTAGTAGAACCATGAATACATTCATAAAAACTCATAATCCATGATCTTAGGGAAATACCATGATGAATTCCATCTATATTTCATTACAATTAAACTTAGGAACATGCAATGTATTGAACAAACTACTAGGAAACCAATGTCCGTATTTCATATGTTTGAAAAAACAATATTGAGGCACAAAATCTTCCAACACAAATTTCATCATGGTCCAAAAAAAGACATCCTCAAAACATAGTACATCATGGATAATATATAGTCTACCAAGAATGGTAATATATGAATCTTCTGAAGGAACCCAATGTTAATTTCCACTATAATAAACAAAATCTCTTGAAAGAGCCCGTAGTAGTG
This sequence comes from Viscum album, assembly GCA_963277665.1. Taxonomy (NCBI): domain Eukaryota; kingdom Viridiplantae; phylum Streptophyta; class Magnoliopsida; order Santalales; family Viscaceae; genus Viscum; species Viscum album. Next base: position 267,643,028 of record OY728164.1, on the reverse strand, counting down.
ACCATACTCTGACCATCCTTTTGGAGCATACCCAAGACCAACAAGATCATCCATCACCTATGCCATTAAGTCTACCCACTTGGAATATTCTAACTACTACATATGAGAATAATTCACAATCATATAAATAAAAAACCATTTATCATATAACACTCTGAGATCTAGCTGTAGGGATGGAAAATCCACCATCACCCTTTAAAAATATAATAATTATCGAACAACATACCTTCATGATTTCATTATTATCTTGTTAGCCATGAAATTCCTATTTCATATGGTGTAAGAGATATCATGGTCATAATACAAAAGAATCTATATACAAATTTATTATTAATGATCAAAATAATGCTAGGAATATATGTTCATCAGTCTCTTCTGATTGGTGAATATCATAATGTTTTTTCTAATGATGTGATGTCACCTTACCTTCAATAAAAACACAATAAAGGTTAGCTATGAGTTATGTGTGCCAATTATATTATTTTGGGGACATAAATTTATTGCTGAATAATTTCTAAAAACCTTGTAATGAATAAATATACTATTCATATCCATAAGGTAATCATCACAGAAAATAAAAAACATAAGCCCTTCTCATTTAAATTAATGCCCCGAGGCACATATCAACCTCCAATTCAAGCAGTCAAACACTGCCTTACGATGATCAGTCCAGATAATAGCCTAGTCCTTCCTAGTTATATCTATAAATGGTTTTGAATTCATTGAGAAATAAAAAATGAATCCATGCTAATAGCCTATAAGACCGAGGAAATGGTGAACCTATTATACATTGTTTAATCCTTCTAATGGTGAAACTGCCTCAATATTTTGTGTGTCCAAGGCTACACCTTACTAGAACACCACATTCCCTAAGAAATTCACCTCCCAAGCCCAAAAAAATACACTTAAAAAAATTCCCATAATGTTGGTGGTGTTGAATGACTTATATGATAGTTTTAATTTAGTTGACATACTCCACTTCAGACGTCAATAATATTAAGATGTTGTCAATTAAATTAACTAAATGTATTACAAAAATTATTATATCATGTAGTTCATGATCCAAATGAAAATATATAGCATGTCAGAATCCCTGAATAGAATGACCATGAATTAGAGTTCCTATAGAAATAATGGAATGTAGTCATTAACATACCTTCCCAATTCACCTTAAAATGGTGATACCCTAAATATAGAATGATATTAGATAAATAACATGATCCTCTATGCAGTTCTAACTAATAATTAATCATTGAAAAAAGGTAAAAATTCATAATCATCACCTGATTCAACATTATGAAGTCTATACACAATACCATTATACCATATTCCACCTAGAAGAAGAAAACTAGAACACCCTATGATGATATAATAGGGTAGAGTAAGACCTTCTACATTAGATAATCTATCTAAATCCTAAACCATAAATAAATAAAGTGTGAAATCTATTGACTCTCCTTTCCATCACAGAGCCTAATGACTGCAAAAGGGGAAATACCTTTGTCCAAAGTGATTCATCCTTTGAAGAAACATGAAAAATCAAAAAAGGCATGAAGAAGGATTTCTTCCCACTTGGGCCGCACAAGTTTCATCATGGTCGCGCAAGTATACTTGCGCGCCACATAGTGGTTGCGCAGGTGACTTGTGTGTCCTATTTGATTTTCACATAGGGTCTTCCCTAGCCTTTAAATACCCCTTGTGGGTCCCCCATTTCAAGGATAAAAAATCCAGAAACTCATATTTGAGCTCCCAACACCCTAGTCTCTTCTCAAATCCTTCCGAACACTTCTAAGTTAATCTCTTACCTAAAATGGAAGGTCTAAAAAGTGGGAAAAAGGCCTAAGTGTTGAAATTCATCCACACATACGTGCCTACGTTTCTAAACCTTCAGGGAATTGAAGACACTTGTGCGTTGCCTTATCTCTTCAACAGAACTTGTGAGCCCCTTATTTGAAAGTATTTAGGGATAACACTAAGGGATTGAGCCAAAGCTCACCAAAGTATTACCCTAATGGTTGACCATCATGCAAGTACCCATGTGTTGCACAAGTACACTTGCGCAACGAGTATCTGCATGCCCACGTAGGACTTGTGCGCCCACGTAGGACTTGTGCACCTATGTAGGTCTTACATACGTCTCCCTTTTTGGGTGCCCCTCCTACCTATTCACTGGCTCTCCTAAAATCCATCTATCCTTTTCAATATTTAGCCTTCAAAACCTTCATCAAAGCCATTTATGGTATGGTTACTTTTTTGGATTCCTTATCTGAAAGGAATTCTATGGAAAATTTCTCAAAACCTAGTGATTTACATATCTTTATGTCACTAAGGTTATATATTTCATTCATTCTACCTCATCCTTTAAAGATGAGAGGATCTTTAATATGGGCCTCCTTCTTAGGAGTAATTTCCAATCCAAAAAATCCCAAATATGGGCATCCTCTTTAGGATTAAGCCCCAAGTCCCCTAACCCGGGACTCCTTTTCAGGAGTAAGCCCCATTCCTCAAATCCCCTATCCTAGGCATCCTTTTTAAGAGTAGGCCCTAGTCCTTAATTTTGGGTATCTTCCTCAAGAGTAAGCCCCAACCATAATTCTTTTAATATGGGCATCATCCTTAAGAGTAAGCCCCAAGTTCCCAAAATACCAATTCCCTTAAACCTGAGATTATTTTTTAGGATTAAGATCTAGTCATAATTCCCTTAACCTGGGATTCCTTTTCAGGAGTAAGTCCTAAGTTAAGTATCAAAATCTCCAAAATCACATATACCTTTATAGACATTGTTCCCGGGTTTCTTCCCTGATTTAAAACCTAATCTTCATCTATCTGGGCAATCATACATATATAATCCCTACATCATTTCTTATAATTGCATCTTTCATGGCACAATTGTTTGGTTTTACCAATAACACATGTTTCTCACACCGAGCATGACTCACGTGAGCTTAGAGTGTAAAAGTAATTATGACATCTTTCTTTGAGCCATCAATCATACATAAACCTCATACTTATTTATTCGAACTCCGTGGGTTCTAATTCCCTTTCAAAACAAAGGATTCGTAGGTATCCTATCTGCAGGTATGATCCCCACTCTGAAATAATCTATGTCCTTCTGAATGAAAATAAACATAAAGTGCCCTGCTGAGTGGCTTTAAAACTAGTATGGTTATCATAATGACCAAGAGATATCTATATAATGTGTCAAAGGATACCATTGACTATGAATATATGACAAATACATATTATTCTCTATCGATGAAGAACCTTGAATATATATAAAAGATTCTTTAAATCTTATACATATCAATCATTGATTTCTAGATCTAAGGAAAGCTCATTTTAATACTTGGTAGTCTAATAAGGATTCACGAGCATAACTTAAATCTATAAAGAGAGTCCTGAAGTAGACAATAATTCCCCCAAAAAAGGTGCGATGAGTCCGACCTCCCATCTTTATAACCAATGAAAATTTTTAAGCCTCATTGGTCCACAACTAATGAGCATGTACCTTTGGAATATAGGTCCAAATGGATATAGAATCATTGGATGTTTCCGGTTCTATGATCAAACCTGTTAGAAACTGATTGGAATGTTTCAACCTTAAAAAAATGAGGTTATCCACATTTCCAGTGAAAAAAAATGGTGAACCCGACGTGAATCCTGAACCAAGTTAAAATGATGTTTTACTTATTTTATTAGGCCCCTATTTAAACTCAATGAGAGGGCCAACAAAACAATCAATAACATATGTACTCATCCAAAAAATATAGTGGCCGAACTTATCTGGATTATGTTTGTTATATCAAAAAGGAACTCTTTTCCAAGATCTTCCTCATTATAGAAATGTCTTCTCTAAAGTTCACGCCTGTGAATGCCTCAGCTATGAAAACTTGGATGTGAATGCATTTGCTACTACTTCTGCTAGATCGCCGTCCGCTCTGAGGACGACATCACCTACTCAGCGTCACCAACACTGGGTATCAAATGCACTGGTAATGGAATACTGTCAAAATAATACTATTCCGACTCTGGAGGCCGCTCGACAAGCCCTCCATGTCAATAATTCACCCTTGTCATCCGGACAGCGATGACTAGTGATCAAGAAGTAGGTGGTTCCAACCATCGTTTCCAACCGTTTCGGGTCGTTATCCCCAGAATGCAACAACCATTCCCTCCCATATTCTGAGGAGGTGAATGAAAAGGTCACTCAAGGCCTTAATTCAAGGAAACAAGAGTCCTTCCTAAGGGCTCCCACCAACAATCACCGCCAGACACGTCCGATAATGCGCCCTCAACATGATGAGGGTGTTGTCTCCAGGTGTTCATCTTAGGTTCCTCAAACCCGAGAAGGCAAGAAGAACCACCAGAGGTGACAACTGGTCAATAGTGAGCAGATTAATATCTCTGCCATTTCCGGAGATGTTCACCAACCTAACTTGGTGGCACGCAACGAACGGGCACACACAACCGTCTGTTTTAATTCCGCTGTCCAGCAGACTCGTCTGGCAGCAACACGCCAATCCCGCCAGGAAATTCCGGCGTAGTACTATAGATAGGAACATACACCTATTTATAAGTCATCAACTAGTCAGCAGGCTCGTCTGACTACATATGTTGAAGCCCGCCAACCCAATGTGTTGACAACTGGTAAACATGCACATACACCTGCTTACATTCATCAATCCTACCAGCAGCCTCGTCTGTCAGTATTGAAGGAAGCTCATCAACCAAATTCGGAGGAGTGCAATAAGCAGGCACATACACCTACCAATATTGATGAAACCTACCAACAGTCTTGTTTGGTAGCACCTGGAGAAGTCAGTCGGAAAGCTTCAGTGACAAATAGGAGGAAGACTCAACTCTCTTACCTCATTCATGAGTATTGTTAGAATTCACTGGAAGGAAAAGGAGGACAGGAGTAGAAACACACACCTACTCTAAGCACGAAATGGACGTATATTCCCATTCTGGCAGCTGAAGTCACCAAACATATTCTGTAAATGGTGAAAGAGCAGAAGCAAATCCCTACTCATATTCTGGATGCCTGCCAGGATATTATAACAACTTAATCAGCATCATAGGGAAATAAATGAAAATCTATCCATACCAGTGGAGAGACACATCAACAGTTCACTCCAGAACAGACACACACCTCTGTACAAGTCCAAAAGGGTTGTGGGGCATACTCCCCCATATCATACGGACAACCAAATCAGGCACATACACTTGATTTGAGTCGAGATAATCACCCTGACTTGATCATTTCTCCTATGCAGGAACATACACCTTCCCATAATGACCACTTTTGTCAAAAAGTGGTTCCTAAAGTGAGTAATAAGGGATCTAAAAATAAGACCCACCAATCATAGTCAAGAAATCAAGGGCCAATCTATAATGAGGCCTTGCTCGATGCTGGAGTTCTTGATGCACTCAGACAATTATCTGTTGCAACTCAAGATTCTACTCTCCCAGTTCCCAATAGTAGGAACATTAATTCCAAAGGTCTGCATCATACACTTCCTCATGAAGGCTTTCTTCATGATAGTTCGGTCGATCTTGAAGTATCATCTTTAGATGAGAGTCACGATAACCCTCTACGTGGCCAGAAGATCACGGAGCAAAATGTTTCATCTTTTGCTGTAACCCATCATGGTGGTTCTCCCCATGATGATGAATTTAGCTGAAAAAGTCCTCTCCGCAGTAGTAATTCACATTGCCTAGAAAATGATCCAAAGGAAAATGTAGTGATGATAAATCCCTCTTATCTTGAGGCACTTTCAAATGTGAATCCAGTCTTTTCTGATGCTTTACCAATAGAAGGTGAAATACTTTCTCAATCAGAAGATATCCTGGGGTGTAGGTCATTCTCCGAACCACCCCTGAGTCGTGCATCTTCTAGTTTGATAAGTGAATTATCTACTGATATTGTTGAATCTGATGAAGCAAAAATGAAGCACCATCTTTGGTCTAAACAGGTAGAAGAATCTTCATCAAATGATAAGGAGGAAGTACTGAATATGAGAAAACAACTGGTGAAAGGTGAAGTGCTAGTTCTGTTTTGGCCTTTGGCTGACTCTCAGTATGATATTCCAGAGGTGTTGATGGAAGATGGAATTCATGATATTCATCTCAACATATGGAAAACTCTTTGTCAGTTGAAAAAGAAAATATTATCTTATGATGAATATGAAAATTATGTCAAGATAATAGAAGGGTTACACTGCCAAATTGACTTGGAATCTCTCTCAGTTTCTTGATATCCGAAGGCTAAAAAGCAGCAGAGAGCCCTTCAGCGTTCATGCCTTGGCACATTAAAAAGATTGCGCCAGTTAATTTCCAATGCCCCATCTGGTATTCATATCAGGGGATGGGGTGTTCCTGGAGCATTACATTTCACTATACTCTCCAGTCAGCAAAGCCCGCTGAAAATGGTTTCATGAAATGTTATTGTCCATGGCCGACCACAACCAATTGGCTTTGTTTGTAATCAAAGGATTGCCCTGGAACAAGACTCAACTAGTTCTTATCAAAATTAGGAATACATAGAACATGTTTTTGAATTAATCCTGGATCAAGCGAACGAGAATATTGAACATGCTTCTCGTTTGGAGCATGCACATCATCAAGTGATAGAAGTGTCAGAAATCATCCAACGGTATTTTGAGCCGGTTGATAAGAGTGGATGTAGGTTGATGCATCAAACCAATTTTCAGACTAAAGTCTTCAATATCAGGAGAGATTTAAAGAAAGTCTTAGATTTAACAGCTCAAGAACCACCCCATCTTGCCAGACTGGGGACTCTTTTAACCCAACCCTTAGAATAAACAAATAGGATTCGAGGAGTTGAGCAGAAATAGCAGGAACAGCCCCAGTCCACCAGACTGGGGACCTTTTCAAATCATCAATCTCTTCCTCATAGGAAATTAGTCTTCTCTAGATTAGGGAAGAATCCCCAAGAGGAACGAAGAGCCAAATTATCAGAAGATTCTCTCCAAATTACGGTTCGTCAAGAAGTTCCTGAAGGATAAAATCAGAAAAAGGCAGTGTCTCAACAAAGACATCGAAGAAGACAATATCACATAAATGTAGATAAAGGAGATGAAATGCGTTATGCATCAATTCCATTGTTGCTGATCCCCCAGATGAGGTTCACTCAGAGGGATCAGATGAGGAAGTTCCTGCTCAAGAGGTTGTACGTACAGACACAAATGAAGAAGGTGTGCATACATGAAATCAAAGAATTACCCATAATCTAGGTAATACTTCATGTAACCCACTTCCCCCTCTCCGAAAGGTGTCCAATAAGTGGAAAGGAAGGAATAAGGTTACATACCCTTCCTTTCGATAATGCCAATCACTCTCAATAGAGCAAAGATTCTCACAACAAGAGGAAGAAATGAAGGAATTGAAGAGGTTGAACTCAAAACTACTTCAAGGTAGTCTTCCTCCTAAGTATGCTAGAGTCAGTCGGTCAAGGGAATTTGTTGTGGCTACTGAGATGGATCAATAATATCCTCCTCTACCAGTACACCCTCACAGGTCTAATCCTACGGTTCATGTACAACAACAACCAGCAATACTACCATCAGTGGCAGTCCCAGTTGCTACACCTGTCCAAGCTCCAGTTATTGCACCTGCACAAGTCCAAGCTCAACCGGATGTTTCTCAAAAGTTAATTACTACCATTGAGTCATTAAAAACTCGGTTGGAAGCTATGGAAGGAAAGTGTGCACCGGTTCAACTGGATAAGAGAGCTTACCCTGAATGGGTAGACGCCATTCCTCCCCCATAAAATTTTTCAAGTACCACATTCCCATTCATTAATGGTTCGGGAGACCCATAGCAACACTTCACACATTTTTTTTCTTATTGTGATCCTATGATGGGATCTCCTTAGCAACAAGAAGCAGTTAAGCTCAGGTGTTTTGTACAGTCATTACAAGGGCCTATTTTTGTTTGGTATACAAGCTTAGAATCCAGGTCAATTACTGGGTGAGAGGATCTTTTTTAACAATTCCTTCTTTAATTCAGCTCAACATTTCCAAAAACAGCAGTTTTTTAACTTAAAAACTGTAAGCAAAGGGATAATGAAAGGGTTTCAGATTTCATTGCTCGCTGGAAGGGATTAACATATTCCCTGAGCTTAGCACACCCTCAAGAAGAATTGTTGCCAATCTGTGTGGAAAATTTGCGTGATGAATTATGCACACAGTTGATCCCTGTGAAATACACATGAGGGTTTTGAGACCTTACTTCAATCGCTCAACAGATTGAAGACTCTCTTATAAAGACTAAGGATAATGATCGTGTAATTCCATCAGATTCAAGAAGGAGAATGGGTAAAGAAGACACTGCTATATTTATGCTTAAACAAGCACCTGTACCTGCTTCTACTTCAAGACTTTCATCTTCTTGAAGGGCTCCACCTCTTGATCGTCAACAACAGAGGCCGTTTCATCAAGACGATCAAAGAGATCAAAGATGAATTTTTTTTGAGGATATATAGAGTAAAGTTTAGTCTTTCCGAAATGAACAAGTTCCTGGTTACATTATTTCGGCTCTAGAAAATAATTTGGTTCAATTGCAAAGGCCCAAGAGGCTGAACAAGGAAGGAGATGAAGATCATCCCAACTATTTCCCATTTCATCTGATGTTGGGGGATCCCATTTAGGAGTATTTTGTCTTCAAAGACCTCCTATAAAAATTGCTGGACTCGAGAAAAGTTAAATTGAAAGGTTCTTCATCTTATGTAGCACGTGTTACTACTACAAATCTAGAGGAAGAAGGCGAGTGGAACAAAGTCAAGAAAAAAACATACAGAAATATGATGATTGGATGGTTAGGAAAATGATAAAACGAACTCATGCCATTTTGCGAATGCAATTGATGAAACCAATTGTGTCTTATGCCATGAATGACACAGTAAAACCCTCTTCATTAGAGGGAAAATACTTAATGAAATGACATAATTCAAATAAAGAGATGAAATCAGAAGAAGATGAGATCCTCTCAAAGACCAAATTGTCTTTGACTCTAGAAGATTTTATGCCATCTAAATTGAAGCTACAGGCACCGCCCCACCAAACTGCACAACCTACATTTGCTAATCAGGCAGAGTCTTCATCGGATGAAGAGTTGATCTTTGGTTCTGTTAATATGATTCATTTAACAGATCCTTATTCCACTCACAGTTTCAATTTTGATGAGCCTGAATTCCCTGTATCAAATAGAGGAATTAGAGGGAGTTATAGAGTTTTGGGATACAGAGGAAGACGTGGATATCCCAGAGGACACTATTCCAATTCAACCCCTGCTAGAACTGTGTATGCAGCAGAAAATAGTGGCAGAGCCCTTCAACAGGCTCAACAAGAACAAGAAAATTCTTCCACTAATAGCAGACTCAGTCCTGGCATAGTTATTCTGGAGGATTGGTTAAAGATTCCACCTTCTTCATCTTAGCTAGTAAATAGATGTATTCGGTCTAATCTTACAAATCTAGGAGTATTGCCAACTCCTACCCCAATAAAAGATGCATCTACTTCCAAAGCATCAAATTATAAGGTACCTGCGAAACCACATGTTCCTGTTGGGAAACGTAGACCTTTGGATCAAAAGTATGATGTATTGAAACAATTGGCCTGAGTATCGGCCATGTTTTCAATTTTGGATACCTTAAATTTATCAAAGGATCATCAGGAGGAACTCATCGAGGCTTTGTCAAGTCCTCATGAATTTGAAACTAAAATTGCGGCAGCTGAAGTCTACCATGTAGAGAATAATCCTGTAGAATTTCATGCAGTGATATATTTCATAGATGAAGTTTAAGATGATTTCGTGCATGGAAAAATAAGACCTTTATACTTATCTATCAAGGTCAATGGTTTAGACTTCCGAAGAGCTTTCATTGATAATGGTTTAGGAGTCAACCTTATCCCCATTCGTACACATGATCGATTGGGCCTCAGAGAATCTGATTTATCTCTTTCTACTTTGATGTTATAAGGATATGATAAAAATGAACAAGAAACATTGGGCAAGATTACACTTAGAACTCAGTTTGGATATCTTGTATCCAATTCAGATTTCATGGTTGTTGACCATGACACAACCTTCTACATCTTTCTTGGAAGACCCTGACTACATCAACATGCGGGTATCCCTTAATCATACCATCAATGTCTTAAATATTGTTTCAATGGTCAAATTGGGACATTGTATGGTGATAAATCCCCTTTTAAAAAATGTGAATCTCAATACACTGAGGTAAAATTCTATCACATGAAGGGTAAGGAGAAATCCATAGTAAGGGAGGTTACCAAGGTTAATGCTCCATTTGGTTTAGAAATGATTCCAGTAATTCCATTTACAAATGTGAGTGAAGATTATGTGTTTCCTATCAGTCAAATTGATAGGATAGACCCAAATCAAAATACTCTTATGGAAACCTCCATAATGTCAATTATGGTAATTAAGCCAGACAGTATGGGAGAAATTGGTGATTCACCAAGCAATGCTGAAAGCTCAAATGAGGATGTATTCATTTCATCTGCTGAAATCCAGCAAGTCTATACTTCACCAACCAGGCCAGAAGAAGTTATAGAAATGTCATAGGTGAATGATGATATCGATTATCAATCCATCATCTCCTCTTTATTACCCAAGGAAGACCCTTCATCATCAATCAGGTTGGAAATGGAAGTGCCTTCTTCAAGATGTTGAAATTTTAACATCTCTTTTGATCATGGAAATTCTACTTCACCATCTACTATACAAGTAGAAATAGAAGAAATAACACATGTTGAAGAAGAAGAAGAATATCTCAGGGATGCTCCTCCAGCATTTGAAGAGGGTATCTCTACCACCATGGATGAACTCAAAGAAATAAATCTGGGTACAAAAGAAGATCCACGCCCCACTTTAATTAGTGCGGCCATGACTCTTGAATAGAAAGAGATTTATATTTCATTTTTAAAGAAAAATAGAGATATATTTTCTTGGATCTATACAGTGATTCCAGGGATTGATCCTGATATTGCTACACATCATTTGGGTTTTCCAGAAGAACATCGAGGATTTAAGCAAGCCGAAAGAACAACACACCCAACCTATGCTTCTAAAATTAAATTTGAAGTGGATAAGCTTATCAAATCTAACTTCATCAGAGAAGGTCAATATCCCAAGTGGTTGGATAATATTTTCCATGTGAAAAAGAAGAATAGAAAAATTAGAGTTTTCATTTATTTCAGAGATCTTAATCAGCATTTTCCTAAAGATGATTTTCCAGTTCTGATTACAGAACTCTTAATTGATGAAATAGTGAGATATGAAGCACTTTCCTTCATGTATGGATATTATGGATATAATCAAATCAGAATGACTCTAGAAGATGAAGAATCTAAAGCTTTTAGATCCCCTCAGGGTGTGTTTTGCTATCGGGTAATGCCCTTTGACCGGAAGAATGCAGGCCCAACATATCAGCGTGCCATGCATCACATCTTCAATCCCTTTTTAGAAAAGTTTTTGGAATGTTATGTGGATGATTTGGTGGTTAAATCCAGGAAACGTTCTAATCACATGGATGATTTGGAAATCATATTCCACAAACATTGGAAACATAATTTGAAGATGAACCCCTTAAAATGTGCTTTTGGGGTAACCTCAAAGAAATATCTCGGCTTTGTTGTATGACATCGTGGCATCAAAGTCGATCCTGAGAAGACAAAGTCAATATTTGGTATGTCACCTCCTCATAATTTGAAATAATTGAGATGACATCAAGGAAACTTATCTTATATTTGGCATTTCATCACCAATTTAGTAGGAAAAAGTTTACCCATCACTAAATTTATGAAGAAAGGAGTCACTTACCAGTGGAATAAATAATGTCAATAAGCATTCAATATACTCAAGAAATATCTCTTGAGTACACCGGTATTAATTCCACCTGTTGAAGGAAAACCACTTATCCTTTATGTGACAGCTTTAGAGTGATCATTGGGTGCCTTTATTGCTCAGAAGAATGACACTGGGAATGGAAACAACCTCTACTATCTTAGTTAGACTTTGCTTGAAACAGAAACCCAATATTCAAATATTGAGAAGTGCTGCATAGAATTAATATTTGCTGTTCAGAATTTGAGACACTACCAGCAACATCATGAGGTCCAATTGGTATCTCGCAATAACCATCTCAAATTTATCCTTAGTCGTCCAATTCTTACAGGACGTCTGGCAAGGTGGGCAATTATTTTGTAGTAATTTCATATTCAGTATGTGGATCAAAAGGAAATAAATGGCGATGCATTGGCTGATTTCCTTGCTGAACATCCTTCAGTAGAAGATACATATTAAGATATTGAACTTCCTGATGAGGAATTCTTTTCTACTCAACATAGTCTTTAAACATGGGAAATGTACTTTGATGGTGCTTCCAGAAGTCCATCAGGGGAGAAAATAGAAGATCCTAAATTCAACAAAGTTGGGTTACGAATTGTACTCATTTCCCCGGGAAAGGCAGTGCTACCGTATTCCTTCTCATTATTGGAGGAGTTACAAATAATGAAGTTTAATACCAAGCTCTTATCATAGGATTGGATTTGGCGCTTCAAGCACAAGTGAATCACTTAAAGTTGAAAGGTGATTCAGAACTGGTAATAAAAAAAGTCAATGTGGAATTTGGAATCAGAAAATAAGAACAAATCCCTTTGTATGATTATGTCAGAGAGTTAATGGTGGAATTTCCTTCAGAACCAACATTTTCTTATGTCATGAGATCACAAAATTCCCAAGCTGATGCACTGGCTAATATAACCACAACTTTGGTAGATCCAAATCGGGATGAGACATCCATAATTATTTCCCACCGTCGTACAATTTCACCTTATGTTCAAACCAGAACAGAGGAAATAAATGAAATTAGTCCCATTCCTGAAACATATGGTCATACTACAGGATGGATGACACCTATCGGGGAATACCTTCAAAATGGAACACTTCCACCTGATAGAGCTGGGAAAGAACAAATCCAGCGACATGTGGTCAATTATACTCTTAATGATATACCAGATCACCTATAAAAAATTATCTACAAAAGAGGTTTTGATGGAGTTCTCTTCAGATGCATTGATGGTGAAGAGACAATGCCTGTCATGGAAGAAGTGCATGCATGGGTCTGTGGTGCCCACCAGTCTGGACATAGACTATCTGATCAAATTCGAAGGCTTGGATACTTTTGTCCTTAAATGATAAAAGATTGTGTTGATTTCACAAGGAAGTGTCATTATTTCCAAGTACATGCCAAATTCATTCATCAACCCCCAGAGTTTCTTCATACAGCTAAATACTCATGGCCATTTTCCACATGGGGAATGGATGTAGTGGGATATTATCCTTCAACTACAGCCAAGAAGTTTAAGTATATTCTTACTGCTACTGACTTATTTTCCAAATGGGCAGAGGCAATGCCACTCAAAGAAGTTAGTTCTAAAAGCATTGTTAGCTTCATCAAGTCTAACATCATTACCAGATTTGGTGTCCCTCATACCATATTGATGGAAAATGGCACCAACTTTTCTTCATCCAATGTGAGGAAGTTGTATCAAGAATACAAAATCAAATCCAATCATTAATATTGATATCATGCAGCGGCCAATGTCCAGATAGAAGCTTTCAAAAAGACTCTTTCAAACACACCGTAAAAGATGGTGGATAAAGATAGGAAATCATGGCATGATAAACGCTTTCATGCTTTATGGGCTTATCAGACCACCACCCGCACTGCAACGTGGTCAACTACATATTCATTTGTATATGGAACAGAGGCAGTCTTGCCCATTGAGGTTCAATTACCCTTGCTTAGAGAAGCCATTTGTGATCTGTCATATAGAGATGAAAAATCTCAAAAGTGATTGGATGAATTGGAATGGTTAGATGAGAACAGATTGTGGACCCTGAACCACTTGGAAATCTATCAGAATCAAATCACACGAGCTTTCAACAAAAACGTTGATCTTCATTCATTAGTTTAGTGAGAATTGGTATTGGTTCTTAGAACTCCAATGATACCAGGAAAGAAACCTCCCAAGATGGATCCAAAATGGGAAGGACCTTATTTAATACCTAATGTCTACTCCAATGGAGCTTATTCTTTAATCTCAATGGATGGAGAACTCATCACTACTCCAACCAATGCCATATTTATAAAGAAGTATTTTGTATAAACATGAAATACATCCACCAGTCCATGCATATGACCTTAAACTATTTTCATCCATATCATCCAACATGACATTAAACTGTTCCATCATCCAACATGATGTTAAACTGTATAGTCCCTTACGTCCAGTAAGACATTAAACTGTTCCATTATCCAACATGATGTTAAACTGTGAAAAAGTCCCTAATACGTCCAACATGAAGTTAAACTGTGTCTATTTTTTCCTTACTGCATGACATTAAACTGCACAGTCCCCCTTTCGTCCAACATGACGTTAAACTGTATAGTTGCCATCGTCATAGCTACAGGACGTTAAAATGTACATCACCTCTATTGTCCAACATGATGCAAAACTGTATTCACGTCCAACATGACATTAAACTATGTCCCTATATTCGTCCTAAATGACATAAAACTAAACAAAGTCCCTTAATACGTCCTACATGATGTTAAACTGTATTTTGTCCCTACTACATGAAATTAAACTGTGCACCACCAATAGTTCTCACTGTAAGACTTTAAACTCTATAGTCCCTTCATACGTCCTACATGACGTTAAACTGTATTTTGTCCCTGCTACATGACATTAAACTATCCAGCACTAATAGTCCTCACTTTAAGACTTTAAACTACATAGTCCCTTCATATGTCCTACATGACATTAAACTGTGCATCGTTAAGGTTGTTTCTACCTCTTGTTTCTTACACCGAGTATGACCCACGTGAGCTTAGAGTAAAACATCAACCATAACACCCTCTCTGGGCCCCTAACCATGCGTAATTCCAAACACTGTTTTTTAGGTCGTTGTTCTCAAAAACAACTTGATCACCAATTAATTCTTCAATTGAACTAAGCGGACTTTGATCCTTGCCTTCTAGACTAGGTATGTAGGAAACCTCTTGAGGTTAAAGCCCAAAACCAATCTCTTCACATCGATTCACCTCCATCACATATGATGCTAATCTGTGAAGTAGCCCAAGAACCAATAATTTTTACATTGGTTCACCACCGGTCCATGCATATTACCTTAAACTATTCACACTTTTGTCCTGTACGACAATAAAGTACCACATTCTTTGACACCCTCACCTGAGAGGGAATCATTATTTACATTGATCTCCAATCTTGTTATATTCTAAAAACTACGTGCATACATGTCAATTCCTAAACCTTTTATCTTGGGTCAAACCATAATTGCACTAAATTACCCTTTTCACCTTTCATATGTACGAAACAAATCTGTACAGAGGGTATTTCAAAAAATATGTGAGGATTGATTCCCATCCTTATGAGATACGTATGAACGTTCGAGTTTCCCTCAAAACCAGCACCAATTCTTTGGACCTAACCCCAAATTCCACTTTCAGTCCCCTGGCTGAAATGTCCCTATGAAAACACACACTGTGTATTCATTATAATGGTCTGAGCTCTATGACCCTAAACTAATATTTCCTACACTTTAGTCCCACATGACGTTAAACATTATTTCAAGAACTACATATGGATTGATTCCCATCCTTATGGGATATGTAGTGAAGTCCAACATTTCAATTCAGGACCCATCCACAACATGATTATGGTTAGAAATGATCTATGTATATCTTTCATGCATTGGAAAATAACCATTTTCATGTGTCATACTCCTAACATTAAATACTTACAGATCTCCATAACCCTTTTCTTGACTTGTGCTCACAAAATGTCCAATTTCTGAGAGTTCTTTTTCCGGACTATGCAGCACATGCCCTTAGGCGGCCTTGCATAAACAGACTACATAACAGACTGGTCAGCCAAAAGATGCTATTATTTGAAAATGCAGCCAATGCCCTTAGGGGACCCTGCATAATTCAACCCCCTTACGGGTTTGTTAAATAATGGTAACTTCATTCTCGGGATGAAAACCACTTTTGTCTTTATAGGTCTTATCGAAAATATGTAAGGATCTGCAGAAAACAACCATCCTTAACATATTGGTCCCATGTTCTTTTTTCATGATCTGAAAGTATTCAAGTTTATGGTTTATATTTTCCTTCCCTACGTTTGGGTCAGACCTTCGTAAAAGTGACATTCATCCAATTCATAGACGATCTTGTTTGGAAATATCTTCTCCATATTCAAGTACCTCTCTCCATATAACAAACTCTATGCTTTGGAAAATTTGAATCCCCATAAACTTCTAATGGATTTTTAACAGTAGAAAATTAAATTTCTGAGAGTTCTTTTTCCTAACTATGCAGCACGTGCCCTTAGGTGGCCTTGTATAAGTAGTCTACATAATTGAACTGTCAGCCAAAAGATGCTATTATTTGACTAAACAGCCAATTACCTTAGCTGTCCCAGCATAATTCAACCCCCTAACGAGTTTGTTAAATAGTGGTAACTTCATTCTTGGGAAATACTTCTTCTAATGACTTTTAGCCATTTTTTATATCATTCCTTAGATTCAAAATTTCTTAAGCCACCATTTACATAATTTCCCTCATACATGAACATGGTAATATGTTTTTAGATAAATTATCAAGGAATTGAGTCAATGTTAATCTATTAGGTCAAAGTTATTTCGACCATAAACATTATCCTTTTTATGTCTGACGTGCATGACTTTAAACTGCCCACAAAAGACAAGGGAACTCTGAATAAGAGTCAAGTCCCAAATCGCTAAACATAAATTTTGTATGATTTTGGGTAATATTGAGCAATTAAAAGATTCAATGTTTGTTGGGTTATTTTTTATAATCCTAGTAAAAATCAAACTACGCTTACTAGGCCCATTGGCTTAGATAAAAATTTAAAGCAGGTAGAAAAGGAAAGCATGCACAAATGATTGAAGATGGAAGTGTTCTTCATTGATGTACAAGAGTTAGAAGGATATCCACATATTGGATTGTCTTATATTTTTCATGAATTACAAGAGGCTATCAACATAACTCTTAATTCTATTTAGGGAATCCCGAGCTTCATCAGCATCCACCTGGAATTCATTCATTCAACTGTATACAATAAGAGACGCATAGATACTGGCTCTTCTTGGAACAATTGTAAAAGAATGTTCTTGAGTGCGGTCTGAGAAAATATTCTGCTGATCAAACAGTGACTCTATTTCTATCCAAGATACTTGGAAGATGGATACATGGATTTTAGAATGGAGCATTGGAAGTAAAGAGCCATTTGGAGAGAGTAATCTTTTCAGATATTGTTTCTAATGTCCTGATAGTCTTCTCTCCATCAACTGGTGGTGGAAAACTAATCAGCCCCTGGTTTTCCATTTTCATATCTATAACGAAATGTCATGGAGGAAAATTTTGAAAGTTCGCATCATTGTTGTTTCTCTTAATGCACAACATAACAGAAATAGAGGAGTGACAGTGTGTCCGCATCTCAGACATATAGTTCATTGCATCTAGAATGTTGACATCTTGTAGATGACCATGCCCATACAGAGGAAAGTAGATTATCTATAGAAAGTGAAGATGATACTTCTTTAAGTACTTATCCAAATCTAGTAGAGTGCGGTCACAGATAGTATAACAATCATGACCAATGATGTTCACCATGTCATCAACCCTTTTTCTATCTTGTTCATCAGCCGTTCCGATTCTCCTGGGAGCCATTTAATCTGCACAAAGGTCGAATAATTAACTTTTAACTAAGTTTATTTTTTCGTAAAATATGTGAAAAAAGTGAGAAAATGGATAAGTAATTAAGGCGCGTAAGTCTAATTTTGTCGCGCAAGTATAGTTGTGTCACGCATGTTTTGGTGCGCAAGTATCACCGCACAAGTCCAAATACTTTTACAGCAGCACAACACAAAATGAAGCAGCGGAAAACTGAGTGACTTACGTGGATAAGGAAACTTGCGCTAAGAGAGCTCAGAAGCGTTCATGTCCAGTGATTTTCACGAGGAATGACCCCATATATATAGGTAGAAATGCCACCCTGTGCCCCGACGCCATCTGCGTGCTAGACACCTGCGCGACGCTATCTGTGCGCTCAACACTTGCACGTTGCATTTCCTTGGTTTTCTCCTTTTTCCTCAGAGTCACATCCTGATTCTTTCGAATCCAACTCTGAGGGGGGAATTTTGTTGACGCTTCTTTCCATCATAGATTCTAACGACTGAAAAAAGGGAAATACCTTTCTCCAAAGTGATTCATTCTTTGAAGAAACATCAAAAATAGAGAAAGGCATGAATAAGGATTTCTTCCCACTTGGATCGTGCAAGTTTCATCATGGTCGTGCAAGTATACATGCACACCGAATAGTTGTCACACAGGTGATTTGCGCACCCTCTTTGATTTTCGCTCAGGGTCTTCCCTGGCCTATAAATACCCCTTGTGGGCCCCCATTTCAAGGAAAAAAAAAATCCAAAAACTCATATTTGAGCTCCCGACCCCCTCGTCTCTTCTCAAAGCCTTCCGAACACTTATAAGGTAATTTCATACCTATAATGGAAGGTTAAAAGATAGGGAACAAGGCCTAAGTGTTGAAATTTATCAACACCTGCGCGCTTAAGTGTCTAAACCTTCAGGGAATTCAAGACACTTGCATGCCGCCTTATCCCTTCAACAGAACTTGTGCACCCCTCATTTAAAAGTATTTATGGATAACACTAAGGCCTTGAGCCAAAGCTCTCCCAATTATTACCCTAAGGGTTGGCCGTCGTGCTAGTACCCATGTGTCACGCAAGTACACTTGCGCAACTAGTACCTTCGTGCCCACGCAGGACTTGCACGCCCACACAGGACTTGCGTGCCTACACAGGACTTGCGTGTCTCTCTCTTTTTGGGTTCCCCTCTTTCCTATTCACTGGAATTCTTCAAATACATCTCTCCTTTTAAAGATTTAGCCTTTAAAACCTTCTTCAAATCCATTTATGGCCTGGTTCTTTTGTTGGATTCTTTATCTGAAAGGAATTCTGTGGAACATTTCTCAAAACCTAGTGATTTACATATCATTATGTCACTAAGGTTAGAGATTCCATTCATTCAAACTCATCCTTTAAAGATGACCGGATCTTTAATATGGGCCTCCTTCTCAAGAGTAAGTCCCAATATCAAAAAATCCCAAATATGGGCATCCTCCTTAGGAATAAGCCCCAAGTCCCCTAACCTGGGCCTCCTTTTCAGGAGTAAGCCCCAGTCTTTAATTTTGGGCATCTTCCTCAAGAGTAAACCCCAACCATAATTCTTTTAATATGGGCATCCTCCTTAGGATTAAGCCCCATTTTCCCAAAATCCAAATTCCCTTAAACCTGGGCCTCCTTTTTAGGAGTAATCTCTAGTTATAATTCTTTTAACCTGGGCTTACTTTTCAAGAGTAAGTCCTATGTTAAGTATCCAACTCTCCATAAAACACATATACATTTATGGACCTTTTTCCCAGGTTTCTTCCCTAAAGTAAATCCTAATCTTCATCTATCTGGGCAATCATACATACATAATCCCCACATCATTTCTTATAATTTCATCTTTCATGGAACAACAGTCTGGTTTTACCAATACCTATTTTTTATAACACCGAGCATGACTCACATGAACTTAGATTGTAAAAGTAATTATGACATCTTTCTTTGAGCCATCAATCATGCATAAACCTCATACTTCTTTATTCGAACTATGTGGGTTCTGATTCCTTTTAAAAACAAAGGATACATAGGTAGCCCATCTGTGGGTACGATACCAACTCTGAAATAATCTATGTCCTTCTAAATGACAATAAACATTAAGTGCCCCACTGAGTGGATTAAAAACCAGTATGGTTATCATAATGACCAAGAGATATATATATAATGTATCGAAGGATACCATTGAATAAGAATCTCAAAGAAATACAGATGATTCTCTATCGATGAAGAACCTTCAATACATATAAAATATTCTCTAAATCTCATACATATCAATCATGGATTTCCATATCTAATGAAATCTCATTTTCATACTGGGTAGTGTAATCAGGATTCACGAACATAATATAAATCTATAAAGAGAGTCCCAGAGTAGACAATAATTCCCCCAAAAAAGGTGTGATGATTCCGACCTCCCATCCTCTCGACCAATGAAAATTCTTAAGCCTCATAGGTCTACAATGAATGAGAACCTACCTTTGAAAAGTAGGTCTAAATGGATATAGAATCATTGGATGTTTCTGGTTTACGAACAAACCCATTAGAAACCGATTGGAATGTTTGAACCTTAAACAAACGAGGTCATCCCCATTTCTAGAGGAAAAAATATCCAATAACAATCCTTCCGAAATCTAGAAATAGTTGGTATCAAATCTTTCATGACCTTGATGTATTTTATAGTGGGAATCCTTATTTTCTATTAAGGTAAAGCATCCAAAAATTATATAAATATATTGAGAGCCCCTGTAACCCAACACTCACAAATTTATTAAAAAAATCTCCCATCATAGAATTTAGGGGATCCACACTTCCACTACCCATTATAAAATTATTATCACCCTTAAAAACATAATGTTTACCATCTAAACCTAAGAACAGCACCATACATAAGATGTAATTGAAAAAACATTAAAATAATAGAAAAAACAAATAATAATGATGGAATCATATATCTATATTTGGATCAATAAAATATTCCCCAGAACTGAAGAATCTACATAAAAAATGTACACCCCTATCACACATCAATTTTTTTCATAGAATCTATTTAGAATAGTCAAGATTAGGGCATGGGATCCCACTCAACATATAATCATAGAGAAAATATTAATGTTGGTGAAACATAGAATTTCAAATATATTAAATCAAACAAGCCACAAAAGAGAAATATGATATTCTTTATATACATGAAACTATATCTACCACCACTAGTGATAGCACCCCCACTACAAGTAACTATCCATGGCTAGCTCTTCTACCTCACTGATGATTAAAACCACTATGGACAAAACCATGTAAGGTCCAAAAAATACAAGTAAAATCCAAAGGTCATCCCCTACTATCCCCATATCCTCTTAGTAGAGTATATGTCTACTTCCCTTACTACTAAAACAACCTTGCTGGTGGATGGTTCTAGGTATGAACCTAAAATATTCTACCACAATGAACTATGAGAAGCAATAGGAACTAATTTTGAGGATGAACATTTCATCCATAGGAATAAAACACTATTATATAACCATTTGGAAAATCATGTACAATTCCAACCCTAATGGATGGAAGGAGAACTGGTGAGGTTGACTACCCAGTGGTTGGACATGTGAAGGACTTGTTTTTTAAATGGTTATTGAAAACAATACCCCTCAAGGAACCCTACTTGTTACCCTATCTTGTTAAAACTCCCTAAGAGTATATTTTATGATTCATTACTTCAATCCTTTGAAAAATTATGTACTTATAAAATATAAAAGGAGTAAATGTATAATGGATATACGGTAAGAGTTCCACCTCAAGGTTCTAAAATCCGGAAACCTTAATATGATAAATATAATGGGTAAAAAATAAATGATCCTTGATGTTGATAAATTTTTATCACACTGATATACTCTCATTATAATCATAGAGCATCTCCTACCTCTTCACTACCTTTCTGGTTGTTTATAGGAACTCCACCAAGAACTCCCTCTTGAAATTTTCAAATGAGATAATGACATATATTCACTCCTAGAGAAACATCATCCACTACTAACATGTTGAAACCACATCTAAATTAAATTTAGAGAAACCAAATTCCCTCCCTGATCATAAAGAAATCCATAGGGAATTTCAAGATCCACCATATAATGCTATATCACTATATAAGAGTTGATTTCCTCATAATAACCCAAGGAAATTTGGTGAATAGAATAAAACATCCACTGCTACTAATAATCCATCTTAAATGAGTCAACCCTTTGGAAGTCAATTAGTTTATTCATATAAAACCTTCCATTCCAGACTACAAGTAGAAGGAATTTAGGATCCATTACTTGAAAAGAAAAAAAATAATTCCTAACCCTAGTAGTGTATAAGTTGATTAATGATTATTATGTTAATTTATATTATTTTTCCATGCACACCCCATTTAGATAAGATATCAAGAAGTAATGGTTTATTTACCTCTCAAAGTTTAATTCCCTAAAAGTGGCATCACATTAGTTGGATGTTTGGTATGCCTATAGTCATTGAATTTGATCACATGGGTCCCTAAAACCTCATATCCCAGTCTATCTCTGTGGCCTTAAGTAACTCACCAAGATCTACTAGATATGTTTCCCTAAAAAACCATTAAATCCTCATTTTTCATAATTTTAAATCAATAATATCTCTCAACATAATTCTTATACACCTATATCACAACCCCCGACTTTTAAAGGTACTACTCTTAGTCCAACTATGAATGAAGATAGATAATGAACCCACTGTAGCACCTTAAGTAGTCCCTAAGATTTCTAATAACACCGAGGGTATAAAAATATTACATATATAAGGAATGACCATCTATAAATATAGTAGAATAGATATAGAGGACATCATCTACCAAGAATTTCACACCATGACCGGTATAATTATTTTAGTTTATGATTTCATTGGATTTTATAAATTTTGTGTTGAGGTTCGGGTTGAATCCCAAAAAAAACTCTTGGGTTACGTAAAAAAAGTGTGTGTTTTTCAGCTGACGTCATTGGGCACATGGGCATATCGTGTTTTGGATACCCCATACGACTTCACCCAGGCATCAGCATGATCCTCATGCCTTCAGAAAATGAAAATGAGTAAAGTTTGTGATTTATTATGTTATTTAAAAATTTCATTTTTGTTAATAATATTATAATTATTATTAAATATGAAATGATGATAATAATAATAATAATTCTTATTTTAGGTTAGTGATAAGGCACCACACGACTAGAGGAAGTCATTCAATTAGTCCATGTACTGTACGGTTACGATATTTGAAGCGAAAAAATAAAAATAAATTAGATGAGTTGCAAGTTAAAAATTTGGTTAATTAAATAACTTATGTGGTAATGATAAAACTTTTTTTCATGGATAAAAATATTGGATTTTTACTAAAGAATTTTTATAATTAGAAAATTATTATTTCTATCATATATATATTATTTTAAAATTGGTTTTCTTTATTATTATGTGTATTATCATTATTATAGAGTAATGTTTTATTTAACTTATTTATCCTTGTTTTATTTTTATTTTTCATTTATATTATATTATTTTTAATTTTTATTAACCATAAATTCTCCCTCTCTCAAATATTCCTCCCCCCTCATCTTTTATGTGAGGCACCAGTAACTTCCGACTACACCCCAGTCTGATGACCCCCCTCCCAGCAACGCCTGTCTGGCCACCCCCCTTATAACCGTGCCTGGTCCAGCGACCCCCAACTGCGGCCAACATCTCCCCCGTGCATCTCCATCTCACCGTGCCCTCTAGATCCAACTCCTACCCGACCACCCACTGTCCTGCCACCCTACACCACAAGCCGAGCACCCTTCCGCCATGTGACCTCCCACCATGCACCCCTGAAGTCAGTGGCGCACCCCCGACCTCAGTACTCTGGCCTCACAGTGCCCCCCCTCGGCCTCAACACCTCCATGCTCCATCACTTCCCCTGGATCGCTACGCACAGCCACACAACCTCGAGGTCCCTAGCCTCAACCTTCTCCTCTCTCACCAGCACCAGCCTCACCTCTCCGACCAGCCCCTCCTCCTGAAGAAACCTTTCCAAAAAAATTTCCTCTAGTTGCAAATATCACCAGTTCCCTTCTCTCCCAGTAGTGGTTTCCTCCTTTCGTAGTTATTTTATTCTTGCTTTTGGTTTAACGTGATTCCATAGATACAATTTTAATTTTTTAGGGTTGATTTCATAAATTTTGCATTCAATCTTAATGTTTTAAGTTGATATTGGCTTCTCGCAGGTGTGGTTGTGGTGCAAACTAGGTTTCAAAATTGCTTCGGGAGGTCCATCTGTGGTCAAGGAAGGATCCCTTTCTTTGACCCTTTAACATTAGGAGCACTTTGATTGCTTGTATTATTATTATTATTATTATTATTATTATTTTCAACTTCATTGGTATTTATTATTATTTTTGATTTCAAGAATAATTGTTCTGGGAGGAATTATTTTGACCTGGGAGGAAAACATTGTTTAGATAAATATATTAACTACTTAAGTGATTTGGCATGTTTTGTGATTAGTTAGTTTGGTGTGAAGTCTAGCTTTTAAAAAAACATAGTTTTCTTTATTATGTTCTGTAGCCTGATCATGTGAATTAAGGTGCATTTTGATGGAATCCTGTTGTGTGTTGTTTAATAGTTTTTATTAAATTATTCAATTTTTTATTTTAACTGTGCAAGTGGTGCGTGTTATGATATGGTGTTTTCTGGGTGCACATTTAATTACAAATGGGTTTTTGAATAGGTTTTGGGTGCATAATCCATGGGTTACTCTTTGAATATATATATATATATATTAAACTGGTTTAGTAAATAATGTAGATGGTGTGATTTTTGTTCTAAAAACATGTCGAGGTGTTGTTTGCACTATTTGTTTGATTGAATTGTTTTAAGTACATGTTTATGTATTTTTAGTTATGCGGTTGTTTTAGCGTGTCAGTGAGGAAAACCCACGATTCTGCAGTAATTGGATTTCATGTGCTTGTGCGTTTGTGTGAGGCGTGTCCCGCCATTTTGTTTAGATAGCGAGCCGAGGTAGGTCCCCACTACACTTGCCTTTATATTTAGAATTTATTAATTTGTTGTTATTTCATTAATTTTAGATTAATGGTAAATAATATTAAATAACTAATTTTAAAATAAATGTTCATTGTGAAGGATAGTGGTTCTCTAAATTTTTTGAATTACTTGAAAGTGTTTTCTTTTAAATATTCATCATTATTGTTGATAAAATGCACGATGGGACTTTATAAGTAATTTTTTTTCTTTTAAAGATTGGATCGGGTTGAAAATGTATTTGGATTTCTAAAATGGATTTTTGTAAATAGGTTGGTGTCGATTGGTTGGTTAAGGCCCATATATAACTGTGACGAAATAAATTATTTCGAGAAAACTTTATTTGCGGTAACTCAGGGGTTATCTCGTTGTGTATGTCGATTGTGTGAGTTGTTGTGTGTGATGTTTGTGCATCGTGATTGGTTACTTGATTGAAATTGTTGAATCACCACTTTTTATTACATATGTAGACAAGAGAACCTAGCATAGTAAGTGAATAATTTGAGGATGATTACTCCACTAGTTTAGATTATACACTGGCTAGTGGCCCTTAGTACGGACATTGCTCTGCTAGGGTATTGGGCCTCTCGGTTAGGCCAAGTAGGGAAACACTGAGCGTTAGGTCATTATAACGTCATTGTGCAGGGAATGCCTTCAGGATGAGTAACATGTGTAGTATGTTTTAGATTGTTCACGAGCTCCTAGGATCGACCCATGTTTTCTTTAGTGCTTATTTGAATGCGGTAGACGATTGAGAGGCCTAGTTCAGTTTCTTGTCCTCGTTTTCTACTTTTCCATTGCGATTATTTCTGTGCTGAGTGTTTTGTGTGGTTTTCCTCTTGACTAACAACTAATTTTTTTGATTTTAAATTTTTCACTGAAATTTTTAAAAATTTAATTCCCATTTTATTCAAACAGTAAACTTGGTTTTAAATTTAAAAGGGAAATAGACTGTTATTTATTTTAGAAATGAAAGTGTGTTTGGAAACTCATATTTTTTATAATTTAGTTCAAACATGGAATTGATAAATTATTTATTTATTGTTAGTACTTTGAGGTAAGTTTTTTGGGCATGCCTACTGATTTTTAATGCTCACGCATATAGTGTGTTCCTATTTTTAGTTTCTGTTGCAGGTTTGACTCGAGCTTGCTCGCTATGGGTGAGAGTTGGTTTTGGATTGGTGAGTGACTCTCAGAGTTGCGAGGAGTTTTGGTCGTGGTCAGGTTAGTTTGTTGTTGTTGGTTGTTTTTTCTTTTGGTG
This sequence comes from Viscum album, assembly GCA_963277665.1. Classification (NCBI taxonomy): domain Eukaryota; kingdom Viridiplantae; phylum Streptophyta; class Magnoliopsida; order Santalales; family Viscaceae; genus Viscum; species Viscum album. The sequence continues at coordinate 267,616,855 of OY728164.1, read as the reverse complement.
TCAATTATTTTCTTCAAGTTATTCTACTTTTTTCCACTGCAATATTTATTTTTATTAGGAGAAATCATTCCCTCTTGCTCTTTATTGATGCACTATCACTTATCGGCAGCCTGGGAGTATCGGGGAAACCTCTCAGGACCTGCCTAGGATCAGCTCGGGTGACTAGTTCAGGGTCGACCCGGGTTGGTTCATGACAAAATGGTATTAGAGCAGCTCTTCTCTTGAGTGGTCCTTGTTTTTCATAACACCCATCTTTATTTGGGGTTGTCATGGTAGAAGGAGTACAATTTTTGGGACTCAAGGTGTACAGACAAGATGGATGTCATGAATCCTTGCTCATTCTGAACATTGGGTTACCATGGGATGTTCGGGTTGTTAGTACCTTTTTGGTTTCTTTGACTTGTTTTATTTTGGGAATTGAAATGGGAGAGGGGCAAGTGACCCTTGTGAGATCGCATGGTCAGGAAAGCCATGTGGATCCAGGGACATTACCTTAGATTTCTCCTTGTGACGGTGGCATGACTGGCGTATGGCCGCAAACCATAGGTCTGAGTCACCCATCGTCACTGGTTTCTTCTTTTGGACCATTTGGCCATTCATTACTTCTATGAATTTTTTTTCAATGTTTTATTTTGGAAATTGTGAAAAGTTGAATTTGAAATGAAAAAGACCATGCTTTGAATAAATTTTTTGTTTCCTAATTCCTTAGTTATCACCCCCATGATGGTTTGAGGAATACCCAAGATGCAACGTCGAGTGGTGCGCCCTTGGAAAATCCTCCAATTGATCAAGCTATAAGCTATGTTTTAGAATTCAGGAAGTTGACCCCTCCCTAGTTATATGGACCAGCAGATCCTCTTGAGGTGAAGTAGTGGTTGAAAAATATTGAGAGGAACTTCAGTTTCATTGGGTTGCCTGATTCATTGAATGTAATGTTATCTACCTTTATGCTTGAAGGTCCAACGTGGAAATGGTAGAAGTCTATATATTGAAGCAAGCCTCGATAACATCTCATATGGGAATTCTTCAAGTCTTCATTCATCCAATAGTAATACTCTGAGTTGATGAATCTGAGGAAGAAAATTGAGTTGTGTTGTGTTCAGTAGGGTGTTGAATCAGAACTAGAATTATATCTACATTTCATATACCTAGTTCCGTATGACCAATGGTTTGTTGCAAATGATCCTAGAAAGGATAAACAATTTATGTATGGACTTTTAACTGAACTGCAACCGAAAGTGGCATATCTCAACCAAACCATATTCTCATATGTTGTGGGGAAAGCCTTTCTGGTTGAAGTAGAGCTAGTAGGAGGACATGAGGTGGTTAATAATCCCCCGACCTTGGGAAGCAGTACAGAGTATGACGATAGGAAGAATGGGAAGTGACCTGATGCTGGTGGCTCTAATATAGGAATCAAGAGGCCATATGACCTTCAACCATCTTCCTCACAATAAAATTCCATGACTTATAACTAGTGTGGTATGTATGGTCACAAGAGTCTGACGTGTATGAGAGCTCTAAGACCCTGCAACACCTGTGGACATTTGGGTCACTTACAGGGATTCTTTCTTGGTGTTTTAAAGAAGAAATCTAAAACTAGACCTGGCTCGTTGAATTTCACCTTAGTTCATCAGAAAAAGTAGGGTTATGTTTGGGGATCAGTTGATGTTTTCTCTTTGTAGTGTTTCTTGGATGTAGTAGTCACCACCGTTACTATTTTTTGGTGTTTCATTCACTTCAGTTGTAAGAATGGTTATTGTTGAACCTCTATGAGGATTTTATTTTATTGGAAGTGTGTTTGGTGAAATTATAAATCATTTTTATGATTGGTAATTTTTGAATCCTGGCACCTAGGTAGGAGATGCTTCAATCACTGGTGCTCCTGCCATAGGCCCCGAAGTGAAGATGGAACGTAGTCAGGAGGACCCCAATGATATAAAAAGACCTTGGTTTAATATCTTTATTTAATGTGGCATGGTTTGTGTTATTTAGAGGGTGTGGATTTGTTGGTATAGTGAGAGTGGTAATTTTTACACTCTATCAGTTGGACCATTCCATTCCCACCCCCTGTGGTTGGGTTTTTGGTCAGTGTAGAATGTTTTCATGTTTAGTTAATACTGTCACTTATTATGGTGAGGAGATCCACAATGGGTGTTGCAGAGTTACACTGGAGGTAATTTAGTGTTAGGAAGATCCTTATGGTGGGGAGTCCATTCGGGCCTCCCATTATCAGTATCAGATTCCTTTTCATGTATCGTTTGGTGGCGGGTGGTCTCGGGTAGAAACACTTAATCCTATGATGTCACTCTTGAGTAAAAATTGGGATTGGAGTAAACATAATGATTACTTTAAACTAATAGTATTAGAAAAAGTGTTGGAGGTGGTTTAAGTTCACTCGTTTCTTGGTTGAAATAGATTGTATGGGTTTTTTTGGTAGTGGTTAGGGTGTTTGTGTTTTGGGGATGAGTTGTGTGTCCTTGGTTTTCGGTGTCCATTTGGATCGGTCAAATGAAATAACTTAATCTTTTGGAAGTGGGTGACACATAAAAAGTTTTATCCTTAGGTATAGTTCTTGTTGTGGATTTACTAGGGCGGAAAGCATTATGGTGGGGATAATTGTCACACCCCAACCGGTATAATTATTTTAGTTTATGATTTCTTTGGATTTTAAAATTTTTTTGTTGAGGTTTGGGTTAAATCCAGTAAAAAAATATTAAGTTATATAAAAAAGTGTGCATTTTTATGCTGAATTCGTTGGGTGCACAGGCAGAGCGCATTTTGGAAACCCGACATGGCTTCACCGAGGCATCAGCAAGATCTTCCAGCCTTCGAAAAATGAAAATTTGTAAAATTTCTGATTTATATTTTTATTTAAAATTTTCATTTTTGTTAATAATTTTAAAATTATTATCAAAGATGAAATGATAAATATTTTATTATTATTATTCTTATATTAGGTCGGTGTGCGGGCACCGCATGGAAAGCAGAAATCGTGCGGTTAGTCCGAGTACCGTATAGTTATAGTATTTGAAGCGAAAAAATAAAAATAATTTGGATGAGTTGCAAGTAAACAATTTGGTTAAACAAATAACTTACGTTGTAATGATAATACTATTTATCATGAATAATAATATTGGATTATTATTAAATAACTGTTATTATTAAAAAATTAATTTTTTATCATTTATATATTATTATTAAATTGGTTTTCTTTATTATTTTGTGTATTGTCATTATTATAGAGTAATGTTTTATTTTACTTATTTATCCTTATTTTATTTTTATCCTTTCCTTTTTTTCTTTTTCTTCCTAACCCTACATTCTCACTCTCTTCAATATTCCTCCCCATCATCTTTAACATGCGGTGCGAGAAACTCCCGGCTACCCACCAGTATGGTGACCCCCCTCCTAGAAATTCCTGCCTAGCCATGCCCTACTAATTGCACCTATTCCGACGACCCACAGCATCGGCTGACCTCTCCCCCTTTCATCTCCCTCCAACCGTGCCCTCCAGATACACCTCTTACCTGGCTTCCCTCCGTCCCGCTGCCCCGCACCACCGGCCGAGCGCCCTTCCGCCGTGCGACCTCCCGCTGTGCACCCTTTTAGTGAATGAAACAACCCCAACCTCATCCCTTTGGCATCACAGTGCAACCCCCCTCGGCCTCAACACCTCTGCACTCCAGCACTTCCCCTGGCTCGCTACGCACAGTGATGCAGTACCGAGGTCACTAGGCTCGCCCTCCACCTCTCTTTCTTGCACCAGCCTTGCCCCTCTGACCAGCCTATCCTCCGGTAGCAACCTTTCTGGCACATTTTTCCACGGTTTCACATATCGCTAGTTCCCTTCTCTCCTGGTAGAGGTTTTTTCCTTTGGAAATTATCTTATTCTTCCTCTCAGTTTAATGTGATTCAATGGCTAGGATTTTAAATTTTTAGGGTCTATTTCTTAAATTTTTCATTCAATATTATTGTGTTAAGTTGATATTGGATTCCTTCAGGTGCAGTTACAGTGAAAAAGGGGTTTCATACCATCTTTGGGAGTTCTATCTGCAATTGAGGTAGGATCCTTACTTTTACCCTTTAAATTTAGGATCATTTTGGTTTCATGTATTATTATTATTATTATTATGATTCTCAACTTTATTGGTATTTATTATTATTATTTATTTCTAGAATAATTGTTATGGGAGGAATTATTTTTTTGGTAGGAAAACATTGTTTAGATAATTATTTTACTTGCTTAAATGATTTGGCATGTTTTGTGATTATTTAGTTTGGTGAGAAGTTTATATTTTAATGAAACATAGTTTTATTTTTATGTTTTTAGCCTTCCAATGTGACTTAGGGTGCATTTTTATGGAATCCAGTTGTGTGTTGTTTAATAGTTTTTATTAAATTCTAATTTTTTTTATTTTAACTATTCAAGTGGTGTTAGTTCTGATATAGTGTGTTGTGGGTGCATGTTTAATTAAAAAAGGGGTTTTGAACAGGTTTTTGGTGCGTAAGCTATGGGATAATCTTTTAAAATTGTTTTATAAATTTTAAAGTAGTTTAGTAAATAATGTAGATGGTGCATGTTGTGTTTTGAAAACATGTCCAGGTTGTGTTTGTGTTGTTTGTTCTTTTGAATTGTTTTAATAATGTGTGTATGCATTTTTAGTTGTGCGGTTGTTGTAGCATGTCAGAAAGGAAAACCCACGATACTGCGGCTGTTGGCTTGCATGTGCTTATGCATTTGTGTGAGGCGTGATGCTCCATTGTATCTGGATAGAGAGACGAGGTAGGTCCCTACTACACATGCCTTTATATTTAGATTTTATTAATTCCTTATTATTTAATTAATTTTATATTAATGGTAAATAATATTAAATAAGTATTTTTAGATTAAATTTTCATTGTGAAGGATAGTGGTTCTCTCATGTTTTGAATTACTTTAATGTTTTTTTCTTTTAAATGTGCATCATTAGTGTTGATAAAATACCTAGTTTTCCTTTATAAGTAAATTGTGTTTCTTTTATAGAGCGGATTGTGTTGCAAATGTGTTTGGATTTATAAAATGGATTTTTGGAAACAGGTTGGGGTCAATTTGTTGGTTAAGGCCCATTTGGAACTTTGATGAAATAAATTATTTTGAGAAAAATTTATTTTGGGTAACTCATGGGTGATCTTGTTGTGTACATCGATTGTGTGAGTTGTTGTGTGTGAGGTTTGTGCATCGTGACTAGTTATAAGATTGACATTGTTGACTGACCCATTTTTATTACACGTGTTTACATGGGAACCTGGCATAGTAAGTGAATCTTTTGAGAATGATTGATACACTATTTTAGATTATGAAATGGCTAGGGGCCCTTAGTATGGACTTTTCTAAGCTAGGGGATTGGGACCCTCGGTTAGGCCAGGTAGGGAAACACTGAGCGTTAGGGAGTTATGACGTCATTGAGTAAGGCATGCTTCAGGATGAGTCACATGTATAATATGTTCTGGATTGTTCAAGAACTCCTAGGTTCGACCCATGTTTTCCTTAGTGCGTATTTGTATGTGGAAGATGATTGAGTGGCATATTTCGGTGGCTAGTCCTTGTTTTCTACTTTCCCATTTCGCTTATTTGTGTGTTGTGTGTGTTTTTCCTCCTGAATAACAACTAAAATTTATGATTTTAAATTATTGGTGGAAAAGATTTAAAATGTAATACACATTTTACCTTCAAACATTAAACTTGTTTTTAAATTTAAAAGGCCAATAGACTGTTATTTATTTTATAAATGAAAGTGTGTGTGGAAACCCATATTTTATATAATTTAGTTCAAACATAGAAATGATAAATTATTTATTTAAAGGTAGTGCTTTAGGGTTAGTTTGTTGGGCATGCATACTGAGTTTTAAAACTCACACCTATAATGTTTTCCTGTTTTTAGTTTCTATTGTAGGTTCGACTCAATATTTATCACTATGGGTGAGAGTTGGTTGTGGGTTGGTGAGTGACTCTCGGAGTCATGAAGAGTTTTGGTCATGGTCAGGTTATTTTTTTATTGGCTGTACTTCATTTTTTATGTCAATTATTTGTTTTCTGTTATTCTAATTTTTTTCTGATTTATTTCTTTTCATTGGGAGAAATCATTCCCTATTGCTTTCTATTGATGCCCTGACACTTGTCACCAACCCGGTAGGATCAGGGATGCATCTCGGTCCCTGTCACAGATTAGATTGGGTGCCCAGTTTAGGGTCGACCCCAGTTGGTTCGTGATACTGAATCTCCATGAAATTATTAAAATAATAATGAAAATCAATCCTAATATGATTTCATAAAATATTAAAATATAATTATTATTAAAATAGTTTTCCCTAATGAATGTTATGAGGCATCGACTTAATAAATACTCTATCAACTAGGGTTGTAGAGTCTAACATGGTCCATGATGTCCTAGAACCATGAAAAATAATTTTTATAAAAGTGGGGAGAGAATAACATATATACATAGTAGGATCAAACCCATGGTCTCTCATGAATATGTGGAAAGACAATACTAATTCATTGATTAAAAAATATTAGAGTCAACATGCACTAAAATAGGTTAGCTTACCAACCGCATAATCACTAAGAAACACTTAGAAAATATAACATCCATTTATATTGACATAATTTATAGAATATCAATTAGTAACACCCACACTATTTTCTCACTACCATACCATTATCATTCTAAAACATATTACATACTAGTTCTGCCATTCCCACCATATAATCCTTCCAAAATTTACCTTGGAAACTAAATTTTAATAATAAATACATATAGAAAATAGGTCAACACATCCATCATGATGAAAACTACGAAGCCTCATATTGTTAAGAACCTTTAATAAAAGTATTAATCAAAGACACATCCCCCAGTAACCACTACCATAACTAAGTTATTATTATATCATGACCAAAAAGGTCATCAACCCCATGAGATCTCCCTACCATGCATGGCCCCCATCAAGAAACACCAGTATAATATGATCATCCTAACCAACTATGCTCTATATAATTAATCCATTAGAGTTTGCACATAAGAATCTTTAATGAATGAGAGATCAAGGAAGGGGGAATTCTAGCTAGCCTTCCTCACTATGATGAATGTTGTAAAAAAAATGGTAATAAAATTTCATCATGTTGTTCTCAACAAGGGTGGTGTGAATAAAAAACACAATGAAAATTTAATATATAGCAGTAGAACACATAATCCTTATATATGGGTTAAAAAATGAGTTCTGTAAAAATATAAAACAAATCCATAAGACCTAAAAACCTTTTATAATTTTACTTCAAACTCTAAATTCAATATACATGAAAAAAAATCCAGAAACACAAGGAACATACAAATTCCCTTTTCATGTTAAGATATTCCCCGACTTACCGATTTTGAAATATCTTCATTTATTAAACCCATTAATTTCATGATATAAAAACTACATTAATCACACGATCAATTTTAATTAAAAATTTCATAATCCACTACAACCAATATAATTTCAATTAATTCATTATAATTTCATTACTTTATTGTTGGGAACCTATCACATAATAATATAACACAAAAAAGTCAATATATAACGTTATCCCATCAGTCACATGTCAACAAGACCCATTTATAAACCACCACATGTCTCAATTAATCAATATCTAAACCAAGGCTCATAAAATGTAAAAAACAAATTTAACATGTATTAATATATATAAATCAATGGCCTTTCATTATAATAAATAAAATATAATTTAATGGATTTATAACACAACAATCATTCCTAGTGAAACCAATTTATTAGCTGGATATTGTTTCTTAGTGAATATCCAATATAATGAGTTAAATAAAATAAGAATAATATTATTCAAAAATTCCAAACCAATAAAAACTTAATAATCTCAACATAAACCTAATCTGAAATGAATAACAAGAATCCTAAAAAATATCGTGAAAACACAAGAATTAGAAACCCTCATGTGTTATATCATATTCCCCCAAAATACCTATTTAACCAATTAATTATATTTATTTATATGGTGCATACCAATTTTCAAAGGAGTATACAAATATTATTCCAAAATTATTATTACTAAATATTAAATTTGAAGGATCCACTAACTAGATAGAAGCTTCCATGGAAAAAATAGGAATCCAAAGATCCACTAATACAAATATTAATGGATTCCCCACTTGATTCCTATTCAAAAAAGCCTCCAAAAAGATATTCCCAGAACATAGGGAAAAACTAAAATAATGAAAATTCTTATGGATGTAGAAAATGAGGAATAAGAAACAGGAAAAGGGAGATTTATCTTGGTCCAAAACAAACCAAACCAAATAATATGAATAAATAATGTTTTTTGAATGTCTAAGAGAGACTACTAGAGAATGTAAAAATAAGTATGGATAATCTTAGAGCAAAGGGATGGTTTAGGAATTGATTCAATGGGTAACTAACCTCCTATTTAAAATACATTCCCACTGGACTTCACTATGGGATAGAAAACAACCAAAACCCTCATCAGTAATTTAGTCAATAATATATATGAATAATTTATATGAGATCAATATTTTTAACCCATTTAGAAAAGATATTTTATTTGAAAATGGTCTGAAACAATTAATGGTCTTTCAAGTGTTGGTTCCTACCCTTTTTTCCATGGCTAGATGCCATTACCAGCTACAAAACATTTGTCCAATTTACCTTTACCATGACCAAGACTACCCTGTAGTGTGTCTCTTTTGTGAGTTTGAGATTGAAACTCTTTCAAAATGATATGTAAATCACCACACGTTTCCTATGAATTTTTATTCTTCCCATGGTGTTGATGCCTAGCACTAAACCAACACACGAAGCACCACTCCTTACTTAAGTTATTTTCCCTTATCCTATTTCTCACTCTGGAACACCCATGCCAAAATTTAAATCAACACATCTTTCCATTCCAATTCAAAAGAACTGGTTCCTCTAAAATGGAAAAAATAATCCCACAAGACTCCATATTACCATTAAATTTACCCACATTTCCTCTAAGGTATAGAAGAAAACATATAAATTAATTTTTAAGGTATTTTTTATAAATAATTTATTTTATTAAAAATTATTAATTTATCTCAAATCATTTTAAAAACCATAACATACACATTTTATCGCAGTAAAAAAATAATTTCCTAGTTGAATTAAATATTTATTTAACATTAATAATATATATTAAATAATATTATTAGTTTACATTGAATAACTAATTTATTTTAAATAATGAAAAAGGTAAAATTTATGTATCACATAAAAAATAATTCTCTTATAAAGTGAATTAAAATCCTAGAGAATGACAAGACTACATGAAATAAGATATAATAATAGTTCATAAAAATATAGGAAACTATAATTTCTATTCTAATCCGATGACATCAATAGTGTTTTAAAAATAATAAGCAATATATAGAATAAGATTTGATAAAAAGACTATGCTTGAGGACTACAAATAAATCCCACGAGAAAAAAATGTGTGAAAGAAAATTAAAAATATAAAATTAATGACCATGGGATTATAAAAATACAATCATTAAAAAAGGAAAAGAACACATCATGATCTTAGTTCCATTCCACTGACAAATCGATGCCCACTGGTGACCCGATATAATCTAAATGGGTTACTAATGGTATGTCATAGAAAACTACCTCTCTATTCAATAAAACTGGTAGATATTATCTATTATTCAAGTACCTAATGAAGTATTTTTATAGTATTTAGAAAACACTTCCTCATCCTATTCCATTGACTCACCAAAGCTGTAATCATTTTTATTTTATATTAAAATTAATTCATTAAAATTTTAAAAATCCAAATTTTAAAAATTAAAATTTTGCACATAAATGTAATTCATTATATATTGCACAAAATAGTAATTTTCATCTCCAAGTGACCCCATAACTTATATAAATTTAATGAATTTATTACTATTATATCAATTCACTTCACATTCCTAAATACTGACATGAATAAATTTATCACAAAATTGAAAGAAAATTACACAAGGAAACCCACCACATTTTTTTTCTTACTGCATTCACTTTCCATCCATATTCACATCAGATATGAAATTATAAATACAGACTTCCAATGATTCCAATTCCCAAAAAAATAGTGTAAAATGAAAAATAAATATAAAATTTATCATTAAAAATGATCTTACTAGACTCGATACATATTTTTAGATTACAAGTGTTTTGGACCCAAACCATAAAAAATCATCATCAAATATAACATATGATTTTATTTAAATGACTCCAACAACTCATTTAACACTATCACACACTTTGATTATACAAAACCTAATATAAGTTTAATATCACATTGAACAATAATTTATTCCATGATGAATCATTCTATAATAATATTTTAATTAAATCATATTTAGTAAAATAAATGGATCATAAATCATATAAAGAGACAACACTTTAAAAATTACTAGTCAGCATAAAAAAATTACAATCATTATAATAGATCTTATTTAAAAATTAATTTTTTAATTAATAATTATTTTTAAAGTAAATTTATATGTTATTATATCATCTATTAAATTTTTTTTAAATTAATTAGTAAACTCAAAAAATTATCATCAACCATATATTAAATTTTTTAAAAAAAATTCATTATTATATTGATAATAAATTTAATCATAAGTTAAATTAGCTATTTTTCATTTCATTTTAATGTTCCCTATAACAAAATAATGAAACCATAACAAAAAAATGCAACCTCAAACTAACCCCAACAAGAAGTCATGCTAAAATTAAAAATATACCTTTGACATGATTGAAAATTATTTAATCATTATCATACATGATAATGGTGAAGATGAAGACCAATTACTATATATTTTTATCAAAAACATAAACAAATACATTTCATCATCCTTCTCAATATTAATGTTAAACAAAGGATGATTCATAATTAAAATTCAACAAATGTCAGTATATCTTATAATGCATCTTCATTAAGATAACAATATGTCATAAAATTTGAGTAACATCATCCATCCCTTAAAAAATATATTTATTTTAATTTGAATAATTACAAAAAAATTAAAACAATTAGATTCTATAGAACAGTTTATAACTGAACACCATAATTCATATCATAATTCCTTAAGAACTAATCAAAATTTCAAATTGATAAATATAAAATTATATACATTCAAAATTATTTTTATTTACTTCATATCCAATTTTAGTATGTATAAAACAGTTTATAACCATATAATATTGAAACTACACATTTAATATGATTACCACCATGCTAAATAAATGAATAAAATAATTTTCATTCAACCTAAATCAGAAACATAAAATCCTCATTATTTTTTTGTTTCATTATTAGACTTTAGTATTTAATTTATAATAATTTATATAATATCAAACACTTTAAAAAAATCATAGTAACATAAATGAAAACAATTAAACACTTGTTTAATACATATTATTCCTTTCAAATTTAACATATTATTCATATATTAAATCTTCCAAAAAACCCTTTGTTTAACATTCCATTTTTGAAATTCTATATTTACCATTTCCGTTTATTCATAGAAATAAAATATATAAACAATCCCAAATTCAATTACACTTTAATATATTTTTTAATCTTTATTTGTACCTGTTATCAATTATACCAATTCATCACATAAAATTTTGTCTATAATCTCTCAATACAACATCTTCACAAAACATTTAATCATAAAATAAAATTACCATATATCATCAACAATATTCATTCAAATTTTGTTAAATAATATTTTATTAATATATTATTATTGGGAAATTATTAGTTAATTAATAATTTATTCATTTAACAAAAATAAATATCTCAAATAAATTTCAAAATCAATCAATTTCCAAAGTACACTCAAACACATATCAGGTCAGTATGTTTCAATCTAATTAATGAATGAACAACTAAAATTCCTCGACTGGAATTGGTATTATATCAGAAAAACTATCATTTTTATTCTAAAAAAATTCAATCTCAAGCTCCCCATATGACATTCACTTATAATTTATTTTTATAGTTTAATAACACATGCATATAATTAAAACCAATCCCAACAATATAGTTTATCATATAATAACACAACAAATATAATATCATCATAAAATAAATATTTTTGATAATTTGTTTTATAATCACACAAATACAATACCATTCTACCAGGGTGAAATTTTATTAGGCCTCAAGTGTGCTCCTAGATTAATAAAGGTTTGTGAAAATGTAAAAAGTCTATGAATATAAAATGTTTAGTAATTTACCAACATATGGTTCATTACATAAAAGTATTCATATTTAATTTAAAACTGCATAATATTTTTTACAAAAATCATTTAAAATTATTATAATAAATACAAATAATCATATACATGTCATAAAATTAAATAATCTGTTAAAAATAACAACATGGTAAATATAATATTACAAAAATGAAAAAACTCAAAATAAATTTTTTATAAACTATCTTTCAATACTTTTAAACTTCTATAGTATCATCATGGTAATCCTAGAGTCTGAATCTATGCTTCTAAGCATCCATTCCCATATGTCCACAAGAAATTGTATAGTTATACTCCCACAAGAGGCAAACATACATGGTGTGAAAAATATATTTAGAGAGATACAGTCAAGATCAAAGACATCAATAAGTTATAATGTACTCTCATGTGTAAAGTGATAATGTAATGCCACAAAATTTTATGGTATATATATATTTTAAAAAATTTAATCTCTTTTATATCTTATTCTTTATAAAACACCAACATTAAATAAATTCCAAAATATTATTATTTTAACATGAACCGTATAACCAAGATGTTAAATTGGATTGAATGAATAGTATTTACCACATTATTAAATATATAACTATACATCTCATTATCAAAATACTAATTAATTCATTGTGAATATGAAAATTTTTGTTTGTAAATTCATTTTTTTCTTAAAATATATGTTTTCTTCAAAAATATATATATTTTTACTCTTGTTGAGAAAATAAATATAATTAATTTTACAAAATTTTTATTTTTTTTTGAAAAATGAACATTCTTTTTAGATTAATCATTTCAAAATTATATTTGAATCAATTTTTTTATATTTTTTTGAAATGCTTAATATTTCAATATATATTATAAAATACAATTTTTTTTATAAAACACTTATTTTATTTATATTTAAAAGAAAAGTTCTGATTTTAAATTTATATCAATGTTAATTAAGACCTTTTTAGTTAATTATAATATTTTTAATTACATTTAAACAATATTTATACATTATTTTTTTATTATTACAATTTTTGGCTTGAAAAATAATTTTTTGAAAAAATGGGGTTTTATTGTGTTTTGATGTTTTAATTTTATATTTAATTTTTAATATTAAATGTGTATAATTTTTAAAAATTTATGCCATATCTTGAATCATGATTTTCAAATCGGGTTATTGTTCATTTTCATTTTTAGTCATAAAATGTTACCGTGGAAAAAAATGATTTACCGCCATATATGTTAAATAATATAGCTCGTTAATGTTAAAAGGTTAAAGATTAAAATACATAAAAATTAAAACATTAAATAGGTGTTTGATTTTTTTCTAGTACATAACCATATCATATAACATTAATTATCATCCAAATTCATTAGAATTAATTCCACCAAAATGTGGTATGATTTAAATATAAAATAATCCTTATTTAATCACTTAAAACCACCCCTCACCACCCCTTTATCATCACAAGCGTTGATGATATTCAAATATCTATAAAACGCAATAATTATCACTCTAAAAAACTTTTACGTGTTACTAGTATCACCCAAATACCAATTTCATTTCCCGAATGTGTCCTTCTAGGAGGTGATATTCAAGAGGTAACATTCTCAAACAACCTCTCTTAATTTATTTTACTTTTTAAACCTTCTCCTAAACTCTTTCATACATAAAAGAACAAGAAATATAGTTTAATGTATATAATTGAATTATATTTTTTTAATTTAATATATTATATCAATCCCTTTATTAACCCCTTTTATTCAAATAAATGAAACCATTGTCAAAATTACAGAGGTTAATCATCTTTAGGGAAAATGATTTTTTTCCATTACTGCTTTCATGGGCGATCATAAAAGTGTTATTTTCCTTTAATCTGATTTTAATAGGTATTTTACAACTTATTTAATGTTTTAACTAAAATATATCAATAATATTAAATAATACCAAAATAGATCATGATGGTTGGAAAATATGCTAAATGAAAATAAAAATTCATTATAAACATTTTATAAAATTATTAATCATATTATAATAAATAAAATCGTTATATGAGAAATTTAATATTTTTTAAGTGAATTAATATCATGTTATTTAATTTATGGAGTTTTATTTCAATTTTATAGAAGATACATAATTATTCCCAAGTTAGGGGACCATGAAACCATATAACAAACCCACACGAACCAATGAAAATAATAAAAATTATTAATCAATAGGTGGTATGAGGTTATATAAGTAACATATATGGTATTATAAATATGAATATTTTTTTAATTAATTAATAACATTGTTTTAAAATGTATATAGGAGGATAATGTATACAAAATATAAGGGAGCCTTAAGGTAAGGGTTTGTTTTCTCATATTTAATTCTATGCGATACATTCCTTATTTGTGTGTGGTGTATATATTTCCCTTGGATATATAATATCATGAATAATTTTTTTCATAATGTTATTAAAAGTTTCATTTTATAATTATTTATTTTATAGGGAATACGACTCGACTAATTAAAAACTCGTAAGGTTTTTATTAACCCAATTTCCATTCATTGAGTCAGACATAAACTTCATTGATTATGTCATGCTAAGAATATGAATGGAATTAATTTTATTATATTATTATTGCATTTAAATGTTTCTTTGTAGATTTATAGTGAACACACATAATAAATTAACGTTATTAATGGTCACATGAATGATATGATATTTATAAGGGACTTTCTTTTTAAAATTTTATTTTTTAATGTTTCCCTTTGAACTCCCTTTTTCATCCATATCCATGTTTTCTAAAAAAATTAGAAATTGTTTTTACATTCTTCTATGGTTGTTTAAATTAATTATTACTCATGTTTTTCTTTTTAATTTTTTTGAAATGATTATTTGTTTCATTTTCTAAACAATATTCATTGTGACTTTTCTTAAAAAAATTATAATGAATGTTTCTTTAACTTATATAGACTGGTTAGATTTTATCATCATCATGAAACTTTATTGATTTGACGTCTCCTTTTTAATATTAAAATGATATTTTCAAATAAAAATTTATCCTTTAAAAATGCATGACTCTTTAAAAAGAAAACATTTCAAAATAGAAATTTTATTTTTCCAATAATTATTTCAACTAATCTTTCATAACTAATTTACATAACATTATTTGAGGCCACTTATGATTTAATAAGGATATTATTAAAAGTTACTATCCTTATTCATTTTTTAGTTTATCTTTATGATGGAATGAGGTTTATGAATCCTATTTCTTTTCATTGAGTTATGTTATGTTTTTTATGAATAACATTTCTTTACATGGGTTCTAATATAAGGAATAAATTATATTTTTTAACAAATGTTTATGGTTTTTATCATGTGATGGAGGTTCTGTTATTACCAAGGATGGTGGCTACATTAAAACCAAAGACAATGGTTATGTAATAATCAATGATGGGTGTGATCTATATGTACCTTCAATGCATTGGGTAATAATTTATATCTTATGAGATAAACAATACTAAAATAGAGTGTGTTACCAATTTAGTAAAATAGAACAAGAATGGGATTGAACTCTATCCAATAATAAAATACTGGCATGGGAAGTGAAATCGGCTCAGTAAAGTAAATTATCCACTATGATAGTCTTAGGAGTGAACATTGAATACTATCATGGTTTGGGGAGTGAAACCAATCCACTATGATAGTAATGTTAAATAACCATGACTACTAAGAAAATTATTATCTACGCTTATGTGTATACCACATTATATGTATTATGCCCATTGTATTTTCCCAAAGAATATATTATCTTATGATTCCTGTCTTATGAACTTATATGATTTATTTTATTACTTGATATTATGGTATTTTATGAGTTGGGTATAATTTTCAAATTTTATGTTCCAGTTCTTATGAACTTATAATTATGTTATGATTGAATATATCTTTTTACCCTAACTTTGTATCTGATCTCACCCTTTTTTTTTGTTTATTTTACCTAGGATATGAGTGAAGGTATTATGTATGAAATTTTAAATATGATTCTAGTTATGAAAGAATAAGAGGGAGGCTGTTAAGATGTTTTGTGAACAATATTTTGTTCCGATGTTTCTAAAGACACTAAACCCACACAATTCATGAATGGATTTGTCATGTTATATAATGAATACTCATCTATTTAGATGTAATATCTATGTATGAAAAGGATGGGTCATTATATTTTTTTATTACAGTGAGGTTTCTTAACCATTAGAAACTTGGATGAGAAAAACTTAGTAAAAACCCAAAGTGTACATCATGGTTACCATCCTATAATTTTGGTAATTATCATGAATAAAATATGTTAAAACTAAAGTGTTATAGATTGAAATTTTGTAATTAATTTTCATTTATTATTTGGGTTTCCTAGTAATATTAAAGTTATTCACATTATGTTTTAGTCATAGTTAATGGATGGAACCCGAAAAACTATGTTAATACTGAATGAGACGTGCAATGCAACAATTGAACTACTGAGAAATTGAATTTTATGGGAGATGGGATGAAAAATATTATTTCTATACCCACATAATATATTTATCACAATGTGATTCTAATTTATAAAAGGAGGGAACAACATTCCACTGAGTCCTTCATGGGGAAATTTCCACATTCTTTATGTGGATCATCTGATCCAATAGTGGATGAGTAATTGATAAACACAATTGAGAAAATATTGTATGTTATTCAATTCTCAGGACATGAAAAAGTTATGCTAGTATTTTATAGTCTAAAAGAATAAGAATATCAATGGGGGAATCTGATTAAGAATACATGGAATGAAGATGAAGTTGAATTAATGGAATGAGATGAGTTTATGTGGATATTCCCTAGAAATTACTTCCTTTAAATTCAATGTTCAAATATGGGGAAAAAATTTCTTGAGGTGAAGAAAAAGGATGATGAATCCATTGGTATATATGAGGAAAATATTATAAGGTTTTAATTGTATGCCTATGGTTTAATTAGAATTCATGAAAGAAAAATTGATTGTTTCTTGGGTATCTTAAAACATAGTATTTATAGGATATTTTATATAAGAGGCATTATGTAAGAAACCGGATCTTCATTCTATGTATGTATCTTGATTTCGAGAGTTTTTGGAAAAAAGAAGATGATGATTTTGGAAATTTTCTAAGTACACACTGTGTACTCCAGTGTACACGTCGTGTACCCAATTGCTGGAAGTGGCTGTGTACTAGCCGTATAATGGCCGAGTACATGGCCCTGAGTACTGTTAAATGTTGGGGCCAGTTGAGGCATGTACACGACATGTACATTAAATGAACACGCCATGTAATTTTCTTATCATTGGACTAATAGGATTGGGGTCGCATCTAATCTCTAGAACTCTCTTCTTATGGCCATGTCTCGTGAAGGATTGTACATAATCACCAAATCGTCTTTGAGCCATTGATTCAACATACATTCTCTAAATCAAACACCGTTGGTTGTGTTGGAATTTCCTCGGTGTGTTCTTGGTTCTTCTTGAATCCCACTTCCTAATTTCTTTTCTCTCTCGAGTTATCCAAGGTTGAAAGTTTTTGACCTCTTTTTAGATATATGATATTCTAGTATGATTCAAGGGACAAAATTCAAGAGTAATCATCGTAAAATTTCTAGGTAGGTGGTTTTTTTTATATTGGAGTTTTTCTTTGAGTTATATTTTCCTATGTGCCGATTACCCATGATTCAGGTATTTTGTGTTAAGGAATTGAACCATGTTTTCAACTGATGTAGATTAATTGGTAGGTTAAGGGTTTTTGTTGTTATATTATTCCTAATTGCATGATTAAGGGATACCCCTTGGGTAAATTTCATTGTTTAATGTTTATGATCCCTCAGTCTAGGTTGCATATGAGGCAAAACTTGATTCCTTTCCTTTCTTGTTAGGTTTGAATTGATTGCTTAATTGCTGCATGATAAATGCATGTGTTATGAATTGTACCTTCTTAGACTTGTAATAGTTGAGATTACTTTGGGCTACTGGATATCATTTGTGCTCGATTGTATTACACAGGTCTGTGAGAACCTGGAGTTGTGAGACCATAAGGGGAATTGATGTTGAGGTATTCCCCAAAGTGTCAGTTTTCTTTTACGTTGTGAGACCCTAGGGGGGATTGATAGGGAGTTCACCCTCATAGTGTCTATATTATACCATTACGAGACCACAAGGGGAATATATATTGAGTGCTACCTTAGAGAGTCTGTAGTTTGTTGTTAAAAGACCACATGGGGAATTGACGACGAGTGCTTCCTTAGAGTGTCTTTGTTTTGTGGGACCAAAGGGGTTAGACTGTGTGATATTTCCTATAGGGTCATTATATATTTATTGAATTTATGATATGTTTAACTTGAGGGGTTTGACTGTGAGAAATTTTCCAAAGTGTTTCTTATAAATGATTGATTGATTGTGATGGGTCTTCAAAGTCAAAGAACCCACTTGGACTTGGTCTTACTTGATTGTTAGATGGTCTTCTGAGACATCTAATTTTATTTTATACATGGGATACATAGCTCAAGATAGATCTCAGGATTTTATTATTAATTTTTTTGAATAATTAATAAATATAAATGAATGTAATTGGAAACTATAGGATCATTTATTTTTGAGTACTTCCTGGTTTATTACATCATTTATAATATTTACTGCTATATATAATCACTGAAAATTACACACAGTTCTTTTGGTGGTTGGACACTTGGATTAATCTCATACCTTGTTTCTGTCATGATTTTCAGCCCAAACAGATTATATGTTTTTAGGTATAGATATGGGAATGTGACCTTCTACATCAGGTACTTTATTAATGTGGAGTTGGAGAGAATGGGACCAAACTAAGGCTTACGATGTTGTTAGAGTTATTTACTATTTTCTATACTTGGTTTTAGTCTTCTAATTCAAAATTTTTTAATTGTTTGGATTCTTTCTTAGTTAAAAGTGGATTGTATAATTTATTTATTTATGTTGTAGTTTTTTATACTATCAGTCTCTCGATGTATAATTCTATTGTATGGTATTAATTTTCTTCTATTATTTACTATTGTTATTCTACTATGTTACTCTTCCAATGAGGGAATTGTTTCCCCAACTTTACACCCATGTCCCTCACTACTAGTCGGCATCCTCTGACATTCAGGGAAATGCGCTTGAGGCCACGTGACCAACCAGGTTTGGGGCACCTTTGGGTGGCACCCGGAACTGGGACATTACAATATGGTATCAGAGGAAGTTATTTTATGCTTTGTGTTACTGTTTGGATCCTATAGAAATGGATATGAAGGAGTAGGTAGTTGGTAATAAACTATGCCCGGGATTAGCTAACCTATTTATAGGGAAAATCCACTTTACCTGGAATATTTCAATTTTTTTCAGAGTTTTAAATTGTTACAGATGATTTGATTTCATTATTGGGTGATAAAAATGTTTTGTGCTGTTATGGTTTATAATATTGTAGTTCCATTTCATTAGAAACCTGATGAGATGAGGGTATACCATCTCATGAATCATAAAGGCACTTTATAGAGATCACATTTCATGCATTCTTTCCAATCCATTTAGGATGCATTACTGATTGCATGCTGGTGTGATAGATGTTGTGCTATAATTTCATGCTGATGTGATAGATGCCATTATAGAATACATTCAATTTTATAGGGTATTTCTAAAATCTAAAGATTTATTCGGATGGGCACTGAACTTTTTTCCCTGAGGTGTTATAGGCCTTCTGGGATCCAAATTTGGTGGATCATGTATGAACATTAATTTATTTGTAAATTTTTTTTAATGTGGAATAGGAAGCCAAACATTGACTCGAGAGAGTATGGGATCTCAGGGGTCATAATTTGTCATTCCTTGGACAAATTCTTTTTTAAGGTTTCTAGATAAATTTTAGAGGCTGATAGTTCAGAAACCTTGAGAACACGACATGTGGTGTTATGAACACAATCCATGTGATCTTCTATTCTGGAAGAAACAACTTTTTTTAAGTATACTCTGTGTACTGTATGTACACATCGTGTAGTCTTTAACCGTGTGACTGACTGTGTGAGCAGAGACATGGGTTGGTAACAGTTTGTTAGAACACACTATGTGCTGGGAGTACATGCAGTGCTATAAAAGACTTGTATCTGGCCATGTGACTAAGGACACGAGTGGATGAATTTTGTGTAGTACATGTCGTGTCCATCTTGAAAAGCCATGAGGAAGTTGACCGTGTCTCTAACCATGTGACTAAAGACACAGGTGGTTAAGTCTTAGGTAGTACATTCCATGTATAGGTTTAAAACTATGTGTAGTGTTAACTAGGAGAGAACCGTTTGGTTTAGACATGTAGAAGAACTTGGGAAGGAGGGAATGATCGCGTACATGCCGTGTCATAAAATGAACATGTCATGTGTACAGGTGTTACAAGACCATTCCACCCATCTTTAGATCATATTGAGTAAACTGAGAGAGCATCATTTATATGCCATGCTCTCAAAATTCAACTCTAGGATAGACATGATTAACTTATTGGGTCATTTTATCATAGATAAAAGAGTATTAGTAGAACTAGAGAAAGATAGAAAAGTAGTTTCCTGGGAGTAGATGAAGAACATCTTTGAGTTACGAAGTTTTCTAGGGTAGGATGGATACTACAGACAATTTATATAGGACTTTTTTTGGATTAGAAGTGCCACTGAAGGGCCTAAATAAAAATGGTTCAAATTACATGTGGAAAATTTCTTGTGAGTCAGCCTTTAAGGAGTTGAAAGAGAGGTTGAAATCACCACCTATACTGGTCTTTTTAGATCCATGCAAAATATATACCATTTTCTACAATGCATCAGGTATTAGGATAGGTGTAGTTCTTTTGCATGGGTAAAGAGTCATTGAGTATAGGTCTTGGTAGTTGAGGCCACATGGGAGTAATTACTCGACGCATGATCTCAAGTTAGATGCAGTTGTGCATTATTTATGAAATTGGAGACATTATCTTCTGGGAGAGAATTTTATGGTTTTCACTGACCAGAAAAGTCACAAGTGTTTCTATATTCAACATGATCTATATTTGAGATAGAAAAGGTGGGTTGATTACCTTCAGGCTTTTGACTTTGAGCTTGCCTACACGCCTGGGAAAGGCAACACAATGGCCAATGCATTGTGCGGGAGGACTCAAATACATGCAGTTCATAAGGCTAGTAGTGAGTGGAAGATTATGGATCTATTCTCTGAGATGCATTTGGAGGTGCAAGATAAACAAGGGTAGACGTTTTTTTTCTTATATAGCCATTACCTATACTCTACTAGATCGAGTGATAATGAGGTGTCTCTCAGATTCTAAAGGTTTAGTCTTATAGGAGAGTGTGTCAAGAGAGGACCCAACTCCTAGATGAACTATAAGAGAGGATGAGATATTGCATTTTCATGGGCACATGTGGGTATCAATAGACATACACAAGGATATTTGGATGGATTTTTATTCCATAGTTTTGGAAGTTCATCCTGGTGTCACCAAGATGTATCAAGATCTACACAATCAGTATTGGTGGCCTGTTATAAAGAGGGATTTTTCTGGTTTTGTTATGAGATGTTCCACCTGTCTGTAGGTGAAGGCAGAGCACCAATGATTGGAATGGATTTTACAGTAGTTACCCATTCCCAAGTAGAAGTGAAATGATGTCACGATGGATTTTTTGACAGATTTACCGAGGTCACCTCAAGGGAATGATGTAGTTTGGGTTGTCATTAATAGACTTAAGAAGGTTTCACAAATTTTACCGTTCAAGGAGACCATCAACGTTGATTATATTGGAAGGTTTTACATCCGATAGATTTTATGGTTTCATGGGGTCCAATACTCTATTTTTTTTAGAAAGGGATGGTTGTTTAACTTCTCGTGTCTAGCGGGGACTATAGAGGGCTTTGGGTACACATGTAATTCTGAGTACAACTTACCATCCCAAGACTGATGGCTAGTCTGAGCATACGATTCATGTGTTATAGGGCATACATTGAGCTTGCATCCTATATTTAAGAGGTTCTTGGGAGAGACACATACCCCTAGTAGAGTTTACCAAAAATAGTAGTTTTCAGGAAATTATTCAGATGGAACCTTATGAGGCCTTGTACGGTAGGCCATACCGATCACCCCTATGTTGGATGATGGAAAGAGAGGTAGTTATTCTAGGACCTCGTGTTTTCTAGGTGACCACTGTGTATGTGGAGTTGATTCAGAAGAGAACGGATATTGTAATGTCTCACCAGATGTCTTATGCTGATTGATAGAGACAACCTTTGGTGTTTGAGGTCGGAGATTAAGTTTTATTACATATCACACTGAGGATGGGACATAGGATGATTAGGAGAGAGGGATATCTTTCACTGAGATATGTTGGGCCGTTGGAGGGTTTTGAGAGAGTCAAGCCGGTTTTCTATCGATTATAGTTACATTAGAATTACTGATCTATGCATGACATCTTCCATGTTTCTCAGATCTGGATTTACTTTCGGACCTGTATCATAGTTTTCAAGTTGAGGAGGTTGAATAGGAGGTGGATACATCATTCTAGGATCACCCTATTTAGATTGTGGATCATAGTATGAAGGTTCTCTGTGGCCGGTCTGTTCCTCTAGTACGGGTGCTATGGCAGCACGAACCAGTAGAAGATGAGACTTGGGAGAGGTAGGTTGACATATGATCAAAGTGGCAACGTTGATTGAATTTTTTTATTAACCACCCTTGGAAGGGAAATTAAGGGACAAATTACTTTAAGGTGGTGATGTTTTTAAGAAATAGGATCTTCATTCCGGGCATGGATGTTGATTTCGGGTGTTTTGGGAAAAAAGATGATTTTGAAAATTTTCTAAGTACACACCGTGTACTCCTAAGTACACACCATGTACCCAGTTACCGCAGGTGGCCTTGTACTGGCCGGTAATGGCCGAGTACATGGCCGTGTTTACTGTCAAAAGTAGGGGCTGGTTGAGGCTTCTACATGATGTATATATTAAATAAACACACTATGTAATTTTATTTTTATTTAATTAAGTAAACCAGGGTCAGGTTTAATCTCAAGAACTCTATTCTTCTAGACGTATCTCTTGAAGGAGTGTACAGAATCTCTAAATCTTCTCCAAGCCACAGATTCATCATCCATTCTCCAAAACAATCACTGTTGGTTGTGTTGGAATCACCTTAGTGAGTTATTGTTTCTTCATGAATCTCACTTCATGATTTCTTATCTCTCTCAATTTATCTAAGGTTGAATGTTTTTGACCTTTTTGTAGATCTATGACTTTCTAATATGATTCAAGGGCTAATGTTCGATAGTTATCATCATAAAATGCCAAGGTAGGTGGTTTTTTCCTATCAGAGTTTATATTTGAGTTATATATGCCTAAGTGCTGATTACCCATGATTCAGGTATTTTGTGTTAAAGAACTGAACCCAGTTATCATCTTCCTTAGATAGATTGATAGGTTAAGGGTTTTAATTGTTATATTATTCCAAATTTCATTTTTAAGGGACACCCCTTGGGTGCGTTTCCTTGTTGAATGTTTATGACCATTTTGTATAACTTGCCTATGAGGCATACCTTATTTTAATTACTTTCATATTAGGTTATAATAGATTGCTTAATTGTTTCTTGATAAATACTTTTGTTATGAATTGTATTTTCTTATCCTTGTATTATTTGAGATTACTTTGGTCTATTTTATATCTTATGTGCATGATTGTATTACACAGGGCTGTGAGAACCAGGTGTAGTGAGACCATATGAGGAATTGACTTTGAGGGCTTCCCTAAAGTGTCTGTTATATTTTACATTGTGAGACAATAGGGGGGATTGACGTTGAGTTCTTCCTCATAGTGTCTATAGTATACTGTTACAAAAAATACATGGGGAATGTTTGTTGAGTGCTTCCTCAGATAGTCTGTAGTTTATCGTTAAAATAACACTAGGGGAATTAGCGGAGATTCCTTCCTCAGAGATTCTTTTTTTTGTTTGACCAATGGGGTTAGACTGAGGGTCATTATATCTTTATTGAATTGATGATATGTTGAACCAGAGAGGTTATAATTTGAGAACATTCCCAAAGTGTTTCTTGTAAATGATTGATTGATTGTGATGAGCCATCTAAGCCAATGCACACGCTTGGACTCAGTCGTACTTGATTTTTAGATGGTCTTCTGAGATATCTAATTTTATGATATAAAGGGGATATATATATTATGATATATATAATGATTTAATTATTCAATGGTTTGAATAATTAATAAATTTAAATGAATGTAATTGTAAACTGTAGGATCATTTACTTTAGAGTAGTTCCTTGTTTATTGCTTCATTTTACATATTGTCTGCTATATATAATCACTGATAGTTAGGCACATATCTTTTGGCGTTTTCATTCTAGGATTCATCTCACAACCTATTTGGGTCATGATTTTTTTCCAAAAATATTATATGGTTATAGATATAGATAAGGGAAAGCTCCCTTCTACACTAGATACTTGATTTCTACGGAGTTGGAGAGCATGGGACCATGCTGAGGCTTGCGATAATGTTGGAGTTATTTACTATTTTCAGTACTTGGTTTATGTATTGTAATTAAAAAATTTTGACTTTTTTGGATGATTTATTAGTTACAAGTTATATAGATCATTTACTTATATATGATATAGTTTTTTATACTATGATTCTTCAACTGTTTACTTCTGTTGAATGGTATTACATTACCGCTGTTGTTTATTATTGTTAATCCACCGTGTTTCTATGAAAACAAGGGAATAGTTTCCCCACTATCATAACTAATGACCTCACTGCTAGTGGACAACCTTTGGTGTTCGGGGAAATTCACTTGAGGCAATGTGACCAACTGGGTACGGGGCACCATTGGGCGGAACTCAGAATTGGGACATTACACATTATTACATATGAAGAAATTGTTTTATGTTCTTTTAAGGTGGAGGTTGAAATGGGAGTTACACATCACTATCATGGTTTTGATAAGGATAGAAAATGTGATTCTAAATAAATTATAAAACACATGGAAATTGGGACATGATATCTATTTTATGTGGAATTTTCTGTAAGAAAGATGTAGGAAATTATCTTATGGGGACTGGTAAATGATTTCAGTGTGTAAAGGAAGGCCATTGGTAAAATTAATTCAATAGTTATTGGAATAATTTATCTAATGTTTTTAAAATAGATAAATCTCCATGTAATGAACCACCCACACTCCAGTGTATCAAATTCATGGAGTTTATGCATTATGAGAATCAATTCCCCAATCCAACGGCTAATATGGATAATAAGGCACAAAAACATCTAAAGTAAATATAACGATGTAAATCTTATGAAATCTTAATGGATTATGTAAATCATGTTAATTTGGGTAAATTTATCATACCATCCTTAGTTTATAATTTCATGTCTAATTTTGTATGAGTGTGACCAATGAAAATCTTATTCTTTATCCGATAGTGAAATTTCAGGGGATTATATCCCTCTAAACAAATTTTGGAATAGTGAAACATCTATGAATTTCTCAACTATTTTTTCTCCTTATTTTGTTGATAACATATTTTGAATTATACTCGTAACCATGAAAATTGGTTGAGTTTATATTTTAGAGAACACATGATTAAGGGAAATATAACCAATAATATGTGCATGATTATGGGATATAATTAGATGAAGTTATGTATGTTTATGATAAAATAAATGGGATTGTATTGATGAAATTGGAACTATTTAGTAATACGATGACATGGTTGTCTAGAGATTGAGTTTCTTTAATTTCTCAATTTATGGTATGAAGAAAGAGTTTATTTTTGAAATAATTCATGTTTTAAAATAGTTTTATAGTAATTCATTTTATTACCATGATTAAAAAGAATACATGATAATGAGAATCAAATTTTTTTGTGATACAATTTAGAGCTACATGACTATTTTTTGGGGATTAATGATTTGTATATTTTTCAAATTTAGTGACCCTCATTCTAAAGTCATGGATTTTAATTTTTTAGTAATTTTATTATGGGTAAAAATTTATGAAATTATTTAAATTGAATTCTTGATGTGGTTTTAGATATGAATATATTACTTAACCATATTAATATTTATGCATATTGGATAGCCCATTATAGTCATTTTTTATGATAACTAGAGAATGAAGTCATAACTTGTCATGCCATTATAGATCTTATGATCCCTAGTTCATCCAAAAATACAATTTCAACTTAATTTTTTGGAGTAATAAATGAATAGTAAATTGATCAAGGCACAATAAAATAATGATATTATACATATGAGGTTAATTCATGTTACTATATCTTCTCAAATTATTTTAATATAAAATGTTATCCTATTACAATCATTTATGATGTTATCAATAACATTTTTCATAAATATTTTGTATTTTTTTTGTGGTCATTAACCTTCCAATGACCATGTTCCCTATCCTTATCCACTATAAATTTATAGTTATAATTATCTTATATTTCTATATTTTAACTTTAATATAATACTCATTTAATCAGAATCCTAGTTTTTGGTGATATTTTTCTTTTACAATCCATATTTTTAAGAGGATGTTTTATTTACCTTATTTACGATGTGGGTTTCCTATAAAATAATTTCAAAATATAATCCTTTTATTTTTTAATTGAAATCTTAAATTTTTGAGATTGAATTTTTTTTGGAAATTTTTGATCGTATCAGGATGGTATATTATCTATTGGATCATCCACTAAATCGCTCTCAATATCATGATGTATTCTATGTATCTATCCTATGGAATTTCATACATAATCATTCAAATGTACTAAATTTATAGGTTATACAGCTGGATCAACATCTTTCTTATAAGGATTAATTGTTAGCGATTTTACATTTTTGAGATAATGTTCTAAAAAATAAGACCACTTGTCTGGATAAAGATTAATGGAAAACCAACAATTTGATGAAGCTACATATGAATCTAAGGATGTGATGTTGAAGATGTATCCACATCTATTTTTACCTGAGTAAATAATTTAGAGTGTGATATTAATATTAATGGGGGTAGAATGTAACACACCACAATTTTATGGTGCGTATCATTTAAAATATATTAAATCTCTTTGATTGCTTACATTGCACAGAACACATAGCTTAACCAAACTTCAAAATATTATTACTTAAACACAATAATTATAAAAATTATGAAATATACAATTTTAAAACTCATATATAATTTATTAATAAATTCTTTGTGTATATGATCATAATTTTTAGTAAAGACTCTTTATTTGTCAAATATAAGTTTTCTTCAAATAGTTATTTTCAATACATTCTATGAAAATATATATGATTAATTATTGATAGTTATAAATAATTTATTTAGTAAAATTAATATCATTTTTGTATTTATAATTTAAAAATAATATTAGAATTAAGTTTTTTGTATTTAATCAAATATTTAGTTTTTTTTGTGAATTTTAAAAAATACCATGTTTTATAAAACCCTCATTATTATTATATGTAAAAGTAATTTAAGGATTTTAAATTGATATAAATGTAAATTAAGTAATTTTTAGGTAAATATAATCTAATTAACTAAATTTAAAAAATCATAACTTATTTTGTTGCATGTACATTTATGCGCTTAAAAACACAGTGCTCTAAAAATATGTTTTTCCTTGCATTTTAACAGATTCATTTTAAATTAAATTTTCACTATTTTATTTTTTGAATTTTTGAAAATAGATTATATATTTTGAATAAATAATTCCAAATTATTTTATATGGTAATTTTTATTTTTAGGAATAAAAAATATATAAGGTAAAAAAATATTTACTGTAGTATAGGTAATATAATATAGTTGGTTGAAGTTAAATGGTTGAAGCATAAAATACATAAAAAAATAAAAAATTATATTGGAGTGTGATAGATATATTGATCTTAAACATCCCTTAAAAAATTAATTATCATCCAAATTATTCATAATTAATGCCACCCAAATTTAGTTGGATTTAGATATCAAAAAATCATTATTTCATCAATTAGAAACACCCCTCCTCAAGTATGAATACCACCCTTCACTACCCTATTTATCATCACAAGAATTTAATCTCTTAAAATATATATGAACACATCTCTTAAAAACTATACCCATTTACATGTGCTTTTGGTCTTACCCAAATACCAATTCCATGTTCCTTAAGGGGTCCTTTGAGGAGGTAGTATTCCTGGTGTAACTTTGTGAAACAATCTCTCTTAATTTCATTTCTTTTTCTACCTTCTCCTCACCCACATCAATAATAAAGGAATAATAAATCCAATATATTGTGTATACTAGAATTTTATTTTTTTATTGAATTATCTTATATCAATCCCTCTTATTACCTCCTCTTATTCAGTGAAATAAAACCATTTTCTAAATTAGGGAGGTTAATCATCTTCGTGGATAATGATTTTTCATTTTCCACTATCTCCTTCAGGAATGATCTTATAACTGTTATTCGGGTTCAATAATATTTTAATAAGTATATTATAACCTAATTTATGTTTTCTCATTAATATATATCCATAATATTAAACAAAATGAAACTAGTTCATGATTGTCGAAAAAAATCCAAATTAAACTAAACTTTTATCATTAAAATTTTAACAAATTAATAATCCATATTTAAGAATGAAAATGATAAAGGATACCATTTATAATTCTATAATTTTATTAATAACTTTTAATTTCACTTCTAGTTTTTTATTTCTATTTTAAAAAAAATCCATAATTATACACAAGTGAACTGACAAGGAATCCATGAAATGAATGAACCCGAAACAATGAAAATGATGAAATATTATTAATGAATGGCTAGTAAGTTGAAATAAAAGTATAATATATGGCCTTATAAATTTTAACAAGGTAATATAATTAATTAATAGCTTTATATAATTCTTTATATAGGTTGTTAATGTTTTGAGAACTAAAGCGAAGTGTGAGGTAAGAGTTTCTCATCTCACATTTACTTCTGTGAGATAATACCTTATTCATAACTTATTTCTTATGTGTGGTACATATACTACCCCGATATATCATATAAAAAATCTAGTTATCTTAATTCTAGTCAATGTATTATTCTATAATAATTTTTTTATGGGGTATATGATTCAACTTATTAAAAGTGGTAAGGGAATTTATAACCCAATTTCCATTCTTGGGGGTAAACTTATACTACATAGATTATGTTATTCTCATATTATGTTTGTAAAGACACTGATTATCATATGATTGAATTTAAAATTATTTTATATGTATTTTCATATAATATAAATACTCAATTAATTTTATTATTTCTCACACAAATGATATGATATTTATAAGGGGAATTATTTTAAAAAATTATCTTCCTAAAAAATTCCATTAAAAATATTTTTTAATTACATGACCATGTATTCTAAAAATGTATCTGAAAATGTTTTTACTATTATACTATGATTTTTAATTCAATTTTTACTTATTTTTTAATTTTTTAAAAACTTTTTGAAAGGATTATTTTTGACATTTTCTAAAGGCGGGTTCTTATGTTTTTTATAAAAAAATAGAAGAGTGTTTTTAACTTGCAGAGTATGAGATGGTTTTCCAATCATCACGATTACTTAATTCTTTGACTGATTATTTATAATATTATATGGTTATTTTAAATGAAATTTTTTTCCTTTATAATTTCATGTGTCGTTAAAAATAAATTATTTGAAAATGGAAATGTTATTTTTTCAAGAATTATTTCAATTGATCTTACCAAATTACATTCCATTTTAGATAACATTATTTGATGTCTGTTATAATTTATTATGGATATTATTAATGGATACTATTATTATTATATTTATTGTTGGTTTATTCTTATGATGGCATGATGTTTTCGAATTCAGTTTCTCTCCCATGAGTTATGTTATGATGTTTATGAATCTAATTTCTTTACATGGGTTCCCATATGATAAATGAATTATGTTATTATAGAATAGATAAGTATCCCATTCATTATGTGATGGTCAGTATATTTTAAATAAGGATGGAAGTTATATTATAACCATATAATAAGGTTACATTATAACCAATGAGTAGTTGAACCTATATCTCCATCCAATGTATTATGTAATTATTTATATATCATGAGATAGTTCGGGTTGGAATGGGGAGTGAGCTCTATTTAGTATGACATGATCGAATTAGGGATTAAACATAGATCAGAAATACATAAAGAGAACAAGAAGTGAAACCAGTTCAGAAAGTTATTTTTCTATTATGATAGTATTGGGTGTAAAACTTTACTACTACAATGGTTTAGGGAGTGAACCCATTCCCCTATGATATTCTTAGGAATGATCCCTGACTACTAAGGAAATATTTGTCTGTTCTTATATTTATTCCACATTAAATGTATTATGCCAATGTTATTCTCTCAAGGATCATGTTTTATGAATCATGTCTTATGAAATTATATGATTTATTCCATGACTCATGATCATGATCTTTGATATACAGTGTATAACTTTCAATTATTATGTTCAGGTTCTTATGTCCTTATGCTTATGTTATGATTGTTATATCCCTTGTTTACCCTTACTAACTATATGAGATGACCCATTTCTTATGTTTTTCCCT
Organism: Viscum album; assembly: GCA_963277665.1. Lineage (NCBI taxonomy): Eukaryota > Viridiplantae > Streptophyta > Magnoliopsida > Santalales > Viscaceae > Viscum > Viscum album. The sequence goes on along the minus strand of OY728164.1, from coordinate 267,585,849 downwards.
AGGATATAAAGAAAGGTATTATGTATGACAACTAAAAAAGTGTTCTCAATATAGAGGAAGAATATGGAGATGACTTAGAGGTTTTGTGAACCTTTTTTTTTGTTTCAGTGATTCCGAAGACACTAAACCCAAACAATTGAATTTTGGTTTTGTCATGTTATATAATGAGTATTAATATAGTTATATATAATATGTATGTATGAAATTATTAGGTTGTCATATATAATTCATACTAGAATTTAATATTTGTAATCTTCTTACAGTAATAATACTAAATACAAGAAAACTAATAATTATTTGAATTTAAATGGTTTTTCCATTACCAATAAATCTTTTGAATGTATAGAAAATATATAATATGAAAACATGGGACTCTAGTAGTAACTCTATCACACACACACACACAAAATACCCCTTGGAGAACTTATGGAATAAAAAAACCCATGGGGCAATCTAGTTATTTCCATGCACATGGAATATCCCAATCTATCATATCAAAACATTTAACCTACTTCAATACTAATCTCTTAGATATATCATATCCTAGATCATGGATTTCACCTTAAAAATATTGATGGAAAATATAACCTTATAAACCATTACAACTCATCCAATTATCAATAAATTATCACATTAATATTATAAAATTACCCATTACAATATTCAATCTATTCTTTATTACATTATGTTAATATTAGCATTCCATTATCACTGAATGCGAGATTAAAATATTTATAAATAATATAAATCAGTTTATTAATACATGCAATTTTTACAAACATTATCATTATTTAGAACATTAAAAATATTAAACAATCCCTATTTTGATCTCAATACATATCGTGTTTCATACCACATATATACAGATAATTTTACTATTCACAAATCAAATAAGTGAATAATTACACATGTTCAGTGTACTAAACCATGCCAAATTCCATAATTATTTTAACAATTAAAATTTTCCTCAATTAATAATCCTGAAATTTTATAGTTATAAAAATAATCTCCAAATTTAACACTTTAATGGAAACAATTTAAAAAACTACATTCAAACAACAGTAAAAAAATATTTCTATTTATCATTCATTTTTAGAAAACATTAATGTAATGTAACACCTCTAATTAAGACTAATTCCAATAAACACAAAAATGGTTACAAAAAATTATAAGTAAGAAAACATTATAAAATATACAACATAATTATCATATTATGACATCAATTTTAAAATCTATAATTTATAAAAAATAATTTTTTATATTAAAAAAGTTTCTTCATTAAAATTAAATTCATTCGCTCATTGTTTTATATAATCTAATGGAAAACATATTTTTATGATCAAATAATTATTCTTATTCTATATACTCTCACATAAACACATTTTTATAATATTCATTCCAACAATTCCATCTTTTAAGGAATATCTTAAAAAATTTTAACCATAAGATCACCCCTTAACGATTATAAGTTTTCTCCAAATACCATTATGGATGAGTCTCAAATATTTTCATTAGTTAATAAATAATATGTATAACATATAGATGGATCTATGGATTTTAGAGACAATTATATTATAGAATCACTTAATTTATTACTTTTATTATAGATTAATTATCTTTATCAAACCCAATAAAAACTTATTTTATTCCCTTATAATATCAACATGAACTCTTTCAATTGGATATGATATTTAATAATTTAAACCAAACATAACTAAAAGAAGATGATATATTATATAATAAAAATTAAAATATTAAAACTAATCAAAAGAGTATCACCATATAAATTATCATTTTCAAGTTCGTCAAATCATCTAATAGTGTTATAAAACAATTTAAATTAAATAAACATCAATTCTCACTAGAAAGATGAATTTCATTAACTAAATCAATAATAATAAAAATAATATATTATTAATAATTCATTATTTAGTATCTCCATCAACATTGAAAAATAAATTTTATGTTTATCATTGTTAATTACATGGAATAATTATTAAATACTTAATATACACACATTTATATAATAAATTCCTTAAATAATTCATCATTTAATATTCTCATTTAATGGGAATTATTAATAAAACATATTTATCTTTTAACATTCACACACACACACACACACACTAATTGTATCTTATTTATAAGTTAAATCCACAACATCATTTCTCCATTATTTAAATTTAAACAATCAACATTAAATCCTACCGTTAGTTCCTCTTGAATTTATACTAATTTTCATATCATGATAATATAGGAATATTAAATTCAAGTATGGTATAAATCTAAATAGACTGTGGTATTGGATTATACATTTTGTGAAGGTAGATATATCCTACCATGATATATAAAAATAATTATCACAATGATGGGAATATTAATTCCCCCAATAACTATTGCTAATAAATAATATATCCAAATATAGATGAAAATGAGAATTAATATAGAACATAAATTAATAGTTAGTTCCATAAAAAACATTAGTGAAAACAATCTAAAAACTATCCATGTTCTAACACAATAAGAAATCATTGATCCATAATAAAATAAAAATGTATTCATTGATGGAATTTCTAGAGAGGTCGGGAAATATTTGTGAGGATGAATCACATTTTAATTCATTCTAATAGTTGATATTTGGTTTAAGGTAAACAAATACATGACAATGAAAATTACGTAAATGATATCATTATATATAAAAGGTAGAAAAACTTTTAAAATATGTCCCAAACACACTTGTTGTAGAACAAATAGATTCCCAGTGGATAGACCACAACAACCTCTCTATACCGAACTCTATAAGTACAAAATGGTTATATAATAGACCATAAATAGTGTTTTCGTTAATTTCTATAAAACACTACCAATCCATAATTTGATAAAACTCAAAAAAAAAACAATAAATTTAAACTAAAATAAGGTCATTCTAATTTCTAAAATTCCTTGTTTATAATTTATAAATTTTCAAAGAAAACGAGAGTCAATAAAACCAACATAAATATTCCAATGGTTTGTAACCGGAACCAAGAGTATATCATACCACATTATAAAAGGAATTAAAATTAATAAATAAAAAATCTACAACATAAAGAATTATATAAATTCGAAACTCATATATAAAACATGAGTAGTTTTAATCAATTAATGTATTTTCATATAAATCCTTCCTAGAAGGGACAATGTGAACAAAAATTCTAAATTATAAAATATTCCTCATGAAAGCTACTAATTTACACAATATAATCCTGACTAGAACATTCATGTGACTATGTAAATGAGGCATACTAATTCATCTTTGTATAAAATAAAATAATCAATAAGAATGTATATCACAAATTCTAACCATTTGTGCAACTTATTTGTCATGTTGTATAGTTATCACATTCAATAGAACTAAAACTTCCCAAATCTCAGAATATAACATGTTCATGACAAAAACATTAGACACCACCAGTCAACATCTGTTAACATATACTTTTTCCAACCAAAATAATCTTATAATAATATCTAAATATCACTAACCATATATAGAGACCTTGCTAATTTATCAAAAAATCCAAGATGTCTAAGAATATTTAACTCTAAAAATTATCCTAAAATAGTTTTCCACTAATTAATGTACCACTAAAATATCATATATTTTGTTTGTGGTATCTTCTAATCATATGGACATTCCCCAGGTTTCTATGTGTCAAACCCTCAAGGGTGATTTATCCATAACGTATAATGGGTGAGATGCTTTTCTGCTTTTATGACCATACCTATATTAAATAATGTCCACCATAAACTAATCTCCCCTCCATAACCATATTACAACCCCCACACATAACATAACCCAAAAAAGCAATGGATATGATTTTTTACTCCCTAAAGGAATCTCAATATATTACCTAGGGTTAACACATAAGGATGCTCTCCTCCTAAACAAACATTAAACCACTAAAAATTATATATCATTAATTTCCATATATATCATCGACTCCATCATTATTATTAAATTTTAATAATTTTTAAATAACACAAACCACAACTTATCTAGTTAAAACTTATTCACCATTATTCTGTATCGCAAATGGATTCAGAACCAACTATACATTTATTATCCCAATTAGGACTCCACACACACACTGACTTAAGGAATAAAACAAAATCACATTGTTAAAAAATTATCTCAACTCAGTTCATAATAATTATTATCTTATAGAGTAACAATATTCCCCTTAAATACATTTCACACTCCCACAAAAGTCTAATATAACCCCTCTTAGGGTTTAATTCACCACATCACTAATATTCATCTTTTCCTAAGTATAATGAAGTTAAATAAAACTATTAAAATAAATATAACATTATTAATTAAACATATAAATTCCATTCATTAACCATATACATCCGAATACACAAAAATACCATCGTATATTAGACATATTTGAATTCATGTAATTTCAAATCCCCTGTTTAAAATTAGAGTGCAAACTATTAACTTTTCTTCCCCCTTTTTAAATAATATATATTAAAAATTACTATAAAATTCAATGGAATCATAACCTTCTGGAAGATACATATACTAATTTATCATATCCCCACCATGTGTCCCAATTAGTTCTTTATACTATTTATATTGGACATTACAAATTGTGTGATAATATTTTACTGAATTAAAAATCCTCTATACCATATTTAAAAAAATTATACTCTTTCCTTTTGAAGATTTTTTACAGACTTATTATTATTCCATTTTAGAAATCATCACTAAAACTGTTTAAAATATTTAAATACCTATTATAAAAGAATATTGAAAAATATTATTATCATAATAAATTTCTAAATGATTTTAAAAAAATAAATAATATAATTAACAAGGATTCTTAAATTTCTAAATTATATCCTTCATTAAAATATTCCAATTTTATTTTTATTTTTTATTTATTTATTCAAATTATATTATCATAGATATATATTTATTATTAATTAGAATACATTGTTCCAAATATTTTATAAATCATTAAAATAATATTCCAATAAAATTATATTCAAAGTAATATTTTATATTGAATATTTATTTCACTAATTTTATAGTAATATGTCATTGACAACTCCAATTTATCACATAATCATTAAAAAAATTATATTATGAGTTATTTTCCCATTAGGAAAGTGAAAATAATGGTTGATTCACATTGATTAGTAAATTTTTTTTGAATTTTAAAACCCAAACTGTGATTTGAGTATGAACACAAATATCAAATACTCTAATGTTCCCCATTGAATAATTAATTATTTCTCTCTCTCCAAAATTCCCCTTTAATACTCTATGATAGAAAAAATAAACATGTTATCACCATCTAGGTGATAGTGAATTAATAATAACTATTAAATTTTAAAAGTGTTAAAAAATGAGTCTATCTTAATTAAATGTTTTTACTTTCCTTATTTAAATTATTCCCAAACTACAGTAAAGTACATTGTTTACTTATCTCTCTATAACATATTCAATTCATTAATTTGAACCCCCTTTATCACAATTAATGAGAAATTACAAAAAATAGTAAATTATCCTACTAATATATTCCAATTTTCTATTTCACCACCAAATAATATAATATTCAAATGGTCTATATTATATATTTTAAAAAATGAAATCAATTTGAAATTGATTTACATAAAAAAATAAATAATTAAAATAATTACAACATTACAAAATATTAATGGATTATTCAATTATATCGACATAAAAATTTAAGAAAATGACACCAAAGTTCAAAAATGAATTATTATTTGGGTAACATGCCCAAAATTTCATTTCAAGATTTAATAATTATCATTTCCCCCTTCATTGCTAAAAATATTCACAATGACATAACCTTTAACATTAAATTTATTTTTCTATACTACACACACCATTTTGAAATAATTTTATTCTGAAAAGGATTTAAAGAAAATGAAAAAAAATGAAAAAATGAAAATATAATTACTTTTGTTCATCATTCATGATCACACAAAAATATTACATCAAAACACAACTATATAATTAAAAAACTGATATTATATATTTATTTTAATTCCCTCTCCAATGTGTTTTCCTCTACACCATTATGCATCTAATGATATTGTTATAATGAAAAACACAACCCCATAAATTATTTTCATAGAGAACCTAATTTTCTTGCTTGCATTATTTCATATCCTATACCATCTCTAGCCTAACTATGAGGATTATAATAATGCCAACCCGTGAAAATAGTGAAAAACTCAATGAATAATAAAATTAACCATTTATAGTTGAACAAATGGAGGATTGTTAAATATTATTATAATGAGATTAAACAACTGGTAAATGATTCCCACATGATCGTTTAAAATCCAAAAATATATTCCTTTAGAATATCATCATACATTGGAATAATTTACAATACAATACCATTAGTCAATAAATATAATATGAGAATAGGGAAAACTATGTAACCAAAATGACCTTGTAATTTACTCTAACTTATTAATGTAATCCTAGAAACATGTTTATATACAATAATTCCTAGAAAATAATTATTTATAACTAATAAAATTAATTAAATCATTAGAAAATTATCAATTAAGATCAATTCATTAATCAATAGTAAATGAGATAAATTCATGAAAATAGTCAAGATTTACAGAACTAAATTAGAACTATTCAATGGATAAGAAAGACATGTAAAAATATATTTATAAAAATATATCAATGAATAACCTACCTATTCTATTCATCCATAAATAAAACATAAAAAAGTATCATTTCCATTATGATAACTTTGGATCGAATATATATGATATCCCAACCAATGATAAAAATTATTATGTGAGTTTTTTTGTGTAAAAAACCTAATAACATAACAATATAATTATATCCTTGTTGAAGAGATACTAATTACATTGTCACTCCCTCATGGATTTTAATATCAATAATTGCGTTTGATATAGACAGGATTGGACATCAAATTTAAGACCAAATTAGTTGTGTGTTGATCCAATGTAGGTGAATATTTTGATAAAATAAAAAATTAATGTTATACCCTTAGTTATTTTTAATGTCTCCTTGGGTTGTGCATGTTATTTATTGGATAAATTTATGGGCGGTACTGGGAAGAATAAAATTGATAGGAAAATATTTGTTTTTAATATTTTAAAATACTACATGGATAATATAATGATTTTATAAACATTTTTATTTTACATTTTATAACCTATTTTAAATAGAATTGTTTATATAGTTGGTAATTTGTCATCCATGGGATTTAATGAGAGTTATTTTGTAGAATCCTACAAAATATTAATAAGAAACGAAAAACTAGACATCTAGATGTGTGTATAGATATCATATATTATCATTCAGGTTTGAGAATGTTTTAGGTGTAATTTGGTAATGGATCTTTTATTCTGTGTTCAGGTTTAATGTGGAGATGTATGATCATATATTAGAGGAGGAGTTTGGATATACACAACATATAAAAATGATTTATTACTTTTTGATTCACTTATAATAAATGATTATATTTTGTTATTCCATTAAATTATATTATTATGATTTACTTTCACTATTAAATTAATGGGTTTTTTCATTTATCTTGTAATAGGTTGTTTCTATACTGTAAAATTATCCCCCAATTACAATTATTATCATCGGTAGCTCATTTATATCATTCAAAAAACATAGAAAATGACTATGTCCTTGTAGTAGCTCCATCCCAAATTTTAGATTTAGGAACAATTTTTTTTCACAAATTGGAATCATAGAGAAGTTTCAATCGTTGAGCCATGGAAACATTTTTTTATTGGAGAATATATTTATTTGAACTCATGCGGTTCCAAAAAAAATTTCTAGATAACCACTTTATCAATTTAAGTAATTTACTAGAGAGGTTTGGTAGAAAACATGATAAGAATGATCCCTTCTATGATTATAGTTTATTATTATATATATATATATATGTCTGAAAACCATATTTTATTAGGTTGGGAAGTGTGTTTATATATCACAGTTGGCATGTGAAGGGATGATATATTTTTTCATTAGATATCAGAAATGTTTTTATGGTATTTTATATGATTTTAAAAGGTTATTGAAGGTGAATTTACTTTTAAAAAACTGAAATTATTTTTTATTGATTGATTGGTAGTTTACATTGAATTATTCATTATTAGGTGAAGAGTAGATGTTAAACATAGAATAAAAATCCTATATTTTAGGTTATAATAATTTAGTGTTAGTAAATATTGTTTAGTTCATACTATAGTATTTTTTATCTTATTATTTTATAGATATTAAACTACATAAAGATGCAAATCATGAGAAATATTCTATAAATTTGTGTAGGGAGAATGTGTGTGTGTGTGGAAGGACCGAGAATCATATATAGTGTTCTTGAAAATCTTTACATTATTCTTCATGTGATACATATTATTAGAAAGGGATCAAATTACCAGTGACCTAATTTTTTTTCATTAATTAGTCTTATATATATATAATCCTCTTATATCTAGTTGAAATTGTGGATTGGATTAATATGATGATTGATTAGATATAATCAACCAAATAATTTACTTTCTCAGGAATGTCGAGAAATCAAAGGAGGTGTTTTATGCTTATATACACAATAAAGCATTGTTTTTGTGGCAGGATATTTCTATTAATGAGAAGACTAATAATGATCTAATATGGGTACAATTCAAGATTATATAATGTTTATGGTTGGGTCTTATAGGTAAATATTAAAGAATTAGGTCGTAACTGTTACATTACATATTAAAAATTATAAAGAAGGAACTACTACTCTATCCATTTTTTTCACAATAATAAAACTCCCTAAATAAAAAAAGATTTATTTTCTTGATATAAATCATCTTGAATACTTCCTTTATTTTTTTCCTTATACCCTATCAAAAAAATTTCAAAAACTTAGGATGAGCATAAAAATCTCAGTAAGGGTTATAAAATAACGAAAGGATACATTAGTCCATCAATGCTTTCAAATCAATGAAATCATACTTCTCAATCATAAAACATAATCTATTTCAAAAACCTCATGAAATCATAAGATTTATGAATAACACATAGAAATAATAAATCATGAAGGTAAATTGTGGCATCCATAACATACTAACATTTTTGCTTTCACAAATACACAGGAAGTTACATTTCGAATACCCATCATAATATATTACCTAAATCTCTTTGGAGAAATATTAACGTTACCTCCTTCACGATACATAATGTATTAGAGAGCTATCTCGGGCTCACCTGCCCTAGGTTTATCACAGAACCACCCATATTTGGTTTATAATGTAACCACCCATTAATTTTCCAAGTAACTTACATAATCATAACACATAAAAGATTGAAATTATAAAAATTTCACTCATTAGTAGCAATAAATCAATTCAAGTTATTCAAATATTCAATTCATTTCCAAAACCATTTAAAAAATTTAATAAAGATATTCTTGAATCAAAGTATCCAATATCACTTTGGAACTTTTTAAATAAATTAAAATTTTAAAAACTTAATGTCCGTATTAATAAATACATAAAACCATTTCAAAACATAGAAAATAATGACAAAGATAAATCTTTAAAACATTTAAAATGAAGATTTAGTTAAAGAGTCATTTACCACTTAAGAAAATACGTGAATAAAATTAAGTAAATAATAACATTAAAAAACGTATAATATCATGAGAATAAGGATATTTATGATATCATGTGTCAAATGGAAGTATATACACCATATAAAAGTTAATTGGTGCATAAAAACAAGTAAGTCTCAATGGAATGTAAATTGAGATAAAATCCCTTACAAAGATCGTATAAATGACATAAGAATTTATAAATGGGGTGATTATGTGTAGAACTAGTATATCCAAACAAATGGAAGTGGAAAATAATATATAAATAAAAACATAGTGATTCCACCGATAATCTTGTAATAATACAATCAACGAAGTATGCATAAAACCTAATGAGTGGAAATTGTGTTTAGAAATTCCCTTATGAAAATTCGGTAGCCTCACATCATCACTTTAAATTTAAAAAAAATGTGTTTATGGGAGAGAAAATGGTCTCTCATCACATGGAAATAAAATATAATGAAATAATGATATGGAATAAAATATTTCCACATAAAAAAAGGTAACTAAAAGACATAACATGAAATAAGTCTTTGACTAAAAGATGAGGGTGAAAGGTTCCCTCACCTTGAGTCTGAATCGTCACATATGTTACTTGTTCTTCCTGAAAAATAAAATTAAGTTAATTTATTCTTGATTTAGAACCTTTTTCGATATTATTTTTCCTTTTATATCACTTATTAACTTGTTATAACAATCTTATAACTAATCAAGTTCATATTGGTCTTTTTGTCGACGTTCGGTACTTGAGTCAAAAATAAACTTGTTGTAATTAAAAATTGTCTATGTGGTCAAAATTCCATTATTTCCTGCATTGTATTCAGGATTTAAATATAATATATATCCATTATATATGTATTTATATCTATTATATATGTAATTTGAATAGTTCATAAAATTTTTATATAAAAATGAAATGAACTGTTCATGGGGACGGTAAGTCGTATGTACGCCTGAACGCTACTTTCATTTATTTTTTCATTTTTAAAGGAATAAAAACTAAATTATACATAATTATATGATAATTAAAATATAATATATATGTTATATATTTACATAAGTTTATTATATCCATATTTTAAAAATTCTATGTATATCATGAACATGTCATATCACTTTGAGGTGGCGGTAGTCCTCCCTTCCTCAAATGAAATTATAGTATTTACGCATTATGGAAAGACTAATGGTATGATGTAAATGAAAAATAAATAATAATATAGAGAATATAAATATAATATGTATCATTTATAAACACATTTCCATCATAATGGACACCATGATAGGCAGTAGTAGATAATTGAACAATCATCGTTTTGTGATGCTGTAGTTCACCGTCCACAAAAAAAGTAAGTTCAAAATCTATTAGATGGTGTTGTGTGTGAGTTTAGGTATAATAATTCTCATAAAAACATACTAGTATATTGAATATACTGGGTTTTTTATAAAATAATTTAATAAAAAGTGTTTAGGGGGTTGGAGAAGGAAAATAAATGGAAGAAGCTTGAGAGAAGACATTACCTCAAAACGGGTAACTCCTTTTAATTTTAGCTGAAATTCCTTCATTAATTGCCCTATTTTTAAGGTAATGCTTCTATGAGTAATGTAGAGATGTCATAAGATTATTTGGGAAGATATTGTAAGAGGCAAGGTGGCTTGAGAGATGTGAGTAAGTGTTAGAGGTGGTGGCCTTTTATAAGAGGGAGGAGGGGTACTTTTGGAAAGTCTGAAATATTATTTTATTATAAACTTAATTTAGATTTTAATACGGTCAAACACTTATTTAATTTGAATATAAGATGAGTATTTTTCGAAATACTATCAACCAATAGTTTTTAGACAAGTTTTTACTTCAAATTTAACCTTCTCATTTATCTTTATCCCTTAGTTAACTTATTTGACTCTTACCATGTCTTCTTGTATATTCATACTATATGGTTAATATAGTTACTATATAATGACAATAGAACCTCAGGTGGTTAATTAATGACATGTTCAACCTTATCTAGGTCATTTTCCCGAATATTAAATTTTTAGGACTATTATATCATTTAATAAAATATTAGTTTTTTAAAGAACTCATTTATGTCAATTTATACACTATTAATATCATGGCTTTTAAAAAATCCAGAAATACTTGAGTATTTGGAAAAGGCATCATTAATTTATATATAAAAAAAATTTATATTTACTGCTAAAATTATTGTATGGAATAAAAAGTTTCAATGTAAATTTATTTTAATTTTTATAATCTCATTTATTTAAAAGATTCACTAATAAGGTAATCAATACATCATTGTTATTTCATAAATAAATTTATTTAATTTATGTATAGAATTTATAATTAAAATATCATGATTTTTGAAGTATTTTTATCTTTATAATTACTATTTGTAGTTGAAACGAGAACTTATATAACCCCATATAAAAGTTTTTTTACTAAAAGATACATATTTATGTTACATTTTTCTTTACTTTAAATTAATTCTTATAAAATGTCATTTTCACAAAAAAGTGGTTCCATGGGTTCCCAAAATTGACTCAAGGATTCCCAGGGTTGGACATAACTCATCCAATAGTATTAGGACACATGTTAGGGTAGTTTAATATTATTATAATATTATTTTTTACCCTTATTTACTAGATTGACCCATTAACCATGGTAAATAAATTGTAGTTACCTATTTACACAATTTGGACCTCCTTATTGCAAATATGGAATCCATGTTTCCAAATTCAAGACACAAAAATTCCAGAAATTAATTTAAAATTAATTCCCATTGTCAAAACCAAAAAGCCTGTTTTTAAGAAGTAAAATCTACCAAAATATTAACATGTTTTTCTGTCCAATTTCAAATTGACGTTACTTACAATGATCAAAATAGTATTAAATGCTAAAAATACAGACTAGTTAAACTTTAAAACCAATTGAAAGTACAATCTAACTATATAAATAAATTTTATTAGAAGGTAGTTTTGAATTAAAATGCAGTAATTTTCAATATTTATTAAAAATTGAACTTTATTAGAAAAATACCAAAATTTCATCCAAGGAAAATTCTGATGTCCCGATTCTAAATAAAAATTTTGTTTTGTGAAAAAAACATATAATAGTGAAAATAACAATATATAAAAAGGGTTCTTCCTCAAAAGGTAGTACATCAAACTTTTAAATTATTTCACGCTTAAAATCAGATTCATCCTTATTTTAAGCCTCTAAAATTTATTAGATAAGTGTAAAAAAAATATAACAAACACGTGTAATCATAATTTGGTTAGTTATGTTCATTACCATAAATGAAACGACTATGCGTTTACTACCATTTGAAATAATAGTATTTTTTTTATTTTTTAATATAACTCAATGTTCTGTGCAACGTAAGATTTCAAGGAAAAATGTTGTTTCTTGTTGAGTATGCTGTCATGAAAATGTTTCGTATTTAACATAAAATTAATATATTATTCATAAATATTACTAGAAAAGAAAAATTTATTATTATATAAATACCTGGGTCATTACATATTTCCCCCCTTTGGGAAATTGCATCCTCGCAATTTTAAAATTGGTCTTGGAAAATTCATTGAATGTCCCACATCAGAAAAAATTCTGTAAGACTACCACATTAAAAGAAAGAAAGATATGTTCAAAACACAACTGAGATAACCCATACATGGGATTCATATAAGAAAAATTGGATATGGAGGAGAAAATAAACCATAATGTTCTAATGGAGAGTGATAGAAAACATGATCAAGAGAATGTTAACTACTAGAAAACCATAAACACGTGACAAGTTAAATGGTCGTTTATTAACTAGTAGGAAGAGTAAACGAACAATATTTTTTTATGTTATTTTTCATAATGTTGAGGAGTTTATATATTATATTGACTTATAACATAAGAATATATACTTACTTTTCCTATAGAGTTTCATCCTTTAATAAATTTCTACCAAAAAATCATCTTTTCACCAAACTATGAGTATTCAAGATGACTTGGCCACACCTATAGTGCTAGAATCAACTCTATAGAATCAAATAATCCAAAAAAATTGAACTATATATTTCCCTTATCTTTTGAGATTAACCAAAACCAAAATGGTTAGTACAAGATTAGACGATCCCTAATAAGGATAATACTTTATAGAAATAAATACTACTCTTAATATCCAAAATTAAACAAACAATACCCAAAGCATATCAAAGACAAATAAATAAAAAATTATCCATAAATTTTTTCAAAACAATCCAAACTTTTTTTGAAACCCAAAATTCAGAAGGATTTGATCACATATTCTTCTATGATAAATCTCAAAATTTATCTCCAAATAACATCAACTAATCATAATTTCAAATACGTAAATGTAATTAACCAAATCACATATTCTCTATGATAGGTTAATAATTTTTTCATAAATAACCCAAATAGCTATAATTCCACATTAAAAACATAGATTCTTACCAAATAAAATTCCACCGTTACTCCTTAAATGAAATCTCATAGTATTCTATTTTACTTAGGCATATAGTGTTCCCAAAAGGGAAAACGTCTTCCAAAATAACATTTATCACTTAATCACCAAATCATTTTCCTATAATGGGTAAATCCATTTGATAAAACATAAGTTCAAAAAATCAACATAATATTCATCCCTAAAATTATTTAACAAAGAATAATAAGTCATACTAAACGGGGACTTCACATAGTCCAGTGGTGGGTGATAAATCCCAGTTTCACTTTGGTTGTGGGTAAAATTCCTGCATCTTTGTTCAACGCAATAGGTTTTCACAGGGTCTGCGTGTTGTCCTTTTTCAAAAACCATATATCAACAAAAATGGACAACATACTTAAAAATATCTATAACATGTTTTATCCTCAATGGTTATTTCAAACATATAATTTTGTATTGCCTCAAATTCAGGGATCATATAAACCCTAATGGTTCATTGTAACTATATCCACAAAATAATAGATAACTATTCCTCAATTAAACATCTTATATAATGAACATTAGGGTTAAAAATACTATAATTCTTCCAACGTAATCCCATTATTAATAAATTTAAACATATCAACATACATATATCCAACATAACACTTTAATTCATAAAATATAGAAATCTTAATCATTAAACATTATTCATAATCCTTTATCCATGTTTTTCTATCTTACTCTATTATACTTCCTTCCTAAAAAAATCATGAATAATTTTTAAAGATTTCAATAATTTCAAAACATGAGTTAAAAAATAATCCATACCTTTTATAGGTCACTTTCAGTTTCTTCATCTTCAATTGGAATGGCATTAGGTATTGGTAAATATATATTTGTATTATTATACTGATCCCATTCCCAAAACATCTTTATAGGACATCTATTTGTATAATCACCATGAACACCACATTTAAAAAAATAAATTGATACCTCAGAAATAACATTTTTTCCTTTCCTAGAGTCAACATAATGCTTAGTTATTCCATGGTAGGTTATTGATTTATGACCTTCGTTACCACATCTATAAAATCTTCCCATACCTTTGAATCATTTTTATATGTGTTTCCTTCCACATACTTTACACAAAGTTTTTTTAATATACTTACATTTATGATTATTACCCGAACTACCATAGGGATTCGTTTCTCACATATATGATTCCTTAGAAAAATACAAAAGGTTTAAGTTGTAAATCATGACTCTAGGCAGTTGGTTATAAATAACCACAAGGTTTCTCATTATAGTTCCCATTTCATTGGTTTCTCATTCAAAAAACTATTATAGTTTTCTTCACATCCATTGTTACATTGGTCCCTCCTAGATCTAGCCATTTACTAAAACAAAAAAGGTTAGTGTGAGTATATCATAAAAATCATCATTTATTATCTTATTATGAGGGTAAACACTAAGAGATACTTATTCATATTATCTTAAAATCATTCAATTTATCTAAAACAATTAAGACTCTTTCAAACAAGATAACCATTATGGTTATGTCACATATGCTTAAATAACACCTTAACCCTTAAAAGTTATCTAAACTGATCTATGATTCCCACTATAAGGCACCAACCTTAAAGATTACATAATCATGAGTTAATTCAAGAATTCACATTGAGAATATTTTTAGGAATAGAGTATTAGAGAATTAAGGTTATAACTATTACATTACATCTCAAAAACAACAAAGTAGAAACTTCTACTCTATCTAATTTTTTTTCACAATAATAAAACTCTTTAACTAAACAAGAGTTATTTTCTCGATATAAATCTTCTTGAAAACTTCCTTTATGTTACCCTTCCTTATACCCTGTGAAAAACATTTAAAAAACATGGGATGAGAATAATGATCCGAGTAAGGGTTATAAAATTTGGAAATAAAACATTAGTCTATCAACACATACAAATAAATGAAGTCATACTTCTCAATAATTAAAAATAATCTCTTTAACAGACCTCATGAAATCATAAGATATATGATTAACACATAGAAATCATAAATCATAAAGGTAACATGTGGAATACATAACATAATTACACTATATATTTCACAAATATATAGAGAGTTACATTTGGAATACCATTATATTATATTCCCTAAATATATTAGGATAAACACTAACATTTACCTCCTTCACATTACCCAATGAATTTGAGAGCTATCTCGGGCTCACCCGCCCATGGTTGATAACGGAACCACATGTTTTTGGTTTATCATGTAACCACCTATCAAATTTTCAAGTAACAATACATAATACTAACACAAAAAAGATTGAAATGATAAAAAATTTACTTATCAATCACAACAAATCAATTAATGATATTGAAATATTCAATCCATTTCAAAACCATTTAAAAAATTTAATAAAGAGATTTTTGAATCAAAGTGTCCCATACCACATTGAAACATTTGAAACAAATTATAATTTTAAATCATTAATTTTCATATAAATAAATTCTTAAAAACAATTATAAACATGGACATTAGTGAGAAAGATAAATCTTAAAAACATTTAAAATGATGTTTTAGAGAAAGAGTCATTTACCACTTGAGAAAATACATGAATAAAAATAGGTAAATAATAAAATTTAAAAAACATAAAATATCATAAGAATAATTATATTCAATATATAATATTTCAAAGGGATTTATATACACCATATAAATGAGAACTTGTTCATAACAACAAATAATTCTCAATGGAATTTAAATTGATATGAAATCCTTTACAAAGATCATATAAATGGCATAAGAATTTATCAATGGGGTGATTATGTGTTGAAAAAGTATATACACAAAAAGGGAAGTTGAAATTAAAATATAAATAAAAAAATAGGTATTACACAAATAATCTTTTCATAATATAATCAAAGAAGCTTTCATAAAACCCAATGAGTGTAAATTGAGTTTAGAAATTCCATTAAGAAAATTTGGTAGCCTCACGATGTCAACTTAAAATTCAAAAAACGAGTTAAAGTGAGAGAAAAGGGTCTATCATCACTTGAAAATAAAATTTACATAAATAAGGATATATAATAACATATTCCAATATAATAAATGAAATTAAAAATACATAACATAAAATAAGTCTGACTAAAAGAGGAGGGTGAAACGTTCCCTTACTTTGAGTCCGACTCGTCACATATGTTTTTTATTCTTCCTAAACAATAAACGTAAGATAATTTATACATTCTTAAGAACCTTTTTCAAGTTTATTATTACTTTTATATCACATATTAATATTCTATAGCAATCATATAATTATTCAAGTTCATTTTAGTCATTTTGTCGATGTTCGGTACTCGAGTAATAAATGAACTTATTTTAACTGCAAATTGTCATTGTGGTCAAAAGTCCATTATGTACAGAATTTTATTCATGATTTAAATATCATGTATATCCAGTATATATGTATTTATATCTAGTATATTTTTTTAATAGTCCATAACATTTGGATATAATAAATGAAATGAATCGTTCATGGAGACGGTAAGCCATACGTACGCATGAACACTACTTTCATTCATTTTTCATATTTAAAGAATGAAAAATAAATTATACATAGGTATATTATAATTAATGTATAGTTTATATATTATATATGTTACATATTTTTGTTAATTCCATGATTTATATGTTCTATGTATAGCATGAATGATCCATATCATTTTGAGGGGGCGGTAGTCCGCACTTCCTCAAATAAAATTATCATATTTATGCGTTACAAAATGCATAATGGTATGATGTAAATAAAAAATACATAATAATAGAGAAAATATAAATATAATATATATCATATATAAATATAGTTCCATAATAATTTCCTCCATGAGCTGTGATTGGAGATAATTGAACAATCATCGTTTTGTGAGGCAGTAGTTCACCGTTTACATAAACACTATGTTCTTGATCTATTATACGGTATTTTGTGTGAGTGTGGGTAAAATAATTCTCATAAAAACATCCTAGTATACTGAATATACATTTTTTTATAAAATAATGTAAAAAAGTGTTTAAGGGTTTGGAGAATGAAAATAAATGGAAGAATCTTGAAGGAAGACATGACCTCAAATCGGGTAACTCCTTTTGATTTAAGCTAAAATGAATTCTTGAATTTACTTCTTCCAATGTTAAGGATTATAAAAGTAAGATAGGAATGTCGGGGGATTATTTGGGAAGAAGTTGTACGAGAAAATGGGTATTGAGAGGTGTGAGTAAGGGTTAGAGGTGGTGATCTTTTATAAGAAGGAGGAGGGGTACTTTAGGAAAGTTTGAAAGATTATTTTATTATAAACTGAATTTTTCTTTTGAAAATTTCCAAAACTCATTTAATTTGAAGATAAGATAATTATTGCTTGAAATAATCTCATAAAATATATTTTATATAAGTTTTGGTTTCAAAATTAACCGTTTCATTTAGCTTTAACCCTTAGTTAACTTATTTGACTCTTACAATGTATTCTCGTATATTCATACTAAATGGTTAATATAGTTACTATAAAATTCCAATATGACCTAAAGTGGTTCATTAATGACATGTTAAACCATATATATGTAATTAGGATGAATATTATATTATTAGGACTATTATATAATTTAATAAAATAGTATTTCTTTTCAAAACTCATTTATATTAATTTATATACAATTCATATAATGAATTTTTAAAAATCCCTAAAAACTTTATTGTTTCAAAAAAACATAATTAATTTAAATAAAACAGGTCAAAATTATACCTCAAATCAATTAATGGAATAAATAGTTTCCAAAAAATATATTTTAATATTTATAATCTAATTTATTTAAAATCTTGATTAATAATGTAATCACTACATCATCATTGTGTCATAAATATATATTTTTTATTTGATGTCTAAAAATTATAAATAAAATTCCATGATGTATTAAATCTTCTAATATTTATAACAAATATTTATAGTCTAATAGGGCACTTATATAATGCTATATAATTTTTTTTACTAAACGATTCATGTTTAGGTTACATTTTTCTTTACTTTAAATTAATTCTTATATATTGTCATTATCACATCAAAATGGCTCCATGGGGTCTCCAAATAGACCCATGGATGATAATGGTTAGACATAACTCATTTAGTAGTATTAGTACATGTTTTATAGAAGTTTAATATTATTATAATATTATTTTTCCTCTTATTTACCCTTTAACCATGGTAAATAAAATAATTACTAATGTTACTATTCATAATGTTTAAAAAAGGTTGCCTATTTAAACAATTTAGACCTCATAATACAAAATATTGAATCCATTTTTGCAAATTCAAAACAAATAAATTGAAAAAATTAATTTCCATTATCATAACCAGGAAACATGTTTTTAAGAAATAAATACTACCAAAAGATTGACATGTGTTTGTGTCCAATTTCAAATTCGAATTTTTTAAAATGAACTAAATTGGATTAAATGATAAAAATATAATCCAATTAAAGATTAAAATCAAATATAATTAAAATATATCTATATAAATAAATTATATTAAAAGGTAGTTTTGAATTAAAATGAAGTATTTTTCACTATTCATTAAACATGAACTTTATCAGAAAAATACTAAAATTTCATCCAATGTAAATTTTGATTCCCTGATTATAAATAATAATTTTAGTTCTGAAAATAAAACATATAAAAGTGAAAAAAACAATATTTAAAAAGGGTTCTCCATCAAAAGGCGGGAAATTGACCTTTTAAAGAATATTAATGTATTTTAATGCTTAAAATCAAGTTCTTCCTTATTTTAAGCCTCTAAAATTTATTGGATAAATATAAAAATATTTAACAAACATGTTCAATAATAATGTAGTTTGTTATGTTCATCCTCAAAAATACAATGACTCTGTTAACTACCATATAAAATAATAATAATATTTTATTTTTTGGTATAACTCAATGTCATGTGCAACGTAAGATTTCAATGAAACCCATTGTTACGTGTTGAGTCTGATATCAAAAAAAGTATCCAATTTAACATAAAATTTATAATTTATTAATAAATATTAATAGAAATGAAAAAATTATTATTATATAAATACCCGCGTCATTACATTACCTACTTATATTATGGATGTAAATTAAGTAGTTATGGATGAGTTAGATGTGATGGATACCAATAGTCTGAATTAATTTAATTCATATCTTGATAGAGGCACGATTTTTTCTACTAGGAAAATAAAATTTTGGATGATTCACAGTAATGATTTCGTTATAAGTGTACAAAGATCATAGTTTCTTCTCAAAGTAAGATATAACATGGGATTTTCAATTTATTTAAATTGGCCAACCTAAAGAAAGACAATACTGATGATCATAGATTTTTCCATTACTTATTGATGTATAGGAACCTAAATAACATATTTAACTTTTTCCTTTAATGTTATAGTTACTATTTAACGAACTATGATACATAGTTTCAATATTCAAAATATTTTCTGGATACTAAGAGATGAGGATGACTATTGGATTATTAAATATATATCCTCATTTATCATTTATAGATTGTTGTATTTTTATTATTGATCATCAAATGTGCCAATGATTATTAATAAATAGAGATTATTGTTTGTAACAGGATTTTTGGTGTTATATTTGAGGTTTATAAAAACATATAATAATTTATGATTTATTTAGAATATATTAAGAAAATATTGAGATATTTGAAAAAAGAAGAATTTTAGGACCATAAAAATATTTTAGATGGTGGATAAAATATGAGGACATTTAAAATGATATAAATATAAATAATTTTTTTTATTAAATATTTATTTTCATGTTGGATATTATTTTAGAAAATAATATACTGATAGCCATAATTGAGATCTAGTTTAACTTAATTCATTAGCTATTTTAACCACATCAAGTTTGAAATGATTTCATTACGTAGAATAGTGAGTCTTGAGTATGCATAGAGTTTAGGCATGTGCGGGAGGGTCTTTGGTTTAGTACCCCATAGGTGGTCATCATATTTTGTTAAATGTTTCATAGAGGTTGTATGAAACCACTAGATATTGATAGTATTTTTCTGGAATGTTATTCACAAACATTTATTTATTATGTAAAAC
Organism: Viscum album; assembly: GCA_963277665.1. Taxonomy (NCBI): domain Eukaryota; kingdom Viridiplantae; phylum Streptophyta; class Magnoliopsida; order Santalales; family Viscaceae; genus Viscum; species Viscum album. The sequence goes on along the minus strand of OY728164.1, from coordinate 267,564,601 downwards.
TAGTTTTATAAAAATTATGTTGTTAGAATGAAAATGAATTATAATATTATCTTTTTAATATGTTGCATGCCAATTTTTAGTAAACCCATATAGGATTTTAAAAATGAAAATATACACAATAAATTCATCTTTTTCATCAACATCTAATAGGTTTTAAAATGAGGCGCCACTCATCTAGACCGAATGAACAAAGTTTAAATGAAATATCTCAACTAATAAAGTTTAAGATAATATTTTATATTAAACAATTAATAAACACATGAGACCCTAGTGTTCTATAAGTAATTTCATGAGTTTAGTATGTGATACCAGAGTGTGTTATATCCTATGGTCCATATAAAATGAAGCATGAACATGGTTTATCAGTAGTTTTTGAGGTCATACTTGGATGTCATGAGGTAAGATGTATATGAATAAATACTCATTAATTATTAGATCATGAATATATAGTTTAATAAAATCCATATTGTATGTGGATTGGTGAGTTTAATGGATTTACAATGTCATCATTCTTAGGGACAAATGAATATGAATGGTTAATCATGTCTTTCAAAATAATCAAGGGTTGTGATTTATCAAATTTGGATAAAAATACACATGTTTATCAACTTATTTATTTCTGTTCTATTTGAGATGAATTTTTTTTGATAAGGATTCATCGAGAGTGAATCCATTTAAATAACAAATATGTCCATTTTTACTTGAAGAAAAAGCAATCTGTCATTCTTTATTAGAAAAAAATTAAAAATGTGGAGACCATGATCCTAGTGTATTGAGTTGAGGTTCTAGCTATTTTAACAAGATTAAGATTCAAGGGGAAGATTATATACCCCCTAAACTAGATTTATAAACCAGATACTTACCTATTGTGTGAGTAAGAGTTGAATCCTCCATTTCTTGTGTTTCAGTTAGAGGTACAGACTATGTGGTACAGTCATAGAGAAAGGGTCAGTTTTTCATGTTGAAGGATAATCCCATCATCTTGGTGTGTTGGTTGGTGTTGATGACCATATAGTATATGTGTTAAGTTGTGTCCCTTTATTAATTTTTATTAATAATTTACCGAGAATAGTTAAAAAATTTACATAAAATAAAGATGAGTGGATTTTTGCTTAGGGATTCGGTAAAGGAATGAACTATTATATCAAGATACTTAGTTTATGTTAAGTAGTAAATAAAATATTTTTTAAACCAATAAAAATATTTTTAATGATAGTGAATATGATAAATTTGGAAAAACATTATATGAGACAATTTTATGCATGGAAGAGTATTTTGGGAACTAATGAGATATTTATAATTCATGATATATTGTGTGTATCCTGACTAGAAGGCAAGTTCATATTCATAAGTATTATACACATGAATGAAAATTTGATCATGTAACATGCATAGGGATATCATTTTTTATGTTTTCTTGATGCATCTTGAAGTAGATAAATATAATTAAATCAAGGAATATAACTATATGGTGTATATGAATGGGGAATATAACCCATTTTAAGAATAATGGTTTCACTGTATAACCAATGTAGGAAAATAAAAGGTAGTGGGTAAATATAACAAAAAATTTAAGAATAATATGTGTTTTGGGTGTAGAACAAGATAGGAAAAATGGATCAAGTACAGGTGTGTACAACCAATTTTTGTAAATGGTTGATAATTGTGAATATAAAAAATAACATTACTCTACGGTTCATTATACCACTATTATTTATAATAAATTTATATTAGATAATATATTTGTTGGGGTGTATAAAACATTGTCAGAATTAATAGTAATTTGACATACCCTATAATAATTTTGGGATTATTTATTTTATAGTAATATCGCACATGATGCGAGGTTGTGAGATATTATTGTGAGGATTTAGAACCACAACATTATCATGATGGTTAATGAAGGAATTAAAAATTAAACCATATATTCACCATCTACTATCAATTTTGAATCTATCCCTGGTCTTTATAATTTGTATTGGATTAGTACTTCCCACTAAAGAAAAAAAATGTCCCCAAGAAAAGGATAATAAAAATTCACTAACCAAAAAGTGTGTTAAAATGTTTTATGGAATAAATTTTCATAAATATTGGAATATGGTATGAACCTCACTCCAATTACTTGGTTTGGATGTGATATATACTGATATAGTATCTCCTCTTCCTATTACCGATGGTTCTTCTATAAGTAATACTATTAATAAGAAAATAGAATTATATGAATAGGATAAACATTACATGTTAATATATATATATAATATAATATTTAAATAAATTCCATGCATCTAAAAACATCTAAGGAGATATGGGACATGTTTAGAAGTAGCTATTATGGTAATATCAATGTTAAGTATGTTAAACATCATGTTATTATGAACATGTTTTGAAAAAGTAAAATGGGTTATTATGTTCTTCTTATTTATTAATCTTCATAGAATACCATAAAAAGTATTCTTCCCAACCCGAGGAAAGGAAACATAAAAAAGTAAAAGCTCATATTCTTAGTAAGGGTAAGAAATATATCTATGAATGATCACATAATCATATCATGACAATAAGGGTATGATATCCCAAGCTTAATATTTTAAAACCCAACCATGTATAACATTTATTATAAAACTAAATCATATCATAAAGTATGATAGTTAATATGACATGAATCCTAAATAAAATAATTAAATATAATCCATGATACAATAACATCAACATAGTAATGTGAAAGAAATTAATATTATAGCATTGTGAGCACGTATAAAAATGAATTCCCTCACTCATTATGTTAATGACATGAAATTGTTCCCTCGCATAAACTTATTGACACAAAACTAGGTCCACTCACAATATTATGGGATTAAAACATAGTCTAATAATAACCTTAAATATATGAAAATAGTTCCACACATAACCCTAGTGAAATGAAATAATTTCAATACATAACATTGTGAACATTAAATAAGGTTCATACATAACATGGTAATCTTATGAGTTACCTATTATTACCCAATTAATTGGAGAGCTATAATGTTTTCAACCATAATCATATTATTACAGAACCAATGTTCAATTGACTATAATGGAATGAACCATCTCATATGAAACCATACATATGTTTTCCACAAGATCATAACAAATTTATCATATCATAAATCATGAAATAAAATTGTTTTTTAAAAAAATTTCATTATAGAATATCCCATGGAAAAGAAACATGCTGAATAAACATTTCATCTTTTCAACATAGAAAAACCAATGGAGAAGGAATGATTTTTATAAATTTCTTTTCATTATAAACATAACCTATCCAGAGAAAAAATAAGTATGTAATCATTTTAACATATCCGTATTAATTCTTATGTAACATAATATGGTTTCACATTAGATGGAAAATAATTTTCAAATATCCCTTAGAACATATATTTAAGAAAATATTTTTTTCACGTTGATATCACTTGTTCAAAATTTAATGTGTTCCCAAACAATAAAGAAAGAATTTTATTTTAAAATAAAAATGGAAAAATTTAAACTATTCTTTAAATAATAGATCCTTATCGGTAGTGTTATATATCATTCATGTCATAAAATTTTAACTGAACATTCAAATCAGTTTTTCTGTTAACTCCAAAAAGTTCCTCATTTGGTAAATGTAATTTGAATTCCTTAAAACCAATTTTAAAAATATAAAAAAAGGAAAAATATTTATTTAATAATCTTTTTATATGAGCAAAACCTTACTTTATAACATTTTTATAAAATATAGACTTGGTAGAAAATTCAATTTTGACCGAAGAGAAAAATGAAGTCGATTTTCCTTAAACAAATTCATACTCTTAACTAAAAAATGAGAATAAAATGATTATAAAATATGAAATTTAAATAAATAAACATATGAAAATAAAATTCATAAATTTCATGACATTTATAACATAATGTACCATTATTTGAAGAATAATAAAAAAAATAGATACACAATTAGATTGTAAAATCAATCCCTTATCATATTTTTAACTTTTGAATTATAATCCTCATAAAAGAAAGAAAATTATATTGGAAATTAAATTACCATAACATTAATTATAACCATAAAAAATACCTTCATTTTCATTATATAAACCCTTTAATAAAAAAATATGGTAAATATGGTATGTGTCTCATGGAAATAAAAGGGAGTAAAATACCTTACCACTGTAGATTTTTTAATTAATAAGTCTTATTAAATAATAGAATGAAATGAATCCTTAAATATCATTAAATTATTTATATTAATTATATAACATTTTAAAGGATTTTATACACAACACGTAATGTAAATGAGAGCTCAATATGGAATATGTCTCCCAGAAATAAAAGGGTGACAAAAAATCACACACCTCAAGTCTCGAACTAATTCATAAATATTAAATCCTCATGTATAATAAATATAGTTTCATTATAAATATATCAGTAAAACATTAACATGTATATCATACCATATATTTTTTACTCATCACCTTCTATTTCACATTTATCAACAATTCCTTTTTAAAATCATGCTTTGGTTTATAACTGCTTCATTTGTCATGTATGTTTTGGTTTGGTATTTTCAGTTATTTTACATTAATAATTGTTCTATTATTTCCAGAATACTATAAATTGTATAAATATAATATAAATTCATTATATATATATTGATTTTCTTCCATAGATTTTACTAATTAAAAATGACTTAAACCATTCATGGAGACCATTGGCCGCAAATATACATGAACTGTGTTTCCATTTTATCTATGGATTGAAAAAAAAAATGTAAATAGTATATAAAATTTTAATAATAATTTATAATACTTATATATATATTCACTAAATATATCATCAATTCAATCAATTTAAAAATAAAATGGAAAATGAATCATATCACTTTTTGGAGGGTGTAGTCAACACATATACATGAGAAGTTTTTTCATTTATCAAGGGATTGGAAGGTAAGATGGTATGTTTTGTATTATAATTATAAGAGTTTATATTATCAATAATTTCATATATAAATATTAAATCCATCATTATCTCTATCCATTATAGGCAGTGATGGAATGAAAATTACATTCACTCGCAAGGTATTAGTCTACCACATAGTCAATTGATGGGTTTGTTTCCCATTTGTGGAAGAGTATATGGATATATATTTTTATATTAACATAATAACATATTATTATAGGCTAAATAATAATTTTATTATATTTTAATTTCTAATAAATTAATTAATGTCGAAATGGAATAAGAAAATAGAGAAATAGCTTAGTGAAGACAATTACCTTCTCTTAGACAATCTTCTTTATGTTTCTTATTATAGACCAAAGGGTTGATATTTTATTAATTATAGAGGAAATATAATGTGAATATATATTTTTAGAGTGATTTTAGTTAGTAATTATTGATACAAACGGGTTGAAATGTTTGAGGATGTTAGGGGAGGAGGTGGACTTTTAGAATTTAAGAGGGATTCCATTTTAATAAATACCTAAAACTATGAAATAATAGGAAAAAATAAAACCATGTACCTCCTAAATTTATAAAAAACTGATTGAAGGTATGATATTGTCACACCATATCACAAAAAAAATATAAAAAATTAATCTTGTTATTTCCTTAGCATCTAAGTTTACCCATATTTACAATTTTATTTGTCCCCACAATTAATATTTTTTTGTTTACCTAGTTAATTTATTCATTAATCCTAAAAATAAAATGACACTATTAGATAACCTGGAAACAAATGATATATATTTTCATGCCAAATTACTAAAAAAATATACTATTTGTGTGGAAAATTAATTTTAACACATATTCATGTAAAGTTAAAACCCTGTTTTATTCTTAGCCATTGTAATTAAGTTTTTCCTATAATTAAACATCTTTACATCCATCACTTTAGTTGGGAATATTATGTAATTTTTACTATGATTATTCAAAATATTGAATATTTTTTTACCGAATTCAATTCATAGAATTGTCAAAATATTATTTATAATTAGACTCCTTGACTTGATGAAAAACTGTTTTCCAATGAAAAATAATTCTCATTCGTGTAAACTTATTTTATATCAAAATTTATTATAAAACTGATTTCAATAACATAAATTAGATTAATTATAATATAATTAATTTAATATTATATTTTTCTTTAAATGGGACTTGAAAATTCTTTTAATAAAAGGATATATTTACAAAAAAAGTCAGTATTTTTTAGTATTCATTAATAGATTAATTTTTAATTAAAGTATCAATATTTCACTCTAAGATAATTTTAAATTTTTTATTTTAAAAAATAAGTTTATTTTTTAAATGAAATTTCTCACAGTGTTAATCTTATTATTTTTCTTAAAAAATAGTAATCTTGTTTTGAGAAAATATATTTTTGAAGATTATAAATGATTTAATTAAAAAAATTACATTATATAAATATGATCCCTTTATAAAAAAACATTATATTTATTTGTAAAAATATTTTTATTACTATTCCAACTTCCATGTTTAATGGATGGGTTATAATGTTCATGATTAAATAATATTATTTATAGCTAATTAAAGTTTCTTTACGATGACGACGTGCTACAGACTGGATCCGGCCTCCTGTAGTCTGGTGCGGCCAGGCGCCATAGGGTCCTGTGTGGGTCGACAACAGATCTGGAGTGGCTCAGAGCGGGGAGGTCCTTCATTCTGTTGTTCGGACTTCATGGGGCCCGATATCCAGTAGGTGTGATCTTGATGATCTTGTGTTTTTATGGTTGTGATGATTCAGTGGACATGCTTTTGTGACATGATTGCATTAAGATGATGGGGTTCTGAGAAGGTTTGTTCGCGTTTGGTGTTGAATGTGTTGATGTGGTGGTCGAATTCTTGAATTGCCTGGATGTTTTTTCTCCTTCCAACGAATGCTTTACCTGTGACCTGTGGTTCTGGATGCTGATTTCTATTGCTGAGTTTAGTGAAGTGATTCTTTAGGGGGTGTGTTGGTTATTATGTTTTGATTTTCTTCGTGGATGGAATCTTTCAATTAAGGATGTATTTTTAGTGGAAAGCTGTTTGAGGTTTGAGAGACAATCCAACTACATTATCTTACAGGAATGGCTTAAGATGAAGTTTTGGGCAGAGGTTTTCTCTTGGTTGTTGCTCTCAGATTTGGATGTTTGAGAGGGTATGGCTTTTCCTGCGGTTCCATACCTGTGCAGTCATGAAAGAGACTAATTTCCATGAAGTGATGCATAGGAGAAATTGATTTAATATTAATGATACTGGGTGTATCTCTTCTGTGTAGGCTTGAACGAGTTGTCTATTCTTAAGATTTTATAGCGCAGTGCTTTGAATATTTATTGCCTTTTAAGTCATGTATGGTTTCTCACTTTTTCCTTAATAGTGTTTTAATAATAAAAAAGTAAATTTTAGTCAGTTAAAGCTTCATGTTTTCTATAATGACGAAATTAAATTTAGTTTTAAAAATATATTCCATAAAATAAATGGGTGTTATAGGAATGAATTCTATGTTTCATGTATTGTTTTTTATATATAATGTCTCTATTATAATCATTATTTCTAAAATTTTTTTCTTCCACCTTATGGTCTAACCCATTATGATTTGATTAATGTTGTAAAAGGGGTGATTTTTTCTAATACTAGTTAATTAAATTATCAAATTACCATCAGTATTATGAAGTAGGTTATATAGTATCCGACCATGTTTTTTCATTATTTCCATTAAGGTATCTAACTAATTCTACAATTCTTTCTTGTCACTTTGTGACTATTCAACCTCTATATATATATTTGATTCTCTAGTTCATTTTTTGATTTATTCATTTATGGAGCATATAATTCCCTTTTAAATAATAATGGATATAATATATATTGATTTTATGGTTGCTTGATGGATTCTATGATTAGTATATATCGATGATATAGGTTTTGGAATGGTGGTGTGATAATATTTTATTGAATTTAAAATAAATATTGGGATTTAGAAGTGTCCCTCCATCTCTAGTTAAGCTATTAAAATTAACTGATGTGGTAAAAAAATAAAGAACAAACAGTATATTAAAATTAGTACATTGATTAGTGAAATAATTTAGAGAATAAAAATGACTTCATACCTTTAATAGAGGTAATTTATTATTTTATAGTGTAAGTTTAACACCCCAAGCTTCCACAGTATGTTTCCCTTTGAATAATCTAATAGATTGTGTTGTACACAACATGGAGTTTTAACACACGACGACCAATCAAACTAGCCATTATGAAGAGTAATACCCACTTTTTGAAAATTTATAAATTTTATTTTCCCAAATGGACTTCATTTTTTAATTCGGAATATCGAAATTAGCTTAGGGTTAATTTTAGGTATTTTTTTTCTAAAAACATTCAATTTTTGATGAATAGGGAAAACACTACATTATTGTTTAAAACTAACTTTTATTTAAATAATTATTTATTTTATTTAAATTTATATTAGGTAAAAATAGATACATAATAACTATATATGATTAATTAAATTCATTGGACTCATTTTATAAAAATATAAGATATATTAAATTTTATTGAACTTTTTGCCGTGTTTTACCCAACTTCTAGGCACGTTAACAAATTTTCATAAAACATAATTTTACCGCTTCTGTGAATTGAATTTAAAAAATCTGAGAGACACGGTTGACATCATTAAGTAGAATACAGTTCAATAAGATGAAAATACTTTTTGGTTAATTGTAAATTTTTAATTTTATTTACCACGCTTAAAAGTAAATAGGGTAATTAAAGGTAAATTGGTATTATAATTACCCAAAAACATGTCATAATTATACTGGATAAGTGTTTTTAGACCAAAATCAACCCTAGGAATAAAATTTGATCCTTTTGGTCCACTTGGATTATATTAGGACATTTATAATTATTTTATTTAAAGAAGAGTTAAAAGTGTTAAATTCAAAGTTTAATTACTAAACCATTTCTAATATATGGTTATACATAAGATATATTTGAATATAAATATTCATTATAAAGATAGAAATATTTATTACATAATGTTATTTTATTTATAATTTTTAGAAATTAAATTATTAATTTTATTTATGACATAATGATGGAGTAATTATCTTATTATTGAAAGATTAAAATAATTTATATTATAAATATCAAATTAATGTAAATTGATACTTTTGATGTAATACAATAATTTCCTAGATTAATATTACATGTTATGGTTTATTTAATGAATTTTATTCTAAGTAATCATGTTGTTATGACTTTCAAAAAATCAAAGTACCAAATAGTGTCAAAATTGACATAAATGAGTTTTAAAACAAATACATTATTATTAAATGATATAATATTCCCAAAAATACAATGGTCTTCCAAAGGATTTATATAAGGTTAAATATATCAATAATGAACCACTTGGGGTTCTATTAGAAGTTTATAGTATGTTTATGAACCATATAATATAAAAATACAAAGAGATATGGTAAATGTAAAACTATTTAACTTAGAGTTAAATCTAAAAGATAAGGTTAATATAGTAAACTAAACCTGTCTAAAACCTATATTTTGAGATTTTTTCAAACCATAACCACCATGTACTGAAAATAAATCATTTTGGAGCCATTATAAACTGAAAATGATTGTATAATAAAATAATACTTCAAGATTTTCCTATAGTGACCCTCACCTCTCTTATAAAAGGGTACTCCCCCTTCTCTCAAAATCACACCCCAAGGCCATTTGGCTTCTTCAAACCCTAATAAAATATCCTTCCAACTACCCTCCATTCTACCTAGAGGCCGCACTTTTATCAGAAAGCCAACCTAAAGAGCCCATTTGATCAAATCAAAAAGAAACTCCTGAAGAGGAGGTAATAATTTCACCACCTCTTTCAAAGTTCTTTTCTTCTTCCACTTCCTCTTTATTTTTTATTACCAAAACCAAATAATAACTCTAGTACCTTATACATACTGTGATGTTATTATAGATTTGGTAAAACCATATTCATTATTATATCCATCCTATGAATAACAAGTCACTATACGTTCGTACGTACGGATTACCGTCTCCACGTCGTGGTGTAGTTTCTTATTCAAACACTTCTTTATTTGGATGGGTATAATAATGCATATAACTAAAGTAAATAATAAATATAAAATTTTAATGATTCTGTATATATGATATAACCTCGAATTACATACAATTTCACCAACAATATAATGATATTATTGCTCGTGCGTACGTACACATTGCTGTCTCCACGAACTTGATGAGATTTATTCCCTATCATAATCATTAAAGAATAATTTTCATTTTATGATTATAAATAATGTTAAAAAACATAATATCATTCTGGATATGAATAAAATACATCCTATCCATTACAAACATGACTTACATAATAAAACATATAAGGGAAAACAAATCAGTTAACACCTGAAATGATGATACTGCAAAAATATTATTAACAAAGAAACATTAGAAGATTATATTTTATATCCTATTTATGTGTGTGGTTCTTGTATAATTTAATAAAAATTATTTAACTATTATACAAGAGGTTAAAATACCATATATCAAGGAAAAGTTCAAGGTAAAGGTTAATTCTATAATCTCTTTACTTATTCGAGGTTTTTTATATGTGAATATCTACTGGGACATTTTTACCATCCACATCCGTGTTTCTTAAAAATGTATTTAAAAACATTTTTACTATTTACTAGACTATGGGTTAAAGTCATTTATAACCTTTTTTGACTTTTTATGTGATGTTTATAAGGTAATATTTCCACTATTTTCTAAATAAGGATCTTTATGAGCTTTTCGACAAAATTAAGGAAAGAATGTTTTTTAACTTATACAGAGGGTGCGACTATTTTCTTCCTTTGTAACACCTTCAAAGCATCCCTTACAAGCTTATAAGAATATTTTCAAAATAAATATTTTCTTTTATAATTATGTTACTTTTAAATGATTTCAAAATAGAAAGAGGTATTTATCTCAAAAGGTTTTTATTTCTTCTATGTCAATATCTTTTGATGCATTTTACACTTGTTTGAAGTTGATTTATTATGATACAATATTCCATATTGTATTGAAGTTTTATTAATATGTTTGACTATGGATGTGTTATTTTTATACCATTCATGGTTTATGGTTAAATTATTAACATTTCGTATTATTTTTTTTATACGAATGCTTTTGTTATGTTTCAACATTTTCATATGAGGAATGCACTGGACTTAGTAAGTGGCGGGTAGAGCCCAATATATCTTCTCAATGCATTGGTATGTCACATGAGACAAACTGGTTTCTTAGCACAAGGAATTGACAATATCATATTTTTAGTCTTGGCACAAATCCTTGACTGTGTGGTTATGAAGTCTGGCATTATGCATTCCATCATTATGAAATTGGATATTGATATTGCATGAGATTAATTGACTAGTAAAATATCAATGTGATTAAGTTAATGGAATTATTTGATTTATATTTTCCATATTATTCTGAAGTTTAGTTTTAAAAGTATTATGTTTTATTCTTATACATTGTCTTAAATGTTTGTGCTTATTTATAAATGTTTCCGCTATATTTTTATCCTTACCGAGCATCTGAGCTCACCGATTTCTATGTTTTATTTTTCCCAAGATATGAAAAAGTATATTATGTATCACCTACAAGAATAGTATAAGGAATATGAATGTGGTCAATGGAGACAATGTTTTTGTGTTTTTTTTATTTTATAATGTCATGTAAAACTTATGAATATATCTAGTACTTAAAATTCTACTAAACTGATCTGTATTTCTAGATTTGATACTTTGTGATCATGCTAATGTTATGTAATAATGCACAGACTCTGGGTAACTGGGGTCGGGGAATTACAGTTGGTATCAGAGGAAGTTTAGTACAAAAATTGTAAGATAGATTTAGAAAAACTTTGGTTAGAGAACATTACCCTAATATAGACTTCGAGGATTAGTATAGAAGAACTTCCTATAATTTTTTTAATGTAATGTTTTTTTGAGTTTTTCAATCAATACATCCCTGTCAGGATATGAGTATCTTGATGCGGCTCTGGATCATATGTACCTAGGAGTAAAAATTATGACAAGGAGTTTTGGGATTGACTCGGGGTATCCTGGTACACGAAAATGGGCCTTGCTACACTTTTGGTTATGACACTCCCGGGGGATATGCTTAGGGTAATTCACATTTTATTTACAAAAAATTATAAATGAATTTTGATTATATACATCCCCAATGAAAACATTTGTATTATTATGGATTATATCCATAAACTGTTCAATTTATGTTCCGTGTTTTATAAGTTTGGAATTATGTATTACGGTACTTAAACTAATATATTTTATTCCATTGCTTGTAAATGGAACCCAGCGGAAGGAATTGAAACCATATAAATGAATGTAATTAATGTTGGAATTTTCCTCATACTCAAGATAATTATAGTGGAGCTAGGGATGAAACTGTTGCTGATCAACTTATCCCCACACTAGATCAACTGACTCTAGTAATGAATAATAAACTTACCCATATAGAGCAACCTGATCCACAAAGCGGAGGATCAATGTTATACTTCTTCATGAGGTAACAACCACCTACATTAAATGGGACTACAAATCCATTTTTTGATGATCAATGGATAAATTCCTTAGAGAAAATATTTCATTCTTTGGGGAGTAGTAAAAGGGAAAATGATTTCATAGTAGTTTATCGCCTCACAGGAGATGTAGATCAATGGTAGTCATTAATTTAGAACACCAAGGAAGATGAAAAAGTATCAAATATGGAATGGAGGGAGTTCAATGATCTTTTATTAGAAAAATAATTTCCTTTTTACCATCAAGAAGATATGGAAAGACAATTTCTGAGTCTGAGGCAAAAGGAGGATACAAATGTAGCAACGTATGAGGCTAACTTTACATGGTTAGCAAGACATGCAACAAATTATATACGTAACCCAAGGAGTAATATTGATCGATTATTCGATGGGTTAAAACCATATCCCCATTGAGAATTAGTCTCTTAATCCTTCTCATCATACAAAGATATTGTCTCTTATGCTATCAAGGCAAGAAAATGAATTCTCTAAGTCTTACTACTTTAAATCAAAGAAATATAATAAGAGATCTGCTTAACACTCGGGAAATGGAAATAAGGGGAAGAAGGGAAAAGTTGAATATCCATAATGCATTAAATGTTGTAGTAAAAACCCCAGTACTTGCCGGAAGGGAATGGGAGTCTATTACATGTGCGGTGAAAAATTCCACCAAGCTTGTGATTTCAAGGTAAATAAAGTGGCAATCAATGTTGAATGATTCAATTGTAGAGAAATGGGGAATTATGGAAATGAATGTCCTAAGTGCCAAGGAAAATTATCTTAGAAAAGGATAAGAGATCAAGTCCAAGCTTATACGATCTCTACTGCTAGGGTTAAAGATCTGAAAGTCATGGTGAAAGGTAATTTAATGGTTTCCTCAAGTATAGCCAATGCTTTATTTGATTCTATATCACCACATTGTTTCATATCTTTCCAATTTGCGAAGAAAATTAGATATTTCCAATTTTATTTAACAAGGGATTTCTCAGTCAAAATTCCTTAGGGAATTATCATTGCATCAAATTTTTGTGAATCAGCTCCCATTAGGGAATATACATGTTCATTATCTACTGATCTCGTCGTCATACCCCTGATTGAATTTGATATAATCCTCAGAATGGATTGTAATTCCGGCCATGATGTGAAAATTTATTATAAGAAGAAGGAGGTTACAATTTCTGATGATGATATGGACTACCTTATCTTTAAGGAAGAAACAACAACACATGATTATTATCTAGATTCACCCCTAACAGCTCTACTAAATTCAATTATTATGGTGGAAGAGAATTAAATAACTATGGGCGAGGAAAGGAATGCTCAAATAGAGGGAGTACCTATTGTGAAAGAATATGTTGACGTGTTTCTAGAGGATTTACCAAGACATACTCCAGAATGAGAAACTGAGTTTTCTATTGATTTAATTCCTAATTCAAAGCCCATATCAAAGACCCCTTATAGAATGGTCAATGTGGAATTAGTGGAACTAAAGAAAAAAATAGGGGAATTGAGTAATAAAATATTTATTCACCATAGTGTTTCTCCATGGGGAGAACCTATTCTTTTTGTTAAGAATAAAGGGATCTATGAGGTTATGGATTGACTGCAGGGAGATCAATGCTGTAATAATAAAGAACAAATATCCCCTACCTCGCATTGATGATTTATTCGACCAACTTCATATAGCTCAATATTTTTCAAAGATTGACCTTCTATCTGGATATCATCAGTTGTGTGTGAAGAAGGAATAGATTCCGAAAACAGCATTTCGAACCAGGTACGAGCATTATGAGTTTACTGTAATGCCTTTTGACCTAATTAATGCACCCTATATTTTCATGGATTTAATGAATAGAGTTTTCAAGGAATATATTGATGACTTTGTAGTTTTATTTATTGATGATATCTTGGTTTATTCAAAAATATTTGAAGATCATGAAAATCACTTGTGCATTGTTTTAAAAACCCTCAGAAGAAATGAATTATATGGGATGTTTAGAAAGGGTGAATTCTATATTCAGGAGATTTTCTTTCAGGTCTATATTGTCTCTAAGGATATAATCTTTATCATTCCTTCAAAGACCAAGTCAATTCAAGAATGTCCAGCACTGATGAGTATAATTGAGGTACATATTTTTATTGGTTTAGCAGGTTATTATCGATGTTTCGTCTAGAATTTGGCCCAATTGGAAAACCCATTAACCAAGATCACATGTAAAGGGGATAAATTTGTTTGGACAAAAGAGTGTGAATAATGTTTTGAAGAACTAAAGAAAAGACTATTCAATTCTCTTATCTTGACTCTACCACCGGGGAATGTTGGGATTGTTTTTTATAGTGATTCTTCAAAGAAAGGACTTGGTTGTGTCCTTATGCAGAATGATAGGGTTATTTCCTATGCATCACGACAATTAAAAATTAATGAGAAAAACTATCCCACTCATGATCTTGAGTTAGCATATATAATCTCTTCTCTGAAAATATGGAGACACTTTATCTATGGTGAAAATGTGAGATTTATTTTGATCACAAAAGTTTTAAGTGTATTTTCTCATTAAAATAAGTTGACATAAGGCAAAGACAATGGATTGAACTACTGAAGGATTATTATTGAACTATACACTACCACTCAAGGAAGGAAAATAAGGTGGAAGATGCTTTGAGCATAAAGGATCATGGAGTTTTGAACAAGACGAGAGTTGAAAGGGATCTTATTTTCAAGGATATAGTAAAGATGGATATGGAAATAATAATAACATTTGAAACATCAATACATTTTCAAATGGTTTCAAACCATATTTAATAGAAAGGATAAATAGTTTTCAAACTTATGATGAGAAGTTTAAAAAGAAAATTAATGTTATAAACAATGGGATATTGATCGACCTCGTATATGAAGATGGGATTTGGAAATTTGGTAGGAGACATTGTGTTCCCGATATACATGATCTAAAAATGGAATTGTTGGATGATTATCATAGCTCCAATTTCTCTATACACCCTGGTAGCACTAACATGTATAGAGATTTTAAGGAACATTTTTGGTGTGACAACATGAAGGGAGATATTGCTGATTATGTGTTAAGATGTTTGGTTTTCCCACAACTGAAAGAAAGAAGAAAACATCCTAGAGGAGTCATGAAACCTCATCCCATACCTGAGTGTAAATGGGATGATTTTACGATGGATTTTTTCATGGGGCTACCAACGAATCCTAGAAAGGAATGATGCAATATGGGTCAATATTGAGAATCTTACCTATTCAGCACATTTTCTTGCTATAAGAGAAGATTTACCACTTGAACATTTAGCAAGACTATATATTATTGAATTTTTTAGACTTCATGGAGTACCCCAATGAATTATTTCTAATCATAATCCCCATTTTACATCACAATTCTGGAAAATCCTTCAGAAGGCCCTGGATACTGAACGTTGTTTGAGCACTGTCTACCACCCTCAAACTGATGTACCATCAGAAAAGACTATTCAAATATTAGATGACATGTTCAGATCTTTCCCACTTGACTTTTATGGTATGTGGGATAAATATTAAACTATGGTATAATTTTCTTATAACAATATCTTCCATTCAAGTATTCAGATAAAAACATATGAAGCATTAAATGGAAAGAGATTTCGTACACCAATTTTTGGGATGATTTTTGGGGAAAGAAAACTCGTAGGCCTAGAACTTGCTGAGAAAACAATAGATAAGGTGAAGATTATCCAAACCCACATCAAAGAAGCTCAATATAGGAAAAAGAGAAATACCGATAACTGAAGGAAGGATTTTGAATTTCAAGTAGGATATCATATTTCCTTGAATTTATCTCCATGGAAGGGTGTTATAAATTTTGATAACAAGGGGAAATTATATCCCAGGTAAATCCGGGCTTTAGATATTCTAGAATGATTTAGAGTTGTAGCTTACCATTTAGAAATTCCTCCAAGTCTCTCTAATGTTCATGATGTGTTCCACATATCATTTTGAGAAAATACATGTCTGACCCAACACAAGTACTTTCCTATGATGAAATAGAACTGGAACCCGACCTGTCTTATTGTGAAGAGTCTATCTAAATTCTTGATACCAGAGAACTAGGGTTGAGAAACCCGACGACTCGTCTGGTGAAAGTTCTATGGGGAACCATAAGATGGAAGAGGCAACGTGGGAACCCGAGGAACTTATGATGAAGAACCACTCAAATCTTTTTATGCACTAATATTTTAGAAATTTCAAGGAAAAAATTATTTGAAGGAGGGGAGAAAGTAACACCCTACGCTTCCACAGTACATTTCTCTTTGAATAATGCAATAGCTTGAGTTGTATGTAACTTGGAATTTTAGCAAACCCCGATCAGTCAATCTAGTCCTTATAAATAGTAATACCCAATTTTTGAAATTTTGTAAATTTAATTTTTCAAAATGGACTTCATTTTTGAATTTTAAATATCAAAATTATCCTTGGTTGAATTTTGGTTTTTTTCTGAAAACATTCAATTTTTGATGAATAATGAAAAAAACTGTGTTATTGTTTAACACAAAATTTTATTTAAATAATGTGTTATTTTATTTACATTTTATTAGGTAAAAATAGATAAATAATACCTACATATGTTTAATGTAATTCATTGGAGTCATTTTATAATAATATTAAATATATAAAATTTTATTGAAATTTTTACCGTCTTTTACCCACCTTCTAGGGACGTTAACAAATTTCCATAAAACACAATTTTAATGCTTTTGTGAATTGAATTTAAAAATTCCAAGAGACATGGTTGAAATTATTAAGTAAAATGTGATTCAATATGATGAAAATAATTTTTGGTGAATAGAAACTTTTGACTTTTATTTTCCAGATATAAAAGTAAATAGAGTACTTAAAAGTAAAAATGATATTATAATTACCCTAAAACATGTCCAAATTCTATTGAAAAAGTGTTATTAGACCAAAATCTACCCTAGTAATAAAATATGATCCTTTTTTTCCACTTGGATTAGATTAGGTCATTTATTATTATTTTATTTAAAGAAGAGTTAAAAGTGTAAAATTCAATGTTTAATAATTAAACTATTTTTAATAAATGGTTATACATAGTATAAACTCATCTATAAATAATAAATAAAAATATAAAAATATATCCTATATAATATAATTTTATTTATAATTTTTAGACATTAAATAATTAGATTTTTTGATGACACAATGTTGATGCAGTAATTACCTTATTAATAAAAGATTAAAATAATTAATATTATAAATTTCAAAATAAATGTAAATTGATAATTTGGATGAAATCAACGAATTAAATAGGTTAATATGATATTTTAGATTTTATTTAATGAATTTTGTTGAAGTAATCATGCTATTATGACATTCACAAAAACACAATACAAAATAGTGTCAAAATTGACAGAAATGAGTTCCTAAAACAAATACTATATTATTAAATGATATAATATTTTTAAAAATATAATTTTCAGTCAAAAGAATTATATAAGGTTAAATATATCAATAGTGGACCACTTTAGGTTCTCATGGTAGTTTATAGTATGTTTATTAACAATATAATCTAAAAATACAAAGAGATACGGTAAATGTCAAACTATTTAACTAAGAGTTAAATATAAATGATAATGTTAATATGGTGATCTAAACCTATCTAAAACCTATTGGTTGAGATTTCAGCGACCAATAACCACCTTATCCTCGAAATGAATCATTTTTGTGCCATTAGAAATCAAATATGATTGTATAATAAAATAATATTTCAAGCATTTCCTAAAGTGACCCTCACCTCTCTTATAAAAGGGTATTTCCCCTTCTCTGAAAATCACCCCTCCAATGCCATTTGGATCAGCCAAACCATACTCTAATATCCTCCCAAATACCTTACCTTATACCTAGATTTCTTACTTTGATCATAAATCCAACATAAGGAGCCCTTTTGATCAAATCAAAAGGAAACACCTGAAGAAGAGGTAATAATTCACCACCTCTTTCAAAGTTATTTTCTCCTTCCACTTTATTCCCATACCAAAATAATAACTCCAGTACCTTATACATACATTTATTTTATTATAGATATGGTACAACAATATTCATTATTCTATTAATCCTTGAATGACCAGTCACCATACATGCATATGTAAGTCTTACCGTATCCACGACGTGATGTAATTTGTTATTCAAACACTTCATTATTTAGATGGGTATAATAATGAGTATAAATGATGCAATTAATAAATATAACATTTTAATTAATCTTTATATATGATATAACATCTAATTACTTAAAATTTCATCATCAATAAAATGACATTTTCGCTTGTCTCTACGTACGGATTACCATTTCCATGAATGCGAAGAGATTCATTCTCCATTGTAATAATTCAAGAATAAGTTTAATTTTATGATTAAAAATAATTTTAAAAAACATAATTTAATTATTAATATTAATAAAATACATCCTATTCATAATAAAAATGACTTATATAACAAAACATATAAAGTATAATGATTTAGTTAACACTCGAAATGATGATACTACTAAAATATTTTTAACAAATAAATATTATAAGATCATATATGATATCATATTTATGTATGTGGTTATTTTATAATTTAATAGAAATTATTTAACTATTATATAAGAGGTTAACATACCACTGATCAAGGAAAAGTGCAAGGTATGGGTTAATTCGATAATCTCATAACTTATCTGTCGTTATATATACTTTAGTTTCTACTGGGTCCTTTTTATTGTCTACATCCGTGTTTCATAAAAATGTATTAAAAAACATTTTTATTATTTCATAGACTATATATTAAAGTCATTTATACCCTTGTTTGACTTTATATGAGATATTTATAAAGGAATCATTCTATTGTTTTCAAAACAAGGTCCATTATGACCTTTTCAACAAATTATGTATAAAATGGTTTTTTAACTTATACGGCCGGTGAAGCTATTTTCCACCATTGTAAAAAATTTGAAAATTCCCTTAAAATATTATAAGAATATTTTAAAAATAAATTTTTTCTTTTATAAATATGTTACTTTTAAATGATTTCAAAATAGAAAGATGTATTTCTATCAAACGGTTTTGATTTCATCTATGTCAACATCCTTTGATGGATTTTAAACTTGTTTGAAATTGATTTATTATTATACAATCTTCCATATTGTATTGAAGGGTTTGTGATATATTTTATAGTGGATGTGTTATTTTTATACCATTACTGGTTTATGGTTAACATATTAACAATTATTATGCTAGTTTTAATACTAATGCTTATGTTATGTTTCAACCTTTTCATATAAGGAATGCATTGGACTTTGTAAGTGACGGGAGAAGCCCTCTATAGAACATAGATGAATTCAAAGGTCTCCTGAGACAAACTAGTGTCTTCACACAAGGCCTTGACAAAATATTATTTGTAGTCTAGTCACGAGGCCTTGACTATGTGGTTATGAAGTCTTGGATTATGAATTCCATCATTATGAAATTGGATATGGATATTTCATGAGATTATTCGACTAGTAAAATATCCTTGTGAATAATTAAATGAAATTATTTGATTTATATTTTCCATATTATGATGAATTTTATGATTAAAAGGCTTAGGTTTTAGTCTTACAAATTTCCTGAAATGTTTATGCTTATTTATGAATGTTTCCGCTATATTTTTATCCTTCCTGATCATCTGAGCTCACCCCTTTCTATGTTTTATTTTTCCTAGGATGCAAAGAAGTAAATTATAACTGACTTGAAAGGATAGTTTAGGGATATGAATGTGGTCAATGGAGACAATTTTGTTGTTGTTTTTTCATTTTATAATGTAATGTAAATATTATGAATGTATCTAGTTCTTCCAAGGATACTAAACTGATCGGTCTTTTGGGATTTGATTCGTTGTAATCATGCCAATGTTATATAAACATGCACCAACTCTGGGTAACTAGGGTCGAGGTGTTATAGTTGGTACTAGAGAATGTTTAGTACAAACCTTGGAATCTAGATTTAGAAAAAAAATTGATTAGAGAACATTACCCTAAGATAGAATTTGAGGATTAGTATAGAAGAACTTCCTAGAATTTTGGAAATGTAGACATTTTGTGAGTTTTCCAAGAAATATATCCTTATCTGGATACAAGAAGGTAGAGGAAGCACTGGAACAGATGTACCTAGGAGTAAAAACTCCGACAAAGAGTTTCGGGCTTGACCCGAGGTATCCTGGAACACGACAATTGGCCTTGGTGCACTCTAGGTTATAACACTCCTAGGGGATATTAATAGGATAATTCACATTTTATTTACAAACCATTATGAAGGATTATTAGTATATACCTCCTCAAAGAAAAAATTCTTATTATTATGGATTATATCCTTAAATTGTTCAATTTATGTTAAGTGGTTTACACGTTTGGAATTATGTATTTCCATTCATAAACTAATCTACTATATTCCATTGTTTATAAATGGAAACTAATGGAATGAATGGAAACCTTTTCAATGCATGCAATCCATGTAGGGATTTCCCTCTTACTCAAGATAATTATAGTGGAGATGGTGATGCAACTAGTGCTAATCAGCTTATCATCATACTCGAACAACTCACCCAGTTTAGAAATAATAACCTTACCGGTATAGAGCACCCTGATCCACAATGCAGAGGATCAATGATAGACCTCTTCATGAGGAAACAACCACCAACATTCAATGGGACTATAAATCCATTTTTGGCTGAACAATGGATAAGTTCCTTAGAGAAAATATTTCATGCTTTAGGGAGTAGCGAAAGGGAAAATGTTTTCATGGCAGTTTATCACCTCACGGGAGATGTAGATCAACGATGGTCATCAATTAAAAAAACAAAGAAGATGAATAAGTATCAAATATGGAATTAAGGGAGATTAAATATCTTTTATCAGAAAAATACTTTCCTTGTGACCATCAATCAGATATGGAAAGACAATTTCTGATTCTGAGGCAAAAGGAGGATGGGAATGTCGCAAAGTATGTGGCTAACTTTACAAGGTTATCAAGACATGCATCATATTATAAATGTAACCCAAGGAGTAATATTGATTGATTATTTGATGGGTTAAAACCATTTCTCTGTCGCATATTAGTCTCACAATCCTTCTCATCATTCAAAGATATTATCTCATGTGATATCAAGATAGAAAAAGAATTCTCTATGTCTTACAACATTAAATCAATGCAAGAAAAGAAGAGATCTGCCGAACACTCTAGAAATGGAAATAAGGGGAAGAAGGGAAAAGTTTAATATTCATCATGCAGTTAATTCTGGAAAAAACACCACGATACCTTCCTGAAGGGAATGAGAGTCTATTACAGGTGTGGTAAAAAAGGCCACAAAGCTCGTGATTGCAAGGTAAGGAAACTGGCTGTCAATGTTGAATTCTACAATTGTAGAGAAATGGGGCACTATGAAAATGGATGTTTTAAACGCCAAGGAAAAATACATCAGAAAAGGCCAAGGGAGAAAGACCAAGCTTATGCGATCACTACTACTGAGGTTTAATTTTTTGTATTTTTTTGAAAACATTCAATTTTTGATGAATAATGAAAACACCCTGTTATTGTTTAAAACCAAATTTTATTTAAATAATTAGTTATTTTATTTAAATTTATATTCAGTAAAAATAGATACATAATACCTGTATATGTTAAATGTAATTCATTGAGGTCATTTTATAAGAATATTAGATATATAAAATTTTATTCAACATTTTACCTTATTTTACCCATCTTCTATGCACGTTTACAAATTTACATATAATGTAATTTTACCGCTTATGGGAATTGAATTTCTAAAATAGGAAAGACATGGTTGACATCTGTATGTAAAATTTGGTTCAATAAGATGGAAATAATTTTTTAGTGAATAGTAACTTTTGCCTTTTATTTACCATGAATAAAAGTAAATAGGGTCATTAAAGGTAAAAATGATATTATAATTACACTAACACTTGTCCTATTTCTATTAGATAAGTGTTTTTAGACCAAAAGAAACCATAGGAATAAAATATGATCCTTTTGGTCCACTGGGATTAGATTAAGACATTTATTATTATTTTATTTAAAGAAGAGTTAAAAGTGTTAAATTCAATGTTTAATAACTAAACCATTTTCAATATATGGTTATATATAAGATAAATTAGACTATAAATATTTATTATAATGATAAAAATATTTTTAATAATTTAATTATATTTATAATTTTCTGACAATAAATAATTAAATTTATTTTTGACATAATGATGATGTAGTAATTACCTTATTAATGAATAATTAAAATAATTGATTTCATAAATATAAAAATAAATGTAAATTGATACTTTTGATGTAATCAAAGAACTTCCTAGATTAATATGACATGTTATAGTAGATTAAATGATTTTTTTGGAAGTAATCAGGGTGTTATGAATTTTACAAAAACAAAATACCAAATTGTGTCAAAATTGACATAAATGAGTTTTTAAAACAAATACTATATTATTAAATGATATAATATCCCTAAAAATCTACGGTTCTACCAAAAGACATATGTAAGGTTCAATATATAAATAATGAACCACTTGGGGTTTTATTTGAAGTTTATAGTATGTTTATTAACCATATAATATAAAAATACAAAAATACATGGTAAATGTCAAACTATTTAACTAAGAGATAAATCTAAAAGATAAGGTTAATATGGTGACCTAAACCTATATAAAACCTATTTTTTGAGAGTTTTGTGTCCCATTACCTCCTTAGACTATAAAAACATCATTTTGGAGCCATTATAAACCAAATATGATTGTATAATAAAATAATATTTCAAGCTTTTCCTAAAGTGACCCTCACCTCTCCTATAAAAGGGTACTTCCCCTTCTCTCAAAATCACACCTCCAAAGCCATTTGGCTCTACCAAAACCGTCTCAAATATCCTCCCAACTGCCCTAAATTAGACCTATTGGCCTTACTTTGATTATAAATCCGTCCTCGGGATCGCTTTTGATCAAATCAAAAGGAAACACTGAAAAAGAGGTAAAAATTTTACCACCACTTTCAAAGTTCATTTCTTCTTCCACTTCCACTTTCTTTGTTATTCCCATAGCAAAATAATAACTCCGGTACCTTATATATAATATGATTCTATTATATATATGGTACAACCATATTCATTATTATATCCATCCTATGAATGAGAAGTCACCATACGTGCGTACGTACGGATTATCGTCGACACGTCGTGGTGTAATTTATTACTCAAGCACATCATTATTTGGCTGGGTATAATAATGAGTATAACGGAATTAAATAAAAAATATAACATTTTAATTAATCTTTATATATGATATAACATCCAATTAAATATGATTTCACCATCAATATAATGATATTGGAGCTCGTGTGTACGTACAGATTACTGTCTCCATGATGGTGATGAGATTCATTCCCCATCATAATTATTTAAGAATAATTTTCATTTTATGATTAAAAATAATTTTTTAAAAATTCATATAATTTTATATATGAAAAAAATAAATCACATTCATAACAAATATTACTTACATAACAAAACCTAAAAAGGAAAACGAATCAGTTAACACCTAAACAGATGATATTACTAAAATATTATTAACAAAGCAATATTAGAAGATCATATATGATATCATATTTATGTATATGGTTATTGTATAATTTAATAATAATTATTTAACTATTATACAAGAGGTTAACATACCCTCAATAAAGGAAAACTGAAAGGTAATGGTTAATTCTACAATCCTTTTACTTATACGAGGTTGTTTATACATGAGTATCTACAATGAAATTTTTATCATCCACATCCAGGTTTATTAAAAATGAATTTCAATTTTTTTATTATTTTCTAGACTGTGGTTTAATGTAATTTATACTCTTATTTGAAATTTTATGAGATGTTTATAAGGTAATCATTCCATCATTCTCTAAACAAGTTTCTTTACGACCTTTTTGACAAAATAATGGAAATAATGCTTTTTTAACTTATACGGAGGGTACAACTATTTTATACTGTTGTAACACCTTAAAATATTCCTTTAAAATATTATAAGAATATTTTCAAAATAAATGTTTTCTTTTATAATTATGTGACTTTTAAAATATTTCAAAATAGAGAGATGTATTTCTCTCAATTGGTATTGATTTCATCTATCTCAACATCCTTTGACGGATGTAACACTTGTTTGAAGTTGATTTATTCTGATATAATCATCCATATTGAATTGAAGGTTTTGTGATTTCTTTTAATATGGATGTGTTATTTTTATACAATTCATGGTTTATGGTTAAAGTATTAACATTTAGTATGCTAGTTTTAATTCAAATGTTAATGTTATGTTTCAACCTTTTCATATGAGGAATGCATTGGACTTTGTAAGTGATAGGTGGATCCCAGTATAGCTCCTTGATGCATCGGTAGGTCTCATGAGTCAAACTAGTGTCTTGGAACAAGTCCTTGACAAAATATTATTCTTAGTCATTGAATGAGGCCTTGACTATGTGGTTATGAAGTTTGGTATTATGCAGTCCATCATTATGAAATTGGATATTGATATTGCATGCGATTATTTGACTAGTAGAATATCCATGTGAATAGGTAAATGAAATTATCTAATTTATATTTTCCTTATTATGCAGAATTTTAAGTTTAAAAGGATTATGTTTTAGTCTTATACATTGCCTTAAATGTTTATGATTATTTATGCATGTTTTAACTATATTGTTATCCTTACTGAGCATCTGAGCTCACCCCTTTCTATGATTTATTTTTCCAAGGATGTGAAGAATTATATTATGACTGACCTGCAAGGATAATATATGGGATATAAATGTGGTCAATGGAGACAGTTTTTTTTCTTTATCATTTTATAATGTAATGTAGAACTTATAAATGTATCTAGTACTTCCTTGCCTACAAAACTGATTGGTCTTTCAGGATTTTATCCCTTGTAATCATGTCAATGATATGTAATAATGCACAAACTCTGGGTAATTGGGGTCAGGGTGTTACAGTAAGCATAATATTCTAAATCAAATATTTAATTTCATCTAGTTTATATTCATGAATGATTAATTCATAAGTGTTTTACTCATGAACTATATTTTCTCAAGTATATATTTTATCATAACTATTGTCAATTTTATGTGATCCTTATAGTCAATCAATTGGATTTAGTTAGTGATTAATCAATCCTAAGTCCCACTAAAAATACATCTAGTAAATTTATATCACTTTTTACTAGTTCTCTATAGAAGAAGAATGAAATTTTTTTCCATCTATTTTTTGAAGAGGAAATAATATAAAGAGATTCTTAAATATCTCCCAGTACAATCAGATGTTACCTATTCTGGGTTTCTTAATTATATAAATCTTTCTTTACATAGTTTTTCTCTTTGATATGGTATTAAATGGTAGGATGATTCTCTTTTTATGTTCATCAGAGTAATTGATCTCCCCTTGTTTTATATTACAAATCAACTATCTTATTATATTTAAAAAAGAAAATGGAATAGAACCCACATTAATTTTTAGCCAAATAATCACTATTAATGAAATATTGAAAAAAAATGGTGCATTCCTTGATGGTTTTTTTTGGATATTCACCTAATAGGTAAATAAACCTAATTTTTTAATGCAATGTAGTTTTTTATTTAAATTATTATGTAATAATATAAGGAAAATTTTATTTTTCTTGATAAATAATTTAGGTGTGAATAAATATATTATAGATTGGTTTGGATGCTCTACCATGTTTCCAGATGAGGAATATAAATAATCCTTATGATTTTTATATGATTTAATTTTAGTAATGTTCTAAAAATTTGTTAGTAAATTACTAATGATTCATAATTATCTAATTTTACTTAGTAACTCTCTCTCTATATCTATATAAAAGGGGGATAATATGTTTTTATTAGATCTACAAATGAAATTAATGGTCATTAGTTTAATAGAACCTCTATAGGAAATACATCAATTTGTTAACATATCAATCACATATTTGGAAAAATAAATTTAATACCTAATGTAAAAAATAGTTTTATGGGGACCAATGGTTCTCCCCAAAGAGTTGTGAAAAAAAAAACATACTCAAAAATAATAAATAGGTTGTTGATACAAATGGATTAAAGAAAATTAATAATTAAATATAACATATTATGGAATATCAGGATATTTATTTTCTGATTGGTCTCATGGATGGATTAACAATTGTTATGTTATCTTCATCTTAGAATGATGAAGTAATTTTTATGTTAAATTGTAAATAATTAAATCTGGAATATATTATATAGAATAAGGTTTATGATTAATGTTATTATATTTCAAATAAATAAAATTGTTATTCAATCTTCTCTCCCATGATCCTGGGAGATAACATACAATCACCATGAAATATCAGTAGTAACAAATCCCTTAATTACATCGTAAACTCTAATTACTTTGAAAAATCCAAAATAAATTATTTAATTCTCAACTATATTGGATACATACATTAGTAAATGCCAGATACTCACTCGAAACCCTACTAATTCCTACTTATAGTAGTATAATGGGTGGGGTGTGGTGGGTTAAATTGATCAATTAAATAATAAAGATATAATATTAATATTAAATTATATAAAATAAAAACAAAGAAATATAATATTATATGAAACTGTGATAGGTTATCCGAATGTACAATTTTTTTCATTATAATAAAACTGAATATTAATTAGATTTTCCACCTCCCCACTACAATAATAATAAAATTAATATTATATCCCTCCATGTTATTGGTTACAACATTTGATGTTTTTGAAAAATTTTCCATGAGAAAAATAGTGACTTCCATACTCTTCATGAATCAATCTTCTAAATTGTTGTTTTTTGTTCCTTTATATCCCTTGTTAAGATTTTCTTATACAATGATAATTGTGGTATTATTTCCAAGTGAATGTTTAATATCCCCTTGATATCAAATAATTTCATGAAGATCCATCCCTTCAAATCCTTATTATAATTCTTCTCCACAAATTTGGATGAATTTTGACATCATATTCTCATAAGATTATATGGGATCCATTTAGAATGGAGATGAAATTTATTACCATGGTTAGATTGAGTGGTTGAAATTATTTAATTATCTAATTACATTCCATTATATATATTATTCAAAGGATAGGATAATAAACATCATATATTGGAATGAATTTACTCTTAAATAACCCCCATTATGGTAAATGAACCCATATATAAATATAGATAACACATACATTGTAATATACCAGAACTTAGAAACCCATATCTTGTAGTTATAAAAAATTAATTATATTTACCTAAGATAAAGATACATATATTATATATTAATGTCATGATTTAATTATTGCATCTCAATTATAGTCACATAACTCAAGGTATAATAGGTTTAGTGACTTTGCTATTTTCTACATAAACTTTTTATTATGATACACTTGTAAACATTTTTCCATCATTATTTTAATTTAGACCCTTATAAAGAAATGTCACTTTAAATAATCATTTTCCTATATTGGAGAATTGAAAAATAATAAAAGGGTGACCTCAAATGATCAATAATGGAAAAAAATTTAGCATGTGAACATGGGTTAGATCATAATAATATGAGAAACATGGGGGGTAAAATGTCCTTACGAAAATGAACATGATAAAAAATAAATGATCATAATACATGATTTAAGTCTATGTAATATCTAATTAAAGATTCTATTACCTGAAAAAGTGTTTCGGATCATGAGGCTATATATATTAGTCGGGAAGCACAACAAACAGAATATAGAAACATGGAATGCTAAATAAATAATGAAGCATAGATGAAACATAATCATATATAAATTATATAATTGTAAACAAAAACAATATCCACAATGTTATGAATAAAAAAATCAACACAATTAAAATTATTTATAGAAAAATACCGACATAATATTATGGATAAAAAAATAAGAATGATTTATGCTATGAACAAATATTTTTTCCTAATTTTATGTTTGGAACGTGAATAGTTCCCATTATTCATGCTATGAACAAAAAAATTCCATCTCACATTGTTGTGAAAAAAAGTACACATCTTTTTTTTTCAAAAAACAAAATGATCACACTTCATGTTGTGAACGAACAATATTATTGGGCCAAAAAGATATTTATCAAGAGGTATAAAGCATTATCCAACGAATTGAAGGTGGTTATAGCTTCCATCCATCTCATAATCCATACATTTTTTTACCATATAAAAATAATTCATTTTTAACATCATAATGAATCCATGGTATAAAATGTTACTCATTAAACAAAAAGTATATATCAATAAATTTTATTATTGATCCAATTAAAATAAATATAATTAATAAGACATACAAAAGGTGTGAAAAACATAATAATAAAAATCAATTGATAAGGAATATTTGATCAAAAATAATAATTTCATAAAAGATAAAATACATTGTGAAATTTTAAACTATTCTCCATTAGAGATTGATCATAATAAAAAAAATTTGATAATATATTTGTAACGTATCGAATCTAGAAGCCACTAAAAGGAGCCCCGTACCCAATTGGCCACATGGACTCAAGTGAGTTTCCCCAAACGCCAGAGGCTGCGGACTAGAAGTGAGGGCCTAAGGTGTGATAGTTGGGAAATTGTGCCCTCATTAGAAGAGTGTAACACAACAGAATAAATAAAAAAAATAGAGGAAGAAATAAACAACATCCAACTAAAGTAAATAATGGACGACTGAAAGGTAAAGATAACCAGAAGGCATCTAATATTAGAATGATGAAGCAAGTCACATGTTCTATGAAATAAGAAAAAACAAGATACACTGTTATCAAGTACAATATGATACTATGGTACAACAATACAAAATTAAACACAACAGCATCACAAGCCTTGGCTTGGTCATATGCTCTCAAACTCCTAAGCAAAAATCAAGTACCTGTTTAAGAATCATTTTCCCTATCTACACCTATAAAAATATTGTTTTTTTGGGCCCAAAACATGACCCAAATAGGGTGGGAGATATAAATCCTAGTAGGAAATCACCAAAGTCTGTTCTAACCTATTAGTGAATATATACAATAGTAGTGTATAATAATGAAAACATTAAAATTATAAGTACTCAAAAGTAAAAAATCCTACAAGTCTTGTTCTATTTATACCATTCATGTTCATTAAGATATTAAATTATACCATCTCATATGTTCGTAGGATTCAGACACAACCAGTCAATCCCCTACTTAAACCATTATAGCAGATACATCTGTAGGAAATCTATCAAGTAAAATGACAATCAAATCCAAGCTTGTGCTTTAGCTTGGCAGACACGTCATAACTAATTAAAATAGTCAAAACTTAGTTCAAAACCTTTCCCTCAGGTAGTCCATAGACATAAAAAAATCCATTCTTATACACAATTTAATATAGGCATAACAAAACGTAGCCCAATAGCACACAAAAACATTCCCACCGGTATGAAAAATCTCTTCCTGCAAGCAAAATAATTCAACTGGGCCAAGCCCGACATATAAGCAATTCAGTATAAAGAAACACATGAAATCGTTACAATATTACATGGTTAAAATGTAAAAAAATCACATTGGTAAGAATTTAATTAACCAATTCATTTCAAACAACCCATAATTGGGAAAAATGAGGCATAACCACGGTTATCGTAAGGCAAAAGGGCCAACAACAACTATCCAAGGAAAATGCACCTGCAGATTAGACCTTAACTAAAACAAGAAGTCTCGACGTGATTAAATTCATATAATAAATCCCATAACCATAATTAGGAATTAATACAGGTCAATGTCTCAAGAAAAAGACCCCAAAAAATGGGCGTACGTCACAACGACACATATAAACAACATGACATTAAGCAATTAAAATGATACCACCTATCTCATCATAGTATGAATTTCCTCATCTAGACTTACAATTCAAGCTATAATGGTAATGATCTATGAAACAAGGATATTAAATCAACCTTAAATAACATATTTTAGAATAAAATTTGGATGAACGACTCAAGAGTAATTGAAAGCTTATCGATTGGGTTCAAACAAGACTAGAATCGATTGAAATGGAGTTCAGATGCTCAACTGGGAACCAAATCCCCTACCGGCCCTGATACCTTAAGAACTCGGTGCCTCATCTGTCAAAAATGACATAAAATGAGGCTACTACCTGTTTTAAGCGGAAACCATAAACTACATGGCATGTAATCCCAAATACATGACGTGTATATAATTTAACTATTCAGTTGGCAGCTAACTTCTGCCAACTTACACTCCATAACCTGCCCACATGACTACACGATTTGTACCAGGAACTACATAGGGTGTAGATGGAATTTCCTATTTTCCATACCGAAATACTCACACTCCATGTCTTCCCTTCACACACATGTATACTACACAGAGTGTGAATAGGATTACATGGAATTTAACCCCCAATTCCTTTACATTGTCCACATTTCCTTTTTTTCTCAACAATGTCTCAAAGTAAATAGAATAAAAGAAACATGTACCTCCAAGTAAGAAGTAGGTTCATAAAAAAATCTCACCTTAAATCAATTCTTCCCCAAATTCCCCTACAAGGGTGCTGAAGAAATATCAAAAAATAGCTCCGGCCAGTGAGTATGTACGTCGACCTCCCTCTCCCAAGTCTTGTCCTGTACTCGACCATTTTGCCATAGCACCTGTCTGAGAGGAACTGAACTACATCAAAGAACATTTATGATCCTATCAACTACACCAAGTCGATGCTCTTTAGAGGATGCGTCAACCATAATCTCATTATCCTTAGGCTAAAAAACTTGAGATGGGTATCAGTGATAGTGGCATATGTGAGATACATGGAAGACGTCATGCATGGATTGGTACCACTGAGGTAACTGTAACCAATAGGCAACTGTACTGACTCTCTCTAGGATCTAAAATGGTTCGACATATCTCAGTGAAAGTATACCATGTCTCCTTATTATCATCTATCCCAACCTTAGTGTGACACGTAAAAAAACAATATCCCCGACCTCAAAATCCAAAGGTCGTCTACGACGATCGACATATGATTTTTGACCAGACTATGGAGTAGCCATCCATTTCTGAATCATTTAGACCTAATCATATGTATCTTACATGAGATGTGGTCCTAGTGAGGCTGCCTCACCTACCTCTAACCAGCACAGGGGAGAACGAAATGGCCTACCATATAAAGCCCAATAAGGTTCCGTCTATATCGTCTCTTGAAAACTATTATTATAGGCAAACTCATCTAGATAAATATTCATATCTAAAGAGCCCCAAAAGTCTAGGACACATGCACACAACATGTACTCTAGCACCTGTATTATACTCTCTGAATGGCCATCATTTTTAGGGTGGTATTCTATGCTCAAAATAACTTGTATAACCAGAACCCTCTGAAAAATACTACAGAAATGAGATGTAAAGAAGGAATCCATATCTGAAATGATAAAATGAGGGACCCCATTAAATCATCCCACCTCTTGGATAGAAAAATATATGAGCTCATCATCAACGAAGGTCTCTTTGATCAAAAAGAAGTGAGTGACCGTAATAATCCTATCAACAATAACTCACACGACATCATTGCCTCTAGGTGACCTTGGTAACCCCGTCACAAAATCCATCACGACATCATCCCATTTACACTCCGAAATAGGTAACAAATGTAAAAACCAGCCAACCGCTGATGTTCCACCTTCACCTACTAAAACGTGGAAAATCTTGTAACAAAACTAGCTACATCCCACTTCATCCACTACTGAAAATATAGATTTTTGTGTGCTAGAAAACATTATTAACAGTTCTTGAAAAGCACTATTAACCGAGGTGAAGGTAGGGGGTCCCTTTTATCAGTGCTCATAAATTCACTGATAAAGGCCCCTTTTATCAGCACTAAAAAAGCGCTAATAAAAAGTTCCTTTATTAGTGCTTTTTTTAGCACCCATAAGAGACCCCTTTTATCAGCGGTGATAAAACTCAAAAAAATTAAAATGCTCATTGACCTTTTAACAGTGCTTGACCACCCCTTTTATTAGAATGAGGTGGACCCCCTCCCACTCTCTCATGCGCTACACTTTCCCACACATCCCGCACTTTCCCATGTGCCCCTCCCTACTTCCACCCGAACTTGAACCCGATACCTCCCCCCTTGTGCACCTGCACCTTTACCATTAATCTATTTAGTTTTTTTCTATTTTTAATGATATATCATTTTATTTATACATATATATAGTTATATTAATTTTTTTATTAATATAGATTCATGTTAATACAAATATATTTAGATATATTAATACACATATATTTATTCATAAATATATATATATATATTAATTAGTATATTAAAAAATATTAATATTTATTTATATATATAATTATATTTATTCATATATTAAAATTGATTCATATTAATATAAATATATTTAGTTATATTAATACATATATATTTTTCCATATATTATTATGTATATATTTATGTGTATATTATTTTATATTTATATTTATTTATATATATTTTTTTAGTTATAATTTTTTATCTGTATATTTAATTTTATATTAATATATATTTATAAGGTTAGTTTTAAATACCTTTATAAAATATGTTTTTTATGTGTGTTTATAAATAAATAAATAAATACATATATACATATAAAAAACCCACACACACACACAGACATATGTTTATAAACAAATACATATATATGTGTATTTGAAAAGCCATAGAATGTTTAAACGACCATAAAATCTAATCCAGAGATCCATTTAAACTCCACAACCATCCAAATAAATGAAAATGAATCAATCTTAGATATGAAATGTGGTACATACCTAAAAAATGTCCATATCAGATGTTATACCTGTTTGAATGTTAACAAATCTGGGTATCCAACTAAAAACTCAATTTCGGAGGCCTTATGGGACTTTTTAGGCCTTGAAAAATGTGACAGAAGGATACCTTCAATGATTTTCCCATAGATGTCATCCTAAGATTCTATTTGAAATGCTGTTGAGATCAAACATACACCCAGATAAAAAATTATGGCCGTTTGAAGTTTGAGTTACATTTTCAACATATTATAGATATTTATTAATTTTTTTGCATTAAAATTGTTATTAAATGATTATTAATGGATGATAAATTGAATGTTATTAATTAATAATAATTTTTAAAACATTTTAAATAAATTTTAACTAAATTTCTTATATATTACATGTAGTTTTCTATTTATACTTATCTAAAAAATATTAAAAAAATATTAAAAAAATATATATAATATTTATATCAATATAAATATACTTATATAACAATATATTATTTTTCATGTTTTTTTTGAAAAATAAACTTTATCAGCACTAATAAAAAGTGCTAATAAATCCACCCTTTATTAGCGATACTAAAAAATCACTGATAAAGGTGTCCGTTTTAACAGCGCTAAAAAAAAGATAAAGGGTAGTGTTGTGGAAAAACAGTTTTGTGGTAGTGATACCATGCCA
Organism: Viscum album; assembly: GCA_963277665.1. Lineage (NCBI taxonomy): Eukaryota > Viridiplantae > Streptophyta > Magnoliopsida > Santalales > Viscaceae > Viscum > Viscum album. Next base: position 267,530,369 of record OY728164.1, on the reverse strand, counting down.
CCAGAACTGGCAGTGCGTGTCTCAGTACATATTGGTTACTCTAGGATGCACTACACAAGATGAAGCATGAAACTCCCACATCAGCTCCTCAGGTATATCCCCTGGAACCCAAACATGTCTATGGATATATAGAACTTCATCCCCACCTATTTTCCATCCAGGAGGAGGGTCCTCACATGCCACACTCTCTCATATATCTAGGTCTTCATAATATGATAGTTGCCACACCCTCATTCTCTTATGTAGGGAAGATGTATCTACCAAGGGTGAAAGATAATCCTTTCCATGACTGTTTTATACTTCTAAATGCATCATAGAGAATAGATCCATAAGCTACCACTCACCACTGGCCTTCGACGCCACCTATATTTGAGTCCCACTTCTCAGTGCATCATCCACTACATTGCATTTTACAGGATTATATGCAATCTCAAAATCAGATGACTAATGATATTCCACCCACCTTTGCAGTCTCATATTCAAATCAAACAGAGTAAAGATGTATTTGATACTTTTTTGGTACGTGTACACCCTGAAATTATCTCCCAGTAAATAATTTCCCCAACAACACAAGGCATGAATAACTACACATAACTTGAGATCACGCATCGTGTAATTCCTCTCATGTGGTCTCAACTATCGATACCCGTATGAAATAACTTGATCCCCCAACATAAGCACTGCTCCCAGACCAATACCTAAGGCATCACAGTACGTCATGTAACTCTTTCCAAGATCTAGCAATATCAGTATAGACACTGAAGTCAAATGTCCCTTCAACTCTTGAAAGGCTGCATCATAAGAATCTGACCACTCAAACATCATACCTTTCATAGTCAATCCTATAATTGGAGCTACTAAGAATGATAAGTCCTATATAAAACTCTTCTAGTAACCAGTTATCCCCAACAAACTCCATAACTCAAAAAAGTTCTTGAGATGCTCCCAAGTCACTACGGCTCTCACCTTCTCTGGGTCCACTGATACTCCTGTCTCTAAGATAAAAAAACCCAGGAATTGAATCTGATCCATCTAGAATTTGAATTTGGAAATCTTAGCATATATATGATTCTCTCTCAGTGTATTCAAAATGATCTCAAGATTCTTGGCATAGCCATATCGATTGTGAGAATACTCCGTGATAACATCCACTAAAACCACCACAAAAGAATCTTGGTAATTATGGGACACTAAGTTAATCAGTGCCATGAAAAATACTGGCATATTGGTTAGACCAAATGACATAATCAGGTACTCATATAGACCATACCTTCTACAAAATACATTATGAGGTATGTCTCCTAGTTGAACATTCACCTGGTGATATCCTGACCTCAAGTCAATCTTTAAGAACACCTGAGCTCCTTGAATTTGATCAAACAGGTCATCTATCTGTTGCAAGTTATATCAAATTTTCAACCATAAACTAGTTTAGTTTCCAATAGACCATGCATATACATAGGCAACCGTCCTCTTTTTCGCGAAAAGGACTAGTGAACCCCATGGAGGAGTACTGAGTTTGATAAATCTCTTAGCTTCTTTTTATTTCAACTACCTCTTGAGCTCTTCCAACTTAGTCGTAGACATCATATAAGGAGGAATGGATACCAGTTCAGCTCTTAGCACTAGATCAATAGAGAAATCCACCCCTCTGACCATTGGTATACCTGAGAAGTCATCCAGGAAAACGTCCTTGAAACGATCAACCATTAGACGGAAATATGCAAGACATGTTCCATGGTCATCTAGACATAAAATTTCAATCTAGGCAGTCATCCCACCCATCCCAGAATGCTCAGGTTCATATCTTCTTTCCTGGACATCCCATTCACCCTCATGTAGAAAATCTCCACCCTCTGGTGACATGAAACTCACCCTACAATGATAGAAATCAAAAAATTCTTGAAAAGGAACCAACCAATTTATTATGAGAATGACATCGAGGCCTATCATCTCTAAGACACAAAGGTTATATAGAATGTGAAACCCACCAATCCCAAGGGGATAACTGCTTGCATGGGCGCACACCTACTGTTATAATCCGTAACTGAGTATTTAGAAACATAACATCAGAATAAGTATACACGTAGAGACCCGAGATTTCCACAAAGACCACATATATAAAACTATGTGTACAACCAGTATCAAAAAGGTAAAAAGTTTTAATAAAGGTGACAAGGATAGTAGCTATGAAAGTAGAAGGTCCAGAATACTACTTCTACTGGGTTGGTTTCACTGTATAAATCTGACCTGCAATGCATCCATGAGACACTACATGGATACCATGAGCTAACCCGCCCTACTGTCACTGAGATCCTGGGGTCTGACTACAACGACCACAAACAACACCATAGACTAAATGGCCAATCGTATTCCAGTTTTCAGACTGGTGAGAAGCTACTAAACCTTCTCATGCACATGAAGTCTATACAGAACCTCTCTCACAAGCCTCTAGTAGAAATGACTTGTAGTAGCACTGTAGATGGCCCATCCTCCCATAAGATCGACACTCAACTGGGTCCCTTGGTCACTGATGTCTCTTATTCACAACCTTTCTGCACTGGTAGCACATCACGTGTCCATCAGAGAAAACCTTTTAGCTACTACTATCCATGTGAGAGAACTCCACATGATGCTTCCTCTTGTCGGTTGAGATAGTACTAGAAACCGGTGCTGAACTGCCCTGGTTCACACAACTAGCTTCCTGTATATTGCGCTCAATGATCAGCACCTGATTCAAAATTGCAGAGATCAAAGGAATACTAAAGACACTCACCAGTGATTATATATCAAACCTGAGAGCGTCCTTAAATCATCTATATTTCAATATACCATCACCCATCAGAATAGGAACAAATTTGAGGAGCTCAGTAAACCAGGTATAATAGTCCATAAATGATAGTGTGCCTTTCTCTAGGTGCATGAACTCTTGAGCTCCGCCAGCCCTGAGCGTCTCGAGAAAATAATTATCATAGAAGGCTACCAAAATGTTTTCTCATGTCATATCTCAATGACCCCTAGCTATGTAATAACATCACACTATCTTATGGTAGAATCACACAACATATATGTAGCGAGCTTGACCCTCATCTCAATAGGCATCTATAGATGATCTAAGATAGTCATCACTGAGTCCATCCATGAGTCCTTTTCTTGTGATCCTCTATACCCTAAGAAAGTAGGTGGATGTTACTTCTGGAAGATACAAGTTAGCTCTTCCATAGATGTGGAATCCTGCGATGCTCCCTAAAAGGTATGCATTAACCTCACAAAACCTTTATGGAACTGTGTACCATCAATTGCGTGAGGTATAATAGTTGGTGCCGTAGATGGCACAATTGGAGGATAAATTGGTAGCCTATGACCTACCATATTTGGAGTATGATCATCTCCATTATCCAAGAATACAACTCATGGTCATCATGACGACAAGACTCTACAAGGTCAAGAATGTGCCTTAGTTCAAGCTCATCATCAAGATTTTTCATTCAGGAGTGACAAAACAAAATAAGAAAGACCCATAAAATTTGGAAAAAAGGGACTACATGGTGTGTTGAAAGAATACATATTTTGTACCCTTATGATGTCACATGGTCATGTTCTATGGTTAGTCTAGGTGTGTATCAACCCGAGGTACACAGCATGTTCCACATGCACAAGGAGTGTAAAAAGGTCTATCCTCCGGGCCATGAACTCCCACATGGCTGGGTCCACATGGGTTCTACCTGGGTAGGCTACATGGCGTGTACCAAAAGTACACAATGTTTTCTAACCAAAACTCAACAGCCCATGTTTCCTATCACACGACCTTTTACACAGTCATATACTACATGATGTGTACACATGGTACACGACGAGTTCATATTCAAACATATAACACCATATTCCCAAAATAGGAAGATCACACAACATGTTAGGATAAACTACACACTGTATATACTTGGTTTTACAGGAAAGAAACACCATATTTCCCGGAAAACCCATGTTCTTCAGAAAAATCAACCAGTGGGATGCCAAATTACGATCCATGAGGGCCCATACTCCACAAAAATCAATGTTTGGAACCCTGGAATAGAATATTTCAAAACTATCTCGCTTAACATCAACATTCCATTGGTGTTCCATTTCCCAATTCATAAGGGCCTATAATCTATATGGATTTAAAGACGATGTCCCACCATTATCTACTACATTCAAATAACACAATAGTAGGCACATCGGTGACATCAACTATCACAACAACATGCAATATTTAAGGCATCCTAGATAGAATTTCATAATGCATGGAATGTGATTATAACAAATTTTTATAGGATTAATGAGATGAAACCCCCTCATCGCATTGGGTTGAAACTGAAATAGAACACCCAATTGTATCAATAGTAATTGTAGAAATCATGTGCATCACCCAACCGTGAAAACTAGTGAATTTTAATAGCTCAAAATCCAAAACCACAATTTAATTCAATCCAATTTTGATTTTCCACATACATGGGGTAGATACTCCCCGGAACATCCAATTACCAAATTCCATACCCTTTTCATCATTTTTAAATTCTAAAGAAATATAGAAAATAAATTCTTCTCATACCACTTTGTAACATCTCGGATCTAGAAGCCACTAAAAGGTGCCTCGTACCCAGTTGGACACATATACTCAAGAGTATTTCCCTAAATAGTAGAGTATGATGACTAGAAGTGAGGGCCTAGGGTGTGATAGTGGGGGAACTCTTCCCCCTTTCGCATAGTGTAACATAGAGGAAGAAATAATAATAATAATAGAGGAAGCAGTAAACAACATGAAACTGAAGTAAATAATGGAAGACTGAAAGGTAAAGATAACCAAAAGGCATATAATATTAGAATGATGAAGCATGTCACATGTTCTAAGAAATAAGTGAAAACAAGATACATTTTTTTCATGTACAGTATGAAACTATAGTACAATAATACAAAATGAAACATAGCAGCATTGAAAACCTTGGCTTGGTCCCATGCTCTCCATCTCCTTAGCAACAATCACGTACCTGTATAATGAGCCTTTCCGCTAACGACTCCTATAGAAATATAGTATGTTTGGGCCCAAAACATGTCCCCAATAGGGTGTGAGAAATAAATCATAGTAGGAAACCACCAAAGGTCTGTGCTAATCTGTTAGTGAATATATGCAGCTGTAGTGTATAGTAAAGAAAGAATTAAACCAGGAATTAGTCAAAAGTAAACAATAATATAAGTATTGTTGTATTTATAATGTTCATGTTCATTAAACAATTAAATTACATCAACTAATAAGTTCTTGGGATCCGGCCATGACCAGTCAATCCCCTAATTAAAGCAACACAACAGATACCTCAATAGTAAATCTATCATGTAAAATGAAAATCAAATCCAAGCATGTGATTTATCTTAGAAAACACGTCATAAGTCCTTACCATAATCAAACATCAGTTCAAAACCATTACCTTAGGTAGTCCATAGACATAAAAAATCCATTCCCACTAGTAATTTGCCACAGGTAGAAAAAAACGTATCCTACAGGAACACAAAACCTTTCCCACATGCATGAAAAATCTCTTCCCACAGGTAGAATAATTCAATAGGTCCATTCTTGACATATTGGCAATTCAACATAAGGCAACACATGCAATCGTTACACTATTACATGTTTAACAAAGAAAAAATTCACACTAGTAAGAATTTAATTTACCAATTCATTTCAAACAACCCATAATAGGGAAAACAGAGGCATAAACACAATTATCAAAAGCCAAAAGGCCCAACAATTTCTATCCTAGGGAAACTCACCCACAAGGTGGCCCTTAATCAAATCAAGCAGTCTCAACATGATTCAATTAATATAATTAATCATCTAACCATCCATAGGAATTAATATAGGTCAATGTATCAACAAAAATACAGCCCAAACATGAGTGTGCAACACAATAACACATATAAACAACTTAACATTAATAAATATGCATGGGACCACCTACCTCTTCGTAGTATGCGTCTCTTTATCCAACATCGACTTCCAATTCATGCTATAATGATAATGATCTACGAAACACTGATATTCACTCCACCTTAAATAACTTAGTAAAGAACAATAATATGGAATAAAAAATCCATAATAATAGAGATTATTGATTGGGTTCAAACAAGACTAACGATGATCAAAATAGAGTTCAGATACTCAACTGGGAACCAAATCTCATTTCAGAGCTGTTGCCTCGCGAACACGATGCCTCCTTCATCAAAATATGACAGAAAATGAGGCTACTACCCATTTTATGTGAAATAAATAAACTACATAGTGTTTAATACTAAATACATGGAGTGTATATCATTTAACAGTTCATTTGGTGGCTAACTTCCACTGACTTACTTTCTAGGTCATGTTGACATGACTACACAACATGTACTAGGATGTAAATGGTGTATAGTTAGATTTTTCCCTTTTACTTTCTAACATGACCACACACCATGTATTCTATTCACACACGAGCATACTACAAAATTTTTTCTTTAGATTACATGGTTTGTGACCCCCAATTCCCTTACATTCCCCAAATTTCCCTTGTTTCCTAAAAAATGGCTTAATGGAAAAGGAATAAAATAAACCAGTACCTCCAAGTAAGAACCAGGTTCTTAAAATTTATTTGAGGAATATTTAGTATTTTATGTTTTAGAATTCATAGTTATGAGTAAATTTTAAATATATCCCCCATAGTGTTTAGGAAATTGAATATAAAACCGTTCATTAAAATATATTTGGTTCAAATAATTTTTTCAGGGAAATAAAAATTAAATCATAAAATAATTAGAACACTATTACTTCTAATAAAATATTTAATAATGGAAACATTAAAAATTTATTATTATTTTTAAATGATTTGATTGATGTGAAGAGACTGACATGTTATGTTTTTGATGGATCTACTTTTCAGGGGTCAGATGTTCCTTAGATAGTGGTGTTTTTGTGGGAAGTGGCGGGCGTGAGTCATGGTCTTGATGTAGGGTTGGATCATTGGACCTAAGTGTGATTTGGTGTTTCTAAGGAGGGATACATTGTAAAGTGATCATTTTTTAACATCAATTGTGTGATTTATTCTTCCATTAAAAAAAATGAAACATTTCACACATCAGTGTTGACCCCGATGCTATTTCAAAACGACTTGAAATGGGTGAGTTCTCAATAATTGCTCGTCTATTTATTCTTAAAGGCACTCAGCCTCTAAAAATTAATGAACCCAAGGAGTTTATTTCATTGATTTGGGGATTTTAATCCTAGAAATATGTCTTATTAGAATGGGGATACTTCCATATGCACTTCCCCATAGAACAAAAAAATGTTCTATTTTGGGGATTCAGTTCCATTACACTCAAACATAAGATTATTCGTATTCATGAATGGGACAAAAAATTAAACCTATTTGAAGTTGGTAACAAATATGATCAAATATGGGTTATGGTTTTGAGGTTAAATTAGATACTTTTTCCCCTAAAATCTTTCATTAAATTACACTGCCTATTGGCATTCTGATTAAAATTGAAATGGAAACTGAAGTGGCTTGATTTGGACACTTCTATAGGTTATTATTTGAGGTTGAACTGGGATCAGATCTAGTTGATAGGTAATGATTTCAACTGATTATGATATTATTGAGGTAAATATTATTTATGAAAAAATGGAAAAATTTAACAAGAAATGTAATCTTATAAGTCACAAATCATCTTTCTGTAGAAGCTCCACAATATATAGCTTATGTTCTCTACATGGATATGATATAAGAAATTATCTTAAGAAGATGAATAATACACCTACTCAGAAGTATTACATTCTCCTTTAGTTATAGAAGACTAAGGATAACAATGACTTAGTAAGAGGGATGATGGAATTTCCATTGCTACTGATATTTTCAAGTGAAAGAAAGAAGGTCACAGAGTTGTTCATGAGGATGTATTCAAGACAAAAGTTTAGGGAGGCAGACCAAGTGACTCAGTGAAGGTTCATTATGAGATTAAGATGAAGTCTTGGGCTACCATCTTCATCAAAGAGAAGAATTTCCATAACGATAGTTCTTTTACAAAAGTCAATGAAGAACATATAAAAAAACTGGTTGATCATCATCTTTCACATGAAATGATGTCTTATTTAGGCAACAGAAAGAGTAAAAAAATTTCGAATCTATATCTCTAGTAATTTATAATTTTTTTTCAAATACCTATAAATATAATAAGAGTTTTTGTCTTTTTTCCTACAAGAAGTTTAAGTCTTCAGTTGTGCCTCTAGTGTAGGTAGAGAAATCGACTGTAGGTAACCCTACTCCACTCTCTAATCAAAATATTAATGGTACCAGTGAGATGAAGGATACTATTCTTGGATAAAATAATGAGTTAAGCTACAATCATATTATTTCTCTAGATGAAACATTATAGGGAAAAGGGATGATGACTCTAGTTATAAAAGAAACCTCTCCTAAAAAATGTAAGGAGTGGCTGGAGGATAGCTGTAGTTCAGAAAGAACTGATGCTGAGTCATTTCTTGAAAGGATTAGATCTCTTACTCTATATAAGGGGGATATAGAGAGGTTGGGGGTGTGATCTCAAAAGGTATGGATGGTATGAAATTAGAGAAAAAGAAATAAATAAAATATAAATATTGAGGAAAAATATAGGCAGCTAGCATTTTGACTTGGGTTTTTGCTTTGTTTTCCCATAATCCACTAGGTTCCTATCATTGTTTTCTTAGAATAAAAGAGGTAAAACCACCATATTTATAAAAAATAGAATATCCATTATTGGAACCTTGAAAATAATATATTATTTTTTTCAAATGAATATTTATAATGGATGATAAAACCTCATAATTTTGAAAGGATGGAAAAACCTTTTGATAATTCTAAAAAAACAATGATGATAATTCAATTCATTAAAAAGGATAAGGAAAAATTTTCATTAAAATTAAATAATAAGAAGAAAATTATAATTATTTAATAAAAATTTTATGTTTACCCTTGGTAAATTATATCATTCATGGTAAATAAAATTAAGTACATGGTTGAAAAATACATCCAAATTAATTAGAATTATTATTAATAAAAGTTTATTTAAAAATTATTAAAATTATTTTGGAAGAATACTTGGATGTGAATCATTATTTATATATAAAATAAGTTATAATATATAAAAAAATAATATTTTGTTAGAATAGATCAATACAAGATTAAAATGTAATATGATGTGTTAATATGACCCAAATAAGTGAATTGGTTAATGAAAACCCATTATAATTTTATTAAATTTTAATGAAAATCCATTGGATGATTTAAAATCATATAGATCTATAAACAAAATGGGGTAAAAAAATTAGATATATAAAATAAATTGCCTATAAAAATACACACCATATGAAATTTTAAATTGTTTATTGACTTCAAAACATGCCTCAATGAAGATATGTTGAGATGAAAATTCCTTGCGGATTAAGAAAAGTCATAATAAGAACCCACCAGAAATAGATATAGAAGGAAGATGAAATTTCAATTCTATGAATAAATATAATATATTATATTAAGTAGCAAATTTTAAGTATTAAATACTATTAAAAAATTATGAGAATAAAATAATAGTTTTCACAAATAAGTTGGTTTTGATATGGAATTGTTACAACCTTGGAAGAAATTAAATCACTAACCACATAACATAGAGAGCTTGGAAATTAACTTCAAATACCATGAATAAAAGATAATGTATAAAATAATATATCATTGTTTTTGTAAATATAATACATAAATAATAATTTTTTAATAAATACAATATATGTCTCAATATTGTTAAATTCGGATGAAATATTTTAACTTATTTTAGAGTTGTTATACACATGAAAAAAACAACATTGCTGAGTTGATAATTCCATGGAATCTACCTTGAAATTGAATAGATAAATATAGATATGATTGACAATATAATTATTTATTTTTGGTATAGGGTTCTAGGGAGATTAAAATGGATTTGTTTATAGAATATAATCATAGTTGATGTGTATCTTTTAAATGGGATGAGGTACCCTTTTATAAGTGAAAAAATGGTCATTTTTTTAGAAATACTTATCTTTTTTCTATAATGTAAAAAAATATGCAAGGGGCATTGAATAAAAAAAATCGGGGTCGTGAAGTAAGATAATGATGAACCACATCTCATCAATTGTTTTTGATAAATTTTAAGAGTGACTTAAGGAATTTAGTTTTTTTTTACTTTTAAACTATTACCCAAATTAACATTTTTTTATAATAATTTAATATTAAAAATAGTAATTAAAATTAATGATTTATTTTATCATATCATTTTACTAAATTTGATTTTTCATATTTGAAATTTGAAACAAATGTTAACATATAACATTTCTAATAGCATGTTGTGTAAATTTCAAAGTAAACACACTTAATTGAATTTATCTTTTAGAAAATCATATTTTTATCAATTAGATTAATATATATGATATAACTATATTAGAAACTAATTTAGTGATAAAAACTGAATTTTATAAATCTAATAAATGGAATAAGGGTATCAAGGAAACTCAATATAGAATTTCACCAACTATACACATAATTTTAAGAAGAGACTAAAAACTCTTTTTATTAAAGTTACCATTTATTATTGTTATAAAAAATATTTTACATAGAATTATATATTCATATACTATTTTAAAATGCTAATTTATATTCATTAGAAACAGATATTATTACGTGATTATTTTAGTTGTCTATGATATTCTTATATAATGATAAACTCATAAAAATTATTATTCACTCAAAATCCACATTTTACATCTAAAAAAAATAATTGTTAGAAATAAAAAAATTCATAACTGGTAAATTATTATTTTAAGAATTAAAAATTTATTATTAAAAATTTAAATTCAATTTTATTTTTAATTTGTCTTTTAAGTGACAATATATAATACATAAAAAATCATTTTTGGACAATAATGTTATCCAATATGAGATAATATTAATTAATTAACTGTTGAATATAAAATAGTGTACACTACTATTATTTTTTATAGATTTATTAATAATTTTCCACAATTATGTTTTTGTTTTTTTTTTGCATTTTGTGTAGCATATGAAACATGTTATTCCACATTTTATATATTTTATAGTTTCAAAAATCTCGAGTTGTTACATTCTCACACTTAAATAAATTGCATCCACTTGATTTTAATTATCATGTATGATTGAATAATTCTATGGGTATTTATAGTATTTATATGACTAAATAGTTTATTTCTAATGTTTTTTCAATCATACTAATTTAGGTGATAATCTAAAACTCATTTATTTATTCCTATGAGAGATATCCAAATATTTTGTTTATTTCTGACCATTTGAGCTAAACATTCTTTTTGATTAGGTATAATAATTACTATAATGTAATTATTTGTTTAAATATGGATTATTGACATCCATGAAATTATACATGATCATATATTTATTTGGAATATAAGTTATGAGATCTTAATTCTCACAATTGATGATGAATCCATGGAATTTTTTTAATGCCCTAAATCACATTTAATTCTCATAGTGAAATACTTATAATGATTCATATGAATAATATTCCTATAACACTCATTTAATTATATAATAATAATATATGTTAATATCAAATCATTAGGGAGTATATTTTATGCTCCAAGAAAACATATTATGCATAATTTGGTGGAAAGAACTAAATTACAATAGGATATCCAAGAATCTAGAGTTGATGAATAGTGTATTTTTTGCAATAATTTATCATGACTACATTTTATAATCTAGGATAACAAGGGTTTCCATTCCTTACTTTTTAAATAGTATGGTGATGTTTAATATTTCAATTATCTTTTGGGATACAGAATCAATTTTTATAATTCCAAAAATCTAGAAATTTGATGCAATGTGCATTCTTATCCACTATTTCATTGATCATTTTTATCATTCCATATCATCAACATTTAGTTTTATAGAAAATACTTCAAAACATGAAACACAATATTTATCCTCTAATACATTCCATTGGGTGCTTATTCTATAATATTTAACATGTAGAAAGTTCTATCTTTTTCCGTCATTATCTTTAAAACCTGATCATACATGAAACTCCATACTTTAATTCTTTGGAGAGTTTAGTTATGTATATGTCTCATGGTATTAGTCATAACTATAGATAATTAGGTGAGAATAACCTCTATTTTTTTAATTCCAAATTATGTCCCACTTGAATTCTCATTAATATATTGTCTTTCACATCCATTATTGAATTGGAGTTTCATATATTTGGCCAATTAAAAGAAAATGTTAATCATCAGTGATAAATATTTACATCTTAATGGAATTATAATTAAATCAACCTCAAATTGTGTTACTCTATACAATCATCACATTATATTTTAGTTCAACCTAAAAAACTCTTGGTTCAATCATTGTTTTATTAGGTTGGGTTATCATATACTTTTTATCCTAATTATATAAAATATTAAATACTTATTAATGGATTGTAAATGGAGTTTTCTTAACACATTAAAATTCACCATGATTGTCGAACTAGGTGTGATGTTAGGCATATACATTGTGTATAAGGTTACAATTGACTTAATAACCAGTACACCTTCTTATATACTATCACATATAGGCACATCTATTATAAATCCTCTATCCACATACAGTATATAGATAGGGATATATTTTGAGATAATACTATTTACTGATGTATTTAACAATAGTGTATTATATCATCCAATATATATAATTAACTCTTAGAAATATTACCACAGTTTTAGTAATGTTCTAAAATCTTATCTCCAAAAGTAATAAAATTTTTTCCAAAAAACTGAACATTTAATCTAAGTCTATCTATAGAGATTAAATCTAACCATACATAAATAATATAATTATTCCATGATTTATGTAGTAGTCCTCATAGATATATGATCATGATGATTAAATATAGGTTTAATATCTTAGAGATTTGATATATAAATATAATATTTCACTAGAAATGTCAAAAAAATTCCATAATTGTTTTCATATTAACCATTTTTTAAAATTATAACATGAAATAATAATCTTTATAACCTAGAGAATAGAATAATAAAAAAGGGGTGATCTCGAATTATCTATAAGGTAAAAAATTTAAATATTTCTCCAATGACTAATTCATAAGAATATAGGAAAACATTTCCATTGAAGAAATTACATATTAAAAAGAACATAAGAGAATAATAATTGTTCATAAACCATTATTTAATGATATGTAAACTGAAATTAAAAAGTATTTTTCCTAGAAAAAGTATACATAATATTGATAGAATAAACATTTATGATAGATCATAGTGACAGGCAAGTAAAAATACATCATTTCATATAAAAAATGGTAACATCCCGATCCAATGTCCACTTAATGGGGGCCACGAGTTGGAGGGTCATCTGGAATCAAGTATTTCACCCCATATTACAATGGCTAATGGCTATTATTGAGGGTATATAGTGGTAAAGTGGGGTGAATATACCCTTATATAAGTGTGGAATATTAGATACAATAAACACACATTATCATAAAAGTAATATAAACAGACATTGAAAGACTAGATTAGTAACCCATCGTAATAGAGACACATACAAGATATATAATATTAATCTTCAGAAGAATTAATAAATTAAAAACAAAATAATAGTATCAATGTCTGCTAGGTAGTTTCATATACATATATTCATGGCATGATGATATAAAAATGGAGAACAAGGGACAATCATATATCATCATTATATACAAGAAGACAAAAAGAAAAAATGATGCTCTATTATAATATCAAGAATATGCTTGGTCCTATTCTCATATTATCCATCTATAATTTATGAATATAAAAATATTTGTATTGTGTTGATTTCCCTTTTCTGTACCTACATAAAAATAATCTACTCAAGAACTAAAGATAGTATGAGTAGGGTGTGAGATAAAATCTGATTAGACCACCACTAAAGTTATCTCTATGTAATCCATATACTTCTCATAACTACATAGTTTGATGTTATAAGTAAGTAATTAAAAATTATTCCTAAATAAAAAATAGTACGTATAAGTTCCTAAGGGACACATGGTGGTAGAACCTGCAATGGCTAATGGATGGGAGGAATATATTTTCAGTCAATATATATACATATACATATACAATATTATTATTATACATATATATTATTGTTCTAGATTGTATCCACCTATATTAAGAAAGTATGTGTGGATGTAAGTGCCCATACACCTGGAATACTTGTTGTTAGCTGCACCAAGTCATAACTAAGACATCCATAACCAGTCCAACAAAAATATAAGCTCAAGAAACAAGGAACCTTCCCTATATCTCATAACGTGTGGGAGACTTCATTCTCATCACATTTTCTGGTGAGTGTGACATCATGTTTAAAATTTAATAGGGGTGTGATTTATCATTCCCACCATCCAAATAGTTTCAGTGGTGTGATATATCATGCTCGAGGATTGATTTAAGGGAGTGTGATACCATCATGCTCAACTGAACCCTTACCATCTTGTCACATATTGTATCAAGGAGTAATCATATTTATAATGTAGAACATAAGGAATTACCTATTATGAATCATGTTATCCATGTTCAATAACATACATGGAATTTTAATTTTCTAGGGTTTTTTGATACAACATAAACATAAGGTCTGGTCTTACCACAATTTATAAGTGATTACATAAACCAATTTTGTTATTTTTAAATAAAAAAACCATCACTCATAATACTTTTCATATAACTTCAACCCATTCAATTTTTCTTAAGCATGTAAATTTTATTTATTAGTATCACATATAAAAAATAATTATAATTGAAAAATATAATTTATTAGAACATAGAAAAAAGGAATGGCCTTACAGCAATTTACATGTCATTCCATTAATTCAATTTAACTCATTTAAGGAAAAGAAAACAATGATGTAGAACCCATATCATATAATAAAATCCATTTAATTATCATAACATGGAAATTCAAGTTACAAATTACAATGTTTCATTTAGATAAATGACATGTAAAATATTTTAATTACCTATAAGATAAATTCTATTTGTAAGTGATCCAAGAACATAAGAGGTGTATATGGTTATTTTAATCAATTATACAATAGGGAAATTAGATAAATGAAAAAATAAAAATTCATAGAAGGTGATATGAGCATATAAATATTTAATTGTAATTGGGAAATTCCATTTGGACCACTAAAAGGGTTTTTATAACTAAGGACTATGTCCTCTAAAATACCAGACAACAATCAAAGGGTGAATACCAAGCTGTGTCGATCAATTTGATATGAGGAAATCACTTAAAAGGTAAAACCTTGAAAATGATGTTTTGAAGAACAATGAAATAGATACGAACCATCCAAACTAACGTGGAATATGATGAGACCGGATATGTTAAGGATGTTTATGACTCCTCACTCGATATCGACCTCATATTCCGTGTAGGTTTAAAGAAATCAATGAAATGGTCAAATGACCTGAAAATATGAAAATGGGCATTGAACAAAATAGGGAAATGGATCCAGAAATAAACATAGATAGAATTAATGAATAATAAATAGCGTACCTTAATCTATCTAATTCCTTCTACAAATCTTGATTTTGACACCAAACATGTGAGATATCGGAGATCCTTGGTTAAGGGAGGTGAGATCTCATAGTAGTAAGAAACCCTCACAATTTCTAGAAATTTAAGAGATGAGGAAAAGGGTTTATAAATTAAGTTCATTAATAGTAAATTGGTAAATTAACCATAAAAAAAACAAGAGAGAACAAATTGTCTACACAATTTTTCAAACCATGCACAATCTGTGCTACATCCACTTCTTTAAGAATTAACTAGAATGGTTAAGGTGCATGAATTTACAAACCATAAAAAATCATATGAATAGAATCTAATTGAAATATACAGTTTCATGAACTTTTTATCTATAGTATTATCTTGGTTTCATAAAAATTCTGTGACCCCCATGTCTAAACTATAAAAACCAGCACGGTATAGGGAAACCATTCAGGTAGGGATTCACAGTTTCTCTTAACCAGAAGGCCCAGTCATTTCACCTAATTTTGAAGGTCCAATTTTTGAACGAGTAATAGAAACACCTTATACCTCCATGGATTGATTAGGTATAATTTTTATGTTCTTAAAAGGAATATAATTGAAAAAAATAATTCCATTCCTTTAGGAAAGTAAGGGTAATTATAACCTCTCTTCATTAGGCCAACTTGTCCCTAAGTTGACCTCCTAAGAATAATGTGGTATTGTCATCGATGTGTTCTAGATGCTAAGTTCTTATATCAACTTCTTTTCCTTAGGTCTCATCTTGTAGTTGGTCATGTTGCCATTTCACATACAAAAAAGTAACTGATCTACCATAGTATGTATCCAAAATCTGATCAATAATATGGTTGGGATACCCCTCAAAGGAAGAATGTACATCCTCCCCAACCTCATCAAGAATAAAGACATGTCATGTGTCTGGATAATACCGGTGAAGTTGAGATTTGTGAAAGACACCATGTATAGGACATTATATATAATAAAGTTTCAACTATTAAGAAATGGGTACGATACATTTGATAACCTATAGGGGTTCAAAAAACCTTAGTGAGAGCATACCCACCTTCCAAATATTTCTATGGACCAACCTGGGTGAGACTCATAGGAAAACCCGGTCTCTGTCCTCTAACTCAAGAGTTCACTGACATTTTTCAGCAAATTAATACTCTTTGGATTGAGCTATCACAATATGGTTTCTCATTAGTAGGACCTACTTTGTAGCCCCCTGCATGAGATGTGGTCCACACATATATTCCTTCCCTCACTCTATCAAACATAGAGTTTAGAAGCAAGGATTACCATAAAATTCATCCTAATTACCCAAATCAATGGTATAATGAAAGATATTATTTTATATGAACTCATTGAGGGGAATGTGTTTATTCAAAGATCCTAAAAATTCATAGACACAATCATGAATCATTTCAACCAATACCTGAATTATACACTCCATCTATCCATCGATCAAAGGGTGTTAGGCCATGCTGAGAATCACCTATGTATGCAAGGCCTTATGCAACCCCTACAAGAACTGTGTTGTAAAACAAGATTCTCTGCTAAAAATGATAAAATATAGAGATCCATGAATACCTACAAACTCTTTTATGTATAGACATCACAAATCATCTACTGAAAAGGTCTATCAAATTGGTAAGATGTGTGTGACCTTAATCAAACAATAAAAAGAATCTCAAAAAGTATTGCTTCCCTGAGGTGTTCTAGGTAGTCCAGTTTTGAAATCCTTTGAAATATCATCCCATTTTAACTCCGGAATGGACAACAGATGTAGGTATTACACCGAATGATTAGGCCCAAAACCTATAATTTCATATTGTGCCACCAATACTGGAACCATATATCATGAAATTTTTTGGTGACCGCCTAGTCAGTGGAACAAAATTCTAGCATTAGCTTCTCAATAATGTCAACAAGGACCCCTAAACCCCCTTTGAATAGTAAGGTATCATCTACATCCAAGGTTCAACCAGATGAAATATCATCATCTGAGACACTTTTTTTTAGGAAAGGCCATTTGGGATCAGATAGTTGTCTAATTTATACTCATTATAGAAGAGTAAAAATCCCTTATAAGGCTAAGAGGATAGTTTTTACATGGTCCCCATGAACCTCAATGTGAATCAATGAGAATAAGGCCATGAGATTCCATTCACCACTGGGATCCTAAAACACCTTAGTTCATGTCTTCTAGCTCGGAGCCTCAACCACTAAATTTCATTTACCAGGCATATAGCCAAGCTCAAAAAGAATGAATGTATGTACATAAACCACCTATGATACATGAGATTTATATATCTCTATGTAAAAATGTACTAGGGGATTTTTTGATATGTGAATGGAAAAAAATTATCTACAAGTTGATAGTGTCTCCAACAATGTAATGAATAAACTACAATAGCTAGCTCTAGGTTGTGTGATGAGTAATTTCACTCGTGATGCCCAAACTGACAGGATCTGTATAAGATGACTCACTCTTCCTCCATCAAAACAACTACAAGATCGATACCCAATGCGTTATAGTAGATAGTATAGTCCCTTCCTAGCTCAAAAATAATTAGTATTAGTGTAAAAGTAAAGATACACATAAAATCATAAAATGATACTTTATAAGATTCTTACCATATAAAATTTACACATTTCCTTTTAAAGCCCGTAAGAGGTTCTTATGATGTGAGAAATTCTGGATGAAGCATCCGTAACATCTATCTAGCACCAAGAAACTCCAAACGTGAATGAAATTCTTGGGATGATCTGAATAACTACATCTCTCACATTGTTTGGGTCTATTAAAAGTCCTGAATATGAGATGGTATAACCTAGGAAGTGTAATTTATCATTGAAAAAGTGGAATTTAATGATCATATCCTAGAAATGATTATCTCTCTGTGTATTCAGCATGATATCAAGATTATTGGCATGGTCATGTATGGAATGTGAATAGACTATGATATCGACAACAAATACTACCATGAATGAATCTAGATATGAGTGGAAAAAAAGATTCATAAGATCAATTAAAATAGAAGTTCATTTCAGAGTCCAAATGACATAACCTGGTACAATTATTGACTATACCTTTTTCTGAAAGCTATGCGCGCTATGTATGATAACCTGATATTCACCAGGTGATTTCCTGACCAAAATTCTATCCATAAAAACACTCTATCTCCTTGGAAATTATAAAATATTTCATCTATTATAGGAATATAATACTAGTGATTTATAGTTATATGGTTAAGATTACACTATTCCACACAAATCCTAATGGTACCATCAACCTTCTATAATAAAATGAAGGCTGAACCTAGAGGAGAATTTCTAGGGAATATAAATACTTTAGCATCCAGATCGTCCAACGACTTATAGAGTTCCCTAAGCCCTATAATTTCTATATTATGAAGAGGAATGATCCCTTGTGCTGCTCTTGGAACAAGATCGATTGTAAATTCTACCACTATCATCATAGGCAGACAATAGAAGTCATCAGGGATGATGTTTCACAAATAAAACACTATAGGAGGGAAAACATTAGGTTATATCCCTTATACATGTAGGAAGAGACTGACGATATGATATATTAAACTTCCCAGCCTTTGCTGCTCGGGTTCTGATCATGTAGCTTACACATCTCCTTCTCCCGTTTGCACATTCCTACCACCCTTTGGTGATATAAAAGTCACCCTATGATGATATAAGTATATATTTTCTTGATAGGAAAAAAATAGTCCATCTCGATGATTAAATGAAAACCTGACATGTTGAGGGTGAAATGATTCCACATGAAATGGTATCCTCCTATCTATGGGGGGAAGTTTTACAGTGGTGAATACCCTCTGATCATATACTTAATGGGGAATCAAGAAGCATAAACCCATAGAAGTGATCAATACCAAGGCCCGAACTCTCAATAATAGTCTTATATATAAATGAGTGAGATGCACCTATATTAAAAAAATTATATAGTAATGTGGAGGATACTATAAAAGTACTAAATATAGTAGAAGGTCATATGCCATATCCATTTAACATAGACTGCATTGAATATAACTTGAATGTACTATATCCCTGAGTCAGTGAATTTTTTTCCTCGTCAATCCCACTCTACTGGTGTTGATAATCATGAGTCTCATTGCCTCTTCCTCAACATCACATCTGTTTGAGTGGTTGTGGTATTCCAACTGCCTTCTTGGCATGAACCGATTGGTCCCACTCTATATTATAAAGTTAGTGTAAATAACCACTCACTAGGAACTAATGAAAAGGCCCAATTGATGTTCTGAATATGGCCCTTCCAGACATAGCCTTTAAATTCCAAAGTATATCATAACCAATGAGTCATCGTGTGTCCCAGCTTCCCACACTTGTGACATATCCAAAAGCTTTCAACATGAGGAGCATGACTACTTGTTTGTCTATGAATATCTCTAAAGAACCTATTTCTCAATGAATAAGAAGCACTGATAATTCTAGGTCCCAAACTACCCTTACATGATCCATCATCTTCCCTCAAATATCTCTCTGTAATAGTGGAATAGTTTACTATTTCAGAAATAGTAGTGAACCTGAAGACATTGAACTAAGCCCAAGTTGGGAATATGAACCTAATATTTAACCGCACGGAGGTCATAGGGTCATAACTTGCTATACTAGGAGTTAAATATTTCATATATGTTAAATGGGCATAATACTACATAATAGAAATACATTCCTATTGAAGGTTTATGAATTATCTAGCTCTATCAGCCTTCAGAGTCTGGGGAAAGAAATAATCATATAAGAACATCTGGAAATCCACCCAGACCCTATATTTATGTAAATCATCCTAGGTGATTATTTCCCACCACCATTGAGAAGAATTATGTAACATATACCCATAATGTTTGACCCTCCTCTCTAGAGGCATCTCCAAATGCTCACATATGTAAAAGATATATTGGAGGCAAGACTCAGTAGCATGTGAACCACTATCCCCTGAAAAGGTTGGTAGATACTACTGTTGGAACTCCCAATTCAACTCTACCATACTCAGTGTAGGTCTAACAACACCTAGCATGTTATTCAATATATATAGGATTCCTTCTTAGAACTTGGTGTTAGTGCATGTATTAGGAAAAGGAAGGGGTGTCATAGGTGGAACTCTAGGAGTTATCAATGGTGGCTCATGTCCCTCCATCATAGATGCATGGTCATCACAACCTTCATGGTGTACGACTAGAGGACGTGATGGAGGCGTGATACTACAACACCAAACACATGCCTTAAAAGTTATCATAACAATTGAAAATATTTCATATATAACACTAGGATAGGTGTGTATCCTTCCAAAAGTTAGATCATACCCATTATCCTCCTTATAATTATAGGATTTGGTAACATGAAATACCATAATAGGGCATAATAATTTAAACAACATTCCAAACAACCACCACTAAGGATGGGTTCAGGTCTAGGTCGCTGCTTCACATGTCTAAAATGGATATTTTCACATGACATGAACCATTAATTTAAAACCTGTTCTCATTTATATAAATTAATATCTTTAAATTTTTAGGATTATATGGATGACCAATTCAAATCTAGAAGGTTCCACACACCGTATATTCTAAAATATGACTTCCAATTAACTCAAACCATAACACGTTCCAGCCTATTCAACAAATGGTTCCGGGATAGGCATGGCATAAATGACTACCAAATGTTTTTTCTTTTACAAATGTAGGGAAAAAAATTAGGTTAAGGAAGATACATTAAGTGTCAATTATTTTATCCAATCCCAATAAATAATTAAAACACATTTCTTTCTAACAATCAAGTCACCAATAATATTCACAAGGAAAATGCATGCAGAATGTATTTGTGACAACGGAAAATGAATGTAATATTATTCTTATTGTTCTTATAATTATATATGTAATACAAAACCCTCATATAACTAGACATAGGTAATGGAAATCATCATATCAAGAATAAAAATATCGATAACATTATAAGACTTGAATGTCTCCTAATAGTTAAGTCTTATCAACTATAATTGGAATAATCAATAGTAATAATTACCCATCCAATATAATTTTTGGTTTCCACTATACATGGGATAGCTACATCCAAGAAAAAGGTCATATAAAAATTCATTTAACTCCATGTCTCACGTATAACACCAAATAAGTAAGGAAAAGGAAAAATCATCCTATAATACCACTTTGTAACATTATGAATTGGTGTCCACTTGATAGGGGCCATGATCTAGTGGGTTGCATGGCCTCAAGCACGCCTCACCATATTCTAGAGGCTGATGACAAGTAGTGAGGTTCGAAGATTGAATAGTGGGGAGACAATAACCTGATATCATTATGTAAAAACTAATACAATAAAAACACAATAGTTTAAACATAATACAAAAAATATAATAAAATATTGGAGTGGTAACCCATTGCAGTATAAGCACATACAATAGATATAATATTAAACTGTGGAAGTGTAAATCACTAAAAAATTGAATAACAGTATCAAAATCCACTAGGAAGTTTCATATACATGTATTCATGGAATTATGATATAAAAAAGTAAAACATAAGAAATACATATACTATAATGCTATACAAAAATAAAAAATAAAGAAAAGGATTATCCACTAGAATGTTGAGCATATTCTCAGTCCACTACTTCTATTCTCCACATATAATTAAGGTATATGAAATATCTATAGCAGGGAACTTTCCCTTATTCACACCTATGGACAAATAATAAACTCAGGTACCAATGGTGGCTCGAGTATGATTTGAGATAAAATATCAGTAGGCCACCACCAACGATGTCTACAAATAATCCAAGTGGTGATCATAACAAAAAATTGGACAAGAATATGTAAATAATTAACAATTCTAAATAAATAAACAATATCCCACAATGGTTCTTAAGGGACACCTATCAGCTCTACCAGCTTTGGCTCATGGTCTGATAGAATTTCTGTTCAGTCACCATATATGAATATTAATCATATATATATATATATATATGTATATTATAGTCATATATTGATTCCACCTATATAAAACAAGTACATACAGGCGTAAGTGACCATATGCCTGGAATACTAGTTACTGGATAGACCGGGGCATAACTCATACATCCATAACCTATCCAACATTATTATAACCAAAATCAATAGGTTACATTCCGTACATATCATAATTATTTGGAGACTCCATGCTCATCACTTGAGATGGTAAGTGTTCCATTATGGAAACACTCAATCAATGGATGTGTGTGTCATGCCCACCATCCAAATAGTGTCAGTTGTGTGAGGTGTCATTCTCAACACCATATGTACGTGAGTGTGTTACCATCATGCTAAATTGTACCCTCACCATCAAACCACATCATGTATAAATACCTAATCTTACTTATAATGTAGTACATGAGGTATTACCTCTCATGTTTAATGTTATCCATGATCAATTAAAAACAAGGCATTATAATTATCATTGGTTATTTGATATGTCATAAACATATTGTGTGGTCTTACGACCCATTAGAAGTCATTACATATAACCATTTAGTTTTTTTAAACAAAGGAAACTATCCTGAATAAGATATTTCATATATCTTTAACCTATTCAATTTAGTTAAGCATGTGAATTTTTTTATAAGTCTAAAATGTAAAAAAATAATCTTAATTAGAAATGATAATTTAGTAAAACATAAAAAAAGGAATGTCCTTACCAACCTTTACAACTCATCTTATTTAATCCATTATACATATTCATGGAAAAGTACACAATTATATATTATCGATACCACATAATCAAATACATTTAATTCTCTTAAAATGGAATTTATATTTAAAATTAAAAAGGGATCATTTAGTTAGGTTCCATGACCAATAAAGTAATTTCATATATGGGAGATTCCACGTATATGTGAACAAAGAATGTAGGAGGTGCCTTATGTCCCTTTAATCAATTATACAATAGTGAAATTAGATCAATTAACAAAGATTAATTATTGGTAGGTGACCCAGAAGTATAATATTTAATTATAATTGGTAAATTTTATTTGGCACACCAAAGGGGTTTCCATAACTGATGTCTGTATCCTCTAAACTACCAAACAAGAATCAGAGGGTGAATACCAAGGTGTTTTTACCATTTTATATGATGAATTCAATAAAAGTGGGACACTTGAAAAAATCCATCATCTGGCATCGAAAAATAAATAATAAGCACTAAAACTCATGTGAAAAGTGATGAGATTACATACATCATATCCATAAAAAACTCCTCACTTGATATTAGCCTCATATTCAGATAGGTTGGCTGAAATCGACAAAATTTTCCAACGTCTTGAAAATAGTGAAAAAGGTATTTCACTTGAACAAATAAATGGATAAAGAAATAATCATAGATAAAAGGCAATATAAAGGGGGATCATGCCTTATGATTTCTAATTCTTTCAACAGATCAAGATTCAGACACAAGAAGAGTGAGATATCATAAGTCATATATTAAGGGAGGTAGGAGATGACGGGAGGAAGAAACCCATAAATCCACTAGAGAGGAAGGAGAGGAGGAATTTTGTTTATAAATTACATTCATTAAGAGATAATGGTTAGATTCACTTTAAAAAAAGGTCTCATAGATTGGCCCCACGGTTTAGAAAAACAATGCACAAACAACACTACAACCATTGTTTAAGGAATTAACCGTCACGTTTTTCCAACTGTGCAGAAAACGCATGAAAATCCACTGTTAAAAAACTACAATTTCATGCATGGTTGTGAACCTAGTTGTAGAAAAACTAGGTGTTCCCCAAGTCCTTACAATGCCGAACTGCTAAATTTAATGAAATTGTGTTGGCTTGATGGCCCCATTTCTCATCATTGTATTGCATAGTTTTTTTTTTCTATTTATGGTCTTCTAGTTTTTAATGTGCCTTGTAGACACCCAATACCTCCTTTTAATGATTAGAAGTCATTTTATAGACATTTAATTAATTTAAAATGACAAAAAAGAGAAGTTCCATAGTTAATGTATGGGTCGCTACAATAATGAATCATGGATGTAATATAATCCTAGTTAATTTATATCAATATAAATAAATAAAATATCTCCACAAAATTTAATAAATATACAATAATTCCACAAATCATGATGGGAACATTAAAAATGACCATGAATTACACTACAAACAAAAAAATTCCAACAATTTATTTCGTGATAAATCAAAATGACCCCTTTTGATGTTGTGAACAATAAAAATGCTCTCAATTCATGTTATGAACAACAAACATTATAACACTTCATGTTGTTAATGAACAAAAAGACCAATAATTATGTTCAAAATAAACAAAATTATTATTCTACATATAAATTATTCACATTAAAATATTTATCTATTAATTCATAAACAGTTAACCAATATTATGGATTAAAATATAAGTCACACTTATCTCATTGTATACAATTTTGTGTTCCACATAAAAATTATTCATGTTTATTTTCATAAAGAACCCTTGGAATAAAAAAGATTTCATAAAAAATTAAAATCATTCTATATTTATAGAGAACTCATTGAAATAAAATTTGTTTTATAAAACCTCAAAATGGTACAAAATAACATCAATAACTAAATCATTTGATAATAATCATGATCACTAAAAAATCACATAATAAAACATTAACCTAGGTTGGACCAGGAATCATAACCCCATTCAAGATATATCATATTGAAATCTTATTTTTGAAAAACAATTTCTGAAAAAATTATATATTGATCATTTTAAATTTCATTTTTATGAGTACACTTTCCTAATAGATCGTCTTGATTTAATAAATCTAAAAAAAAAATTTTAAAAAATATTTTTTCCCCAAAAATAAAAAGGGAATATAAATATTTTGTAGAATTTTAATTTGAAATAGAATATTTATGAATTAAAATTTGAAAAAGGAATATTGTTTTTTGAAAAGGGAATGTGAAATTAAATTGAAAAATATTATTATTAAAAAAAGAATAATTAAAAATGGAACCTTTAAATGAACACAAAAAAGATATCAAAAGAAAATATATTATGGATTATAAATCCTTTTTATTTTTTAAATAATAGATAATTTTCTTAGCATTTTTAAATAACCTTTATAATGAAAAAAAATATTTAAATGCACCAAGGTGAATTAAAAAACATTTATAAAAACAATTTAAATTTACACTAGGTAAATGCGAACATATGTGGGATGTAAAAATATTGAAATTGAAGAATAATCCATTAAAAGTTATCATAATTATTCTATAAAATGTATTTTAGTAGAATATTAAAATAATAGAGGAAGAAGGCTTTGCATTGAAACAATATTTCTTTATAAAATAAAGTGTAATATTTTCTATGACAAGAATATGATTGCATAGATTAATAATGAATTAAAATATAATAATATTAGTGATTGTGGCCCAACAAATATAATTGGGTCACAAAACCCCCTTACAATATTAGTAATTTCATTTAACACAAATACGTTAGATTTTATTAAAAAAATATGGTTTTTTAAATACAATGGATTAATATATGTATTTTTAAAATAAATCATTCAATATATACATCAAAAGAGTATAATTTCTTTTCATAATATTGGAAAAATACACAATGTATAGAAGTTGATATGGAAAACCATTATAGAGATGGAAACATCTTCTAAAAACCTCTTGAAATAAATAGAGACTGATTTTGAAGATTACATACCATTAATAAGATCAAAAAATGATATTAAATGTCCAATTAGATGTATATAAACCATTTATAATAAATTAAGTGAATAAAGTAACTTATATCTCAACTATAAATGTTCTAATTAAGAACCCTTACGATGTGGTTAAAAATTCAATCCAAAAGACCATAAATGGAATGACTTTGGAAAAACAATAAAACTTACGAATTAATGTTAATTAATAATATTTTATATCAATTAAGTAATATAAACACCACATAAATAATAACTGGTTCAAAAATATAAATTATTTCTCAACCAATATAAATTTTGTTGAAATCCTTTATCTTGTTCAATATTCATTTTTACATGTTTTTAAATTCATTATAGGCTTGATCATTCATTAAATGTTCCTTAGAAATTTAAGTTCTTATTATAAATATGGGTTACTGGCGGTCAATTTTTTGGGAGAGTGTACTAGGGAGAGCTCAACGTTAAATTTTTAATGAGTAAATAAATGGTGAAGTGCATATTTTATGGGTGGATGTGGTGCCATTTTCTGATGGTAGAAAATGGGTACATTTAGAAATAATAATTATTTTTCTATAATTATTAACATTATTCAAGATTCAATGAATACAAACTGGACTTTGAAGGGATGTGTTAAATTCTATAGATGAAAATATTCTTATTTGTTCATTTTTAGAAATATTATGAGCAATTTAAAGCATTTTTTTTACTTTTAAAATTTTCCTAAATTTAATTTCACCTTTTGATCAATTTTTTTAAAAATTAATTAATGATAAATAATAAATTTAATATTTAACCCTTATATCAACTTTGATCCTCCTAGTTTCAAATTTGAAAATCATTTTAATATAAAAAATATCCCATGTTTTGAAAAACTAATTTTAATATAAAGAAACTTAATAATTTTAGAATATTTTTTAGAGAAAAATATGGGTTCAATATAAAAATATGATCTAATTATATTAAATACTAATTCTAATGAAATAATTTATTTATAATATAAAAAATAAAAATCAAGGATGTTTTCAAGGGAATCTAAATCCAAATTTCATCACATTAACAACTAATTTTAATAAAATAAAAAAAGAGTTATTTTATTAATTTAAAATCGAAATTTCGATATAAAATATATTGTAAAAAGAATTAAATATTCATAAAATATTTAAATACAAATATTATTATTCTAAAAAAATATTTTATTACTAAAGAGGTTTTTAAATTTTCTAGTATAAGATTAATAATTTAGTTCATTATTCCTCAGTCTATTTAATTGAATGTTTGGTAATTGGAGGTGTTCAGAAGAGGTTAGAGAAGGGTTCAATGGTGTTGGGAAAGTAAAATTCCAAAGTCGGTGGTTTATTATGTGAATACATAATCATATCATGAGTTGAAAATTCATGTATTGGTTGAAATTATTTAATGTATCATGTTAATATCTGGACTATTTTGGTAAATTATCTCATGAAATTAATATATGATTCATAACATGGGTTTATTCAATGATGTGGTGACATGAAAATTAGTTAATGTTCATCAGGTTTGTGTTTAGAAGTAATCATGACCTGTATTCATTTCATTTCTTGAATTAGATGACCAAATTGATATCTATGATGATAATATGTGGTTCACATCATAAATATACTAATTTATCATATGTAATTAATAACATGGTCTCATAAGAATTCCAAAATTACAATCACATTTTTATAGATACTTTGGGGAACCATTGAAAATTTAACTGCTATCCTCTTAATTTTATCCTTGGATGGTAGAGGTTGATCGTTTGGAAAGTGAGGAGGGTTGTCCTATTTACCTCTTGATTCCTTTTTTTACTCTTTTGGTGATTCATAAATCAAATAATATATTGTTTGAGGAGAGTTATGGATTTGATTTTAAATATCATTTGTTTTGATCCAAATTGATTTGAGGATTCCTTGTATTTTAGTGGTCTTATGAATATATCTCCATTGCCTAATTATACATGAAAAAAAATAGAAAGATCATTTTATTTAGGATATCCACATTATCACCCTATTTATGTGAATCTGTGGGGATTAAATTATTTTTTACTACCAATGGGTAGATTCTAATTGTATAATTAATGAAGATAATGATTTTACTCCAATAAAAATGATGAGGATATGAAGGAATTTAATTTTTTACAACATTTTTGTTTTTACATAAAATTTTATAAATGATTTATATATTTAATGAAAACCATGTCCATTAGTATCCTTTAATATATTATAGTAGATATGTGTGTGAGATCCTTAATGTTTTAATTGCATGATAAATCACTAAATAAAAGGATATGGATGTATATATGTATAATAAATTCAGTTCCCATGGAAATTAGAACATTTTGTTATAATACACATTATAAATAATGCTGTAATAATATCTAATCCCTTGATCCAAAATTGTGGAAGTTGATATATGATTATATGTGTGGTTGTGGTTGTTTTTGAATTTATTATATGGGTTATTGTGTGATGGTTGTGTTTTTCAGTGGTTGAGGTGGGGTTTGTAAAGATGATAAGGATTGGATGATATGGTGTGGTGAAGATGGTTGATGTGATTTGGGGGAGATTTTATTTTGTTTTATTTCTTTAGATGTGTTTTTATCTAAGGAATTTATTGTAATTCTATAATTAAATATCATGGATTGGTAAATAAATAATAATGTGGTAGAGTTCTTGTGTGGTAATTAGATTATATTAATTCAATAATAAATAAATGGTTTTTGAAAATATCAATAAAATAGATTAGTAAATCAGTGTTAGTGGAATATTTTTAAATATATAAAATGGTGAAACGTGTAATTGAATGTGTAATTGTGTGTGTTATGTGTAGTGGTTTTGGGTTGTGAAGCATTTTGTGTGGGATCCATTTATGATAGATGTCATGTTGTGAAATGGTGGTGTTTCGGTGTATGCTTGTGTAGTTGGGTTAATCCCATAGGATTGATATTTTATGTTATATATATATAATTTATTTTATGTTATTTCATTATAAATATCACCAGAGATATAAAATTATACAAACACCAAAATATATTTTTTTTTGGGTATTTTTGAAAACATTCAATACAGTAGAGACACTGATGCCTCAATATGCCCTATTATATTCTCTTCCATGAGTAGTAATGATAATGTTATTATTGTTGGAGATCACCTTTTTATGATTTTGTTTGGTATCATAAATTACCCATAGGTAATGATTATGTGATTTTTAGAAGTGGTCATGTTTACTGGGAGGAGGTAATGAGGTTTATGCCACTCATGTTCATGATAACCTACTTACATGGTAATGTGATGAGGTTTTGATGTGATGATCACTGGTTCAAGGGTGGGATGTGAGAACATGTGAGTGTAGGTTATATAGGTATGTTCCTCAAAAAAACTCATAGATAGATGGTCCTATGATATGATATTTATTGAAGGGATGATAGTATGGGATGTTTTAGAGTGTTGTGTGAGATTGGAAAACCAAGGGGGTACTGGATATAGAGAAACATTGTTTGTGTTCATGATAGTATGATAATATATTTTATGTTTTATTTTTTGGGATAGACATTGTAGGGATGGGATTTGGTAATTTACTTGATTATTTTATTTTTTGATATGATTTTTATACAATGGGTAATTAGTATGTTACATTCACATTTTCCTTAGAATCATTTAGTACGGTCTTACCTAGTATAAAATTTATTCTCATCCTATTTATATATAAACTATATCTAGTGGTCGAATAGGACTTTTGG
Source organism: Viscum album (assembly GCA_963277665.1). NCBI lineage: Eukaryota > Viridiplantae > Streptophyta > Magnoliopsida > Santalales > Viscaceae > Viscum > Viscum album. The sequence continues at coordinate 267,500,214 of OY728164.1, read as the reverse complement.
AACCATGATACACATTAATAAAATGGTATTTTTCAAAGCTGTTGAGTATCTTCCATAGAACTTGTCTTTATATGTTTATATGTAGATGTTTTTTATTTTTTTTGATAATTTAAATGAATTAATGGATATTTTTTGTTTAAATTGATATTATGAAGTCGAGTTTCTTAGTGTTTTTATCATACCTCTAAATTAAAAATTATTATAGATGGTAATTCCTTCCATATGTGATATTTTCATACCATTGGTGATTATCACCAACTAGAGGCCTACTAGAGGTTTTACTTAGAAATTATTACATTTCTTTTGTCATTGTCATCCAAGGAGGGGTACCATTAAAGAGAGGGGAATGAAAAAAATGTTTCAAAAGTCGTGGATGATATAAATGTTGTAATTTTATGTTATGAATGGTGATTATTTCAAGGGTGGGTAAGGAAAATGTTTTTGTTGATCATTGTGCGTGAAATATGCCTAAGATACTTGCTAGGACATGATATTGTTGGGAACCATGTGATTTGTTGAAAGGAAAATAAGATTATTTAATGACCAATGAGTAATAATACTTTAAATGGAAAAAATAGGTTATTTATATGCATCATGATATATAGTATTTGTAACATCCCATGTAAGTAATGAATAATAGATATTTTTATCTATGTCTATTAATGAATTAGATAGTATTTTAGAGGCTTAAAATGAGAATAAATCCAATCTTAAGCATTGAATACACTAATATTTTTAAAAGATTTTTTTACAGAATTTTTGATGGCAAAATGTATTTTAAATCTATGTTTTGACAATTTTATAAGCTCTATTTGTCAAAATAAACTTATTCTTTAAGATTGGGACATCAAAATTTACTTTGTGTGAATTTTTGTTATTTTTCCGATAAAGTTAATTTTTTTAATGAATAGTGAAAAATGTTGTATTTTAATTCAAAAAATCTTTTTAATCAAATTTATTTATTTGATTAGATTATATTTTGAATTGGTTTTAAAGTTCAATTATAATATATTTTTACCATTTAATCTAATAGTGGTCTTTGGAATTAATTTCACTTTAAAATTGGACTTAAACTAGTGTCAATCTTTTGATACTTATTGTTTCATAAAAACACGCTATTTGCTCTAACATTGGGAATTAATTATTAAATTATTTAATTCAACTTATATGTTTTGAATTTTTTAAAATAGACATCATTTTTGAATTCGGAATAACAAATATATCTTAGGTTGAAGTTTTTGTTTTTTTTCTGGAAAACTTCAATTTTTATGAATAGTGAAACCACTAAGTGGTACTTATAGAAACTAATTTATCGTTTAAATGAAATTTTACCACCTCTGTTGTTTGAATTTCAAAAATCCGACATAAATTGTTGTCATTAAGAAGTAAAATGTGGTTCAATGGGATTAAAATAATTTTTTGCTGAACAGTAACTTTTAAGTTTTTAATCGCGATTAGAGGTAATTAGTGTAATTTAATGTAAGAATAATGTTTTAATAATATGAGATGAGATTGAAACATGTCCTAACCTTATTATATGTGTCATTGTCGACCAATAAAATCCATGGGTCAACTTGGGGACCCCATGGAGCCACTTTGGTAGGAAAATGACATTAATATATTTTTATTTATTGTTAAAATAAAAATGACACAAACATGAGTTGTTTTACTTAAACAATTATTACATGGGGTTATACAAGTCATATTTTCCACTATAAATAGTCATTGGAAAGATAAAAATATTTCCCACATCATAGTGTTTTTTTATAATTTTTATACATTAAATAAATTAAATTATTTATGAAACCATGATGATGCATCGATTACCTCATTATTTCATGATTTAAATAAAATGAAAATATAATGTATAATATATGACCTACACATGTCCAAAACCTATTGTATTGTGTATTTCGAACCCTTATCACCTTATCATTGAATTATATCAATTTGGGACCTTTTAAATCCGAAAATCATTTTAAAATAAAATAACATTTCTTTACTTTCCAAGAGTGCCCCTCCTCTTCTCTTATAAAAGGCCCCCACCTCTACCTCATTACCCACACTTCCAAAGCCTTTGGCTCGGCCAACCCCTGCCCATTTTATCTCTCCACATACCTCTCTAACTACTAGAATCCTCACTTTGGGGATATGTCTTCCCAAGGAAGCCTTTCATCTCAAATCAAAAAGAGTTACCCGATTTAAAGGTAATGTCTTCTCTTGTTTTCTTATGTTTTATTTTGCTTCTCCAACCCCCAAAACTCTTTTTATTCATTTCTTTTGTAACAACACCAGTTTCTTCCATATACTAGTATGTTGTTATAATAAGGATTCGAGCTACACTTACACACACCTAAATCTAATGGTAAAATAACATACTGTTTCCGTGGATGGCGAATTTCTGCCTCACAAAACGATGATTGTTCAACACTCATATATCACCTTAAAAGGTTGAAATTAAGATGAAACTATATTTATATATTATATATAATACTTTTATGTTTTACTTAAGCTTATTTATTTTTCATTTATGGCATATCTTTATGGTTACCATTATGAGTAAACACGATATCTTCATTTTAGGAAGTGCGGACTACCACCCCCTCAAAGTGATTTGATTCGTTAATACCATATGTGGTACGTATAAAGGATATATTTAATGATATTATATATGATACCATACTGGAATTAAAATACTATTATGTATCATTATGTTTTAATTCCATAAAATACGAAATAGAAATGAAAGTAGTGTTCATGCGTAGGTACGTCTTACCGTCTCCATGAACGGTGCATTTCATTTATTACCTCTAAAAGTTGTGTAATATTATAAATTCATGTATATACTGGATATATATGATATATATGATATATAAATCATGATTATAACACTGGATATAATGGATACATGATCAGCATGTAATTATAAAGAGCCTATTTTGACTCAAGTACCAATGATCATTAAAATGACTGTTATTAACTAAAATAATTACATAGTGTTCATGAAATGGTAATAAGTGATATAAAAAGAATAATGAAATTGATAAAGGTTCCTAAGCAAGTATAAATGAACTCAAGTTTATTATTCATGAGATTAAATAATGATCAAGTCAAGTCGGATACGATGTAAGGGAACTTCTTAACCCAATTTCCATTGTTTGGGTTAATCCCCTACTTTCAAATTATGTCATGATATTATTATGTCCTATCTTGTATTTGTAGATTCTTTATGTGTACTTATCTTGAATACACATAATAGATGTATTTTATTTAAAAAAATGATCTTTTTATGGGACTTCGTATCAATCTCTTTTCATTGAGGCATTATTTGTTTTATACACATCCTTCTTTTATACGTTGTATAAACCCCTTTTACATTTATGTTTATCCCAAAGGAATCTTTTTATATGAAAGAGTTTTACTAAATGACAAAAGGGAATGTTTTTGTCGTACATTTGCGGCGACAATGACTTCTCCGCCACCATGTCCATTATTTCAGTTTCATCTTCCTCTACAAGCCATACTTTTTTTTAAATGAAAAATAAATACCATGTTTTAATTTTCTTTTATTTTGGTATTGAAAATGGTTTTCATAAAGTTTTTATTATATAAATGTGTTGTATTGATATCTTGTGATTGAAATGTTGAAATGTTATGTTTCCTTTATGCATGTTTTATGTGATACGATTATGTTAAGGTTCTTGGGAATTGTTATGAAGACGATTGGTTCCGTGATAAACTAAGGGTGGGTGAGCCCGATATAGCTCTCCAATGCATTGGGTAACGCGAAGTAGTGAAACTTTAAGGTCTCTCTGAAGAGATTTAGGGAATATACTGTGATGGGTATTCCAAACGTAACCAAGAGGGTTACTCCCTGTGTAAGAATGTTATGAATGCCTCAAGTTACGTTTATGACTTATGATTTCTATGATTTATTCATGATTTGATGAGGTATGCTATAGTGCCTATGTTTTATGGGTAAAGTACGATTTCATTCTTATGTATATATGAACTCATGTTTCCTTTCAAAATTTTTATAACCCTTACTGAGCTTTTTTATGCTCATCCCATGTTTTTGAAATGTTTTTCAGAGGTCAAGGAAAAGGTACATGATATGATGATAGTGTCAAGGAAGTGTCAAGAATGAATCCATGTTTTATTTTAAATATGTTTCCATTGATGGGAAAAATGAATACTATCTTTTATGTAACCACTTTTCTTAAATGTGAAATTTAATTCATGTTTTATGATTTAATTCTCTAAAACTATAAACCGGAAAAGATCCTTAATGTGAATTATTCATTTAATTCAGTATTAAGTAAGGTTTAAGGCCGGGGCCTTATAGTTGGTATCAGAGGTTGGTTTAGATAACTTTAGGAGTTAGAATTTTATTAAATGATTATCCAAAAATATTTTTTCTATGGTCAAATTGAAATGATATAGCATTTGAAGATTACCATGTTTCTTCATCTAAGACATGTTTGTTCAGAATGGTTTTCCTCAGAGGAAACAGGGAAGCAGTGCTAGGAAGGCATATAAAAGGAAATAACCTTCTGAATCAGCATCCTGAGATGGTTGGAATTGGGACTGAACAGTTTGTTGTAGTAATGGCGCAGTTGACTGAAGCGATAAATGGTGGTGGTATCCATGCACAAGATTAGCCAGATCAACCGCAGAGGAACATGTCAGTGGTGGAACATTTCATGAGGAAACACCCCCCGTCATTCAGAGGATCATCTGACCTTGTGATAGATGAAGGGTGGATTAAATCACTAGATAAGATTTTCGATGTCATGGGGTGTTCATACAATCAAAAGGTTAGTCTTGCTATTTACCATTTGAATGGTGAAGCAGATCAGTAGTGGTCTATGGTTAGAAATATTAGGGACACTGATGAGATTGATACTCTCAACTAGGATGAATTTAAAGGTATGTTTCTTGAGAAGTATTTTCCTAAGGCTGTTCGACTTAGGATGGAAAGGAAATTCTTGGAATTGAGGAAAGAGGAAGACTCAGTGGCTACCTATGAAGAAAGTTTCACACGATTGGCAAGGTATGCTCCAAATTTTATTCGAGACCTTGATAGTAAAATGAATCATTTTTACTCAGGACTAAATCCAAAATATTCAAGGGCTTTAGCTTCTCGTGAGTTCAAAAGTTATTAAAATCTTGTTCGATGTGATGAGAAGGTGGAAATGGAGTTTTCCGATGATCAATTGTTCTATAACAACCAGCAGAAGAAGAGACCGAGGTGGCAGGAGAAAGGGAAGAATTGTTCAAAAAGGTCTGATGGTAAGAAAACTAAGTTTCCATTTTGTGATAAATGTGGGAAAAGGCATGCTGGGGAATGTCTTCTGAATTCTGTGAAGTGATTCCGATGTAGTAAGATGGGACATAAGGCTCGTGATTGCACTGAAAAAGATCAGGGTGATGGTAAGAACAAATTTGATTTACAGTTAGTGAAATGTTTTAAGTGCAATGAGATGGGTCACTATGCAAACGAGTGTCCGACAAAGGGCTTGAGTGATGGGAAGCAGTTAGAATACAAGCAGAAAGGGGTGGTGAAATCCTTAGCAACTACTTCAGCAGATGGCAGGCCATCAAATGAAGTTGTATTAGGTACTTTGTTTGTTTATTCAGATTATTCCAGTGTGTTGTTTGATTTGGGGTCTACACATTCTTTCATTTATGAAACCTTTTCTAGTAAAATTGGAATACCATCTCAAGAAATGACTCCTGAACTTGTGGTAAAAACACCTAGGGGAAATGTTGAGGCAAAAAGAATTTATATGAATCTTCCTATCCTTATCCGTGGAAAGAACCTACATTCAAACCTTATTGTTTTACCTCTAGTAGAGATTGATGTTATCCGAGGTATGGATTGGCTCTCTATTTACCATGCTAAGATTGACTGTAGAGCTAAAGAAGTTTCTTTTCAGAAAGACTTTCAGTTTGTGTACAAGAATGAACCCTTACTGTTGATAAATTATCAAGAGGCTGAGAAACTTGTAAAATATGGAAATGAATGTTACCTTGCACACATTTTTGAAAACAAGGGAACTGTTCAGATTAATGATGTGCCAGTGGTAAATGAGTATCCTGATATTTTTCCTGATGAGTTGCCTAGAATAATACCAGATTGGGAAGTTGAGTTTACTGTTGACTTAGTTCCTGATGCTAAGCAAATTTTAAAACCCCCTTATCAAATGGCTCAAATTAATCTTTTAAAGTTGAAGGATCAATTGCAAGATTTATTAGATAAAGAGTTTATTCGACCTAGCCCATCACCATGGGGTGCTCCTGTTTTATTTGTCAAAAATAAAGATGGTTCTATGAGACTTTGCATTGATTATAGAGCCTTGAATAACATCAGCATTAAGAACAAATATCCTTTGCCTCATATCGATGATTTGTTTGATCAGCTCCAGGGAGCTCAGTATTTTTCAAAGATTGACCTGAGATCGGGGTACCATCAGCTGAAGGTAAATGAAGAAGATGTTCCGATGACTGCGTTTCGTACAAGATATGGCCATTATGAATTTGTAGTAATGCCTTTTGGGCTAACCAATGCACCTGCTATATTCATGGACTTAATGAATAGAATTTTCCATGAGTTCTTGGATAAGTTTGTAGTTGTTTTCATTGATGATATTTTGGTGTTTTCTAAAAGTAAAGATGAGCATGAATGAAATTTAAGGGTTATTTTGAAAACCATGAAAGAAAAGAAATGGTATGGTAAATTCAGTAAGTGTGAGTTTTGTTTGCAACAAATTTCTTTCCTTGGTCATATTGTTTCTAAAGATGGGATAACTGTTGATCCTTCAAAAACAAAGGTTGTTGAAGAATGGACAAGACCCACAAATGTAACTGAGATTCGTAGCTTCCTTGGTTTGGCAGGCTATTACGGAAGGTTTGTTAGAAATTTTTCACGGTTATCTAGTACAATGATGAAGCTAACTCGAAAGGGTGTTATGTATATCTGGACAAAAGTATGTGATGATTTTTTTCAGGAACTGAAAAGATAATTGGTGAATGCTCCAGTTTTCGCACTACCTTCCAGGAATGGTGAGTTTTTTATATACAGTGATGCTTCATTTAAAGGACTTGGTTGCGTCCTAATGCAGAATGATCAGGTAATTGCTTATGCTTCATGACAGTTGAAAACTCATGAGGTAAATTACCCTACACATGATTTGGAATTAGCTACTGTTGTTTTCTCTTTAAAAATTTGGAGGCATCATTTTTATGGAGTAAAGTGTGAAATATATACTGATCACAAAAGTTTAAAGTATATATTCACTCAGAAAGAGTTGAACATGAGACAGAGGAGATGGCTGGAATTAATCAAGGATTATGATTGTACAATTCATTACCATCCGGGAAATGCAAATAAAGTAGCTGATGCCTTGAGTCGGAAAAGTAAAGCTTCATTAACCATGCTACGTTTAGAACGAGATCCTTTGGTTTTTGATTTTATGAACTTTGGAATAGAAGTTGTTGGTGTAGGAATTTTTGTTTTGTTTAAGGTATCAGTGAGAACATCTATATCAGACAGAATCAAGAAAGCACAGAAGCAAGAAAGTACGTTGTAGAAAAAGGTAGAGCTGGTTCAGAATGGTAAGTTGCCTGAATTCAACATTGATAATGATTGTGTTTTGAGATTTGGGAAGAGATTGTGTGTGCCTTGTGATTCACAGTTGAAAAGAGAGTTGTTATGTGAAGTGCATAGTTCTCCATTTTCAGTTCATCCTGGCAGTACTAAGATGTATAAAGATCTTCAAGATTATTACTGGTGTGGCAGAATGAAAAGAGATATTGCTGATTTTACTATGAAGTGTTTGACTTGTCAACAGGTTAAAGCAGAGCGGTAGTTACCGAAAGGGATGCTTCAGACTTTACCAGTGCCAAAGTGGAAATGGGAGAATATATCCATGGACTTTGTTGTGGGATTATTGAAGACATCTCTAGGAAATAATGAAATCTGGGTTATTGTTGATCGCTTGACCAAATATGCTTATTTCCTTGCCATACGAGATACTTTTTCCCTAGATCAAATTTCCTGTTTGTATTTTAAAGAGATATTCGGTTTACATGGAGTTCCTCTCTCTATTGTATCTGACCGTGATCCCAGGTTTACTTCTAACTTTTGGAAAGGCCTTCAGAAGTCATTGGGTACTGAATTAAATTTTAGTACATCTTTTCATCCTCAATCAGATGGGCAGTCAGAACAAACGATCCAAACATTGAAGGATATGCCACGTGATTTTTCAATGGATTATCAGGGAAGTTGGGACCAACATCTTTCTTTGGTTGAATTTTCTTATAATAACAGTTTTTATTCTAGTATACAGATGGCACCATTTCAGGCATTATATGGGAAGCGGTGTCGAACTCCAGCTTTCTGGGATGATGTGGATGAATGGAAGTTGATGGGACCAGAATTTGTAGAAGAGTTGGCAGAAAAAGTACAGCTGATACAGAAACACACGAGAATAGCTCAGAGCAGGCAGAAGAGTTATGCGGACAATAGGAGGAAGGATCTCTCTTTTGAGGTAGGTGATCATGTTTTTTCTCAAAGTATCACCATGGAAAAGTGTGATGCGATTTGGAAAGAAAGGAAAGCTGAGTCCAAGGTTCATTAGACCATATGAAATTCTGGAGAGAGTTGGATCAGTTTCTTACCTAGTGGATTTACCTCCGAGTTTATCTCAAGTACACAATGTTTTTCATGTTTTGATGTTGAGAAAGTATATGCCAAATCCATCTCATGTTTTGAGTCTAGAGGTAGTTCAACTGGAAGAGAGCCTATCTTATGAGGAACAACCGGTATAGATTCTTGACCATAGGGAGCAAGTTCTATGGAATAAGGTGATTAATCAGTTAAAGGTTTTGTGAAAAAACCACATGATTGAAGAGGCAACATGGAAATCTGAAAATGGAATGAGGGATAAATACCCCCACTTATTCGATAAGTAAATGAATTGAGGGGATGCAATTTTCTAAAGGGGGGAAGGATGTAACATCACAAGTAAGTAATTAATAATAGATATTTTTATCTATGTCTATTAATGAATTAGATAGTGGTTTAGAGGCTTAAAATGAGAATGAATCCAATCTTAAGCATGGAATACACTAATATTTTTAAAAGATTGTTTTACTGCCTTTTGATGGAAAACCATCTTTTAAATCTATATTTTGAAAATTTTATAAGCTCTATTTGTCAACATAAACTTATTCTTTATGATTGGGACATAAAATTTTACTTTTTGTGAATTTTTGGTATTTTTCCGATAAAGTTCATTTTTTTAATGAATAGTGAAAAATGTTGTATTTTAATTCAAAACCTCTTTTTAATATAATTTATTTATATGATTAAGTTATATTTTTAATTGGTTTTAAACTTAAATTAGAATATATTTTTACCATTTAACTTAATAGTGGTCGTTGAAAATAATTTCACTTTGAAATTGGACTTAAATTAGTGTCAATATTTTGATTCTTATTGTTTCATAAAAACACACTATTTTCTCTGACAGCGGGAATCAATTATTAAATTAATTAATGAAACTTATATGTTTTGAATTTTTTAAAATAGACATCATTTTTTAATTCAGAATATCAAATATAGCTTAGGGTGAAGTTTTAGTTTTTTTCTGGAAAACTTCAATTTTTGATGAATAGTGAAACAACTAAGTGGTACTAATAGAAACTGATTTTTCATTTAAATGAAATTTTACCACCTCTGTGGTTTGAATTTCAAAAATACAACATACATGGTTGTCATTAAGAAGTAAATTGTGGTTCAATGGGATTAAAATATTTTTTTGGTGAATAGTAACTTTTAAGTTTTTAATCGCGATTAGAGGTAATTAGTGTAATTTAAGGTAAGAATAATGTTTTAATAATATGAGATGAGCTTGACACATCTCTAACCTTATTGGATGTGTCATGGCTGATCACGACAATACATGGATCAACATGGGGACCCCATGGAGCCACTTTGGTAGGAAAATGACATTAATATCTTTTTATTTAATGTTAAAATAAAAATGACACAAACATGAGTTATTTTACTGAAAAAACTTTACATGGGGTTATACAAGTCATATTTTTGACTATAAATAGTAATTGGAAAGATAAAAATATTTCCTACATCATAGTATTTTTTTTTATAATTTTTAGACAGTAAAAAAAATTAAATTATTTATGACACAATGATGATGCAGCGATTACCTCATTATTTAACGATTTAAATAAAATGAAAATATAATGTAAAATCTATGACCTATACATGTCCAAAAACTATTGGATGGGTGGATTTCGAACCCTTATCACCTTATCCTCAAATTCTATCAATGTGGGACCTTTTAAATCCGAATGTCATTTTAAAATAGGGCAACATTTCTTTACTTTCCAAGAGTGCCCCTCCTCTCCTCTTATAAAAGGCCCCCACCTCTACCTCCTTACCCACACATATAATGACTTTGTCTCGGCCAACCCCTACCCATTTTGTCTCTCCAAATAATTCTCTAACTCCTAGAAGCCTCACATTGGGAAGAAGTCTTCCCAAGGAAGCCTTTGATTTCAAATAAAAAAGTGTTACCCGATTTAAAGGTAGTGTCTTCTCTTGTGTTCTTATGTTTTATTTTTCTTCTCCAACCCCCTAAACTCTTTTTATTCATTTATTTTGTAACAACACAAGTATCTTCCATATACTAGGATGTTTTTATAAGAAGTATTCGAACTACACTTACACACACCTACAAATAATGGTTATGGAACAAACTGTTTCCGTGGATGGCGAATTTCTGCCTCACGAAACGATGATTGTTCAAAACTCATATATCACATTCAAAGGTGGAAATTAAGATGTCACTATATTTATATATTATAAATAATATGTTTATGTTTTATTTAGCTTATGTATTTTTCATTTATGGCATATCTTTATGGTTACCATTATCAGTAAACACGATATCTTCATTTTAGGATGTGCGGACTACCGCCCCCTCAAAGTGATTTGATTCGTTAATAACATATGTGGTATGTATAAAGGATATATATAATTATATTATATATGATACCATACTGGAATTAAAATACTATTATGTATCATTATGTTTTAATTCCATAAAATATGAAATTGAAATGAAAGTAGCGTTCATGCGTACGTACGGCTTACCATCTCCATGAACGGTGAATTTCATTTCTTACCTATAAACGTTGTGTAATATTATAAATGCATGTATATACTGGATATATATGATATATATGATATATACAACATGAGTATAACTCTGGATATAATGGATACATGAACAACTAGTAATTATGAAGAGCATATTTTGACTCAAGTACCAATGATCGTTAAAGCGGCCGTTATTAACTAAAATAATTACATAGTGTTAATGAAATGGTAATAAGTGATATAAAAGGAATAATGAAATTGAAAAAGGTTCTTAAGCAAGTATAAATTAACTCAAGTTTATTATTCAGGAGATTAAATAACGATCATGTCAAGTCGAATACGATGTAAGGGAACTTCTTAACCCAATTTCCGTTCTTTGGTTTAATCTCCTACTTTCAAATTATGCCATGATATTATAATGTCCTATTTGTATTTGTACTTTCTTTATGTGTACTTATCTTGAATACACATAATAGATGTATTTTATTTTAAAAAATGATCTTTTTATGGGACTTCGTCTCAATCTCCTTTTATTGAGGCATATTTTGTTTTATACACAACCTTCTTTTATACGGTGTATAAACCCCTTTTACTTTTACATTTATCCAAAAGGAATCTTTTTATATGAAATCATTTTACTAAATGACAAAAGGGAATGTTTTTTTCATATGTATGTGGCGACAACAACTTCTCCGCCGCCGTGTCTATTATTTCAGTTTCAGCTTCCTCTACAATCCATACTTTCTTTAAATGAAAAATATATGCCATGTTTTACTTTTATTTTATTTTTGTATTGAAAATGGCTTTCATAATGTTTTTATTATATCAATGTTTTGTATTTATGTCTTGTGATTGAAATGTGGAAATGTTATGTTTCTTTTATGCATGTTTTATGTGATACGATTATGTTATTGTTCTTGGGCATTGTTATGAAGACGGGTGGTTCCGTGATAAACTAAGGGTGGGTGAGCCTGATATAGCTCTCCAATGCATTGGGTAATGCGAACGAGTGAAACGTTAAGGTTTCTATGAAGAGATTTAGGGAATATACTGTGATGGGTATTCCAAACGTAACCCAGAGGGTTACTCCCTAGGTAAGAATGTTATGAATGCCTCAAGTTACCTTTATGTCTTATGATATCTATGATTTATTCATGATTTAATGAGGTATGTTAAAGTGCCTATGTTTTATGGGTAAAGTATGATTTCATTCTTATGTATATATGAACTCATGTTTCCTTTCCATATTTTTATAACCCTTACTGAGCTTTTTATGCTCATCCCATGTTTTTGAAATGTTATTCACAGGTCAAGGAAATGGTACATGATATGATGATAGTGTCATGGAAGTGTCAAGAATAAATACATGTTTTATTTTAAATATGTTTCCGTTGATGGGAAAAACGAATACTATCTTTTATGTAACCACTTTTCTTAAATGAGGATTGTAATACATGTTTTATGATTTAATTCTCTAAAACTCTAAACCTGAAATGATCCTCAATGTAAATTATTCATTTAATTCAGTATTAAGTAAGGTTTAAGGCTGGGGACTTATAGTATTTGTGTTTGAATTATGATATTTTGGGAAATTTGAATGAACTTGATTAACAAATATCGATAAAATTCCATATTATATCCCTATGATTTTTTCTGGATATTCAAGAATAGATTAGGGTCAACATCTATTAGTATCTTGGACAATAGTGGTTTAATAGGATAATCTATTTGATCATCATATTATCAACCTAGTATAGGAGGGTAACGTATTGAAAAGGGATATGTGTGCCTTTTAGTTGAAAACTAGGGAAAGTTTCAATGGAGCATATCAGATCTAGATATAGAAAACAAATTCAGACCGTGATACCACTTTATGACTAATTTTACCTTAGAGTATGTTTTGTTTATCATTTTCTTCTAGGAATATCTTGGTAGATGGAATTTAGTTGTGGATATTGTATATTTATAACCATAAGGTGGTAAATGTTTTATGGAAATAAATTTGGAGAACTTCAATTTGCAAAGAATTTATTCATAGATTATGGAAGAAATAAGGAATGAGTTTCTCTCAAATAAATAATAGAATAAATTTGTGTTAAAGTATTATTTTATTTTTATTAACCTCATAAAATTTTATACTAATTTATTTCCATATGAGGAGTTCAAAACCTGGTGTTTTCAGAAACAATTTCACCAATGATCAAGTATTTGGTCAAACTTTTTATGGTTTCAACATAACTAGAGGTGCATAAGAAGATGGAGGATATCGAGAGAATAATTTATCTATGATATGATACATTAGAGAGTGTATAGAAGGTAATATTGAAAATAATGAAATTAGGCAGCGGGTCATGGAGGTTTATTGTTTTCTATGTTTCAACCATTGGGAAACCATCCACTATAGACCCCTTTACATACTTATAGGGCTTGTGGCTTCTGAGTTATAACTAAAGTCAAACTATATTAGAATTATATCAGTCTGGGATATATCCACTTATATTCTCATTGTCTAACCATTCATGTAGGGTATGTTTAGATGAGCATTCAGGTACCTTTTCTGTAGAACCAACAGTTTCCTCTAAGGCATTTTTAGCAATGGGGGACTTTAAAACTCGTTTATAGGCCATGGGATAATAGTGATGGTAGGTTTCATTTTTTTTATGATCATATTTATTAGTGAAATAATCTATAGTGAATTTAGGGATGTCAATAAATAGTATTATATAATCTTAGAATAGTCAAATAAATAATATGAAGGTGGCAGTGATTGTAGCACTAGAGGTTTTCTGAGGTATGATTTGTTTACTATTTACCCTTGATTGTGCCCTATTTAATTTAAGAGTCACACAATAATTTTATTCTCCTACATTGGACACTACTATGGTGCTATATGTGGATATTCTTCTAGTTCCTTTGGTGTTTTCTATGATGATGGAGGTTACACATCATTATCCGATGTTTGATAGAGATGTAACATGGTGATAGGAAACACAAAATAGTCTATGATTTATTCTTATTATAGATAAGTTCATATGATGTTTTCATTTTAATATATTGGAAGTACTTATAGTTATCCTATTAACTAATTTAAAATGAGAGTTTTATTTTATGAAGTGGAGCACTAATTAGTGGCATTCATTTGTAGTGGTATTTTCATATAGTATGTATGAAAGTGGTTCCCCTATTGTCTCAGTTATCAGATATGTTAGTAAAATCTATTGTTGAGGATATTCCTAGGGTTGTGGATACGTTCTTGGATGTTTTCCTATATAAGGATATTATACTTCCAAGATAACAGGATATTGTGTATAATATAGATTTACAACTAGGTGCGTCTTGATCCAAATCCAATGGTTGCTATGGACATGGGTATGTTTAGGCTTTAGAATGATGATCAGATAGAGAGGATTTTCATTTAAACTTGTCGGTCTCCATGAGGTTCTCTAGTGTTGTTCAAAAACATTATAAATGGTAGTATGAGTTTTTTTTGGACTATTGATAGTCAAATCAGGTTACATCAAAGGAACTTCAACATCTTTCCAAGGATCAATGAAATGTTTGAAAAATTAAAGGGAGCCTATTGGTTTTTGAAATTCAATTTGTGGTTATGATATCAATAGATGAGGTTTAATTATAGGTTTATCTTGAAGTCTGTCTGTTGGTGTAAATATAGGAACTTGAAGTTCTAGGTCATTCCATTCAACGCCACAAACACACCATTTATGTTCATGGGGCATAATTACTGCATATTTCATGAATTCCTAGGCTAATGTTTCATCATGTTAATTGATGACGCATTTATCAAAAGGAATTAAAAAAAGGAAAATTTCATACCTCTTTGATCCATATTTATTTATCTTTCAACACAACCATCTCTTTAGAAATCATTTCATTTTAGGTTCTAGATATAATATGATAATTTCAATGGAAATTTGGTGTCTTATTAGGGTTTAAAAATGGATACATCTAATATTGAGACAACTATTTATTTGGAGCCACTAAAGAATTTGGTTGAGGGATTCTATTTCCTTGGCCTTGTAGGTTTTAGTGAAATTTAATTTGAGATGTATCCTAACTAGTGAATTTTACAGGGAACATAAAATATTTCATTTGGGTTGAACAATGCTAGGAATAATTCATTTACATGAATGATAATTTGATCAGTGCATGAGTTATTTAATTTGATGAGGAAGTAGTGATGTTTGAGGTTTTCTATGAAAATTAGGATTTTGGTATGTTAGGTATACTTGGATAGATACCCTAAGAGTGGTGGTGATTTAGGGTACGAAATATTAGAAGAACTTCCCCTTCATAAATTGTTTCATTGATAATAAAACTTTATTCTCTCCCTTTCCTATAGAAAATTATAAATTGAAATTAAAGCAAGCATGAGACAAATTTTTTTACTTGGTTCACCCTCAATAGTCTACGTACAAGGAGAGTACAATGGAAATGTCCCAATGTACCAAATATAATAAAATAGAACTACTATTTAAAAGTTTGAAGTGGACTCAGAATCCCTTCTGGTTTATATCCAATCACAATTTGAAATCTCACTGCTCTCTCAAATCAAGTGTAGTCAATTCTTCTTCAGAAGATCCACTCATTTTTTATAGACTTTTAGGTATTTTCATTATCAATAATTAATGTATCCTCCAATATATGTATATTTTCAATGGATGTACAAATTTCATCCACTGATAAATACCTATTTTCCATTAAACACTAGACATTCCATTTTCAAAACACATTCGAAAATCTCACTGCTTTGCGAAGCTCCCAATTTAAAAAAGCTCAAACCTAAATTTTTGAAGGTCCTACATCTTTAAAAATATCATACGTTTGAAAAAATAACTAGTTTTCAGAGATCACTAGTTTATATATTTCATGCTAGACTTTTTGATTTCATATAGCTCAATCAAGCCTTTGTGAAGCACCCTTCTTTCACATATACGAACAAGCCTTCATGGCATGCCTTCCTTTCGCAGAGCTCAACTAGAATATGTGAATTCCCTTACATATGTGAAGATGGATATCATCAAGAACCACTTTTTCGATTTGAGATCCTTAATATATTTGTGGAGTCACTCTAATCTCATCTCATGAGTGGATGCCTATTTATAGGCATTTTCCACCCACTCTAGAACCTTCTATGCCATGTCAGCACCACGTAATCCCATTTCACAGTGCTCTGAAATTTCAACTGAAATTATCTCTTCTTCACAAATCTCCATGTAATTTTTTATAGATCGTAAAGACCATCATAATCACGGAGAGTTCTGTCAATTCCTTTACGCCACCTCCACAATTATTTTTGTAATCGTAGAGCCTTCTATCAAAACCATTATGAACCTACAATGATTCTTCACAATTCTCTTCACCTTTGCTATTCGCGAAGCTTTTTGTAATTGTAGAGATCACCATCAACATTCTTCTTGTATTTTTGAAATCCACTTAATGGATCCCATCGTTGAGAAACTCATGAGTTTTTCATATTTTTATGAGATATTCAAGGAAATACACATTTTTCAATGCTCACAAACTCTAAATTTTGGACCCTAAAAATTTGGAAAACCCTTGAAAACGGTTCCACCATGTATCTATTAATTTTTTACCACCAATAGATATTCTATTATTTTTTCATGGTTTTTTTCAACATGGGTAGTCAAAAATTTCTCTGGAACTTTACAATTCACTATTAAAACATTATTTTTCAATAAAGACAACCAACCAAAAAAATGAAGCAATGTTAACTTGTGGGATTTTTTCCCAACATGGTATATGGTGTGTATTGATGCATAAAATAAATATTATATTTTATGGGTCAATTATGTTACATCCAAATAAGTATATCCATTCCATCCATGATATGTAGTTAATATAATTTGTTTTTTAATTGTATGTTAGGTGTAATTAACTCATCTATGAGTGATTTTTGGATCTCATAGACCAAAAGTGCCTAACATATCTAATATATTAGTATAGTTTAAATCTATTCCTATGACGGTGTATGGATATTCACCTTGATTATTATTTTAAGATCACATAAAACTTGATAAAGAGGAATGTTGTTGCTGATGTGTTGAGTTGGAAGTCCGGAGTTAATGTAGTTTGGAATTCAAAAGTAGTTCGAAATGGGATAGAGGATCCAACAATGATTCTTATTGATGTGGGGGATACAAGTGGGAAATATAATATTTATCATATGACTATGGATTCATCTATAATCTAGCATGTGCTTGAATCTCAGTTTGAAGATTCATAGTTAGAGGTGATGTGTGACTATGTTAGAAACATTGATGCTCTAGAGGGATGGATAGAGGATGGCCTGAAACAAATATTGTTCTGGGAAAGGTTTTTTCCCATATTCATGTGAGAGGGATTTTTATTTATTTTTTATAGATCACCACTAGAAGAAAATACTTGTGTGACTTATATTTATTGTGAATTTATGTGATAAAATTATTGATAAAGTGTGATGAATTTAGTTGTGGAGATTGTGGTAAAGTGCTTGGTTTTTTAGAATGTAAAAGAGGATCACTGTGTTCCTAGAGGGTTATTGGAACCTAATAATATTCTCAATTGAAAATTTGAGGTGATATAACTATTTTTCATCACCAGACATCCCCCAACTAAGTGATTATGTGATAGAGTTGTGGTGATTTTGGACTCGTTAAAAAATCATATCAATTTTTTAAATCTGTGAATCATGTGTTATATATTTCTTGATTAGGTGGTTGGTGTGTGGCATGACAATGTTTTAAAAGGTACAAAGGATATTAATATCTCATCAAGATCCTTGTTTTTTCTACTAGGACTGGATTTGATAGTAACATTCCTTTTTCTCCTATTTGTTCATTAGAACACCCTCAGACAGATGGGAATATAGAGTGCGACACCCTGACTTTGGTGGATATGATACAAAACTACGTATTTTATTTCAGACTTTTACATAAAATGTTAATTTCTATTTTTTAAATCCTAAAAAATAGTAGTAATTAATCAACCATGTTAAAGTCTCCATTTGAGGCATTATATGGGACATCATTTCATTCCCAATTTTTCTAGAAAGAGGAAAGGGAGTGAAATTTTCTTCGTCATAATGTGGAGTATGGAAGGACCAAGAATATGATTTTTTTGAAAGGATGATGGAATCCCATGACCATAATAAGTAATATGTTTATTCTATGATGAGAAGCGTAATTTTATATGTTAGGCACTATGTGTTCTTGAGGTTTTCCCCTCATAATGTGTAGTGGTGGTTTGTAAGAGGGAGTAAGCATTCACCCCATTTTATTGAGAATTTCTAGGTTTTTTGGAAATATAGTGGGGTGAATTATCATTTGGAATATCTTTCATATATAGATATTATTCATGTTTTCTACCATCTATCACAAATTCATCTGTATCTTGATGGTTCCACCCACATCATTGAATATACGGTTTGATATATTTGTTATGACATGATGTTCATTGAGGGACTAGTATAAATCCATGATCATGAATAGAGGGTTCCACATGGATGAACCACTCCCTTGGTTTAGTTATTGTGGAGGACTGGTGGTTCAGAGGAAAGTACATGGGAGTGTGAGACAAAAATTTGTGTCTAATACCTATAGTCCTTTTGAGTTTATTCTTATCATGTTTATCATTGATTATGTGATGTTTGAAGCTTTGAAATTTTATTTTATGTACCCTTTTTTCTTTTCATGTAAATTATGGTATGTTTTAAAGTGTATTAAGAGTGGGTAATCCCTTCTTAATGATGATATGTCTTATTTACTAAAAGTATTAAAACTATATGATGGAGTTAGTAATGCACAATGCAGATAATATCATAATATATAGGGTATGATTCAATTAGTTGCGTGTTTGGGAAATAGTTTGAGATGGTTAAGGTTGTTGTTAGCCTCAGTTATATTTAGAATATAATGGTTATGTGTGTATTTATTTTCATAATAGGTGTCTTGTGACCTTTTGGAAATGGTATAGTTTTGTACGTGATGAATTGGTGATTTTTTTATGTGGGTTGTTTTCTGATGTTTTGGTTTATTTTTTTTGGTTAGTGGTTGTGTTTGGGGTGTAATGGTATAAATGGGAGGATTCTCATGGGATGGTTTTTAGACCCTACAATTCTTTTTGAGTTTTCTCCTTTGGGATGATAATAATTTGAGAGGAATATAATGTATGTGTTTTTTATATATTAGTATGTTACTTTTAGAAATTGGTAGTTTGTGGTGTTCATAGGTGGTTTAAAGAGGCTTTAGTGGAGTTGAGGATACACATTTTCTATAGATTTTTCATTATTAAAATTATATTTATTCAAATCATATGGGATATATTCATTTATATGTGGATGGTGATTCCCAAATTATGTTCAAATGAATAGTTTTGTGAAAAATTAAAATGCAATGTAAATATATCATTCATGACTTGAACTAAATTCGGGACTAAGAATCATGAATATATATATATATATATATATATATTGATGGTTTTAAATTTGAGTAATTAAATGCCAAAATTTGATTCATGGATTCAATTAGTGGGCCCCATGAATATTCGTGATAAAAATATGTGTTTCACAGTGTGAATATGTCAAGTATCAATGTGTTTATAAATAACATGGCTCATCCAAAATTCCTTCATTCCTCTCTCATTTCCCATGAACACTAGATTAATCTCAAGAAATTTTGGGAGATCCTCTGTCATATATCATCATGCACTGACACCTATCATCTGTTTGTTGACTGTTGGAATTTTGAAGAGGGTACTCCAATTTATCACTATATATCAACTAACTCTTCTCTTGGGGATTCATAACATTTATTTTTTTATCGGGGTGAGTTTGGGTTATGATGTTGTTGATCTCTTGGTCTCATCTAGGTTGATTTGAAGTTTCCTTGTGTGGTTTTGGTTTTATAGTTGTTTCTCTTTTACTCTATTGTGCATGGTGAATTGAAAACCCCTCTTCCATTTGAGGATATTAATTTTAACTAAATATATGTTTATATTATTGTATTTCATGAATGTTCAAATAATTGTGTAGATATTAAGGGTTATATTAATAAAGATAATTTTTTTACTTAATTAAAACATATCATAAGGGGGAGAAATTGCATGTTTTACTTCTTGGATGTTATTGATTATGAGTTTATACATGGATCTTTCCATTTGGGAAAATCATGAAATTTGGGAGCCTTAACTGTTCTATAGTTCATAAAAATAAGATACACTATCTATGTTCATTATTTATTGACAAATGAATAAATTAATAAGAAATTCTATATGAATAATGATTTTTTTTCAATAGTAATGTTGAATTTCTATGATAATACACATGAGAAATAATGATGTAATGTAATATAATCCATTTAACCTAAAATATGAATGGTGATATGGTATTACATTTGTGGTTGTGGTTGTCTCATGTATTTTTATAATGTGGGCCATTATGTGGTGGTTTATTTTATAGTGGTTGTGTTGTGTTATTTTTGGGATGAGTAGTTGTGTTGATGACATAGATTGGTTGATGTAGTGTTATAGAGAATGTTGATGTGATATTTGTGATTTTTTATGTTGTGTGTTTTTTCATGTTACCTCATTATCCAGGTAATAAAGAGTAATGGTGAACTAAAATGTAATGGGTTAGTAAATAAAAATGAATGGAATAGAATCGATGTATGGTAATTTGCTTAAATAAATTGAATGATAAATTAATGTGATGTATAAATGTTAATAGAATGGATTTGTGAATGGGAGGTAGTGGAAACACATTAATTATTGAATATAGAGAAACAAGTAACTAAAAGTGGAATTCTAAGGGCATGTCTAGTGGTTATGTGATGTTATTCATGTAGTTTTTGTTGTAGTTTTGATATATATTTCATTTTACAATGGTGATGTTGTCGTGTATGGTTGTACATATGTTTTTTACCCATTGGATGTGTTTTTTTATATTTATCTATATTTTACATTATATTATTTCATTATTTACCAATCCAATATAGATAACAATAATAACATGAAATGGTTTTTGATTTCTTGTGTTTACCCCCAAAATATAGAATATTAGTGATATAGATTGCTAGAAACCCCATCTTCTACATTCTTCTGGTAGTACAAATAATATGATTTGTTGTTAGAGATTACCCAATGGGGATGTAGAATGGTTGGGACATTAACCAATGATGATGAGGAACTTATATGTGTTAGGTTATATCCATGGTGGGTGAATGGTATGTTCTTAATGACCTTCATATTATGGATACCCTATAGATCTAGTTATGTGATGAGTTTATGGTGAGTTGAGTATGTAATGTGATGAGTCATTTATGTGATGATGACTAATTTTATCACCAAATGATAGACCTTGTGAGTGTGTGTTGGGTTAGGATGTTGCCTGAACAATATCATAGAAGATTTTTTATGTTATGTGGTATGTATGGAAGTGATGGAAGCATGTGAAATTTTGTGTTGGGGTGGGAGAGTAAAAAACCAATGGGGGAATCATCTATAGGGAACCTTTTTTCGAGGTTAATGATACTAGGTTACTATATTGGATGTTTGAATTGGCATGTTATCTATGGTGAGACTACGATTGGGTTTTTGACATGTTTATTATCTTATTGGTTCAAATATTTAATAAAAACTACATTAGTATGATCCTTTTACATGATCACTTGTGACAGTGGAAATGATTGAATATATTATAAATGGTATACTCACCAGAAAAGTCTATAATATATTTTTCAGGATTCCAATAAGACTATGGGAATCGAGATTGTGTCTCATGAGAAAAAATTATAAGATCATGACCTTTTGTGATAATGAATCAGGCTGGATTTTTTGTACTATTTTCTCCTTATGTGAGAAAATTTAGTCTAGGTTTTATTTTGGGGTGTGTTTTGGTGGAATTGAGATAAACATGGAATAAAAATGGGTAGTGACTGGTTGGCTCATGGTTAAAGAAAACTGTGTACCCCATCCCGATAAATTGTGCAACCTAGGATAGTGGGGATTTTCACAGTTGCCACAAAATTTGTCTAACTGTGAGCCCTATTAAGAGTAATGGTACACCCCTAAAGTAATAGGAGCACAATTTAAGCATAGGTTTAGATAAAATCTTTCACCCCTACCAAGAAAATAAGGTGTAGTAATTAAAGTAAACATAAAATTGTATTTTTAAATCCCCCAAACCCTCCAAAATCACCCTATTAAACCCCCATTGGACCCTAGGTGGCCTTTCATGATTTTGGAGCTCTTTGAACAAATTTTGGGACTTCTTGATCTATGTTTTTCATGATTCAAATCCCTGATCAAAGATTCACATCCCTCTTGGTAAGATGATAATATTTTAATATTCTCATGTTCAACATCCTTTCTTCTATCATTCATTGGTGGGGAGTTATTTATCTATTTTTTATCTATATCAGTATTTGATGAATCTAAATCTATTCTTGTGTATCTATATCTATAATTAAAAGATATTTTTTGGATAAATTTTTTTAGGGTTTTAGATTCAGATCCTCATATATGTCGTTATGCTACTCAACTTTGGGGATTTTCATTTGTAGTCACTCATTAACGAATCGAGGTAGGCGTTATATTAATCAAATACCACAGTCTTGATATCAATTATATTTATGTGATTATATAATTTCTAGGGTTCATTTAGAAATTGGAATTCATAAATTAGATTAATTGGTGTGGTCAATTAATGAAGTGAGAAATTGGGGATTATATTGAATAACTGAATTTTGAAATTTGGATAATTAATTGATCAATTAATTATCATGATATTGAATTGGACAATTACGGATAATTAATTTTTGATTTAATTATTAAATTCATGACTTCATGAATTTTGAATTGAGAATAATAAAATAGTGAATGAATTATTGGATGTTGTTATTGTGAGAGGATTAATTAATTTTTGAATTAATTAATGGACTTGGGGTGGTTAATTAATTGTTGAATTAATTAATGGAAGATATATGATTAATTAATTGGAGAATTAATTAAAGAGATAAATGTGTTTATTAATTATTCAATTAATTTATATTCCTTTATTAATTAATTTATGAATTAATTAATTCATGTTTGTGGTGGTTAATTGTTAAAAAAATATTAATTTTGATTAATCTTGGTTGATGTGACAATGTCAAAACATCTAAAAATGATATAAATGCGATAATGTGATATGTAATGACATAAATGTATGATTGAGAAATGGGGTTCCAAACATGACGTTCTACACCCATGTCACATATATATGTTTGAGAAATTGGATTTTAGACATAATGTTCTACTCCAATACTATATATGAATGATTGATAAATGGGTCCCTAGACATGGATTTATACACCCAAGCATGAAAAAAGTTATGATATAGGAACTGATGCTCCAAATACTCATGAGGAACAAGATATGTCGTACTACACCAAGAATCATAGAAATTGGATATGGTTTCAAGAGCCCATAATGAATAACTTATGTGGCATGGATAATGTAATACTATTTCTTTAAAGAAATGTAAATTTAATGTCTAACATGGTTCAAACATTGGAGATGTCGTAACAAGTGTTGAGGAACATATGTCCTCAGGAACCCAATGTTCTATGTGGTTTAATAATGATTTATTGATAATGTGATAATTGATTACTTATGCATTACAATTTTGTCATCATACAACTTCATACACTTTATATTGGCTAGATTTTTTTGAGACACCATTGGTGGCTGCCTAATAAGTTGTAATAACACCCTACATGGGCTTCTTGGTCAATACCTGAATCGATTTCATCAATGCAATACCGGTTAAGATAACTTTCCCCATGTTAGATGGCTGAGTTTGGAAGGATCATGGTTGAGGGAACTATACGTGGTTCCGGTCCCACTCAAATTCATCTGTCTTTTCCTTTTGGGTTTTAATTTTACACATGCGATACTTACATTATCATGGATTGTTTTAGATTTTAGTTTTGATATTATATATTCTAATTATATTGTCATGATATATTGGTTTTTTTATTTTTATACATTTTTCAACTATTAATGCTTTAGTTTTCCTGGTGTATTACTTTGGTAAAAGAAGTTATATTCTCTCTATGATTGACTTAGTATACCATCACTGCTAGTTAGTTTCCTCTAGAATATGGGGAGGCATTCTTGAGGACTAGTGACCAACCATCTCGGGTTACCAGTGTGTGGAACCCAGTTTAATACTTTATAATGTAGTATCATATGAGTTTTCATTTCTTTTTCTTTTATCCTAATATTTGGGAAAGGTAGATAAAAGAATAGGAAGAGTCAAGACTCAGTAATGAGCTTGTGTATGGGATTTCAAACCCATTTACGGGGGAAAATACAAGTACCTAGGGTGGGATGTTGTTATTGTTTTTCATTATTACACTTGAATATTGTTTTACCTTGAGTGACACACTTGTGTGTGATGTGACTATTATTTCTGGGATTTATTGGGAATTGACTTGTCGCCCAGTATGTCACGAGAGTTAAGTATGCTTGCATCATTATAACCACTCATGATTTAGTTATGGGAAGCATCATTTTAGGCTTGCATAAGAAAATGGGTTGTGGGTAAGTTATTGATCATGAATTGTCTTCCTTTATTTTTTCAAGTTGAAATGAAAAAGTGTGCCTAACCTGAAGTTGAAATTTGAAAACTATAAAATGATACAAAATGTGAGAATTTTTTTGTTTGAATGAGAAACATGAACAGTGAGATGTGTTTACCCATGTTAACCAGAACCCAGGTGTATGATGGTTAAGGGTAGTGATAACACCTGAGTTTTGACAGTGGGATGAGGCTTGGGGAAAACAATGGGTGTGGATTGCTTTGATTCCCTCTTATATAAGTGTGATTATGTTTTTTATATGTCCTAAGACACAGGTTTTTCATTGTAGATTTATGCCTCTATGGAGATGACTATTGAGAGGATGATTGGATGGTATGGCTTGATATGATCCACTAGTACTAGAACCTGAGTCACCGATAATTTCGATTGGAGAAGTAGGGGAACTATTTTGAGAGAACATCTCATGATTCATATAATTCATAGAAAGATCCCCAAGGAGGGATGTGAAAAGCTTGAATAACCTGACGAGGGAGTTACAATTGAATCACCCTCCAAATTTTACTAGAGAGAATTTTCTTGAGGGATATGAGTTCTTGATTGAGTCTACCTAGACTATACTTGACTACTTAGAGACTCTAGCTGAAAAGAGAGTCGAGATAGCTTCTTATATGTTTCATGGTCAGGAAAAATGTTGAT
The DNA here is from genome assembly GCA_963277665.1 of Viscum album. Taxonomy (NCBI): domain Eukaryota; kingdom Viridiplantae; phylum Streptophyta; class Magnoliopsida; order Santalales; family Viscaceae; genus Viscum; species Viscum album. The sequence continues at coordinate 267,474,732 of OY728164.1, read as the reverse complement.
GGGACATCTATAATTGGGATGTAAAATTATAGACTATGGTGTGGAAGGAATTTTAGGATATGTTCTTTGAGAACTATTATCTAGAGATTCCCATGAATGAGAGAGAAGATGAGGTCATGAGATTGAATTAGGGGGAAATGTCCAAGATGGACTATGCTGGATGATTCAAACATTTAGAATTCTTGGACCAAGAATTCATAGTAGATGAGGATAATTCATAAAAACAATTTCAATATGGTATTATGTTTGAAATTAAGTAATATGTGAATATCTTAAGGGAGAATAAGTTTTCAGAAATGGTAAATCTGACTCTAATCTTGGAGGGGAACATGAAGGATGCTTTCTGTGGCAGATAAGAAGTCTCTTATAGACGATCTGTAAGTACATATTTTGAGATCATGAAGCATTGTAATTAGAACATTCTCTAGAGAATTGTGAATTAGAGTGTCAATTCTAGGGGATTAGTTACTCAAGATCATATCCAAGTTCTTTTATAATAGAGTGGTATGTCGGGAAACATTCATAAACATTATCCCAAACCACTAGTAGAGTTCTAAACCTAAAGAAAATCGAGACATAAATATATGTTCAGCAACAACCTGAGATAGAAGGTTAGTGGTGGAAGATCTAGACAGAACAATAATACAATATGATGTCCCTCTACACCATATTAGTTTAGAAGCTATAATTATACTATCGAGTCAGTAAAGGCTATGGATGTGGTTTTTCTGGGAAAGGGGGATTCTATTAGCATAGTGTTGTAGCTCAAGGGAGTCAAACTGTGGCACTAGGGGGAGGTGAAGAATAGTTTCATTTCATTCATCCTACACTTTTCAATAGTGATGATAGACTTTAAAAAGTGAGAGGTACTATTCTTGTAGCTTCTATATTATCTAGTTCCTTATTTCATACTAGTGCCACTCATTCCTTTTTATCTACAAAAAATTTAATGGTTTGATCCTATAACATGATTTTGGAAGAAAGTATATGATGATAGATCTACCATTGATAGTGATGTATGGATACATATGTTTTAACGAGGTAAGTTCTCTTGAGATTGGGGAGTACCATTTTCTATCGGATCTTTGTCTTCCTAGCATGCCAGGATTTGACCTAATAATGGATATGGACTAGATAGTCATGTACCGAGCCCATAGTGATTTTCACTAGAGGAGAGTGGATTTTATATATCATAATAGTGATTATTATATTCACCATTGGGAGTGGGATACCAGGAAGACCAACTAAGGCCAATTACTAAGCAATAGGAAGATCTCATAGCCCATGTATCTTTTTTATTGTTGGATGATGGATGTGTAAAGAAATACATCTTTCCAACAATGGTGGAATATTTTAAGGAATTTTTTACTGACGAATTATCATATATTCCACCTGAGATAGATTTCGAATTCAATATTGATCTCAATTTAGGGGATGATATAGTTTCTGTTACACCATATAGAATGGAAATGACATAGTTTCTTGAGCTCAAGACCTATCTAGGGGAGTTAAAGGATAAGGGATTTATCTATCCAAGTATGTCACCTGGGGTTCTCTAGTGTTACATGCTAAAAAAGATGACATGACTCCATGCTTGTGCCTTGATTTCCGAAAGTTAAAAAATATGACTATGAAGAACCAGTATTCTCTTCCCTATATCAATTATCTATTTTTCCCATTGAGAGGAGATTGTGTGTTCTCCAAGAATGACTCAAGATCGGGGTATCATCAACTTAGAGATTAGACTTATATAGAGGACTACTTTTACAAGAAGATATTGCATATAAAGGTTCATCATAATTCCATTTGGGTGGATTAATTCACTAGCAGTGTACATGTCCTTGATAAAAGAAATCATCCACTTGTACCTGGATCAGTTTTTTGCAATGTTTTTGGATGACATATTGGTGTAATCTATGACTCATGATGATAATAAAAAATATATTGACATCATTCTAAGTACAATTATATAGAATAATCTATACATCAAACTATCTAAATGACTTTTTCAGATCGATCATGTACCCTTAGTGGGACACATCATCTTGAAGGAATGTGTGTTAGTGGACCCATAGAAGGATTAGGCAGTGGGTATTATAAGAAACCAAAGAACATATTCAATATCCTTATATTTCTAGGGTTATCTAGATATTATCATATATTTATCCCAGAAATTTCCAATTTTATAGTGCCACCATTGAGACTGAGCAAAAAGAAGATAATGTGTGATTGTCCAAAATCATGAGAGAAGGCCTTCCAAGAGTTGAATAAGCATATTAAATAGATACCCATATTATTCCTACATTAGTTAGGTGAGGGGTATATAGTTTATTGTGATGCTTCTAGGATCAAACATAGATCTGTTTTTATGTAGGGAGATTGAGTTGTGGCATATGGTTCTCATAATACAAGGCCACATAAAATAAAATACCATATGCATGACCTAGAGTTAGATGTTCTGATTTATGATTTGATGTGTTGGAGGAATTATCTATTGGGTAATGTGTTTACAGTTTTTACTTATCAAAATATCCAAAGATATATATTATTTCTATGATATATGAATCCCCGGTAGTGCAGATGAGTTGAGTATATGAAATTTTTTGATTTTGAGATAGCATATACGCCTATGAAGGAAAACAGTGTGGCGGATTTATTGAGTGGGAAATCATAGGCTCAAGAAGATAAGGATTCTAGTGATGAGTGCTAGATGATTACTTTTCTGGCTGATATACATGTTGTGGTTTAGGAGAGTCACGAGCAAAGGAATCTCATATCTATTTATGTGGAGTCTACACTTTTGACCTAAATTAGAAACATGTATAATGAGGACAAATTTTTTTTTAACTTGAGGTAAAACCTTAATGGTGGAGAGTCACATATAGGTTGGAGAATAGATAAGGATAAGATCATATATGTTAAGAATCAGTTTTTTGTTCCTGAAATTATTCAAAAGAATATTTTTTGGGAATTTCATGCCTTGAAGTGGGAGGTACATCCTGAAATTACAAAAAAATTACCATGACCTATGATGACATGTTTTGTGGCCATGCATGAAAAATGAGATAGCAGGGTTCGTGACATATTGATACACTTTTCAAAAGGTTAAGGAAGGGCATCAATGGTCTAATGGTTTGTTGCAGCCATTTCCCATTCTGGAATGGAAGTGGGATGACATGATTATGGTTTTTATGGTGGGTATCCTAAATGAATCATGGAAGAATGCTTCTATCTAGGTTATTATGGACTGACCAGTGAATGTAGTGAATTTATTTCCTATATGACAAACATTCTTAGTGGAGTAGCTAAGAGATTTATATGTTTAGGAGATATTCCATCTTGATGAGGTGCCATGGACTATAGTTTCATATCATGATTCATGTTTCACTTAACACTTCTGGAATGGATTTTAGAAGGTTCTCAGTACATATGTATTATGGAGTATGAACTTACACCCACAAACATATTCGATGTTGGAGCATACAATATAGGTGCTTGAGGATATGTTATGGGCACGCGTTCTTGGCTTCAGAGGATTTTGCGGGAAGCACATGGATTTAGTTGATTTTTCCCATAATGTTTGTTATCAGGAAACCATAAAAATAACACCATATGAGATTTTTTATTGTAGGCCATGCAGATCACCTCAATATTGGACTAAGGCTAGTGAGTCAAAGTTTTTAGGACCGAGTCTTGTGTAGGAGACTTTAGAGTAGGTCCAGATAATTCAAAAATTTATGCCTATGAACTAGATCAGATAGATTTCGTTTGATTATAGATATTGATGCTTTCTATATCTTTCAAAGGGTGATCATTTATTCTATTTGGCATTACCAAATTCAGGTCATCGCATGATACAAAGGCAGAGAAAGTTGGTGCCCATGTTTGTTGGACATTTTTATTTTGTTAAGAGAATCAGACCGGAGGTATAACAATTGGATATTCCACAAAAAATCAGGGCTACACATGATTTTACCCATGTATCACAACTATGGGAGTATCATCCTAACCATTATCATTTTATTTATGTGGATGAGGTTGGCGTCGATATAGCTACATCCATTGAGGAGCATCTGATACATGTGACAGATCGCAATGAGAAAGTGTTATGGGGAAAGACCATACTGATAGTTCATGTATTATAGTGACACAACAATGTGCCAGAATAAATATGGGAGAGGGAAGTAGGTATTAGGGCTCAATGGACCAATATTTTCAACTCGTAATCTTATAGATTCTTGGTAGTACAACTCGAGGACAATCTGTTATAAGGTGGGGAGTTTGTAAGACCCTGACTTTTTTAAAGTTGATTGTATCTTGATTTCATGTACTATTTCATCCTTATTTGAGTATTTTTTGTTTGTTTCAAAAATTGAGATGTGTTTGGGTGAAACAGTAAGAAATATTAAGGAAAAAAGGGTAGTTCATGGTTAGAGAAATCCGTTCTCCCCAGCAAAGCAAACTGTTCAACCATGGATGTGGGGATTTTCACGGTTGGTTCACAGTTTGTCTAACTGTTCACCCTATTAGGAGTAACAGTGCACCCCTAAAATAATTGTCACATGGTTTCGGTTCATAGGTAAAAAAACCATCTTCTCATGGCTCGAAAATTGTGCACGAGAATTAAATACATCAAAAATTGTATTTTAAATCCCTCGAACCCCTACAACACACCCTATTTGATCCCCAATCGACCCTATGTGGTATTTCTTAACTTGGGAGATATTTTGATGGATTTTAAGACTTTTTGAACACCTTTCATCTTGATTCTGGGCCCATATCAAATATATTTATCCTTCCCGGTAAGTGGATCCTATCCCACTTCTCTCTCATTCGTACTTATTTATCCTCTCATTCTTTTGGGGGGAAGTTATTTCTTTATTTATTTAGATTTTGATCTATATTTTTTAATATTTCTTGATCCATATTTGTGGATATAGATATAGTATTAAGATATCCTGTTTTTTTAATCATGAATTAGTGTTTTAGATCCTAATCTATATCTATGTCATTTTGTGGATCCTCTTTGGATATTTTGGTTGGGAAATTTCTCATCATTAAATCAAGGTAGGTGGTTTATTATTTAAATCCAAAAGTCTTAATATCAAGTATGTGTATATGATTGTAGTATTTAAAGGGTTAATTTACCAATTGTAATTCCTAAATTGGATTAATTAACATGGTCAATTAGTGAAGTGAGGAATTGGGGATTTGATTGAATAATGGAATTGGGGAATTGGGATAATTAGTTAAAGAGTTAATTATCAAGGTATTTTATAGGGGAATTAGTGATAATTTATTTTGGAGTTAATTTATTAATTATTTAATTATTGAATAGTCAATTTAAAATATTTAATTAGTGAATTAATAATTGGATTTTAAAACTGTGAGACGATTAATTAATTGTTGAATTAATTATTTGACTTTTTATGGTTAATTAATTATTGAATTAATTAACGAAAGAGGTATGGGAAATTTATTGTTGAATTAATTAATGGGAAATATGTGGTTAATTAATTATCAAATTAATTAATGGACATGGATTAATTAATTTAGTAAATAATTAATGGATGTTTGTGGTTGTTAATTGTGATAATATTGTTAATGTTGATTAATCTTGGTTGATGTGATAATCAGGAAACATGTGATAATGAAATACATATGATATTGTGACATGTATTGAAATATATGTATGATTGAGAAATATAGTGCTAGAAATGACATTATATTCCCATTATACATAGGTATGATTGAGAAATAGTGAGCTAGAAATGATGTTATACACCCATGATATATACACATGATTGATAAATGGGGGTCTAGATAAGGAGTTCTACACCCAAGCATGTTAAATGGTGTAAGACAGTGACTAATGATCCAAACACTAATGGGGAGATGGACATGGTGTTCTACACCCATAAAATTGGCATTGAAAAATGGTTTTAACTGGTAGTAAAAATGAAATTTAAGTGACATGGATAATGTAATCCCATGAGCTATAAGTAAATTTGAATTGAATATGTAACATGGTTCAAACTGACAAAGGACAAAGGGGGTATTGAGGTATAGGTGTCCTCAGAAACCTGGTGGTCTATGTGGTTTAATAAATATTTATTAATAATGTGAAACATGTGCACTTATTCATTGAAGTTGTTTCTTTACACAAATTCATACACCTGATATTGAATATATTTGTTTTTTACATAGTTAGTGCTATCCTATTGAGTTGTATTCACAAAATACTTGGGTTTCCTAATTGGTACCCGAATAGATTTCATGGATGTTGGAAAAGTCATTAAAAAAGGACCTTTGTAAGATGGATGAGTCAGGATAAAGCATGGTTGAGGGAACCATATGTGGTTCGAGACCCACTAGGATTAATCGATGTATTTATTTTGGGTTTTCATTTTAGACACATTACAAGTACATTAGAATGGCATGTTTTTTATTTAGTTTGGATATTGTATCCTCTTCTTTGACTATCTTACGATAATGGTTTTGTTTATGGTTATAAGTTATTCCATAGTTGATTAATTATTTACAATGGTGTATAACTCTAGTAAAAGAGGGTATAGTCTCCCCATGACTGACATATCTAACCCTAACTACTAGTCAACAACCTCTGTAATATGGGGTGGCATGCCTGAGGTCATGTGACCGACCAGATCGGGGCATTTGTGTGTAGTACCTGGGGGGCACATTACACAAATTGATGAAGATGATAATTGAAAGAAATAAATTTCATATTTTCTAAAAATGGTAGAAGAATTAGTAAGATAATTTTCATAAGGGGAATTGAATAATTATTAATTATAGTAAAGGGGGATATCAAGAATCATACGATCATGGGAGAATGTAGTGGTAAACTAACATGAAGAAGGAAGATACAACTCATCATAGGGAACTATAAACAAATCAGTTTATTATATATGGAGAAGTAATAAATAATCCATTTCAATATGATAATCCAAGCATTGTCGAGGATTGTAGGTATCTAGAAACTAAAAGAATGAGGGATCAATGAATAACCAATGAAATAATTATTAATGAAAGAAATAGTGTAAATAATATTTAATTTATCCTCCAATATAAATTCCTGGATATATTCTAGTTTAATCAACCATATTTTCTATAGAATATTTTCTATGAACATCAAGATATGAACCTCAGTGATTTGTATTTTAAGGATATCATTTAGTGGTTTGATTATTATTTTTTAGGAAATAAACATTGTAAAAATAATAATATCCTCCACTAAAAAAATTTATTTTATTTTCATAATAGAAAGGATGTATTCACCTAGACTCCAAAATAATTTCATGAATTAGGATAAACACATTCTAAATCGACAATGGAAATTTTTTTTTTCAAGGATAATTATAAATTTCCTAAAGGGTAAAGTAAATCATTCAAATGAGCTTTAATTCATGGATATGAGATAAAATTATTTTAAATTGTTGGGGAATATAATCATTTATCATCTTACATTTGACATTGAATATAATTTATCATTTGAGATAATATATTGATCCATGCCAATATTTATTCACATTTATGTTTTCGTAAAAGTAAATGATAATAGATTAATTTTTATTATTTAATTTATTTAAGGTGAGAGAAAATAACAGCATTATATTTTATTATATGGTATCCTTAAATAAATATTTTTTTGGTGTGTTTCAAATGAAAAAACATACTATAGTGAAAACAATGATAAATTTGAATATTAGGTAAATACTTTAAAACATAGCCATCAAAATTTTCAGAATAAATTGAAGTGACTATATCCAAAAACCAAAAGATTAATAAAGAATAAAAGGAATATACAAATAGAATTATTCCATATGAAGCCCATTTTTTATAACATGGAAGGGATGAATCTTTTCTATGATTTTCCATTTTCTAATCCCTCTCCAAACTCATGTAATTATGGTTTGATAACAATCATAAATCGGAGAATTTCAAGCTCGTAGAGACTAACTTGAGGTCCATGATAGTATTACCACCACCCAAAACAACATCTTGATATAATATGATGCTTATAATTCAGGTATATATCATAAGGGGTTATGTTAGTGTAAATTATAATTATATCAAAATGTAGTTGTAAAACCCACATTTTGGGGTATTTAACCATTATTTAGGCCTTTAAATATATATATAAAGTGGTTGGGTAATGTTTTAGAGTGTTTGGAAGGATTTTTAGAGGGGATTAGGGATTTTATAATGGTCCAAGGTTTGAGATAAAGTTAGTGAAAACCATTTAGATTCTCCAAGGAATTGTGTACAAGGAGGAAATGGGACATGGGAGGTCGCTCTGTAAAGGAACATGGTTTACAAAACCATTCACCCAGCTCCAAAAAACCATTCTACTTGAGATAGTGGTATTTTTCATGATTGGTTCATGGTTTGACCAGCCATGCAGACTAACTATGGGAGGCACCATCTTGAGATATTAGCAGGTGAACTGTTATCTTATGGTTTGTCTAACCCTGCGTGAATTTAAAAACGGGTTAAAAAAAGATCTCATGCATTTAATTTCTAAACACACCATTTAAGCTCAATTTTATCCCCCACTTAGGATTTCCTTCTCTATAAGAATAGGGAGCCTCTTACACTCATTGTAGATGTTATTTGAAGGGTTTTCTCGGGGGATTGAATTCGTATCTTCTATTGTATGTCTTTTTTATTGGTAGTTTGATGGTTTTCAATGATCTACTCTGATCTATCTAATGGATTCTTAGAAATACTTCTATCATTGATAGATCTATGGTTTTTTTTCCAATAATGGTTATATTTTCCCTTATATATGTTAGGGAATATGATTTAAGTTTATTTTTGGTGTTTTTTACCTATATTTGGTGAGTGTTTGTTTCATTAGAATATTTTGACAAAAAACTACATGTAGGTGGCCTCACTCTTTACTCCACATTCAATATTTGAAGGCTTAATTTCAAATTAATTGTTATTCTGGAAATTGGTTTCAAAATTAGTGTGTAATGTTGGACTGAAATCCATTTTCTGATGGCTTGTGGATTTTTGTAAAATGAGATTTTTTTTCATTGTGGTTTTCCATTGGATTTTAAAATGGGGTTTTAAAATTGGATTCTTGGTTGGTGTCGTGACAATGGTTTGAAAAACTGGTCTTCAATAAAAAAATTATTCTATTGAAATGTTATTAGCAAGGTATTTATTAGATGGTGTTTCCAATAAATTTATGATTTTTTTGAAATGGATTGAAATGTTATGTTGAAATGTTTTCGGGCTTGATTGGTTAATTTGGTTTTTGAAATTGTGGGTTGATATGGTTTTGGTAAATGTTTATTATTATGATTTTCACTTTATGTGGTATATGAATTGGTTGGATGGGATGGATAGTGGACATGAAGGACCACCATAAAAGGATTGTAATGTGGGTGTGAAGGACCACTATAAAAAGTGTATGGGGTTGGACATAAATTTCAACCGTCAATAGTAACACTGAGCTCATGTAGTGAAATGGTGTGTATGGTTGTGTTGGGTTTGGGGCAGTGTGGGAAACATTTGGATATGCTAGTATGAATGTGTGAAAATGGTAAATGGAATGTTTAGTTTCTTCAATGTAATAGTGTTTTCTTGGGTGAATTTTTTTAAGTATGTGATTACTTGTTGGAACTTATTGAACTATTTTCAAAGCCTGTATAAAAAAATGTTTATATAATTATACTAAGTAATTATATCCCAATTGTGTGAGTAGGGAATTCATTTAGATAAATCCAACTGAGTATTATTACTCACCCCTTCCTTTGTTACTTGGGTGCTTTTACAGATGTGGTTTACCATGATACAACTAAAGTTAAAGAATATGACATTGTTAGTGGCACATCGTGATGTTTGGGATGTTTTGGTGATGTGATCTTGGATCATGGTGTGGAGATTTAGAGCTATGTCTTGGGTTCTTTGTGTTCTTTCATTATAGTCTTTCCCATAGTACTCTGATTTGGTATAGTTATGGGATTTCTTTGGATGTATTATTGTCACTTAGAAATGTGTTTAATTGGGTTACAGTGTTTTCATGCATCATGTAGTCATGGTTGTGTTATGTAATGTTGGTTTATTATTTTTATTTCAAAGGGAAAACTTTGGTCTGGAAGCCCGAAACATTTATTTTCATCATTTATCTCCATTGGGAGGTCTCTTAAGGCCGATTAGCAATTTCACCTCGGCATAATCCAATGAGGAGGGGCGAGATGCTGCAAGTGGTATCAGCTTGTTCAGTACTAGAATCAAAAATGGTATCAATTATGTAATTTTAGAATTTATATTCATTAAGTATATTCTTAGATTTTGGATGGTAAAAGGGGTAGGACTATTTATATATAAAATTTATAGCATAAAAATACACAACTAACCTTTTTATACTGACCTTCAAGTTACCAGTGTGTTTGGTACATAAATTTTTTGGAGACACTTATAGAAGCGTGATCTCATTGTATTGGGTTTAGCTAATGATAAGAGCATGGAATTCATGGTAGAAATTATTTACCATTGGTATTCCAAATCTCAATTGGAGTAAATATTTATGTTGTTCTATGATTTTAACAATATTTGGTATGAATGTGTTGATTTTTGAAAAATCTGGAAAGTGTTTTCAAAAGTGGGATTTTGAAATGAGAATAGTGGTGGTATTTCGAAAATGAATCGATTCTCAGAACATGTTTTATTTTTCTAAAATAATTTAATTTGAGAAATTTCAAATATTGGAAATCAGGGTTTCATATTTTCAATGTGATAGAATTTGAAATTATAATCCATTTGTTCCATGAGAGTGAGACTTATGGTGTTGATGTGTGGATAGGAAATGACATTGGGTAGGCATCATAGAAACCAACTAGTGGAAGCCGCTAAAAATGTGATTACTCCAGAACCCCAAGTAAACTAACAACTAGTTTAGAGTATTGTAAAAGAATTTTAGGCAATGGATAACCAGAATAGAAGAGAGGAGATGAGGCATAAGGACAATTCAATTTAGTTTTAGAAGAAGAATCCATCCATTGTTCATGGTGATTCCGAACCATAAAAGGATGAGGTGTGGCCTAATAGAATTGATCGAATATTCAAATTCATAGGCATATTAGGAGAGTTTAAAGTCATGTCAATGACATATATTTTGGAATATATTTCGTTTTAGTTGTGGGAGTTAGTGGTCTATACTAAAGTGGACCAAGGCATAGCATACAAGTATATGGAAGAATTGTTTAACAATCAATTACATCCTCACACATTCTAAATCTAGTGAATGATATATTTCATATGTTTGATGTAGGAAGAAATTACAGTAATAGAATATGTGGATAAATTTTTGAGAATAGTTTGGTGGGAACCCGAAGTGGTGACTAGTACGTAATTGAAGGTGCATATTTGGGAAACTAGGATGAGTCAGGAAATCGGTTCAAAGATTGCAGTGTTCTGTATTAAATATTATATATAGCTGGTGAACAGAGAAATGGTTTTTGAAAGAGATATCCTAGGGTTTATTGGTGTATGTGGTATATTGATACACATGGGAAATGGTTGGAGCACTAACGCGGGGAGAAAGTGGAAGAGGGACACTTGTTTCCAAGGTGGGAGTATAGATCAAAATCATACAGCCAGATGGATTAATCTTCCAACAAATCCTCATAGAAAACAAATATATTTTCTATGTTTATCTCTAATCAACAAGAATTGGGATTTTCCGAATTCACCTTGAGAATTCCATAATTACAACCATATAGGAAATCTTTAGTGCTATAGTCCCAATGCTTCGAGGTCAGGTGTTCAAGATACTGCTCAGGCGTCACATGTATCTTATGCCTCGATTGGAGAAGGGTAGTTTCATATGCATCATTAGAAAGAAAAAAGTTAACCATGGTGATTCATAGAATAGTATGACTCCTCCACAGGAGTAGTTTCTGCTGGATAACAATGAGTAGAGTGTGGCAAGTATGAAGGTGCACGAAGCTAAGCAGATTTTGGTGGATAATCAGTCGGTACCATCCATAGCGATATATATGAATCTGTTTAATTCTACATTTATGGAATAATTTTTTGATATGGGTGTATCTCATTATCTCATTACTTCTCATTTCATTAGTTTATTAGGATTAAATTTGGAAATGATTCCTTATATTTTGAAACATCAAACTCCATTGGGACAAAGTGAGTGTCAAAAAATTCTTTATAGAGCATGTCATATAACAATCGACGCGATTGGGTTGATATGGGACTTATAAGTGTTTGTGATGGAAGTGTATGATGTAATGCTAGGTATTAATTGGTTGTAAATTTTTGAGGCCCACATTGGCTGTTATACAGGGGCAGTTTGTTTCACAACTTAGGATGGCGTCAAGAATATATTTAGAGGGAAAAAGAATGAAAATGTGCGTGAAACATGCTTTTTGGTATCATCTAATAGGGCGATATCATATTTGTTGGCTACATTGTATTTGGAATTTTTGAATCCGATATTTCATATTTATCTAGATACATTCTTGGAAGTCTTTGATGATATATTGGCATATTATTGGATAAGGGTGATGCATGGGGAAAACTTGGAAACAGATTTGGGGATATTGAGAGATCATCGGATGTATTCCAAATTATGAAAGTGTGGTTTTTGGATATAACATTTTCATTTCCTTGGAAATTTTATTTCTAACTTTTTTTAGTGGATTCAGAGAAGATTGAGGGTTTTATCTCTTGGAAACCACTAAATAATGTTTTTGAGATATAGATATTCCTTGTTATAATTGGGCATTATCGACACATTTTCATGAATTTTCATGGGTATCCTCACTAATGATAGATTTTATAGAGAATAATTTTTTATTTTAAGGGAATGAGAAATTTTAAATTTCATTTTAAGATCTTAACGGTCTCCTTACATCAATACCAATCTTGGTTTTTCTAAAACTAGGGAAATGGTATGTGTTGTACTATGATGTACCGGGATAGGGGATGGGGTGTGATCTCATGCATGGGGATCATGTTATTTCATATGGATCATAGAATTTAATGTTTCACAAGAAGAATGGCCAAACACATCATCTTGAATTGGCTATTGTTGTTCATTCTTTTAAAATGGTGGGTCACTATCACTTCGGTTGGAAATTCATGTTTTTACTGATTATAGGATCCTAAATCATATTTTATCACAAAAGGTATTTGAACCTGAGGAAAAGGAGATGGATTATGTATCTATAGATATTCATCTTTGACAAAATTTACACACCGAGTAAAGGAAATTTGGTGTAAGATGTATTATGAAAAAGTTCATATGTTGAGTTGGAAAACGATGCTTGAGATACATGGTAGTCGATGTCGGGTATAACTAAAAGGAAGTTAGAATGTGAAGACCAAGGTGATGTAGCTTTTTTTTCAGTTTTGTTGGTTTAATATTTTCTTGGATTGGTTAGAGAGGTGTAGGTATATGATTTAAGATTTGTGTCTATGAGGTTGAAACACAATGGTGGGGAGACCAATGAGGGATGGATACTAGATGAGAATGTTGCATTGTTGTTTTGAGACTGGATTGTTATGTAGATGGATTTTCAGGAAAAACTCCATAGTTATTTTCATCATTTGAGATATGATATATATCATGGAACTTGTAAAGATTATAATCCATTGAAACCACAGTTCTATTGGGTGGAAATGTAAAGGAAGGCGTGTGAGTTTGTATAAAGATTCTTGACTAGAAACCAAGTCAAGGAAGAGAATCGATGACCAGAAAGTATGTTTTAGTCATTACCTATCCCTATGCTAAAATGAGAGTAAATGGTGATGGGTTTTGTTATTGGTATCCAAAAAACAGCGAGGAAATAAGATTCTATTTGGGTGATAGGGGATCAACTCACAATGTTATCCCATTTTATCAATATTCAGGAATCACATACTTTGGAGGATCTATCCAAAATATATATATGTGATGTGGTAAAGAGGCACATAATACTTGTTTCGATCATATCAAATAGAGATTCTTGGATCAAATATCATTTCATGAAATCCTTTCAATAATCCCTTGGGACTCAGTTGACTATGTGCATGACTTATCAACCTCAAACAGATGAGAAACCTGAGAGGAAAATCAAAATGTTGGAAGATATGTTACAATATTCTGTGATGGATTTTTGTGGATCATGGGAGGTGAAATTGTTGTTAGTGTATTTTTCATATAATAACTTTTACCAGGAATCAATACCTATGGATCCATTTGATTAATTTTATGGGAGTCTATCTCATTCTTCACTGTGAAGGGTGGAAATGGGTGAGGCATCGATGGTTGGGATGAGAATTGTTCAAGAGACAACGAAGAAGAATAAGTTGATCAGGAAGAGAATGGAGATGTCCTAGAGTCATTAGAAATTGTATGCAGACCATCATTGATGGTCGTTGTCGCTTGAGTTGGGTGATCACATGTTCATGGGAATAACTTTGAGGATTGGGACATCTTCGTTTTGGAAAGTAGTGATAGTTATTTCTAAGGTCTATTGGTCCTTTAGAGATACGTGAGCGATTAAGTGAGGTGGAATATTAGTTTGCCTTGCGACGATAGTTTATTGTGGTTCGTAACGTGTTCCATGTATTATAATTGAAAAATTATCCCTCAAATCCTATCCATGTGATTTGATGGGACCATGTTGGCCTTGAGATGAAATCTTATTTGGTCTATACAGCATTGCAGATTGTGGATAGGAAAAAGAAAGTCCTCTATGGGAAAATCATTGTTCTAGTGCTAGTTTTGTGGTGACATGGTCAGATTCAATAGGTGACATAGGAATGGATGAACGAAATGGCCAAGCAATGGCCCATCCTCTTTCATGAAAGAGATTATTTTCTACTTTCTGAGGATGGAAAGGAAATTGGTGGGGAAAATGTAAAACCCCTGGTCTAAGATATGTAACCCTTATTTTTTCTATTTTATGAACATATAGTGGTTTTCTAGAGACACAAGACTTTACATACATGGAAATTACATTAATTTGGAATAATACTGAATATATAACAAAAACAGACACCCAAGGACAGAAATAGTTTAGTGTCTTTAGAAATATGGAACATAATCTTCTAATCGTGGTGAAATATCTTCAGCATCTCTCATAAAGATCTTCCCCTTTTTTTCTAACCTAAAATCATTCTTTATATCCTGTGGAAAAGAAAAAATATAAAGGGAGAAATCAAATGCTCAGTAAGGGTAATCATGGAGAAAATAGAACAAAATATATACATTTGAACTTAAAAACATGAACATAAAGTTTAAACATCAAAATTTTTTGTTGTGAAATAAATCATGGCAGAAAGTGATGAAGATATCGTAACGGAACAATCATGATAAAATAGAATGGTAATAAAACATGTAATTGTGGTAAACCATTAAGCACATTATAGGATTTCCATAGTAGCCAAGGCATTTCCACCAAGACCTTCATAGTGGACAATGTCCATTACTGATCCAGGTTTACTTTCCATTCCATCCCAGTATTACTGAACTGGATTTACTAGCCGTTCCAGCCATGTTTATCAAATGAGATATTAATATTTAACCAATGCATTGGAGGGAGATATTGTTCCCACCCATCTCATATTGAAATCATTCTTACCTGTGCCACAAAACAATCATAAATCATTCATCATAACCCAAATAATAGAATAGGTTTCAAAAAAATCATCCCATATTAATATAATCCATATAAAACAAATGGATATCATTTCATCATAAGAAAAATCAAACCATGTAAATAGTAGAGACATTATGGCAAACAAAAGAAAAATTCCATCCATACATTGTGGTAAAAGTCAACAAAGGGTAAAAATGATTTTAAAAATAAATGGAAGAATATTAAACAATTTATGAAAACATTTTTATAAAACATGGGCATGGATGATAAATATAACCCCACTAAATACTTACGAATAAACAATCTCAGATAAGAACAAGATTGGAAAAATTATCCCTTAGCTTATGTACAATTTCTTCTCTATGTGTCTGAGACTTCTGTATAGTGGGTTTAAAAGTATTATTAACTTATAAGAGAACCATAATAATATTTATGATATCATATATGATTCACTTACGACTTTATATTACCCTTTCATTTATTAATTCCATGTTAAAGCAGCATTTTGGGTAAAATTGTTTAATTTATCGTATATGTTTTGACTTGTAATTATTCATTTGATTACTTAGATCATGATAACTTACTTATAGAATATAAAACATGATTTATATATAATATATATTAATAATATATATATATAACTGATCGATAAATGAAATGAAATACACTGTTCATGGAGACGGTAGGCAGTATGTACGCAAAAAAGCTATTTTAGTTTCCTTATTAAATTGAATGGAAGTAAATGACATTTAAATATACATAACTAAATTATAACTATTATGTCATATATTTTATTATTACTTATTATATATACTTTATAATCATTCTTGAATGGTTAACATGGAGAATGAATCTCATCGCATCTTGGAGATGGTAATCCGTACGTACGCACAACCGATGATATCATTCCCATAATTGTTGATGGAATTGGAGTGGATGATATAATATCTCATAATTATTATCATGTTATGATAATCTTATATAGTTATTATTTCACCATTATACCCATCCAGGTATGGTGGTGGTGGAAAAATATATTACACCACAGCGTGGATACGGTAAGTCGTACGTACGCACGCGTGGTGATTTAATTTTTTGTAGGGTAGAAAAAAGGTGAAATAGAGTTGTTTAATATTTATAATAAAATATCAGTATATTAGAAAAACTGATGTTATTACTTTATAATGAAACAACTGAAGAAGGGAAAGTAAAAGAATAATGAAACATGAAAGAATCGGTAGAAGAGATTACCTTTTCTTCGACACATGTCCTTTGAACTTACTCTTAAGGGACTAGAGTTGGTCTTTTGAGAAGAAACAAAATCTCCAAAATGTTACTAGGGAAGTTTAGAAGCATAATGGGATGGTTTTGGCCGAGCTTGGAGGATCAAAATGGTGTGAGGAGTAGAGGGATGAGGTGCTCTTCTATAAGAGAAGAGAGGGACACTTTTGGAATCCTCAAAAATATTAATTTATATTAAACTCAAAACCCACATAAAAACTTACAAAGTGACTCAAATTCATATATTAGATAATATGGGGTTGTAATATCATAAAAAATATTAAACTTAGACATTTTTCGATTTTATTTTAGACCTTATCATTTTGATTTATCGTAATTTAATCTATTTAATTTTATTTGTGGTAATAATATTCTAATTTTTAAATTGTTATATATACTAACTTATGTGTTGTGAATTATCTATAATTGGATAATTTATGACATTTTAGACCATATAAATTTTAATTTATATTTTTTAATTATTTTTGTGATTTTTAAACAATTTAATAATATTTTATTTTTATAAAATATCAATAGTGTCAATTTTAAACTATACATTTATTTGAATTTAAATAAATTACACATAGAGTGTATATCCTAAAAAATATTTAATAGATTCTTAACATATCATATTCATCTAAAAAATTCATGGACCACATTAATTAAATCATATGATATTTATTTTTTCACTTTTAAAATCATTTATTTGATATTTATCTTAATAAAATAATTACTACAACATTTTTGTATAATTATTTAATATAATTATTTGTTTTATAAAAATTACAAATAAAATACTATGATAAATATAAATCTAATATATTTCATAAGAATAATTGTACTTGAATTTATCATCTTAAAATTACAACATCTAAATTGTTATATTTATTAAATTATGAAGGGGACAACTTGGACATATTTTAGTATAAAATTATATAAGTGTCATAATCGCTTTTATAAGTATCCAAATAGTGCAAAATTGGACCATTGGATTATTAGTATTTATATATACAATACCAATATGTTTTTGCATGTTTTGGGGCCTTTTATGGGTATTATTATTTGAATAAAAACTATATTATTTAATTTTTTACTAAATAAATAATTTCTGCATCACTAATGTATAATCTGTTTATGTAATTAAATATTTATTAAAAATTAAAACTAAATTACCATAATAAATAAATATTTTTTAGCTTTCAAATGTGTCTTTATAATCTAATTTATATTCTGTATAACCTTATATTAAAAATAATTTAATTATTAAAGTTTGGGTGAAATATATTTCACTTTCTTTAAAAAAAATAAATTAATGGTCTTAATCACATCCATGTGGGATCCAATAGATTCTATTTTGACCCAAGTATGTTTTAGAGAGAAATATAATCATTCAATTATATCAAGACAAGTTTTAGGGTAATTTTATAATATTATTTTTACCCTTAATTACCTGATTTACCTTTAACTATGGTAAATAAATTTACTGTAGTTACTATTCATAATGCCTAAAAATAAAAAGTAGCCTATTAACATAATTTAGAACTACTGATTCCAAATATTGAGTCCATTTTTCCAAATTCAAAACATAGAAGTTGTGGTATTTAATTTAAAATTAATCCCGTTTTTGGGAAAACGAGTTTTAAAAGCTAAAACATTGCAAAAGATTGAAAAGTTTTTAACTATGAATTCAATGTAAAATTCATGTTAATGAAAAAATTATATTAAATGGTAAAAATATATTCTATTTATAATTTAAAACCAGTCAATATTATAATTTAACCATATAAATTATCTTGATGAAAAAAGTTGTTTTTAATTAAAATTTACCATATTTTTACTATTCATCAAAATATGAAAGTTAATTGAAAAATATTAAAAAATTATCCAAAGTAAATTTTTATATACTTATTTCAATAAAAAAGTTTATTTTGTCAAATTGGACTCATAAACGTGTCAAAAACTAGATTTAAAGTGGGTGCTCCATCAAAAGGCGGCAAAACTGCATTTTTTTGAAAAATACTTATTTTAACTAAAAATTTTATTTTGTTCTCATACCATGTTCTAGAATATGTGTAAGAAGAATGATATTTTTATAAAATTAAAAAATTGGTTAATACTATTCATAACCGCTAGTTCATAATAATATATCATTGTTTAGTGAAACTCGGTATTGCATACAACACAAACTATTGAAGAAGGTCACTCTTGCATGCAACACAAGCCAAGAATAGTGTTTGTGTATACAACAAGATAATACCGTGTTGTATATGGAGCAAGATAGTCTTTCTGTAGCGTAAAACAAAATACATTAAAGAAATTAAATATAATATTTCTTATAAAATCTCGGGGTATTACATTATACCCCCCTTAAAATGAATTTTGCCCTCGAGATTTGTCGGGGTTATAAATGGTTTAATACATGAGTGTTTCTTTAATAGAATCCCACATTGTAAAAAGGAATACTAAAAATTAATTTTAAAAAAGAATGTATGAAACATAAAATTTACCAAAATTAACTCATCACTAGGTTTCCACATAGGAGAATATAGGTAAAACTATGGATATGGAAGGGAAATCTAACTATAAAGTTCTGATGGGGAGTTGTAGAGAACATGTATATGAAAAAGACTACAATCACAAAACCATAAATTTGTGATGATCTAAGGTACCATCTGATTCATCATATATGAGGTTACTAGGACAACATTTTGGGTTTTCAACAACATTTCCCTAAAGTTGATGAATTTTTTCATAAAGATAAATATTTACATGATATTAGTGTAATATCATTATTGGTCATTCCATGAACAATTTCCACTTCATATCTTAATGAAATGAAGTTGAATGTTTCATTTGTGAAGTGTTAGCAGATCATGTGATAGAATTATTGGTCATTCCATCTGTCTCAAACAAAAGGTTAGCAAAAGTTATTAAATATACACAAGTCCATATATGGTGATATTAATCATATATGGTTCCAAAAATGGACTTATACTTTATATATCATACCACTTAATAAAATAAAACTAATTTCTACAAACTAGGGACATCCTGTAGGCCAGTGGTAGGTGATAAAGGCCTGTCTCACTTTGGTTGTGGGTTCGATTCTTACATCCTTGTCCGACGCGATAGGGTGTCGCCCATCCTATGGGTTGTCCTTTTTCTAAAACTACACCATTATAACTTTTCAGAAATAATATTAAAAAAAACAATTCTAGCCTAAAAAAGTACTATATGATGTCCAACTTAATCCATTCCAATCTTAAGGCATATCCAAAATACTTCAGTCCAATCTAATAGTATAAAGAAAACGATTACTAGAGAGGTCATCTACCAAGCATGTGATTACCATCATTTATCCCCATATAAGATATATCTTTTTGGTCATATTCCAAACATGTGAATACTTTAATCATGTATTCTCTTGAAACATGAATTACCATAGAATCTTAGTGAAAAAATGAATGCTGTCAAAAGATAATTATTTTCACATACCAAAATCCCAAAATTTCTATATACTCAATCCATGATGTCTCTTTGTCCTTATATCAGTGATGAGCTCATTAATACTATCAAACATAATATTTTCACCATATCCCTTCATTATATGCATATCATCTTCTTTCCAAAAATATTTCAATCACTCTTCATGGTTACTAGTACCATACAATTATTGAAAACCAATACATAGATATTCCAACATTCCATAATACTATAAATGAGATTTCACAACACTATTTTTGAATCCCCTAACATATACACTTAATTATTCCACCACTTCGTGGTCATATTCGAAATCACCAATAGTGATCGCATGTGACTTCCCTTTGTCCTTTTCATTAAGAGGTTGTTTGTGTTGATCATCATTAACCCCTGGATTGGGGTATTGGTTAGCATAATGACCATTTCCTTGCACTAGTACCATTGAAGTGTTGGTGGTACATTCTCTGTAGTATTTTCTCTATTCACATCATTAGCTACCTTTTTCCCTTTACTTTGACAATCAGCTGCTCAATGACCTTATTTTCCACACACAAAACATTTTCATGTCCCTTTAATACAATCTCCACCATGATTATTTCCACACTTTGAGCATAATGAAATATTCATCTTCTTTTCACCATTGTTTTGAGATTTTTCCTTGAACTCCATCTTTCATTTCTTGTCAAAACCCTGAGATTGATATGTAACAACAACTTCTAATTCTACCTTTATAGCACAATGAAAAACTTTTTCATAGCTACTAAGTTCTCTTATAGCTAATGCCCTTCAATGACTTGGTTTTAAGAAACTGAAGAATCGATCAACTTTACTTTTAGGTTGGATGATAAAGCTAGATGCATACCTTGAAAGCCTTGTAAAATTCACCTCGTATATACAAACAGATTAATCATCCTTTTTCTTAAGCTCATGGAACTCATTTTCCATCTTTTTTTGAAGAATACGAGGGAAGTACTTATAGAAAAACAAGTTCTTGAACTCGTCCCATTCCATGGAATAAATTTCATATTGGGGCCTTGTATTCTTAATTATAGTCCCCCATTAGTCTGCTTCACCTTCTAAATGGTAAACATCCAAAATGACATTTTCATGTTCTAAACAGCCAATTATGGAAAATATCTTTTAAATGCTACCAATCCATTGTTTAGGAACAAGTGGATCATAAGACCCACTGAAAGAAGTTTGACATTGCCTCATGAAGGACTCAATAGAATATTGTTCTTTTCTCTGCTCATTTGGAAGTCCAGAATGATCTATAGCTTGTGTAAGTATAGAAATAAGATTTTCCACTCCATTTCCCATAAAATTTGGTTGATCAGATGGAAAATCATCGCATTTCCAATTGTATTGATCATTAACATGGTTCCATCGGGTTCCAACCATTATCTAAAACCCAAAAATAATAGTGTGAGAGGAAAAAATCATACAGAGAAAACAACATAATCAAGTGGAGTACTTTCAATCTCTAATAACTTATGTTTAATACTAGGTTATTCATAATTGTTATCACAATTCTAGGACTATAACCTATACTTATACTTCACCTTACAGACATCCCTAGACATACCTTTAAAATACCTCTAGGGGTCTCACTAAATATTTAGCATCCTAGTTTCCAAAGGTTAACTAAACCTTTCCTCTGATACAATCTATAGAAACCCAAGACTTGAAGAATATGGACATTACATAACATTTTCAGAATACTTAACACATAACAAAAACACACACCCAAGGACCATAATAGTTTAGTGTCTTTGGGAAAATGGAACATAATCTTCTAATCATGGTGAAAGATCTTGAACATCTCCCATAAAGATATTCCCATTTTGTTTTCTTACATAAAACCTTTCTTTATATCCAGGTGAAAGGAAAACATATAAAGGGTGTGATAAAATTGTTAGTAAGGGTATGTATGGAGAAAATAAATAAAAAAATATACATTTGAACTTAAAAACATGAACATAAAGTTTAAACATCAAAATTTTGAGTTGTGAAATAAATCATGGATGTAAGTAAGGAATATATCATAAAGGAACTTAAATCATGATAAAACAACATACGAATAAAACATGTAATTGTGGGAAACTATTAAGAACATGATATGATTTCCATGATATCCAAGGCATTGCTGGCAACACCATTATAGTGGCCAATGTCCATTACTGAACTATGTTTACTTGTCGTTACAACCCTGTATTACTGAAGAAGATTTACTTACCGTTTCAGCCATGTATATCTCAGGAGATATTAATATTTACCCAATGCATTGGAGGGAGATATAGGACCCACACATATCATATTGAAATTGTTCTTACGTGTGCCATAAAACAATCATAAATTATTCATCATAACCCAAAGAATAAAAAGGGTTTCATAAACATCATCCCATCTTAACATAATCTATATAAAACAAATGGATATCATTTCATCATAAGAAAAATCAAACCATGTAAATAATAAAGTGATTATACTTGAAACATAATTATACTAAATAATGTCATCTTAGATGGGAAATATTTTGGATAAAACACTTGAAATGAAGTCTTGAGGAAAATATCCTTTATTCTTAAAAATTATTTTCTTTTCTTAAAATGCCATGTAAATTTAAAATAAAATGATTTTGTTGAATATTATCATGAAATCATGTAGAGAAAGATTCATGAAAATAATGTGTTATGAAACCGTAAAAATCCTTTCATGCTGTATAAGTTAAAAAAACATTCTCCTCGTACTTTTTTTTGAAAAAGTCAAAAAGTACCCTGTATGGTAATCAAAAGAAATATTCCTTCCATACAATGTGTTAAAAGTTAAAAAAGGGTAAAAAAGAATTTAGAAATACATGGTATAACAGTAAACACTTCATGAAAACATTTTTATAAAACATGTACATGGATGATAAATATGACCCCAGTAAATACTTACAAATAAACAATCTCAAATAAGAACAAGATTGGAATAATTATCCCTTACCTTATGTCCACTTTCTTCCATATGTGTCTGAGACTCCTGTATAGTAGGTTTAAACATATTATTAACTTATAATAGAACCAAAATAATATTTATGATATCATATATGATTCACTTACGACATTATATTACCCTTTCATTTGTTAATTCCATATTAAAGCAGCGTTTTGGGTAAAATCATTTAATTTATCGAATGTGTTTTGACTTGTAATTATTCATATGATTACTTAGATCATGATTAATTACTTCCAGAATATAAAACATGATATATATATAATATGTATTCAGGATATATATATATAATAGATTGATAAAT
This sequence comes from Viscum album, assembly GCA_963277665.1. NCBI lineage: Eukaryota > Viridiplantae > Streptophyta > Magnoliopsida > Santalales > Viscaceae > Viscum > Viscum album. The sequence goes on along the minus strand of OY728164.1, from coordinate 267,451,029 downwards.
GGAATGAAATACACCGTTCATGGAGACGGTAGGTCGTACGTACACATGAACGCTGTTTTCGTTTCCTTATTAAATTGAATGGAGGTAAATGACATATAAATATATACATAAATACAGTAGCATTATTATGTCATATATTTCATGACTACTTATTATATATACTTTATAATCATTCTTGAAAGTTTAAAATGGAGAATGAATCTCATCACATCGTGGAGACGGTAATCTGTACGTACCCACGAGCGATGATATCGTTCCCATAATTATTGATTGGAATTGGAGTGGAAGATATAATATCACATAATTATTATCATGTTATAATGATCATATATAGTTATTATTTCACCATTATACCCATCAAAGTAAAGTGGTGGTGGAAAAACATATTACACCACAATGTGGAGAAGGTAAGCCGTACGTACGCACGCGCGATGATTTCATTTTTTATAGGATGGATAAAAGGTGAAATAGGGTTGTTTTATATTTATAAAAACATATAAGTAAATTATTTATACTTATATTACTAATTTATAATGAAAAAAATAAATAAGATGAATTAGAGGAATAAAGAAACCTGAAATAATCGGTAGAAGATATTGCCTCTTATTCGACGCACTTCTTTTCAACTTCCTCTTAAGAGACTAGAGTTGGTCTTTTGAGAATACCAGAATCTCTAAAAAGTTACTAGGGAGATTTATAAGAGTAATTTATTGGGGTTGACCGAGCTTGAAGGCTCAAAATGGTGTGTGGAGGAGTGGGATGAGGTGCCCTTTTATAAGAGAAGAGAGGGACACTTTTGGAATCCTCAAAAATATTAATTTATATTAAACTCAAACCCCACATAAAAACTTCCAAAGTGACTCAAATTTAGATATGAGATAATATATGGTTGTAATATCATCAAAAAATAAATCTTAGACATGTTTTGATTTTATTTTAAACCTTATCATTTTGATTTATCCTTATTTAATCTATTTAATTTTATTTGTGAAAATAATATTCTAATTTTTAAATTGTTATATATACTAATTTATGTGTTGTCAATTGTCCGTAATTGGATACTATATGACATTTTAGACCATATAAATTTCAATCTATAATTTTTAAATATATATGTTTTTTTAAACAATTTAATAATATGATATTTTTTTAAAATATCAATAGTGTAAATTTTGACACTATTCATTTATTTGAATTTAAATAAATTCCACATTGATTATATATTATTAAAATATTTACTAGTTTCCTAACATGTCATATTAATCTATAAAATTTGTGGATCACATTACTTAGATCATATAATATTTATTTTAATACTTTTAATATCATTTATTTGATATTTTTCTTAATAAAATAATTACTACTACATTTTTGTATAAATATTTATTATACATATATATTGAATAAAAATTAATAATTAAATACTTTGATGATGATAAATATAATATCTTTCATAAGAATACTTTTACTTGAATTTATCATCATAAAATCACAACATTTAATTTTAAATTTATTGAATTATGAAGGTGATAACTTTGAAATCTTTTAAAATAAAATAATATAAGTGTCATAATCAATTTTATAAGGCTCTAAATAGTCCAAAATTGGACATTTAGATGATTAAGGTTTATATATACACGACCAATAAGTTTTGGTCAAGTTTTGGGGCCTTTTATGGGTATTATTATTTGAATAAAAACAATATTGTTTATTTGTTTACTAAATAAATAATTTCTGCATTATTAATTTATAAGCTATTTAGGTAAATAAATATTTCATAAAAATTACAACTAAATTACCATAAAGAATAAAAAAAATTTATATTTCAAATTAGTATTTATAATCGAATTTATATTATGTATAATCTTATTTTAAAGACACATTAATTATTAATGTTTGAGTGAGACATATTTCACTTTCATTAAATAAAATAAATTAATGGACATAATCACATCCAAGTGGGTTCCAATAGATTCAATTTCGACCCAAGAATGTTCTAAAAATAAATATAATCATCCAATTATATTAATACAAGTATTAGGGTAATTTTATAATATTATTTGTACCTTTAATTACTTGATATACATTTAACTATGGTAAAAACAATTTACCATAGTTACTATTCATAATGCCTAAAAATAAAAAGTAGCCCATTAACATAATTTGGGACTACTGATTCCAAATATGGAATCCATTTTTTCAAATTCAAAACACAGAAGTTGCAATATCTAATTTAAAATTAATCTCTCTGTTGGGAAAAAAAGTTTTATAAGATAAAACATTACAAAAGATTCAAATGTTTTTACCTATTAATTAAAAGTAAAATTAATGATAATGACTTAAATTATATTAAATGGTAAAATTATATTCTATTTATACTTTAAAACCATTCAATATTATAATTTAACCATATAAATTATCTGGACAAAAAAAGTTTTTTTTAATAAAAATAGGCGTATTTTTAATATTCATCAAAATATGAAAGTTAACATAAAAATATTTAGAAATTATCCAAAGTAATTTTTTATATACTTATTTTAATAAATATATTTTTGTCAAATTGACCTCATAAAAATGTAAAAAACTAGATTTAAAGTGGGTGCGCCATCAAAAGGCGGCAAAACTGAATTTTTTTGAAAAATACTTATTTTACCTAAAAAATTTATTTTGTTCTCATACCATGTTCTAGAATATTTGTAAGATGAATGATATTGTTATAAAATTCAAAATGTGGTTTAAAATATTCATAAAAGCTAGTTCATAATAATATATCATTATTTAGTGAAACACGGTATTACGTACAACACAAGCTTTTTAGGAAGGTCGATTTTGCGTGCAACACAATCCAAGAATAGTGTTTGCTTATACTAAAAGATAATATGGTGTTGCGTATGGTGCAAGATAATCTTGGTGTAGCATAAAACACAAGACATTAAATAAATTAAAAATAATATTTCTCATAAAATCTTGGGGTGTTACAGGTTGGGTAATGTTTGGGAGTGTATTGATGATTTTTGGGATAGTTTTGGGGAATTTCTAGGGGTGAATGATATGATCAGGATTATTTAAAATCATGTAGATTATCTAGGAAACCATTCACAAGGAGGTAGTGGGATATGGGGGGTCTCACAGTTAAGGTGCATGCTTTAAAAAACAGTGTGGCCTGCCATAAGAAGTCGTACTATTTGAGATAATGTTCTTTTTCATGGTTAGGACAATATTTTTATAACCATTAGGGCCAACCATGAAAGGTACCATCTTGAGATGGTATCAAGTGCATGGTTAAAACAATATTTGACTAACCGTGCACAACATTAAAGTTGGGTTTTTAGAAAAATGGGTCACATGCATTTTTTAATAATAAACACCCCATTTGAACTCCATTTTGACCCTCACTTGGGACTTCCTTCTCTCAAAGCCTACGAAACCTATTACACTAATTTTAAAATCAATTCAAAGTGTTTTCATGGTGGTTTGAAGTTGGATCATACTTCGTAAGTCTCTTTTCATGGTAGTTTCATGGTTTTTATTAGATATAATCTTATCTCTATCCCGGGTTCTGAGATATACTTATATCACATATAGATCTAGGGGTTTTATTGACAATAATGGTTATATTTGGACTTAATGATATTTTGGTAAAGTATTGAAGGTGTATTTGTGGAGTATTCACCTATATTTGGGGAGATCTTATGCCATTGGTCAATTTCTCCAAAACCCTAAAGTTAGGTGGCTTCACACTAGACTCCACTTTCTAGAATTAGAAGTCTTAATTTAAAAGCAATAATTTTTCTTAAAATTGTTTGTGGAAATGGTGTTTGATGCATTATTAAAATTAGTTTTTTGATGTATTTTGGATTTAGGAGGAAGATGTGTTATTTTTTTGAAATTTTATTTGTCATTTGATTTTAGAATTTGGATTTTAAAATTAGTTTTGCGGATTGTTTTTTGAAAGTGGTTTTCCTTAAAAAATTTATTTTATTTAAATTATGTTAGCATAGTTGTGACTTGATGGTGATTATAATAAATGGTTGATTTTGTGGAAATGGTTTGTCGTTTTATGTTGAAATGTTGTTGGGCATGATTGGTTAATTTGGTTTTGAAGAATGTGGGTTGATATGATTTTGTTAAATGATGATTGCTATGATTGTTTGATTATGTGGTACAATCATGGGTTGGGTGGGATGTATAGTGGGTGTAAAATATCACCATCAAATTATTGGAATTTGGGTGTGAATGGACACTATAAAAAAGGTGACAGAGTTGGATGTGATGTTCCACCGTCAATGGTAACATAGAGCTTGTGTGGTGAAATGGTGTGTATAGTTGTGTTGGGCATGTGTCCATGTAGGATGAATTTGGGAATGCCAAAATAAATGGGTGAAAATAGCATATCACATGTTTGGTTTCCTTCCTTAGAATAATGTTTTCTTGGATGAATTATTTATTTAAGATGTGTTTGGCTTATTGGAACTTTTTGAACTATTTTCATGGCCTTTATAATTATTTTTATATTATTATGATAACTTGTTCTATTCTATTGGAATGAGTGGGGAAGTCATTTTGGGAAATCCTACTGAGTATTATTACACAAACCCTACTTTGGAACAATGTTTATTTTGAAAGATTTATATACTTGTAAATAGGTAAAGGTAAAGCATCTAACATTCTTAGTGGTGCATCACGATGCTTGGGATGTTTTGGTGATGTGGAGATTAGAGCTTGGTGTGGAGATGTGGGGATATGACATGGGGCTTTGAGTTTTTTCATTTTATTCTTATAATTATTACTCTAATTTGGTAATTTTATGGGATTGTTTTGGTTCTATTATTGTGACATGGAAATGTATTTAATTGGTTTACATTATTCACATGAATCATGTGGTAATGTTTGATTATGGAATGTTGGTTTTTTGTTTTTATTTCGCAGGGAAATTCATCACCCAATCGGTCATGAAGCCCTCAACATTTATTACTAGCATTTAGCAAAACGGGGATATCTCTTTAGGATGAGTAGAAATTCTAACTCAACTCAATATAATGAGGTGGAACGAGATGTTACAATAGTAATTATATTAATAGATATATTTCAAATTTTAAAAAAATTAAATTCGTTATTGTTTTTTTTCCAAATTTGGTTTTTTATTTTTATAAATTGGAATATTTTTTCAAGAAACCATTGATTCATTGATTGAATAAAAATAACATATATTAAATCTTTATTAATTATTAATTTATATAAAAAATATATAGTTAATATAAAAAATCATTTTCATTAAAAAATAGTTTTGGTAAAAATTTATGTTTTTAAAATTTACTTATTTCATGACATGAATATTAAAAATTATCATTTTCTTGATTGAGGATTTTTATATTAACATAATATGTTTTTTTGTTATTTCTGTGAAAATATTTATTTATTAGATGAGTAGTTGTGAATAATTGTTTTTATAAAAATGACAATTTTTTAATTTATTAGTATTTTCACAATGCCTAAGAGTTTATGAAATGATTTTATTGGTAACATTTAAATTTTATGGTATACTATTGGAATATAAAAAATAATATTAAACATATAAATTATATTTCATATATTTTAGGACTTATGATTTATTTTATTGCAATTTAAAAACTCATTGTATATTCTTCAACTAATTAATCAATTTAATTGGGAAATGTTGATTCAGATTTATTTTTAAGTAAAGTTCCTTTTATTTGATTTATAAGAAATCATTAAATATCATGGAAATCATTATAAATTAATAATTTGTCTCATATATATGTTTATAGAATATGAAAACATTAAAAAAATTATGTGTCATCTCTTTTTAATTTAAAATAAAATTTTCTCAAAATATTGAAATCAGTTCAGTTAAATTGAGGAATATTAAGAATCATAATCAAGAAATTTTTTAATAAGGGGATAATTTTTTACTAATAAAATGTCTTATCATATATATATTTTACTAAGTGTAATATGTTATTACTTTTACTATCTAAGTTGGCTTGAATTTTCCCAAATTAGCATGATAATTAGGCCTTCTAGAAATTATTTTTTATGTTTTAATGTCTTGCCTTTTGATCTTACCAACCTTCCTTCACCAAAATCAATTATAATTGATTTCATTCAATTCATATCCCTTACATAAAATTTTATTCCATGGAAATTAGCCACTAATTAACTTATTAAACATGGGTCAATTCCACCCTTTTAGCAATCCACAAATATTTAAGAATTTCATTAATTATTTACCCAAATTTATTTAACTTTATTTAAATTATATAATCTAATTATATTACACACCAAAAATTAACATACGTACACCCATCAAATATAAGTCTTTCTTCAAGAGGATGTTCAAGGTCTCAACATAGGTATATAATTTTTCTTAACACTTATTTCATATTCATTTAATTATAAACTAACCAGAACCATAGTACAATTACAAATTCATCATCATTATTTTGTTTATATATTGTTATAATAATTGTATAATAATTATTTTTTTAATTAATCTAATAAGAAAACAATAATCATTATTAGTGCATGTTCACAGATTACCGCCTCCATGAACTAATGCTTTTAGTTATCCATCACAACTATTAATATGTAGTTCAAAAGTCTATATATACATAGATAATTTAGTAATTATAGAATTTTTATTTATTTTAAATGGATATGATATTTTATTTTTTAGTTTATTTCCATTAAATGAATTTAGGAGAGAGTTTTATGTACATGTACTGACTACCAACTCAATAAAATTACATTTCTCTTTTTTCCGTTTTCAACTAACATGTGGGGGATTAAACAAGTATTTAATTAATAAAATTGTTTATTTAATAAAACATTAAATTTATCAAATTTTAATATTATACTTTTCATATGTAACATAAGAAATAAACAATTATAGTAAATTTAACTAATATAGAGGACATATTATTATAACTTCTCTAAATTGTGTCCATTAATATATAACATACTTATTTATAAACATTATGTGATAATAGAATATTATTGTAAATAATATCATTAAAAAATTGTTCTTATACAAAATATTTACAACACCTTTTTCCACAATAAACAAATATGAGGTATTATGATGAAATTTATCTAACAACCTCGTGTAACTAAAGAAAATAGATACTATAATAAAAATAATTATCAACAAAAAATAAATTGTGCTCATAGAATTAAATATAGTTGAATAATGTTATTTGGGGTATACAAAATTTATTGTTTTAATTATTTATGAATATCATAGAAATTGGAAAATTCATAAAGACATAAGTAAGGGTTTCACTTAATAAATTTCATATTTGACATATATGTCTTTCAAGAACCAAATTTAATTTTGGTTTAGTGTATAATATCAATTATACTAGTAATTTATTGAATTATTATTTTTCAATTTATATGAACATCAAATACATTATATCATTCTTTCAAGGGGTTTATGTAAGAGTGTTTATGAAGCTATAATCTGTTTTTTCGTCTTAATTTCGCTTCACCGGGACATGTTTTATTCTTATAAAAAAATTGATTATTTATATTGATTATATCATATCAATTAATGTGTTTTATCACAATACATGATAAAATTCAGGATATATATATATATATATATTTATTTGAATTTAAAACATCCAATGAATATTGATTCAAAAAGTTCTCATTTTGTAATGGTTTATTTTTCTTATATTTGAATCTCAGGACATGTATTCATCTTGAACACCATGTTTTATTTTCAATGTGGTAAATATTAATATATTATCATTTTTATCATGATACTATTATATGTCATAATATATATAGATTTATATAATGTTACCCCTCTAATGGGGGTCTTATGAAAAATATAAAATGGCATTAAGGGTTTCTATTTTCTCAAAACTCTATCATCAGTCATAATCACTCTACATTGACTATAATCATTAATAATTTATCTTTTATAACCAATAATTATTTTATTGTTTATTTTTGTCACATTCCTTTCATAAATCTAAATTTACTCCAATTTATGATTCCTTTATTATTAAATTGTTTCTATAGAATTCATTTTTGTTAAGATTAATCACATTTTATTTTAATTTATACTTCTATCCAGGAATATATTCATAAATCCCATAAGTGTTCTCATTTAACCAGTGGAAAATTAAATTTAGTTTACCTCAAATGATACTTATTTTCCTATTTATTCATTTTGATACCATGGCCTTAGGGTCATTTTAACGATCCAGTTATTCTAAAATGTTGTTTCAATATGAAAAAAAGGTTTTTCATATTATTAGAAAATAATGTTTTATAATCCACTCAAAATTTTATTCTAATAACAATTATGTCAATTTAATGGTTACATTATTATGAATTATTTTAATATAAAATGTTCTAAAATGATTTTCACATCCTCTTTTTGAAAACATTCTATTTTTTCATGTATCAATTACAAATGATTATTTTATGGGTAAAAGATTCAAAAAAAATTACTTATCATTTCTAATAACATTTATATCATTTCATGTATTCGTTATTTTGAACTCTCTATATTATGGTTTTTAAATACCTTCTTTTTTACATTCAAAAATTTAATTTCCAATGTAATTTTAATATTACTATTTTTTTGTAAAAACATGTATATTTTAAAATATATATAGACACCAAGGATCATGTTACAAGAAGTTCTGATTTTATCACCATATATGTTACTTTGATATGATTTAATTTATGAAATATTTTTTTTGATATTATAGAATTTATTATCTTATTTTAAAGTGATGTTTTTAAAGGATTATTAAGCCCATTAATTTTCCCTAGGATAAATTTGAGATGATAAATATTTTATTTTTTATGTGGCACACAAAATGAGGTAATATAAGATTGGTGGGACATATATATATCTCTAAATCATAGAGTAAATAATTATATTTCATGAGATTGAAATGTTATCTGAATGGTTTGCCTTTAGTTGAGATCAAAAATTGTGAGTAAGATGTCATTCAGATATTTCCACAACATTTTGAGTGAATGGGTTTGTAGGTGGCTAGGTTCGTAATTATAATAAATCATCTGTATTTAATTTTTCTATATTTTCAAGTTATTTAATAATTCTTAAAATGTTTAATTGATTATATATTATTTTTAACTTATTCCAATATTTTATGCAATACTAATATATTTTTTTCTTATTGGTATGTATTTTGTGCTAAGTCAAAAATTTAACACATCCATAACATTTAATTCATGATCATATATTAATTTCACATTTTTGTGGTAATAATCTATTATCTTCTAATATCTTATTAAGATCTTTTCTTCTTTCTCATGTACTCCACAATGTTTAGGATCTACCACATTATGATATTTTTTCCATTATTGATCTTATAAGCCCAACCCTTTCTTCTTTTTCAATTATATGGGTTACAAATATGATTATATCATGTGAGATACATAGTAAAAGGCATATTGGTTCTTGTTTATAGAAAAATGTTGATGATATTTCTCAATTATGATGTTTATATATCTAATCTCAAAGACACTGAACCTTTATACCTTTGGGATTCATGACTGTTGGTGGGAATATTATTTAAATATGAAGATTATTGTTCAATTTTTGTTACACTCGGCTTGTGTCACATTAATTAGTATCAAATTTGTATTTGGTTACTTATGGATATTAGTTTAGTTATTTTTGGGATTTTATAAAGAACTATAGTGAAAACTATTGAGACGTGTCTATATATAGAATGTTATCCAAAAATATTTTTAAAGTAATTATTAGATGACATTACCTAGTAATACTCCCCTTTCAAGATTCCAATTTTGGTTGTCAGCTCTATAATAGATATATATAGGGCTAATAACAATATGAAGGGTTGGTTTGGATTTTACTCAGTTATCACTTTCTCTACAACAAAGAGGCCTAACTATATACATTGGTTTAAACCAAGTGTGGATTTTCATTAGTTAATAACATTATATTTATAAACCACACTGATGGATTGATTTCTAAATTAATTTTTACGGATTATGAGAAGATGAAAAAATAACCTAAAATAAAGAAATTTATGTCAATCTGAGATTTATATTGTTTAAACTAAAAGATTTTTTTCCCAATAAGACAATATAAAATTTAAATACACATAAAGTTTATTTTTTATGACTATAGAAATTAATCCATAATTGTTAATGTTTCGTCACCCATATCAACCCTTTTCGGTTTTAGTAATGGATGAAAATAAAAGGAACCATAATTTTGATGGACAATATGAAGATTACCACAACCAAAAAACCATCGGAATGGGAGATGGATTAAAACCACATGATTATTCAATACTAGATATCACGAAAAATGATTAACATAGTAAATATTGTAAAAATTCCAAATAAAAATAATTAGATAAATATAGATTATCATGTAAAATAAAGAGACGAAAATGATGAAGGAAAAAAATTGAATTACATATGTGCCAATTTTTTTAAGAAGTAACATGGGAATTTTATTACGGGGACTGAAATATTCATCGCAAATGGTAATGAATTACATCAATACTTAAATTATTGAGGGATAACAGGTTGTTCAATAAACATGATGAAATAAGGTGTAACTCATCCAGGGACACCAATAATAATTCAATATCTTATGTGTAGATATTTCATGGATCATTCAAGGTAACTCCCTAATATATTGATTACCAAGGATGGTATGAATCCCCGGTATCCTAAATTAATTGATCATATAAGAACCTATGAAAAAACTATTGATTATGAGGATAATAGAAATAAGGTTGGAAATACATTTTACAATGAATTATTGGATTTAGTCTAGCTATATAAACCCAATTATATAAAGAATGTTTTATAAGAATTACAAGAAACCACCATTATTGAGTTGTATTTTAACTAAATGATTCAGTTTTCTGATCATTATATTTATTGAAATAAGATTTAAGAAAAGATTCCTATCAAAATATAAATAATCTGATTTTATTTTTGAAATTGAATGTAAAAATTTCATTTGACACAAAAATTAATTTCTCAAATAGACAAAAAAAAATTTAAATTATTTTTGGCCATTGTTTAGAGAAACTAAAATTATCAATTATCAATGATGAAAAATAAATCCATCATATAGTCATTAATATTTAATTGTGAGAAACATTTCCTTAAAATGTATCCAAAAATTAACTATTTTCAATTCTCTCATATGATACTGAGGGTCATAAATTATTTGAGAATACAAAATAAGAAATTTCAGTCTTTTTGTCACAATTTTTCTAGTCCTAAAATTAAATTATTGTCAAATTAAGAATATGAAATTTATTTAAGCTATGAGAATGAAAAGACCCATGATTTCATAATGTATTATCCTTAAAAAATATGTTTTTAACATTAAACTTTACAAGGAAAAGCAAAACAAATATAAAACATTTATTTATCGTGTATCATAGATATCGTCATTAAAATAGTGTAATTTAATCGTATGGTATAAAATGTTGTATATATACCAGAAGACTAAGAGAAAATGTAATAATAAAATGCACCAGGATGAATAAGTCTTGTTAATGAAGAACGTTTTCCTAATCTCAAATGGGCGGTAGCTTCACTAGGGGTTTCCCTTTATAATGTCCAACCCTAACAGGAGAAATTATGGTTTATGGAAAATCATACATGGGATAAGTCCAATCTAATGCAGATTGAAACAAGACCATTATAGTTGAACCACCAAAAAAACATCATCTAGATCTTATTTTATAATCATGACTTATGTAGAGATCATATGGGTTTACATATATAGATATTAGGAGTATTTAAACCTTTATTATTTTTATATATTGATTTATTATAAATTTTTATTCTTTTGAAAAGTCATTGTTTTTTTATTCACATCCTTTATTTTAATAATGTGAAGTTACTTTCCTTATTATTTTTTACATTGATTTTACAATAACAAGATATATTAACAATATATTAATTGGTAATGTATAAAAATATATATAGTTAATCTTATAAAACTAATTTTCTTCAAAAATAGTTTATTTTTTATTTATTTTTAAAAAATATTAAAATTTAAGGATGAAAAAAAAAATTAACATATTTGTGGGACTTAAAAAATTAATATTAACTTAATATATATATTTGATATTTTTATAGACTAATTAATTTTTTGTGAATTATTGGTGAATATATTGTTTTCTAAAACTATGTCTTTATCACTATATGAGAATATGAGAAATTCTTAAATGTATATAAATTTTTTTAATTGACCACATATATATTTTAAGGCTATAATAATGTAATAAAAATATTATTTTGGACATATAAATCTTATTAATAATATTTTAGACTTTATGAAACATTTAATTTTACCATAAAAATTGTTTTAACTATCTTCTATTAATTAAGCCTTTTTTTGGGTGAAACGATGTTTTGGATAACTATTAGAGTTATATAAAATATTAGTTTTACGAATTATTTTAGTAATATAATTACAAACAGTATCCATCCAAAAAACCTCTTAGAGATATATTTTTTTGTCTAAAAACACTATATAGATAATAAAATTTTATGATATGTGTGTTTAATTTAAAATAATGTATTTTCATATTAAATAAATTAATTAGGTTAAATGAATACAAGATTATTAATAATCATTTTTGAATATTATAATGTGTTTCAACCTATATTATTGTAGATAAATTATTGACATGAATAATATTTAATTAATAGTAATAAGTATTTAAATGACTAATCTATGTTTCCTTGAATATTTCTAAATTAAAATAACCTTTATACCATGTAGAATAAATATTTTAGGTTTAATTGTCTTACTTACTTTTCTTAACATCATTTTATCACCTAAATCACCCAACTTTCTCATCATTACATTCATTATCCATACTTGACTTTTTTCCATGGATATGTCCTACATGTTAACTTTAAAAAGAGAGATCAATTCAAAACATTAAATATTCCAATAATATTTTCAAATTATCCTGAATAACAACCCCAATTTATACTCCATTTTTTACATGGAATAATGACCCTAGTAACAAAAAGTTAGAACAATACTATCTAATAAAAGCCTTTCATTGAGAAAATGTTCAAGGTCTCAACATAGGTATCAAATAATTCATAACAGTCTTTCTTTTTTTATATTATAAACCAAAAACAATAATAATATAATAAAAAATTGATAGTCATTAGTTTTTTGATATGTTATTTTTATAATAGACGATTTTTTAACTTCTATATAATATGAATAAAAATAATCATCCTTATGGCATGTTCCTAGAATAAGACATCCACAAAGTGATAGTTCTAGTTTTTCATCAGAAACATTTTGGGATGGTTCAAGAAATTTAACTACTCAATTAATATAATATTTGTAACATTCTATATACACATTAATTATAACATATTTTATTTTAATATTTAATTTCACTTTACAGAATTGTGAATGTCGTTTGTGTATACTTGTGGACTACCTACATTATGAGATCATGATTCTTTTATTATCTATATATAATATTACTAATATAAATATAAATAATTTAATTTATAAAAATATTTATTTAAAAAACCATTATATTTATGTAATAATAATATAGTACTTTCCATAAGTAATATTAGAAAAAACGATTATATTAAATTTATTAGCTAAAGAGGATATACTAATGATACTTTTATAAATTCATTCCACTCATGGAGAACCAATTTAAATATATAAAATATGTTAAAATTGAATTTTAAATGAAATAATAATATTAAATATAAGATATTATGAATAAAATTTATAACCCCTTTGACTACTAGAAACAAACTGAAAGTAGTATAAATAAATTAACCAAACAACACAAAGTAACCATCATAAGAAGAAAATATATTACTAATAAGTATTAAAATATTAGAAATTGAACCTATAAAATTAAATATTGGTGAATTTATTTCCTTGGTATTTATATAATTAAATAAATTTAATTACTTCTCATGTTATGTTGTAGTGTATAATTTATTTGTAAATTGGTATGTGTTTTGTCTTGAAACACAATTTTTGAAACACATTTACTTGTATGCACCCAACATCCTTTTAATGTTTTATATAGATAAATTTTTATATTAAATGTATTGTTTTATTCATATTCATGAAATTTTAAAATCATCATCATTCTATATATCTTTCAATGGTATTATATTTGAATGTCTCTAAAGCCATAATGGATTTTCTATCTCAATTACTCTTCATTAGGACTTCATTTAATGTTATTAATAATTTTAATATTTACTTATCTTATATTAAATACATGACTTTATTTTGGAACAATACATTATTTAATTCTTTGTATTTACATAACTATAGTAATTTCATGGTTTCAATTTAATCTTATTAAAAAATTACTAATGTTGTCAGCATTTCTCTCACTCAAATTTGAATCCCTTGAGACATGTTTATGTTTCACCACCTGTTTATGTTTAAATGGTTTAAATAATAACATATTTTAATTTTGTGTCATTATACTACAACATTACTTGATATTCAATTGTACATATTTATTTTTATACCACTTATGGTGTTTGATGAATATGTTACAAAGGTTGTAAGGTATTTTCATTGCTCAAATCTCTTCTATTATTCCTGAGTAGTCTTCATTTTCATTAATAATTTATAATTGATCAAACATAACCTATGATGAAGTCACATTTTTATTTTGAACATATTTCCTTTGAAAATGTTATTTCACATCATGTACGTCTCCCATTACAATTCTATTATTTCAAAAAAATTAAATTTTCTAATGAACAGTTCCCATTTATTTTAATGAAATTTTATTCACTTTATATATTCATAATAACACCCATGTTATCATTTTTATAGAGGAAAATAATGTATCTTTATCTCCAATAATCATTCATTTTCCCTTTACACATTTAAAAATAATGGTTTCATCACTATTTTAGCTATGTGGTTTTTCAATAGGGTGATTTTAAAATGTTCAAATAAATTAACCAATTTTTGAAAATACTTGTATTCATCCACTAAAAATTTTATTTAGTTTATATTTGAGTGTATTTCAGGCTTCCATTAATAATAATTATATACATTTGGAAAATTTTCAATTTATTTTAATATCTAATTTTGAAAATTTAATAACTTATTCATTTTTTTGTTACTAAAGATAATTTTAGTTATGAATGACTTAAAAGTATTTTTACATCCCCTTTTTGATAAAAATTATTGTTTTTCAAGGATTTTTTATTTGGGAATATATAGATTGTGTTTTTATATAGTATTCTCATTCTCTTCAAAATTTATTTTAATGCAATCTTCAATTAAATTATTTAAAAGGTTATGTGAAAACATTTTTATTTCTACTTTTATTTACCCAAAAATGATTATATTTCATGAAGTGATATTTTTATCTCTTCTATATATTAGTATGATATGATTAATTATGGATTATTAGTGTTTTAATATTACATGATTTCTTCGGGTCATGATATATGATCATTTTCAAAGGATAAAGAAACCTATAGATTTTCCAAAGGATATTTATAAGATTATTAATAAATGGTATTAAAATATGAAAAAAATGTGTGGTTTATGATATCAGTGGGACTTATATCTTCTTATAATGTATTAAGTAAAAATTTATATCTCACAAAATATAAATTTAATGTAAATATGTTGTCATGTATCTAGTTTCCCAATCAGTGAGTGTGATTGCATTTATATCTACTAAAAATATTACGAGTTAATGGGTTGGTGGGTGTCTTGTTTCATAATTGTAAGAAAACCAATTTTTATTAATTTACAAAAAATTACCTTAATTCCCTGGTGATTTTTTGTCTCTAAGTTTATCCCTTTTTTAATATATTAAGCACTTTTATTTCAGCATCATTTATCTGTGGTTATTGATATTTATTTTTACCCAATTCATAAATTTATACATCATTAACATCCTAATTATGTTATTTGGTTCTTCTATAAGTTTTAATTATTGTTAATTATGGACTTAAAATACATTATTTGGATATTTAAGACATTCTCATGTACTAATTCATACTCATGATCTAAATTTTTTTCTTAATTTTTCTATCACTATACATGTGCGCTCAATCCTTTATTATGAATCAACTATGAATTCTGGGAAGATGATTATATCATGTGAGATATGTTTGAAAGGGTTTTGAGCTGCATGATTTAACAAAACATTTCTCAATTTTAGTAAACTATGATGTTTATAAAGATAATATTCCTTATGGTAATAAATATGGTCATTGTGTTGTGTAGATTTTTTTGATATATATAATTTAAATCATGATATTTTTGTACTATTAATTTTATGTTTAGTTGGGGTCTCTTAAATTTTATAATGATGAAATGAATAATTTAGGTTATAAAAACATATATCCAATGAACCTTTATAAAACATTATCATGTTAATGGAATATTTACACACTAACACACTATATGTTTTTTCACATGAGACATATAGTTGCATTGAGGAGATATTTAATATCAATCCCACCTCTTCATATTTTTAAGGATAATGAATTCATCACCTAGAAAAATGAATAAATAATAAATAATATATTTTCTCAATAATTATATCTTTAGAATAATAAAATTCAAAACAAAAATACTTTATAGTGTGCATAACAAGGGATCAAATGACCAATACCAATTTAGATAATAATAGTGTATTTTAAAAAAATTTATATTCTAATTCCCAATAATGAACTGTATTGGAATAACCATATACTAAATTCCAATAATTCTCTCCATGTTAGAAAAAGAGACAACATGAGCATAACATATATGGGGGATAATTTTTATGGATAAATAAAACACTATCAACAAGCCCAAGTAATCAATAATCAATAATATCAAAATAAAAATATATAGATTTTCAATAGTTCCCTGATCAATAAATGGAATAAATTTCTTTCTAATCATCCCTAGTAATGAAACACTATAGTATTAGTGTTATATGGTTAATTTAATAATAAAAAACATGATTAAAATATATATTATAGAAGAATATTACTGGATTCAGAAGAACATAACCCTAGTGTAATTAAGAAATTACAGAAGGATGTTGACTTAGATAAAAAATATCCTTACAAATTGAATCATTGAATAACATCACAGAAGATGTGACCATGAGTTGAAATTTTTTATACTCTAATTTCAATAAACCAAATTAAATACATTTATATTTATTGAAATTATATAATCAATCATAAATCACTATAATATAAATCCTTTTTAACTATAAAATAAAAGTTTTTGTTAAAAATAAAGAGTTTTTTTAGAAATAAAATTTACATTGATATAAAATTAAGGTTTTTATGTCACATAAATAAGTAATTTATAAATTGTTTAATTGAATTATAATTCAAAAAATAATAATTTCCATGTGAATATCTTAAAATAAATCCATAAAAATTTTATACTATTTCATCTATTATATTCAGAACAAAAGATGGAACATTTGATTTTAAAAGGAAGATTTTTAGTAAATGGATATTACCTTTTATGAAAAGACACATTGTAAAAAGATAAATAAAATATTTGTAAAATTACAAAATTATTTTCCAAAATAATACAATTAAAATACAATACAATATAACATTAGTTTGGAAGAACATAATCATTGATGAAAAAAGACTAAGTGAAAAAGATTGTGACTTGGGATATAATGAAAGTTTACAAGAATCATTTCCTAAAAACTGAGAATAATTTTTTAAGGTATTTTATATTATGAGTTTATATACATATGAAAAATGGAAAAATAACAAGTTGTCAATATATTGGTGTAACACAAACAAATAATATAAAAATGTTCATGAGAATGGTCAGAATGCAATATCCCCAATAATAATTAATAATGAGGATATAAAGGAATCAACAAACACAACTTTAATGGAATTTTACATATCTTGTAAAAAAATAAAATAAAATAACATGATAAAATAAATAAATTGGTTAAATATTCACCATAAAATTAATAAATGTTTCACAAAATGAATTATATCTCAATCGATCCAAACAAGGACCTAGAAAAACCTTACAAAATTAGAAGAATTTAGATCAATGTCCATAGATTTAGGGTGGTTATAATTAAAAATAATTTATCATGATTAAAATATATTTAATTATATTATATATTATATAGGTATTCTATACATAAACTTAAATAAAATAGCTGCGTAATACCAAAAACATCCGAAAGAGTCTAATTTTAGTTGATAACCCCTTGTATCTTGGTAAGACATCCATTAAAAATGTATATAATCATATGTCCCAACCATGTCTATCTTGAAAACATTATTAGTAAAGATAATAAAATTAATTTTTAATTATAACCTTCAAAAATAGGCATTACGTATATGAATTTTAATAATATTTCATATCATGTGGTTATAAATTTCATCTCTTGTACTAGAATCGTAATAATGTTGATTGAATTAATTCTTCATCCAAATTTAAATATTAATATCATTTTAAATATAAAATTATTGAGTATTTAAAACTATTTATCATGTTTCAAGTTATTTTCTAGAGTGTTTTAGTCTTTATCATTGATGATGAAATCAACAAAAACCAGGTTTAACAGTTTCTTGGAAATCGATGGGTGTTTCAATAATTGAATAATAAAAAATGATACATCATTTTCATAATAATTGAAAAATATTACTTAATACTTTTTATTATATTATACGAGCATATTTTTCATATTCATTCATTATATAAATTCATAATGTTGATCATTTAGGTCGTTAAATTAATACGAAAATGAAAATATCTTGATTTAATGAATGATGATGAAGTGGTTTTGTAAGATCGTGAAAATCTTCGGTATTGTATCAATATATTTTATTGGTATTTGATTTATTTGTTTTGGATAATCATCATTTTAGAATTGTCTAGGGTGTGTTCGGGTGAAAATTGGATTCTTTTGGATGGGTTTTGGGCATTGCATTGTCGGCACACAGTTTTCCCAACCCATATGCCCTACCGCATAAAAGCATGAAACCTTAGATAGAGGGGTATTTTTGGGTTGGAACATGGTTTTTCAAAGATTTACTTTTCTGAGTAGTAACTGTGCGAACCCCGATAAGAGGTTCATTCTTAGGCACACATTTAGGGAAAACCAGACCCCCCCCCCTCGTATAGGAAACTGTGCACATGGAAAATATACCACAACAAATTCAAGAACCCCTATATTATATCTCTAAACACACCATATCAATCCTAACACCTTTTTATCATTTTTGAGGCTCCCAGATGGATTCCAAGAGCATAAAAAACCCATAATTAGAAAATCTATGATCTATATGACCAGATCATCACAGATTTAGTAAGAGTTCTTACCATGATTCATCGCCTCCCTATCTATCATATTTCCCTGATCTTTTAAAGTTATTATTTCCTCTATTGGTTATGGATCTAGATCTATGTTTTTATAGATATTAATCCATTCAATTTGGAATATAGTTTTTGGATCTAGATCGTGTTCATCATTGTGAAATTGAAAGTTCCAATTCAATTTGGGGATTAATGTTGGAGAGCGTATGTAAATGATCATGAGGTAGGTTGTATAAATTGAAAATCCTATAGTCCTGATTTAATTACATTTATATCAATGAATAATTCTAATTTCCATGATTGGGTAATTGGATCTTGAATTTAATTATGTTAAATTTAATTTCCTTGGGATTATTGAATGGGTTGAATTAAGGGAAGTTGTGAATTTGTTGAATTGGATTAATTTATTGGTTAATTAATTAATTGAATGTTGTGATTTTGGAATAATGGGAAATTAGAATTATTTACTTATTCATTTAAATGGGATTGTGTAATTGCATAACTATTGAGATATGTAATTGATTAATAATATGAATAATGGGATGGTTGGAATAAGCTTGAAGGGTTAATGGGTTATGTGAATAAATGATGATAAATGGTTTAAATGATGAACCGTTCATGTTCTTACATATCATTAAATTATTGATCCATTATTTTTTTCGTAATTGAATTGGTATCCCATGTTGTGACATGTTGAGGATAAGATTATTGTTGATTAACCTTGTTATTATAGAATATGTGATATATTGTTATTTTTTTAGAAACTGCTTGTGGGAAATAGACTCATGCATCATATACCCACACGGTCATAACCATTGAGTTTTAGGCCCAAATACATGAAGGTTATAACGATTGGTAGGCACATAATGATTCTTAAAAATCCAAATTGTGTGATGCATGTGATAATGTGTCTGGGAAACAGATTGATTCATAAAAATTTCTATTGTGTGATTGATTTGATAATGAGTGCGAGACATTAAAATATGGTACAAAATACTAATTTTTTTATTGTTTGCTAATGATTGTAGGACACATACCGATGCTTCAAAATCCCACTTATTTGATTGTTTGATAAATGGGTTTCTGTAAGGGATTGATGAATAAAATAACCATACTAACCTAACTATGGATTTATAGTACCAAAATGTTGGTGTTGGATGATGTTTCCAATTAGTCGTGACATGAATTGAAATTAAACAGATAGTGAATGAATATGTTTTATTTAATTCCTAATTTATATCTAATAAGGTTTAGACACTGGTGTGAGACAAACCAGGTATTGGTGGTTCTAGTTTCATCATGAACTCGGGGAAATTATGTGGTTAATAAAATAATAATGAAATGTTATCATTATTTTCATTACTAATTTTACTTTATTCTTTATACAACTAAATATAATTTTATTGACTAGATATTTTTTTATATTCCCCTAGTGGTGGCCTATTGAGCTGTACTCACACCCTACATTGGAATCCAGATCAATCCCTGAGTAGAATTCATTTTTGTAGGATGGGATGAGGGAAAAAACCTATGTTAGATTTATTAGTAGGGATATAGAATTGATGAGGGAACCATACTTGGCGTCAAGACCCCATTATGGGATTTATCAGTTTGGTTATTTTGGGTTCTCATTTGTAAAATTAACACTAATTTTTATGACATATCTTCTACTTAGTTAAGGTTATTTTTTTCAATTTTGGTTCATCATTTTATAATTTTATGTTTTGGTTATTATAATATTATGGTTGTGGTTATTTTATTTTTGATATTTCATGGTTATTCAAACCATTTGGATTCTTTTATAAAATTTTAGAGGCACCCAATGTTATATATATTAGACTATTTCTTTCAGTTGGAATCCTCAAGTGTACGGGTAGGTGCACCTGAGGTCATGTAACTAAATGGCTCGAGGCACTAGTATGTGGAACCCAAATTGGGACATTACAAAGTGATATGAGAGGTTTTTTATATTTCATGCATATTTATTACTATTTTATGAATGGTATATAGGATAATGTTATGAGTCATGTTCTAGTTGAGACCTTGTGCATGGGATTAGCTAACCCATGTAGGGGGGAAAACCATGTACCCATGGTGGGATTGTTCATATTGATGTTTGTTGTTACAGTTGAATGTTATATTACCTATAATTATGAACTTATCAAGTGATTTTATTAATTTAAGATTTTATGAAATTTGAATCATGTATCCAAATCACAAGAGATTTGAGTATGCATGAATCATTATATGGACTCAATAATTTTTGTTACATGGATCAATTTTAGGCATGCACTGGAAAATCAGTTTTTAAGATGAGTTATTTATAGGAAATTTCTTTTCATTTCAGGTGTAATTGAACTGAAATAGGTTAATAATTTTAGTTGATAATTGTAAAATGATGAAAAATATAGAAAATGGTTATCTAATGTGGAACTGGTTTAATGATAATTTGTTTAACCTTTTTTGACAATCAATTAGATGTTTTATAGTTAAGGGTAGTGGTAGTGCCTTAGTTTTTACTATGTGGACAGTAAGGGGTGTAACATTTAATGGATTATTGTGAATACATATTTCTAAATGTGTAATTTTTTTTATTTCATGAGACATGTGTTTGAACCTATAGATATGTGCCTCCATGAAGACGGTTTTGATAGGATGACAATAGGTTATGGATGGAGATGATCCTTTATTAGTGGATCTTGAGGTTCCAATAGTGATGTGAAAGGTTTTCGAAGATATATTCCTTGAGAATATTTATAGATTTATATATTTTATGAAAAGATACCTAGGGAGTGTTATAGAGAGTATATTAGATATGAATGAGGAGTTTCAGTTGTATCACCCATGACATTTACCATAGAGGGGGGGACCTAAATAAGTTGAGTTCTATATTGAGTCTATAAAAAAATTTTGGACAACTTAGAGACTCTTACTATGAAGGGAGTAAAACTGGATACATATATGATACATGGTTATCCATATCATTGGTTGGACATCAATAATTGTGATGGAAAACTAGAGAATATCGAGTGGATGGACATTCATGAGATGTTCATGGAACACTTTTACCCAAACACGCTATGTGAATGTAGAGAAGATTATTTTATGAGGTCTAATAAGGGGATCATGCCAATGAAATATTATTCTTTATGCCTTAAAAATATGAATCAATTCATACTTTCATTGGCAGTGAATGAGGCTACTTTAGAAAATAGTTTTATGATGGGCTTAAATGTGAGATTATGTCCTAGGTGAATACATTTTTTCTTAAATGTTTTTTTAAAGTTGTAAATTAGGCCATCATTTCTGAGGGGAATATAAATGAGGCTTCTAATGATGGAAATATGGTTTCTACTATATGAACATGACATACATATTCCAAGAGTATGAAGAATAACTATGAGAATTATAGATTGGGTGATAGTAATAACAATGACAAGTGTGAAGGGTATGTCACACAAGACATTACTTGAGTGACCTGTCACCATTGTGGTAGGTTGGGACACTTTTGTTGAAATTGTAACTTACCACATGTAGAGTTTCAAGATTGAGGCTGGATGGGACCTCTATAGAGGTTCTATATTAAACCATGATAGATGGGTAATGATGGAGCTACAAGGAATAACTCGAGTATGTGGATGTGATCGTCGACACCGTATTAGTATGGAAGTTGGAGTAATACTATCCGTTGTGGTAGATATAGTGGATGAGGTTATTCTTGAAAGTAGCACCCATATCAAAAGAGTCATGAAACTCAAGGAACTCATAATATATCTCATAGAAGAGGGTTACAGATGTTTTATGACGTTATCATACTCTTGTGGATAGTGATGTTGGTCTGTTGATAGTTATAGGTACAATTCCTTTATATTCTATGCTCACTAGTAAATTATTTGATAATGGTACATATCAATCATTTATATCTTCACAAGTTTTGAACAATTTGAGTGTTGAAGTGGAGTTTTTAGAGGGGTTATGATTATTAATACAAAATTTGGAGTACAATTTAGTGACATATGTTTATTGAAAGGGTGTTATATTAGGAATGGGTAGTATATTATCCTATGGGATATTTTGTTTCTGGATATGTCATGATTTGACCGAATTATGGGCATGGACTTGTCAGTGGAATACTGAGCTGACATATATTGTTACAAAAATAGAGTGACATTTAAGTCCATAAGGGTGAAAATTATATTCATCCTGGAGAGTGGTATATCCAAGTGGGCTGTATAGAGCCAGTTCATTAGCAACTATTGGTGATCACCTCCCAGGTTTCTAATCTATTACTAAATGATGGGGGGTAAATAATTTTTTCCTTCCACCCACAGTGTATAGGTTCAATGATGTGTTTCATGAGGACTTTTCATGGCTTCCACCTTTTATGGATATTGAATTTATGATTGAGATCATGTTGGGGGACGATCCATTTTATATTCCATCGTATATAATGGCACCAACCGATCATCATGAGAATATGACTTAACTCTACGTGTTGATGGATAATGGGTTTATCCATCCAAGTACGTCACATTTGGGTTCTCTAGTGTTATTTTTAGAGAAGGTTTCTGTGAATTTTTGATTGTGTGTTGATTATTGGAAGTTAAATGGAACGAATGATAAGAAACATTATCCTATTTCATGTATTGATGATCTATTTCAACAGATGAAAGGATCTTGTATTTTCTCCAAGTTCAACATGAGATCAGGGTATCATCAATTGAGAGTCCAATAATATAATATTCCTTACAATGATTTCAGAATATGGTGTTGAATTTATGAGTTTTTCATGATCCCATTTTGGTTGATGAATGGTCCTGTAGTGTTTATGGCATTGATGAACTGAATATTCCATCCATATGTGGATCTGTTTGTGGTAGTGGTTGTGGGTGACATATTGGTGTACTCTAAGACTCATGATAATCATGAAAAACATCTTGAAAACATCATGAGTATTATAATAGTTCACAAAATATATTGCAACATTTTTAAGTGTTAATTATATATCATTAAGGTACATTTCATGGGACACATTATTTGGAGTTAGATGTGTTAGTGTAACCAGAGAATGTTCATGCTGTTGTATCTTTGTAGAAACCTGAGAGTAGTTTTGATATCAACATTTATCTAGGGCTGTCGAGTTTTTATATAATGTTCATACATGAATTTTACCACTAATAATCTCATTATTCAAAATTTTCCTAGAAGGGAGTTATGTTTGAATTGTAGGGAGAATGTCAGGATGAATTCCAAGAGCTGAAGAATCATTTTAATACCACACTGATCATGATCATATCTGAGTCATGGGAGGAATATAAATTTTTTTTGACACATCTAGGATCATACATGGATATTTTTTTATTTTAGGGGATATATTTGTGGCCTTTGGGTTATAGAATTTTAGGCCAAATGAATGGAACAACCCTTTGGATGACCTCAATTCAGCTACAAATGTTTATGACTTGAAGTGTTGGATGTATTATCTATTGGGAAAAAAATTTTCTATGTATACAGATCATAAGAGAATAAAGCAAATCATTTATCAATGAAATTTTAATCTCTGACAGTAGAGGTGGGTTGAGCATATGCACTCATTTTATATTGACATAGAAAACACACCCAGGAAGAGGAACAATGTTTCTGATGTTATAAACTGGTTAACACTGACTCAACTAGTTCAGAAGTCTGCCTCTATGAGGAAGATACTGAATTTTATGGTTGCGATGAATATTGTTGTTTAAAAGGGACAAGAGAAGACAAAAAACATATTAGTTTTAGTGGCGCCCACAATTTTGAGGCATATTAGGAAGAGGCAACATAAGGATCCATAATTTATATCCATGAGAGAAATACATGTTTGTGGGGAGACACCTTCATATTGTACCTCCAATGATGATAATATAATCTCTATTATGAATGAAGTTGTTCAGACTTTGAGTATATGGGTGGAGCTAAGGCTTGAATTACATGCCTCAAAGTGGGCGATGCATTCAGGTTTCACCAAAATGTTCTGTGACTTACATTAAGAGTATTTGTGGTGAGGAATGAAAAAAGAGATTATTGGGTTACTGAAATGATATTACACAAGTCAAATGGGGATGGATGATCATCAATGACCTAGTAGTTTACTATATCCATTTCCCATTATATAATCGATATGTCTTGAATTTACCATAAACATTGGGGTGGGTCTCCATTGGATGCCTTAGAGGAATGAATATATTTGGTTGGTTGTGGTTCATTTGAAAAATGGGGCATATCTTTTGTTTATATGGGAGACTTCTCTATGGACCAGTTGAGAGATATGTACATTTGGGAGATAGTTCAAATGAATGGGGGTGCCATTTAGTACTGTTTTTTATTATGACTATAATTTTACATCGCGCTTCTAGTAGGTATTGAATAAGTAACTCAGTACACAGGTATTGCTAAGCACATATTTCCACCGATGGACAGACGAGCCGTCAGAGTGTAATATTTCAGTTCTTGAGTGTCTGCAATGAGTTTGTATTTATCACCGTAGTGAGTATTAATAGAGGAACATATAATTATAGGAGTTATAAAATAAAAATATTCATTTGGAAACTATTTATATGGAACCACATGAGAAACTATATGTTAGGCTATGCATATCACCTCTATGTTGGATGGAGGTAGGTGAGTCGGAGAAGTTTGGACCGAGTCTCATGTAAGAGATGTTGGAGTAGGTTCAACTGATTCAAAAGCATATGGATACATCTCATATTAGTAATATGTCATATTCTCTTAAACATAGATGACCCCTAGAATATATAGAGGGTAATCATGTGTTCTTTCAGGTGTATCCTATATTGTTACGCCAAAGGATTCTGAGGTTGGAAATGTTGGCCCCATGGTTTTTTAGAACATTTAAGTTTTGTAGACAATCTAAATTGTGGCATACAAATAGGATCTACTATAAAGGTATAGTGATATTCTTGATGTCTTCAATGTGTCAAAATATCAGATGTATCACTCTATCTTTCTCATGTGATTGATGTGGATGATGTTGAGCTAGAGACTGATGTCTCTTCTGAGGAAAATCCAATACGTGTATTGGATCACTGTAAGAAATGTTTTTTGGGTAATGATAGTTCAAATAGGTAATATATTGAGTTGAAAACAGTTTATTTATAATGAAACATGTGATATAGAAGTGGATATACTGGATTAGTGGCCAGATATTTTCACTACTAAATCAAAGAGATGATTGGGAGTACAACTCGGGGATGAGATGTTAAATGGTGGGGAGATTGTAAGATCCTAAAATTTTCTAATGATATCTCAATCTAAATTATATGAATATTTCTACCTGTTTCAGTTATACATTGGATGAGTCATATCTAGAGATATTTTTGGTGAAAATTGGAAGTTTTTGGAGGGGTTTTGAGTAGTGCATGATTGGCACACAGTTTTTCCAAACCATGCACCCTACCCCGGAAAACAATGGGACCCTAGACCGAGGTGGATTTCATTGTTATTATATGGTTTTTATAAACATGATCACTATTAGTTTTAAATATTTGGCCAATAATATTAGGTTGATGGGTATACATATAGTTAGGAAAATCTGTGATCCCTATATAGGAAACCATGCATATAGAAAAAAAACCACCAAAATTTGAATAAAAAATATGGGAACCCCCTATTAAATCGATTAACACCCGTCTCGACACTAACTCTCTTTTTTCATTTTTGGAGGTTCCTAGACGAATTCAATAGGAATTGGAACCCCTTTCCTAGAAAATCATTTATTTATTTTACCGGATCCTCACCTCTCTTTGTAAGAAATAACATCCTGAATAGTTTCCTCCAAATATCCCATAATTCTATCAAATATTGAAGATATTTTTTCCTCTATTGGTGATATAAATATATGTAGGATTTGATAGTATTAATTCGTTCATTTTTGGATCTAGGTTTTGGACCTAGATCACATATTGTACAATTGATAATTCAACTTCAATTTTTAGAGTTTCATTAGTAAGTGTCCCTCAATTAACATACTGTAGGTGGTATAAATTGAAAATCCAATAGTTCATATTTAATTATATATATTTAATTTTTAGATTATATCTTTTATGATTGGGAAATTTCCTTTGGAATTTACTTGGATTAAATTGAATTTCCCAGTCATAATTGAATGCGATGAATTTTGGTAAATTTTAAATTAATTGAATTGGATTAATTAATTGTATAAATAATTAATGTAATTATGTGACTACAAAAAGGATGGGATATTGTAATTATATATTTGGTCAATTAAATGGGTTTTTGTAATTTGATAGTTATTGAGATATGTAATTTATTGATAATGATAATAAAGGGATGCTTGGATTAACATTTAGAGTTAATGGGTTATATGAATAAATGTTGACAAATTATTTAAATGATTAATTTTTTGTGCTATTCCTTGTGAGTAAATCATTGAACCATGATTTTTTATTAATTTAATTTGTATACCAAGTTTTGAAATGATGATGAAAAGGTTAATGTAGATTAACAATGTTAAATGTGAAATATTTGATATATTATGATTGTTTGAAAAATGGTTCTAGGACATGGACTAATGAATCAAATACAAACAGGGGTTTAGCCATGGAATTACAGGCCTATCATAATGAACGTGATAATGACTATGGGATATAGACTGATGATTCAAATAACACTTTTCTCACCCATGTTATAATAAGTGTGGGGGCATATACTGATGTTTTGAAATCCCACTTATGTGATTGATTTGATAATTAGTATGGGACATAGAATAATGATTAAAAATGCCACTTGTGTGATTTCATTATAATGGGTGTTGTACATGGACTAATACTTCAAAGTCCCACTTGTTTGATTGTTTTATAAACAGGTTTTCGAATAAGTAATGATGCTTCAAATACCCACATGGTCACATCCATGGTGTTCTAGGCCCAAAATGTTTTAAAAGGAAAATGGTTCAATTATTCATGATATAAATTAAAGATAAATGTTAATGAAAGAGGTAGTGATAAATAATTTCAAATAATTATGTGAAATAGTTCAAACATTGAGAGGTTAAAAGTAGGTATTAGTT
Source organism: Viscum album (assembly GCA_963277665.1). NCBI lineage: Eukaryota > Viridiplantae > Streptophyta > Magnoliopsida > Santalales > Viscaceae > Viscum > Viscum album. The sequence continues at coordinate 267,422,575 of OY728164.1, read as the reverse complement.
TTTTAGGTGTCATCATGAACATGGGAAAATTATGTGGTTAATTAACAAATAATTAAACATGATCACTTTTTACCTTATGCATTGTTGATTATACTTTATATAGATTCATACAATGATATTGACTAGATATTGTTTTATAATTTGTTGGTGGTGGCCTACTCTGTAGTACTCATACCCTACGCAGGCTTCCTAATCGGTACATTAATAGACTTCATGTTTACAAGAAAAGAATATGGAATGTTTCATATGTTTTATGGATGAGTTGGGATAGATCATGTATGACAGAACTCGACTTGGTGTTTGGACCTAATAATGTGAGTTTTCTGGGTCTTTATTTTGGGTTTTAATTTTGAAACCTAACACTTATTTTCCATGACATATAAATTTCTTAGTTATGTATAATTTTTTCCAGTTTCGGTTTATCATGAGATATTGGTTGTTCATGTTATTTTGTTTGTCTTATTGTGGTTATTTTTTGTTATTGAGTTGTTATTTACACTATTGTGATGATTTGATAAAGAGGTTATAATCTCCTTATGTTATATATATTAGAACCCCTCTTTCAGTTAGAAGCCTCAGGAATATGGGGAGGCATGCCCGATTTCAGGTAATTGACCATATTGGGGTACCGTTATGTGGCACCCAGGTTATGACATTAGATTTTTGTTTTAATATCATTATACCATAAGCATAGAGATAACATTTCATATTAATTATGGTGATATATCAAAATTATGTAGTCAGTAGGAAAATTTGTAATTGATATTAAACTTGTAGATAATTTTTATAAATAATATCTTCCAAGTATGGTGGTTTTAAAATACTTATTTAATGATGGCATTTTTATTGATCACATAAGTAATAGGTTCAATAATTTTTTAGATGACTTTAAATTATATAATAAACATGATATTTATCCATTAATCCCATACTTATATCCATCCTTGTAAATAAGTGAAGGATAATGAAACCCATTGTGTTATGGGATCAGTAGTATTCATAATTATTGAATGAATTTTTTGTCTTTCCTGTAAATATTTGGTAATATGTGTAATGTTTATTTCCTTAAAGTCATAAAATTAAAATTTTCATGAATACTAAATTCTTTATATACTATTTTGAAAATTAAATTTTTAACATAATGATAAATATAAATGATTCCAGTGAAAATATTGACCATATGTTGAGATCTTTGGGTCTCTTTTCAATGATTGCATAAAAAACAGCCTTAAGGAAATCTATTTTGACCTGAATATTATGATTTAAAAGTTATATTATAGGGTACAGAAAAATGGAATGCTTTTAGGAGGTAAACTAAATTTTAAGAGTTCCCTTTTGGGGTGGTTATAGTTCATTTTTTATGTCCTGAAAATTATAGTGAACCATGATTTTCAGAAGTAAATATTACATCATTTTAGATGATTATTAGAAATATATCCTTACGATCCATCCCATAACCATAAATTAAGAATTTATTTAGAGTATGGATATATAGACATAATTTAGAGGTATTTTACTCATCATATTTGATAATTGTCTTATTATTTTATTACATTATTAATATAGCGTACTTAATATCTTTTATCCTAACATTAGGAAAGGTAACATAAGGAAGTGTGAGCTCAAATACTAATTTTGGGTAAACATGGGTGATATAGATCAATGATCAGGTGAATGGATGAGATAATAATAAATGAATTTGATCATTATAAATTCATAAAATGTCCATACCTAATATTTCATACATCACAAACATGTTTCATGGTATAGACCAATATCATTTCAAAATACATGATTCATAAGAATGAGTAATAGTCGTAAATCAAGAATGAACCATAGGATCATATCATATGAACAAAAAACCTTCATATGTGTTTGAGATAAACCTTATTATAAAAACTATTTCACATTTCTTGGTGGATAAAAATTATAAGAAAATCATATTTTATCAATAATCAATGCCATTTTCCATATTAAAAATGATCAATACACATTAACTATTTCTCATTGGGTACCAATAATTATTATATGTTTCTAATTGTATATCACGAAGATGGATACATTTCCCATAATTATATTATGACACATAAATATTAATCAATTCATTAGAGGTATATATAATTCTTTTCCCACCTATCTCATAATGAAAACAATACACATGTCTTCCACAATATCAAAAAAAGTTATCATATCATAACAACAGAACTTTTTTAAGGAAACCATGTTTCATAATCATTTATTCATTTAATTATTGCAAAACATATGGTAAATAAATAGGATTCATAAAAATATCATCATCATATTCATAACCATATAGGGAAGTAATAAAAATTATCTTTAGATTATATCCTCATTAAATAATAATCGACATTAAAGGATGTCATCTTAGATAAATTCTCCATTATAATATGATTTTAATTTTTCATTAGGAAAATACCCTTTTAATTTTGAAAACACCAATTTACAAAAAATCAATCATAATAGAGTATGATAATTTTTTATTCAAATTAATATCATAAAAATATAAAAGAATAATTTATGATTTAAGTGTTTATGACCACTAAAAATTCAGTTCGTGACATGTGCATTAAAACAAATATTACTTTTACCTTATTGGTAAAATGACAAAAGGGCCACATTTAAAAAAGGAAAATTTGATTCATTTGAATATTTTTTGAAAATTTTATTGAATGGGTAAAAATAAATTTAAAAAACTCACAGTATAATATTAAACCATTAATAAAAACATTTTATTTAATACATGGTTATGGATGAAAAATATTCATGAAAAAAGATCAAATAATGAATGTTTTTTCAAAAATAATTTTCCCAATCATTATAAGAGACATAGTGAATAAAATGTTACAATTATTTCTAAACATCATTACTAAACATAGGAAAATAATATGAATGTTACTTATTACTTAATTTTCATAAAACTACATCAATGGTTTTTCACGGATACACAAAACTGATTAAAATGTTATTTAAACATAATGTCCTTTTCAATTGGGTAACATTTGATTCAAAACCTCATGAATGAAAGAAACATATATGGATATTTATATTACCATAATTATAATAATAATAAAAAATAAATAAATTCATGGGTAGTATGTACACCACATAATAGTAAAATGTGTTCAATATGAAATGTGTATCAAAGAAATAAAAGTGCACAAAAAATCTCATACCTCAAGTCCTGTGATTCATTATATGACTTCAAACCTAGAATATAATTAATATATATTTATTATAAATTTATTATAGAACCCTTATAAAATATATAATACCATATATAAATTACCTATAACATCTTTTCACCCATTTATTAAAAATTCCTCATTAAAATCATTGTTCCGAGTGATAACTGATTCATTTTTCATTCTTGTTTCAGTTTAGTAATCTACCTTCTTATCCATTGGATTTGGATTCCTATACTATAAAATATTAACCATTATCTTAATATCTTATATATTTAATATATATGTATATATATATTCATCCATAAATGGTGTCTATATAATAAGTAATTGAACTATTTATGGATATGGTATGTTGTATGTATGCATTAACATTGTCTTAATTTTGTAAATAGATGGATTTGAAGGATGGTAAATAATATATATTTTATAATAATAATAATACTAACCTAACCTAAATATATATTTATTAATTCCATAATTATAACCATCCATGTGATTTGGTTAAGTACAAATTAATTACACCGCTATTTGGAGATGTTATGTTGTATGTACGCACATGCAATGTTTTCAATGTTCGTAGAATAGAACGATGGTGGATAATAGGTTTTAAATCAAATATTAGAAATTAAAAGAATTATTATTATGTATATTTAGAGTCTATTAAGTTATTATGTTATGTATTAGTCAATGTAGAATCCTTGAAATATGTGTGTAAGAGAGGAGAAGAGGTTTCCTTTTATAAGTGAGGCGATAATAACAATCTGAATTCCAAGAATTATTAACTTAATATTAATATATTTCCAATATAATGGGTCTAAAATGATATATTTTTAATATAACATATATATTATTCTAAATAAATTAGACCAATAATATTTATAATAGTCTATTTGATTTTTGATCCATTATCTATTACCTTTAACCACTCATTAATAATCCAAAAAATTACCACAATATCAAGGATTTATAATCAGTTGAGGTTAATAATGTTATCATAGAAGGAAATAATAAAAATTAATGGAATATATTGGAAATATTAATCAAAATCACATTCAATTGAATAGTGATATTATTTTTATGAATTTTAATTCATATAGTAAAATATTTTTAATATAATGTATTATTAATATCATTTTTAGAACTATTCATTTACATTGACATTAATTAAAAAACCATAGAAATGTCTATATAATATTACCACATAAAACATAACTAATATTATTAATTATTCCTAAAAATTAATTGAAAACAATATTTCACCCTTATATTAGTTAATATAATATTTTTAATATCATTTATTTAATTTATTAATTAATTGAATAAATATTGTGTCGGTGTTGTGTAATAATTTATTGTAATTTTTATAAGACTAAAAATTGAAAAAAATTAATATGATAAATAAATTAATTGATATATAATATAAATTTTTAATACCAAACATAACCTCTTTTTATAATTATGTTAAATTATTATACATATTAATTAAATATGTTAAAATCTTGTATTTATAATTTCTACAAAGTAATATATTGATTATAATCAAATAAAATTTACACAATGTTGATATATTTTGAATCTTAGATGGTATATGGCTTAAATTATTTCATAAAATATTATTTGGGTTGATTTATATGGAATATTAAACGCAATCATTTTGTTTGACCCCTTAGTTTTACTATATTCTTCTAAATTACTATGACGTTGTTTTCAATGTTAAAGGGTAATAATTATACTTATAGGGTAAATGTTTTATTATAAATGAAAAAGGGTTGAATTATTTGACATTTTTATACCTTATTGTTCAATTGACTTATTTTTTATCATTCATAAATAGTTTTATATAATTTATATAACATAAAATTACAATAAATTCAATTTATGAACTACTATAATAATTTGGGGTTGAATATAATATGGGAGAAATGAAACTATTATATAATAAATTTAACAAAAATAATAATAATTTAATTTATATTAAAAAATTCACATGACATCACAATTCATCGAAAAAAATATTACTTTACTTATTTTTAAAACCCTTTTCATTATTTGGCAACTATATTAACATGCACTATGTCAAAACTCTCTTTGAATTTAATATAATTATACCATAAATAAAATTTAAAGTAAATTACCACAATAGAAATAAATTAATACTTTTCAATATAATATTTTATAGAGGTTTAATGTTTATATTAAGGGATATCCATGTGATGAAAACTTTTTAATCATGTTATTTTTGCTTTTCTTACCTTACACGAGCATTGAACAATAATAGTTATAAAACTGTTTTTATTTGAAAATAAAATACACTTATATCCATAATTGTTTTTAAAATAATTCAAATTTTTTTAAAAATTATGGAATTTTCTTCTTCCTTCTCAAATACTATATTTAGCACACTGAATTTGACATTACCATTTATGTGACATCACACCATTGACACTAAAATTGATTTTCATGTTACCAGGAAATAAATTCCACTTTATTTGTATTGGATTATTATTTTTATTATATTGGTATAGTATTATAATATATATTTTTTCCCATATGTTTAATAAATTTTAATATCATATTTTTGGGTTGGTGATTTCATAAATGTTATAATGTTTCATAAAAATGTATTCAGGTATAATTTACCAAAAATTCCACTTCACTAAAAAAATAAAAAAAATACATCCTTGGATAAATTTTACTTTATGAATGTATAAATTATTTCCATTTCATTGAGTTTATTTCAAATATGTGAAATAAATTCATTTTTTATAAATGACTAAACCGCACTGAAAATTTGTTTTTTAGAAAATGTTTTTTTATACACAAAATTCAACTTATACTAAAATCATCTATAAAACCGATTCCGTTGTAATTAATTAAAATATTTATAAATAATAGATAATAATATTTAAAATATATATAATTATAATCATAATGATATATTTTAATGAAATTTGTTGATAATTTTATAGAAACTGATATTTTTCATTATTTAATAAAAAATAAAATTTTAATGAAAAATCCCAAAAATTCACCTTAATATATTATTTTATGGATGACTTATGAAATGATATAATTTATATAAAATAACATTTCCAAAATTTTTCTAAATTAATTATAACATTTTTACATAAACATTATTGATAACTATTTTTGAACAAAACATAGTTTTGTAGGATAAAATTTTTTTATTGTAAATTTAGTGATTATTTCATAACAATTAATCAACACATTTTTATTTGGTATGTTCATTATATATATAAATATTTCATAATAAATATATTCTTATTAATATTCATAAATTTATTTTCTTGGATATCATAATCATATTTTAATTCTAATATATTGTTATTCATTTTCAGTGGATGATGACATTTCTGTTTGTTTGATCTCGTTCTCCTCTTATCTGTACTTTTTATTTCTTTTTAATAAACAGTCAGAATCTTTGCTTATGGATAGACTTGTTGGGTATAGTTATTCATTTTAATCTTACTGATTTATTTTTAACAAGCTATCGAAAATATTCAATTTCATTAATGAAAAATATAACAAAAGATATATCTATTTTACATTCAACCCACCTGAAATAAATTTTTCCCTGACATAATTTATCTTCATAAAAAAGATTCAAGATTTTAAAATACCTTTTGAATACCAACAATAATAAAATGGATAATAAAAAATCATTTGAATAGGGGAAGTGGGAAACAAAAATGTTACACTAAATGAAACCTGATAACATTTTTAGATAAGGGTAAAATTTGTTAAAAGTAATAATATACTCATGTTGGATAAGGATAGAACATATTGGCTAATAGAGAGTGATAAAGGAAATTTTTATGTGAATAATAATGAACATAAAACCATTTATTAATTAGGGGATAAAAGAGCATCGATTCATTATGAATTATGGTAAATTAATAATATTTTATTTTAATAAAATTTTCATAATTTTGATGTTTTACATTACTATAATTATATAGTACACAAGAAAATATACATACTTTACTTAATTATAGTTCATAAAAAAAATTGTAACATTTTGTTGTTCATAAATAAAATTTAATTATTTCTCATCCCTTATTAATTGAAATGGTTATTTAAGAATAATTTTTCATTCCTCATGCATGAAAATTATATTTTAAAAAACCATAAAATTTATAAGTCCTACATTAGGCCACTAAATAATTTCAAAACCTAAAATGATTAGCATTATTTTTCCAATATTAATAAATATGATGTAGTAACCTCTATAAACTCATCAATAAAATAAAAGTTCATTTAACACATTCCATAAATATTTATCTTTAAGACCCCAAAAATATATTTCAAAGAAAATTCAAAACATAAAAACCTTAAAGATACGATAACATATTATTTTTTCAAGAACAACATTATCATTTTCCCTAAAAAAATAAAAAATCTCATGAGGCCACACACCTAAAACATGAATAAAATGAGCAAATATTTCATAAATGACTCTAATACTTTCCCAAAATAATAAAAATAACCTTAAAATATAATTTGTATCATAAACTCTTCAAAAAATTAAATATATCCCTCTTCCTAAATTAAAATTAATGAATGTTGTGTATATTTGATAAATAAAAAAATGCAGCAAAAAACTATTTCATCAAATCACTAATCAATTCTAAGCTCATAAATACATTTCAATTTAAATTATCAAGTTCAATCATTGTTTTCTCTAAAATAATATCTAATATATCAGAAAGGAACATATTAAGGTTTATCCTTCCTTTAATTATGATTCTTCCCAAAATCTTATCAGACCACTAGATCAATTTTCATTGTTATTGGCATCAATCAACATATGATTTCTAATACATGAAGAAATACTACCACAAAAAAATCCAAAGATATGTTATGAATATAATGACATTAATATCATTAATAAAATAATTCTACAATATAATTCTTCAATACCAATATATAAAAACTTCAATCCTCTCACTTCAATTATTACCAGATTATAGGCCCTTACATGATATAGGAGTTAATCCTTGGAAAATTTAATTGACTCAGCTAACTCCAAAGGTACCCACACATAAAACATTATTTTTTTTGTATATTGTTTCTCTATGACATTAATTTTCAAATAGAAAACTTCACAATCCTTCATAGAGACATTCTACCAGGTTATCTCACCCATATTATTGACATTAATAAAATTTAAAATTCATTACTCTATGGGAATTACTATATGAAAATTCAAAAATTAAAATATTCATCATTGTTAAGATGTTTTTAAAGTCACCAAAGATTACATTTTCAACCACATATCATGATATTTGATTATGGATAAATACAAGGATTTTTATTCTAGTTACTATTTCCTTTAGTTCCTCATAACGATAATCCTTTCATTACATTAAAATAACTATAAACTTGATTCCTACTAGTTATAAATGTTGAATAAAGAAAAATAGTGTTAGAAATAATAATCATAGTGTTGAAACCCATAAACATGAAACATCATCTATCTGATGACTAAGTAGTTAAATCTCATTTTAATGGATTTTTTAATGCATTTTTAAAAAAAATATTTCTGAAAAATAGCTTAGGTTAAATGTTTTTAAAAAAATATGCTACAAAGGTGGCACCGCGGATTCCGCTTTTTTGTTGGTGCGTAAAGGTGGAATCATCGATGCCACCTTTCAGGTTAAGTGGAAATGCAACAACCCCATTTCCACATTACTTCTAAAACGAAAAAAATATAATTTTTTTGTTTTGAATTTTTTTATATTTATTTTTGTTTCTGTTTTTGTTTTGTTTATATATATATATATATATATATAAATATATATAAACAAAACAAAAAAAATTCAGCCTAATTTATCTTCCATTTAAAATCCAGTAGTACTTCCATTATAGTAGTACAGATTCTGATAGAAGTTATCACCCAAGGCTCCCTTTTATAAGGGAGTTTACCCTGGAAATCATTCTGCACTTTCGCTGTGGGATTCTGGTTCCCCATTTCTTGCGCTGAACAATCTGCATTTCTGATGTGGGATTGTATTTCAAGTACATGACATTGAAGGACTATAAAATATAAACTATAAGACCAACATAAATGAATCTTAAAACATGGATTAAACATATAAAAATAGTTGAAAACAAAAATAATTTCATAAAAAATGATGATAAAAAATAATTTATAATCTTTCATAACGTCATACTTGAAATATAAAAATTTTCAAGTACGTGAATTTAGAAGCCTATAAAATATAAACCACCAGACCAATATTAATGAAACATAATACATGGATTAAACATATAAAATATAATTGAAAATAAAAATAATTTCGTAAAAAATGTTGACGGAAAATAATTTATATGTTTTCAAAGACACCAACATGAAACATAAAAATGTTTCAAGCACGTTACTTTGAAAGCCTATAAAATATAAACAATAAGACCGATATAAATGAAACATAAAACATGGATTAAATATATAACAAATAGTTGAAAAAAATAGAATTTTGTAAAAAAAGTTCATGAAAAATAATTTATAATCTTTCAAAACCACCTACTTGAAACATAAAAATGATTCAAGTATATGACTTTGAAATACTATAAAATATAAACTAAAAGGATGATATAATTTAATGTTAAAAAATGGTTTAAACATATAATAAATTATTAAATTATCAAATTAAAATTATTAAAAATTAATTATATAATAATTAATTTTTTAATTAGTAATTATTAACACCCAAAACATTAGAATCATTGAGGTGAATCCATGATCCAGAAAATTATTATTAAAATTAAAATCAAATATAAAAGATGATAGAGGTTTGGGGTACAAGAGATGAACACCAACCAATCCAAACATAATCAGCCTCTGGTCCTGCCTCCTCTTCCGACTCTTCCATGATGACCACCACGTCCTCTTCGATTCCTGCCTCTTTTCCACTGAATCGAAATCTGCAAATCATCACCCTACTCATCCGCACCTCCATCATTATAGCCATCATGATGAGTATCAGCTAGATCAGGATCATCAGTGTAACACCCCAAGCTTCCATGGTACGCTTCTCTTTGAATAAAACAGTAGTGTGTGTTTTACCCAACTTCGAGTTCTAACACACACCACAACCAATCAAAGTAGACATTATGAATAGTAATACATAATTTTTGAAATTAAATATATTTTATATTTCAAAATGGACTTCATTTTTTTATTTGGAAAATCTAAATTATCCTAAGTTTAATTTTTTGTAATTTTATGAGAACTTACAATTTTTTATGAATAGTGAAAAATACTTAAAAACAATTTTTTTAATCAAAATAAATTATAGTGATAAGTTATACTATTGAGTGGTTTTAAAGTATAATTAGAATATATTTTTACCATTTTATCCAATGGAGGTCGTTATAATTAATTTCACTTTGAAATTGGACATAAACAATTGTCAATCTTTTGATATATATTGTTTCTTAAAAAATGCTCTTTGTTGTGATAGTGGGAAATAATTATAAAATTAATTAATGCAACTTATATGTTTGGAATTTTGTAAAATAGAAATCAATTTTGAATTCATAATATCAATTATAGCTTAGGGTGAATTTTTTTCATTGTTTTGAAAAACTTCAATTTTTGATGAATGTGAAACCACTAAGTGGTAGTTAAAAACTGATTTTGTCGTTTAAATGAAAAATTAACAATTCTATGATTTGATTTTAAAAAATCCAACATACATGGTTGTCATTAAGAAGTAAAATTTTGTTCAATGGGATTAAAATAATTTTTTGGTGAATAGTAACTTTTAAGTTTAATTAATCGCGATTAAAGGTAATTAGTGAAATTTAAGGTAAAAATGATATTATAAAATTATTAAAATACATTTACACATGTCATACCCTTATTGTATGATTCATGGACGACCCAAAAAATCCATGGGTCAACTTGGGGACCCCATGGAGCCACTTGGGTAAGAAAATGATATTAATAACTTTTTATTTAAAGTAAAAATAAAATTGTCACAAACATGTGTTGTTTTACTAAAACAATTATTACATGGGGTTATATATGTTAAAAATTTGACTATAAATATTCCGTGGAAAAATAAAAATATTTCCTACATCATGGTAATTTTTTAATAATTTTTGGAAATTAAATAAATTAAATTATTTATGACACCATGATAATGCACTGATTACCTCATTAATTAATGATTTAAATAAAATGAAAAGATAATGTAAAATATAAGACTTAAAATTGTCAAAAACCTATTGGAGGAGTATATTTTGAACCCTTATCACATTATCCTTGAAATATATAATTGTGGTACCTTTGAAATCCGAAAAGAACTTCATAATAATGTAACATTTCATTACATTTCAAGAGTGCCCCTCCTCTCCTCTTATAAAAGGCCCACACCTCTACCACCTTATTCACACCATCAAGCCATTTAGCTCAGCCAAACTCTGCCAAAATATTCTTTCAACATCCCTCTATTACTCCTAGAATCCTCACATTGGGCAGAACCCTTTCCAAGGAAGCCTTTGGCTCAAAACAAAAAGAGTTACCTTATTTTAAAGGTAATGTCTTCACTTGTGTTCTTTTGTTTTATTTTGCTTCTCCAACCCCTTAAACTCTTTTTATTCCTCTAATTTGTAACAACACTAGTATCTTCAATATAATATGATGTTTTTATGAGAAGTATTTGATTTAAACTTACACACACCTTCATCGAATGGTTGAAGAACATACTATTTCTGTGGTTGGAAAATTACTGCCTCACGAAACGATGATTGTTCAATATTCTTTAAACACATCTCATGGTGGCCATTATGATGACAATATTTTTATTTATGATATATATTATGTTTATGTCTTCCTTATGCTTCTGTATTTTTCATTTATGGCATACCTTTATGATTCCATTATGGGTAAACGTGATAATTTCATTTTAGAAGTGCGGACTACCGCCCCCTCAAAGTGATTTGAATCCTTAATGCCATATGTGGGACTTATAATGGATGGAGTAAATGATATTATATATTATATTATACTAGAATTATAATATACCTTTATATCATTATGATTTCATTCCATTAAATTTGAAATAGAAATGAAAGTAGCGTTCATGCATACGTACAACTTACCGTCTCCATGAACGGTGCATTTCATTTCTTACCTCGAAATGTTATGTAATATTATAAATTCATGTATATACTGGATATATATGATATATAATATATCTAAATCATGAATATAATTCTAGATATAATGAATATTTTATGACATGAACAACTTAGAATTATAAGAAGTTTATTTTTGACTGAAGTACCGAAGATCGACAAAATGACCGTTATTAACTAAAATAATACATAATGTTCATAACATGGTAATAAGTGATATAAATGAAATAATGAACTTGAAAAAGGTTCTTAGTAAAGTATAAATTTACTCTAGTTTATTATTTAGGAGGTTAAAGAACTATCGAGTCAAGTCGGACACAAGGTAAGGGAACTTCTTAACCCAATTTCCGCTCATTGGGTTAGTCTCCTAATTTCAAATTATGTCATGATATTATTAAGTCCTATATTTTATTTGGACTTTCATTATGTGTACTTATAGTGAATACACATCATAGATCTATTTTATTTATGAAAATGATCTTTTTAAGGGACTTCGTCTCAATCTCCTTTCATTGAAGCATATTTTGTTTTATGCACAACTTTCTTTTATACGGTGTATAAAACAATTTGACTTTTACGTTTATTCAAAATGAATTTTTTATACAAATCATTTTACTAAACGAAAAAAGAGAATGTTTTTTTGTCGTACGTATGTGGTGACAATGACTTCTCCACCACCGTGACCATTATTTGAGTTTTGGCTTCCTCTACAAGCCATAACTTTTTTTAAATGAAAAATAAATACAATGTTTTAATTTTCTTTTATTTTGGTATTGAAAATGGTTTTGAAAGTGTTTTTTTTCTTTCAATGTGTTTTATTGATATCTTTTAATTGAAATGTGGAAATGTTATTTTTCCTTTATGAATGTTTTCTGTGATATGATTATTTTATGGTTTATGATATGTTTAAACCTGTTCATATGAGGAATGCATTGGACTTAATAAGTGATGGGTGGATCCCGTTATAGCTCCTCGATGCATCAGTAGGTCTCATGAGACAAACTAGTGTCTTGGAATGAGGCCTTGACAAAATCTTATTTGTAGTCTTGGAAAGAGGCCTTGGCTAAGTGGTTATGATAGTCTGACATTATGCATTCCATCATTATTAAAGTGGTTATTGATATTGCATGTGATTATTCGACTATTAGAATATCCATGTGAATAAGTAAATGACATTATTTCATTTTACTTTTTTCATATTATGCTGAAGGTCATGTTTAAAAGGCTTTTTTTAGATATACATTGCCTTAAATGTTTATGATTATTTATGAAATATTCTGCTACATTGTTATCCTTACTGAGCATCTGAGATCACCCCTTTCAATGTTATAATTTTTCCAGGATGTGAAGAAGTATTTAATGAATGAACTGAAAGGATAATATGAGGGGATATGAAGAGAATATGTTGTTGTTGTTTTGTATTAATTTATTATGTAATGTAAAACTTATGAATGTATCTAGTGTTTCAAGGCTACTAAACTAATCAGTCTTTCGAGAATTGATCTTTGTGATCATGCCAATGTTACGTAATAATGCACGACTCTGGGTAACTGGGGTCGGGGCATTACAATCAACGCCTTTATCTCCATCCTCCAAGCGCTTCTAAGAATTGGGCTGCCCAATCTGGTCAGCACTGGCCTGTGCAACCAATGAAGGTTCATGAGAAACAGGTACTTTCATGGTAACATGATGCTTCCTCTCACAGATCTCCATAGAGAGCATATCAAAATCATGGGAATTCATTGAGTCCAGCATGGGAAAAAATTTGTAGCACCAATGACATCATTTGGATCCGCAATACAATGTTTAGGTGTAACTGCCATTGTACTAGCAGGTTTATCCAAAGAAGTTCTGCGAACAGGTGGTAGAGCTCCTGCATTTGAGGAATGAAAGGCCTTGGCACCTGAAGAAGGTAAAACAGAATCCTTCATAGCAACAGCCTCAAGTGAGGCTCAAATATTGATAGGTTCACCCAGGGAGATATAAGCAGTTCCAGCAGGGGATCAGAAGAATCCAAACATTTTGTAACTGCCATTGTACAAGCAGGTTCATCCAATGATGTCCGGTGAAGAGGTGGTAGATCTCCTACATCCGAGGCATGAAAGGCCTTGGCCCCCGATGAAGGTAAAACAGAATCCTGCATAAAAACAACCTCAAGAGAGGCTGAAATACTGATAGGTTCACCCATAGAGATAGAATCAGTCCCAGCAGGGGACTCAAAAGAAGCTGCAATATTATTTTGGGTAGTCTGCCCATCATTCACCTCCCCCATTAATTTAGGCAACACAACTGCTATTGTGAGAACAAAAGCAGAAGAAACAGAGGCATGTGAGACATCTACTGTATGAGCAACAGTATGTGAAAAAGAAGTCTTAATATCATCATAACATTACACACCCCTTTGTGAAATAGAATGATCAATGGAACCTTTCCCACCCGGTGCCAAACTTCCCAGTATACCTTTATCAAATAATTGCTCCTCCAGTAATTCAGCATGATCCATATCCTGTTCACTATCATTATCATCCGAAGAAATATCACCCCATTTAGAGGTTTCTCCATGCTCAATTGTATGTACGCTGGAAACAGAGAGTGTGCTATCACCCAATGGGTTAGACAACACACCCCCGCCTTGCTGGTCATTCAAAGGCCTCTCATTGGGACTTTTACTAGCAACAACATCAGCAAACAAAACAGTACCCACTTTATTAGAAACAGAGGGATTGTTTTTCACCAAATTAGTCTTGATGGTCAAAGGTGTATGACCCTTCACACCATTAGAGGCAGACAAAGGCAATGATGACCCATTCGTGACACCCTTCCCCCCATCAGGTGCCCCTTCCATCCCAATTGACGAAGCAGAAGCACCTTGGGATTTAACTTTACATGTTTCAATAAGATGCCCGTATCGTTTACAATTGGAGCATTGTAATCCTCTATTACATTTTTCTTTAACATGCCCAATCACTGAAAAAATTGTACATAAGGAAGGATCATGTTCAAACTCAATCTCAAGCTCAAACTTAAAATCACCAGCAATCAAAAAAACCATCCCAACAAGAGGAAAATACATATAAAACCCAACTAGAATGCGAGAAAAATGGCCATACTGAACTGATCCAGTCTCTTTATTGAGTTTAATAGGAGTTTCTACTGCAAAAGAAACATCCCAAAGGATAGTCGGATTCGAAAATACCCAGCTCAATCCCTTGATCCAGATCCATGATTGAGCTATGGTGTTCTGGGCCTTAAAGGGATTGAATCAGGGGTCCTAGTTCTAAAATTTGAGAATCCCAGGTTTTTGATTCACAAACCCATGACTCCAGGCCTGCATCTTCAAATCATTTGAGCCAAAAGTAAAATGATAAAAATTCATACCGATGGAAACCATCTACCAATCATTAATGCCCCAAATATATTGAATACGTTTCTGAAGGTCTTTAACCTACCACATAGAGTTCATTGAGCTTAACCGGGCAATGATCGAATATTTGAAAGCGTCAATTTGTTCTTGAAAAAATTATGGGTTCGTTTCAACAACCACAAGCGCACCATTTCTCGAAATACGATTAGTAGCAGTGGACTCATCACTTCGAGAATCAAGGAAAAAATGGCCAGAACCCCTTACATGTAGGACATTCAGTTGGGAAGCCCTTCCCAAATCAGCACCCACAGGCACCTAAGGCGGCTTCGAACCAGAACCTCCATCCGACTTCTTCAGAGGTCCAACAAAGACTTCAGCAGGATTGATGTATTCGTCCAAGGCCATCGCAGTAAAACCCTAAAATCCATTTCTGTGGAGAGAGAATCTCGCAAGCCGCCCCATCCTTCATCCTTAGTATTTATTAATAATTAATTATATAATAACTAACCAATTAATTAGTAATATAATTATTCAATATAAAATAGTTAATTAATTAATAAGTAATATAATTATAAATTACATTTATTCATTATACTTAATAATTAGTAATTGTTAAAAATTATTATATGATAATTAATTAGTTAATTGGTAATATAATTATTAATTATATAATAGTTAATTAGTTAATTAGTTATATAATTATAAATTATCATTATTCAGTGTAATTATTAATTCTAATTATTCATTATAATTACTAATTATAATTATTCATTATAATTACTAATTATAATTGTTCATTATAATTACTAATTATAATTATTGATTATTCATAATAAATTATATACCTATATTTTTGTATAATAATTTTTTACTTAATTAGTAATAATTAATAATTAATTATATAATAATTAATTAGTTAAATAGTTTGATAATTAGTTAATTAGTAATATAATTATTAACTATTTAATAATTAATTATTTACTTTGTAATATAATTATTAATTATATAATAATTAATTAGTTAATTAGTATTCGAATTATTAATTATAAAATTTTAAATTAGGTAATTAGTAATTATTAATCATTAATTATATAGTAAATAATTAGTTAATTAGTAGTATAATTATTAATTATATAATAGTTATTAGTTAATTTTTTTGAGAAAGATAGAGCCGAGACCCTTTTGAAAATTAGTTAATTAGTAATATAATTATAAATTATAATTATTTGTTATAATTATGAATTAGTATTTATTAAAAATTATTATATAATAATTAATTAGTAAATTGGTACTACAATTATTAATTATATAATAGTTAATTAGTAAATTAGTAATATAACTATTCAGTATAATTATTAATTAATAATTATTAAAAATTAGTATATAACAATTAATTAGTTAATTAGTAATATAATTATTCTTTATAATTATTCATTATAATTATTAATTATTAATTATTAATTACTAATATAATTATTAGTTGTATAACAATTAATTATATAATAATTAGTTAGTTAATTTATAGTTATTAATAATTAATTATATAATAATTAATTAGTTAAATAGTAATATAATTAGTTAATTAGAAATATAATTAGATAATTAGTAATATAATAAGTTAATTAGTAATATAATTATTAACTATTTAATAATTAATTAGTTACTTAGTAACATAATAATTATTATATATAATAATTAATTAGTTAATTAGTAATATAATTATTAATTATATAATTTGTAATTAGTTAATTAGTAATTATTAATCATTAATTACATGATAACTAATTAGTTAATTAGTAATATAATTATTAAATATATAATGGTTAATTAGTTAATTTTTTAAGAATGATACAGGTGGGGCCCTTTTTATAATTAGTTAATTAGTAATATAATTAAAAATTATAATTATTCATTATAATTATTAATTTGAATTTATTAAAAAATTTAATATAATAATTAATTAGTTAATTGGTATTCTAATTATTAATTGTATAATAGTTAAGTAGGTAATTAGTAATATAATTATTCATTATATTTATTAATTACTAATTATTAAAAAAAATTATATAATAATTAATTAGTTAATTAGTAATATAATTATTCTTTATAATTATTCATTATCATTATTCATTATAATTATTAAGTATAATTATTAATTATAATTATTCATTATAACTATTAGTTATTAATTATTATTTATTAATTAGTTAATTAATAATATAATTATCAATTAACTAACCATTAATTGTATTATAATTAGTAAGTTAATTAGTAATTAGTAATAATTAATTATATTATAATTAATTAGCTAATCAGTAATATAATTAGTTAGTTAGTAATATAATTATTAATTATTTAAAAATAAATTATCTACTAAGTAATATAATTATTACTTATATATAAATTAAATAGTTAATTAGTAATATAATTATTAAATATATATTAGTTAATTGGTTAATTTTTTGAGAAATATAGAGTCAATGCTCTTTTTATAATTAGTTAATTAGTAATATAAATATAAATTATAATTATTCATTATAATTATTAATTAGTATTTGTTAAAAATTATCATATAATAAATAATTAGTTAATTGGTTATATAATTATTAATTTTATAATAGTTAATTAGTTAATTAGTAAAATAATTATAAATTAAAAATTTTCATTATAATTATTAAATTGTAATTATTATAATTCATTATATTACTAATTAATTGGTTAATTATTATATAATTAATGAATAATTATAATAAGTAATTATAATTAGTAATTATAATGAATAATTCTAATTAGTAATTATAATGAATAATTATAATTAATAATTATAATGAATAATGATAATTTAGAATTATATAACTAATTAACTATTATATAATTAATAATTATATTACGGATTAACTAATTAATTATCATATAATAATCTTTTATAATTACTAATTATAAATTATAATGAATAAGTATAATTTATAATTATATTACTAATTAAATTGTTAACTATTATATACTGAATAATTATATTTTTAATTAATATGTTTTTTATTATATAATAAATTATTAATAATTACTAATTATATAATTAATTATTATATAATTAATTATTAGTAATATTAATTTAATAATTTAATAAATTATTATATGGTTAATCAATGTTTTAACATTAAATTATATCAATCTTATAGTTTATATTTTATAGTCTTTTAAAGCCACATACTTGAATCATTTTTAAGTTTCAAGTAGGTGGTTTTGAAAGCTTATAAATTATTTTTCATGAACATTGATTATGAAATTCTTTTTATTTTCAACTATTTGTTATATTTTTAATCCATGTTTTATGTTTCATTTATATCAGTCTTATAGTTTATATTTTACAGGCTTCTAAAGTCAAGTTCTTGAAACATTTTTAAGTTTCATGTAGGTGTATTTGAAAACATATAAATTATTTTCCATCAACAATTTTTACAATTTTTTTTATTTTCAACTATTTGTTATATGTTTAATCCATGTATTAAGTCTGATTTATATTGGTCTTGTAGTTTATATTGTATAAGATTTCATGGTCACATACTTGAAACTTTTTAAGTTTCAAGTATGTGGTTTTGAAAGTTTATAAATAATATTTTATCATCAATTTTTATGAAATTATTTTTGTTTTAAACTATTTTTTATATGTTTAATCAATGTTTTATGTTTCATTTATATTGTTCTTATAGTTTATATTTTATATTCTTTCTAAGTCACGTACTTGAAACAAAATCTCACATCGGAAATGCAGAATGTTCTGTATAAGAAAGGGATAACCAGAATCCCACATTGGAAATGCCAAATGACTTCCAGGGTAAGGTCTCTTATAAAAGGGAGCCATGGGTGAGAGCTTCTGTTGGAATCCAGACTGTTGTAATGGAAGTACTCCTGAATTTTATATAGCGGATAAATTCTGCTGAAAATTTTATTTTTATATTTGTTTTGATATATATAAATATATATATGTAAACAAAACAATAAAAATAAAAATAAAATTATTTTTAAAAAAAATATATTTTTTGGGTTATAGTGGAATGGAGAAATCGCGGATACCGCCTTCCACCTGATCCCAATGGCGGCATCTGCGATGGCGCCTTAGAGACAAAATTTTAAACAAAATAAACCTGGATGTTTTAATAAAATATATTTCTAAAAAAATTTAAAAAAACTCCATTTTTAATATATATAATAATATAGAATTAACCTAGGTTATCCATTATCATACTCTTTTTGAATCCATAATAATGGTTCATTATAAAAATGCGATTTAACCCAAGAAGATTTCCCTTGAGTTTCAAAATAATTTTACATTAAAGGAACACTCACTATGCCCCAGAGTGATATTAGAGATATAAATAATAAACACATTTCGAGGTTTTTACCTCTTGAATAATTTCATCCAAAACTACATCTTCATTCAGTTTATGGACAAGGTTGACTGATAAAAAAATAAAATTTTATTTTTAAAATCACTTTTAATGAAAACTTCGGAAACCCCACAATAATCAATAGATAACATAAGATTTCAAAGAACCATTGAAAAAAAAGTTTAAGCCTATTATAATAAATTCACTATATAAAATTTATTGAAGTGTAGTGGACATTGTGTTTACATTTTTATTGACGAGATCTTCAAGCCGATCAACCATCATGTCCCAATTCGGGATATACTCTTCCATGATATTCATCCTTTCGTTGAAGCCCCATTTTAATGTATAATCTTTCTTATTGATCCATACATGATATTCCTTATTATTATCTACCCAAATTATTATCTCCTTCATTATTTTAACTTCCTACATTGAAGAATTTATCATAATTACCTATTCTAAAATTTCATTATTAGAGTAAATAATAGCCATCCATGATTTATTTCAATGGAAGTCATACCTTCTGCACTGGATTCAACATTATCAACCAAGGGGCCTCACTGCCCTTGAATTAAGAGTTCCATACCACTATACTACACTTGTTCCATAACACCAACTCAGTCAAACATTCGGTTTTAAATATGATTTTTTACTTTTATTACCCTCTTGGTCATAATCCATGGATTCATAGTCCATCATCTTATACCATTTAGCTATCCTAGTTTCCATCATCTGAAGTAACTGTGAGTAATCCTTATGCCCTTTGGACTTATTTACCATATGTACAATGAATCAACCTAATCCCATTTTACCATCCAACCCCTTCTTCCCCCTAGGGTTTTTAGTCCTATTCCATGAACTCTATCAATAGAGTCACATGAGAATTGGATATATATACTATCCTTAGAAACTATATCAGATAAACATTGACCATTAGTGACATTCTCCATTGATGTTTATGGTTGAATGTTCATTCCGTCTTCCATTTAATCCCCTGTTTCATAAACTAAACCTTAAATATATATATTTTCAATGTGTTATATTAAATTAATAGTCAAATTAGACATTTTGGGGCTCATCCGACTTGCTATATCCACCCACCCCTCATTTACCACTAATGAGATGAATCATAAATTTTAGGGTCTTGAATACTGGTGAACCTCCCCAACCCATGCTCTTAAAATTATCCTTATATGAATCTAAATTTCTAGTTTTCTCTGAATCCCAATTTTATGATGCATTGAATACATTTACTCTTGGTTTCGAAGGCCCCATTGCACACACACCATCAATTTTCACCTACTTAGATAAGGCCCTCACTGCCAATTTTTTTCTAGCAAGATCAAATCTCAATCATACTTGATATACACTACATTGGGGTTGGTATATTAATAATGTTATTATTTAATGGTATTGACTCCATTTTTTGTTTCGTTTATACCAAAATGGCCAGCTACAATACAGAGAGACAATTCTATCATAGGAAACTCCTAATACACATTTCAGGCTTCAGTGGCCAAAATATTGATACCATGACCTATAATAATACCCATGAAAATTAAATTATTATGTATTTAATTCATGATCCCATTCTTACACATTTCCATTGAGTGACCTGTTATATTACACAAAGAAGAAAAATAAACCAACATTTTGAAAAGAGCAGATTGTTTGTATAAAATTTCATCCCCAACCGCAATAAAACAACTCTAATATTTCTATTGAAACATCAAATTCAATGAAAATATTTCAAGTATATTGGATGCGAAGAAGAGATAATTCTACTATCAAAGTAGAAATATCATCCAACTAAATTCCATAAAATTTAAATAATCTAAGGACTTTGAAAATGAAGAGGCAGTTCTGGAAAAATAACAGATACTATCATGTTCGGGATATGCCTTTTTATGTGTATATTATAAGTCTGCCAGAATAAATAGAAATAAAATCTATTTCAAATGTGTCGAGATATGGACCAGGAATAGATCAAGTCATTATAGTATAAAAAATGAATCATATTTTACCTATTGTCTAGGATTCCAAAAAAGTTTTCATTCTAGTAATCCCTAAGGACTGAAAACATACAAGTCGAATGAGTCCTCTAATGTTAAATGTTTTTTGAAGCATTCTACCAGCAGTAGGTTCATGATGTATGAGAAATATAAAAACTCTAAGGATTAGAGTGAGAGTTTTCAGAAGACAATTTACAATTCAATAACATTTGGGAAAATAGTAACAAGGGGGATGGGAGGAAGGTGACCTAGGTTAGAAAATGGGAATAAGGAATGAGTCTAGTCCTTATCAAAAGTTTATTTGATTCCCTCCCACAATAGTGGGTGAGGTATTATTATAGTGTCCATCATCTCTTAGGTTAGAAAAAGTGTTCACCCTCATACCCCTTTGAATTAATAGCCAAAAAAGTTGAGAAGTATCAATAGCCATTTAAGGCACATAATCTCAACCATAAAAAAATCACAATGTTATCCAATACATAAACGTATCCCTAGGGTTTTAATAAAATTAATATATTCATAATCATCTTTTATTATCAAAAAAATATTGCAATACCAACTATTGAGACCCAACCATTTCATATATAATTATTAAATAATTTTATATGAATATTGAATGCAAATAATTTTGATTCATGTGAGAATCATAATTTATTACTGACATTAGAGACTAGATGGATAGATATATTATTAATTTACATTCTTCAATTTCTCTCATAATGTTCCTCTCACATTGTAACCTTCTATAATTAACCTAAATAAATCTAGTTTTAATAACTATGTATAGTGAAACATAATAAAAGGAGGGATCATATGACCAATAAGAGTAAAAATGGGAGATATAAATTGATGATCAAGTTAATGATTAATATAAGAATATGTGTATGATATCATGACCAAACTATAAAAACAATACACCCTTTTTTTCATAGATCCTAAAAATGATTAATGGAATAAAATATTACCATTTTAAAAGAAATTTTTCATAAGAGTGATAAATACTTATAAATAAATCATAAACCCCAGGTTCATATCTGTAACATAAAAACATTTTATAAAAGTGTGGGAAAATCGTATGTAAAAATAAATCCATATTTCAAGGATAATTACAAAGACTGTAAAATCATATAGGATCATTAAGGAAAAAATATTTCGCACAACATAATGGATTTGGATGAACACTTTTTTATGATAATAAACTAGAAATGGATACTTGATTTGTATGGTGGATGAAGAAAATAGACATAATTAAAATTATTTTCTTAAGAGATATAAATAAATACCTTGTGTATTAGAGAGATATAAAATTCAAGTCCCACCCATAAAATAAGTAATAAAATATATATTGTTGGAACATGATCATAGATTTTTCATTATATAATTATAAGATAACCCATGTAAATAAATTGTGTTTCAAAAATATTTCATCATTTCATCATATAATAACAAATGGGAAATAAACTAAATTCACAATAATTTAATAATCACAATAATAACAATAAAAAATAAATAAAATGAATATTATCACTTGATTATATCCACAATATATCATAATTGACACACAATGATGTTTTCAAAGATTATAGATACTTTAAAAGTTTTTTGAATTTTTTTAAGGAAATGACACATTATATTTTTTTAATGACCTATTTAAAATCCAAAAAAAATCGGAAATTTCATGTAAATTATTTATTAGAATATATATTGGAAATAATGTAGATAAATATTTAAAGGATAGAGTGTTTATGATAGTGAAAAAAATCTATTCCAAGACTGTATATAAAATTGAATAGTCTTTTAAATGTTTTGGTAAACTGTCAACAGATTCCCATTAAGAAAATTACATGAATATTACATTGATAAATATTAATTAGAATCCTAAAATGTGTTATAATTACATTAAACATTAATAATAGAACAATAAACTATTCTTAAAAAAATTTTAAATAATACATGGATCATGAATAAAAATATTTTTGACCAAGGATAAAATAAAGGACATTTTTATAAAAATAAATTCTCATACATTCCATGAAACTATAGAGAGGAAAGTGGTACTATTATACATTAATAGATACAATGGAATAAAAATAAATGAATTTATCATATATGGATCAAAAAATATTATCAATGGAAGTATGAGCATAAATAATCTTGAGTAAAATGGGATTAAAAAATATATTCCATCCCACATTGGAAAAATTTGAATCCAAAAACCAATAAATAGATTACGATATATTGATATTTATATCTGAATAAGTATTTTTCAGGATGATTCCTAAAGTGAATTCATGGGTAGTTTATACACCATATAAAATGAACAAGTGGTGAAAATGGAATGTATCTCAATGGAATTGAAGTGAGATGATAACCCCTTACCAAAAGTTTCATATTGCTTCATATGTTTTCAAAAATCCATTATAATAAATATATATTTTTTATAAATTTATTATATAACTATAATCATACATATTATATAATATATTATTTTCTTAAAATATCTTATTAACCATTTATTAAGATTATTTTACTGAAATAAATCATCTGACTGATAAATGATTTATATCTCAAGATTCTTTTAGTACCCTAATCTTAAATCCTATAATTTTATAACTTTATCATCATATTTAAAAATTTAACAATGTTATAAATATCATATATATGCATTATATACATATAGATATCCATGTATAAATTTTATAGATATAAAACTGAATTACACCTTTCTTAGAGATGGTAGGTCGTATATATGCAAGAATGTTTTTTCTATTAATTGAATGATGGATGAAAAGAATAATAATTAACAATTAAAATTTATAGAATCATAATAATATAATGAATATCATTTTCAGTTATTAATTAAAACAAGATAACCGTCTATGTATATTGGTGATGAAAAATTTAATTAGACTAATATATGGACACATTAATCCATAAGTATAAAATAGATTTTTTTCCATTTCAGTAAGATGGGAAAAGGGTGACTAATTATTTAAAAATAATACTAATAATAATTAATTATATTTATGATACTTAATTACTAATGTTATACTTGATACCATGCATATAGAGTAGTTATATGAAAAAATAAAAATAAAATTACTCAGTTAAGAGTTATATATATTTTTTGAGATACCACTCATGTATTATAACTTAATCCATAGAAGGATGTACTTTTGGTTATCATGTAAGATCTATGATGTTTTTAATGAAGATAGTAAGGAATTATGTTAGATATCAGATGATATATAATACTTAAAGGATAATAGGAATACAGGAAAAGTGGATCACTTTTATAAGTGAAGGGAGGGAAACACATTTAATTTCATAAATTATAAAATTAATATAAAATAATTTTATATATAAATATCTATTAATTTGTATATTTATGATATTGTAATAGTATAAGTTTAAATAATTTTATTTATTAATTTTTATCAATTTTTATGTGATCTTTTAACACTAATCTCTTTGTTTTAGCCCATGTTATTATTTTTAATAATTACAAAAATATTATGGTTTACTGCCAATTAAGGGTAAATACTGTTACCTTAAAATGAAAAGATATCCATAAATAAACCATTTTGGAAATTTTTAATTGTACCCCATTCATATTTCTAAATAAATTATTTTTATGATTTTTAAATCATTTAATAAAATACTTTATATTATATAATATCATTAATTCCATTTTATGAACTAGTCATTTCCACTGTCACTGATGCCATCAATATAGTTATATATGTACAATTAGTAGGTTTAAATAATCAATAAAATTTAAATTTATCTAAAAAATTCATGAAATATAATATTTAACCCAAGTTGTTTTAAAATTAATATTATTAAAATCCTTTATTTTATTTTTCAATTAATTGAATAAATATCGTGTCGTATTTTCCTAAGAATTTAAGTATTTTTTCAATCATTAAAAAATTAAAAAATAATTAAAATGATTAAAAATAAAATTTATATATCAAATAAATATTTACTATGAAACATAACCACTTTTTATCATTATGAAATTTTTTAGAGATATAAGATTCAACATAATGAGAATTTGTATTTATCTTTTTCATAAAATAATTTAATATTAATAATCAAGGGAAAATTTAACCAAGAAGATATATAATGGAATAAAAAATATTATAATGTGGAAATAACATCAAAAAATAAAATTAGGATAGGTTTTTGTGGTATTTTAGACATTATATTTTTTATTAATTCCTTACTAAATACTTTTTTTCACTAACCATGATAAAATAGGTTTAAACATAAAAAGGTTATAATTTCACATAAAAATGAAAAATCGCATCATAAATTTTTAGGGGATAATATTTTAATCCGTTATTCTTATTAATTTTTTTTGAGATATTTTTATGACTTTTAAATAATTTTAGAAAATATATTTAATATAAAATACCAGTAATAGCATTTTATGTACTATTAAATAAATTAGAAATTGAATACAATATGAATGTAATGGAATTATAATATAATCCATTTCACCATAAATAATAAATTATTATTAAATATATTATTTTTTAAAACACTTTTGAACCATAAAAACAATACATTTAATATTTTTTATTTCATTTTAATTATTTTTCTAAATTTTTCCAACCACAATGCCAATATTGTAAAATTGTTTTTGGTAGTTATAAAATTACATAATATAAATATTTAATTATCATCATAACAACAAAATAATAATTTTAAAAATAATATTTTATATACATTCTATATGTATTTTTACTCACATATATGCCATGAAAACTTACTAAATATGTTAATTTGACTTTTTAGCAGTGTAAGAGCATTAGACAAGAATTTAGATAATTCAATTATTATATAACTCAAAAAATTAAAGTATACTAATCAAATACATTAATTAAACTTCATATTTAGTAACTAAGTCTCGAATGTAATTTCACTATGTAAAATGTTATCATTAAGACACCAAATTTTTTGTTTTCTAGTGTTGAGCATGCACTATGTCAGCAGTGAAAATTATTTGTATATTTATCATGAAATAAATTATATTACATATGTATTGATATATTTCATAATTAATTTCTATGATAATATAACACATTATTGATTAAAAATATTTAATAAGTGTTTATATAAGATTTATGCCTCAATATTTTTCACGACCCGTCCTCGGGGCCCGGGCCGTGACTACCCAAAGCCAACCTTCCATAGGCCAGGGGCTGGCGACTATCACCAAAGGCATAAATCCTGATAACAGGGAAGTAATTGCCTTTATAAAAGTAAATATACACCACAGAGTACAAGCAGAAGTAAAACACTAAGTAAAACTGAAACAAGCTGTGCTGAAAGTAAGTGGTCCAGTATACAAACCCGAACTAAAGTAAAGTACAATTGGAAAGGGAAAACAGCAACTGAAAAGTAAAGTCGCAACGTCGAGCTGTCCACTGGAAATCCCACCTGAAGGGTGGGTATAGGAAGCCTCCACTGCTCCTTGGGTCCAGCCTACTGCTCCGAGTAGGTCCCGCCCAGTGGTCCACCTCCAGGTACCGTCCTGCTCCACAAGCCTCCACCACGATCAGTGATGTTTGTCGTCTGCAAACAACACAGCGTAGTGTGGGAATAGCCCATGTAGGGGTGAGTATAAGCTACTCAGTAGGGACCCCGAGACCCCCGGAGTTATACCAGAATCCACAAAGGATAAACTAAAAAGGAATGATACAATCACGAAGTAACATCAGACACGGCTTAGGTATATGCCCATACATATACCTAAGTCTTCAATTCTCGCTCGACTCCAACATCCGAGCTAAAGTTCAACCCAGTCCACACAAGAAAGGAAAACGTAAATCCACACAGGATAGCACAACACAGTCCACATAGGAAATCAAACAGGATTCAGCTCACACAGGATATACTTCTTCGTAAGACGATGGAGATGATCAGATGTATCCACTGATTCATCTAGCCGCCGAACCCACAAAGTATCGGTAGGTACTAACCCCCGCAATGACCCACATAGTATCGATCATGAAGTTGAAACCATAGCTATAAGGGAACTCCTTCTCCATCAAGTACAATGGTTATGCCACTACAACCAAGCACTTCCTTCTAACCTTGGACTGCTGTAGTACTCCACCTATCGAGTACTGTGGGCCTGCTACTACAACCAAGCGCTTCTCACCATGGGTCTGCTGCTACAACCAAGCGCCCCCCCCATAGCCTCTAGAGGTACTCCTTCTGTTGAGTACCACAGGTTAGCCGCTACAACCAAGCGCTCCTCCATCATGGGTCTCCTGCTACAACCAAGCACTCCCCCATGCTACTACAACCAAGCGCTCTTCCGTCGTGGGTCTACTGCTACAACCAAGCGCTCCCTCTCATAGCCTCAAGAGGTACTCCTTCTATTGAGTACCGCGGGTCTGCCGCTACAACCAAGCGCTCCCCCTCATAGCCCCCGGCTCTCCTTTGTCTGTCCGGCCCGCACCGGCCGACTGGTTCTACCAACAAGGACCGGCGACGACCGGTCCTTCCTCCTTGGTCGACACCGGCGGCCCAGAACCCGTCGCCGGTCACCCTGCTCCGCCGTAGCCCGGAACCGACCGCGGCTTGGTTCGTCCAGCGTGGTGCGAGGGCACCGCACCCTTACACCCCGGCCCTGCTCCAGCCACAGTGTCTTCGATTTTCTTCGACGCGGAATGACGGCGTCGCGTCCTTGTTTAACTTCACGGCGCTGCACGACGACACCAAAATTTACTTGCCGTACGATCCCACGTGGTGCGACGGCACCACGCCATTCCATCCCAACCACAAAGAATCAAACAAGGATAAAGGAGGAGGGTCGGCCGTGTTTGTGCGGTTCGGTCCCCTCTTGTTATTCGATTTCATTTGGCCGTAAAACTACGAAGAACGAAAAACTAGAAAAGACGAACAAAAATAATTAAATAAAATAAACCCCTTCCTTGATAAAAGAGATGACGAACGTCGGCATCGCGAAGCGAGGATTGAAAGATGTTGACGGAGATTTCGTTGCGGAAAACCGTCGCTAAAAGAGACATCGCGGAATAATAACTTCATGGAAGAAGACGTCGCGTCGCAGGTTGGTGTCGCGGAAGACGGTCTCCGAGGGCTCGGTGCTCCACGTCGGAGATCGTTCGTTCTTCGCGTTCTTCGTCAAGGAGAAATAAGAACTCAAGACATGCTTATCTTTTTCTCCAAAGGCTCTCAAACAACTAAACACCAACCCAATAAAATAAGTTCTTAACTTATTTTATTAACACATCAACACTTTTGAAATTTAAGTGTTTGAATTCCACATTAACTCACCTCATTAATTCGATATGTTAATAAAATTAGGTTAACAAAATTAATGGGAGTTGAGGAGGTTAGAGGATATGAAGGGGTGGGGTTCGAGTGGGCCCCACCACCCTCATAACCTCCCAAGGGAGGTTGGGTAGTTACCCAACTTCCATCCAAAGGATTAAACACATAGAGTAAAAATAAAAATTGTTGTTAAATTTTTATTTTTAACTTCCACAATTTTTATCATCAACTCTGGTGAAAACGCAACTCCGGAACAGGTGTTCTTAATCAATTACCGGTGCTACGGTTCCACCGGTGTCCTCGAAATTCGATTCCGAGCACCGCTTTAAAAGTTATAAATTCCCGCTCATTCGTTCACTGAACGTACCCGAGCTAAACTTCAGATAGAAATTCTAGGCACACCGGGCCTAAGAATCAAGTGCCGTCTGAAACTGCGTTATTGTAAAATCGCATAGAAAATTAAGAAAAACTTTTCCTTGAATTTTACGGGTGTTTAAAATAATATCATAAAAATATAGTATTTTATAAAAAATGTATTTTTACTATTCAATAAATATTAAAATTCATGAGAAAAATAACAAAAATCGTTGAAAGATATTTTTTGACATGACTAATGATAACAAAATTTACATTTTATAAAATCATAGCCATATATGTGATAGATTAATTTTGATATAAATATATAAATCATTAAGAAAAATAGTTTAAAAAAAATACATTTTTATGCATGGAAATAAACTTTCACTAAAATAATGAATAAAGATAATAAATATGTGATTAATTTTATTATTTATAATTAATGGAGACGTATAATAATATAAGATCAAATTAAAACTATAATGGTACTTTTTAATGATTAAAATCAATGTTTTACAAAAAAACTGTATTTTTTATTATTCATTTTAATATAAATCATTTCAGAAAAATACCAAACACTATCCTAATATATTTTTAATTTTATTAATAAGAAATGATATTTTATTTACCAAATAAAAATTCTAAATTTTACATAAATGAATTTCAATATTTTTCACAAAATTTATTGAATATCAATTCATTTGAAAAATATATTTTTAGAAGCATAAAATGATATTATTTTAAATTATATTTTTATTTGCTAAAATTAAATAAATAAATTTTCCCTTAATAGGTAAATTATATATATTTCATAATTTAGTTATTCCCATTCCATTCAAACAATTTCATAACATGGTTATAATATTTATATTAACATGATAATATATCATGGTTCATTTTAATCTTAGTATTTCATGTCAAGAATGAAAAAAAATTGACAATATATAAAAGAATAAATATACTCTAAAATATTGGTATTACACAAGAATGGAAGATTTTTTATTGTAAAATATTATATGTGGATAACATGTTAAATATGTAAATGAGATCCAAAATTGGGAGAAAATTGATTCTTAGTGATATAATTTCCATAAATACCCCATCCACTAAAAAAAGAAATGTTCTAATCTTGAATGAAACCGTTTACCTATTTAATTATTACTTTTATAATTTTTTATGATAACTAGTATATAACTTTTGTAGCATAATCTTTCTGATTAGAAATGAACTAATCCTTATTGGATAATTTAGAAATACTGATTATAACATTATTATCCATTTTTTTATAAAATTTTTATAACCATCCAAAAGTATATAAATTATGATAAATTTATAATATTAAAAAAATCAAGGAAAGATATTTCACAGGTTATAAAATATAAATCACATGTTTTTAATCCATAATCAATATGTTAAAATGTAAAAATTTGATTATAAAATAATTTTTTATCTTGAAATGGGGTTCAATAAAATCTAATTCATACATATATATTAATAATATAATATAAGTCACAACATTAGTAAAAAACATAATATATAACTATTCATATGAAAATCAAATTTTTTATAAATATCCTAAAAAATAGTTTAAGTTATCACCATTGTTATGAGTTAAAAAATGTTGTTTACTATAAAAAAAATAATCATAAATTAGCAGTTTCAATACACTCGTATAAAGGCTCTTTAGATAGCACATTTTGTGATAATTTAGGATGTTTTGTCTACCCATTATAAGATGGTATTAGGTATTACATTCCCTCACCCCAAATAATTTTATCCAAAAATATTGGGTATATATCAATAATTGAATGAATATGGGCATTCATTTCTCGTTTCTTCTTTAATCTCATATATATCTTTTATTTACCTAGGTTTTTAATGTATCATAAATTTTTATGTTTAGTAAATTACATAAATATAATATTTAAATTATATTATTGAGTCAAAAGGTTATATTATTATAATTTAATGTACTTTTCACCTAAATTTATGAAGAAATGGCACCTTATGAGTACTTTATTAATTAAATTATGTATTAGTGATTTATAAATAATTTATAAGTTTTGATTTAGTGAAACATTTAACAAAAAAATAGTAATATATAATATAATTCAAAATAGATCATAAAAATATTAAGTATCAAACATGGATTTCTAATAGTAATATATATCATTGGAAAAAATATATTAATTCAAAATATGTATATATAATTTTAGCTTTATTTCAGAAATATAGACATTTTTATATAAAAAATGATAACATAAATCATATATAATATCTGGGATAACTTAATAATATAAAAACAATATATTTGGATCTAGTAGTTGTATAATATTTTTAATTGTTCCAATTTAAAATGGAATATATATAAAAATTGTAATATTTTTGACCTAGAAAAAAATGATTATTATGATTAATACAATGAGAAAAAATGATTAAGATATGTAAAAATTTATTTTTTTATGTACACGTACTTATATGTATATATACATAATGTTGAAAAAGATGATAATATATATATATATATATATATTAGATAGATTATGTAATAAATATTATTTTTTAAAAATAAAGATATTTAATAAATATATACCAATACATTCATAATCATATAATAAAATATATATATATAGTTTCACATAGTTAAAACTTGATATATATATATATATTTGGAGTTTAAAAAATAATAATATTTTAAATGGGAGATGATGTCTTATTCCCCATGAACCCAAAAACCACCAAAACCACACCCCACCAATGGGAATTGCACACCAGAACCAATATTTCATATTCTAAATTCTACGATGTACCTTAGTGACCACTCTAGTGGCAGATTCAAACCCGTTGTCATCTCCTCTAAGGAGGTTGAGCATATCACATAGAGGATCATCATCAAAATAACTCAACCAGCGATGATGTTAGAAGTTCAATAATTAACAATGGATTAATAGATACAACATGGATAATGTTTAGAGACTGTCCTATTGTTACCCTCTATGGATACCTACAGAGTCACTACAATATTAGAGGTTTGATGAAAATTGAAAAAACGAGTCTGGATAAAAAAACCCATGTACTATTTGTTGGTTGTCTATAATAAAACAAAATATCTACAATAAGTATGGATGATTACAAGGTTAATTTGTGAGGGTGATTGTATAATAACTAAAAAAGGCCCGAACAATTGGTTAACTCTTTATGAGTCATTGCTTTTTTATTGACTTCATTAGGAAGCCATGCCAATGGAAGAATGACCTTTGAAATCCACTCATGTTCCTCAAGCGGAAAATCATGGATACCATGATATGATATTTTTGTAGGGTTATAATAAGTTTCCATATAATGTATTTCCATAAAGGGGGAGAATGTTTTAGGACATAGTTTTTGGGTTTTTGGTTTGAAGGATGTAAGGAAAATTAATTTGGAAAATTATATATTAAATTTTTTTCTATAAATATCATATTTTTTTACACTACCTTTAAATTTTTTTCCTGAAAATATTTTAAGATATATACATATAAAAACACACACACACACACATATATATAGATGTAGATATATATTTCATCATCAATTAGGATATAACAAGGCATAATATTTAAAAAATTACCACTTTATTGTTTAAATATTTTCAGAACTATTAATCTATTATTTAAAAACCCCATTTCAATGAGAAAAATTTTATTTTCAAAAGTTTTATATTCCATGTCAGCTTTTTTAAAAACACATTCAATGTTGGAGTATATTTTTTTATTAAAATAAATTATTTTGAAATTTTAGAATTTTATCAATATTATAATATGGTTTAAAAATTTCTTATAAATCGATTACTTAGTTTCATAGAAAATTAATTATTAAAATAAAATTGTATGGAGAAACCTATATTTTCAATACACTATTTTATGTTAGGAATGTTAATTTAAAATATGTATTATTTTATGTGATGGATTTAAATTTAAAACTATTTTTTAATTTAAGAAAATTATATTTCTAAAAAATAATTTTCAAATTATATATGTCCTTTTGAAATGGATTTTTACTTTATTAAAAGGATAAATTATAATTAAAAAGAATATAATATTATTTATGTAAAATTATATACATGATCTATTAAATTTTATAATTAATATTTTATTCATAAAATGTCAATTAAAAAGTATGGTTGTTTCACATATTTATTCTTATGGACATACATTATATATGCCACAAGTAATACATATTTGTTTTACAAAAGAATAAATTTTCATTACTCCCTATTCAATTATTAACTTCTTAATGATATTTATATATGAATATATAAATATATGTATATATATGTGTGTATATTTATCTATTAATTTTCAATTTTAAAAAATTCAAGAATTTTAGTGAAATAATAAAAGGGTAACAATGTGAAATTATTTTATGAAATATTTCGACACTTAGACATTGTAAACATTATAGGGATTTAGAGAGTTTACCCATTCTACTAAGACCTCTAGGCCCTAATGAATCATCAATGTTTCATTGGTCCATAAGTTTCAGTTTTCTGATATTTCAATGATTTTTTATGAAAAAATAACCACATTATTTTATTAATAAAATTATTTACATATTCATATCAAAGGTTATTATATTTTTAGAAAATTGTATTTTAAAACAAATATATATTCTAAAATGTTTTTATATTTCTAAATCAAATAGGTTTTCAAATTAATATTAATTTTTATTTGATTTTTGAAATGTAATTTCTATGGTTATATATTTCTATAACCCTAGAATTATAGATCTAAAAATTTATCTATCAAATGTTTTATATTTGTATTAAAAGAAACGGTTTTCAACCTAGTTTTTTTTAACAGGAATAAAAGAAGTGTTTTTAATTGTTTTTTGAAACCATTCTATATAGAATTTAGTATCATGCATACATTATAAAATGTTTTTCACTAGATAATAAAAAGTATCAAGAGTTTTTTCATCATTAATAAGATAGGGAGAGTAAATTAAAAGAATTTTGAAATGTAATTTGATTTAAACTTTGTTAGGATGTAATTTTTTCCCTCTTCTCCCGAATCAAAAATAAGAAATTTTCCATTCTATTGTAAAGGGCTGTAAACTTTTTGGTTACATTTTTATAAAAAATAGATAGTGCATTTATCATTGGTTATGGGAATCTATGTATCAATTCATTATAGTTGGTATTTAATGAATAGTTTAGACAAACTTTAATATAACATATTTTCATTTTATGAAAAGTTAAGAATGAAAATTTTAAAATTTTGGTTCTATGTAATTAATTGACCATTAATAATATAAAATTTAATTGATTCTATTTTTCCTAATTTTGAATTTAAAAATTCAAAATTTCCTTAAGCAATATGAATGATTTTTTTGGGGAAATTAATTTTATTTTGGGGGATATAATGAACCAGGTTTCTAACACATCACAAATTACAATGTTTATAAAATTACATAAATATAATATTTGAAAATATATAATTTCATAAAAAAGTTATATTCATATAATGTGAGGTATTTATTAAGTAAACTATATGATTAACAAGAAACATATGGTTAATCTATTAATTAAATTATTTATTGGTGATTCATAAATTATTTATAAGTTACAATAGTAGTAATATATTTATCAAAATAGAATAAAATATTTATATTTAAGATAATTGAAAATAACTCTTAAATATAGTAAGTATCAACCATGGATTATAAATAGAAATATTTAGCTGGTGAAAAAAGATATAAATTCAAAATATGTATTAAAAATTTTAGTAGTATTTTTGAAATATAGTCATTATTATAAATAATATGTTAACATAATTAAATATTATAACTGGAAATACATAACAATATAAAAATATTTTATTATGAACAATTAGTTGGATAATATTTATATAGTTCCATGTTAAAATGCGATATATATTGAAATATTAAAATTTTGACATATAAATTACCACAATAATGAGAATTATATTGATTTCAATGTAAATAAATGATTAATATAAGAGATAAATTATTATTTTTTCGTATATGTACATATATGTTTATATATAAATTTTGTAGAAAAAATTTAATTTATATATACACATAAGAGGGATTATAATTTTAAAATTAAAAGAAAACTATATTTAATAAATATATAGAAATATTTTCATTAAATTTTAACAAATATATATATATATTAACATAAGATACCATCTATATATATATATTGAAAAATTATTAAAAAGATGAAAAATTTGAGGGTGTCATCTTCCCCAAGAACCTGTAAACCACCAACCTACCTGTACCCCACCACGTACCACCATAATCCACAACCACTTCTTTATCTTCCACTACCCCAAAGCACTATAGTTACCACTCCACTGACCAATGCTAACCTTCTACCATATTCTCCTGAGGGACCTAACATATCACATGGAGGACCAACATAGACATAAATCAATCAGTGGTGATGTTCGAAATCTAATAGTTAGTGATGAATGGATAGTGAGAATAAGGTTTATAGTTGGTGACTGGTCTAGTGTGACCCTCCTTAGATTTATTTTGAGTCTTGAATGTATAAGAGGTTTGATGCATATTGAAGGAAGGATAAAAAACCCTTGTACTATTTTGTGGACATTTATAATATCCACAAATTACAAGACTAGGATGCAGTGAGTTTAAAGGTAATTAGTGCAGGTGAGTTGTAGTAGAACCATATAATAGGTGGTGAATATTTGATAAATCATTTAGGAAACATCTCTTTTTTATTGGTTTTCTATTGAATCCATTCTGATGGAAGTATTACATATAAAATCCACACAAATGTCACAAGCAGTAAACCTTGGATAGATAGATAAGACAATTTCCATTATTTATAACAGTTTCCTTCAAATTTACTTATGATATGAAGTATTAAGTTTTATGAGATATGTTACCTTTTTTGTAGTTGGAATCATTTAAGGGTAATTAATTTTTAATTTTTTAATTTCTTCTATAAAATAACTCATTATTTTAATTTAAATACCAATTTTAAATTTTTTTTCATGAATATATTTTATGTTATATAT
Organism: Viscum album; assembly: GCA_963277665.1. Lineage (NCBI taxonomy): Eukaryota > Viridiplantae > Streptophyta > Magnoliopsida > Santalales > Viscaceae > Viscum > Viscum album. The sequence goes on along the minus strand of OY728164.1, from coordinate 267,385,723 downwards.
ACACACCATAATTTATTGTTTTATGTAATTTAATATTACATTAAAATCACAACTATTTAATGTAAATATTTTCAAAACTATGTAATCTATTTAAAAAAACCTCTTTATATGTTAGATATTTCAAAAAATTTATAATCCATGACTAAAATTTTAAAATAGTTATTATTTAAGTCTAAATTTTTTTAATTGAAGTTATTAATTTTTAGATATATATTTTATTAATATTATCATTTTCATTCAAAAGTATATATATAGAAATTTTTTTTATAAGAATGCATTTATGATACTTTTATATAATGAAAATCCTACTTTATCAATGTTATATTTTATGTAAGGAATAAAAATTTGTTTATAGTAATACTTTATTTGTGGGATTTATATTTTTATATAATTAATTTATCTATGGAAACTATATTCCTCAACACCTAATTTTGTAACTAAGTATAAAAATGAAATAAAATTTTATTTATTTAAGAGTGAAATTAAAGTGATAATAAATTTTATTTTATTTTGGTATAATTATTTAAAATATCATGTCGGTTTTATAGTTATTATTTTATGCATAAAATTTCTCTTAAAAAAAGATAATTCACATATTTGTATTTATGGAAATTCACTACGTATGTCCCTATGAGTCCTGCATATTTTATAATTAATTTATTTTCATTACTCTCTATTAAATGGTTTAAATCTTATTGATATTTATATTGGGATTAATATATATATATATATGTGTATTAAATTTTATTGTTTAATGAAATATTCTTTAGTGAATAATAAAAGGGATCAAGATAAAAAATATTATAGAAAATTTTGTAACATGGACTCTGTAAACAAGATAGGGATTTGGGGAGAGGACAAAACCCCATATGATGAGTATAACCTTGACTCCCCAAAATGTTCTATGTTCTCTCAATATTTTTTTTCCGATCATGATTATCATTTTTCTAAAAAATCATTAGATTATTTTTTTTGAAAAATTATTTCCACATACATTTTCTATGGGCATGTTTATTAAAATGAAATATGTTTTCAAAGAAATATATACTTTAAAAGGTTATTATATTTTTAAATCAAATTGGGGTTCAAAGTGATATGTATTATTGAAAGTATTTTGAAATGTTTTTTATATTTTTATATATTTTGAAAAATGAAAAATGTTATTTTTTAATTGTTTTTATAAAATTTTTTATATTTGGTATATAAATAAATGTTTTTAAAATAGTATTTATACTATATTTATAAATAGAATATTAAATTATTTTTTAAAACCACATATGGTTATATTATAGTCCTACAATATGTTTAAATTTTTTTCACAGGCTTATTAGATGATTAAAAGGAGTTAGGATCTGTTAAGGACATAATGTATGCAATATCAAATGGTTTTTGGATATATTTTTCTTAAATATCTTTTTATTATATTTTTTTAAATATTCCTGAAGAATTTAGATTGAAAATATCTTTTTTATTTAATAGGAATGAATATCATTTAGTTATTTCAAAAAATATACAATATTGTTTTTCACCAGATTAGGGAGGTCAGGTTTTGAGTCATTACATTTCCGCTTTTCGTATGTGAATTTTCTAATGGAAATCTCCCAATGGAGTTTTCTAATTCTACAACACCATCTCTTTTGTTTAATTTATAAAGATATGATCCTAATTATAATACAAAACATGATCAATATTTATTCCTTCATATGTGAGAAATTTTATTGGATCTGTATTGTATTTCTTCAATAATGAAGCATGTGTGTACTATATTAATGTTGGGAGGATTAACAAATTGGTAGGAAACAACTATTTTAATTTATAGTAAATAAAAATAACCTATATAACTTTGTGTAAACATTCCATTTTTTGAGAAATCATAAAACTCCCTTCTATAAAGTATTCTTCAGGATTTTATGATCCCTAAAATGTAATTACAATCCTTTCCATTAATAATTTTTAGGGATCATTTCTCTTATCGGGGCGTTTTAATATGTTCATTAATTATATATATACAGTAATAGGAATACACACAACATGTTCTAGGATGACTAGATTTATTTCTCAAATTTATTCCTAATAGGATGGAGTACAAAATCACCTTCATTGAAATGATTCATATTGTTTCATATGGATTAAATTATATGTGATATTATTTTATGAAAATATCACAAAACATATATTCAAATCCCTTATATATGAAACGTATATATAACATGATCTAATCATACCTTTTATTGTTTCTATAATCCATTAAGTTTACTTACCATTCTATAGAAGATAGAAAGAGGTAGAATGTTTCATAGTATCTTGGTCCTTTTGAGTGATCTACCATAGTTTTGATGTTAATTGAGGGGCACCATCAGAAACTATTGAAATAGGTCCCTTATATAGCCTAATAATTTCATGAACATACAATCATGAAAGGTCCATACAATGTATACATTACAATATTTATATAAAATAAGTATACTTATTTATAAATATAATGATAACTTATATGGTAACATTTTTAATTATTGTAGGAGTTAATGATATATCACATTGTAATATTATAACACATTAATATTGGCCTAGGTAGAGGTTACATGGCTCTCATAGGATTTTATTTTTCAGCATTTAACAACTAGCATACTAAGCATGTAAACACATACTCACAAGTTTCGCACACCATAACATCCCAAAAAAGGGTCACAATAACCCAAATACACCATTATCCAACATGGGAGTATAGAGAAATTTGAGATATGTGATTCACCTAAAAATTCAATTTTTAACTCTTATTTATACGGAACTCATAACAACATTCCAACCATCAATAAACCATATATACTGATGAAATCAATGTTTTTTTTGACAATTTAATTATTCAATCTTTTTTTTAATATATAATTACACTACTATGATTATCTATCTTCTATATTAAGGATATATTGTAAATATCAAGAAAAAATATAGATTCCACCCCTTTCCAAAATCGCACTATATCCTTCATTACATGATCTCCCTATATTGGTTCATTGTTAATCCTAATCATAGAAGTAACTCCTTGGTTCATTTTAATAAATTAATCATCCTCATTGTTTTCCTTCCATTTGTGACATTTTATTGAGAAATCATTGTCCTTGAGTAATTGTAACAATATTTTTTTTACTTCGTTTGGAGATCCTTCCTGAAGACGATATAATTCAAACTACTGTGGTCTATATATGCATATATAATCATTATTAATATCTGAAGTGCCTCCATGTTTTTAAATGAATGATTATATTTTCCATCCCATAGTCTTGAGTAGGATTATACTATTCATGGATTTTAAATTACATTAATCCATAATCAATCACCTTGTTACTCTATATAAGGAAACAACCAAGTCTTTCACTAATTGAATTAATATGTGATATAAATCTATAAATATTTGACTCTAATGTTAATACCGATATCTTTAATTAGTATCATTTTAAACACTTAAATAAATTATGAAATCTCCCTTAACCATGTGAAATTAACCCCTTTACGTGTTTAGATGATAAAAAACATTAAAAAATGGGAAATATATTGAATAAATAATAATTTTTATCCTACTATTCCAAGGAAACATTATATCATGATTACATTCTTCAGTGCATTACATTCCTTGATTACCTTTTTCATTTATGGGCCATCTAATATTCCATCCATGTTGATAATATAAACATAATAAGAAACTTTATTCAGCCAAATTTCACACTTAATATATTTCCAATAAAATTATTTTTTCCTCACAGTATCTATAATTTTTTTAGATGACTGAAATGATCTTCATATATCTTAGTTTATATCAATAGGTAATAAATGACCACTGCCATATATTTATCAGTATAATCCTAAAATAAACTCTTCATCTAAACCATAAAAATTCATGGTGCATCATTCAATAAAAAATGAAATAATATAATATCATAATGTTCATTACTAGTTGAAATTTCCACTTCAACATATCATCTTTCCCTACCATTAGCATATGAAAACATGAGTAATGTTTGATAATTGAAAGGGTTTTTCTTCATAATATTTAAAAAATATGTCACCAATTTTTATTAGAGGATACACATTGTTTTTTGAAATGGGATTTATCTTCCTATAATCGATGTACAATCTCACTAATCCATCATTAGTTTTTAAAAAATACGGGTTCACTATGGAGAACCTCTATGGAATTTAAATACATTTTTTTGTAAAATAACTATAGTTATTTATTAAACAACACAATATTTACTAATATCACACTATAATAATTTTAAGATATATTCCATGCATTAGGATGAGATCGATAGACAACTCAACTATATTCCCTAGTGGATGATAAGGTAACAATTCTGGGATAATATCTTTGAATTTTTATATGAATATTGCATACTTTATTAATAGTATATATTATTTATCTATAGATTATTCTTGATCTTTATATATTTAGAATGAATTATAAATGATTTCTACTATGGAATGATCTTGAAAAGGAAAATATAATGTAGTTTCCAACCAAAGTACAAGAGATTCCACAAAACCTTTTTCGAATAGTAATCATTTTCACTTGGAAATGAATTTTCACTTTATACATTAAAATAAAATCCATACTAATGACCATATTTAATTAAACCAAAGGTATTATAGAACAAATTTTAAATATTTTGTACCCTTGAAAGATAATTGAAACAACATGACATATATTTTTTAAAATATGATTCCTAGTAATTGTATTAATTGACAATTATCATAAAAGAGTTTTATAAAAATCACTAATTTTAAAAAACATGGTATATATAAATGAATTAAAATATAAATAATTAGATAAAATATAGATATATTTTAAGAAATATCAAAGTACCTACCACAATATAAGTAGGGGAAATGACATCATCTTTATTAATTTCATCAGCTTTTTCATTATCCCATGGACTTTTGTATTTCTAAATTCCTTGATTTTGGATGCATTCATTCACTTAATGTCCCATCTACCAATTTTGAAATAATTTAACCAAAAAATAATGTAATATTACCATTAATTTATGAGAATGAAGGAATTTATCTCGACACTTATAACAAAAAAAATCCTTTCCTTTAATAATCGTGTTTTTCTTCCTATAGATTTCACTAATGAGAAATTCCATCCTTATATTTTTAAAAAAATTTAAATTGGACTCCCTATTATCCCCAATAAACCTATTTGTTACCTAATTTTATAAGAATAAATATTTTATAAAAAATTATTTTATTTCTTAATAGGAAAAAATATTATATATTTATATGATCAAAATGTTTTGGTGGAAGAATCCCTTTAATGTATCAATTTTAACAAAAAAATAGTCAATTGTGTTTTCTGGTCTACAAACATAGTTTTCAGCATGTCTATCAAGACTCATAATGTTATTCTCATTCCCAATATAATTTTCCTCATCCATTTCTCTATGATTGTGGAATTTCATTTAAATTTATTCTTTTTCCATATGAAGAAAGTATTTTTAACAGAATACATCATTGATAATTCGCCATTACATGCACATTATATCATTTCCACTATTGTGACTCTAATCACTGACCACTATTTGTATATATTTCCCTTTAGAAGTGAGACTACCATGATGCAATTTTCATTCTCACCACATCCCAACGCGAGATAGATTTTATCTAGGGACTTGTTCCACTTTGAATATTCCAATATATTTTTAGTTTCATTTAATTCTGTAGGTTTTTTATATAATATGTTCCTAAATATTCACACCATGTTGCGGATCATCTGATCATTCCATGTGGGGTAGACGGTTTTCATAACTCGGGTCAACTTATTAAATATGATCATGATCTGAGAATCCTACATAAAATATTCATTTACATTTTTAGAGGGAATACCAATATTGATTGTGGGTGTTTATATGTTTCATAATCCTCCCATTACTCACTATTTTTCATCAATTTCATACACATAATTAGTTCTTCATATTTATTTTTAAAATAAAATTCCTATTAATGTTTCTAGACTATTCTATGAATACAGTGAAGGTTTTTACACCACTTGTACTATTTAACATCTTCAACTAAATCTAGTACCTATGGTTCCTACTAAAATTGCTATGATATGAAATTTTACAACCAAGACTCATGAAACCATGATATAATATTTATATTACATTATTGTTATATGATATATGAGTTTTGATTAGATCCAACAACATAGTAGACATGGTATAATAGATACATATAAACATAATACTTAAAAAAATTTGAATGAACACTTTAGGAAAAAATAATTATCCCTTATATTAGATAAATAAAAAATATACCCCGTTATACTATAGGTTTATTTTATAAAGGAAAAAATATAAGGGTTAAATCAGATGGTTAGTAAGGAGTAGCATACAGTGGAATCTATGACATCATTAACCTTTATAGGGTCCTGAAAACATCAAAAAGGGAAGAAAATAATCCCAAATACACTTTGCAGAAGGGGGTGAGAATTACCATTGGACCAGTAAATCAAATGGATTAAAAATGAATTCAAAATTTTGAAATAAACTTAAAGAAACTGAATTTCTAAATATTTTTAAGCGACAGTGTACCTTCATCAGAAAGGGTTTGCAGAACGCATGAATTGCAAACCCTTGGTACGCGGAAGGACCCCCCGAGGTGCTGGCCTATGGGATGATGGGAAGAAAACCCATAAAGCCACAATATGTATTGTTAGTGGCATAAAGACACTAAAGGCCATCCACATACCATCCTGCGAACTCAGATGTTTGTGGATGAAGAAAATCAGAAGGGTTCCATGTACCATGACTCGTGAATTTTGAAAATAGTGCCACATTCCCATAGATATGATTTTACTAGTGATCTATAAAAGGATCCCGAATGGAATTTAGAAATGGATGCACAAATAAAGCATGAAGGAGACCCTAGATATTGGAAGAAAGAATTCACAGAAGATTTCAGCTTTAGTTTCGAATCTTCTACAATGTTCAAACACGAATCATGTTTTTGAAGGTATAACCAGCTGAAAACCATAAAAGGAACATAATAATAATGGGTAAACCAAAAACTTAATTTGTGTCATCTTGAACCACAAATTTTTCAGGGACGAACACCCGAGAATGACAGCTTTAAGGAACCTCCTTCAATACAGCGCTTCACATATTGCATTGTAATGCAAATCGAACCTCATGCCTTGTACTTCATTAGTATGTGGATGCAACCCAATTTGGCCTGGAATACCACATCCAAGACCATGTACCACATTGGAATGTGGTGGTTCATTCCCAAGCCCTAACACTGCTATGGTACGTGGACAACCCCTATACCCACATACAACAACAGTGTGTAGAGCTCCCCCATCCCGCTTGATAAAATAGTACATGGAATGGAGAGACTTTAGGTTCCCTTCCCTCTAGCTCCAATATTTCCCCTCTATTATTGACCTGACCTCTAAAGAACCTCTCTGAACCAGTCCCCCGACATCCGGCCAAATCCTCATCCAAATCCACCAGATCCATATGATTAGATCCTTTAGTGCATCGACACTCCCCTTTGAGTCCACATATACATGGTACAAAAAGTCACGAAGGCTCTCCCAACAACGGTTCGGGCACCCAGTACATCTGTAAGTCTACATTCCCATGGTAACCCAGAGTCCAAACATTGGAAAATGACATGAATCTCCATGTTCTAGGGATTAAGGGTGATCACTTGATTTTCCATTCATTGAGGAACAATGCTCAGTCAAAGGAATCATGTTTTCTCCTCCTTTTGACATTGCGAGACATTCATCCCCTTTCCCAGAGTGTACAGTCTGGAAATCCCACTAAGTTAAGTCCATAATCTTCCTAGAGTTGTGTCTCATGACCCTCAATGTCATTCCACATTGATAGGTTCATCACATTGTACCGTGACCCACAGTCACCTTAACTTCATTAATCATAGCCCCACCCTCTCCCATCAGTAGGAGAGAAGGTGTGTGGTTGGTTGAATCTCCCACACCCTCTTGTTTTTCATACCGAGTATGACTCACATGGACTTAGAGACTACTGATAATCACCACATCCACACAATCAAACCATCTTGAACTAATAGAAATCTGATTCCTGGTCAAACCAGGATACATCGGATGCCAGATTGAAGGCCCGAGGTGAAAAGGGGGGCCCTTCCAAAAGGGATCACCCAATCATTTCCTCTCAAATGGGAAGCTTCCACACATAATCCCCAAGACGTAATGAAATAAAAGAACTCTAATTCATGTTCAATCTAGGATACATATAATTCCTTCTAGACGGCTCGATCTCAAAAGGGGTTCCCTTCCAAATGAGTCCATGCTAATGATTCCCCCAACAAATGGGCCTCCTCCCAGGACTAAGACCTAAGCTCACCGAACTATGTGGGCTCTGATTACACTCCCAATTATAGGTAGTATGCCCATATTTTTGGCCCAATACCATCATCAATTCACCTTACATCCCTCCGAGAAGATGATAATCTTTAGAGTGCCTTATTTCATAGTTTATGTCAACATTGCCTTCATAGCATCAAATGAATGTATATCCCTGATGATCATACAATACAAGGGGGTAGCCCATAGATTCACACTTTGGGAATGAACCCAAGATTCACAATCATATGTACATCACATAAATCCATAAGAGAGTCCTGGATTAGGAAATAATTCCCCCAAAGGGGTACAATGAGCCCGACATCCCATCCTCTCGACCAATGGAGTCCTTAAGTGTTATTGGCCAAATCGTCATCCAATGAGTCCCTACTGTTGGAATGAAAGTCCATGAATCATGTATACCAGGCTCATTAGGTGTTTCTGGATCCACGAATAAATCCACTAGAGACCATATGAGTAAGTCTTATCCTAATAGAACTGATTGAACGAAAACATAACATCATGCAATCACCCACTAGGACCATTTGACTATGGCACCTCATTCAAAATGAGGAAGGGATAAATTTCCTAGTCCTCAAGGGGCCAATATAATTACCTATAAAGGAAAATGATGCAGATCAGGTCGAAACAAAGATGATGATAGGAAAGTCTCTATAATAACTGAAAAATTATTGTCACCCGTAGGACAATTATTTTCATTTTTCCCTAATCACGTAAACGTGCCTCCTTGGAGGAGAAACAAAAATGGTGATCTGAGGGTGAATCCTCAACCAAGGTGATGATTCACCACCACTAAAGCCCCTTCACCAAACAAAAAAGGGGGCATTGACTAAGATGAATCGTCAAATTTGCATATGTTCAAGATATTCTACTTTGACAGGGATTTTTTTCTTTATATGTCACACACACACACACACACACACACACACACACACACACACACACATATATATATATATATTGAAATTTTCTGTAGGGAAACCTTTGACCCAAATGGAATCCCAACAACCAATGAAGAAATGCAACTCAGCAATCCTGCTAGAGGTCGATGCCCCGATGAAGATAAGGACCCCCTTGCATACCTAACATCTTCAACACTGGATATCCAACAAGATGATTAAAGAGTACCACCAAAATGAAACTCTCCCCACAGTATAGGACAAAATTCAATCCATCCAGTCTGAAAATGCTCTCCAGCTACCTCCTCATCCACGACTAGCACCCCAACATAAGGTAACCCCCGTGGTCATCTCAAACCATTTCGGGAGCCTGTTCCTGGAACATGAAAACAACTACCTCCCTTATCTTAGAGAGGTAGATGATTTCAATTCTAAATAATTCATATCAGCTGCACATGGGGTCCTATTCAAGGACCCCTTCAAGAGAGAATCACATACAACACCGCACGACCATTTTTCCTGACTCTGAAGAGGATCTTATACTGAGGGAACCTATTGATGTCCCGAAGACACGAGCCCCTCGGGCCGCCCACTAAGGGAGACAAGAATATAATATGGAACATGCTCTCACCTTCATTCCTAAGAAAAAACTCTAATATACAAACATGGAGTCATTTGACAGGAAACATAAAACTTTACCCCCTCCAGTCAAGCCTGCCATAGAAATAGGGTGGCACAATATGATCACATCAACATTCCCGTCAGTGGTCGCAAGTCGTGCCTTGCCGACGAAGTAGAAAATTACAGGGAGATTCAAATATCCACTGATGCACAAGAATTCCTTCATCAATATAAGATGAAAATTAGTTACAGGAACACACAAAAACCTGATGATGCATATCAAGCTATCCATCTAAATTTGATGGCAATAAAATATGAGCAGAGTCAAATTTATGTGAATGTATACAAATCCCATCAGACAAATATATCAGAAAGGGAGAAGATGAAAATTCCTACTCCGGAATATAAAGCCCTCCATTCCAATATGGTGGAAACTAGAGAAGGCAACTAGTGGCATAGTCATTCCTCTATCCCAGCACAAAAGAAATTATAATACATTCTGGAAACATATAGAGGACCATAGAAGGAAAAAACTCATGATTTGTTATCGGAATGGGCATTCATACACATTCCATCCAAAAATGTATCACAACAAATCATATAGATGATGGATGACCTGATGTCGATTCCGAACCATATCCTCCAAACATTCCAAGATATCATTACATCAACAACAAAGCCGAGGAACCAGACCCATGACCTAGCTTCCTCAAACAGAATGAATTACTCATAAAATGGGTTAGTCACTACAGAGAAGTTATGCATCCTTGATCCAGTCCAAAGGGGTCGATGAAAATATCATGTGATACATGGACAAAGAGATCCAGAGAAAATACCAGTTCAAACTGGGGATGCCTGTCCAATGTGGTGACCCCTCCAGGGCAGTCATATATCCCTACCAAAACTCAAGATGTCTGTCGACATATCTCGAGGACATCATAGGAACAAAAAATATATGGATTTATATATGAGGGTCATTACCAATAGTATACGACCCTAGTTACCTAAAAGAGAGCTCCCAAAAAATAAATGTGTCAAAGGAAACCAAAATATGAAGAGCACATCCATAATGATACTCTGCTAAAAGCTGGAGTTCTTAAAATCCTCAAGCATATATCAATGACGGATCAAGAACCTATCAGTCCATTATGATGTTATGGAAGTAGCTGTAGCAATTGGGAAGGCCCTCCCCACGATGTTGCTACCAGCAACTCTGAAGTTCCTCCCCAGAGAAACCACAAGGGATTACTTTGTGGGCCAGGAATGATCAATCATGATATCATATCTCCAGATTCATGTTAGGTTATCCCTCCCTTTGACAAGAATATTAGACAACAAGAAGGTTATCCAATTATTTTCATCCACCCTGATGGTTGTCCATTGGTTATACACTACAAATATGACTCTCCCTATAGTCGGATGTCGTGTCAAGATGGTAGTACTCACCATGATGACAGGAATTGCGATGGACCTCCCATAAATGGTAGTTGTTGTGAAGGCCCCCCATAGAAAAATCAAGAAAGGTGAAGGTACTCCCCCTCATTACAGCACATCCTGAAGGCCCTCCACAAGAAGTAAAATGCAGAAATTCTCTTTGTAGGTAGATATCATGCTGTTTTATTAGTTCTAGCTATCATAGAAGTAATAGAGAAGGTCCTCCCCTCAGTTACATCAAGAACATAAAAGGTCCTCCTCTCAGTATACCCCTCCCTGAATGTCCTCCCTGGGGCATACACTATAGGTCATTCATCATAGTTGGGAATCATGTTGCAATGGTAGAACCCACCCTTGTAGCACCAATTGCAAAGGTCCTCATGACAATCGAAATTCACACAGGCAAGAAGGCCCTCCCCTTGCTAGGAAAAATATAAAAAGGCCATCCTTTGTCGAGGAACTAAAAAAGATAGAGTCAACCATATCAGACACTTTTTCTATAAAGAGTGATATCCTTTCTCAACCAGATGATGGTCCAGGACCATGATCATCTTCCAAGCCACCCCTACGCTACTCATATATCGATGAGTCTACAACCAACCCTGATTCTTGGAAGAAAATAATTAAGAAGCATTTAAGCTGGGAATATCAAGTATAGGATTCCTCGAAAGAACAACAACATGATATGTTACTCGTGATAAGAAAACTAGCTAAGGATAAAATATTAGTGATGTACTAGACCATGACCACTTCTGACTTCGACATACCAAGAGAGTTTTCTTGGAAATGTATGCATAAAAATAACTTAAATATCTTGATGACTCTTCACCAGCTATAAGAAATTTTCTTTACATATGAAGGGTATATAGATCATGTCAACATATTAGGAGAGATTCACTGTCTAATTGACATGGAATCCCTACCATATGCACATCAACCACGATCCAAAAGGAAAAAAGGAAAACCATGTACTACCTTTCCTCCATGCACTACACAAAGTTGCATTTACCCATTGGCAATGTCTCATCTAGAGTTTATATTCGTGGATTGGGATAACACGAAGATATACTCTTTACCCTAAGTCCCATCCAAAAGACCTTATTGGAGTTGAAATATTGCATTTTCATTACCCAAAGGAAACAATGAAATGAAATACCTTATCATGGAATATGGGATACTCAATAAAAACAAGCCTGAATCAAGTCTCAGAAGAATCAACCCCAACGAGATCAATCCATAGAAAAAATTATATGCTTGGGAACTAAGAACATCTAGCAGGCTTCTTGACAAAGGAAATCCAACCAACTAGAAGTGCTCCTATCTTTGAAAGCTAATAAATCTAGTGAATATCCATATCCATACTCACCTCACACCTACCTAGGATATCATGAGATAAAAAAGGTAGAAATAGCAGCGGTTACCATTGTAATATGGGAATAACCCCATCCCATAGGAATGGGGGAATTTTTAACTTGAAATTACCTCATAAGACCAAAAAATCCAGGCTATAGTGCATCATCTGAAGAATGGGAGTGCCCCCCGACTTCAAGGCTGGGTGAATTTTTTCCTCATGTTCCCACACATCGGACATATGTCTTCTCCAATTTGTTATTAATGATGAGTAGAGAGGTCACCAATTTTATCCTGCCTCATTTTTCATACCCTTTGAGGTAAATCAACATTACTATATCAGAACAAGTCTCCCTTCGGGACAATTTTCACCATAAAACCCAAAAAATACTGCAGAATGGAAGGATAATGTCCAAAAAAGGATGCGAAAAGCTTTCCTACCATTCATCACCAGGTACACCACCCATAATTCTGTATGAATCAGTGAACGTGGAACCCTAAACCCCATGGATATCATAGGAAATGATATAAAGGGAGAGGATACAAGAGAATATGGTTCCCTCCTAGAGGCATACCGCATCGACCATGATGGTGTGCATACCCGGAACCAGAGAGCTTCCCTAAATTTGGGAACCCCATTAGTTAATCCTTCATTACCTACTGCATGAATCCCCATCAAGGAGAATAATAAATATCAGGTCTTCTATAACCCACCTCCTCCTCCCCTGAAAATTTTTCCCTCCATATCGAGACAATATTCTTCAAGCAGGAGGAAGAAATGAAAGAGATCAGGTGAATCAATGCTGAGTTGCGTTGAGGGACCTATCATCCCGGATGCGTTACTCAAGAAAAAAATCAATAGGTGTTGTGAGAAGAAGTTTCCCTACCATAGGCACTCATCCCGATAAATGAATTTATGCTTAGATTCCCATCCAATCCATCACTGGGACCCACAACCTACTTAAATCCAGCCCCGAAAGGACATCGAGACATACCTACATTAGGAGAGAAGCCATAGTATATTCGGGAAAACCCACAAAGGATACCCCCAGATGGGTATCCCCCTAAACATTTCAGTAGTACCAGCACATCTATCTTTTCCCCATGCTTTACACGCTCAATATCAAGTCTTGTAGGATATGAATCAAGGGATCTTGAATAAATTTGAGCAATTTAAAGCTTGACTAGAAGCCATGGAAGGGTGATGTGTTCTGAAACAACCAAAGTGAAAACCCTTCCCTCATTGGGAAGGAAACATTATACCACTATAAAATGTTGGGGACCTCATATTCTCAGTGTTCAATAGTTTATGAAACATGGAACAACACCTAATGAACTATTCCTATTATTGTGATCCAATGATGGTCACTCTGAAGTAGAATTAAGTTGTGGAACCTAGGTGCTTCGTGAAAACCCTATAGGGTTATTCTTTTATATGTTACAATAGCTTTCTAGCTAACTCAATCATAGGCTGGGAGGACCTCCGGTGAATGTTTTTCTTCCAGTTCAGTTCAAAATTTCCAAAGACAATGGTAATTGATCTCATGAATTGCAATCAGTGAAAGAATGAAAGAGTTTCAGACTTCATCACCAGTTGGAAAGGCCTAACATACTCTCTCAACTGGCCACTCCTTCAGGATGAAATGCTCAGTATGTGCATTGATATCCTTCATGATGAATTGCGAACACCTCTCCACTTAGTGAATTACACATGTGGGTTTTGATATTTCTCCACCATTTTCCAAAGGATATAAAACTCTTTACAGCGGACCAAAATCAAGTTCCAGGTGGCGTTGTCAGCCCCGAGAAAAAGAATAGGAAAACGTGAAGCAAATTCTATCATTCTTAAGACACCCTCGACTCCAAATCCAGTTTCAAGGCCTCCACCAAACCATGTGGACACCTTGGATGCCAACAACCACCCCAATCATGGAAAGATGATCCAAGTGGTGCTAAGAGAAACCAATTCAAGGAACGAAGAAATAAATTATACTCATTCCAAGATTACCAAGTTTGTGGAAATTTCATTGCCTCAAGGAAATGAAAATTTATCCAAATACTATAGCCAAATTGATCCAATGAATTGGGTCTTGATGACTGCCCAAATTTTTGTACCTATCACCCGATAATGTGGAACACCATCCATGAGTTCTTTTTATTCATGGATCTCTTGAAAAATATGGTGGGTTATGTACTATTCAAGTTGGGTCCATCACTAGAACAAGTGGCGTATGCCTCCACTTTATACCCAAGAGTGGAAGAGGAATTGAAAACTGTCACTAGAAAAAAAGGTGAATACATTTAAAGGAGGGATGGATTAGAAAAAAGACAACCAAGCTCCTAGAATTCTCCATGCTTAGTTGAAACAACAAACCATTCCCCCAATACCTCTTGTTGAAACACAACCATCCTCATTATCCCCGTAGTACTCTGAGGGCTTGAAGAGTAGAATTAAAGAGCAAGAAGATGAGCTATCACCAATGACAAATACAATATTAAAACTTTCAAACATCATTCTAGTATACTTGGGACAATGGGCAGTACCCTGCCAAATGAGACAATAGTCACTACCCCTCCAAATGAGTCCATCAGAAGAAGATAGTAAAATAGAAGCATTGTCAGATCAAGAACAGATCTTATGCTCTTTTAATGTCAATCACTTGATGGACCCCTTCTCAAATGGAGACTATGGACACAAACCTGAATTCCCTGTGTCCAACCAGAGAGTAAGCGGAAGAGACCGTAGGGACCGAGGGTTTCCTGGAAGGCATGATTATGGTAGGAGTCAAATTCCTAGCAACGCCTTAGATCAAACAATTAACATTGTGGAAACCTATAGAAGAACCCTCCAACAGACACAACGGGAACCAGAGTGTTTCTCCACCCCCACTGGAAGAAATATTATCCAGATCATGTTGGAGTATCTATCATAGGTAAAATTGATGTCAAATCTCCCAAGGAATACAGGAAGGACAATTGGAAAAAATGCATAAAGAAAAATAAAACCGTCAACTCCTATCTCGGACACTAGATCATCTACATCAAAACCTCAAGCCCTTAAATCCCCCTTGAAATAGAATCCCCATATAGTGAAGTGCCGACATTTAGAGTAGAAATATGATATTATGAAACAGCTAGTCTCAGTACAAGAAAATATATCGATCAAGGATTCCTTGAGTGTATGTGAAGACCTTAGGTAAGCACTCATCAAAGCCTTACAATGTCCCCAAGAATTAGATTACGAAGTAGCAGTGGTCTAAGTCTACTGGATAGAGACCAATCCCAACAAATTACACATCATCATCTCTTTCACAGACAAAGATGAAGACATCATCATGTAAGGGCGCATAAAATTCTTATATGTGCCTGGAAAGCTAAATGACCTTGATATTCGGAGAATTTTCATCGAAAATGGCCCAACAGTCAAACTGCCCCCACAGTGAAAACTTTTCTATTTAGGCTATGATGAGGAAAGTCTAACACCATACACTATAAATATATAGGGATATGACCAAAGTGAGAAAAAGTTGTTGGGACGAATAAAGCTTAAAAATTGGACTTGAGACCTCATGTCTGGTTCCATGTTTCGGTTACTGTAGCCAAGTACAACCGTCAACATCTTATTAGGGAGGCCCTTGATGCATCATCATGCTAGAATTCCATCAACATACTATCAGTGAATCAAATATTCCACTAATTGAAAAATGGGAAATTGCATACTGGTCAATCACTATTCGCATCCTATGCGTCACATTACATTGATGTAGGGTTATATGAACCAAAAGAAAATTAGTCTTTGGATGACGAAATTGATTGGATCACTATACCTAATGGATTAGGTATGGATCCCATTGATCACTTCCAACATCTTGGGGAATAGTATGTATTACCCATTAACCATATTCAATGCATAAATTCATGTTTGGATACAAACTTAGTAATCTGCATGATTTCCGTTATTTTCACCATGTACAAAGCTACTGAAGAGCACGCCGAATCCTATGATGTTATATTAATCCCAAACAATGTTTCCCCAGACCATTCTCAGGACCCCAGATAGTTCTCTCCTACTCACTAACGAAGAAGATGATTTCTCTCTAAACACTAAAGAGTTCAACTTGAGAATCATCTCTCTACAAAAAAAAAGATGAATATGACCAAGGGGATTATAAAGATTAAGAATAAGAATACATCAAAGATAACCCTCCTATATTTGAAGAAGGTTTTCCACCACAATAAATGAATTTAGGTAGATAAACATGGGCACCAAAGATGACCCGTGATCCACCCTAATTAGTGGGGCTATGCCTTTAGTGTATCAATAGGAATATACCTTCTTCCTAAAGAGTAATTAAGATGTGTTTTCCTGGAACTGCACATTAATTCAATGCCTCGATCCTGAGTTCACCACTCATCACTTGGGTTTGCCTGAAGACCATCGTGGCTATAATCCGGCATCCGGAAGGACCCACCCAACACATTCATCAAAAAAAGGATGATGTTAAAAAACTAGTCCAATTTAACCTCATCCTGTAATTATAATACTAGATCTGGATGGAAAAAATAGTCCATGTTAATAGGAATAATGGAATGATTAGTGTCTACATTTAATTAAGAAACCTTAATCATCACATCCTGAAAGATGATTTCTATTTCCTAATAACATAATTGTTTATCGATTCAACCACTAGATATGAGGCCCTCTATTTAAAGGATGGTTATTATGGATACAACCAGATATGAATGGAATGGGGAGATGAAGAAGATAATACTTTCAGGTACCCAAGGGAGTGTTATTTTATAATGTGATGCCCATTGGTTTGAAAAATACTTGCCTTACATATCAACATTCCATGCATCGCATTCTCTAGACCATTCCTAGGAAAAATATTTGAGTGCTACGTTGACCATCTTATGGTTAAATCATTACAATGCTCAAACCACTAGAAAGATCTTGAATCTACCTTCATCAAAATATTCCAACATAGCTTAATGATGAATCCCCTAAAGTGTGCTTTCGGTGGTTCCTCTAGGAAATTCCTCAACTTCATCATATTCCATCAAGACATCGATTTTGAATCTAAAAAGAAAAAAATACATCATTAGAATATCTCCACCTCACTACCTCACTGAGTTTAGGGGTATTTAAGGGAACTTGACCTATATTTGGCACTTTGTAACCAACCTTGTGGTTAACTGTTTTCCTTTCACCAGGTTAATGAAAAAAGGGGTTACATATGAGTAGGATATTTATTGACAAAAAGCCTTAAAAAATAATAATATATATCTCCTTATCCCTCTAGTTTTGATGGACCTTCCAAGGGGTGACCATTAATTTTGTACGTAACTGCCATGGAATGGTCATTAGGCACTTTCCTCATGCAAAAGAATGATTTCGGCAGCGAGAACAATATCTTTTACATCAGTTGAAAATTGATCAATGTTGACACTCAATATTCAATAATTGAAAATAATTGGATATCCTTAATATTCATTGTTTATAAATTATGGAATTATATACCGAACCATGAGGTCCATCTGGTCTCATGTTGCAACCTGCTCATGTATATCCTTAGCCATCCTATACTAATTAGACACCTATCATGGTGGGCAGTCATTCTAGAATAGTTCGACATATGGTATATTCCCCTTCAATCAATCAAAGGAAAAATGTTTGAAAAACACCTATAGAAGAACCCCATGGACGAAATGACCCCATTGGATACTAGATTTCCAATTGAAGAAGTATTCTCCACCAAAAAGGGTCCCTAGTTATGGGAAATATACATCGATGGTGCTTCCAGAATTCCAACTGGGAAATGGATGGAGGATACCGAGCTAAAAAAAGTTGGGATGAGTGTTATAATTATACCCCATAAAAGGCCGTCTTTCCTTAATCATTTCTTCTTTCATAGGGGGGAACAAATAATGAAGCAGAATACCATGACCTCATTGCAGGTCTAGAGCTGGAAATTCATGCACGTGACGAACACCTAAGGATATAAGGGGATTCGGAGCTAGTAATCAAGCAGGTCAATGGTGATTATTCCATTAAAAATTACATATTTCCCCCATTTATGAACCATGTTCAAAGAACATATGGAATAATTCCATTTAGAGTCGACACTACCCTATGTACCCTTGTCACAAAATGCTTATGTCGATGCGTTGGAAAATGCAGCTACAACCCTGGATGATCAAGAAAAATATGAAATAGTTATCAACATTTCCCACCATCAAATGTTATTTCCATTTATACAGAACAATAAGGATGAAATCGATGATGTTTTCGCCGATTATATTCCTTATGGTAACACCACCAGTTGGATGACCCCCCTTACAAATCACCACGAAAGAGGGGAACTCCCGACAAATAGGGATAGAAGGGATCAAATTCATAGGTGGGTAGTCGACATTATCTTGTATAATAGTTCAAAAAAATAAAAGGTTATCTACAAATGAGTCCTTGAAGGAGTCCTTCACAGGTGCATCGATGGAGAAGATACTTCTGCCATCATGAATGAAGTGAACACCATAGCATGGGGAGCACACCAATGACCAGCCAAGCTATCTCGTCAAATTTGAAGTCTTAGATAATATTAGACAACTATGATACATGATTTTTCCACATTCACCAAGAAGTTAAATTTTTACTATGTTCTTGCCGATTTTATTCACTAAACCCTGAAGCTACTTCACACAGCTAAGTACTCCTGGCCATTTTCATTATGGGGGATGGATGTTGTGGGATCATATTTCACCACCACATCCAACCAATTCAAGTTAATTCTCACAGCTACCGTCTTCTTCTCCAAATGTGCTGAATCCATATTCCTTAAGGAGTTTTGGTAAGAATGCATTGTTAGATTTATGAACTCCAATATCATTAAAATAATTGGTGTCCCTCATAAAATACTAATAGGAAATGGAACCAACTTTGGATTTTTGGAGTTGGACAAGTCATACCAGGCATATGGAATCAAATCCGACCATTCATCCCACTACCATGCAATAGACAATGAGAAGATATGGGTTTTTAACAAGACTCTATTAAATATTCTCCAGAATATTGTAGATAAGGATAATAAATCATGGCCATACAATCTCTTTCATTCTTTATGGGAATAATAGACCATGACCTGCATTGCCACCCATGTAACCCCGTACTCACTAGTATAAGGGGTAGAGGTCGTTTTCCCAATTAAAATTAATGTGAGATCACTCGTGTGGCCATTCATACTCAAATTTACATGGATTAGAAATCCCATAAATGGTTTGATGAGTTAGAGAAGCTAGATGAGGAAAGGTTTCAAACATTACACCATTTAGAAATTTACCAAAATTGATCACACTATCCTTCAAAAAAAAAGGTTCACCTTCAGTATTTCCTCAAAGGATTGATAGTGTTGGTCCTTATAACCCTAATGATACTCTGGAATAAACCCCCAAATCATGATTTAATGTTCTAAGGACCATATATCATACAAATTTAGTATTCTAATAGAGCATAATCCTTGATTTCAATGGATGGTTAGCTCATCAAAGCTCCAAACAATGCATGGTTTATGAATAAGGACTTCACGTAATAGAAATTTATATGATCCAAAATCTATGACCCTAAACTATGAGTTGTCATCCTCAAAACATGATGTTAAAATGTATGGTATTATTACCTACAACATGACATTAATCTATGATGCCAATGTTCTCACTACATGAATTTAATCTTCACAACTTATCATCCTAGCTGCAAGACATTAAATAACAAATCATAGATCATCCTAATCGCATGACGATTAACTGCATGGCCCCCAAATAACTGTGTATAGATTGATTACCATTATGTAGTGGGATAAAAAGTGACACATGAACCCTCGATCTTGGCCCAAGCCCCACATGAAAAAAATTCTCTATTGTATCCTATATTTCCCAAATTATGAGATAAATCCTTGTCACTCCTTGTTTCTCACAACGAGTACAACTCATGTGAGATGAGGATCATTGGTAAGGATTCCCTTACTTAAAAAAATCTAGAGGAATATGATAGACCCAACACCCAAAGTGGATAAAAACAAAATTCCCCAAATCCTATGTCCAAGTCAGATATATACATGAAAAATTTAGAACTACATTTCGATTGATTCATGCCATTACAAGATACCTAGTGACGCCCATATTTGTCATCCAGGCCTATCCACCAATTAAAAACAAATCCCTCTCATGTCCCTACATGTGCACCTGACCTTTGTAGGGAACATTGAGAACTAAATATGACTTGATTCCCATTCATTAGAAATATACATAATGACGCCTGGATCCTTTATCCCAGTCAAACCACCAAAAAAAATGCCCCTTACTCTGTATATTGTCAGACTTGTGTAGGGGAATCCATGAATGGTCCTAACCACATGACATTAAACTTCTAGGTTCTTAAAGAGTCATGTGTGGCCTGATCCTCAACATTATGAGATCCCACACTTTCCCCCAATTTCATGCACAAAAAATTTCATGAGATGAAGGAAATTCTTAGTTTGAATTTTGAAACTCCAAAGGAGTCAAAAGTTCATGCCTCCCCTACATATGAGTCAGATATATGTAGAAGCTTCAATAGGGAATGAATGATCAAGATTTGAAAATTTCTCACATTCCACAACACATATTTCCCAGTTGGCAAACTCCATACTCCGAGAATTTTTGGGTCCCCATAAACATTCATAATCATCAGAGATGGAAGGAAAGTGTCCTACAGAAACCTTTGTTTTTCTATGACTATAATTGTCTAGTGGATCAGCATATGTCACCTACAAAATGGCTGTCAACCAACGGAAAATTAAACCTCAAGAAAGTCCTCTTCTACCTCAGTACTCCCAATGGATTCCAAGCCCCATGTCATTAATATTTTTTCAAGGCCCCCTGGTACAATGGTTTAAACCTTATATCCTTAATCATGTATAAGAAATGATAGAATATCTCAAAAAAATTAAATAAAATATATTTACGGTCTTTATGAAAATATGTTCTCACTTCATGACTCTAAACATCACATCATAAAGTCCTTACCGAATGATGCTAAACTGAAATACCATATGTGTCATGACTGCATGACATTAAACATCACCGCTCAATGAAAATTCGTAGAATTCTATCTTGGCTTCAGATCTTCAAAAGAAATTACTTCACTTCCAATATGAGGGAAAACCCTCAAAAATGAATGTTCATTGGGAATACTATATAACTAGGGAACCCCTTGAGATGTTTTGTGGTGGACCCAATCACTATGATCTGAACGCAGCCATAGGAATTATTAGAATTTGATGTTTATTAGAGAACAAATTACATCGAAGCAGAGAATCAATGGAAAAGTTATATCAACAGGGCTGCTTAAGATTGGTGGAATTTACATTCTTTCACATCCATATTACCCTAAATTCAACCCACATGAGGATAAATTGTGTAGAATTTTTCCTTGATACGTGAAGTTAAAATGCATAAAATTGATTTAAGCATAAAATTGTCGATTCCATTGATTATTCTATTCAAAAGTGGTGATCCAGAATCCTCGTAATCCCTTGTTTCTAACCCAGAGCATAGCTCACGTGAGATTAGGGTTATCAATAGGGGATCCACCATGAAATAATGGCGAATCATTCCAAGAATTTTGGTCATTGAAGCATGACCCTAAAATACATGTTACCATTCCCTTCCCTATAAGGAACCTTGGGCCTTGGCCATTCGGTGTTAAACTACAGTGTACTCCGACAATGGGAAGAATACCTCACCCTACATATGAGTCAGATCTCTGTAGGGGATTACCTGATCCCATGAGTGAGTCATAGCCCAAATGTTTTTAATATATCCGGATACACTCCTTCCAAACATCACCCTTCGTGCTCTGAGTAATCTTGAATCTCCACAATCATCCATGGCCATCAGAGATGAAAGGACAGTGTCATGTAGACACCTTTGTTTGAAAATAAACATCACAAACCAGTGGCTCTATATATATATCATGAAAAATGATTTTCAATCAAAGGAAAATTTTCCCTTGGGATATTCTGTTCTTTCCTCAGTATGCCTAATGACTCCCAAGCATCATAACATACCTCGTGATTCAAGAACCATCAATGTCATGGTTTACAATACCTTTCCTACCCACATCCTAGATATATCATAACATCTAGACCCTATTCATCTCTTGTCTCTCTGGTTGCTTCATTAAAATAATGATACCCAATCCATATTCATGAAGTTATTCAATGTATGAAAAACAAATACCCCCACATATATCCACATTTCTTGGAAACGTTCAGCCAAAGAAATTCCCCCTTTCATCCCTGGGCACACCCCCTTTCATAAGCCACACACTGTGTCCTGAAAGGTCCCAATCATCAGAATACTTCATGTCCATCAATAATGAAAGGACAGTATCCTGTGGACACCTTTGTTTGACTATGCACATCATTCCCATATGGCTCTACATATTTCTCCTAGAAAACAACAATCAACCAAAAGAAAATTTGTTCTCAAGAGAGTCCTTTCTAGTTTTTGTATTCCTGCATGACATTTATGTCCAGTCTCACTCCTAGGATTTCAAAAACCCACGGTTTTCATATTACATATATTTAACTTGTCAAATTCACATACATGAAAGGTATTTCTAATTAAACTGATGAATCATTTACTCTCTTTTGTTATAGAAAAATGATCTCCCATAATAGGTGTCATGTGTCCTAGTTATATGATGTTAAAATTTTCCATTTTTTATCCTTCCCTTACCTAAGTAAAATTGGTGTGGGATTGGTTACTTATTCAAAGATCATACAAAATACCCTAATAAATTAAGACACCATTCCTCAGATATTCCACCCACTATGGCCCCCAACATCAAACTAAACCCAATGTGTTATAAATTACCCTAGCCCATCACAGATGGATACCCATTTTCCTGTGTACACCTCTGTTTTAATATGCACATCATTCCCTGGTGGATTTTTATATGTATCCTAAAAAATTACCATGAACCAATGGAAAATTTATCCTCAGGATATTCCTCTCTTACCTCTGTAAGCCTTACATAGCTATCAAGCCTCATATGAATCCATAACTGAAAAAGTTAGGGATAAAAAAATTAATCATTCATGTATGAGATTATTAAGACATTCCTGGATGATATATTCCACATTGGGCCCCCTGACCCATCATGTTTTGGTTAATAATGTTTGACCTAAAACATCAGTAATAAGTGTAATTGGTAGAACTGTAAACCATAAGCCAAAAAGACACAATACTAATTAGAGTGAAAACCTGCAAAGGGAACCCCTGGATAAAAGTCGAGTACCATATAATTAAACCTTTATTGTGTATGGTTTAGGAAAAAATGTTGATCTATAAAATACTCAAAATATACATAAATCTTGTTAGGTCAAAATCCTATTAAGGGAGGCCTATGAAAAATCCATATTATACTGGATAATCCCGTATCAAATAGGATTAGGCAAACATTAGGATATTAATAAAAAAGGAAAAAACGTTTCGTGAGGTTTTCCATGAAACCCCAGCAATAGTTGAACAATTCATGGTAAGTCCCACAACTCAAGAAATAAATTAGAGCCTGATTAGATTATTTCAATTTACCGGTTTCAAATCACGGTTTAAAATCAATACCTGATCAAAATAATGCTTATATGGTTAGTAGTGATTAATTGACCAGATAGAAAAAGGAATAGAAGAAGTATTGAAAGGAATATTAGTTCCATAATGTTCAAAAAATGACAAAAATACCCAGTTTTGAGTCTCTTTATAGTGTCAAATGAAAATGAGTGTGTCATTATTTAGAAAAGTTACAGTAATGACTGGCTCTCCCTTTCCAGAAAAATAGAATGTGATTTCCACGAGCCGTCAAGAGTTTTATCTAAAGAAGATCTCTCATATGCTTCAGCATTGACCATCTCGTGCTCATGTTCCATAATGAAATTATGTTCCCACACTTTCTTTTGGATTGAATCATAATTGGCACTTGAAAATGCCAGTTGATCCTTGATCCTTTATACACAAGCCTCACATTCTCGTAGCTCCTCATTTTGGGCAATCACCAAATCATTAGCCTTAGCCTCTTTAACTGTCAGGTGATCGAGTTCCTATAAAACATCTCATATGTTCATTACACAATGATGAAAATAATTGAATTTGAAATGATTATCCTAATAATAAGTGAGGTCTTCCTAGGTATGAAAATATAGTATATAAGAAGGTGTAGATGTGGATAATCAAATCCACTAGAATCCAACTCAATATATAACCGATAGAATTTTTCAATCTCATTAGTAAATCTAGCCAGAGGTGTTTCTAAAGAAAAGGAACATAACTGATGCCACATCTATTTTGGCACTGCAAGATGCATCCCCATGACACAAGGGACTTGGTCCTCCCCCCAAAAAATGGGCCTATAGGTAGGAAGCATCATTACTATATTCCTAAGGGACCTAGGATATGTTTCCGAATATGGGGGGCTCCCCTTACCATTAGATGGAGGGACCAATGGAGCTGGACATGGAGGACTAGCTGGAAATTCTGGGGTATCCGGTGACACTTTGCTGGGGCCATCCTCATTAGGGTTGTGGGCAGTATCCACAATAGAGGAAAAGTTTGAATCACTCCCCACAACGATAGGCCAAAAAATTTAATCCCCTTCCGAATGCATCTGATGTAGAATCGAGCGTCTTCTCACTATAGGGGCAAGAATCGATAGTGTAGCCATACATCCATCATAGAGATTGGAATAGAAGACATAGACATCATAGTCACCACCTGAGGAGGAATAGATGGCCTAACCATCGGGGTTATGACGAGGAGAAGGACAGTTAAAGGATTTTGGACCAGTCGAATTTTTCTTCTCAGCACACAGTCCGGTTATTAGTATACCCACAGTTGAGCATATTCCAGGGATGAAAAAGTGGATCACGTTGTATTAGGGATGATAACCTCCATATCATCACTTTCTTACATCATTATAATCCAAAAATTGTGGAGAACTATAGGATGATATTCTTTATTTATCTGAACAGAAGGAGGATGTGTAGTCTATTAACGGAACCCAAATAGAATAGTGTACCAGTAATGGAGGTACAACTCTCAAATAGACACTCAATCTATGCAAGTAGTAAGTATCCAATCCTGAATCATGATAATGTTTGAAATTTCCTATAAATAATTTCCCCTATCACCCCTTAATCACCCATCAGGGGCATGGTGTAGTGAAAATGAGAAGCAAGTACCATAATTTAGAATCCTAAATGCATCGTTCCCATTTAAAGTAATTAGATGAACAATGGAGACATTAAGAAGAGAGGTTTGATAGCTGGGGTGAGGAACCCTCATAGCATGTTATATTACATAGCAAGGGATGCGTTCTTCTATCTATCCATACATGAATTGACACATTTTCCTAAGACAATGTAGTGGTTTACCTTCAAGTATCTACCCCAACAAATCATAAATTCTGGAAAGAGTAGTAATGACCGGATTAATTGGTCGACCCTATGCTAGCCCAACATCCATCATCAGAGTGAAATCACTAACCCCATAATATACGTCATGGGATGGTAAGAGACATACGGTAAAAAACATGACAATGAATCCTGTTAATCTAAGCATAGGTGGAACATCAGATTTAAGCTCATATCCCTTGGAAGTATATCATCCCACATTGAGGGTGGCACAATATTACCCACTTATTTGTTGAGACTGAAAGGTATGATGACTTCAACTATGGAAGTCTCTCATCTTAGTCCCATTAGCATGAAAAAAATAAACCTATCAAATCCTCCATCATGATAAGAGAGAGATCCAAGAGGGGGTGATCAATTAATGCCTCTGCTATAACTAGTAGACACTATGTAAATGGGGACACATAGTTGGTATCACACTATGTAAAAGCTGCTTGAATAAATTCATTATACATATTTCCAAGGATGGGTATCCCTTCAAGCTGGTGGATGTACCATAAGCTAATTCCCACCACCCCACGTGACAAAAGGATGGTGTTGGTTCTTGAACACCAGTGACTCAGTAGGTCATGAAGGATTTTTCATCGAGAGAATACTGCGAACAAGGATACCCAAGCTACCTGATATAATATCACCACCTACAACTGATTATGGGACTCTAAATAAGTATGGTGTAAACAGCATTCCCAATCCCATTAGTTTGAGATTTTTACTCCATCCCACAGGTCCTATTTGGTTCTCAACCCATCATTAGTTTTTTCTTGGGATATAATGATAATGTATGGGTAATCCTAGACGACAAGTCTTAAGGTATTGTTGCAACACCTGAGATTTCCCTGATTCCATGTCGAGCCTTCTAATATGAACACATTCTCTTTAATTTATGTAGCTATGAATTCTCTTGTTGAGAAAATATTGGCCCGATAGAGACCTTGTGGTGAAGAGGATGAATGAAGTATTAGGTTCATCCAATGGAAAAGGAATGTAATCAGGATGACCAAATCCATAAAGTGGAAACTACAGAGACAATGGGTAAGAAATGAGTTCTGGAGTAAGGAGATATTTTAAGATGATGTCCCGAGGAACAATTTAGGATCAAAGATGGTCCTCAGTGCCCTCAACCATACTTTCCCTTGTCATGGTTGCTTTCTCCAAATCCTGTGGAAGATCCGTTGCAGCCTGTAGAGAAAGATCAAAAAACCCACAAAAAGTCAGTCCAATGAGAAAATTGTTGGATAATGTTCACAAAAAATTTCCAAGGGACTTAAAAGAGTTTTATCATGGGGCTCCGCATACTGCTCTTGAAAGTGGTACATGACTACCATTTACCATGTACTGCATGATATGTAGGAGACCATTTCCCACATATTTTAGCGGTACATGTAAGCTGTATTTCTCAAAAAATCATGGCATGACAATGTCCCATGAGGTGCTGGCCCACGGAGCGTTTTCTAGTAACGAAAAGGGTTCATAGAAGGAATAAACCAATAATCAATCCCTCACCATGCTAATATACAATGAATTCCTATAAAGAGTTTAGGTTTGGATTTTAAGGCTTAATATTGGGTTCTCCAGTTTGAGTATAGAGTGAAGGAAATAGAAATCGTGTAGCATTTTCATATGTGGAGGTCTAGAAATTAGTGCAGAATTCCACAATGAAGATCACAAATCCCAAAATTGAGTTCGCGAGTAGAATTAATTTTGAAGAGTTCATTTCCTAGTATGTACAAGGTGGTTCCCGATTACAAATATTATAAAGGAGGAGGTATACTAATGCGGAGAAAGCTGAGGGAGATTCACGATCACTTTTATCGATGAAAAACTGTAAAAGAAAAATGACATTGACCCTTATAAATAGGTGAGGTACCATCCAACTGGACCCATTTATTCTTCCGCAAACCACTTCAGTTGAAGACCACTTCTGCATCATAATATGATCCTCTTCATTCCGAATGGACCCTATTCAGATGGGGGAATTTTTTGGGTCTTGAAAACATTGAAAATGGGAGAAATTACTCCCACAAACAATTTTCATGAAGGGAGAAAGCATTTCCACTGGACCCGTAATGAAATTGGATACAAATTGAATTTATAACATCAAAAGAAACAAGATGAAATTTAATATATCAAGTGTTTTAAGTAAACTATGTACCATGAATATGAAGGGTTTCTGGAATGTATGAATTGAAAAACATCAGTATACAGAAGGACCCATAAGGCGATGGATAGTGGGGTGATATCCAGAAAACCCAAGAAGCCGTGAACCACATCATTGGAAAAATAAAAACAATGAATGTTATCCATATACCATCATGCGAACTCATAATTTTATGGAAGAAGTAAATAGATAAGGTTTCACAAACCATGACCTACAAACCATAGCCTCTACAAACCCAGGTTGACCAAGTCATATATGGGTTGATACATGTCTTCCTAGGATTCTGAAAATGGTTCCCCATTCCCAGAGATATGACTTTTCCAGTGCTCTATAAAAGGAGCATAGAAGGAATTGATAAGAGGATGGTAGAAGAAAGCACAAAAGAGACCCTAGATATAGGAATAAAGAATTCATAGTGGATTACTGCTTCGGTTTTAAATCATCGACAATGGTCAACCATCAATCCATATTTCTACTGGTACAACCATCCACAAAGCATTAGATGATGAACTATAACAATAATGGGTAAATCTCAAAACTAATTGGTGTTATTGCAAACCCCAAATTTCTCGATGATGAACTCTCTACAATCGATAGGTTACATGACCCACCTTCAATACAGTGCTTCGATTAGTGCATCACTATGAGTATTGATCCTTGAACGACATACTGCTTCTGTACGCACATGGAAACCAACATATCATGGTGGAACACATACCAGACTGCGCACCACATTGGAATATGGTTGTGCATGCCCATGCCCACGTACTACTTCGATACTTGGATGACCCCCTCTAACTGCTTACCACTATGGTATGTGGAGATCCCGACACCTTGAATGAGAAAACAATATGCAGAATGTGGAGTTTTTAGGTGTCCTTCCCTATGGATCCAATATCATCCATCCATTATCATTCAGTCCTCTATAGCTCCTCTGCGAACCTTTCCCCCAACATCAGGCCAAAGCCTCAAACAAAGCCACTAGACCTGTATGATCAAATCATTGGGTGCATTAGCGCACCCCTTTGAGTCTACATACCCATGGTAACTTGTATCATGAAGGATCTCCTCACAATGGTTCAGAATTCAGGAATATCTGTACATTTTAATTCCCATTGTAACCGTGAGTCCAACCTTGGGACGTTGATGTGAACCTACCCGTTCTAGGGATTATGGGTGATCACTTGCTTTTCCATTCAATCAGACACGTTGATCAGTCTAAAGAATCATGTTCACACCTCATTTTGATGAGGGGAAACATTCCTCCCCTTTATCAGTGTGCATTTTGGGGCACTCCAACTGATGTAGGTCCCTAATCTTCCAATATCTAAGTCTCATAACCTCAAATTTCATCCCACATTGAAAGGATCACTGCTCTGCGCCTCACCCACCACCGCCCCAGCTTCATCCATTGTAGGCCATCCCTCTCTATCAGTGGGAGAGAAGGTGTGTGGTTGGTTAAATTTCCCACACCCTAGTGTTTCTCACACAGATTATGACTCACATAGGCTTGGAGACTTGGGTTGATTACAACATCTATACAATCAAACCATCTTGAACTATGATAACTCTGATTCTTGGTCAAACTATGATATGTAGGATGTATTCGTGAAGGCTCGAGCTCAAAATGGGTGCCCTTGAAAAAGTGTTCAACAAATCATGTCCCATAAAATTATAATTTTACACTCATAATCCCCAACCCATCTTGAACTACGAGAGATCTGATTCTTTCTCAATCCAGGATATGTAGGATGCCTGCCTGGAGGCTTGAGCTCAAAAGAGGATCCCTTCTAAATGGGACCACCCAATCAGGTCCTCTCAAAATGGGTAAATTCAATGCATAAGAACTAACCTGTAATGAACAAGGATAACTCAGATTCCTATTCAAACAAATATACATTATATTCTTACATGAATGCCATAACTCAAAAGGGATGCCCTTCTAAACGAGTTCACCCCAATTATGCCCAAAAAATGGGCATCCTCCTATGTCCAATCCCCAATCTATTGAAACTAATTGGGATCTGATTCCTCTTTCAAGGATATGCAGGAAGGCCATATTATGGACTTGATCCCAATATTAAATAATCATCCCTCTCTACTAGATGTTGATAAAAACTAGAGCTCTTTATTACATGGATTAAGTTAGCCTTGCCTCTGTTGCACCAAATCCATGTATATCCATGACGATCCTACAAACCATGGGTAGCGCATTGATACACTCTTTTAGAATGAACTAAAGAATCAAGAACATATGAACAAAACATAATTCTACAATAGAGTCAATGAATAAGAAATAATTTCACCCAAAAGGTTGTGATGAACCAAAGATCCTATCCTCTCAACCAACTGAGTCCTTAAGTTCTTTTAGCCAAAATTGCCACGCAATGAGCACCTTCCATTTGAAATAAGATAAAAAAATCATGGATACTAGGGTCTTCGGGTGTTTCTGGCTCAAAGGATAAACCCACTAAAGAGTATTTGAGTAAGTTATATCATAAGAGGAACGATTGAAAAAAAACATAAC
Source organism: Viscum album (assembly GCA_963277665.1). NCBI lineage: Eukaryota > Viridiplantae > Streptophyta > Magnoliopsida > Santalales > Viscaceae > Viscum > Viscum album. The sequence continues at coordinate 267,354,822 of OY728164.1, read as the reverse complement.
CCCATGAAATTGCCCTCTTGGACCATTTGATTATGGAACCTCATTCTTAATGAGGAAGGGATATATTGTCCTATCCCAATACGGACAATAAAATTACACCCTAAAGGATAATGACACACATCAGGTCGAAACAAATACGGCGATGAGAAAGTCTCTATAATATAGACGAATGCTTGTCACCCGTAAAATCATTATTTTCCTTTTCCCCAAACCCGTAAATGCACCGCCTCAAAGGTGAAATAAAATTGAATGAGATATATTTAGAAAATATATAAATATTAATCCATGATCATATAAAACTTATGGCTAAAAATTTACATTATTATGAATAGATTAATTGATAGTAATAATAATAATAAATAATATGATAATGATGGAATTCATATGGTTGAACAAACTTTTTTTTTTCAAGCTCTTGTGCCAAGAGGATATCATCTTACAGGATGATTTCAACACCAAAACCTAATATTTTCTGACTAATGAGGATTTTTAGTGCTTTATGAGGATATATAATATCAATACAACTACACAATAGTTTAATTTCATGTTTATTTAATATATAATAAAATCAATAAAGAATACATTATTTCCTTTTACAATAATCATCCATTTTAGAATAATAAAATATTGAACACCAACAATTTTACTATGTAAATTAATGGAATAACATGATCATAACCCATCTATATATATAAGTATAATGGATATAAAAATAAATATTCATCCATCCAATACTCATCTGGATTAGAAGAAAACATCTGAAACTCCAATTATTTTCCACATATCAAAATAGGGGAAACAAGATCATTATGAATCCAAAGGATGAAGGTTTACAGATAAATAATAAAAAATTTACATTCCTAAAAAATAAATAAACATCTATATTGATGTGATAAATATACTTAGGTTCAATAGTTCTCTAATGAATAAATACAATATATATCTATGTAATAATCTCACAAGATAAAACACTATGGACTAGTGGTGTACAATTAAGATAATGTTGGAATAACATGATCACAGTCCATCCATGGAAAAAGGTGGTTGGTCTCAAAACAACATAACCCTAGTATAATAGATGTAAAATAGAATTATGTTGTCATAAATGAAAGAATCCATGAAAAATAATCCACAGATCAATATATAAAAAACAAGGGATCAAGAATCCAATTATATGATATTATGCATCTAATACCTCAAATAGCACACATATATTTTTATATATTTGTTAGAAAATAAATCATGAATGATATATAAAATTACTAAAAAAACATTTTATCATGAAAATAAAAATGGAGGTGAAATTCGGAAATATTGTTTAGAAAACATTTTTGAAATATATGTAAAATATAAAGATGCACGTCACATCGATATAATTTTTATTATAGTGACGTGAGAGATTTTGAAAACCTATAATTTTAAAAATAATATTTAATAATAGATCCTATAAAATGACATAATTTATTCTTTTGGAAATTTGGATCCAATAAATAATTTTTTTTTAAAAGAATCCTTTTAAATACTTTGATATTTTTTTTATTGAGCTCCCGTAATATAAAAAGGAATTATAAAACATCATTTTTTTTAAAACATCATCTTAAAATAGTATTTTATAAACACAAAATATTATATAATATTATTTTGGATGAAAAAAGAATACAAGAAAAAATTCCAATATAAAATTAAATAATGCAATGAAATAAATTTGAGTCACCCATTACCTGAACTACCATTATGTGTTAATAAATGAGAATTATCTGTCAAATGGATTATTTGGTAGGATTTTATATCACCCTAAATCAATGGTATAATTCCATGGAGAAAGTAAAAGTGTATAATTTATAAAATTTTTTTGAAATATGTTCATGAGATTGGTTATAGATCAATTAAGAAGAGTTTCATTACCAAAAATCATTATTAATGGAGAAAAAACTAAATCAATTGACATTAGAATAAGGGAAAAAAATTTTTCTAGTAAAATTCATGAAATAAAATATTATAATTGAAATAAATAATTAATCAGTATATACACCAAATAATTAATAAACCATTCACAAAATTTATATCTTAACGAATTTGAATTGATATAAAAAAAAACACTTATGGATTTAAAAATAAATCTGATAAAAACCCATGGGAATATTTATTAAAATTGAAAATAAAAAAACATGATCAAAATATAATTATTTATATGATATCTCATATAGGTAGTATATAAAACAATAAAATGATATTATGTAACTTATACTAAAAATATATAAAAGTGTAGATTTTTATGAGAAACCCATACTTTGTATCTTGACTTCCACAAATGTAAATTATAAAAATGTATCAAAAATATATTTATCATAATAAATTTATTAATAATTTTACTAATATTATTTTTCATTTATATGTATTATAAATATTGATTCTAAATATGATTTATATTTATTTTCCACATTAGTTGTTTATACTTTTGTATTATTTGTACAAGTTACATAAAAGTGGTGTCAGAATTCATTATTATTTTAAATTTAAAAATAATATAGAAATTAATGTTACTATTATGGGGGATTTGTAAATATATATTATTTTTTAAATTTCTCTTATTAGTTTTTTTAATTATCTGTGAATATGATATCGTTATCCAACATTTTTCAGTGATTCTTGATAATCAAAGGGGCTGTTCATATTTAAATAATTATATAATTATATAATATCTCCATAATGATGGAAAATTGTAAATCCATGACCTTAGTTTCCGAGATTATTTTCATTACTTTATTATATTGTTATGATCACATGAAAATGAAATCTCGAAGGACTAATCGGTTTAGTATCCTTGTAAATACTATATACGAACATAAGCTTTAAATTTCTTCTTGAAATGAAAAATAACATATTATCCACTTAGAGAACTATAATATCCCTTGGATTACGCCTACAGGTCAGTCATAATATAAATCATTGCATCCTGGAGAAAAATAAAACATATGAAAGGGGTATTCCTAGGTGCTTAGTAAGGATAATGAATACATCAAAAGCTAACATAAATAATCATAAACATTTATGGAATGGTATAAAACTAAAACACATGACTTTCAAACATAATCTTCTATATAATATATAAGTAAATACATCAAATAATTTAATTCAAAAATTTACATAGATATTCTACTAGTCGAATAATCACATTTAATATGAACAATTAATCTCAGAATAAGGGAATTCATAATTCCAGACATCATAACCATACCATCACGGCCTCATACTAATACCATAAATAACCATACCATCAAATCCATGTGACAAGAAACTAGTTTTTTCCATGATACTTATTGATGTATCGAGAGTCTATAGTGGGCCCCACTCATCACTTACTAAGTCCAATGCATTTCTCTTATGAAAGGGGTAAAACAAAACATAAACATTCATTTTAAAACTAGCATACGAAATGATAATACTTTAACCTTAAGCCACGATTGGTATCAAAATAGCACATCCATAGTAAAAAAATGTCATAAAACATTCATTACAATATGGGAGATTATATCATAATAAATAAACCTCAATTAAGTATAAAATCCAACAATGGATGTTGACAAGGATGAAAATAATCTAATAAATTCATTTAAACTCTTTGAGTAAAATACCAGTATTTACTATGAAATGATTGAGAATGTGCACAATTATAACAGAAAAAATTTATTTTGAAAATAACATTTTACACTTGTAAGTAAATCTTCAAAATGTTAAGGCATTATAATAGTGTAAAACAACCGATTTCCATATATAAGTTAAAAAACATTATTTCATTAATTTGTCAAAAAGGTTATAAAGTACCTAATTTGGAATACAACAGAAAGATTAAATTCAATTTTTTTTATAAAAATTCAAACATGGGTAACAATTTTTGATAATATTTTGAATTACACTTTCAGAAACATGAATATGGATGATAAAGATGTCCTAGTAAACACTTACGTATTAACAACCTCAAATAATAATAAGATTGGGAAATTAACAGTTAAATTGTATTTTTTTAGTAGAGGGTGAGTTAAGATACTGTATAACAGTTAAATCATGTTATTTAATTGTAATAGGACCGTATCTATATTTATGATGTCATATATGATCCTCTTATATCATTTAGTTAATAATACATATGTATTACCATTATTTTGAGTGTTAAGTGCCTCGTTTTCCAATTCCTTTTTTGTAGTCATGTTTGTTATGAATAATATGCATTTTGTTCATATCCATAATGAATTTAATTTTATAATATAAATTTTAATCATCATTTAAATTTTATAATCATTCTTGAATGGTTAATGTGGACAATTAATGTCACCATGTCGTGTAGATAATATCACTCCTTTGATAGTTAAATGGTAAGTAATTGGATGGTATATTAATTTTACATAAGAAGTATCGTGTTATATTAATAATTTATATATATTAATCTCATCATTATACCAATTCAAATAATATAGTTTTGAATAAAAAATTACACCACGACGTGGAACCAGTAAGCTGTAAATACACAAACATAGTGATATTGTTATGTGTATGATGGAAAATATGTGAAATATTGTTGACCAATGATTATAATAAAATCTCAATATATGTATGCTATTTTATTTTTTACTCCGGTATGTGATAAACATAGAAATAGGAAGAAGAATATGTGAACTTTGAAGGAGGTGATAAAACAATTACCCCTTATTTGGATATCACCTATTGATTTTCCAAAAAGGACCCCATAATATAGATTTATTCCCAAAGTATGGCGTATAAAATGTATTGAGGTAAGTTGGGAGAGAAAATAAGGAGGGTTTGGCCAAGAAAAAAGGATATATAATTGTTAACTAAAGAGAATAAGAATATCCCTTTTATAAGAGAGGTGAGAGGAACTTTTTGAAGATCCTAAAATATTACTTTATTATAAATTTATTTTCAGTTTAAAATAGCTTGAAAGTTGTTTATTTATTGGATAAGATGAGTATGTCTCTAAATATATTCAACCAATGAATTTTTGTCATGTTTATCTCATAAAAGTAACCATATATTTTTCCATTAACCCTTAGTTAAATAATTTAACAATTACCACGACAACTTATTTTCTATACTATAGGGTTGATATAGTTACTATAAAATTACAAAAGGAACCCAATAGAAAAATTTATTAACTTTATAATTATATCCATGTTATTTGGAAGAAACTAATATTTTATATGAATTTTGTAACATTTAATAAATGATTATTTATTCCAAAGTATCATTTATGTGATTTATTATACTATTCAATATTTTCATTTATTTTAAAAATAAAACCAACATGGTGACATCTAACCAATACTTATAATATGTTACTAACAGGTATATGTTATTTTTATAGTTTATGGATATCATTAATTAAGACAAATTATATTTAGTATAATATTTTTAATATCATTTATTTTATATTTTATTTAATAAAATAATTTGTACTTCACTATTGTGACATCATTGATGGTAATTATTTAATATCTATAATTATAAGAAAATTAATACAAGTTAGTTAAATATTTATCCTTCCATAGATTATTTATAATCTATTTAATCTCATGGATATCTCTATATTAAATATATTATACTTATAATAAATCAGAGTGTGACATTTTTTCACATACATTAATTTTTATAATATACATGTCATACTCACGGATAAGGGTCCATTATATAATTAAATATAGAATAATTGGTTTTAAGAGTGTAATTTATCCATACAATAGAATTTTGACAGGTTTTAGGATAATTTTTAATATTATTTTATACTTTTAAATTCCTTAATTACCCTCAACAGTGGTAATATAATATTACCATGGTTACTATTCATAGTATACAAAACAAATAGTTTAAAATTAACATAATTTATACCCAATGATTCCAAATATGGAATCTATTTTTCAAAATTTAAAACACAAAAGTTGAAATAATTACTTTAATATTAATCCCCATTAACACAATGAGAAAAACGTTTTTTCAAAAGTAAAAACCATCAAAATATTGGCATGTTTTATCTCTAATTTCAATGTGAAAATAATTACAATGAACAAAATTATATTAAATGATAAAAACATAATCTAATTATACTTTAAAATAATTAAAAGGATTTTATAAAAATATAAATTAATTAGATGAGAAGCAGTTTTGACTTAACATGTAGTATTTTTATTATTAATTAAAATATGAGTGTTATCAGGAAAAAATAATTTTCCAAAACAAAATTTTCTATGTTACTCTTCTAAAGAAGAAGTGTATTTTTTAATGTTGAATATATATATGTTTCAATTATTTAATTAAAAAATGATTCTTTTTTAGAAGGCCGTAAATCATCATATTTTTAAAAAAATACTTCTTTTATTAGAAAAATTGAAATTTTTATTATATCATGTCTGTGAAACACATGGGATGAATATTAAAATTATATAAAATTCAAAATGTGATTAATACTATTCATAAACACATTATTTAAATGTCTATTTTTAGTGAGCTTGAACATAGTGTTTCGTGCAGTTCAGGCTATTGAATTATTTTAAAATAATCATAATATAGATGTTTGGGGTGTTAAAAAAATAATTATATACAAATTTATATTATGTTATGAATGTAATTATTTTCTCATTGAAATTATTCAAGTAATGTAATATATAGAAATTATTATAATTCAATCATAAATATTATATCGAATTAGATTAATATTTACTACATATCTTGACATTACATTCCAAAATAATATAGGTCAAGTATCATTGGAAACATGGATGCATGAACAAATGGATCATAAGATTCACCCATTTTGTCATTTATTATAAGACCCATTATTAGAAATATCATTCAAACAATTATTTTTCACAAAATTTTGAAATGATACCTAATAAATGATGAAATGAGTTTATTAGTAAGGGAAAAAAGAAGTATTAATGATACCTTTAATATAATAGGATCAAATGGGTGTTAGAATGAGAGCAATTTTTTTGAAATTAATCCCCTGTATATCATTGATCGTAATCTTGAGTCATGGAATAATAATTTTTATTTCATGAACCATGAATCATAAATGGATCGATGAACACAATTTTATCATCATTATTAATTGTAAACTGACTTAATATGTTTTACTAGTATTCATTGGGTACAGGTTTAGATGGGTGTCTTTTCAAAATGTTTTTTTAATAAAATGGTCGTGTTTTATCTATAGGAATGATTTAAACCACTAATTTAATTAATTATGTGAATATGTATCTTATAAGGATACATGAAACATATATGCATGATGTTTGTGAAATTACCAAGAAAGTGAATTGGATTCATGTTTTGAAATCATCACTCATTAGAGTTTTTACAAAAGACGATGCATTTTTTAATGTATACATGGGATGAAAAATTCATATAATGATACATTTATTGCTAGATTTATTTCCTAATTACCAGTAGGTTTTAATTTTCCATACGACTAATTTGTGATTTTTTTCACTAGAAGAACCTCCTCCTCGACCATATGGTTGATCTAGGTTATTTGTGTGCTTCTTATCTCTCTAGTTTTCTTGAAGGGTGAAACTTATCCTTGATTCCATGAAATGAATATTATTTCAATATAGTAATCTACCCCCTTGTATTTTCCTCCAAAAAAAATTTTAGAAGCATTTTTCTTTCATGCAGCTGATTGGATGATAGATTAACCTTGACAAATGTGGATTCTAGGTTTTATTTCTTGATTTCTTACACATTAGTTCTTTATTGTAGATCCCATTATAGGTGTCGTTTTAATTGGATATCTTCATTAATGGTGGTTAGTTCAAAAGGTATTGTACCTATAATTGAAACCTTATATATCTTAATTGATTTTAAATCAGTGTTTAAATGTATTTTAAAAAAATTAATAATTTATGATGTTTTATTTTGAAATGGGAATGGAAATTGTTAAAACACCCTAATTTCGATAGATTGAACTTTTTAGATAATTTTGAGAATATTTATTTCTTAATTTAGAAATTAGTTTTATCTAATTATTTGACGAAGAAGCATGTGAAAAATTGTATATGGAATAAATTGATGAAAACATGTTATTTGGTTTTGAGAGGAGATATTCATTTTGAAAAATGATATATGTCAATTTTATTTATAATCTATTTGAAATATTTGATTATCTGATTATGGATTGATAGATTTTTGAAGAACATGTATTAATCAATAGTCACTAGTTAATGGGGAAAATAATTATTGTAATATGACTATTTATCCATGTATTTATGATTAAAACACTAACTAATAATTGTTCACCATGATTTCCCAGGATGTGCCCCCTAATGGGAAGTCGATAGATTATCATGATGGAAATATATTAATAATGTGAACACACCTGCGTGAGACATGATGATGATTGATATTTGTGAGGATCATATTAGTAGAACTAAAATATCATAGGCTATATTACATGGTGCTATGGTAATTTTTTATTTTATAATTACCTTCTTTTTAAATTGAACTGTTTTATTCATTTCAAATGAATTTTAAATTTTTATATAAAATTTTCATTTAAGAATGTTTTGATTTATTTTCAATCTTTTTAATTTCAGAATAATTTTAATTATGAATTTTTGAATGAAATTTTATGCCTTGTTATAAGTAAAGGTAGATCATAAACTGTTTAATTTATAGAAATTATTATGGAAGACATGGTGAGAGCTTACTTTTTTAATTACCTCACACTATACCTTTTACCTTGGTAATTTTTGGGTTATCTTTTTACATTCCCGTGAAAATGGAAAGATCCACTTTTAGGTGGTGTATGTTCTTGATACATGGGAAGAAGAGTGTTGATGATGATTGATGGAGATATAACCCACCTATTTCATGGGATGTTTAATCTTTTATCTTGATAAATGAGGTATTCTCTTGATGTAGAACTTTTTGGAATTTTTTGTTATTTTCATTCAATTAAATAATTCTTGATGAGTGTTTAAATACTAACTCATATGTTTAATATTATTTTGTATTGTTGAAAAACCATTCCTATTTGATTATTATATGATTCAAGGTGGTTTTCAACAACCTATGGGGATCAAGAATGGACCTCGGTCTATGTTAGGAAGAGATTAGAAATTAGGGTACTAGGTTATCAATGATATTTAATTTAAAAGTTACGTCAGAGTTAGGTTATGAATCATCCCTTAATTTAGAGATTCATTGGGTTGTTTTGGTAAATAGTTAGTAGAATTCATGGGGTTTAACAAGTAGTTATGAGTGTGTTATTGGAAAAATATCATCATAACGACCCTTATGTAAATATGGGTGTTTGGAAAATGTTTCTTTCAGTAAAAATATTTTGGGACACTTTATCCACATGAATAATATTGAACTATAAAAAGTTATATTTTTCAGAGTAAGATAGTGAGTGTAACACCCCAATTATTGGTCAATTTTTTTCTAATTAATATAATCTTTTTGATATTTTACATTAAAAAAAAACTAAATATAGATTCTATTATACTAACCACTATGTTTCTATTGTTTTATATGAATCATAAAGTTAATCTTTAACTACTTAAAAAAACCAATATTATCATTTAGTACATGAAACACAATTTTTGGATTGTGTTACATAAAATATTGATTCCCTTCGATAATTTTTTTTACACACAATGTTGTGTTCTACTGAAATACAATATACTATTAAATATTTTCCTAAAATATTATTATAGTTACCACTTATCCATTGAAATTTATTTTATCAATAAGATTAAGAAAATAGAGAAAATATGACTCACACATTACATTAAAATTAATCATTTCGTTATTAATTAGTGAGAAGTGAATGTAAGAAACATTTTAAAATAAATAAATTACATTTATAAGACTACTATTTTTATATATACAAACACAATCTTATATCAATAAATTAAAAAACTACATCTAATGAATATTTTCAATAAAAACTATAAATTATACATTAAATAAATATTTTCCATTCACATCCAATATATTTTATATGTATAGGATAATAATAAATTCCATTTTAGAAATAAAAATATATATTTCTAAAAAAGGTAATTTGAACTCCTTTTAATGGTGACCAATTTTGAATATAAATTTTGAAACTTTTATAAATTTTATTGGAAAAAGGAAACATTTTTTTAAAGTGTAATTTTAAAATTTACTTTAGGTTAATTTTTATTATTTTTCTGAAATGATTCATTTTTACGAATAGTGAAAAATACTAAATTTTAATTCAAATGTGTTTTTTATTCTAATTTAATAATAATGTTAAGTTATATGTTAATTTTTTTTAATTTTATATTTATTAATTAAAAATAAATTAAATAATTTTATTTCATTGGAACCAATTTTACATTTAAATTTGATATAAAAACATTTCAATCCATTTGAATTTTTGCCTTTAAAAAGGCGCTTTCATGACAGGTCTGTATGAATAATTTTGAAATAAATTTTGGAAGTTCTATGGGAATAATTTTAAAAAATGGACTCTATATTCGTAATCACAAAAACATATCACATAAATATAGTTATAAAAATTTAACCAAACATATTAGTCAAACTAATTAAAATTAATTATTGTGATTAAGTAAATAACGTTTTTACTAGTCAGTTATAATTTCACTTAAGGATAAAATACCATAAACGCAAGCCCAAAATCTTATTTTATGGCCATATTTCGACCCTTAACTATAGAGGGTCTAAAATAGTTAATTTTTTTAGGCACATGATGTAATGGAGACCTCTAAATTGTGTTTACCTTTTATTAATCACAAGAATGCCACTTATCCTTCTATAAAAAGGGAACTCACCACCTCACTTACTTTCACTTACCAATACAATTGGTCTCATCCAAAAACATCCCTAATAAGTTCCAAAAAACCCTAATATAAACCTATAAGACTCAATGTGGTCATAAATTAGACCATGCGAGTCCTTTGGTGCAATCCAAAATGAATTTCCAAATGAAGAGGTATCATCCTTCCACAAGTGACACACAATTCCATCAAATGTGTAACGACCTTACCATTGATGTGTACGACGGGCTAATGCATTAGGAAATGATGTCATTCATTTTTTTTCCTTTTCCACCTATATTTTTTTAGGAATTATGATTGAAATAAAATTTTTATATGATATTTAATATTTTTATTATGTTATTGTTATTCTATAATTATTACATAAGACATACTATCATGCATTCCATTTTTGTAAATATGAAAACTTTGTTTCTGGACATATAGACTACTAACTCCTCAAAAAGTGTTGTTAATTAACACTTAATATGGAATGTACTAAATATGGGTTTAGTAAAATTATAATATATATATTAAATAAAAATTTTACTATGATTATAATATATATAAATTTATGGCACTTACTTACTTTTTACAATAAGATAATAAAATGAAAACAACGTTCATGCGTACGTACGACCTATTATTTCCATGAACAATGTATTCCATTTCACATATATATATATATATTATAAATATTATTATAATCAATATATATGTAATCTAAATCATATTTTGAATTCTAGAAATTTGTAAATAATTATATTACTAAGAGGATCAACATTAAAACGTGAAAACATATACAAAAAAGAAAGAAAATATTACCTGAAAAAAACACTAACATGATATTGTAAATAAATTATTAATATAAAGTAATAATAAAGACAAATATTTGATTATATATGAGAATATTTTAATGTTATATACGAATAATAAATTGGTACTTATTATATAGGAGGTTTGAACACATACGAAGAGAGTGAAGACTTAAGTTAAGGGTTTTCACGTACCACTTTTATCTCTATGTGAATTACGATTTTTAGACACTATTTTATTCTTTATTGTGTATATAAATACCATTAATATATTATATTATTATCATCCTTATATTTATGGGTATTTAAATAACTATTTTATGATATCACATTCATGGTGTTTAGGGTTCAGAAGTTACCATATCAGTAAAGTATTGTTTTTCTCAATTTGTCTTATTTGAAAAACATGCCATTTTATGCACCTATATTCTTCAACAATGAGTATACAAAGAAAATTGAAATGTATTATATTAAACTTCATTATTTTAATGATATTATATGATTAATGTATTTCCATTTTAGTACAAGGTGAGTATTTTTTAATGTTACAGAGTGGTAAGAGTTTATTTCAACAATCTCATTGCTTATCAGGATTGTTTATGTTTAAGATATCATTGATGAAATATTATGAAACATATTTTTGAAACCCCCCTGAATTATCTTATCCTATGGTTAGTCTAGATATTTTTATGTATTAGTAACATTTTACATTCTTTGGTACTTAATATAATTATGAAAATGTTTTCAAGTAAATATTACTTCATTTGTCTTTTGAGTTGAAAATCTATTTTATTAAAAAAATGTTTCCAAAAAATGTTTTTAAAATTACATTTTAATATAATTTCAATGAAAAATGAAATTAATATTTTTATGGTTTTGAATAATTCTTTATATGTTTTAAAATATATTTTTAAATAAAAAGGTTTTAAAAATTAATTATTTTTAAAATTTTTTTTTTCAAATATAGAAAAATAATTTATTCAAGAAATATTTTAAATTAAATTAAAAATAATTATTTATAAGAAATTTATTTTTAAATATTTTTATGAAATTAATTTTTAAAAAAATTCTATTTTTTAAATTAAATTTTCCATGAGATAATTCAAATAAATTCTCCATCTAATTGGTTTTATGGAATTAATTTTCAATGAAATGGATTTTATGTATACTGGGGATATAATCCAATAAAAACATATATATTATTTCATTGAAAAAGTTATGATTAAGTGGAAAAGTTGATTATGAAATATATTTCTCACTAATGGGTCATATGCTTATGATATATGATTCTTTTCATGGGTTATGATTTGATGAAATTATTATGGAACCTATTTCTTTTCCACAGGTCATAATATTAACACATGATTATGACACCCATTTCATTTCAAGGTTTATGATATGATGTTTTGGATACCAATACTTTTATGGGTCATGATAAAATGAATGCTTTATTATCTTGTTGCACATGTATGTAGTATTTAATTATGTTATGGGTTGTATATATATCTTCATCCAAGGAATTTGGGTAAATATTGATATCACATGAGATATTGATATGAAAAAAGTTGATGGGATTGATCCACATATGAAAATTGATTTATCCAGATCCAAAAGGGGAAAAAGGTAAATCTTAATCCACAATGGTAATAAAGTGTTTCTTGATCCAAAATAGAAAATAGTTTTCTCCGAATGTCAAATGGAAAACTGGTGTGTACGGATCCACTCTGGGAATCATGTGTTCCCTTATCCAAAAATACTAAATAGGTGTGAATTTAAACACTATGTTAATGGTCTTGCTAGTTGAATGCAAGACATGAAATCATTTTCTAAATTTATAACATCTCCATACTTATATGACATGAACTTATAGTTCATGATTTATCACTCTTATGATTTATCTCTTATAAACGTCCAATAATTATTCCATGTCTAATAATTGTGATATTTTATATGTATTTTATAGTATTAAAATTTTATGCTCATGCTCTCATACCCATATGTTCCTATTATTTTTATGTATATCTTTTATTTACATTTACTGAGCATTCTATGTCAAACCTTTCTTATTTTTTCGTTCCCCATGTTATGAGGAAAGATATTTAGTAGGAGTAATAAAGGGGAAGATTATTAATGGACATGTTGAAGATATTTCAGCAAACTAGAAGAATGGGTTTCAAGTTTCTAAATACACTAAACCATTATAGTCCTCAAGCATGTACTTTGGTAATATTATGAATATTCATCTAAAATGATTTAATATCCATGTTTGTTAAGCCTTTTTCACTATAGTTGGTATCAAATGAAAGGTTTAGTAAACCTCTAGTAAATGAGATGAGAAAACATTAGAGAGGTACCATCGAATATTTGTAAGGATATTTATATGGATGTATCTATGAATAATCTTATGTTTCAATGATTTAAATGTACATATCAGGATTTTGTAATCCTATAAGTAAATTTTCATGATTATATGGTATTATTATGTGATACGTGTTTCTGACCTAATGATTTATTGTTTTAGTCAATTTTGGGAACTAGAAGGAATATTACAAACATTGAATGTTTTAGATATGGAATGTTTGGTAATTATGAAAATCATTTTACGAAGTGGAATTATCATAAAGAGAATTAGAAAGGTGGTATTTGTATTTGTTATAATAGTGAAACTAAAGGGACCACAAATGACATGTGAATGGTATGTGATGTAATATCAATATTTCACACTTTAAACATAAGATGAATGATTATATTGATGTCTAGGAACCTTGAGACAAGGTTCATATTTAATATTATAAGAAAGGGGGATTATAGAATATTATGATGATGCCTGAGTAATGGATTAATAATAATGTTGGATTATTGAAATATCTCTGATTTAGAATTCAAAGATTATTTTATATGAATAATGAAATATAAAAAATTTTACTATATGTTTTCATGTATGGTTTGAAAAGGATATGTTTAATGGAATGGAATATAGAGTAATGTTATTTAATAAAAATATGATGTTCATGGGAAACCCAATATTAAGTGAAAGATAACACTTAATATGTTTTTTAGGTTAATATAATGATATTTGTGTCAATATATGTTGGATATGAAAAAGTAAATTGGAGGGTATTGGTTACCTTATAAGTAATTAAGGATTTATTAACAAGTAATTTATACTATCATTGATGATGTTTAAAATTTTTCTGATTTAAGGAATATGTCCCTAAAACATTTGAATAAGGAAACATGCATGTTTTCAATAAGGATTTATCATAATTCTGGTTATTATGACATTTCAAGAGGATTCACAATGATGGTATTCACAAGTATGGTATATCAAAAAATAGAAATGATTTTATATATGGAGGATAAATGCTATTATATTTTCAAGAAATTAAGTTACCTTATTTATAATGATTTATGCTTCTATATTCATAAAGGGTTTAAATGTTAACCATTTATATAATGCCTTATGTTAAACTTCAGATGATGTTTTATGGAATAAAGTATTATATCACCATATTATGATTCATTAATATTTGATAACATTTTAGAAATGTTTTTTTTGAAAAATAAACACATATATAATAACCTATAATTATATTTAAGGATATTAGGATTTGATAATGCTTCATGAATGAAAAAATTACCTTTATTTATTTGAATAAGAGAAGAAGTTGAAATTGATCAAATCACAATAAAGGGTGAGTTTTTCCTAAAATAATGTAAGCATATCTTATCATGAAAATTCTTCAACTATATGAAAAAATGATATTGAAATAAAATTGTATACAATTACAAATATGTTTATGATATCAATTTCCTCTTTCAAGCTTCTTCAGTTTATGGTTACATGATTATTAAATTTCTCTAGATCACCCATTTCTTGTGATCAGTGATCTTTTTCAATATCTATGATTATTTATGTTATTCTTCCATGTTTGTGTTTTCGATTTACACCTCTGTTATCCAATTTAGAAACTTGAATATTAGTTAAATTGGGTAACTGTTATGTTTTTAACGTTCCCTTTATAAATAATGTTTTTGTGTTCATTTTTACTATGTGAGTTTCTATGAGTGTATGTTTCAAGTATTAAACCATTGAAAACCTATACAACTTTCAAAGGAGAATTTAATTTTATGGGGTTAAAATTTAACACCCAATGATTTTGTGATTTTTTTAAAATTAATTAATCTTCTCCAAAAAATTCATTTCACACACCACCAGTTATAGATTTTGTATTTCAAAATCACTAAGTTTGGTTTGTGTTAGATGTAGAAACATGTTTATATTTCCCTATTAGAATCAATAATAATATCTTTGAGTACACACAACAATTATTTTTTATTTTGTTACACACTATACCATGTCCCTTTATTACCTTGTGTTACACGCAATGCCAAGTTCTATCGAATGACAATATTCTATTAATATTTTTATTAAAATTTTGTTATAGTTACCACATAACCATTAGAATTGAATTTGAGAATAATATTTACAAAATTGGGAAAATTTAATTTATAAATTAATATAAAATTAATCCCTTGGTTATAAATTTGTTATAAATGAATGCAATATATATTTGAAAAGAAATAAATTACTTTTCTATTAAAGCTATTTTTTACGTAAAACACATTTTTATCTCAATAAATTTAAAAAATAAGTTTTTATGAATAAATTTTGTAAACTTTTTATATTATATATTAAATAAATATTTTTGATACTCATACAATATATTATATATATATATAAGATAATGATATATCCAATTTTACGAAAAAAAGATGTAATTTTCAAAAAGGTAATTTTCCAACTTTTAATGGCTAACCTATTTTAAATGTAAATTTTTAAATTTTTATAATTTTTATTTGAAACAATAAACTGCATTTTTGAGAGTGTAATTTCAATATATACATTGGGTGATTTTTTTATTTTTCTGATAAGTATCATTTTTATGGATAGTGAAAAATATTGAATTTTAATTAAAAACTATTTTTTCGTATAATTTATTTTTATAGATAATTTATATATGTGTTTTTAGAATTATAATTTGATAATATATTCATAAATTAATTAAATTTAAGACATTTTAATAAATTTCACAATGAAATTATATATATAAACCTTTTAAGGTGTTGGACTTTTTTGCATTAACAAACCACTTTCGCGACACGTCTTTGATATTAATTTTAAATTAATATCATCCACCTATGTGGATTTAATTTTGAAAGATGGATTTCATATCTTTAATCGGAATAATTTATAATTTCTACTAATGTCAACATTTTTGTTTACCAAAAAAATAAGTGAATGTAATTAAAATTAATTAGAGGGATTAAGGTATAAATGAGTTTACTTTGTTGTTAAACATTAACATAAGGATCCAAATAACCTAGAAACATGTAAAAAATCCAATGAATGTCCATATTTGAATCTTATACTACTGTTTATTGAATATTGATTTTTTTTGAAGAACATCATTTATGGGAGACCTCTCAATAGTGTATAAATTTTTGTATTTACAAGATCACCACTCCTCCTCCACTATATAAGGGAACTCACTCCCCTCACTTCCTAAAACATTTAAATTCACGTGGGGTCCTACAAAACCTTCCCAAATGATATCCCAACATTAATCCTCTCAATATATATGCCTCTATTTTTTGCATAATGAAAACCAAGTTAGTCATTTGGTGTAAACCAAATGGAAATACCCAGAGAATATGTAACATCATTCCACAATATATTTATTAATTATCAATATCTACCCTGTAAATTTATATAATTACATACTTATATAATATCATATGTATCCTTAATATACTGATTTATTTTTATTCTATCGTTTATACCTATTCCTGCACATACATCCATCAAACGGGTAATGAACATATAATTTATGTGAATGGTGGACTACCAGATCACAAAATGATGTTGTTTGTTTTTCATTACCACCTCTCATGGTTGAGAATAACGATTGAGAAATTTTTTTTATGATATATATATATATATATATATTATTTTTTATATATCTATTCTTATATAATTTCTAAAAAAAACATCCCTATATTCTTTTCATTTTTTGTAAATATTATAGCTTAGTTTGTGGACACGTCAACTAGTGCCTCCTCAAAGCGATGTGATTCATTCACAATTTACATGGAGTGTACTAAGATGGTTTTAGTAAAAATATTATATATATATAAATAAAAAATTATAATGGAATCATTTTATATATTTAAAGATATTTTGATTTAAATTTTTTCATTCAATGTGATAATAAAATAAAATCACCGTTCCTGTGTGCATACGACCCAACGTCTCTAGGAATGGTGAATTTCATTTCATATTTCTATATTTTATACATTAGGATAAATATTTACATAATGAATTTATATGATATTTAAACAATGTTTTAATTTATTAAAATAAGTTAATAATGATATATATAATACGATCGTGAGTAACTATTCAAAAACTATATGAAAAAAATAGATATTACACGAAATGTACCATTGAAATGAATTTTTTAATAAAAGTGTAATATAAAGACATAAAAATATAATATATGGTATTTTATAAGGACATGTTTATTTGGTATATTTATAATAGAATTATACTTATTGTATATGTTTTTAAAACATGTATGAAGAAAGTTATAACTTAAAGTAACAGTTTTCTTATCTCGCTTTTATTTCTATTAGATTTATGATTTATTCAAACCTTTTTTTTATTTTGTGTGTTGAATATAATGACCACAAATATAATCTAAGATTGAATTAATGATTATGGGATTAAAATATATATTTAATTATTTATCTATCATGGGGTTTATTGTTCCAATGTTACCAAATCAAGAAAGTAATTTTGTCTCAATTTTTCTTCTTTAGACACATTCCAAGGTAGGAACCTAAATTCTCCTAGAAGTGTATATACTACCATATTACATTGTATATAATAAATATCCTTATTTTCATTTTTTTACTCTTCATTGGATTTAATTTTTTTACATGGGGAGTATGATTCTATGTTTCCAAGTGGAAAGATTTTAATAAAACAATCACGTCATTTTCCATGATTATTTATTATTATTATTTCATAGAAGATATATTATGATTGATATTTCAGGAACAGTCATTAAATTTATTCTTCAATATTTAGCCATGATATATTCATTTAATCGTACTATTTTCAAACTCATTATATTTTATGGTAATTTTCGAAGAAATATTACTTTAATAATGTTTAATAGATTTCATGCTTCCTTTATAAGTTTTCAAATAAATTTTCAAAAAATATGGTTTTAAAATATCATTACATTTTAAAAGGTTTTCTTCAACATATAAATTATATTTTCATCAAGAACTGTTTTAAATTAAATTAAAAATCATTCAATATAGGTAAAGGATTTCTGAAATGGATTTATGAAATGAATTTTCAATGAAAGGACATTTTCTTTAAGAATTGTTTCATGTGATCTGTCAAATTTTTTCTCCATCAATAATGAAATCCTTTGAAATAGCCTATTATTTAAAGGTTATATGATCCTAGGAAACCATTCTTATTATTTAATTTAATGTTGTTTGTTTTAGATGGAAATTTATTTATGTATTCTTTTTCTATTTCAAATATCACATTCTTATGAAATCAACTTCATTTTCTTTGGTTATGATTTGTTGAAATTATTATATAGTCTCACTCTTTACCAAAAGTTATGATATGATTACACTTTTATGATACTCATTAACATTTATAGTTTATGATATAATTTTTATGAACCCGGTCTCTTTTTATGGGTCCTGATATTATAAATTTTTTATTAGCTTATGGAAAAGGTATGTATGATTTCATTATGTGATAGGCATGACTTATATCTCCATATAATGAAATGGGTAATTATTTATATCTCATGAGATAATAATGGGAAACAAGTTAATGATCTTGTTCTACAAGAAAAAATGGTTTATCTTAATCCCTAAAGGGACAAAAGTTTTTTCTGATCCACAATGGAAAATTAGTTGTTCTGGATCAGAAATGCGTAACAGGTGTGTTCAGATCCAAAATGAGAAATAGGTATGTCCTGATGCACTATGGTAAATAGGTGTTCCCTGATCCAAAAAGTGGAAAGAGTTGTTTCATAATACACTATGTTGTGGTCTTGGTAGTTAACCTTGACACATGAAATGGTTTTTATAGTTATAATGGCTCCAAACTTATATGAAGGGATATTATAAATCAAGATTTATTTAGTTTGACTTATCTCCATTATGATTCATGCATTATGAACTACCAAATGTTATGCCATATCCCTTGATTATTATATTTGACAAGCAGGGTACGATATTTGAGTGTTATGATGATGTTCTCAAACCCTTATATTTACGTTATGCTTGTACATCTCCATTATTTACCCTTACTACGAATTTTATCTCAGGCATTTCTTATGTCTCCTTTCCCCAAGTTATGGGGAATGGTTTCGAGGAGTAGAACAATAGGGGAAGATTATTAAGGGAGATATCGAAGATATTTCACTAAATTAGAAGAATGTTTTCCATGTTTCCATAGATATGAAATTATTTTGGTACTATAGGATTTAATTTTTTAATGTGATTAATATAAATCTAAAATTGTTTAATATAAATGTATTTTAAGACTGGTACGCTATAGTGAGACAACCCATGATTCTAAGGCCTAGTGATCCCATAATTAATTTAATAACATTATTAAATATATTTTATATCACATGTTCAAAATATTTCATAAATAAATATATGTGTCTTAAATAGAGTATCAGATCAAATATATGATACCATAATAGAGTTTGTAGCTCTGGGTGTACCGTAAGAATGATCTAATCTTGGTCAGCACCATATTTTCGGATGAGCCAGCCATTGGTGGGAACGTTAAGTGAATTAATTAATTAAATTATTTTATTAATTATTTTAATTCCTAAGTAATAATATTCTATATATATGTGTGTGTACCTATGGATAGTATTATGGGTTATCTGTATAACCCTATAATCATTGAGAGGTGGATTCCATCATTCTCCATTGGTGGATTGAGATTAGATGATGATCAGTGACCAGATCGAGTTGGTTTGAAAAAAAATGGATCAGATAATACCTATTATTACTGAATGATTACATTAATAATGAATGATCCAATCATATGGTAAGGAAGATATTTTATTGGATTCTACCCGATTATTAACTAAATAATGAATGAATCATGGAACATTTTTAATTTCATGGAAATTTCAAAGCTTTGCATGAGCCCCATTGATGAATAAATTTTATATTCACTTTATTATATATTCTTAATCTATGTTTCCCACCCTGGGTTACAATCTTAAAATAGTTAGTCGAGAACAGTTGGAAAATTAATATTATCACATTTTTTTATCATGATTCCCCTTGATCATTCTTCACATTCCCTAGTATTGGACAAAGGGGACACAATTCGACCATTCCAGGCGACTTCGGGTGCGGTTAATCCACTAGATTTAGAACAGATTCATGTGTGATAAAATTATTGGAAAATTGAAGATGATTTAGAGATAAATGAAATTAATTGTGATGGATTTGTATATTTGGAATATGAATCATAGATGGTAGCATCATGTGATATATGATGGGGGAATGGGGAATTTTTCAAAAGGAGCAGGATTCAATTTCCATCCATCGAAGGGACTGGATCGATGGACGAAGGTGGTTTCCACTAATTTCATGTGGAAAATGGAATTTTTTGTGACAAAGAATACTAATATATAATCCTCATAAGGATTTGTGGGGTTTTTGTAAAACTAGATTACATGAAATGTAATTTGAAACTCACATGGTGTGTAGATCCCTGGCTGTGATGACTAAAGTTCAATGTGAGTTCAATATCACACATTGTGTGGGACCCTCATACTCCATGTGAATCAATTTCGGAGATGCAGATTGTACTCTAAGAGTACATTGACATGGATATGGATTTCATTGGACATGTACTGACACATGAAACATGTATAGAAGCATAACTAGATTCACACAGGAAGGCCCTTAATGGTCGAGACATGTCTTGTTGTATCCTTATACACCATGAAGTACTGCATGGATAGTTATTTGTGTATTTTTTAGGAAATTTCTTGATAGAGGAGCATGTCCATACATCATTTTGATATCTTACATTACATATACATACCCATCAAATTCTACCTCTTATATCTCTGTTGTTTAAACTCTGATTTTTAACTTTGAGTATCCTATCTTTATTATTTATTCTTGTATAATGAGGTGGTGGAAATTTTATTGTATTATTATATATGCTATGATATTTTCAAATCATGACGGTTCTCTAGGTGGTGCTTAATGTCAATAGTGATCAGGGAAGATTATTATAGATTGACCTGACTAGTATCCTCCTGATGGACTTGTATGTGGATCCTCTACATATGTATTGTCTGGTACCCCCCAAATTGTCTAGGTAGTAGGTCCTCTATAAACTAATTAGAACCCCATAACATAATAACCTGTGGGGTCCACCTATTCATTGGTACCCCCAATGTACAATGGTGTGTCTCCTCTATCAATGTACTAAGTGGTACCCCCAATTGGACCAGGGTGTGGGTGCTCTACATACAGAGAGGTACCCCCCATATGGACTATATCCTAGGTCCTCATCATACTGAAGGGTACACCTATGATAGACTATGGTATGAGTCCAATATGTACTATGTTATACCCCTAATGGTCTAGGGTGTGGGTCAAATATTTACTAATGGGTCACCAGTTACACACTGGGGAATGGGTACTCTACATGGTGATTGGGCCATCTCGACTATAATAAATAGAGGTGATTTATTGGTCTTCCACATGGTTACTAGTTTAGAAAAATATTTCATTTGTTGGGTATCATTGATGGACTCTGGGAACTATAGTTATACTCATCATCCTTGTCTAGGCTAGGAGATAGAGATTCCCTTTATCTCTCATCTCGATTTCATGAGGAGAAAATATCTTATTTTGGGTTTTGTTTTATATATTTAATTGCGGTTTCACTGACTTATTCTGTTGTGAATCATATTTCACCCCCTCTAGTTTTTGGGGAATACCCCTGGGTATGTATACAATCACACCTAAATGGTATTTACCTCAAATTTCATGACTTATGTAGATAATGGATGGGTTGACTATTATTTCAGAGGATCATAGGGATACCTTGGAATACATGAAATTATACGGTGGTTATGGCATGAAGATCTTTACCCAAGCTCTCCCAACATTAATTAAATATATATTTTCTGGTTGTGACATATTTTTTACCCCGTTTCATATTTTACCTATTTACAATTCCTATTTCACCATCACACTGATTTCTATTTACCAAGAGGATATTACATTCATTGGCTTTAATCTAAATGTAGTTTTATTTTATTATTAATATTATGAAATTCTATATGGATATGGTTTGGTGTGTGTAAATGTAATTTATGTGAAAGCCTCCAAATTTTATTATTCCATTCATCATTGGTCTCTATCCCCTATGATATAGAGCTAGTATTGGAGTAGTTGTATCTCGGACCTCTAATAGTCAGGAAGGCCCACGTGGGTCAGGTTATGACAAATTGGAATCATATGTGGCCGACCATGTGATTTTTATGGATTATTTTTCACATTATGTGGTTTTATTATGAAATTTGGGTGGGATATTTAATGTTTCTTGGGTTAATATTTACTGAAGGTAACCCATTGATGGTGTGGTGGCCAATGTACCCATTCACCCAGACTCTGACAAACTACTTTTTCAATTGGTTGTTAAGCCATTGGTTGGAGTGAACATTGGAACATGTATCATATTGTATTCATTCTATTGACATTCCTCCTTTAATCAGATTCCCATATATATAATCTCATATGATAGTGGTATGTATTGAATAATTTTATAGGATTTCAACATGATGATAGCCTACAAGTTTTCCAAATTAAAGATCTATATGATCAGTCGATGAATGAAGAGGCATTAGTTTATGGAAATAACGTGAGATAATTTTTCTATGTGGTCTGGTAAAACCCCTTATATTTTGAGTTGTAGATTATACTAGTATATTAGTATGAGTATGCATGATTTATTTGTGCTTTATCTGTGTTATTGTGATAGATGATGATGAGGTTTCATGGTGATACAATTCCCCATGCTGTAGAGGATTGTCTTGATTTGTTGTTCCAATTTTTTGACCTTATGTCTCCCTCAACTAATTCAATGGTTTGGATGGAAGTAGGTCTTTTCCACAAACCAGTTAAGGGTTGGTGGATCATAGTCACATAGATGCATAATTATTCGAAAATATCATGGTTTAAATTCTAGTGACTATTATTTGGGGATTATAACCTCCAGTTCTTATGTTTAGATTGTATTTAGGAGTCGTAGGAGCTATATTAGGGAGGGATGAAGGTTGATGAGTATGATGCAAGGTTCACTGACCTTATCTAGTACACCCTTGACGTAGTTCAGGATGGTTACTTCTTGCTGTGGAAGTTTGAGTGGGGTCTTTGTAGCAACCTATGTGTGATTGTGTTACCCATATGCATTCTCACATGTAATGGAATTAGGTGATTGATGTGTCTGGGAGAAATCTATGGAGATTTCATTCCGATCATATTCTTATACTCATGGATAACTATTTCAACAGATTATGGTCAGCTTCTCTCCCTTTTTAAGTTTAACAATTCTTGTCTTGTTATACCGGGCTGCAAAAAAATTATTTTGAATGCATAGGAAACTATTTTCTCAGGTATAACCTCTCATGTATTTTGTTGTAAGTAATGTTAGTTAAGGAATGACTGAAGTAGTAGATTAAGGAGTTGTTTTTCTCTCTAGATAATGACATTAGTGAGGCTGAAATTGTTTTATTAAATTCTCAAAAATAAAATCTACACTAGGATCTACTTTTTTGGGAGGAGATACATGCTGCTTCAAATTTGGACAGACTTTTGAACCTCAAAGGAAACTTTGTTTAGAACTAATTTAGCCATATATGGTTAAATGAAGGAGACATGAATTCAAAGATTTTTCAATGTATGAATAGTGAAAAAAGATCTAGGAGAAGCTTAAATGAAATTAATATTGATGGAAACGTATTCTACTCTGTGAATGACATATCAAATGTTGTGACACTTTATTTTAAGAAGATATATTCAAATACTAAATATGGTAACTTAAATTAAATAATTAGGTGCCTTGAACCCTCTATTGTAGAGGATCAAAATAAGAGGCTTGTTGATATCCCTAGTGAAAAAGAAATACATGATGCTTTATTCACTTTGAATATATATTGTGTGGCAGGTCCTGATTGCTTTACGAATAATTTATTCATGTTTTATTAGGATATCATTCATCTTGATGTTGCAAATGTTATGAATGAATATTTTAGATCATCATATATACCCTTTGGAATGAATTCTAATTTTTTAGCTTTAATTATTAAAAAAGAGAATGCTCTTGATATGAAGGAATTCATACCAGTTACTATTGGGAATACAATTCAAAAGATAATTAGTATGATCCTGGATAAAATATTAGGTGAGATTTCCAAGGACAACATCTCATGTAATCAATTTGGGTTTTTTACAGGGAGAAATGTACAAAATTGTCTTTAGACTACCTCTGAATGTGTTAATGCATTGAAGAGAAAGGTAAAGGATGTAAATATGGCATTGAATATTGATATATACAAAGTCTTTTAAACCATCAGATATAATTTTCTATTTTCTATTTTAGAATTCATGGGTTCTCCTAGAATTTAATTGGGATGATTGGTTCCATTTTAGGGAGTGCTAGACTGTCTATTATGTTCAATGATTCCCAAAGGGGTTTTTTCCAGTGCTCTAGTGGAGTAAGAAAAGGTGATCCTCTTTCTAGTATTCTCTTTGCAATTGCAGAAGATTAGTTGAGTTGGTGTCTCACTGATCTGGCTAACATTGGGTGGTATTAGATGATGAGAGTTATGAGGGATTTATGTGAGCCTTCTCACTTATTCTATGTTGATGACATCTTTATCATTATGAGAGTGAAGATAAAAGCTACATCTATTGTATTAAGGGTATCTTCCCACACTATGAATACGTTGCATGTTAGGTTATTAGTTGGGGATAATTGTCTGTAATATTTGGTGGAGGAATTGAAATTTCAGGGAAAATATAATTGCTCATATTCTTGGGGTTAAAAGAGGATATCTACCTTTTACATAACTTGGGGTACTTATTTTCTTGGGCAGAGTTAAGAGATATCATCTTGAAAGCATTTCTCTGAGGATTACAAATCAACATGCAAGATGGAAGGGGAAACGTCTGTATCATGTAGGGATAATCTGTTTGGTCAACCTAGTGATAACATCAATGTTTTTGTACTCTTTCTCTTTATATAGATGGCCCTGATTTCTTATCATGGAATGAAATGGTAAAATCAGAAACATCATATAGACTGATTCAATTCATGGAAGGTAGCTTATTGCTGTAGCCTGTAAGTATAACATCAAACCTATTCATTTTAGTGGTTTGGGATTTATAGATATATGTACTTTTAATGACACTCTGATTAAAAAATTCATATGGAAGTTCATCCCTATTCAGGATCAGTCTCTAGATTTATGTGCAA
This sequence comes from Viscum album, assembly GCA_963277665.1. Classification (NCBI taxonomy): domain Eukaryota; kingdom Viridiplantae; phylum Streptophyta; class Magnoliopsida; order Santalales; family Viscaceae; genus Viscum; species Viscum album. The sequence goes on along the minus strand of OY728164.1, from coordinate 267,328,558 downwards.
ATAAGTTTATTGGGAAAATTTATATAGGGTATGTAAATTATATCAGTTCAACTGTCTGGCCTGCTCTCAAAAGGCTTATACTGACCTCATGGTCTGTTTAAAATGGATGGTTTGTAAACAATCACATTTGAACTGTTAGACCAACCCTTGGTTATCTCGGCCCATTATTAATTATACTGTCATTCCATATTCCTTAAAAAATCTAACCATTTTTGAGTTTCATTAAAATCCTTATCTCAATGAGATGATACCTAGTAGTATTCAGTTATAAATATCAAGATACTGCTTCAATGAATGTTATACTTTGGTCTGGATTCTCAATCTTCAAGGAAATTTCACCACAATGGAGTGCTATAATAATCTTTATGGTGTCTCCCTGAACCCTCCACATTGGGTCACTTATTTTTTCAAATAATTCATTCCTCCTTCTCACTCAATTTTAATCAAGAAATACGGAAGTAGAGGATTCCATAGCAGGTCAACTTTCAGTACATTGGGCTTCACCAGGCTTTGGCCTATATGTTCTTTTAAGAGGCAGGTGAATCTATTTCACACATTTTTGTACATTGTAAACTTTCTTGTATGTTATGGGAAAATATGCATGGGATTTTCTTCTGATCTCTCAATAACTGATATGTTGATGGTATATTACAGTCCATATGTGGGAGTGAATGCAGTGATCAGGTCTGGTCGCTCTTGTTGCTACCTATGTCAGTGTTATCTATTTTACATGGAAGTCAAGAAATGAATTTCTATTAAGTAATTCCTAGCCATAATTTCATGTGGGGGTTCCATTATTATATCGTGCAATTCAAAATGCTTCTAACATTCAGATGGGTTCCATGAAGAATTATTTTTATGATCTGGTTTAGTTGAGAACCCTTGGTGTCAATGGACGGATGAAAAATCTACTGATGATGAAGTATGTTATATGGATACCACCCATCTACCTATGAATAAAGGTCAACATTAATGGATCAGCTTTTGCAGAACCAGTTCCTTCTCGATGTGGTGGTGTTTTCCATAATTATCGAGGCTTTGTGAAAGGATGTTTATTCATTATATTTGTAACTGATATGAAATTGAAGAGGATCTATGGGAAATGATAAAATAAATCAGTTATTCTATTCACTATGTTTGGAAGGACCAAACTAATTGAGTTAGAGTCCTCTGTTGCAGTCCATATTCTCAACGATCGATCAAGGAATGTTCAATGGAAGATGTTATCATCCGGGAGTGATTTCCTTCGGCTTATGATGTTGCTATCTCTTGAAGTCACTCATGTCTACTGAGAGGCCAGTCATGTTGCAGATTCCCTTTCGAAGAGATAAATTTTGGAGGTCAGTTCTAGTTGGTCTTTTGTACTACTGGGTATTGAATTCTCCTTGCTCAGGCTGATTATGATGGTGCAATCTATACTCGTACTTGTAGAGTTTCTTCGTGATTCTTTTTTTGTGTACATTATCTTTTTTATTATATTTTAATGGGATCAGGATTTCTTGTCTCTTGACCTTCTGATTAAATATTGGGTTCTTATCAGCGTGTCATGGTGTAGGGTATCTCCTCAGGGCTTCTCTTAGGCACATGGTTATGTGGCACCTTGACCACATAGAGGACCATGTAACCCTAGGGAGTGGTGACTATATTCATGTGATTGAGATTCTACATGTAATGTGATATATAGACCTGATGTGTTGAAGAGGTAAGATAGATAGTGGATGGAAAATATTGAAGAGGCATCACCATGATCAATAATTTCTCAAGAGAGGCCAGTAAGACTCATAGGGAGGCGAAGATAGAAGTTTGGTGGGAGGGGATCTTGATGGAAGAGTTTCTAGTTGTGGATAAGGTTATGAGATCTATCAACCATGAACACTAGGTGGCCCATTTTAGGCTTAAGGAGTTTTCATTTGGAGCCATTAGTAGTTTCATGTTATGGATTCTTATGAGTATGAAACTCATGAGTTAATTAGTTCTACGATTTGGGATTATTAAAATATTTATTTAGTACTAGTAGACACAAGAGTGAGTAATTATTTCATATATCTACCCCTTATGCTAGATATGAAGATCCCAATTGAGATATTAGTTTTTTATCTTTTCCACAAGGTTCTGACATGGAATGATCCTTTGATATCTTTTATCTGACGATATGGTGAGCAATCGTTTGGTAGATAGAGTTTCGCAGGTGTCTTCTTGGTCATCATAACAAGACCTGATAAAGTCATATTGGGCAGGGAATAACAATCCATAATTCAAGAGCATATTGAATATCATCCTAGATAAGTCAGATTCCTTCAAATATATGGGACAATATTCTCCATTATGGGTGAGAGATATCTCATGGGAGAGTGACTGGGGCTTGTGAGAAGGATGATGTAACTCTTAATCAATAATTTGGAAATCTTATCCATTGGTGTAGTAGACTCTTCATGATTCATGATTCCTTCAGTTGTGTTGGATTATAAAATTTTTTTTATATGGATTTTACGAGGCTACCATTGAAATTGGAGTTTGGGTTTTTCATCTAATTTCTCCCAAATACCACTTCAGTATCTTCTCTATAATATGGATGGACCCTTTCAAGATCTAGGAGAAGATCATGTAGTCAAATGACCTATGAGAGAAGGGATTTTTCACACCCTCTATATTCCAATGGGTAGCTATGTTTTTTGTGTGTGAAAAAAGCATGTTAATGGATAATGGAATTTTTTTGATCATCATCATCTAAACCTATCCACAATAAAGTACAATGTCCCCTTTCCTAAATTTGAAGACTTATTTGATCTGTTTAAATGCATGAGATTGTTTTCGAAGATCGATATGAGGTCGAATTACCACCATTTGAGGGTTAGAGATGCGGATATTCCAAAGCTAAAATTCATATGTTTCTATTGACACATAATGTTCTTGATGATTCCTTTCAGTGCGATGAATGGTAACACGGTTCTCATGGATTTGATGAATATGATTTTCCAGACATACAAGGACTTATGTTTTTCTTTGATGATATAGTTATATACTTTGAATCTAAGAAGCGGAATTTAATGAAAATTGAAATGGTCAACAAAATTCTTCAATAGAACCATATATACGGTAAGATCTCAAAAAGTATATTCTAGATCCAGGAGGTTTACTTTCTGGGGTATGCCATTTATGATCATGGATTAGCTGTGGACTTGATGATAAATGATGAAGTGATTTCTTGGGATCCACCCAAGATAATTTTAAATGGGTATAGTTTTTATGTGTTATTATGGTATTATAGTTGATTTATGGATTAATTATATATGATTTCACCCCCTTTGACCACCTTTATGTTGAAAGGTGTAACACCCCAAGCTTCCTCGGTATGTTTCCTTTCGAATAATGCAATGACGTGCATTGTACGCAACTTCGAGATTTTAACACACCACAACCAATCAAACTAGCCGTTATGAATAGTAATACCTACTTTTTGAAATTATATATATTTTATATTTCAAAATGGACTTCATTTTTGGATTCGGAATATCGAATTTAGCCTAAGGTGAAATTTTGGTACTTTTCGGATAACTTTCATATTTTGATGAATAGTGAAAATTACTAAATTTTAATTAAAAACAACTTTTTTAATCAAAATAATTAATAGTGATAAATTGTGAATTTGAGTGGTTTTAAAGTATATTTAGAATATATTTTTACCATTTAATATAATGTTGGTCATTGGACATAATTTTACAATTAAACCGAACATAAACAAGTGTCAATCTTTTGATAGTTATTATCTCTTAAAAACACGCTTTTTGTTTTGACAGCGGGAATTAATTTTAAATTAATTTCTGCCACTTCTGTGTTTTGAATTTAGAAAAATGGATTCCATATTTGGAATCAGGATGTCCAAATTGTGTAAATAGGTAACTTTTATTTTTAGACATTTTGAATAATTACTGCGGTAAATATTTTATTTACCATGGTTAAGGGTAAATCCGGTAAATAAGGGTTAAAAAAATAATATTATAATAATAATAAATTACCCTGAAATGTGTCTTAACCCTATTGGTTGATACATGGTCGACCATGGGCATCTTTGGGTCAATTTTGGGACCCCATGGATCCACTTGTAAGTGATAATGACACTTTATATTAATTAAGTTAAAATGAATACAAAAATGACACAGGCATATATCTTTTAGCAAAACAATTGTTACATAGGGTTATATATGCTGGATTTTAGATTATAAATATTCATTAGAAAGATAAACAGATTTACTACTTAATTATATTTTATTTATAATTTTTTGACATTAAATAATTTATTTTATTTATGACATAATGATGATGCAGTAATTACTAAAATAGTAAAAAATTAACATAATTGATATTATAAATACCCAAATAATTATAATATGAAACTTTTAATGAATTAAACAAATTTTCTAGGATAATATGATATATGAGGATTGATTTATTTGACTTTGTTCGAAGTAATCAATCTGTTATGAGTTTCACAAAAATCAACTAGTGAATAGTGTCAAAATTGACATAAAAGAGTTCTTGAAACAAATATTATATTATTAATTGATATTAAATTCCTAAAAATCTAAGGTTCGGCCAAGAGACTTATATTATGATAGGTTAATCATTAATGGACCACTTGGGGGTCTTTTTGATGTATATAGTATGTTTATTAACCATATTATATAAAAATACAAAGAGACATTGTAAAAGTGAAACTAATTAACTTAGAGTTAATACTTAAAGATAAGGTTAATATAAGTACCCAAACCTATCTAAATTCTATTGGATGAGTTGTTTTCGACCTATCCCCACCTCAACCTTTGAATAGTCAACTTTGGAGCCATTGGAAACCGAATATGAATTTATTATAAATTAATATTTCTAATTTTCCAAAGGTGCCCCTCACCCCTCTTATAAAAGGGCACTCCTCCTTCTCATTTCCTCACACCTCTCAAGCCACTTGGCTCGTCCAAACTCTGCCAAACTAAGCTCCCCACATCCCTCTCCTCGTCATTGAAGCTTCCCCTTAGGCAGAAAGCATTTCAACAAGTCCTTTGGTTCCAACCAAAGTGAGTTACCTAAATTAAAGGTAACGATTTCTCTTAAATTATTTTCATTTATTTTGCTTCTTCAACCCCCAAACTCTTTTTATTTCCCTTCTTTTGTAACAACACCAGTATCCTCAATATACTAGGATGTTGTTATAAGAAGTATTCAAACTACACATACACACAACTCCATCTAATGGATGATGAACATAATGTTTCTGTGGATGGCAAACTAACGCCTCACGAAACGATGATTGTTCAAAAACATCTTACCGCCTCTCATGGTGGCCATTATGACGGCACTGTAATTAAATATGATATTAATGATATATATTTTATATATAATCTTCTGTAATTCCATTTTATTTCATACCATTATTCGTTTCATGTCGTATATACATACGATAATTTCATTTGAGGAAGTGCGGACTACCGCCCCCTTAAAATGATATGACTCGTTCATACCACACATGGAACGTATAAAGGATGGTGTTAATGAAATTAAGTAACATATATAAAATATTATATTATACTGGAATAGTAATATACCTATGTATCATTAGGATTCGATTCTTTTAAAATAAAAAATTAAATGGAAGTAGCGTTCGTGCGTACGTACAGACTACCGTCTCCACGAACGCGATGAGATTCATTATCCATCGTATCCATTCAAGTATAATTATCATTTAATGATTTAAAAATGATGTTTAAGGACTTGATATCATTCTGGATATGAATAAGATACAACAAACATGACTTATGTAACAAAACATATAAAAGAAAATGAGTAAGTTAACACCCGAAACGGCGTTAATACTAAGATATTATTAACAAATCAATGTTAAAAGATCATATATGATATCATATTAAAGTAAATGATTATTGTATTATTCAATAACAATTATTTCACCATTATACAGGAGGTAAACCTACCATCGACCAAGGAAAAAGTACAAAGTAAGGGATTTTCTTATCTCACTTTTAATTCCGTGAGAATTCCATTGATCACCACTTAATTATTGCATGTGGTGTATGTGTACTGCCCATGATTGTATTCATTGTGTTATATACTTTTATTTATGGGTATTTACATCATCATGGTATGATAATTCTTTCATGGGTGTATGTTTCTTAAGTTACCTAATCAATAAGGGAATTTGAGATTTCAATTTCCACTCATTTGGCTTTACGCATATTTCATTGATTATATTACCCCAAGATTATGTGTGGAATCACTATTCATTTGATTATGTCATAATTTCCACTCCCCTTCCTATGGATATATGTTTGATACACATAATCACTCCATTGGTAATTCTCAATTCATTGATATGAATTTGATAAGAGTAATTTTAACTCATTCTCCATTTGTTGAGTTAAACATCCAATTCGTTGGTATTGTTTTTACAAGAATATGTGTGAATATACTTTTATTGATTTACACGGAATATCCAATCATATTTAGTGTATTTATATTTGCCACACATAATTATGTCGTTGATTTATCCTTAACCAAAGGATACAACCTTTATGAGAGATTTCATCTCAATTTACATTCCATTGAGACTTATTTGATGATATACACCAAATCACTTTTATGTGGTGTATATAATGTACTTTGACATAGTATATCATGAATTCCTTTATTCTCATGATATTACAATGTTTTGATTACCTCAATTATTTGTATTCAAGTGTCTCTCTTTTGGTTAGAAACTCTAACCAAAATACCATTTTAAAATGTTTTAAAGAATTATTCTTCTAAATCATGCTCATTAATGTCCATATTTTAAAAATGGCTTTAAGGATTTATTTATATGGACATTAAAGTTTTAAAATTAAAAATCCTTTTAAAAAGTTTCAAAGTGGTATGGGACACTTTGATTCAAAAATCTATTTTTAAATGGCTTTTTGACAAATAGTGTGACTTTTAAATGTTTTCAAGAAAAGGGGGATGTTTCTCTCAAATAGTTTTGATGATTATTTTCATCTATGTCAACATCCTTCATTATTCTTGATTGAGGTTAATGTGATACAATACAATCTTCCATATTGTATCGAATGAGTTATGTTTGACTGTGGATGTGCTATTTTTAAACCATTCAAGTTTTGTGGTAAAAGTATTGACATTTCGTATGCTAGTTTCAATACGAATGTTTATGTTATGTTTAAACTTGTTCATATGAGGAATGCATTGGACTTAATAAGTGACGGGTGGAGCCCGCTATAGCTCCTCGATGCATCGGTAGGTCTCATGAGACAAACTAGTGTCTTGGCACAAGGCCTTGGCAAAATCTTATTTGTAGTCTTGGCACGAGGCCTTGGCTATGTGGTTTTGATAGTCTGGCATTATGCATTCCATCATTATGAAAGTGGTTATTGATATTTCATGTGATCATTCGACTAGTAGAATATCCATGTGAGTAAGTAAATGGCATTATTTCATTTTACCTTCGCCATTTTATGCTGAAGTTTAAATTTAAAAGGCTTTTGTTTTAGTTATAAATTGCCTTAAGTGTTTATGCTTATTTATGAAAGCTTCTGCTATAATGTTATCCTTACTGAGCATCCGAGATCACCCCTTTTAATGTTTTATTTTTCCCAGGATTATGAAGAAGTAATTTATGAATGACCTGCAGGGATAGTATGAGGGGATATGAAGACAAGATGTTTTTTTTTATGATGTAATGTAAAAATTTATGGATGTATCTAGTTATTCCAAGGCTACTAAACTAATAGGTCTTTCGAGACTTGATCTTTCTCATGATCATGCCAATGTTATGTAATAATGCACCGACTCTAGGTAATTAGGGTCGGGGCGTTACAGTTGGTATCAGAGGAAGTTTAGTACAAACCTTGGTAGCTAGATTTAGATAAACTCTGATTAGAGCACGTAGACCTAAGATGATCTTTGAGGATTAGTATAAAAGAAATTCCTAGAATTTTGGTATTGTAGAGATTTTGTGAGTTTTCCGAGCAATACATCCCTGTCTGGATACGAGCAGGTAGAGGCGGCTCTGGCACAGATGTACCTAGGGGTAAAACCCGAAAACACCGCTTTGAGCTAGACTCGAACGGGAACTGGTGCACGACAACGGGCCTTGCTGCACTCTTGGTTACGACACTCCCGGGGGATATGCTTAGGATAATTTACATTTTCTTTACAAACCAATTTAAGTAATATATATATAAGATTAGAGTAAATGACCTTGGTTAATCCTAATATGTTTCAAATTGAGAATATGGTGACATTTTAATCTCTAAATGATTTTACGTCTACTATTACTCACACAATGCTTTATGGTTTTAGTCAATGGCTGGATTCCAAGGAAGTCATAGTAACTTTGAGAATGATGTACAAGATGGGAACGGTGGTGGAAATGAGCAACAAAATGGAATGTTGATAGGCGTAAAAGATATCGTCTTTATGCCAAATCAGTTTTCCAAAAATATGATCAACAACATATATATTAACCAACTCCCAGACTCAACAAGGAAGAGAAAGGTGATAAATGATAAGATCTCCAGCAATGGAGACCATGGAGAAAAGAACCCTCAATTTTCATCATGCAGGAAATGTGGAAAGAGACACCCAGGAAAGTGTCTCAATGGGACAACGAAATGTTTTACGTGCGGGAAGGAAGGACATAAAGTAAAGAATTGCCGAAGAAAAATGAAGAGTACTATGGAAGAAGATAAAAATGGTCCCAAGAGTCCATTTACAGTCATTTGCCATAAATGTAGGGGACCTGGCCATTACACGAGTGAATGTCCTATTCTATAGGATATTTTCTTGGTCAAAGAAGAAGCTATGTGGGAATAAATGGTTGGAGAAATGTTTAAAAAGTATTAGCACTCCTTGTTGATGGGTTTACTATGGAATAATTTTCTCTTGTATTTGTAACCCCACAGTTTTCCATGTGAGAATGATATTTAAGGAAGAATTGTCTCTTCTCTTGTGGATATGGGTATAAATAACCATTTGGATTTATATGATCATTGGGGTTTGAGAGAATTATAAGTTATTCTAATTTTGGATGAAGATTCAAAGTATGATATAACATTTGTGGTTAAATTTATGATATAGTATTTTGAGGAATTTATCTCATTTTGGCAATATTATAAAATATAGTTTTTGAAAAAGGACAACACGTAGACCGTGTGACAACCCGTCGCGTCGGACAAAGCTATGGGAATCGAACCCACAACCAAAGTGCGATTGGGATTTATCGCCTACCACTGGACTACGTGAAGTCCCTGGTTAGTGTGACTTTTTTTTAGTTAAATGATTTTATTGATCAATAATAAGTTGATTTGGGTTCTTATTTCATATCAAAAGAATACCCTTGGTATAGGAAAATTATTTGGTGATTAAGTGATAAATGTTATTTTGGAAGATGTTCGCTTTGTTGGGAACACTATATGCCCAAGGAAAATAGAATACTATGGGGTTTCATTTGTGGAGTAATGATAGATTTTTATCTACGTTTTTATTGTGGATTTATAGTGATTTGGGTTATTTATGGAAATAATTAACCTATAATAGAGAATATGTGATTAGGTTAATTACTTTTGAGTATGTGACTTTAAGAGTATCTGATGTCATTTGGAGATACAATTTAACATGGGAGACTACATAATCAAATTCTTCTATGTTTTGGGTTTCAATATTAGTTTGGATTATATTAAAGGATTTTAAGGACAATTGGTTATTGAATGGTATCTATTTAATTTTGGGGTATTGTTGGTTTAATTTTAGAAATTAAGATTAGTGCATATTTATCTCAATGAATATCCTTTTGGGGGATCATTAGATCATTCACTGACCATTTTGGTTTTGATTAATCTTCAAAGACAATGTAAATATATGGTTTATCCTTCATGGATCATGTGATTCTATAGAAGTTTATTCTATCTCTGCCAGTGTGACCAAGCCTTCTTGAATACTCATCGTTTAAAAAAAATGAGTTAGTGGTGGAAATTTATTAAAGAATGAAAATCTACTTAAAATGTAAGTATATCTCATAATGTTCTTAGTCAATATCATAAATGAATTACTCTTCCTTATGTAATATAACTTAAAAAAAATGTTGTTCGTTTACTTTCCTACTAGGAGACTAATGGTCGTTTGTCCCAACACAAGTTTGTGGTTTTCTCATTGTTAACTTTCTCCTGATCATGATTTCTATCCCTCTCCATCAGAACTTGACACTTAGTTTATCATCCATATCCATGTTTTCTTACATGGAATCCTAGTATGGGTTATCTTGGATGACCCTTATACCTCTCTTTCTTCCTTTTAAAGTGATTGTTTTATTGACTCTTTTTCCGATGTGGGACTTTCCATTATATTCCCAAGCAAAATTTTAAAAATTGCGAGGACGCAATTTATTGAAGGAGGGGAGAATGTAACACCCCAAGCTTCCTCGGTATGTTTCCTTTCGAATAATGCAATGACGTGCATTGTACGCAACTTCGAGATTTTAACACACCACAACCAATCAAACTAGCCGTTATGAATAGTAATACCTACTTTTTGAAATTATATATATTTTATATTTCAAAATGGACTTCATTTTTGGATTCGGAATATCGAATTTAGCCTAAGGTGAAATTTTGGTACTTTTCGGATAACTTTCATATTTTGATGAATAGTGAAAATTACTAAATTTTAATTAAAAACAACTTTTTTAATCAAAATAATTAATAGTGATAAATTGTGAATTTGAGTGGTTTTAAAGATATTTAGAATATATTTTTACCATTTAATATAATGTTGGTAATTGGACATAATTTTACAATTAAACCGAACATAAACAAGTGTCAATCTTTTGATAGTTATTATCTCTTAAAAACACGCTTTTTGTTTTGACAGCGGGAATTAATTTTAAATTAATTTCTGCCACTTCTGTGTTTTGAATTTAGAAAAATGGATTCCATATTTGGAATCAGGATGTCCAAATTGTGTAAATAGGTAAATTTTATTTTTAGACATTTTGTATAATTACTGGGGTAAATATTTTATTTACCATGGTTAAGGGTAAATCCGGTAAATAAGGGTTAAAAAAATAATATTATAATAATAATAAATTACCCTGAAATGTGTCTTAACCCTATTGGTTGATACAGGGTCGACCATGGGCATCTTTGGGTCAATTTTGGGACCCCATGGATCCACTTGTAAGTGATAATGACACTTTATATTAATTAAGTTAAAATGAATACAAAAATGACACAAGCATATATCTTTTAGCAAAACAATTGTTACATAGGGTTATATATGCTGGATTTTAGATTATAAATATTCCTTAGAAAGCTAAAAAGATTTACTACATAATTATATTTTATTTATAATTTTTTGACATTAAATAATTTATTTTATTTATGACACAATGATGATGCAGTAATTACTAAAATAGTAAAAAATTAACATAATTGATATTATAAATACCCAAATAATTATAATATGAAACTTTTAATGAATTAAACAAATTTTCTAGGATAATATGATATATTAGGATTGATTTATTTGACTTTGTTCGAAGTAATCAATCTGTTATGAGTTTCAAAAAAATCAACTAGTGAATAGTGTCAAAATTGACATAAAAGAGTTCTTAAAACAAATATTATATTATTAATTGATATTAAATTCCTAAAAATCTAAGGATCGGCCAAGAGACTTATATTATGATAGGTTAATCATTAATGGACCACTTGGGGGTCTTTTGGATGTATATAGTAAGTTTATTAACCATATTATATAAAAATACAAAGAGACATTGTAAAAGTGAAACTAATTAACTTAGAGTTAATACTTAAAGATAAGGTTAATATAAGTACCCAAACCTGTCTAAATTCTATTGGATGAGTTGTTTTCGACCTATCCCCACCTCAACCTTTGAATAGTCAACTTTGGATCCATTGGAAACCGAATATGAATTTATTATAAATTAATATTTCTAGCTTTTCCAAAGGTGCCCCTCACCCCTCTTATAAAAGGGCACTCCTCCTTCTCATTTCCTCACACCTCTCAAGCCACTTGGCTCGTCCAAACTCTGCCCAACTAAGCTCCCCACATCCCTCTCCTCCTCCTTGAAGCTTCCCCTTAGGCAGAAAGAATTTCAACAAGTCCTTTGGTTCCAACCAAAGTGAGTTACCTAAATTAAAGGTAACGATTTCTCTTAAATTATTTTCATTTATTTTGCTTCTTCAACCCCCAAACTCTTTTTATTTCCCTTCTTTTGTAACAACAACAGTATCCTCAATATACTAGGATGTTGTTATAAGAAGTATTCAAACTACACATACACACAACTCCATCTAATGGATGATGAACATAATGTTCTTGTGGATGGCAAACTAACGCCTCACGAAACGATGATTGTTCAAAAACATCTTACCGCCTCTCATGGTGGCCATTATGATGGCACTGTAATTAAATATGATATTAATGATATATATTTTATATATAAGCTTCTGTAATTCCATTTTATTTCATACCATTATTCGTTTCATGTCGTATATACATATGATAATTTCATTTGAGGAAGTGCGGACTACCGCCCCCTTAAAATGATATGACTCGTTCATACCACACATGGAACGTATAAAGGATGGTGTTAATGAACTTAAGTAACATATATAAAATATTATATTATACTGTAATAGTAATATACCTATGTATCATTTGGATTCGATTCTTTTAAAATAAAAAATTAAATGGAAGTAGCGTTCGTGCGTACGTACGAACTACCGTCTCCACGAACGCGATGAGATTCATTATCCATCGTATCCATTCAATTATAATTATCATTTAATGATTTAAAAATGATGTTTAAGGACTTTATATCATTCTGGATATGAATAAGATACAACAAACATGACTTATGTAACAAAACATATAAAAGAAAATGAGTAAGTTAACACCCGAAACGGCGTTAATACTAAGATATTATTAACAAATCAATGTTAAAAGATCATATATGATATCATATTAAAGTAAATGATTCTTGTATTATTAAATAACAATTATTTCACCATTATACAGGAGGTAAACCTAACATCGACCAAGGAAAAAGTACAAAGTAAGGGATTTTCTTATCTCACTTTTAATTCCGTGAGAATTCCATTGATCACCACTTAATTATTGCATGTGGTGTGTGTGTACTGCCCATGATTGTATTAATTGTGTTATATACTTTTATTTATGGGTATTTACATCATCATGGTATGATAATTCTTTCATGGGTGTATGTTTCTTAAGTTACCTAATCAATAAGGGAATTTGAGATTTCAATTTCCACTCATTTGGCTTTACGCATATTTCATTGATTATATTACCCCAAGATTATGTGTGGAATCACTATTCATTTGATTATGTCATAATTTCCACTCCCCTTCCTGTGGATATAAGTTTGATACACATAATCACTCCATTGGTAATTCTCAATTCATTGATATGAATTTGATAAGAGTAATTTTAACTCATTCTCCATTTGTTGAGTTAAACATCCAATTCGTTGGTATTGTTTTTACAAGAATATGTGTGAATATACTTTTATTGATTTACACTGAATATCCAATCATATTTAGTGTATTTATATTTGCCACACATAATTATGTCATTGATTTATCCTTAACCAAATGATACAACCTTTATGAGAGATTTCATCTCAATTTACATTCCATTGAGACTTATTTGATGATATACACCAAATCACTTTTATGTGGTGTATATAATGTACTTTGACATAGTATATCATGAATTCCTTTATTCTCATGATATTACAATGTTTTGAATACCTCAATTATTTGTATTCAAGTGTCTCTCTTTTGGTTAGAAACTCTAACCAAAATACCATTTTAAAATGTTTTAAAGAATTATTCTTCTAAATCATGCTCATTAATGTCCATATTTTAAAAATGGTTTTAAGGATTTATTTATATGGACATTAAAGTTTTAAAATTAAAAATCCTTTTAAAAAGTTTCAAGCTGTATGGGACACTTTGATTCAAAATTCTATTTTTAAATGGCTTTTTGACAAATAGTGTGACTTTTAAATGTTTTCAAGAAAAGGGGGATGTTTCTCTCAAATAGTTTTGATGATTATTTTCATCTATGTCAACATCCTTCATTATTCTTGATTGAGGTTAATGTGATACAATACAATCTTCCATATTGTATCGAATGAGTTATGTTTGACTGTGGATGTGCTATTTTTAAACCATTCAAGTTTTGTGGTAAAAGTATTGACATTTCGTATGCTAGTTTCAATACGAATGTTTATGTTATGTTTAAACTTATTCATATGAGGAATGCATTGGACTTAATAAGTGACGGGTGGAGCCCGCTATAGCTCCTCGATGCATCGGTAGGTCTCATGAGACAAACTAGTGTCTTGGCACAAGGCCTTGGAAAAATCTTATTTGTAGTCTTGGCACGAGGCCTTGGCTATGTGGTTATGATAGTCTGGCATTATGCATTCCATCATTATGAAAGTGGTTATTGATATTGCATGTGATCATTCGACTAGTAGAATATCCATGTGAGTAAGTAAATGGCATTATTTCATTTTACCTTCGCCATTTTATGCTGAAGTTTAAATTTAAAAGGCTTTTGTTTTAGTTATAAATTGCCTTAAGTGTTTATGCTTATTTATGAAAGCTTCTGCTATAATGTTATCCTTACTGAGCATCCGAGCTCACCCCTTTTAATGTTTTATTTTTCCCAGGATTATGAAGAAGTAATTTATGAATGACCTGCAGGGATAGTATGAGGGGATATGAAGACAAGATGTTTTTTTTATGATGTAATGTAAAAATTTATGGATGTATCTAGTTATTCCAAGGCTACTAAACTAATCGGTCTTTCGAGACTTGATCTTTCTCATGATCATGCCAATGTTATGTAATAATGCACCAACTCTAGGTAATTAGGGTCGGGGCGTTACAAAAGGGAAGTCGTTTAATTATATTGAGCAGTTCAAGAAATCAGTTGAAGACTTTTGGTTGAGGTTAATGAGTGATCAACTTATGAGAGTAAAGGAGGTGGGTGTGGATAACATAGTATATTAAAATTCATCTAAATATGGGTTGGGATACATGTTGATGAAGAGGAAAATAATTATCACATAATGGTTGAGGCATTCGATACCCCATAAGCAGAACTATGTTACTCACATCCAAAATATGGAAGCTATGAATTCACTCTAAGGATGTGAATGAATTTTAATCTAGGTGAGTGATTATTTGTTTACGAATACCATCATAGTATTTGGAATTCATCCATGTCATGATATGTAGATTTGATACAAATGTTATCGTTGGTGTTTCTATAGGACTGTGAATTTAAGATAATTTATACTTATGGGAATTGAAACATCATGGATTATTACACAAATAAGATGTCTCGTTATTCCTAGGCGAGGAGGTATCTTATATATTGGATTCCATGAAGTTGACCTTGGATGAGGATGAGTGTGTATCATTTCAATATTCAATGGTATTTACTCCTCCCGATACTGACAATTCGGGCTATAACAACGATTTTAAACCGTGGTTATAGGTCCTCAAACCGTGTCTATAGGTTATAGCCATAGTTTGAGGAACTATGGATAAGTTTGGTGTGTCTATAGGCCTTGACCTATAGCCTCAGATAAAACTATGGCTAAAGGTATACAACCACAGTTCAAACCATGGTAAAATTTCTATAGCCATAGTTCGAACCGTGGTAATATTTCTGTAGCCACAGTTTAAAACCTTGGATATACCTTAGGACGAAAAAATGCTATTTCCATGGTTTCTAACCGTAGAAGAAGACTTGTACCCACAGATAAAAGCATTTCAATATCCATTTTTCCACGGTTAAAACCCGTTTCTATAGGGTCGGAAAATTCATAAAAAATACCCCCACCCTCTCCCCTGCACAACACCCCCCACTCCCCTAGCAGTATCCCCCACACCCCACAGAACCGCCCCCTACCCCTGGACACACCCACTCCACCTGTATCCCCCCCTCCCATTGTAGTACCCACCACACCCCACTAGAAAGCCCCCCTCCCTACCCCTACACACACCACCCCACCTGCAGCCCCCCCCCCACTCTCCTTGCAGCAGCCTCCACCTCACACTGAACAACCCCCTCCATACCCATGGAAACCCCCACTCCACCTGTAGCCCCCTCCCCCTATAGCTCTCCCTTTCCCTGGAAAGCCCCCTCCCCCCTGGACAACCCCCTCCACCCCTACATCCCCTTCTGTCCCCCCTATAACCCACCTCCCCCCCTACAGCTCTCCATTACCCCTGACATCCCCTCCCTCTCCAGGGACAACCCCTCCCTCCCCATGCAACCCCCTCTCACCCCCCTACAGCCCCTCCACCCCCCTACATCCCTCCCTTTCCCTGGACAGCCCCCTCCCTCCCTCCCCTAGACACCCCCACCACACCACATGTATCCCCCTCCCCCTGGACATCCCACATCCCCCATCCTCCTGGAAAACCCCCTCCCTAACCCTGGACACCCCGACCACTCCACCAGTACCCGCCCCCCACACCACCTGAATCCCCCTCCCCTTGGACAACCCCCCTCCCCCTACAGCCCTTTCCGTCCCCCTCAACAACCCCCCCCCCCCCCCCCCGATAGACCCCTCCCATTCCCTTCAGCCCCCATCCCTACCCCTAGACAAGCCCCCCTCTCTCCCCCTGCAGTCCCCCTCGTCCCCTGGATATCCCCCCACCCACCACTCCACCTTTACCCCCCTTCCCCTGGACATCCCCTACCTCCAAGAACCCGACCCTCCCTCCTGGACCCCGCCATCCTGAACACCCCCACCCTAAACTCCCCCCACTGTAGCCCCCCTCCCTTCCGAGGGAAACCCCCACCCTCCCTTTGGGACACCCCAACCTAAAGGCCCCCCTCCCTCTCCCAGGACACCCCTCTTTTTCTTGGACCCCCTTTTCCTCCTGGATACCCCCACCCATTCCCCTATGCACACCCCTCCCCCTTGAACCCCTACCCCTTGCACACCCCCTGCCCCTCCCTCATGCAACAACCTATGAATTCTAGAAAATAAAACAAGTCACCTTCATATTCAAATCCTCAATTTCCCTAAAAAAACAGTGTTCCTGAAAAAATGAGAGGAAGTCTCAGGGTGGAACACCCAACTCATCACCTTCCCATGTTGGGTACTTGTGGTTTGGGTAATGTTAAAATGGTATCAATGTTTTCCAAGTCCTAGGTATGTAGTTTAAAGTGTATGTTTATATTAGGATTGATTTGGGAAATTGAAGGCAATGATGTTAAGGGGTTAATTGTTGGTTTATCAGACTAGAGGACCCAATAATGGTTTGATGGCCAATATATCCATTCACACCCACTGCCCCTTGCCACCATCACACCCCCTAATCCATTCCCAAAACACACCCACTTCCCCCCTGCCCCACCTGCCCCCTACGCCCACCTGCACACCCCTACCCCCTGCCCCCAAAACACCCCCTTTCCCCCCTTCCCCCCACCTACACACCCCCTCCCTCTGTCCACCCCATGCACCCCTGCACACATCCCCAATACACCCCTACCCCCCAACCTGCACACCCACTCCCTCTTCCCACCCTATGTAGCCCCTGCACACCCCATGCACCCCTGCCTCTTGCAAAAGACCCCAACACACCACCCTGCCCCCCCTCCGCACACCCCCTCACCCCCCACACACCCCATTCACCCCTAAACCCTCCATTCACCCACCCCCTTACCTTGTAAAAGAACCCATCACACCAGTGAAGGACTTAGATCCTAAGTGGAAGGTCCTCTGCATGTTTTTTAAACTAGGATATCCAGAGTATGAGAGATGGATAAAGTCCTTTTTCAGGAATTCTATGTGTTGTATATTCTGATTAACCTGCCAAGGTAAATGAATTGTTTCATGGATCATTGCTATAAAGTGAAAGATAATCCGAATTACTATCCTTATGGTAGGATGATCTCACTAGTTTTTAAAGAAGATTGATGTTGATTTGAATGAGTGAGAGGTAGTGAGATTCTATAAGAGTAATACCCTATATACAATTATTTTGAAGACCATTGGGTACTTCTAGGATATAAAATCAAAATCCTTGAAGCTAGTTAGTTGGGAAGCAGTGGATCAAAATTGAATTATGTATACTTAAAGATTCAATCCCTATAGTATGATATGTTCACACAATTCCTTATGAAAGATTTCATGAGGAATATTATGAGTGAGTTCCATGATACCAGAGTAGATTTCAGGAATATTGGTATTGGAACTAATAGATCCTTAAATTAAAGTAGTGGTATTTTATGAGTAATTTAATGGGAAGTTGAATGAGATCATAAATGTCTCTAATAATGATCAATGATTGGTTTTTTGGTCTCTTTTTCTAGTATCTTGAAACTACTAACATTTTTTAACCTTTTTTAATGAGGTCTATTAATAAGTTGAAGGGATATATTCATATTGTTCCTTGAAAAAGCTAGTGGTTATTAGAAAACCATATTTTAAAAAATAAACCAATAATGGAAACAATTTTTTAAAACAATCAAGCAATTATAGAATTCAAATAAAAGGTTCAGGCAGAGGCAACCTACCACATCCTCAAGGCTCATTTCTTTTTACGACGCCAACTTGAATCTTCTTTTCTTCCACTTCCACGCATATGAAACTTCACATATATATAAACCTAGCCCTAATGTACATTTTTTCATGGACAAATATGCACAAGAGGTTTTTTAGATATATGTTTATACTTGAATATACCCTTTTACACTTACACATGTATGCATTTTTCATATCTATATATAAGAACACCTAGACCCAATATATATATTCATACATCCATGAGTGAATATATATAAAGGGGAAAATTATAGATGTATATGACTACCAAGGTATACACATGTAAGCCTTCATGAACGGCGACTCGAATCCTCCTCAACGGAATCTAAAACACAATACAAAAATATAAGGAACCCAAAAAATCAAAAAAAACCTAATTAAAAATGGGACAAAGAATAAAAATGGAATAAACCATACCCAAATATGATGTTGAAATCACTGTCTTTAATGGTGGTGGATAGAGCCGGACTCATAAAAATAAACCACCTATAAGAAAATAATGGGAAAATAAATGAGATATAATGACATATTATATATATATGTGATGTTAATGAAAGAAAAATTAATTTCCAAGCATCATACATGAAAGTAACATTGATTAAATTTAGCCTACTACTAATAATATTTTTTTTTAACATGTACTACATCTAGACTTAATTCAATTATTCTCCAATCGAACAACTTATATATCATAAACACCTTGTTTAATGATATTGGTTTTCCATACATGTTTTTTAGGAAAACTAGTAGTTTTTTCACATTTCATCTCACTAATATTGAATGAAAATATTCAATTACAATGAAATCCTCACTAATAAAAGTGAAATAAAATTGAGCTACTCCCTTTAATAGTTCTATATCTTTTATGGTTTGAATCCATTTAGTAGAAAATCCAAGTACTTTAAAATGTAACATAATACTATTTTCATCCACCAGATGTCATAGTCCATTCCATCAAACTAATTAATAGTAATCTATATAGCCATTATCTTATTACTAAAATATAGTATCCCCCACTGCCCCCACCGCACCCCACTTTACCCTGTCCCCCCACACCTACACCCCCACTACCCCCCCAAATGACCCCCACTACCCCCACGACCACCCCCACTCTACTGCCCCCACACTTCACCCCAACTCATTTGAACCCCCACACCCCCCCCCCCCACACACACCCTCCCCCATACATGCACACTTCCCCCCAGCCCCCTTCACCCCCAATACCCCCCACACCCCAACCCTTCACCCCCACCTGCACCCCACTACCCCCCACCTGCACCCCCCATTCTGGAATTAATAAATTTATTATGCAAAAATCTTCAGAAATAGGTAACATATACCTTATCAACTATTAATCGATTTTAAATAACATAAAATTGTGTTTAACATGAATTTTATATTATATGTGTAATCATAATGATCGGATATCATATTACATGAATCTTTATTTAATAAAGTCATTAACATTTCCATAAATACATTGTTTATTAAATTTATAGAAAAACAAATAGGCTATGCACAAAAACTGCTATAACAAAAAGATATCACACTTTCATAAAAAAACAAGGCAATAACAGGTATAAAACCAAAAGTGATTATAGGCCAAAACAACAACTTCATTCATCCTTTATATTCCCATGTTCTCATATTCATTAGGTTAATTACACTATTACTGAAAGGGTTAAACCATGATAATTTCACACTTTCACATTAAACCTAGAGAAATATAACATGTCTCATACCACAACTGGAGGACCACAATATTCTCCAATTAGAAAATAGAACACCAAGCACCAAACCTTTATTAACTCTTTTGTGGGAAACTAATGATCGTTAAAACACTAGCCTAAGAATATCCATCTATTATTCATCAAAATAAACTGTAATAAAACTAATGATAAAAATTCTCTATAGCATGTAAAAAGAGAAATGGAAAATAATAGAACAATCGAAAGTGGATGATCCCCAGAAGGTGGTATCCAAGTTGATAAATTCTAAGTAATGTATTCAAAGAAAAGCTACACAAGGTTCATTATAATGACAAGGGATATACATCAAAGGAATTTTAAACTTTTGAGGAAAAGAGAGATGAGTTGGTTACATGCATGGAAAACTTTGTTGAGATGAGTTGCACCCCCCACCACCAAGAGCCCCGAACTAGTCCCCTGAGCCCCATCCCCCACCTGCATCATCCCCCATCCATATCCCCTCCGGCACCATCCCCATACCCATCTTTCACCCCAGCCCCGAACCCCCACATGCACCATCCCCTCCTTCACCAGACCTTAGCCCCCACCCCCTCCTGCAGCAGCCCCACCCCCACCTACACCCCCACTGCCCCCACATTTCCCCTGCACACCGCCCCCACACTCCCCGGGCAACCCCCCAAGCACCCCCATACCACACTTCCCCTATCCCCAACCCCCCCCCCCCCCAACTGCACCGCCCACACACACGGTTGAAATAACTGATAAAAGATAATATTAGATGTACATACAACTGATGAAGCATAGTATCCATAATAATAATACTAAATTGTGGAATAACGTCATAAAAAATAAAAAATCATATTTAGTATCATATAAAAATACATCATGACTGTATGATTTGCAGAATTATGAAATATAAGGGAACTAGAGCAGTAGGGGAAATGAAACTTGTTATAAATCAATGTAAAAAAGATCAAAATCTATCTCAAATAGCATTGTGAGTATTAGTTCGGTCTTCTTCTCCCATACCCCATCATAATATATAAACTCAAGAACCCATTCCTTGATGTTTCCCTTTTTCCAGGTCTATATCCATGCAGTCTGTTCAGGAACCAATCAGTGGCTCGAACAGGGTGTATATTCTAAAATATAATTTTAGAATATACAATGAGCGGTGTACAATTAAAATGAAAAAAAGAGATAGTTCCTCATAGAACATCAGTCTAAAAAAACCCGCTTTAGCCTATATTGGAATATGTTTCAACATTTATTAATTATTATGAAATTGTAATATTATCTCGAAAACTAGGCTCATATATTGTAATACTTACATAAGGGATTAATAACACCCATGGAATTTGGAATAGAATGAAAAAAAATCCAAAAGTTATCCATAAATGTGAATCATTGACCAAATACAAGTATGTTCTTTGAACTGGAATAGACATACTCAAATTTATTTAATTTTAATTTTCGTCCAATCCAAGGCATTTAACATAGGTAACCAAAATATTTATTTAGTGTACTATAAACCCATACCCCCAGAAGTCCATCTATTTTAATCCTTATAGAAATTCAAGTATCTTCAATGCATGGTATAATTTCATCGCATCCTAATCCTATCTTTGGTAGTCCATATAGGGAACCCATGTGTCACTTAATGCATAATGTAACGCACTTCCCTCTTAGACTATCCTCAATATTCCATATAGGGAACCCACGTTTCATGTGTGTCATAATTTAAGACCACTCTTCATGTGATATAATCTAATTAATTCTGCATATGAATCCATATGTTTGCCTATAGCATAATCAAATTCTATTTATAATTCTTTTTATTTTAGAATATCGTTGATTGCATACATGGTGTTTCATGTCAGAACACTTGTATCAGACTTTCAATGTCATGTTGGAAGGTCATGGATATTGGAACCCATAACATTTTAAAATTCACTTGATTCCATTTGGGCATTTAATTTATAACGAATTCAGTATATAAAAAATATGAACAAGTGCCTATGAATATAATCTTTCCATTTTACCTTTTTTTAGATTCACACTATAATTCAATAATAGGGTCCAACTCAATAGACCTAAATTGGCGGTTCAATTTAAATACAATTATACGTATAATGGGACATTAAATTTGATACACCCTAAGGGGTGGATCAAATCAAGTTAAAATAGTCTAGGATGACAAATTTACATTTCCAGGACTACCTTAAGTAAGGTGATAAAAATTCATTTGATTATTTTGGAATTTTGGTTGTGTCACATAGAAATTCTAGTCTTTAGACTGACAACACAAAATATGAAATCATGTAATTAAATGAAAAATAAAAATACCATCTACCATAGATTTGTAGTTCAATCCACATCCAGTATTAGATTCTGATTCAAGAAATAACATAAGGAATGAAAGTCTCCAAATCTAGTAATAGCTTCAGATACAAGAAAGAAAAAAAGGAAATCAAATAAATTTTCAAATACTATGATGATAGGACATTGGGGGTGTCGACCTTGGTGTCAGGGTGTTGAGGGTTGTGGGGGAGAGCAGTCGAGAAGAAAGGGAGGAGGTGGGGAGGTCACTTAGAGAAACTTCACTGGAGGAGGATCGTGGGGAGGAGGATCGTGGGGAGGACGGTCACGACAAGGAGGCATTGTGGGTGTTGAGGGTTGTCGAGGAGGGCGTAAGGGGGGAATTAGGGGTGTCCACCTCAGCATCGGTGGTGTGTTGTGGGGGAGATCTGTCAAGAAGGAAGAGAGGAGGTGAGGAGGATGCTCGTTGAACCTTTGCTGGAGGAGGAGGGTCGCGGCGAGGAGTCGTCAGGGAGGGCGTTAGGCTGATGAGGGGTTTTGTGGAGTAGGGATCGAGCTGGAGGAAGAAATGAATGGATTTGGGGGTATTCAGCCACATAGCCGTGGCTATTTTTGTGGGTGTAGCCATGGTTTTTATAACTCGTGGCCTTATAGGTGCAACTATATCAAGATTGTGAGGGAGTCTCTTGTTGGAGTTCGACTTTAAGGTCCTACATGACCATATATACTAAAAATATTCACTAGGTAGATTCTTTAAAATATGGAATCATTGCAACAATTTCAAAGGGAAGATTGTGGCTCTGGTCATGAAGAGAGAGTATGTAATTATCGAGTTTTCCCACAACTTTATTGGATGTACATCCTAGTGTAATAAATATGCATAGGGAACTTCAATAGTAATTTTAGTGGGTCGACTTGAAGAAGTGTGTGGATGTGTTTGAAACTCATTGTCTCACATATCAGTAAGTGAAGGAAAAGAACCTGGTTTTGATAGTTTTTTATAACCTATAAAGATCCAAATGAGCACATTGGATCAGATATCCTTGGAAATTGTCATAGGGATTCCATGGAAAAGAAGAATTGTTGGGAAAAAATCCCTCAAAGGTAACATTGTAGCATTTTTGGGTTGATTGTGTTTGTTGACAAAGAAGGTTTACATGGTGAATTGTCAAGTTCTAGATATGTTGTTGACAATCAATGTTGACAAATAACCATGAAATGGAATGGAATGATCTGGAGGCGGTATAAAAAGTGCAGTACTAGGTGGCACTATTTTCCAGTGTTTGCCAAATTTTTGGGGTCCAAAATTTGGAGGTTGGTGAGCATCACAAAAAGTGGATTCCCATGAAGATCATATTTTAATATGGAAAAGGCATGAGTTTCACAAAGATTGGTTTCACAGATTGGATTTCACGAAGATCAGAAAAAATGAAGGCTGTGATTCTTTGCGATTAGGTCAAGCTTTGCGAATGGAAGAGTTGAAGCGCATCACGGCTGTGAAGGGATTTATGTGGGAGCTTCATAGTGAAGGAATGAAATAATGTTGACGGTGATACTCCATGAATTCGAT
This sequence comes from Viscum album, assembly GCA_963277665.1. Taxonomy (NCBI): domain Eukaryota; kingdom Viridiplantae; phylum Streptophyta; class Magnoliopsida; order Santalales; family Viscaceae; genus Viscum; species Viscum album. The sequence continues at coordinate 267,304,281 of OY728164.1, read as the reverse complement.
GAGCTCCGCAATCAGAAAATTTTTTGGGTGATTCGCGATTTGAGAGAATTCCGGTGGGAACATTGGAGCTTTGCGATTGGAGATGACATGGCGTTGACATCGCTCCGAAGGAACCGGGGTCAGTGGAATCACCTATAAATAGGCCTCAAACCCCATGGGATAAGTAGATAGAGTTTTTAGAGAAAAATATATTTCTCTCAGTTCTCAAAGGTTGTTCACGAAGTCAGTGTGCTTCGGGAAAGGAAGGAGCTTCGTGATGGCTATTTTAGCTCCGCTAAAGTTGGGTGCTTCGTGTTGGCTCAGTGAGCTTCGTGAAAGGGAGTCGCTCTATGATGACTTGAGCTCCGTGAAGGCCTAATCTTTGTAATGTCTTGATATTTGTGACGGTCTGAGATTCACAAAATCTATGTCCTCCACGAGGTAGGAGCTTTGTGAAGGTGTGTGCTTCGCAAAAAGGCATAAGATTCGCGAAGGCTTGTTTGAGCTTCATGAAATTGGGAGCCCTGTGAAGTAGGGTGCTTTGCGATGGTATCTACAAAGTAATTACCTAGTGTTCAGAGGAAAATGGGTATTCATTAGTGGATGAATGTTGAAGTTCAGCAGAGCATCTGTCAAAAGTTGAGGATGTATGTATTCATGTAAATGAAGAGACCTAAACGTCTATAAATTGTGATTGGATCCTTTCCAGAGCCGTGAGAAAAGGAAGAGGAAGATGATGATCCTCTCCACCAGCAGTGATCCAGAGAGAGAAATATGAGGTGAACCTTGGGAAAGTAGTGAGCTGACCCTAAACTTTGTAAAGGCAGTGAGCTGGGAATAGAAGTGATCTAGCCCAAACATTATTTGCAGTGATCCTTACTGGATTTGGTACAGTGGCACATCCCCATTGTATGCTCCTTGGACATAACCTAGTGAGGGTAAACCAAGTAAAAATCTTTGTGTTTGCCTACTTGCTTCCCTCCATTGCATTCAAAGCATCATCATCAGATGAAGAAGAAAATAAGTGGTCATAATAAACACACATGTTCAAAAAAAGAGACCCATGTAATAAAGAGGTCATGATCAAGTGGGGAATGAATAATTTAGAAAAGAATATTCATACCATAATTCACCCACCCCTCTCAGGGTATATAGGCTCCTATTGGTCCTAAAAATTTGTATAAGAGGGATAGGTTTCTTTTATCAGAATTGTTTTATCGGACATGGGTTAGTCTATTTATGCAGTTAGTGTGGTTAAAGATTCATTCTGTTCATATCATGGTGCAACATGACAAAGGGTAGAACATCAAAGAAGAAGCAGAAGTCAGGTGGTATCCCTTAGTGTGGAAGTGTCTTTGGAAACAGTGTGATTCAGTTAAAGGAATTTAGTAGTGAACCAAATGTTGATTTGGATAAATTGTATAGTGAAAATTCATACTCATTAAATTATGCTAAAGGAATGAGTGAAGAACCGGAAATGCCAAGTGATATTGGATCTACAGTTAATGATGAGACTCCCAGAAGTCAGAAAGTGGAAGTTGTCCACAAAGAGAAGCAATTGGATCAGAAATTCACCGATGAAATTAAATCTAAATTCATTCAGATCCAAGAATGGAAAACCGAGATCAACATACTAAGAGGTTTGAATCAAAGGCTTATTGACGTTGATACTAATACGAGGGATAAAAATGATTCTCAAGATGAAGAACTGCGAAAGAGATCTGAAAAGGTTGAAAATTAAAAAGCTGATGTCATGGGAAGGAATCTGAACTCAGATGAGGTTCATATTTTGAAAACCAGAAATGAGGATCTTTCTACATATCTATCTAAACTAGTTCATAAGAATAAATAGATAAAACAAGATAATTCATGTTGTTCTTATGCTGTTGCTCAAGAAAAATTGAAACTAAAAGAGCAGAGTGACATGGTGGATAAGCTGACATGTGAATTGGAAGATGAGATGAGTAGAGGGAAGCTTCTCAAAAAAGAACGTGATTTCCAACTTGAATCACATGATATAATGTTTCAAAATTTGGAACAAGAGCTAGAATTAGTAAATATGGAAGTGGATAAATACAATACCAAAGGAAATTCTAAAATGAAGGATGCATTGCACTTACTATTTGATTATCCTTTGACAAGTGATGATAAATTGAAGAATAAATATTCTATTTTTGAAGAGAAACAATAGAATATTTTCTCATCTCGAAGACCATATAGTTTGGGGAAACCTGGTATTGGATTTGATGAATCCCCTCCCGTGCATGATAGAAAGAGTGTCATGAGCAATTTTATAAGTAGAGAAAATACTGTAGCTGATGGAGATAGAACTAAGGGGACATTTACAATAATTAATGACAACATGTGCTATTTCTGTGCGATTCATGGATACACATCAAGTTTTTATTCAGAGGTTCAGGAATACATTTCTTATTGTGATGATAGAAATTTATCTAATTCTATGAATAAAAATAAGCATCGTGAGAAAACAAAAAGTATATTTTCTCAGTGGAAACCATTCATCATGTGTTATTACTATGGAAGAATGGGACACACCTTGAGTATGTGTCAGGATGCTCAGGAGCCCAATGTCAATGGAGGAACTCAAACTGCAACAATATCTTGACAGAGAAATGATGAAATGTGGTATGACTTTGATGGAAAATGTTTTATATATTCTGATTGTGGGAATTTGGAAAGAAATTTCAGCAAGAAGAAAGTAGAAATAGAAAATAAACTCGAGAGGACATTCATGACTCCAGTGGTGTATAATGAGAACTCATACACTAGAAGACGAAGTGGTAAATTAAAAAATAAGTTTACTACCTCCGGTAAATCAAAAGTATCTGAAAGAGTGGTGAATCAATAACCTTCCCTGTCACACCCAGAACATCCCTCATGGAGAAAATGTGAAAAAACATGTAAGATTAAGGGTAGTTATATTCTAGTTGTGAGTAAGAAGAATGCATATTCAGTGGAGGACCCACCACCAATGCAAAATAGGGTGGTAACCCAGAAATATGATAAAAGAAAAACAATCAATGAATGCATTGAAAATTATACATGTCGTGTGCCCCCACAAGAAGTGGAGGAAAGAGGAAGATCCCTACAATGGCATAAGATGCAAGGGATGATGACAAACAGAGAGATTCCAACCCAGAGAAGAAATCAAGGGAAGTGGCATATTGGTGGAACACCAAAGAATGAAATGTCTACCAGTGGGTTTAAACCCCAAATAGTGAGAAAGGCCAGGCCTTCAGAATGTATATATCAAAAAAAGACCCAGCATGTGGGTAATGAATGATTAGTTATATGTCTAGAGAAATTGAAGTTGGCTAGGCAGCTAGAAGAATCAAGGATGAAGTGTGATGCTCTATAAGAATAATCAAACAGTTGACCCATCCGGATCAACCACTATCCTCATATTGAGTAGTCCAGAAGAATCCTCTCTACCTATGCATATAAATGATATTAACTGATGATTCATGTATTTCAGGTTTTAGGGAGATTCGATCTAAGGGGAAGTGTCATCTAAAGATGAAAAGTGGAAAAGTGATGTGCTCCATAGTTTTAATTGAATCAAATCAGGTACTAGAGATGATGAAGGAAGGGAGAAACTGAGCAGAATAAGAATTGATTGTGTTATTAACCTTATCTCTTATTTCATACAATGAGTTCCAACTCAGTAGGATTAGAGATTTCATTAATTGCTCAATGATGAGTTCCATATTGGTATAAATGATGCAGTTGGAGAAGAATGGTTATGGGTCTAAACAGTGGGCCTAACCACAGTATGTGTTGCAAAATATTGGAGGAGCATTCAATAACAAAATCAGATGCAAGATCCATCAAATGAATATTTGTATGACTCATATTAGGTGTTTCCTTTCAAGGTAAGAATGAAACACATGGAGAATAAGAAACAATCATTCATCTCAATTCTTATCTATTTCGTTCTAACAAGTGGTATTAGCTGACAATTTTCAGGATACCAAGAAGCTGCAAAAGAGTATCAACAATATTTCAACAAGAATCTCCGAAAAGTAGTTGAACTACATGATGATAATAAATAATGAAACAGTTATAAATTTCATGATGAAATTATTGAGGTAGAAATAAACACAGGGGGAGCAGAAGTGGCTGATGCTGATTTAGAAAAGAATCAGATGTGAGAGATTGTTTCGAGGCCAGTAGATAAAAATGTCTTCTGGACTAAATGGGTCTATCACCACAAGATGAATGAAGATTGAATAGTGAATCGAAACAAATAATGACTAGTATGCAAAGGATACTCCCAGATATAGTGAACAAATGTTGGTGAGACATTTTCACTAGTTGCAAGGCTGGAGACAATCAGATTATTTCTAACCATTGCAGTGCAACAGAAGTACAAAGTGATCTAGAAGGATGTAAAATCATAATTCTTGAATGGGGTTTTGGAGAAAGAAGTGTATATTGCGCAGCCAGATGGTTTTCTCATTCATGAGGATGAGAACATGGTTTTTTGGCTGAATAAGGCATTATATGGGCTGAAACAAGGACCGAGAGCATGGTACTCAAGGCTTGACTGGTATTTGAAATTAGCTTGGTTTCCAGCATGGTGGAGTTGATTACAATCTATATTTCAAACACAACATTATTCAAAGGATAATGGTACTAGTTTATGTCGATGACATAATATTTGGGGGATCAGATGAAACATAGTGCAGATAGTTTTCTAAAATCATGAAACATGAGTTCGAAATGTCTATGATTGGCGAGCTGACATTTTTCCTTGGTTTAAAGGTGACAAAAGGAATGAATGACACTTTAAATTTTCAATCTAAATATTCCAAGGAGGTTCTGAGAAGATTTGGAATAGAAAATTCCAAGGAAATGAAGACTCTGGTTGCATCCCAGATGAAATTATCAAAATATGATAATGGTAAAGCAGTTAATATCACATAATAAAAGAAGATTATTAGGAGTTTACTGTACCTGATAGCGATGAGACCTAATATTGTTTTCACAACATTCCAAGAAGAACGATTTCAAAACAATCCTAAAGAAAGCCACACTATTGCGGCGAAAATAATACTTCGGTATATTATGGGAACCGTGGACTTCATCTTGATGTATAATGGAAAATCTTAGCCAGAGTTAATGGGATATACTGATGCAGATTGGTCTAGTTCAGTGGATGATAGGAAATCAACGTCAAGAGATGCATTCAATCTTGGTGGCTTGTGTGATTCTTGGCTAACCAAAAAGTAAGATTGCATTTCATTGAGAACCGTAGAAGATGAATATATAGCTTCCACTAAATCTTGCACACAATTATTGTGGATGAGGTTGAAACTTGATGATATGGGCCTTGATGTGAAGTCTCTGATCCGGATCCAGTGCGATAACTCAAGTGCTATCAATCTCAGAAAAAAATACAGTCCATAACTCAAGGATAAAACACATTCAGAAAATGTATCATTTTATCAAGGAGAAGGTTGATCATGGAATCATGAAGTTGGAGTATGTGCCTATAGAATTACTGGTTGCTTACAATTTGACAAAGAAATTACCCCAGGAATCATTTGAAAGGCATCTACTAGCTCTGGGTGTTCAGTTGAATCCCCAAACTTGAACAAGTGTGGTTGCAGAACCCCCATCTTCTCGATGTATGATGTGTTTTCCCTAACATTTTAATATGTGTTTTTTCACAATTACCAACCGCAAAGGAGTGCCCTCTGGGTTCATTGACAAAGGGGGAGAAAATATTAATTGTTTAATGGGGAGTCAGTGTGGCTATTTGAGAAATCATGAATGATATGAAGAGATTCTGATAGGTGGAGCAACGAGATAGAGGAGGGAATTGAGATGGGGGGAGAGTATCAAATCTGACGATGCTAGAAGTGATCGATCAAAGCTTAGATGTCACGATAGCTAAGGATCTTGATAAAAGCAGAAGAGTGATGTTGGAATGGTGTGAGAAGGATTCAAGTGTTCAACAATTGGTATCAATTTGATGATTTTTATCCAATTGGTATCAAAAATTGGTATCAGTTTGGAAATTGGTATTAGTTTTGTGTCAACAATTGGTGTCTGAAATGAAGTGATTCATTGAAGATCTTTTATTTTACTCTTGTTTCTGATGATGAGCATTTCTCATGTGGGCTTAGAGTATGTGGTGATTGAATCTTTGGTCGCTATCTGAATCGCAAGAGGTGATGGATGGTTGATGATGGAAGGAGTATTAGGGAGGTATCGACGTGCATAAAATAATTCTGAGAATAGTTATGAAGAGTTGTCAACAAACCCAAAAGGGGATATTGTTGGTAAAAAATTACTCAAGGTAACATTGCAGCATTTTTTGGTTGATTGTGTTTGTTGACAAATCAGGTTTCCATGGTGAATTGTCAAGTTATAGAGATGTTTTTGACAATCAATGTTGAAAATGAACCATGACAAAAAGAACATACGATCTAGAGGCAGTACAAAAAGAGCAGTACAAGGTGGCACTATTTTCCAGTGTTTTCCAAATTTTTGGGGTCCAAAATTTGAAGGTTGGTGAGCATCGCGAAAATAGGATTTCCAGGAAGATCATATTTTAACATGGAAAAGGAGTGAGTTTTGCGAAGATGGTATTCAGGGATTGGATTTCATGAATATTAGAAAAATTAAGGTGGTGATTCATCACGATTACGTCAAGCTTCACGAATGACAGAGTTGAAGCACATCGCGGCGGTGAAGGGCTTTGTGAGGGAGCTTCAGGGTGAAGCCATGAATGAATGTTGACGGTGATGCTTCGAGATTACGACGAGCTCTGCGATTGTAATATTTCCGTGGTGCTTCATGATTTTGAGAGAATTCCGGCGGGAACTTTGGAGCTTCACGATTTGAGATGACGTGGCATTGACTTCACGCCAAAGAAACCATGGTCAGTTGAATGGCCTATAAATAGGCCTCTAAAACCTTGGGAGAATTAGAGAGAATTTCTAGAGAAAATATTTTTCTCTCGGTTCGCAAAGGATGTTCGCGAAGGCAGTGTGCTTCACAAAAGGAAGGAGCTTCGCGACGGCTAGTTTAGCTCCGCGAGAGTTGGGTGCTTCATGTTGGCTCAGTGAGCTTCGCAAAAGGAAGTCACTATGCGATGACTTTAGCTCCACAAAGTCCTAAGCTATGCAAAGGCTTAAACTTTGTGATGGTCTGAGTTTCACGAAAGAAGTGTCCTCCGGGAGGCAGGAGCTTTGCGAAGGTGTTTGCTTTGTAAAAAGGAAGGAGCTTCATGAAGTTTTGTTTGAGCTTCGCGTAATTGGGTGCCTCTTGAAGTTGGGTGCATTTCATAGGTATCTCTAAAGGAATATCCTAGTGATTAGAGGAAAAGGGGTATTCATCAGTGGATGAAAGTTGAACTTCAACAGTGTATCTATCAAAAGTTGAGGATGTATGTATTCATGCAAATGAAGAGACCTACATGTCTATAAACTGTGAGTGGATCCTTTCCAGAGCAGCGAGCAAAGGAATAGGAAGAAGGTGATCCTCTCCACCAGCAGTGAGCCAGAGAGAGAGAAATAGGGAGTGAACCTTGGGAAAGCAGTGAGCTGATCCTAAACTTTGTAAAGGAAGTGAGGATGGCCAAATAAGTGATCTAGCCTGAACATTATTGGCAGTAAGCCTTACTAGATTTGGTACAGTGGCACATCTCCATTGTATGCTCCTTGGAAATAACCTAGTGAGGGTGAACCAAGTAAAAATCTATGTGTCTTCCTTATTACTTCCCTGTATTGCATTAAAAACATCATCATTAGATAAATAAGAAAATAAGTGGTCATAATAAACACACAAGTCAAACCAAAGAGACACTTGTAATAAAGAGGTGATGATCCAGTGGGGTAGGAAGAATTTATAAAATAATATCTATAACGTGATTCACCCCCCTCTTAGGGTATATAGGCCCCTATTGGTCCTAACAAGTATCCATGCTTCTATTTGGATCATAGTTGAAAAATTTACTAAGTGGATGCACTTCCATGATATAAGGGAGTAGAGTTTGGTTGAGAGTTTGGGGTAGTTGTGCATGTGGTAGATCATACAACTTTATGGGGTACTATCGATGACTGTCTCTGACTATGATTTTCTTCACATCATATTTATAGAGAGGCCTACATAATGTATTAAATACCTAGATGTGGATTTTTATATCTTTTAACCCCCCTATAGATAGAAATATTTAACACACATATAATGTGTTGGAGGATAAGATAAGGCCTTGTGTGTTATACTTTGGATGGAGATGGGATGATCGCTTAAATTTAATATAGTTTTACTATAATACTTTCCATCACTCTACTATAAAAAAGGAAAATTTCAAGGCCCTATATGGGAGACCATACAATTCACCCTTATGTTTGATTAGGATCAGTGAGTTGTCTCTTGTTACTCCATATATAGTGTATGAGATAATGGATAAGGTTTAGGTGATCTAAAAGTAGATGCAGAAAACTACAATATAACAAAAATCAGAAGTTGATCAACATAATGGGTCCTTGGAGATTGATCATGGAGACCAAATATTCCCATGAGTATCCCCAAGAAAATGATTATAGATACTAAGTTTGGGAGGCAAGATATACTAGAGTTTCATTTGGTTGTTTGGGATCTTGCTGAGGGTTGGAGAGGTTTCTTACCACCTCACCAAACCCCCATATTTAGAGAGGGCCAATAACATCATCCACATATTGTAGCTGAGGAGATATGTGGATGATTCTACACCCCTCATTTAATGGGTAGACTAGGACATCAAGGATGGATCCATATTTGCTGAGTACCTAGTGTAAATTGAGGATGAACATGATAGGATTCAGTGTGGGTGAACCATTCCTCTGATTCATGTTCTATGGAAGTATGGGAGCATGAAAGAGATATAATAGGAGTGGGAGAGATAGATGCATACTAAATATCACTATGTTTTTTCATAGAATGTTCTTTTGGGGATGATATTAATGAATTATATAATAATTAGTGAATATTGATTCTTTTGTATGAAATTGTAATATATTTATTAATATATATAGACCTTGGCGTTGAAACGATGCATGATTCAAATACCCGATGAGTTTGAAATTAATTTTATCAAAATAAAATATATATATTATATCATGAACACAAAATGTTTTATAAATAATGAGATATCTTCCAAAAATATTCTCGATTCAAAAATTAGATACCATGGTTGACTCTCAATAGATGGTTTTTTCCTAAGAGATGACTAAAATAGGTCATCCATGGTTGTTCAAATAAAGAAATCATTGGCATGTAAGTTAAGTGTAATAATTAATTAAATAATAAAATTAATTCATTTAATATCCATGAAATAATATCATATATAAATATTTTTTTATTCAAAAATATCATGGGTTATCAGTATGACCATGCCGTCCTTTAGTAGAGGACACAACCACTCATCATTTGAGGATTGATTTTGGATGATGATTAATGACCAGATTGAGTTGGTTTGATAGATATAAAATGTGGTAGATATTACCAATCTATAGAGAATGTGTACCTCCCCAATTATCAATCAAGTATTGAGGTAGGGTTCATATATATTATTTTGTTTTCCACTATCTTTTTAATTAACCAATATAGAATATTTGATCTGTATTTATTTCATGGAAATTCCCAACTATAACAAGAGCCCCATAGACGAATAAATTTCATTTTAAATTTATTATCTATTTCCATTCCATTTTTTTCATCCTGTATTACCTACTTGAAATCATTGGTTGAAAATAGTTCGCTAATGATGATTATCACATTTTTAGGGTTATTTTTTCAATCGTTATTCTATTTCTTTTCCACTGGATTACTGGGCCGTGGTTCAAATTTTTTGGGTGGGTTCAAGTGCGATCAATGCCCTCAAATTCTGGATATATTTTCATGTGATGTATTGATGAATATTTAAGGATTAATTAGAGTAAAATGTAGGTATAATTTAGGTATTTTTGGAACCATGATTCAAATTAAAGTTGGCAGCCACATGAAAACTACGATAGTGGCTTGTGGGCTTCATAGAGAGGGATCAAGATTTGATTTCTATCAACTAGAGGTATGTAATAAATGTCCTAATAAGATTTTTAAAAATTTGAGTTTGTTAAAAGGATTGTTTTTTAAATGATAAACTTGATCTAGAAACTGTTAGAGGATTCCATGGGTCCTATGAAAATAATGACAACACACTATGTAATATACCAAACACATGTTGTGTAGTCCCCATGATGTGGAGGTTATGGTTTTGTGGGGATTTAAATATCACACACTCTATGGAACACCATAATGTAATGTGACTCATTAATGTTATATCAGGTTGAACTTTAAGAGTACATGTATATAGACATGACTAGGAACATATTGTGTGCTGACATATGTCCAATGTAAACAAACCAAACCAAATTCACATGGGTAGACCCTCGGTGTTTGATACATGCTATACAGTACCCATACTCAGAGTGTATTATAAAATGGGTAGTGAGTAGTTTACTAGTGAAGATAAAACTATTAAATGGTAAGGGGACACATGCCATGTGGACCCCTTTCTTGTTATGCATTTCCCATACATCTTATACCTATCTTATCTACTTTTTTTGGAATTAATTTTTTCATATGAGTACTCTAACATTAGTGACCTTCCATGTATAACATTATGCTTTCATTGTTTAGTGGATTTTTAGATACGGTGTGGTATTTTATGAGTTTAATGGTTCTTAATTGTATTAACGACAATGGAAATGACCTGGAAGAATCATAAAAGATATACCAATGTGGTACCCCATAGTAGGAAAATGTCATCGGTCCTCTATCTGTATACTTAGTGGTACTGTCTTGATGGACTAAGGAATGATTCCTCAACTTACTATGTGCTATGCCTTTTTTACACAAGGTTATGGGTCCAATAACTACTAAATTGTACCCCCTGAGAAACTAGGATGTGGATACACTATCTATATACTAATTGGAACCCCCTAACATAATAGAGAATGGTTCCTATATGTACTAAGTTATACACCCATAATGTATTAGGGCATGGCTCTGATTCTAATTGAGTGGTACCAACACAGTGGACTAGGTCGTTGTTCCTCTACCTACGGAGTTGTACACCTTGATCGACTAGGGTGCATGTCCTCTATATAATGAGTGGTCCACCCATAATGCACTAGGGAGTGGGTTCTCTACATGGTAATTGTTCTCGCACGACTATGGGGAACAATGTATTGGTGTGAGTCATGGACATGGTTACTACCATGGAAACACATGTGAGAAACTAGGAATCATTTTGGACTCCTAGAACTATAGATACGCTCAATAGGCTGTTCTGGGTTGTGAGTTTGAGATCCCCTTTATCTCTATTATTATTCTCATTATGTGCATATATCTTGTTACTAGGTTTTTATATTTTTTTGGGGTTGATCTGAAATCTTATATCATGTCTCCTATTTCCCACCCTATCATTTTTAGGGTTCCATATTGGCTTTTTCAATAATGGCCCCTTCATGGGCTTGCTCGCACAAGTCAGGTATTATACAGATGAAATACATGTCAAAGGTTATTTCATAGGGTAATAGGGATACTTGAGTGTATTTGACAATATACTATGGTTTTAGTCTAGATACTGATGTATTTATTGTTATTACTCTTCAATTTAGTATGAAGATGTTTGTTTGTGTTCATATAGAAAATTGTGCAATGGACTCCCATTGTAGTTACACCTTTTGACAATGGTCACCTCACACTTTTCCAATTGAGGCTGGAATAGGGTATTTTTGGTTGAGTCTTCCACTGACCAAGTGGGACCTGATGGGTTGGGTCTTAATAAAAAATTATCTTATTCAAGTTCTTTCCCTCCCATTTAATTGTGTTTGTAGATATAACAATATTCAACTATTCATAATGGAATTATTTACTCATGTATCCTTGATTTTTTAATCCTTGATAATGTTTATGTGTTTAAAAATTCTTTTTGGAACCATCATTCCTATAATAATATATTAGAATAGGAAAGATGAGGAAGAAACCATAGAATTATAGATGCAGAATCCTCCCATGTACAAGAATCGTCTTCATATTTTGTTGTATATTGTTGATGCTTTGGGAAGGTAGCATCACCCATTCCCATTTAGGATATAGTTTTGGAACCATGAATGGAAGAAAAAAAGACCATACTAAAGACATTATCAACTAGAATACACACATTTCCAAGTAACGAATGATCATAAATAGGATAATTATTATTAAAAAATGATAGAGAATATTTTTGAGTTCTTCGAAACAGCTGGTTCAATTAATGGAAAATATTGTATCTTTATTAATGAAGTACCTAACTAGATATTGTGGGATTAAATGGTGATGGTTAAGAATCATGCGTAAATAGAGTTGAAAGATATTATAGGTATTGTAAATGGTTAAATCTATTAATTTTATTTATCATTGTAAAATAATTATAATTTATAAACCTCTTTATGTGTTAAAAGACCATGGCACAATATGAAAACCATTTTTATAAAAAAATTTAGTTTTCTTATGTGGTCATGATGAATGATATGCTTAAGGATAAATTTTTTTTAATGTGTCTACAATCTAATATTCAACCCCATGATTTTATTCAGTATATCACTTATTTTTATGATGTGTAAGATAGTGCATTGATGTATGAGCTTGAAGAAGATGGTATGTAAGGTTTATTAAGATTTAAAATTTTCTCATAGTTATATATATATGAATTAATTAAAAGGAATGATAATTATTGATATGCCACATGGTGGATATAAAAAGGCTTCATCTGTACCTCCTTTTGTTCCAGGAAGTGTCCCTTTTACTTGATCTCCTGTGGCATGGTTGGGGATCCAATATGGGTATGAAATTTGGAGCCTAATATATTCCATTTTTTGTGGTCACTCAAGAAACTTAATGATGTTATTACATATCTTTTCTATATAATCATGTTAAATTTGTAAATTAGCACTACAATTTTCTATAGAACAAATAGATTTTTTAAAATAAAGGTGTTCTAGACCATGACATCTAGAATAAAGTTTCTTCATATAGTAGAGGAGTATATAGGGGAAGAAGATGCATGTACATTGACTATGAGTGGAACCATGACAATATCTATATATATAAAGACCATTTTGTTTTATATGTATAAATCTCAACTTTATATGTCATCTCATTTTGTGAAATAGATAAAAATTTTAATGAAGCTTTTGTCTTGTGATATGGATATTTATACACCTCTCTGAATGATGAAAAAGTATAGTCTCTATTATCATTATTATGTTTTCTATTTATACTAGATATGTATTACATTGTATTTTTTTCTTGGCTTGAAACATCTTGAAATTATCATTAAGATGGATTGGAAGATTATCATAATGAAAAAATTGAATTTTTTCTTCAATGAATTTCTATTACAATACTTGATGGGGTATACCAGATTTTTCAAGTATAATAGAAGTAGAGGACATGTATATAAAGAAATTACTTTTTAGGTATGGGTTGGGTTATATAAATATTTAATTTATACTTATATTGAAAAATAATAAGAGGATATATCCCTTATGTTTTTTTCATGTCTCTTAACATGTTTCGCTATGACTTTTCTAGCATTCCATCAGTCAGAGAGGTGGAGTTCATTATTGATTTAACAAATTGTAATAAAAAACAATCTATTACTTATTATCATATGGAAGAAAAAAAATTGAATGATTATTAATCTTAGTTGGACAATTTTATATAAAATTAACTTTTATTTTATATAGTGATATTATGGGATTAAATGGCTGTCTTTGAGAAGAATGATGATGGGACACATCACCTATGAGTTGATTAAAAAATCATAATTGAGTTAATGTAAATAAAAAGTATATGTTTCCTTGGATAAATTATTATTTTGATCATTTTATGGGGTAATGTGGTTCTTGAGTTTTGAACTTCAAATTGATATCACTATTTAGGAATTAAATACTCTAATATAATCTAGACCACTCTTAGGATTATGAATAACCATTTTTCATATATTGTTATGCCATTTATTCTAAAATATCTATAATAGTTTCTATAAAATTTATTAATAATATATTCCATGTGGAGCTTAATTAATTCATTGTAGTATTTAGAGATGAATTCATTGTTTACTCTATTTCTGAGTAGTATCATATACATCACATAAGAGTAATTTTGAAAATATTTACAAATAAATGAACTCAAGTTAATATTTAAATGGGTAATTTTTGGATTTGAGAAGTGATGTTATTGGGATACATGGTCTTGAGAAATGGTGTTTCAATTAGTGCCAAGAATTCGAAGGATGTTATGACATGGGGGAAACAACATAATGTTTTTGAGATTCAGAGAATCTTATATTCTGAATTTTATTGAACAAGGTTAATTAAATATTGATCAATGTTAGCTTCTATGATAACCACTCTAACATATAATTGAGTTATGTTCTTGGGGGATATGAAATGTATGAGTTATTTTTTTGAGATAAAAAATATTTTCACTCCTTCCTCAGTGTCTAATTTTATAGAGGCTATATAGGAATATGCGGTCTTTCATGATGCATTCTATTCGAATTAGGGAAGTTTTCATTGGAAATGTGATCACATGTCAGCCCATGGTTCCAGAAAACAGCATGAACATTAGAATATCTCCCTGAACCATGATCAAAAACACACTAATCTGATGAAATATATTAAGTGTTAGAAGGATGAAATTTTTATAAAAAGGATTAAAATTTTATTAGACATCAAATGATTGATTTATATCTTCTCTCAAAAATATTTGATCCTATAACAGAGGAATTGGATGGAGTACCTAGTGTTTCATTATTTCAAAATTTCTTACATACTCAGTATAGAAAATATCATCTTATATTCATTAAGAAGCAATATTTAAACCCAAGCACTGAAGGGTTCATGAAAATAGTAGAATATTATGTCTCTTTTTCCATCGGTTTGATATTTTTTCCAAGATAATGTTATTGATTTTTATTAAACGTTTATTCAACCTCTACTATTCTCAATATAATATATTAAGATTAGCATATGGATTTTCAGTTCTTTAGAATTATGGTTTAACGTTATTATATGCAGGACATTAGTGTGTAGTCTTTCTCCTCTAAGGGTGTACTATATTTCTGAAACTATAAATTTGTTCCTTTTTATTATGAGAAAATCTATAATGATTGATTTTAATAATTCCTAGTGAACAATGCAACCTAGAACTAGGATGATTTCCCATGACATACTATAATGATTCTTGTAGTTGGGTATAAGATTAAGTATCAATTAATTTGTTTCTCATTTATATACATTCAAACAAATCATATCCTAGAACTAGAGTATTTCATGTTTTATTCAACCACTTATAGTGCCGACATAGAAGTTGGATGACATTTAAATGGATTTTATAAATGGGTTTCCATGTACCACTCATAATAATAATTTTATATGGGTTGTCATCAATGTATTTACTAAATCATGTCACTTTATACCGATTTAATATATAATAAAAGATCAGGACATGGGAAGTCTACATGGGAAAAGGATTATCAGATACAATTTAGCTCCATCATTTATCATCTCTGGTAGGGACCCCCATTTATTTTCTATACTTTAGAGAGGCCTCCAATAGAAAATTCTTTTCAAGGTACATTTGAATATAGATTATTATGCATAGTTTGTTAGACCAATAGAAAGAGTAATACAAATAATCTATGACATTATATGTCACTGTATTTTCAGTATTGTTGGATATTGGGATGACCATTTGGGAGTATTTGAGTTTTATTATAAAAACAATCATCATTATACTATTTGAATGAATCTTCTTAAAGAAATGTTAGTCAAAGATTGTAAATATATTTTGTGTTGGTCCGAGATTGGTGAAGATTTTAAGGGTATACTGGTCTTGGTCCAAGAGATGATAATAATTTTCCTATTGACTTATTAGTGAATTATAATGACACAAAGATGATATATATCATATGTGTATTTTCATATTCTACTTTAAATTATTTCATTTGGTGATTTTTTATTCTTGGGTGTATCAACTTGATTGTGTCACCAATCTAAGGAAAATTGGGAAATATTATTCTAAAATTCTAGATTCCTTTTGTGATCATTTAGAAGGTCATATAGGTGGATTTTTTTGTCACTTCCACTTTATTTTTACAGGATCCAAAATTTGTTTCACATATCACATATTAAATGTATCTTTATAACCCTTACCACATCCTTTCCTAGGAATAATTTTTTTTTGAAATATTTTCATTTATAAATGATAATCCCATTAGGATTACTGATTATGGGTAATAGTTCTTCCAAGGATGATGATACCTATTATCTATTTGTTGTGGAATCATATTTTAGACTTCCATTAGACTTAGTAGAATGTGGAACATATACAAGAATAATGGCCTCAATTTTCATAAATCAGACCACCTTAAAAATTATCATGTGGATAAACATATTTTATGGTGGGATTATTATTACATTTTTGTTAAAAATATTCTCTCATTATATATTAGAGGGTACTATTTTGTTTTGGGTTAATTTGACATCTTTTCTTAGTTTTTGTTCCTGAAATAGATGTGTACTATATTCATGATAGATTCATGGTGTGAATATTCATCTTAATATAAGATAATAATCCCATGTTCATGATTTGAAATTATTCCAGATGTGAATTGGATTGACATCACATAATCATCCCTTTGAGAATTTTTCATTGATGCGATCACTTTTCCAATGAATATTCCATCGAAAAAATTCATGTTATGAACCCATAATTCATGATGTGAATATCTTCTGACTAGTAGGTTTTTTAATTTTTATTCACCTAAATCTCCTCACTTTTCATTAGGTTATCCTACTTCTAAAACATAGTTCTAACATAAGAAATTTATTTTTGTCCTTTCAAATCAGATGACTCCAATGGTGTAATGGATCTCTAGTGCCATCAATTTTCTTATCTAATTGAATTAGAATACCAAATTATATATTTTATTATGATCACTTTCTTTGGAACTAGTTTTTTGTCACTAATTGGATTAGAGTGGGACAACTATTTTTGAGGAATCAAGGTTTACATTCCTGATATCCTATGTGTTTATTCTTTACTGGCTAATCTTATTGTAGAAGTTGTTATTATTAGAGCCCATGAGTATTGGTAGTTGTTCCACATATATTTTCGGTACAATTGAAAACATATGTTAATTTATTTAATTTAAATGTGTTTTAAATTGATTTAAAATCCAAAATTTTATATTTTTGACAATTCGTTATAAATGGGGAATTAAATTGTTAGGTATATTTGTGATCATTAATGGATTGACATATAAATTTAATGATAACAATATTTTATGGAGAACCATTAAATAAAAGTATTAAGTTGAATAATTTTTTTGAAAGGGCATAAATATTTAAAATCCAATGTGTTTTTTTTAATGGGAAATGATTTTTGAAAACATGAATTTGGAAATTGTGTTTTTAATGGATTTGGAATGATTCATTTTCCAAAAAATGATTGATTGATTTAATGAAGAACATGTTATACTGTATAGTAATTTCACAACATTACACGAACTATAGGACACTCTAACCCTCTAAATGAATTAACTACAACTACACTAACTAAAAATGTTTTCCATGATTTCCTATGAAAGCTACTATAATGTGGTATTGATATGTCCTAATTTCTCGATCCTAGATATATGTGCAAACCTACATGATCCTTCTTGTTAATGAAAATGTGTGAGGATCATATAATTACAATGTTTTTATGTCTTATTATATTGTGATATGATTTAATTTTATGACTATATGCTATTGATCTTGAACTATTTTATTAACATGAAATAATTTATATATAAAAATTTATATAAAATATTAATTTAATCATGTTTTGAAATATCTACTATCATTTTTATTTTAAAGCATGTTTTTTGAAATTATTTGAATTTCATTCGATGATTTTTTATCTAAATTGGAGGAATAACCAGTTTACTATTGTTAAATTGATAATGAGACACTTGTTGAGATCCTAATAAGATGTTTTGTTCACACCCTACCATTTTTTTGGGGAAGTTGGGGATTATCTTTTTCTAGAACCAACAAAAGGAAAATCACCTAGTGGAGGAGGTGGCGGTTCTAGATCATTGGGAGCTATAGATGTAGAGGTGAATAATGGATATAGGATTCACCTCTTATATGGGATGTCTTAGATATTTTATTTAATTATGTTGTATTTTAAAAATGTTATACTATTTTATTTTTTATATGTATTGGATTATGTTACTTTTCATTAAAGAGTGTTGAAATAGAAACGCATATCATTTATCTTTTTTGTGTGGAAAAGACAATCCATTTTAATTATTACATAATACCAGGTGATAGTCTCTATCGTAAAGGGATCAATAATAACCCTCATTCTAATTTAGGACCAAAATTACTATTAGTGTACTAGGTTATCCATGATGGTTCTTGATAATGATCGAAGAGGGAATAACATTAGTATATGAAAATACTTGATGGCATACAAAAAATATTATAACATATTGAACAATATACATTGAAACATGTTCACTCATGAATTTGATAACATGAAATAAATTCCATGAATTAATATATTGAAATTTAACTAGTTTTAAATATAATATATTGACATAAATCTATTTCTACAGATAATCCTATAGACATGAAATTGTAGTCCGTGCTTAATCTTTTGGAAATAAAAGCTTTGTCTATTCATATTATTATGGACGTGAAATCCTGATCTATGGTTATTCTTATAGAAATGAAATATAAAACCTCGATTAATATTATTGACATGATATCAAGGTCTATAGTTAATATTATAGATAAGAAAATCTTGTCAATAAAAACAACTGAGAACAAGTAATTATATTCATGAATATCATGTTAACCTTATGAGATATCCATATGTACGAAATGCATTAGTTTTAGATATATGACATACCCATCACAAAATAAAAATTATACACACACTTATATATACAATCATATATTATTAAAAAATTTATATCCCATGAAATTAAATGATTTCAATAAACATTTTATCATAGTATATCCCATTGAAATGAAATAGGTTTCATAAATATTTTTTCATCTCATTATAGTACAACCTATAGAAAAGGAATAATTTTAATAAAAATTCTATTATAATAATCAAAAACCAGAAATTGAATGAATAAGGATTGTATTATTCAATAATATCCCAAATAAATCATAATTTATACCATGGAATGATGTTTTTTATGAATAGAAATATGCTAAAAATATTATTAGAGTAGTCCTGTGTAAAACAACCTTTCAATTTTCAAATCACATAATTAAAATATTGAAAATAGGAAAATATTATGGAACACATTTTATTTAAATTTATGAATGAAAAACTGTAAATAATTTCTCAATTCATTGACTGGTTATGGTGGTGTGGAATTTTTTTCATGCAATCATGGTTAAAATACATTCCATTCATAATTTATGAAAAATTCAAAAAATTAATTTGTTTTGAAAGTGATTGGATGATTCCATTGAAATATATTTTTTAAAGATATATCATGGATAAAAAATTTAATAAATTATTAATGGGAGGATATTAAGAAATTTTTTTTAAAGTATGATTAGAAAAAATTCATATGAAAGAAAAAATATTTCGAACTGAAGAGGGAAATAATGTAAAATTTCATCATAACATTACTCGTTTTTTTAGTATAGAAAGTGAGAAAAATGAAAGGAAAAATATATATATTTTCAAAAAATATTTAAAATATAAGACTAATCACGAGTTTATTGAGTGGTAGATAATAAAATTTCATCCTCTTAAACTTAATCATACACATTATCATTAAACTATGGGATTGAAACATAAAATGCATAACACTTTGGTAAAATTTCAATATTAATCCTTATAAAAGGAAAATAAAATGATGGATATAAAAATAACTATTATTTAATAATGAAAATCATAAAACAAATTCATGTAAAATATATGAAATACATAATATAATAAATTTGTGAAATATATCTGTGTCTTACATAATTAAATGTTAGAATAAAATCCATTACCTAAGGTCACACTTCCATCATAAATGTTGCATCCTACAGTATAACAAATAAAAATTTATTATGAAAATATTACTGAACCATAATCATGTATATCATACTATATAAAACATACTTATAATATTTTATCACATTTTTATGAAAAATTATTTATTTAAATTGCTATTCGGGATGATATGCACATCGTTTTTAATGTATGATTTTGTTTAGAAATTCTGGTCATTATATTTTGATAATTTTTTAATAATAAAAATAAGTTTAATAATTATATATATATATATAATATAATATCATTATACAAATGTATGTATTCATTCAACAAAGATATATTCTGAAAAATTAATTTTCCCAATTAAAGAGACGATAGGCAGTATTTATGGACGAACATTTTTTTTCATTTTTCGATAGATGGAATAAAAAAATGTAAAAAATAACTCGCCATCACAAAAAACATTATTATGTAAGATATATAATATATAAAAAATCATTACATAATTACTAACATCCATTTGAAACAAAAATGAAAAATAAATTTCATCACTTCATAGTGGTGGTTATCCATGTGTGCACACAAGTGACACTATCGTTTTCTAATGGATTGGACGGTAAGAATTTATTTAAGATATTATAATTAGAAAAGAATAACTATTTCATAAAAATTATATATTAATACCAAACCCATCAAAATACCCATTAATGAAATATGGTGAGGTAAAATGAATTGTATTGACTCATGGATACTTTAAACTATACACACAGATGATCAATACTTTGACTTCCCATTTGATAAAAAAAGGTGAATAAATTTTGTTTAAATATTATAATGAAATTTTATTATATTTATGGTACAAATGTTTTTATTTTTTGAATAATATAAGAGATATATAAGATTTAGAACAAGTATTAAAAAGAAAGATACCAGTTAAGGAAAATACTTCTTCTTTGAAACTAAACATCTTGAACTCCCCATAGAGGATCTAGGGATGATATTTTTGGAATACCACCTCTTCTAAAATATATCAATGATATCGAAACAAATAATTTTTTTTGAATTTGGGTTAGTAATAAAAATCAATGTGGTGTGAGGATGAGAAAGTATGTCTTCCCTTTCATAATTGTGGGTGATGACACTCTTGAAGTTTTTTAAATGATTACAATATATTAATGTTGTTCAAAAGAAAAATGGTTCTAAATAGAAAATAAATTAGAAATAGATAGAATTTTAGACTTTTTATAATCCCCCTAGCCTTAATTAATATTTTTAAAACTTAATATTTGGTAATAAAATATTACATTCATAAACTATCATTTCCAATTTATACATAATCCACATGGATTGGTTAAAAATAAAAAATATCAAATTCAAATAAATATATTTAAAACGACTAAAATATTAAAAAAATATCAATTTTTTTCTTCTAATACTTTAAATATCAAAATTTATAATAATTTTAATATTTTTAAAACCATTTATAGAATTTTTTATTAATTTACGAACAACTGAATTGGTGTTTCATAAAAATATAAAGCTATTATATAATTATTAAAAAAAATTAATATCTTGAATAAAATTTAAATATTATTAATATATACATTTATATCCGTTAATATTTTTCTTTTTTCCATGTTGGGAGACAATATAGATATTTAAAACTAAGAGATTTACATTTTGTATGTTTCATTGATTTAAATATAGTATAGTTCATTTTCATTGACATGTATCCATTATAAAATTAAATTTCGTGCCTAAGGTGATATGATTTTAATTAAATTTATCTGAAAATAATTATTATAAATAATTATGGATTTATCAATTATTTCTAATCAAAATTAACCCAATTTACCCAAAACCAATGTGAAAATTTTTACTACAGTAACTATTCATATTGATAAAAAATAAAAAGGAAAAAATTTAAAAAAATAAAACATCATGAATTGAAATTGGGAATGAATATTAAATAAATTATATTTATAAAAGTGGAAGAAGATAGTTTAATTATAATCATGCGTTACATGATGAAAACAACTTTCCAGAAATATAAATTTTAAGCATAAAACATGTAAGAACCCAGATCTTCATTTGTGGTGTAGATCTTAATTTCAGGTTTTTTTGAGGAAAAAAGAAGAAATGGGGGGTTTTCTAAGTACACATCGTGTACTTCTGAGTACATTCAGTGTACCCATTTTCTGCAGACATCCATGTATTGGCTGTATAATGACCAAGTATATGGTCGTGTGATGACCTGGCTGTCCCTCTTAAGTCAGGGAATACACAACATGTACATTTAATGAAAACACTATGAAATTTTATATTTAATTGATATATCAGAGTGGGGTCATGTCTCTTCTTTAGAAACACCTTTTTCTTGTAGTTGTTCACATAGGACCGCGACAGAAGGGCTGAAGAACTCTGAACCCATCATAATTCTCCATCTGAGCCCCGATTGAGATGTTGTCAAGTGCATTAGAATACCACTGGTGAGTCCTCTAAACCCCTATAGCCTTTATTCATGATTCAGCCTCTCTCTTGAGTTATTAATGGTTGGAAATTTTTAACCTTTTTTTAGATCTTCCATTTTAGGCTGATTCAAGGGTGGACGTTCATGTATATCGATCGTGAGACAACGAGGTAGGTGTTTTGTGACTTTCGTTGTTCTTCTTTGGATTATATATGATAACATTTCCACATACCCATGTTGGGATATTTCATTTTTTGGAATTTATCCCTATTTATTACCTTTTATGGTTTCGTTGATTGATAAAGGGTTGTTGTTTATGCGTACGGTTAGATACCTTGTTACAGGAAACCTCTTGGGTTATTTTCCCTTGATTGATTGTTTATAACAGTCTGGCCTAGAAGGCATATATGGAGTACATTATTTTCCATTCCTTGGTATATTTGGATGGAGGTGATTTTTTATATTAAATGCATGTGGCGTGCTTTGTGAATGTTTAGCCATGTAGTAGTTATAGATTACATGTTCTATGTTGATATGATATGTGTGTAGTGTTTCTAATATACCGTGAGAGCCTTGGAGTTGGAAAACAATGGGGGTTTCCTTATTATTTTCCCAAGTCCATTAGATCCTTGGTGTAGAAGTTGAACTAGTGATATTGATCATGAGAGCTACCAAGGAGGTCGTTTACAATTACATAATGCTATATTGATTCAGGGGGTATTGACTGTGAGAGCTACCTAGTATTTCATTTATAATTTGTCGACGTTATGTTGACCTAGGGGTATTGACTGTGAGAGCTACCCAGGAGGTCGTTTATAATTTATTTTTGTTATGCTGATCGAGGGGTATTGACCGTGAGAGCTACTAGGAGGTCATTTATAATTGATTGATACCATGATGACCCAAGGTTATTGACATGAGGCTTTCCAAAATGGTTATTTATAATTGACTTGTACTATGTTTGAACAAAGGGGACAGACCGTGAGAGATTCCGAGAGGGTCATTACTTAATTATTTGGTTTTGTGCCGAACCAAATGGTCTAGAACGTGAGAGCTTTACCATAGGGTTTTTTATGAATGATTGAATGATTGTGACAGGTCATTCAAGCCAAAGCAGAAGCTTGGACTTGGTCTTACTTGTTTGTATAGAGGGTCTTCTGAGACGTCTATTTTGTTAATATTACACAAGGGGATATATATCTTAGACTATATCTAAATATTACATGATTCAATGTATGAATAATAAATTTAAATGAATGTAATTGAAAACCTAATGATTGTTTACTTTTGAGTACTTCCCAGTTCATTTCATTATTTATGCATATTTCATGCTATATATATTCATTGATTGGTAGGGACCAATATTTTGGTTTTTTCATTTTGGGAATCATCTCAAAACCTATTTGGTTCATGTTTTTGACCAATTCAGATTATATGGTTGCATGTATTGATAAGGGAAAGTTCCCTTCTTTATCCGGTACTTGATTGTTGTGGGAGCGGGAGAGCATGGAACCAATATAAGGCTTATGATGCTGCTGGAGTTTACTTGATTCTTTTGTACTTTGGATTCTTTATTGATTTTTAGCATTGTTAATTTTTTGGATGTTTTCTTAAATACAAATCCCATGCATCATTTATTTGTATTGTGGTCTCTGTTATATTAACTTTTAGTCTTCTATTGTTTACTTATTTTTTTGGTATTAATGCTTTCTCTATTATTTACTATTTATTATTCTACTATGTATACTCTTCCAATGTGGGAATAGTTTCCCTAGTATTAGACCTTGGACCTCACTTATAATCAGAATCCTCTAGAATTTGGGGAAATGCTTTTGAGGCCATGTAACCAATCGGGTACGAGGCACTTTTGGGTAGAACCCTGATCCTGGACATTACAAAGTAGTATCAGAGGAGGTTTTTCTTTTCTTCTTTTCCTTACTATTGAGAGACTATATACTGGGATGGGAAGAAATAGGTAGTTGGTAATCAACTGTTCCCAGAAGTAGCTAACCAGTGTAACAGGTAAAACTAAGTTACCTCAAATATTGCAATTTTTTTGTTTTTTCAAATGTTATAGTTTATTTGATTTCATCATTGGGTGACACACTTGTTTTGTGCTATCATTGTTGATATCATTGTGTTTATATTTATATTTTAACTGGATGATATGAGGGTATTCAATCTCATGCATCATATGGGAACTTCCTAGAGATCAAATATCATGCATTCTTGTCATGCTATTTGGGATTTATTAAAGATTCAATGTTGTTGCGAAAGATGTTACGCCAGATATGCTTGATGTTTTGATACATTCCATGATATAAGTACTTTCTATTTTGAAACGAGATTAGAATATGTAATGATTCACAAGGATGGATGTGAAGATTTCGTGCATGAATTATTATTGTCCCTCTTGGATCATAATTTTTTGGATCATGTTTGAGATTTAATTGAATTCATTATAGTTATGATTTGAATAAGGATGCCAAAATTTGATTCATGGGGAGTATAGGATCTCATAGACTGGAAAATGGCATTCGTTTGCCAAAATTTTAGGTTTGGAAGGGTTTCCGAGAAGTTTTAGAGGCTTACTATCCAGAAACACAGACAACATGGTGTGTGACGTTATGAACACACACCATGTGCACTTCTGTTTTGGAAGAATTGACTTCTCTTATGTACACTCTGTGTACCGTATGTACACTCCATATAGTTGTTGACCATGTGACAGATTGTGTGTATAGATGGACAAAGTTCATAAACTTTTGGTAGAACACACAGTGTACTGGGAGTACATGTCGTTATGTTTTCAACTGTGTATCTGGTCTTGTAACTAAATACATGGGTGGATGAAACATAGGTTGTACATGCCGTTTATAGATTATAAACACGGTATAGTAATCAATTGTGTATCCGATTGTGTGACTAATCACACAAGTTGATGGAACAAACATTGTACACGCTGTGTGTAAAGTGTGCATGTTGTGTAGTGTCACACCAGTATAGAACTGTGTAGTTCTAGCCATGTACAAGAATTTGGGCAGGAGAGAATATTCAAGTACATTTCGTGTCTCAGGAGAAACATGTTGTGTGAATAGGGTGTTACATGACCATGTTGGAAGAGGTACACACCCATGTTAAATGATTACGGGAACACGCCATGTAGTAGTTATACATTCCGTTTAACCCTATTTTTTAAACCTCAATATTTTACTTCTCATGTTCCATTATTTTGATTTTAAGTTTCTATCCTTGATAATCATGAACTAATGTGTGCACATGACAATATATAGTCATGCCTCCAAAACGTCCTTCTCTTGAATGCTAGGAACATAGATATGATCAAACATAAGAAAAGGTAGATCAGGGACTACCAGAAGGTCCTCCTATCATGCCAGTCTTGGCACTGGGTGTTATATAAGATGAAGGTGTTGATTCATAGTTCATTGAATGGTTTTTGAGGATGATTCATACTTTTCAGGGAGCACCACATCCTACTCTGACTATGGCAGAGTTGATGGGGGTGATCTAGAAGCAACATACTCCCACATATGTAGGGGATTGAGGACCATAGGCTTTAGAGTCATTGTTGGAGGACATTCCTTATAACATTGAGAATCTGGAGATTCCTCCTAAGAGGAGGGTGAATCTCATGATGTAAAAGAAACTTAACTTCACCAAGAGATGGTGGGATGTTATTTCACAGGTGGGATGTCATCGGGATATGGATTGGGAATAGTTTTAGAGAACATTCTAGGATTAGTTCTACCCCGAGACTATGAATGATAAATGAGCCCAAGAGTTCTTGAATTTGGAGCATGGCAGTATTTTATGGATGGATTACACTTCTCAGTTTACAATGCATCAGTGCTTTACACTTGTTTTGGGAGGAGATGAGTTATCACTGGCTAGGCATTTTGAGGATGGTCTCAGGTTTGACACCTGATCATTGGTGAATCTTTTCAGGATGACTTCGGTGACTCCTATAGTAAATAAAGCACTAATTATTGAGTTCAATCTAAGGGAGTTGATAGCTGTGATCCCAGGCAGTTCAACATCAAGGGCCGATACTCTTTTTTTATAGAAGAAAGTACCACAGGGAGCCTTCACATGGTAATTCCACTACCAAGGATATATATTTATGTAGCCAGGTGAGGTGCTACCAGTGCGAGAAGAGTGGGAACACAATACCTTAGTGCCCGAGAGACCCAGATGTGTTCTGAACTTATGGAAATATGGGCGATTGTTAGCATTTTTTCTTGTTTTTCTCACCAACAGCTGGTGAGAGGGGATCCATTATGACTCCATGTAAAGAAGTGTGGCCACTAGTTCTACCCCTTTCAAAGAACTGGATTTCATTAGGTCGATCATGTGAGGATGTGGTCATGGAAATAAAATCCATATGATAGTTTTTTAGTAACAATAGAGACGATTAGCTTAGGGTAGATAGGAAGGGTAGTAGGAATGTAGTACAAGTCATAATTTTGAGATGGAAAAAACCCAACAAGATCAGGATCCCGAACCCTCTGTAGTTAGAGTTATGATTCTAATTTCCACAGTTTTAGATACAAATATTCTTGATACATGGGATTCCTATAGTTTCACATCTCTTAACATTGTGGATATCCTTTGGCACTTCATCTTTACATTTGATGGTGTTTTGATGTTATTAAATTTTTTGGGCATTATGAGAACTAGTGTATGTCAGTTCAAGGAGTGAAATATTGAGGTTGGTGGGTACCACTTCTTCTGGGACCTCTATGTCCTAGAGATGATATGATTTGATTTCATTCTTGGAACAGACTGGTTGGTATCTTTTAGGCCTTTGTTGACTGCTATCACCACCGAGTGAGCTTCACATCACCAAAGGGAAGGTCTTTCCTACACAATGGAGAATGGGATGTCCACGTGAGTAGAGCAGGACCCAAGAATCATGGGTTGAGATGAATTATAGCTGAAATTGGTACTTTATATCTGGATGACTAGGCATCTTCATAGATGAAATTTCCTCCTATGGTGTAATGTTTTATAAATATATTTATAGATTAATTTTCAAGTTTACCTATGAAAGGAGAGGTAGAATTATCTATTGATATTGTACCAAGAGTAGCACTTGTGTATATTAATCCTTATAGAATTACTAAACCAGAGTTATAAGAGTATAATATGAAGTTATAGGAGTCTCATGAGATGGGTTTCATCCTCCCCGATACTTCTCCTTGGGGTTCGCCAATCCTTTTTGTGAAGAAGGATGAATTTACCCTTAGACATTGTGTGGATTATAGAAAGATGAACTTTTTGGAAATGAATTACCGGTATCCTTTTCCCATGATTGATGTTCTATTTGATCATATTCATGGAGCCTAGGTGTTCTAGAAGATTTAGTTGATATCCAGTTATCATTAGTTGGGCGTTAGACCATCAGATATACCTTTTATATCCTTTCAGAGTAGGGATAGTCTATACAAGTATTTGGTTATGCAGTTCGGTCTCACAAATGTGCTAGAAGTTTTCATGGAACTGATAAACTGGGTGTTCCATCCATACTTATACTTTTTGTGGTAGTCTTCATGGATGATATATTGGTGTACTATCACACTCTACACAATGATGGCATCCATCTTGATATCATATTGAGTACACTGAGAGAGTATCAGTTATATGCTATGCTCTTGAAATGCCACATATGGATGGACCAGATCCACTTCATGGGTAATGTCTTCTCGGAGATAGGAGTATCTATAGACCCCGAGAAAGTGAGAGCAGTAATTTCCTGTGTGCAACTGAAGAATATCATTGAGGTAAAGTGTTTTCTGGGTCTGGTTGTTAACTACATTCACATTATTCATGACTTTTCATTATTATCAGTTCTACTAACATACCTGACTAAGAAGGGTTCACTGTACTTGTGGAAAAACTAATGAGATTCAGTCTTTCAAGAGAAAAATTGGATACAAACTTCAGTATTGATACTGATTATTTAAGGGTTGGGAAATAGTTACACCATTTTCTGTAATGCATCAGGTATCAGGTTGGGAGTAGTGATTATGCAAGGGGAATGAGTCGTTATGTATGGGTCTCAGAGGTTGATGCCACATGAGAGGAATTACTTGATGCACGATCTCAAGTTGGATGCAGTTGTGCATGCTTTATGATTTGCGAGACATTTTATCTTAGGTGAGCATTCTTTTTATATGATGACCACAAAACCCTGAAGAATATCATTACTCAGCATGATCTGAATTTTAGACAGTAAAGGTGGGTTGAGTAACTTCAGTCATTGTACTTTGAGCTTTCCTACATTCTTGGTAAAGGAAACATAGTTGTTTCTGCATTGATTAGTATAATTCAGATACAAAAAGTTCTGGAGTCCATTGGTGAGTGGAAGCTTATGGATCTATTCTCTGAGATTCATTTGGAGGTGCACGATAGATAGGGGAAGACATTTATTTATTCTATATCTATTACATTTACTCTACTGAATCAATTGAAAATGTGGAATCTATCAAATTATGAAGGCCTAGTTATAAGGAGATTCTGTCATGTGAGGACCCTACTCCTGTGTAGACTGTAGGTGTGGATGAGGTTTTTCATTTTCTTGGGTGTGCATGAGATTCAATAGACCTATGTGAGGATCTGTTACAAGATTTTCATGCCTCTATCTAGGAAGTTCATCCTATTGTCACTAAGATGTTTCGAGATCTACATCGTCTGTATTGGTTCCCAAGAATGAAGAGGGATGTAGCTGGGTTTGTTATGAGATGTTCCACCTATTAGTAGGTGAATGTGGAACATCAACGACTAGTAGGTCTTTTACCACAGTTAACCATTTTCGATTGGAAATGTAAAGATGTCTCCATGGATTTGGTTATGGGATTTCCATGGTCACCCAAATGAAATGATGTGGTTAGTTTTTTTATCAATAGACTCACAAAGGATGCACATTTCCTACTGATCAAGGAAACTTTTATTGTTGATGAGCATGAAAATTTGTACATATGAGAGATTTTACATTTTTTTGGGGTTATACACTCAATCGTTTCTGACAGGGATTCCTAGTTTACTTCTCACATCTGGTTGGGAGTACAAGGGGATTTAGGTACACAGGTTATTCTGGGTATAAGTTACCATCCCGAGAAAGATGGCCAATCCAAGCATACAATTCAGGTTTTGGAGGGAATTATTCAAGCATGTGTCTTGGATTTAGGGTGATCATGGGAGAGACACATACTTCTGGTGTAGTTTTCATACAATAATATTTTTTAGGAAACAATTCAGATGTCACCTTATGAGGCTTTGTATGGTAGGCCATTCCAATCACCCCTATGTTGTCTAGAGGCAAGAGTGGAAACTATGATGGGACCACTCCTTGTCTAGGAGACGTTAGAGTAGGTAGAGTTGATTCATAAGAGGATGGATACTGCATAGTCTCGTTAGAAATCTTACCAAAATCTATAAATATGACCTCAAGAATTTGTGGTTGGAGATAAGGTTTTCTTACTTGTCACACTGAGGTTTAGACACTGCTGGATTAAGAGACAGGGGAAGTTATCACCAAGATATGTTGGGCCATATGAGGTTTTGGAGAGAGTTGGTCTAGTTGCCTATAGGTTTCATTTACCTCAGATATATTGGTCTATGCATGACTTCTTTCATGTTTCCCCACTACGACGTTACTCTTTAGACCCATCTGACGTTTTCAATCCAAGGAGGTCGATTTGGAGGTGGATGCATCTTTCAAGGAACACCCTATTTGTATTGTGATCGTATTATAGAAGATTCTCTATAGCTGGTTTGTTCCTATGGTTTGAGTGTTATAAAATCATAAGACAGTAAATGATGAGACATTGGAGAGGGAGGCTGATGTATGATCACAGTGGCTAGAGTTTTTTTATGTTTCTTCTTCACCACCCTTGGAAGGGAAATTCAGGGATGATTTTCTTTATGGTGGGATGTTTTTATAAACCTGGATATTAATTTTAGGTATGGAGCTTGATTTTGGGTTTTTTTGAGGAAAAAGGAAAAAAATATTGTTTCTCTAAGTACACGCTGTCTACCTGGTTTCCACGTACAGCTATGTACTGGCTGTGTAATAGCAATGGACATGGCCTCGTGATGACATGACTGAACCACTTAAGTTGGGGGATGATTGAGGATAATAGACAAAAATGTACATTTAATGAACATGTAGTGTACTTTTATTAATAGATAAATAAGAGCAAGGGAACGTCTCATCTTTAGAAACACCTCCTTCAGGCAGTGGTTAATACTAGAGTGTGGAAGAAGGGATAACAAACTCTACACCCCTCTCGATTCTCCATCGGAGATCTAATTGCGACATCATTCGGTGCATTGGAGTCCCATTAGTGAGTTTGAAAAAATCCAAGAGCATTTCATCCTGATTCAACCTATGTAATGAGTTATTCAAGGTAGGGTGTTTTTTCCTTTTTTATATATATATGCTGTTTAAGGCCAATTCAATGGCCTGCGTTCAAGTATATCGATCATGAGACATCGAGGTAGGTGGTTTGGGCCATTTTTTTCGTATTTTGGATTATATATGCTAAAAGATCTGTATACCCGCAATTAGGGTGTTGCATTATTTGGAGTTTAACCATGTTTATTACCTGATATGGTTTGGATGATTAATAAAGGGTTATTGTTTAGGCATAAGGTTTGATACCATGTTACGGGACACCTCATGGGTGTGTTTTCCCTTGATTGACTGTTTATGGCCATTTGGTCAAGAATGCTAATAAGACATACCTTGTTTTCCATTCCTTTGTTGATTAAGATGGATTTGATTATTTATATGAAATAAATGTTGTATGATTTTTGAATGTTTATCCAAGTAAAAGTTTTAGATTACATGTTTTACTTTGATATGATATGAACACTATTTTTACAATGGGCTGTGAGAGCCTCCGACCACGAAAAATGTGGGGGTTTCAATATTATTTAGAACAGGATTGTGAGAGCCTTGATGTAGATGTTGACCCCGGGGTATTGACTATGAGAGATAACCAAAACATATTTTACAATTACCTTATGCGATGTTGGCCTATGGGTCTTGATCGTGAGATCTACCTAGGAGGTCATTTATAATTTATTGACATTATGTTTACCCAATGGTATTGACCATGTAAGCTACTCAGGAGGTTGTTTATAAATTATTGATATTATGTTGTCCTAGGGGTATTGACCATGAGATGAACCAAGGAATTCGTTCATAATTTATTGATACCATGTTTGCCCTGGTGTATTGACCGTGAGAGTTGCCCAGGTTGTTATTCGTAATTGATTAGTAGCATGTCAGACCAAAGGGGATATACCGTGAGAGCTTCCTAGAGGGAAGTTACTTAATGATTTGGTGTCATGTCAAACGAAAGGGGTTAGACCGGGAGATCTTTCCCAGAGGGTTATTCATGAATTATTTAATAATTGTGACAAGTCTGCCAAGCCAAAGCACAAGCTTGGACTCGGTATTACTTGTTTGTTTAGATGGTCTTCTGAGACATCTCTTTTGTTACTATTATACAGGGGGATATAGATCATAGTCCAAAACATGAGATTACATGATTCAAAGGATTAATAATAAATATAAATGAATTCAATTAAAAAATATATGATTGATTACTTTTGAGTAATTCATAGTTTATTTCTTTATTTATGCACATTACATGATATATATATATATATATTCATTGACTGTTAAGCATAGATATTTTGGTGGTTTTCTTCTGGGATTCACCTAAAAACCTATTTTGGTCATATTTTGCACCCAAAAAAATTATATGTATGCAGGTATAGATTATGGAAAGTGACATTCTTCATGAGGAACATGATTGATGTGGGAGGTGGAGAGCATGAGACCAATTTGAGGCTTGTGATGATGCTAAAGTTTAGTTGATTTTTTGTACTTTTGTTTCTAAAATTCATTACAACATTGTGACTTGTTTGGATATTCTATTAGGTACATATTCAATGAATCACATATATATACTGTGGCCTCTATTGGATTTACTTATAGTCCTCCACGATTTAATTCTTTTGTTGGTATTACTGCTTCCACTATTGTTTACTATTTTTTATTCCTATGTGTATACTCTACTAGTGGGGGAATATTTTCCCCATTATGAGACCTCGACCCTCATTGCTAATAGGTAGTCTATGGAATTTGCAGAAATTTCCATTCGGTGATGTGACCAACTGGGTATGGGGTATCTTTGGGTGACACCTGGATCTGAGACATTATGAAACAAGGATTTTTCTTATAATATCCTTAAGAAATATTAACTTAATTTTAAATTTTTTATTGAGTATTGAATA
The DNA here is from genome assembly GCA_963277665.1 of Viscum album. Lineage (NCBI taxonomy): Eukaryota > Viridiplantae > Streptophyta > Magnoliopsida > Santalales > Viscaceae > Viscum > Viscum album. Next base: position 267,271,397 of record OY728164.1, on the reverse strand, counting down.
TATTCATTTAATTGGAAAATGTATTTATAGTTATTAATTTACTTTATTATAACCAATAACTACTCGAAGCATAAAAGTATTTTTTTAAAAATCTATTTCACTTATAATAAACTTTATTTTTACCAAAATCAAACATAAAATTTATTCCAATGAACATATTTGTATTATATAAAATAAAATAGAACTAATTAAATATTGAAACAATTAATAAAAATTAACATTTTACATTTAAAAAATATATTTGTTAACAAAAATAAATATTTGTCACAAATCACTAGAAGATCAATACTATCAAAAATATATGAAATTACCCAATAATATAATTTTTATATAATTATTTTGAATAAGTTGTTAATTTTATGATTTTATTTATAAATACTTAAATAATTAAATTTAATATTTTATCACATTAATAAATAAGAATCATTTCATAGTGAAATTATTTATGTATAATATAATTTTTTTAAAATTTGATGCATATTCCATCAAAATTAATCAATAAATTTATATTACGTGGTATATATTTATATATTTCATAAATTAGTTAATCTTATTTGTAACTTCCTATTTAAATACAAGGTTATAGTGGTTGTTTTTATGTAATAATATTTCAAAGTACTTTTATGTTTAGTGTTATTTTTCATATATACCATCCAACATAATTTTATTCTTTTAACAAAAAATCTTAGTTCCACATTCCCCAAATTTTTTTTATTAATTTCTACAACAAAATTTGAGGTTTAACTATGTAATCAAGGGATTGAAATTTGATAATTTTCCTATGGAAATCAAACATGATAAAAAGTGTTAATATCACAAATTTTTGAAATGGGGGAAATAAAAATATGAAATTATTCTAAAATAACACATAACTCATTTTCAAAATAAGAAAACATTATATGGATGTTAAAATATGGAAATTTAAGGAAATTAATGTACATATTTCATTGACCAAAAGAATGTGAATTATCATGAGAAGTTAGAAACCATAAATGTTTAAAGAAAATAGGTGAGAAAAAGTCCATTAATTCATTATAAATAAAGGTATTCAAAGAACATTTTTCCTTCAAGATCCATTTTCCTTGACATGAACAGTTCATTCAACATCTATGATAAAAATAGATGGTAATATACTTATATGTAAAGTATAATATCATTATTTAATAAGTTTCCATCTCAAAATCACCTTTTTGGTAAATTGTGAGTAATTAGGATAATTTTTTTTATTCCTGAAGCTATAAAATTTACTTTTAATGATAGAGATATACAAAAATGAATGAAAAGTCAGTAATTATATCTATACATTTACCAAAACCATTTTTTTCCATAAGTTTATCCAATATGATAAATTATACTTTATCCTCATAAAATAGCACCCAAATTTTATCATAACCCATTCCATAAGTAGTCAATCATATGAATCTTCGAAAATTTGTATCACCATGTTGGAAAGCTAATGTTTATTTTATCTTATATCATTCCATTATATACAAAACAATAAATTTAATATGTACTAATTTATCATATAAAAATTTATATACCTTTATCAGATATACTAATAATTTCCCAAAATAAAAAAAACAATAATATAATATATTATTATAGTAGACAATTCACTTTTTAATTCAAAATAATTACGTTATATTAGAATAAAATATATCCAATATAGGTTCAAGTTCAACATTTCATTGATATATTGTCATTAGATTATTTATAATATAAAACCTGATTTCATTATTCACGAAATAAATAAGTATATATATCAAATGTATGTAAGGAATGATAATATAGTCTCAAAATAATATCAAATTTCATTAATTAATAGTATTTTCATTGGGTTTACTCAAGAAAAAATCAATAGGTAATCCACAATTCTAGAGTGGGGGATAAGTAAGCCATATATAAAATGAATCACTTCAACTATTGTAACTTCATAATCCTTCTATTTCCCATTTAACATTAAATATTTTTGTGGCTTATTATCTTCAATTTTCCTTCAATTAGGGCATTAATTCATGAAATTTCCAAACCCTTTTTTATATAACCAAATTTTTAGTGTTTTTTATATCATGCTCTTTCAATATTATTTTAATTTATTATCCATTTCAGATCATTTAGACATTCATTTTATTTATTTCCAAGATTCCCACACCTAAAATATCTTATTATTCCATACAAAAATTCATTTGGGTGATCTTTCCCACACTTTTTTCAAGTTATAATTTTAAAATTCTTCATCACTCATAGAGAAAAAAACTGAGGTTTCTATGAAGATCTATTATCCTATTCATATAAAAAAATCTTTTAGGATTTTCAAAATCAATTTCATCTTTTATTACACATCAAAAGAATAATTTTGTGTTTCCATAGTCCTGAGGGATAATTTATTTTGATGAAATGGCGTTAAAATAATAAATAATTTATAAAAATTTCATTATGGAATAATGATTAACCTATATAATGCCTTTTAAATATTACAAAAACATCCACATATCTACTAATGGATTCATCATTCATCTTCTTAAGATAAATAAATTTGTTATTCATTTTTATTCATAGAATATGGGTTTGGTCCTTAATCAATATTTTTACATTAAACTCATTCATTTCCATGGATTCAATTTCCTCTACATTCCTCATATTATTAATAATATTACACCATTAGTATTATTGTTCTTAAAATTGATAAGTAGTTATGAATAATATTTCTAGGTGTGAGAAATGAATAATGGAAAATATTATCTCTTTCAGATTGATAAATTTCTCGGTCACTAATGAATCAGAATACCCAATGAAGTAATGTAAATTTTTTCATAAAAAAGATTTAATAACTTGTTTCTCCTATCCTGGTGAATTTAGAAGTTCAAAATGATATTTTTTACCCCAAATATCTTAAGAGAGTTGACTGAGAATAGTCCTATGGTATTTCATCCCAAATCATAATCCATTTTTCTTCTCATGTGGATGTCCAATACATTAGTAGTAAAATTTATTATTCAAAGGAATTTTTGGGTTTTAACCCTTGACTAAGAAAAGGAATAGTGCGAGAATGGATAATCATAGAGGAAACAACATAATTATAGAAAAAACGTTATTGGATACATAAAGATAAATACCTTCTATTTAGTATATAAAACATTAGATTTTACCTATGTTATCCAGTACCATTACCAAAAAAAATTTAATTATAACCTACACATAAACCAAATCACTTTTTTATAACTAATTTTTATCATCATAGTTTACCAAGGATAACTAAACCTTACTATTATACCAACAAAAGTTTCCTTAACGTTTCATTCATAGATATTATGTCTTATTATATGAATATTCAATAAAACCTATAAAGATCTATGATAGAATCATATAGGTCTAGTAACATTAAAAACATGGAATGATAGAAAACTAAAACATAAGTGTCTCTCAAGAAGTACTTAATAACTAGAACCCATTAATAAAATATCATTTATAATACAACTCTTTTTAAAATGGGGAATGTATCTATAAAAATTGTGACTTTGGATGATTACTAAGTGTAAAAAAGGGATGCATTAATGATTTCTTGAGTAAAATAAGAGCATAAGGGTATGATAATGTGATTATAGCATTTTAAATTCAAACCATGAATAGTAAATATCATAATCACGTGTCATGGAATAAATCATGGATGGTCATATGACATGAATCATAAAGGAATCATAGAAGATGATCAATGAGAGAATAAAACTGGCATACGACATGAGTTTATGTCATAACAATTATCCTATAAAATTGTGATCATTTATAAATATAAAAATATTCACACATAATGTTTTGTACAAGAAATAAATACCGAAATAATATTGTTGAAATGTTACTATGTCCACTAAAAATCTTATAGATATAATATTGATTTTAAAAAATAAAATTATGGACATGAAATCCACTTCCATTCTTAATATTATTGATGTGAATGCTGGGTCCATGTTTAATATTGTGGGCATTATAATTATAACCACACATAATCTTATGGGCATTAAATCCATGTCCATGACTAATATTATTAACATCAAATCTTGGAGAATTATCAATACTATGTACATGAAAACTAGATCCATGGATAAAATTGATAACATTAAATTAGGTTAAAAAATAAGTTATTTACCACACGTATTAACCATATTTATCTAATGAATTTTAGGTAGATATAGGTCCCACCCACTATAGAGATAAAATCACACATCAATGTTCCACATCTTCATAATACATTCATCATATCAACATAGATAAAAAAATAGGTTTCATAAAAATTTAAATATAGGGAAAACAATGTAATATAAATATTCTTCATAATCTTTTCAATATTTCATCATTGTATTCCCATGAAAAATAAATATGATTAATAAAATTAAATTTATTTCATTATTGTGCAGCCTATGTAAAAGAAACATGTTTCACAAACATATTATAATCATAAATATAAACCATCAATAGAAATAATACCAATGTAATCTTTGGATCATATCCCCTGTAAGAAACTTTTGATATGATTGGTTGTTGTTTTTGATGACTATAAATAAAAATGAAATATTAATTTTTATATCAATGAGGAAAATATTATATCTATTTTGAAATATTTTATTAAAAAAAGTATTATTTTTAAATATTTTGAAAACAAATTTCTTTAATAGTAATTATGGAAATTTTTAAAGTAATCTTTAAATAATTTGTTAGTCAAAACACTTTGAATTTTTTTAAATTCCATATAGTATTTCAAATAATTCATTTCAATAATTTATAAAAAGTCAAAAATTACATAATTTGTAAAATAACTTGAAGATTAATTTTAAAATCATTTAAAAAAATTTAATAAATTACTAATAATTACATAAAAAGGTCATAGAAGAATATTAAAAACCATTTTAACATTTATTAGAAAACATTTATATGGATGATAAATGTTTTTCGATCGAAGATAGTAGTATGTTCGATTTTACTTGAAAAACATTATCGATATAATGAGTACATAAAGGGACAAAAATTAAAAGGTAAAATGGATTTTCAAAACTTTTATATAAGAGGAGAAAACATATGAATTTCTGGAGTGGTAGATCATAAAATTTCTTAATCATAATCTTAATAATAAACAATTTTGTTAAATAACAAGATTGTTATATAAAACCCTTAAGTATTTAGTAATTTTCCAATCATAATCCCCGTGACTTAAATAACCTTAGATGGATATATAAATCCACATAATAAAAATATGAATCACGCAAAAATAAATTCATGGGAATTATATACACCATATAAATGAATCAATTCGTGAGTATGAAATATTCCTTAAGGAAAAGAAGTGAGACGAAAACACCATACCTTATATTTGACATCCTTCATAAAAATTGAAAAAACATGCATATTAATATTGATTTTATTGTAAAAAATTTAATATCAATAATAATATATATCAGTACATATATTTTTTAGTTATAAACTTTTATCACCCATTTTTTAAGAATTCAATATTACAATCACTATTTAGGGTGATATCTGCTTCATTTTTTATATCTATTTTCATTCGGTAGTTTTGTTCCTTGTATTTTGATAATGGACAAATAAAATATATATTTTTAGTGATTGTATAAAAATATTTAACATTAATTAAATTCTTGTTTTGATTCATACATGGATGCATGATATAGAAATATGAATTACACTATTTATGGAGATGGTTGGCCATATACATGAGAAAATGTTTTTTAATGTTTCGATGGAGGAAAAAAATAAAATAGTAAGTAAAATTTAAATAATTATTTTTATATCATATATGTGATATATGTTCATTGTATAGAACCTTATTACCATTAATGTAAAACATAAATGAAAAATTAATCGCATCGCTTCATGGATGTTCTATTCGACATGTACGCATTAGCGACGTAATCATTTTTTAATGATTAGAGGGAAATAATGTATTAATTATATAATTACTACCTAAAAATATTTATGCTATTAATATAATATATGAACAATAAAATCATCAGAATAACTATCTATGAAATATGGTGATGGAAAATAAATTTTGTCACTACAAGGAGATGGTAATCTATTTGTACGCACTGGTGATACATTCACATTCCATGTGATGGAAAGTGAGAGAAAAGTTATGGTTTCATAACCATAATAAAATATAATAATATTTAATAAACTATATTTATTATTTTTTGAACTATATATTATATTTAGTTGAGGTAAAAACATAACAAAATGAATATGAATGGTTATAGTGATTAGCACTTTCTTTAAACAATCCCATTAGACCTCCTCTTATGTGATCTATGGATAGAGTATTTAGAGGGAAAAAACCTCTGGAATATGCCTAGGGGATTTTATATAATATTTTTGAAGAGGTTATTCTATAAAAAAGACACAATGTGGTGCAAGGAAGAGATATACGAGCCCTTTTAAATTGAGAAGAGGGCCACTATTGGAATTTCATAAATGATTGAAACATATTAAAGTCATTCCTAGTCCATATAGTTCTAAATGGACTATAAATTGAAATGAGATACCATTTCCGGCTATATATTACCCCTCTCTATCATTTAATATTTTTATTATTTTATGTAATTTCATAAAATCTTAATTTTATATTATATTATTATTTTAAATTTAGAAAATATTCAATTAATTTTATATGAAAAGAATAAATAAAAACATGGAATTGTAATCCAATCATATAAAATTTTCCCAATATTTCACAATTATCTAAAACAAATATGTGTAATACTATAAATCTTCCAATTCGTATTTCTTTTATTGTTTTGAAATTAATTTATTATAATTTTTTGTTAATTAAAGAAATATAACATTGGACTCTCATAAAAAATTAGGTAATTATATAATTAAAAATAAAATAAAAATAGATATATATCAAAAAAATAATTTCATTATAATCAAAATATAAAATTTTATTTTTTATATCATTATTTTGTCCATATTTGGACACATAGGAAATATTTGAAACATAGTGTAACATTTAGAAACATTCTATGATTTAAATATTATATATTTACTTTTCTGAGAAAAATTTCCCTTAAAAAAATAAATTTCTATTATAAGTTAATAAAGGTTGAATAAAATTCATCCAAGAATATTTATGATGAAAAATTATGGCTTATAACTTATTTTTTTAGATTAAGACCATTTATCCTTTTCCGATGTGACAAATTTTAAAATGGTTGATATTTATATTTTCTAAAAATAAAAGGGACCCATTTTCCAAATTTATGCCCCATATTTTAGAGATCAATAACATTTTATCAAAATATTTTTTAAAATTTATAGAAAATTATTTTAAAATAAATGTTCAAATTTCAAACCAAAATCCTTTTTGGTAAAAAAATATATTTTATGCGTAAAATATTATTAATTATTTCCCTATGCAGAGATAAATTAAATGATTATTAATTAATTTATTTAATATATAATATATATTTCATTATAATAAGTAGAAAATATATATTAATTAAACTTTATATGGTCATAAACACATAAAAAGCATAATATTTGTTTTTCATTTAAAAATTCATTTTTTATGTATAAAAAATACAATTATACCAAATCAAAACATAATATTGAATTTAATTACAATATTTATATTATATAAAATATAATAGAATATTTTTTACTTTGTGACCATTTAAAGAATAAATATATATTTATACATGCTTCAAAAGAAAATTTATATTTTTTTACTATTTTCAGTATTTATTGGGAAATAAACAATTTCAAAAAAAATATCCCATAAATTCACCCAATGATATTTTTTAAATGATAATTTTAGATTTTTTTCAAATTTTATGTGGTGGACTTTTTAATTGTGTCATATGTAAAATAAAATATTTTCACAAAATAGTAAGAATCGTTTGAATGGATTTTTATATATTCATGTATAATATAAATTTAATAAAAATTGATGTTTATTTAATATTAATTAATCAATTAATTTATATTCATTGAGATATTTTTTTATATTTCATAATATAGATAATCCTATTTATATCAAAAAATATAATGACAATGTAATAATGGTTATATATAAATGAAAATATTTAATTGTAAAATCCCAGATAAATAAATAATATAACATTTTAATATTTATTAATATTTGTTAATTAAATATTAATTTTACATTAAATGGGTTGCTATGTTCGATAGCGTACCGGATACCTAACAACGGGTTTCTTTGAAATCTTATTTTGCACAAAAATAATATAATACTTTTATTTAAAATGGTAGTAAATGCCTAACCGTTGTATTGGAAGGAATAAAAAGAATTAAGTAAAATATTATCATACCTATTTTCTTAATGTTTTTAAATTTATCCAATAAATGTTAAAGGCTTAAAATAAAAAAATATTTCACTTTTAAGAATAAATACTCAAATTTTCTTTAAAAGGTCAATTGGCCACCTTCTAATGGACAACCCACTATAAATATTATTTTGGTTATGTTCATACATTCTATTTGACCAAATAAAATCTTTTTTAGAATCATGACATCAAAAATTACTTTTTTAATTTTTTTGGAATTTTTCCGATAAAGTTCATTTTGTAATCAATAGTGAAAAATATAGTATTTTAATTCAAATATACATTTAAATCTACTTTATTTATATGGTTAGATTAAATTTTTAACTGTTTTTAATATATAAATGGATTATAGTTTTACCATTTAACCTAGTGTCGGCTATTGGATGTAATTTAACGTTGAAATTGGACATTAACAAGTATCACACTTTTGATGGTTATTATTTCTTAAAAACACGCTTTTTGTTTTGATGACATGAATTAATTATAAAATTAATTAAAGAAACTTATATGTTTTGAATTTGGTAAAATATACATCATATTTTAATTCAGAATATCAAATTTAGTTTAGAGTGAACTTTTGGAATTTTTCTGAAAAACTTCAATTTTTAATGAATAGTGAAACCACTAAGTAGTAGTTAGAAAACTGAATTTTTATTTTAAATAAAATTTTACCATTTTTGAAAATTGAATTTCGAAAATCCATCATTCATGGTTGTAATTATTATGTAAAATTTGGTTCAATGGGATGAAAATAATTTTTGGTGAATTGTAATTTTTTACTTTTATTATCCGCGATTAAAGGTAATTAGGGTAATTTATGGTAAAAATAATGTCATAATAATATAAAATACATTACCATGACACATTTCCTAACCTCATTGGATGAGTCATGGCAGACCAAGACAATCCATGGGTCAATTTTGGGACCCCATGGAGCCACATGGATAAGATAATGTCATTAATAACATTTTATTTAAAGTAAAATTAAAAATATCATAAACAAGTATTGTTTTACTAAAAAAAATTAATTGGGTTTCAAAAAGTTATCCTATAGACTATAAATATTCATTGGAAAGATAAAAATATTTCCTACATCATGGAATTTGTTTATAAATTTTATACATAAAATATATAAAATTATTTATGACACAATGATGGTGGAGTGTTTAAGTCATTAATGAATGCATTAAATAAATAAGAAGATAAGAATTAAATTTTTTTCCAAAACATGTCCAATTTTTATTGGATGATGTTATTTCTAACATGGGATACCTTATATTATACTTTAATGTTTTTGGACCTTTAGAACCAAAAAATAATTATATAATAAAATAATATTTTTAAACATTCCCAAAGAGCCCCTCCTCTCCCTTATAAAAAGCCATCACTTCATACCCATTTCTCACACATCTCAAGCCTTTTTGTCATCCAACCTCTACTCCAATAAGCTACCAATATCATTCTCTTCATCCTATATGCCTTACCTTGGGCATAAAGCACTTCAAGAAACCCTTTTGGTTCAAACCAAAGGTAGTTACCCGATTTAAAGGTAATGTCTTCTCTTAAGTTCTTTGGTTTTATTTTACTTCTACAACCCCCTAAACTCTTTTTATTCCTTTTTTTAATAATATAAGTATCCTCAATATACAAGTATGTTTTTATGAGAAGGATTATCACTACACTTACACACACCTCCATCTAATGGGTAATGAACATAATGTTTCAGTGGACGGCAAACTACTGCCTCACAAAACAATGATTGTTCATTTATCTCCTACCGCCTCTCATGATGGACATTATGATGGCACTATATCTATATATGATATATATTATGTTTATGTTTTCATTATTCTTCTGTAGTTTTTTTATTTCATACCATTATGGATCCCATAATGGGTAAATACGATAATTTCATTAGAGGAAGTGCAGACTACTGCCCTCTCAAAGTGATATTACTCATTCATGCCATATGTGGAACGTATAAAGGATGTAATTTATGAACTTATGTAACATATATGACATATATATTATTATTAAATTTTAATATACCAAATAATCACTATGTTTTCATTTCATTAAAATATGAAATAGAAATGAAAGTAGTGTTCATGCGTAGATACAGCTTACCGTCTGCATGAATGGTGAATTTCATTTCTTATCTCTAAATGTAATGTACTATTATAACTAAATATATATATATATATACTGGATATATATATGATATATATATGACATCTAAATAATTAATATCATTCTGGAGATGATGGACCTTTGACAACATGGACAATTTATAATTATAACAAGTTCATTTTTTATTCAAGTTTTGAACATTGAAAAAATGTCTCATATGAGCTAAAATAATTAACTAATTGTTATAGTAAGGTAATATGTAATATAAAAAGAATAATAAAATTGTAAAATATTCTTATGTAAGTATAATGTAACTTATGTTTATTATTCAGGAAGAACAAGGAACATACGAGCGAGTCAAGTCGGACAACGAGGTAAGGGATTCTTATCTCACTTTTAATTCTGTGAGACTTCCACTATTCACCACTTATTTACTGCATGTGGTGTATTGTGTACATAAATTTTATATGTATTGTAATTATTATCATTATATTTATGGAATTATTTAATTCATTTGGTGGTTATTATCTTTTGTTCATACGACACGATTGATTACAACAAGGTAAGTGGTTTTCATCTCACTTTTAATCCCGTGAGATTCACGCTACATTTGACACTATTTCCTTTTTTGTGGTGTATGTACTACCCATAATTTTATTATTTATGTAATATAAATTTATTAATTAGTATTTATATATTCATTGTATGATCCTTCATTCATGGGGTGTATGTTTCGAAAGATACCAAAATCCGGAAGGGAACCATTCACCCTCCACTTTTAAAAAACACTTCTTTTTGTTATGTCTTTTAATTTACATATTATTATATTGGGATAAGTTATTATAAATCCTTATTGATGTAAATTTTATGTCAGAGTTATGATATACCCTTTTATCTCTCATCAAATCATTTTCTGAATTTTAATGTGATGTTGTTAGGCTGTCGAATTTCTATGAGGGAACTTCTTTACCCAATTTCAATTATTTGGGTTAAACCTATACTTCATGATTATGTTGTGCTATGAATATGTGTGGATGAACAATGATTGTATTACACTTAAAATCCACTTATATTGGTTGTATTTATATTTTTCAAACATAATTATGTAATTGATTTATCCTTAATATAAGGATACCGTCTTTGTAAGGGACTTCGTCTCAATCTCTTTTCATTGAGGCATATTTTGGTTTATACACTAGTTTCTTTTATATAGTGTATAAAAACCTTGGAATTTTAAATTCATTTTAAGGGAATCTTTTTCTACAAAGCATTTTTCGAAATGAAAAAATAATGTTTCTTTTAACGTTAGCGGTGACAACGACGTTTCTATCACCGCGAGTATTATTTGATCTTTGGATTCTTTTACAAGCAGAAATGTTTTCTAAAGGGAAAATAAATACCATATACTCTATTACATTTTTTGGTATTGAAAATGGTTATGATAATAAATTTTTTATGTCAATATAATTAAATGATATATTGTGATTGAAATGTGGGAATGTTATTTTTCCTTTATATTTGTTTTATTTATTATGAACATGTTATATTTCTTGGGATTGTTACATATATGGGTGGTTCCTTGATAAACCCAGGGTGGGTGAGCCCGAAATAGATCTCCAATGCATTGGGTACCTTGATGTAGGTAAACGTGAATGTTTCTCCAAAAATATTTAGGGAATATACTATGATGAGTATTCCTAATGTAACTACCTACGTAGTTGTGATAGCTACACTGTAAGTATGGAATGGATGCCACAAGTTACCTTTATGATTTCTGATTACTATGTGTTATTCATAAATTATAAGATTTCAAGAAGTATGTTATGATTAAAAATTATGGTTTCATTGATTTATATTTATTTATGGGTTAATTTTTCCTTTCATTATGTTATAACCCTTACTGAGATTTTTATGCTCATCCCATGCTTTTGAAATATTTTTCACAGGTTATAAATAAGGGTAAGAGAAAGGAAGTATTCAAGAAGATTTATATCAATAAAAGAACACATTTTTTTATTTAAGTAGTTTTATTATTGGGAAAAATCGGTTATAGTGAAAGTGTCTACATTGTAATATTCAAGTTGATATGTAATAGTTATGGAAAAATTCTCCAAGACTCTAAACATGAAAAGATCCTCAATGTGAAATATTCATTTAATTCAAGATTCTAAAATATTTTAAGGTCAGGTCCTTACAGTAGGTATCAGAGGGAGGTTTAGATAACTTTAGAGGTTAGGTTATTCTTTAAACAAAAGTTACATTACCATAATGGTTAGGATTTCGGAAAGAGTCATAGTTTTTTAGATAATGTAAATGAGTTTAAGATGACAGGAATAATTATATCTTGTTATTTACCCTCCTCATAAGATTTTATATGATTATTTTACTAATATACTCTCATTGACATTTTTGGTTTCAGTAAATGACTGCATCTAGTAGGCACCGAAGTAACCATGGATGTGAAGAAAACTATGACAGTTTTCTGAATGAGAAATTGAATGAAATGAGAGCTGTAATGAGAACTCATGTGGTTATTCTCAACCAGCAATCCAGAGTCATGATTGACCACATGAACCTTAGTGATTCTTATAAGGTGACATATATGCGAGAAACAAATCCCTATAGATGTTCAAGTAATAATCATAAAGGTAAGTATGTTAAAAAACCTATGTGTCAAGGATGTGGAATGAAACACATAGAAAAACCTTTCAAAGGGATAGGAAGATGCTATAGATGTGGAAATGATGGTCATAAAGCAAGAACCTACCATGGAAAAAAGGAAGCATCTAGATGACTCTAGGAAAGAAAACGAAGTTATTTTTGAGGGATCAATTGAATGTTTTAATGTGGTGTGCATGGTCATTATAAAACACATGTCCTATGAAGAAGTTTCGAGAATGGGATCACCAGGATCATATAAATATTTGTTTACCAATACCTTATGCCATTCCAATTGGGGTTGAAGAAACTGACAATGACCAATGAACGGTATGTATTATTTCTTAGCATATGTTTTGATATTATTTAATCTTTTGATATGAATCATGATTTTGTTTGTAGGAAAGAAGTATTTCAGAATATGTTGGAATGGAATGATTAATAGATTGGAAAAAATGTTAAATGAGTAAGAAGTCATCATATAAGGGATTCAAGAGTTATGGTATATTTTGGGATAGTGAAATTCTTAAACGTATTACATCTCTTTCGATGATGACATTACATTAGAAGACTCTTTATATTATGTGTAACCCTGATGTTTGATATATGAAAATTTAATTCAAGGAATAATTATCTTTTTTTATGTGGATATAGTTATAAAGAACCATTTGGGTTTATATGATCCTTGAATTTGAGTCAATTACAGGTTAATACATTTTGGGATACAAAATGAAATTTATTAGATAACCATAATTGTTGAAATATGTTATGGTTAATTTTGATGAATTTATATCTTTTTGGGAATGTTATTAAATTATATTGTTTTTGAACAAGGACAACACACGGACCGTGTGACAACCCGTCACATCGGACAAAGCTGTCGGAATCAAACCCACAACCTAAGTGCAATGGGTATTTATAGCCTACCACTGGACTACGTGAAGTCCCTAGTTAGTATGACTAATTCCTTTTAGTTATATGCTCTTATGAATCAAGAATAAGATGATTTTGGGTTATATATGTAAATGATTAACCTTTCATAGAGGATATATGATTTGGTTAATTACTTTTCAATATACGACTCTAAGAGTAACTGATGTTATTTGGAGATAAATTTAAAGATTTATCTTGGAAGATTATGTGATTAAATCCTTCTATGATTGGGTTTCAATATTAGTTTGGATTACTTTGAATACTTTTATGGACATCTGTTTATTGAATGGTGTTTGATGAAATTTGGGGTTTTTTGACAAATTTTGGGGATTAAGAGTATAATTTCATTTTGTAAAAGATTATCCTTTTTGGGTATTATATGATCTTGTACTAACCATTTTGGTTTTAGTTGGTGTCTAAAGGCATGATAAATATATAGTTCATCTTTTATGGATTATGTGATTCTCTCGATGTTGATTATAGTTCTCTTAATGTTAAAAATTTATCCCAAATACTCATCGTTTAGAGAAAAAATGAGTTTGTGTTATAAAACTAGTAAAAGATGAAAGTCTACATGACAATTAAGTATGTTTATTTTTGTCAGAGTGGACACTCAAGAGGGGGGGGGTGAATTGAGATCCAATTAAATTTTATGTTAAATTTTTTTTTCTTAAAATCCCCCAAATTAATAACTAAGTTAAAATGTAGTGAATTTCTAATACAACAAAGGGTCGGTTAGGTTCTCAAGAGATTTATTAGTTCTTAGTTAATCTAATCAGAAGATTAATTAACTTTTGAAGATGACCTAATGATTTACAATAAATACCAACACTTACTAGTTTAACTATCAATGTATCTTTAAAACAATTTTATATTTCAAATTAATTTACAGCGTAATATTTCAATATAGGTTAAAAACCAAAAATAAGTAAGCACATATGTTCTAACCAAGAGGTTCAGTCTCAAGGTGACACTTAGTCCTCTCAACCCGTTTATATAAACAATGATCCAAACCCTAGATCAATGGTTATACAATAGTACAGAGACTTTCCGGATACTAAGACCACTACCACAGTTCTTCGTGGGAAAACAACAGCACACAAAGTGAAAGGTCACACTTGACCTCTTCTACAATTCACAGTGGGATAAAATAAATTATAAATGGTTTGGAGTGAGGATTTAGTATCCTACAGTTTATTTTAGGAGTCTGTGTGTAAATATAACACACAATGCTCAAAAAGTAAATGAATGAATCACAATAGAGCTAAACAGATATAGATGAATTTAGAGTGCTCTATGTATTGTCAGAGAAGCTCTAGACTCCTTGGTTTGATGAAAAATGAAGCTCTGAGTCTTTCTCTGGTTTTTTATCAAGAAAAACATAGTGTCATGGTTCTATTTATTCACTTTTAGTGTAGGTGTTCAGCTCGAGTGTGAGTAATCATTATACCACATTATCTTCTTCTTTTATCTTCTCTTTTTTGGGAGTACAAGGGTTTCTCAAGTTCCTTGTGTGTTCTTCTTAATATGACATATATGCATGTGAGAATTTTCTCTGTGTGTCACGGGTTACATTCTTACTACATCTCGATCTTCCTTATATTCCACGAGCATCGGAAATATGGATGATTACCTTTGCATAGGTATGAGGTACGGTTCCCTGACATACCAACAACTATCAATAAATAACATTTATTGCATTAAAAACATCAAATATTACTGTTGAAATTAAATAAGAGTTAATGGAAGTTCAAATAGTTTTCATGACTATCAGTGAGTCATGAGAATAGTAGGTCATGTGATCAGCATCGGTATCGGTAGGTCCTTTAATCAACATTGAAATTGGTATGTCCTTTGATTATCATTAGTATCAGTATGTCCTTTGACCTGCAT
Source organism: Viscum album (assembly GCA_963277665.1). Classification (NCBI taxonomy): domain Eukaryota; kingdom Viridiplantae; phylum Streptophyta; class Magnoliopsida; order Santalales; family Viscaceae; genus Viscum; species Viscum album. The sequence goes on along the minus strand of OY728164.1, from coordinate 267,255,429 downwards.
CAGTATCGGTAGGACCTTTGATCAGCATTGGTATTGGTAGTTCATGTGATCTGTGCGACTGTTTCCATTGGTGCAACCATTCTCATTGGTGTGACCGTTCTCATCGATGTGACCATTCTCATCGGTGTGATCGTTCTCATCGGTGCGACGGTTCTCATCGGTGCGACGGTTCTCATCGGTGTGATCATTCTCATCGGTGCAAACGTTCTCATCGGTGCGACCTTTCTCATCTGTCTGACGGTTCTCATTGGTGCAACGGTTCTCATCGGTGCGACAGTTCTCATAGGTGCGACCGTTCTCATCGGTGCGTCTGTTCTCATCAGTGCGACCGTTCTCATCAGTGCGACCATTCTCATTGGTGCGACCGAAGATCTAAAATCTTCACAAAGTGTCTATTTAATCCATAATGCTTCCAAGTCAACAGCAAAACATAAATTAACATAGATAAAAATTATGTAGACAGTATTTAAACATAATTAAACATATTTAGAAAAAATCGAACAGAATACTAAATTGTTATAAATAAAACAATGATTTGTGATAATTAAAGTAACCATCTCACAGAGAGTTCAACAATCTCCCCTTTTTGAAAATCACAAATAAATGGCATAAACTAAGAGGGAAGATAGTATATCATTCATTATGCCTCCCTTGATAAAAATAATATATATATATAAAGATGAACATGTCAAGAGAGCATGAAATCAGTTCATAGAAAAGGATAGAATACAGAGCTTATATATACATGTATCTTCCTTATATATATATATGAAATATGATTATTTTCTCCCCATTAGATATTCTCCCCCAAATATCTCCATATTCTATGAAATGATCCTTTTCTCCCCCTTTGGGATTATCAAAAAGAAAGGAGAAGGATGAAAAATTAAGAAGAAGATTCCACAAAAAAATCAGAAAAAGAGTACAAGAACCAGATAAAACTTCCAAAGTACAAGAATTAGACACCCTATCAAAAATGATAGACACAACTATTTCATTGGGTGAAAAGGATATTTACCTTTAGGAGAGGGATGAATGGGTGGGTCAGAGGGTGATTTGGTGGAAGGTTGATCTGGCCTGATAGAGAGAGGAGGTAGTACAGCTCAAGCTGGTAGCATGGTGGGTGCTAAGGTTACTTCTTAAGGAGTAGAAGATCTTTCTAAAGGTGGTTGCTGAATGAGTGGACGAATATTTGATAGAGCTTGAGAGATCAAAATATAACCAAGAGCAACATCTGATGAACTGAAAGGCTCTGCAGTAGGAAGAAAAATTTCCTTCACTTGAACATGATGATATGGTTTGAGCAGATTGATAAAATATTGAATTACTTCACCACCATATTTCATAGCCTTCTCAAAGTCATCCTTGTTATACATGAAACTCTCCAGAGTAGGAGTAAAATCCTTCAACTATTAAACTTGATCCTTAAAGGCTTGAGTGACTGGAGGAAGCCTCAGTTTCTCATCCAAAACCTTAAACTTATGGTTTAACTCATGCTTGGTATAAATTTTAGAAAAGTAGTGATCCACTTTTTCCTTGATCTCTTTCTGATCCTTAGTAGCATCAGCTAAATACAACTTCACCATCTTGTGAATATGATCACTATTGTCTTTCATCTTTTGCAAGGAGTCTAAATCCAAATTCTTCCCAAAATCTTATAACTCTTCTTTTTTAATATCCTTTAAGGCATTGATTTCATGACCCGTGATCTTGAACACTTTGGAGGCGCTAGCCTGAGCAACAATCTGAGTTATCTCAGCTTTCAACTTCTTCAAATCAGTTTTCTTCTAATGTTCTTCCAAACTTATTAACACATCAATCATACCAGTGATGGATGATCTAAACTGACCTGACAGAGATAATAAACCACTGCTTAAATCTTTGAGTGTTTGATTCTGAGAGGTAATATGCCTTACAATCATCTCACAAGTATTTCACTAGTATGGTTTGATGATACTTACCACTCTTTCAGTTAGATCATCCATACCTACCTTGGATAAGTTCACAGGAGTAGATGTAGGAGAATTAGAAAATTCCTCTTTTATTGTCTCTCTAACGGCATGGAGAAACTTAGATTTAAATCTATCAAGATCAGATTGTGCAACTAAAGGACCAGGTGGGGATTGTGAAATTGAAGGACCAGGTCTGTCTTCCGTCACTTGCATATACTCTAAAATTAATCCCGCCTTAACTGAATTTCTTACTCTTGTAAAATACACTTCTACTTCCTATTATTTTGGATAATCTAAACCTAGAACTTCAAGACCTGGTTGTTCTTCCCATTCGGCTTTGCATGAAGGATACAAAGGTTCACAAAACTAGTCCTTCCAGAATTTTTAAGAGAGAATTCTTCATCCACATCATTCTCTTACTGTACTACCCTTTCAGCCTCAGGAATAGTTTTTTGCTCTTGTATTGGGGGTTGAGGATCTGCTTGAATCACATTTTGACCATACACTGGTTGAGTACTTTCATCGTCATCATCATCATCATCATCATCATCATAATCACCATAATCCTCCCCACCATCATTATTTAATGATGTTTCATTGGTACTATCATTGCTAATGGACTCCTACTATTCAGAGTTTGATTCTTGAGTTTCAGTTTCTTATTCATCACCAAGAAGAGGTTCTGATTATGGTAACTTGAGAGGTAGACTAGCTGGCCCAAATTCCATTCTTCTTTTCTTCAAAATCACTGTGTCAGGATCACTCCTGTCATCAGGAGGTGATTTAGGTACCTTTTTAGATTCCACAATATCATCAGCTATGGATTCCCCTACATTCTCCTTGATGGACCCTCTAGTGTCCTTTGGAGCTACTATATTTTCTTCCTTTTCAGAATAGACAACTTCTTCATCAGATTTTAAACTGGGATCTCTCATCCCCTTTGGTCTTTTAGGATGATCAGCAGGATTGAAGGAGTCATAAAACATCTCTTCATCAGCAACCCATGCCTTCATCAGTGGATTCCAATTGATTTTCATCATTTTATAGATATCCTTGTTAATATAGACACTACTACTGGATGAGATACACTCATCACCATCTTCAACACAACCCACGATCTTTAGCATGGAAGATATTTTCATAAAATAGAAAAGAGTTGTAGCCTTTTTGGATGGCTTTACCATTTCAGAAATATGGATAGTGAAATATCTACACAAATTAATCTTCTCATAATTTAGCAATAAAAATAATAGGAGAGTATATTGATACTTTACGGTAGCAAAATCACCCTTTCGAGGATAGATTTGGTGATAAATAAACTTAAACAACATCCTAATTTCTCCACCTAACTCAGCAGCTGTTATTCTTATGGACTCATACTTTCCAGTCAAGAACTCCAGAGAAAGCTCATAAGAAAAGTATTCAGTGGTAGGAGGGATATCACAAGTATAATCCTCGTATCTTCCATTATGAGGTAATCCTAAACATTCAGCCCACTACTTTGAAGAAAATGTTATCTTTTTCTCTTTGATTATTGACTATAATCTTGCAGCTTATCCTCCATCCAATAAAATAATTATGTTTAGATAAAACTCATTCAGCAGCTTTGACTCAGTCATTATCATAGAACCAGTCTTTCCATCCTTCCATATCTATAACTTTTAAAAGTGTAGACTTTCTAGATAACACCCATTCAACACTCACTTCCTTTTCTACAGTAACCACCCGAGTTTCCAACTCTGGGATTACTGCTCTTTGTGTCATGCCACTTGATTCTCCTCATTGGCATTTCACAGGATATGAACCTTCAGCTTCCATACTTTGACGCTTTTTCTTTTCAATTTCAGGTTCGTGAGGATTGACAGGTTCTAAAGGTTTGAATGATTTAGGATTCAGAATGAAGAGTTTGGCGGGAGATGGAATGTCAACAGTCTTTAGAAATAGCTGCGGGTAATTATTTTTATAATTTAGGGTTACATTAATAATAATAATAATAAAAATTATCGATTTAGTAAAACAACGTCGTTTTCACAAACACTAACAGTTTCACAGAACAGTTTTTTAGAGATCAGTTTGACATATCAGTTTAAAAGATTGGTTTCATAGATCAGTTTCACAGATCAATTTCAAAGATCAGTTTCACAGATCGGTTTCATAGATCGGTTTCACAGAGCAGTTTCATAGATCGGTTTCACAGATCAGTTTCACAGATCGGTTTCAGAGATCGATCATACCCAACTCTTGTTTAATAAAATTAAACCTATCACAGCTTAAAGTCTTGGTGAAAATATCATCTAAATGATGTTCAGAGTCAATAAATTCTAGAGAGATACCACCCTTTGGATAATGATCTCCCAAGAAGCGGTGTCTGACATCAATGTGCTTAGTCCTAGAGTAAGGCATGATTCTTAGAGATGTTAATTGCAATAGTATTATCACAATTTATAGAAACATGTCTAAATTGATATCCATAGTCCAATAGAGTGTGATTTATCCACAGAATATGGGCACAAAAACTACCAGTAGAAATGTATTCTGCTTCAGAAGTAGATAATGGAACAGAGTTCTGTTTCTTACTACACTAAGCTACCGGGGAAATTCCCAAAAGATGACATGTTCCAGATGTTCTCTTCCTATATAACTTGCAACCAGCAAAGTAAGTATCTAAATAATTCATTATGTCAAAGGATTTTCATTTAGGATAAAAAAACATAAATTGGTGGTATGTTTAATATATTTGAAAAAACTTTTAACAGCAAGGAAGAGAGATTCTTTAGGATTGGATTGAAATCTTGCACATATACACACACTGAACATGATATCTGGTTGACTAGTAGTAAGGCAATGTAAGCTTCCAATCAGACCGCTTTAATTGGTTTGATCAACTGATTTCCCAGTCTCGTCATCATCCAACTTACATGTGGTACTCATAGGTGTATCACTTCCCTTATTACTGTCCAAACCGAAATTTTTTAAAAGATTAATTGTATATTTACTTTGATTTAAAATAATAACATCTTTCTTTTGAAAAATTTGAAAGCCAAGGAAATAATAGACTTCTCCCATTAATCTCATTTAAAATTCATTTTTCATAATTTTTGAAAAGTCATTACATAAAGAATTTATAGAAGATCCAAAGATAATATCGTCAACATAGATTTGTATAATCAAAATATCTTTAGAAATTCTTTAAATAAAAAGAGTGGGATCTAAAATTCCTTTAGTAAAACCTTTATAAATAAGAAATTTTGTAATTCTATCATACCAAGATCATAGATCCTTTTTTAAACCATTAAAGGCTTTGTAAAGCTTAAAAAATGATTTTGAAAATGAGGCTCTGTATATCCAGGTGGTTGTTCAACAAAAACATCCTCAATTATAAAACTATATAGAAAAGCACTTTTGACATCCATTTGATATAACTTTAAATTCTGATGACCAGTATAGTCAGGTAAGATTCTAATAGATTATAATATAGCTATAGGTGAAATGGTTTCTTCATAGTCTATACCTTCCTCTTGACTATACCCTTGTGCAACTAACCTTTCTTTGTTTGTAACTTTATTTCTCGATTCATCAACCTTGTTTCTAAAAACCCATTTAGTGCCTATGTTCAAGGTGTCCTTAGGTATTTCTACCAATTACCATACATTTTTTCATTCAAATTTATTTAACTCTTATTGCATAGCCATTGCCCAAAATTCATCCTTGATTGCATCATTGACATTTTTAGGTTCTAGCTGTGAATGAAAGGCTTTATGTTCAACCTGATTTCTTAGAGAAGCTCTAGTCTTTATCCCTCTATCAGGATTACCAACAAAATTATATGAAGGATGATTCTTTAGGATCCAAGTTGATCTAGTAAAGATTGGACTAGAAATGTGTGGCTCTTTTCTAAATTTGGGTTCTATAGAAGAAAATTCTGGAATATGTCCAAAACTGGTTGTCTTTATAGTAGGTTCATTGATTTTTTCAGTAAGGTTCAGAACAGAAAAATCTTCTTGATGATTTTCAATGGATGATTTGTGTTCATGTGGATCAGTTTCATCAAACATGATGTGAACAGATTCTTCCACACACTTGGTTCACTTTTTAAAGACTCTATAGGCTTTTCTAGTAATTGAATATCCTAAAAAGATTTCTTCATCACTCTTGGATGCAAATTTGTCTAAATTATCCTTTGTATTTAGAATAAAGACTTTTCAACCAATTAATATGAAGTAACTAACTTTGGGTTTCCTATAAATCCATAGTTCACAAGGGGTCTTCTTGAGAATAGGTCTGATCAAGACTCTATAAATAATATAGCAAGCTATGTTAACAGCTTCAACCAAAAAATAAATAGGTAAGTCATAATCATTGATCATTGTTATAGTAATTTTCTAAAAGGTTCTATTTCTTCTTTATACTAAACCATTTGCTTGATGTGTCATAGGGGCAGAAATGTTGTGATTATAGGCATTGTGTGATCAATAAGATTCAAACTCATGATTTTCAAACTCACGACCATGATCACTTCTCAGGGTCTTAATCTTAAGTCCACTGAGGTTTTTATAGGCATGGAGTATTTAATAAAGTAATAAAAAGCTTCACTCTTGTGTGCTAAGAAATATACCCAAGTGTATCTAGAAAAGTCATCTACTAAGACATTGAAATAGTGCATAAAATTTAAACTAGAAACTATAGAAGGTCCAAACAAGTCCATATGAACCAACTTGAGAGGTTGATAAGTTGAAACTTTTTTATTTGACTTAAAATAAACGTTATGTTTCTTTCCCTTTTGATAGGGATTGCAAACTGTGTCAGTTTGGAATTCAAGATTAGGTGGGTCTCTAACTAGGTTCTTCCTAGTCAGTTTTCTGAGTTAATGAATGTTGTAGTGTCCTAATCTTCTATTCCAAACCCAATATTCTATATGAAAAGCATTTAAACAAGTAATATTTTGTTCGGAAAAAGAACTCAAATCAACATCATAAACATTTTAACTTCTTAAAGAAAAAAATACTAAAACATTTTTGGAATTAAAAACATTACATGAATCATTTTCAAATTTAACATTGAAACCATCATCAAAAAATTGAGAGATACATAATAGATTATACTTAATTCCAACAATAAATAAAACTTTGAAAATTAAAACTGAATCAGTGTTACCAATCTGGCCTAGGTTGATGATCTTTCCTTTAGAATTATCACCAAAGGTGAGATGACCTCCATCAAATTGGATTAAGCTTTTGAAACATGATAAATACCCAGTCATATGCCTTGAACATCCACTATACATGTACCATACCTTCTAATGGGAAGTCTTCAATAATGATTCCTAAAAAACAGATTTAGATGGAAAATGATTTTGGTACCCAGATTCTCTTGGGTCTAGATAGGTTTGCAATAAATGTTTTAGGTACCCAGATTTGTCTTATGGGTCTGAAATCATTTAATCAATTAATATATTTTGAAAGATAAAAATTATTTTATCTATATCTATGTGAGTAACTAGTTGAAGCATATGAATTTACTGAACTAGAACTAGCAGCATTCTATCCAAATTTAGGAATAAATCTAGTTTTAGTAATCTATCTCTGTCTAAGTTGATAACCTATTCCAGTAGTATATTTTCGTGCCACTTGTTTTCCTAAAATTTGTGTAAGAGTATCCTTTACATTTTTTAATTTCTCTAAGTCATTCCATAATTTCTCATTTGAAAATTTCAGTTCAGTATTTTCCTTAAGTAATTGAGCATTCTTTTCCTTATCTATATCAAGTAAAGATTTAATAGAGCTGGTTAGAGCATGCTGTTTCTTCGAGGTCTTATACTTGAATATAAGCTCATTACAGGTTTCTTCTAGAATATTACAATATTCAAATAGTTCATCACTAGACATATTTTCAGATTCAGAATCAGATTCAACTCCAGAATAATACGAATTTAAAGCAGGAGTGTCCAGTGTTACCTCAGATGTGTTTGTCATAAAGCACATGATAGAATTCTGAGTTTTTTCATTCTAAGTAGAATTAGAATCACTTTACTGTCTTCTGAATCACTCCAAGTTGCTTTCATATCATTCTTATACTTATTTTCCTTGTAGTCATATTTCTTCTTGAACTATAATTTTGGACAGTTTTCTTTTACATGTCCTTTACTTTTGCATTCATTGCAGACAATTTCATCACTCTTATCCGACTTTTTCTATTCCTTCTTCCAGTGAGCATTGTTATCGTATTTACCTTTGTAGTTTGGTTTTTTGAAGAATTTCTACTTCCTATAGAACTTCTTGAACCATCTGGCTATCTGATCCATTTCATCATCACTGCCAGAATCTGAACTTTCACTTGTTGAGATTTCAGTAGGTAAGTGAACTTTTTCTTTGTCCTTTCTCTTTGAGGCAGTAGACATAAATTCCATTATCTTTTTTTTCATTCACCATCTTCTTCCTTTTTTACCTTTAGTTCTTCTTCATACATCATTATCTTACCAATCATCTCCTTAACTGGAAAATCACTAATATCACATGATTCTCTAATTGAAACTGATGTTCCCCTCCACTTCTCTGGAAGACATCTTAGTATTCTCATAATTTGGTCCTTTTCATGAATAACTTTTCCATGTGAGCTCAAAGTTATGACAATCTCATTGAAACTGAGATACATTTCAGAAATAGGTTCATCAGAATTCATTTAAAAATAATTATATTTAATAGTATAGGTGTTCATTCTCATTTCATTGACATTGGTTGTTCCCTCATTGGAAACAGCCAAGGTATCCCAAATTTCATAAGTAGTTTTACATGATGATATGCGATTAAATTCTTCATCTCATAATAAAAAATACAGGGCTTTCATATATTTACAATTATTATTGTAAGCTATCTAAGTAGGATCATCCCAAGTAGTGTTCTCAGTGTTTTAAATCTTATATTGAGTTTCTATAGCCATCCAGATATCAAATCCCATACTCTCTAAATGAATCTTCATTTTAAGCTTCCACTGGGCATAATTTGTACCATTAAAGAAAGGTGGCCAGTTGGTAGAAACACCTTCTAATCTATTGTCCATATTTAGATTTTAGAAAATATATTTAAAGAGATAAAATTTAGAACTAACAGAATTTAAGATCTTTGAGACAAAACTAAAATCATAGTTGAAAAATAGGGTGTTTCAAAATCCGTTGATAAACAAACAAACCTCTTATACCAAATTTTGGTCAGATTGGACACTCAAGATGGGGGGGGGGGGTGAATTGAGTTCCAATTAAAATTTCTGTTAATTTTTTTCTTCTTAAAATCCCCCTAATTAAAAACTATGTTAAACAATAGTGAATTTGTAATATAGAAAAGGGTCAGTTAGGTTCTGAAGAGATTGAATAGTTCTCAGTTAATCTAATCTGAATATTAATTACCTTTTGAAGATATCCTAATGGTTTATAACAAATTCAAACACTTGGAAGTTTAAATATCAATGTAACTTCAAAAAAAATTATAATTCAATGTAATTAGCAGCCGAATATTTCAATATAGGTTTAAAACAAAAAATAAGTAAGAAGAGGAGTTATAACCAAGAGGTTCAGTCTCAAGACAAGACGTACTCCTCTCAAACATTTTATATAAATAATGATCCAAACATTGGATCGAGGGTTATACAACAGTACATAGGCTGTTCAGATACTAAGACCTCTACCACAGTTCTTCATGGGAAAGCAACAACACACAAGCTGTCCAGATCACACATGACCACTTCCACATTTCACAGTGGGATACAATAAGGTATAAATGGTTTGGAGTGAGGATTTAGTATCCTCCAATTCAGTTCAAGAGTATGTTTGTAAATATAACACACACTGCTCAAAAATTTAATGAAATAAACACAATAGAGCTAAACAGATAGAGACAAATTTAGTGTTCTCTATGTGTTGTGAGAGAAGCTCTGGACTCCTTAGTTTGATGCAAAATGAAGGTCTGGGTCTTTCTCTAGTTTCTGTCAAGAAAAATAGAGTGTCATGGTTCTCTTTATTCACATTCAGTGTAGGTATTCAGCTTGAGTATGAGTAATTGATATAGCACAAGAACTTCTACTTTGAACTTCTGTTCATGGTGAGTACAAGGGTTCCTCAAGTTCCTCATGGGTTTTTCATGTTATGCCATATATTCATGGAATAATTATCTCTACATGTCACGGGTAACATTCTTACTATAACTCGATCTTCCTTATATTTTCTGAGATCCGACAATAGCAATGATTAAATTTTCATAGGTATGAGGTAAGGTTCCCTAACATACCAAAAACTATCAATATATAACATTTATTTCATTAAAACATCAAATATGACCATTGAAATTAAATAAGAGTTAATGGAAATTCAAACAGTTTTCATGACTATTGGTGAGTCATGAGATCGGTAGGTCATGTGATCAGCATCGGTATCAGTAGGTCCTTTAATCAACATCGGTATCGGTAGGTCCTTTTATCATCATCAATATTGGTAGGTCCTTTGATCAGAATCGGTCTCGGTAGGTCCTTTGATCATCATCGATATTGGTAGGTCATGTGATCAGTGCGACCATTTCCATCGGTGTAACCGTTCTCATCGGTGCGATCGTTCACATTGGTGCAACCATTCTCATCGGTGTGACCGTTCTCATCGGTGGGACGGTTCTTATCGGTGCGACGGTTCTCATCAGTGCAACCGTTATAATCGGTGCGACCGTTCTCATCAGAGCAACTGTTCTCATCGGTGCGACCATTCTCATCGGTGTGATAGTTCTCATCAGTGCAACCATTCTCATCGGTGAGACCGTTCTCATTGATGTGACCGGAGATCGGAAATCTTCACAAAGTGTTTGTTTAATCTAGAACGCTTCCAGGTCAACAGTAAAACATAAATTAACATATATAAACATTATTTAGACAATATTTAGACATATATAAACATATTTAGAACAAATTGAACAGAAGACTAAAATTTCATAAATAAAACAATGATTGGTGATTATTAAAATAACCATCTCATAGGGAGTTCAACAGTTTCCTTATGTTTTTTTGGAAAGCTCAAAAATAAATTCCTCAATGAAAAGTAACAAAAAACAAAAAAGTTTTGTGTTATCTTTTCCAACTGACGAATCAAACACCATTTAACCCAACACAAATTTTTGATTTTATGGTAGTTAACTTTCTATTAATCATGTTTTTTTATCACTTTCCATCAGAACATGACCGTTTATTTTCTCTTCCATATACATTTTTTCCTACATGGAATTATATTAAGGGTTAAATAGGGTAACCATTATACTTCTCTTCCTTTATTTTAAAGTTATAGTTTTATTGACTCATTTTCCGATGTGGGGTTTTCAATGAAGTTTCTGAGCCCAATTTTAAAATTGCGAGGATGCAATTCCCAAAAGGTGGGAAGGATGTAACATCCTGGATAAATAAATAATATAACATTTTCATATTTATTAATATTTTTGAATTAAATATTAATTTTACTTTAAATGGGTTGCTATGTTGGATAGGTTACCCAATACGCAACAACGAGTTTCTTTAAAATCTTACGTTGCACACTAATAATATAATATAATTATTTTAAATGGTAGTTAATGCATAGCTGTTGTATTGGATAGAATAGAAATAATTAACTAAAATATGATTAAATATGTTTGATAAATGTTTTTACATTTATCCAATAAATATTAGAGGCATAAAATAATAAAAGAATTCGCTTTTAAGCCTAAATACTCTAATATTCTATAAAAGGTTGATTGTCCACCTTTTGATGGAGAACCCTCCTTCAATATAGTTTTGATCAGTTTCATAAATTCTATTTAACCAAATAAAATCCTTATTTAGAATAAGGACATCATCATTTACTTCCTGTTAATTTTTGTAATCTTTCTGATAAAGTTTAATTTTTAATGAATAGTGAAAAATATTGTATTTTAATTCAAATCTGCTTTTAAATATAATTTATTTATATGGATAGATTAACTTTATAATTGTTTTTAAAGTGTAAATGGATTATATTTTTACCATTTAACTCAATGTTGTCCATTGGAAGTTATTTCACTATGAAATTGGACATTAAAAATATCCATCTTTTGAAGGATATTATTTCCTAAAAACATGCTTTTTTGTTTTGACGACATGAATTAATTATAAAATTAATTAATGAAACATGTAAATTTTGAATTGGTTAAAATAGACATCATATTTGAATTTAGAATATCAAATTTAGTTTAGAGTGATATTTTGGAATTTTTCTGAAAACCTTCAATTTTTTATTAATAGTGAAACTACTAAGTAGTAGTAAAAAAACTGAATTTTTTGGTTAAATTAAAATTTTACCATTTCTATGAATTGAATTTTGAACATCTGAAAATAATGGTTGTCATTAGTAATTAAAATGTGGTTCAATGGGATGCAATTAATTTTTGGTGAATAGTAATTTTTTACTTTTATTAACCGAGATTAAAGGTAATTAGGGTAATTTATGTTAAAAATAATGTTATAATAATATAAAATTACCTTGAAACATGTAATAACCTCATTGGATGAGTCATGTCCAACCATGAAAATCAATGGGTCAATTTTGGGACCCCATGGAGCCACTTGGGTAAGATAATGACATTACTAACTTTTTATTTAAAGTAAAAATAAAAATGTTATAAACATGTATTATTTTACTCAAATATTTTTTACATGGGGTTATATAAGTTATCTTTTCGACTATAAATTTTCATTTGAAAGATAAAAATATTTCCTACATCATGGAATTTTTTTTATAATTTTTAGACATAAAATAAATAAAATTATTTTATGACACAATTATGATGCAATGTTTATGTTATTAAGGAATGATTTAAATAAACAAGAAGATAAGAATTAAAAAAGTATCCAAAAAATGTTCAATTATAATTGGATGATTTTATTTCAAACACGGGCCACCTTATCTTTGACAATAAATTTTTTTGGACCTTTAGAAACTGAAAATCATTATATAATAAAATAAAATTTTCAAACATTCCAAAAGAGCCCCTCCTCTCCCTTATAAAAAGCCCTCACTTCCTACTAATTTCTCACACTTATCAATCCCTTGGATCATCCAACATATGCTCCAATAAGCTCCGAATACATCTCTCATCATCCTAGAATCCTAACCTTGGGTAGAAATCACTTCATGAAACCCTTTTGGTTCAAACCAAAGAGAGTTACCCGATTTAAAGGTAACGTCTTCTCTTATGTTCTTTTGTTTTATTTTACTTCTCCAACCCCAAAACTCTGTTTATTCTTTTTTTAACAATACCAATATCCTCAATATACAATGATGTTGTTATGATAAGGATTCGAGCTACACTTACACACACCTCCATCTAATTGGTAAAGAACATAATGTTTCAGTGGACGATGAACTACTACCTCACGAAAAGATGATTGGTCAATTATCTCACACCACCGCTCATGGTGTCCATTATGATGGCACTGTATATATATATGATATATATTATATTTATTTTTTTCTTTATGCTTCGGTATTTTCTTTTTTATAGAATACCTTTATTGTTCCCATAATGGGTAAACACGATAATTTCATTAGAGGAAGTCCAGACTTCCACCCCCTCAACATGATATGACTCATTCATGCCATATGTGGAATGTATAAAGGATATAATTTATGAACATATGTAACATATTGACATACATATTATACTTAAATTATAATATACCCATGAATCACTATGTTTTCATTTTATTAATATATGAAACAGAAATGAAAGTAGTGTTCATGCGTATGTACGACTTACCGACTCCATGAACGGGGCATTTCATTTGTTATCTTCAAATGTTATGTAATATTATTAATACACATATATATATATACTGGATATATATATGATACATATATGACATCTAAATTATGAATATCATTCTAGAGATAATGGACTTTTGATCACATGGACATTTTATAATTATAACAAGTTCATTTTTTACTCAAGTTCCCAACATTGACAAAATGTCCGATATGAGCTCAAATAATTAACTAATTTTTATAGAAAGGTAATAGGTAATATAAAAGGAATAATAAATTTGAAAAATATTCTTAATCAAGTTTAATATAACTTATGTTTATTATTCATGAAGAAAAAAGAACATAAGATCGATTCTAGTCAGACAACGAGGTAAGGGATTCTTTTCTCACTTTTAATTCTATGAAATTTCCATTGTTCGCCACTTATTTATTGCATGTGGTGTCTTGTGTACATCCATTTGATATGTATTATCATGATTATTTTTATATTCAAGGTATTCTGTAATTCAATTGGTTGTTATTGTCTTTTGGTCATACAAAATTATTGATTACTGTAGGATCGAAATAACGATGTAGATGGTCAATATATAAGAGGGGTGGGGGGTGAATTGTACACTTTAAAAATATACATACACAAGGAAAGATATAAGTTTAACAAATATAAATTAAGCAAATTCACAACACCTCTAACACCAATTGGAGAATTGGAACAAGGTATGAAGTTATAAACTTATAGTTCTATGCATATGCTTGAATCTGGAAAGTGATTCAGTAAAACAGGTTCCGGAAATATGGATCCAAAAATTGAAACATAACTAAAGATTACAATATGAGATTCCACATTAAAGCATATAGAATCTAAATGAATCTGAGTACAAGTTTAATGAAATATATGAATATTATAATTTCCTTACAATACAAAAATACAGTGGAAAAACAAGTAATAAAACTACAAGTAAAAAGATATGAATTTTTTAACCCAAAGAAAGGCTATCCAACAACCTTGGATAAAGGTCCCTTGATTTATACTTTAAATAAAGTCTATCTTACCCCCACTAGGATAATCCATTGATACAAAATCAGAATCTCTATCTTGCTATCCCCGCAATCCCTCAACTTCAAGGTAGTTGGAACTTTTGTCTTCCTCAGCAAGGAAGCCCTCGAACTTCAAGGAAGTCGGCACCTCTGTCTTCCTATCCCTGGAAGTCCTCGAATGTAATCACCAACATTCAGAGTTGCATGAAGAAATCCAAACGATAAGTTCAGTACGCACAAATCATGAAAATATTATCTCTCTATAAATCACCTTAACAACATGTGGTCACTAGATTGATCAACTTGTTCATTATCTTGAGATCTTTCAAATGAGCTCCTATTTATAGGCACAGTTGGAACGGTCAGCTCCCTCCTCCAACGGTCATATTTCCCAGGATTTTCGGAGGGACCCCTACACTTTTCACTAAACCAACGGTTAGTTAGAAACAGAATGGATGACATCGTTTTATAACAAAATATGTGTAACTAAATGCACGACATCATTTTATAATGAAACTAGTGTAATTATAAGAAAAAAGTTCAGAGTGTAAGTAAATAAAAGTTCTAAGTCTAACCAAAATGGAATTCAGAGTCTATAATAAAGAGGATATTCAGATTATGTTTTATAAGAATTCGGAACCTGAATTCTGTGGAAATCATGAGTCTGAATTTGTAAGGAATTTCGGAGTCTGGTTTCACTAGAGTTTAGAATCTGAACTTTCGGAGTTCAGAGTTGAACATGTAGAAGTTCGGAGTCAAACTAATAAATGTTCGGAGTCGAACTAGTAAAAGTTCGAAGTCGAACTAGTAAAAGTTTGGAGTCAAACTAGTAAAAGTTCAGAGACGAACTTAGTAAATGTTCGGAGTCGAACATAGTAAAAGTTCAGAGTCAAACTAGTAAAAGTTAGGAGTCGAACTAGTTATAGTTCGGAGTCAAACATAGTAAAATTTCAGAGTCGAACTAGTACAAGTTCAGAGTCGAAATAGTAATAGTTTGGAGTCAAACTTATTAAAAGTTCGGAGTGGAACTAGTACAAGTTTAGAGTCGAACTAGTATAAGTTCAGAGTCTAGAATTCATATTTTGAACTTTTATAGAGTTCGTATCCAGAATTCAGAGTGGAACATTATCAGAGTTCATGTCCAGAATTCGGAGTGGAACTTTATCATAGTTCGTATCCAGAATTCACTGTGGAACTTTTATAGAGTTCATATCCAGAATTCGGATCCTAAAACAGAATGCTTCATAACATAGAATTATATGATTCCGAGGTTTTTGGGTATGAATCTTATTATAATACTTATGAAAATATTTCTATGTATAATAAAATCTAGGTTAGGGTAAATTTCTTTAATGAAGGAAATTTTCCTTATAGAAGTAAAATATAGATTTGTTTAGGTATAAGTTGTTTGTGATTTTCAAATCATGAAGGAATGGAAAAGTCATAAGGAAAACCTTATTGACTCAACAATCTCTTCATTTTTGGAAATCATAAACATCCTTACAAAAAAGAATATAAGGAATTTGAAAAAATTCTTTAGACATCGAAATTAGAAATTATCTCCCTTTGTTCATGGATGAAAGTGAATACAACTAACCCCCCCTTATTCAATGAAACTCTAAGGATTGTATTCTAAATTTCTTGAGTGGTATTTTCATTATCAAGGGAATGAAAAACTTCGTAGTGAGAAACTCCTCCTTACTTTAAGGATATCCTCACTTAGAAATTTTTCTTCTTCATTTTAAATTTTTCCTTCTCCTATTTTTAGTGGTTCTTCTTCCTTATCCCCCTTAGGAGTAGTTCTTTTTCCTTCTCCCCCTTTGTGATTTTCAAAAATAATTGAAGTGAATGGAAAAGAAAATATGGTACCTGAAACATTAGTATATAACAAGATACAACCAACAAAAATTTCATTAGAGATGAGAAATTTTTTACATGGAAAGACAAATACAAAAAAAGATCAGAGTGGGATTACGTGTCTTCCTTTTACTTTGGGATCAACTTTCTCAACAAGGTTTTGAGCTTCTTCAAATCTCTTTGGTTTTCCTCAGCTTGCCTCTCAAAGTTTTTCATCCTTTGTTCTTGGACTCTCAATGCTTCTTCCTGAGCCTTCATGGACTCTTCATGCATTTTCACTAACTCATCTTTCTTTACCAGTATTTTCTCAAGATCAATCCGGAGATTTCTATCTCTTACAAAAATCTGAGCAAGAGAGTTAGTCTTATCATTCAGTTCCTTCACCTGTTGACTCTGATAACATTGTTCAATGATCAACTCATCCTGGAGATTTTTAATCTTGTTATCCTCAGTGTCAAAAGAATCTTTTACCTCATTCTGTAAATTATCATACACAACCAAGTCTTCTTCAACATTCTTAGACCATAGATTTTTTTTGCTGAAAGACTTTCTATGTAGATCATAAATGATAAGAAAACTTTTGTGGTCAGCCTCAATATTTATACACTTATCAATCACCATGTATAAGGCTTCTGATTTTTGATTCAAACTATGCTGCATCATCTGGCATCTGGAGTCTAGAGTTAGAAAAATCGGAATGATGTCCACCAACTTCTTCAGAGATTCCACCACAAAATCATGACCATGAGTTGATGACTCTGAATCAGTTAATTTTCTTGGAGTTTGCTCTTCCTCATCCTAAACTAGCTTCCCTCTTGATGAACTACCAACCTCTTTCTTCCTAATGATATCTTTTATTGGTGTATCCATGATCACTTGGTTTCCTTTATCTGTTTTCGGAATGGGTTGTTCATCTGGAGATTATTCCTCACTTTTTGATAATTGAACAATATGGTCGTCATCAATTTTTTTCTTCTATGTTCCTTCATCAGGAAAATACTTCTCATAGTATTCTTCCTCATCATACAAAACATTTTTCGTCTCTTCCTCCTGCTCATCTTTATCCTTCTCACTTTATTTCTCAACTACCTTTTCTAGAGTGGGTAATTTTGTGGATTCAGCTTTTTCTTGATAGTCGTCTACATGCCTGATCAAGTCATCTACATCATCACTTCTTTCTTTCCATCCTTCCTTATTCTTCTTCTTCAACAACCTCTTCTTCTACTTCTTCACCAGCTTGTTTTCTACTTCTTCAACTACTTATTTACCCTTAGATTTTTCCGGATTGAAATAATTTTTACCTAGAGTTTCTGGTAAGGATGGTTGGACATAAAAGGTTTACGAAATTGGAATCTGCTCAGAATTCATCTCTATTTCTTTTAAATGAGATTAAACAACCATGGCTTCAGACATTTTCTTCTTCAACTTATTTTCTTTTGCCTATTTTTCTAACACAACCGCAGATTTTTCCCTTAAGGCCATATCCTCAGGTGGGTCCAGTCCGAACTGTGGATCCCCTTCTTTTTTCTTCTGTTTGTCTTCCCTCCACATGGCTACCACTTCATCTGGGTATTATTATTTTTCTTCAGATTGGGAGGTGTAGAATGAGTTTTCTTAGACTTGGGAGTTTTTTCATCACCAACCACTTCCTTAATCTTCCTCTTCATAGTGACTTTCTTTTCTGGTTCATCCTTCTCCACATTTTCCGAAATGGCCTCAATCTCTCTCTCTGGTAAAGGGTAGAATTTACCGGATTCAGCAGAAAAACACATCTTCATCCTTTTCACAGTATCATCACTAACAATCATAATCTTGCAATTCCAAACTTTTTACTTGCATGCAACTTTGAAAGACTCTAAGCACCAAACTATTAGCTCTGATAGTAAGGCAGGGTACATAATGATTTGAGCTCTCAAGTTCCCATCTTTTATATTCTTAATCATAATCAAAACATGCCTCATCAAATTTGTCTTCCTCAGATTTACCAGGAAATCTAGGACATAGATATCACTCTTCTTCAGATTATCCTTGTCACCCCTTCTTGGTACAAGAAAGCCTTGTACCCACAACTCTAGAATCTGATTATTCAGAGTGAGATGAGCAATTTTAGCAGTTTTGGTGTCTTTGAGTCCAAGAAATTTCAATGCCTTCAACTTGTTGAAACATCCTTGGTCATCCGGAAGCTTATGTGAGAAAAACTCTACTTCCCCTTTGTAGGATAAACCCACCAATCTTCCAGTCTTGGTGTAAGATAATTTTTATGTCTTACCATATGAATTCAAGGAAAATAAGTCTCTACCCTCTTCTTACTGGAAGGAAGCATACACGTTGAATTCAATAGGTAAATCTATATAAAACAGATCCTGTTTCTCTGACTTGGATAGGAAAACATCTTCCCAGCCATTCAATATGATATTATTATATATAATAGAATCAATCTTGTAGAAATACAGATGTAGTAACCTTTCCCTGAAAACTAACCATTTTTAGATTGGCTTTGGGGTAGACATGTCTTGAGATGTTTTCCTATCCAAGTCAGAACAGTCCTTAAGAAGAGATTTAGGGCTTCAAGACACGAAATATTTGAAAAAAATGATGTGGGATGACTCTTAGGGTCCCCTTTATATAAGCGATGGAGGTGGCATTTGGTCTTCCAAAAACCATCTAACGATTGAAATTCATTTTGATCTGATCTAATAGTTGAGGACATTCCCACAAGGAAAACTGGACTCTGATCTTTTGAGGTTTTAAGAAAAACATTCGGATTTAAGGAAATCATGAATCCGAATAATTTTAAAACTCTGAAAAATACCAGCAAGAAAAATACGATTAAGAAAAACTTATGTAAGGAAATTATACCTATCGGATAGGCTAGAAAGATTGTTCGTAATTGGTAATATTATTTTTGAAGAAAAATAAAAAAAGAAATACTTATTATGAAAAACTCATTAATAAAAACTCATTACGAAAATTCCATTAAGAAAATTCTCATTACGAAAATTACATTACAAAAATTCTAAGTATGAAAATCCATTACGAAAACTTCGGTTTTGGAGATTTTCATTACAAAAATTTCAGTTCCGAAAATTTCAATTCCGAATTTTTTCATTCCAAGAATTCCAGTTTCGAAAATTTCTAATTCGAGAATTTCTATTCCAGAATTTCCATTCCAAAATTTCCATTCTGAAAATTTCCATTCTGAAAATTTCAGTTCTGAAATTTTTTATTCCGAATTTTTTTTCTAAAACTTGTTAGAAAAAATTTAGTTACAAAAGGTTGAAAAGAAAACTGTCAACGACAATTTTGATTAAACTAACATGATAATGTACCCCCTATTAAAAGAAGTTTATTACTGTAAGGAGAAATCTTCAACAAGATGTTAATGAAAAGGGATTAACTTATGGTTATCATTAGTAACTTATGTTTAATGTATTCAAATCTATCGGAGGGTAATGATTTTGTGAAAATATCAGCATGTTGATCTTGCGTTCTGATAAAACGAAGAATGATATCTCTTTTAAGTGTGTGATCGTTAAGAAGGTGATGCCTAATATCTAGGTGCTTTTCACCAGAGTAATGTGCGTGGTTTTTACTAAGGGCAATAGCACTTGTGTTATCACACAAAAGTTGAGTCTTAGTAAAACTCAAGCCACAATCTGTGAGTGTGTGTTGCATCCACAACACTTGAGCACAACAACTTCCAACTGCTACATACTCAGCATCAGCAGTGGAGAGTGCTACTGAGTGTTGCTTCATACATGACCAAGAAACTAATGAATATCCTAGGAAATGACACGTTCTGGATGTACTCTTTCTACCCATTCTACATCCACCAAAGTCTGCATCCGAAAAGATTTTTAAAACAAAATCATTTCCATAAGTATAAAATAATCCTAGATCCATGGTTCCCTTTAAGTGGCGAAAAATTCTTTTCACTGCCTTTAAATGAGATTCCTTAGGATTGGATTGATATCTTGCACATAAGCATACTAAGAAAGTCAAGTCTTGTCGACTAGCTGTCAAGTAAAGTAGACTACCTGTCATACCTCTAAAAGATGTTTGATCTACTGGTTTCACAGCTTCATCATGATCAAGTGTGTTTGAGGTACCAATAAGAGTACTTATACTCTTAGTGTTGTCATAACCAAATTTTTTAAGAAGTTATTTAATATAATTATTTTTGGATATATAGGTTCCTTCTAGTTTTTGAGAAATTTGGAAGCCAAGGAAAAATGTTAACTCTCCCATCATACACATTTCAAACTAATATTTCATTAGACTTGCAAAGGAACTAGTTAATGATTGTCGAGTTGAACCAAATATAATGTCATAAACATAAATTTGAACAATACAAATGTTATTCTTATCTTTATTTATAAAAAGGGTTAGATATACATTTCCCTTAACATAGTTATTTTGAAGAAAAAATCCTACATGTCTATCATACCAGGCTTGTGGGGCTTGTTTAAGGCCATGCAAAGCTTTGGAAAGTCTAAAAACATGAGCAGGATGTTTTGTATCTTCAAATCCAGGAGGTTTCTCACCAAAAAATTACTCTTGAACAAAACCGTTAAGAAAAGCACATTTTATATCCATTTGAAAACGTTTAAAATTGAACAATTCTGCAAATGCAAGTATGATACGAATAGATTCAAGTATAGCTACTGGAGCATAGGTTTCTTCATAGTCTATTCCCTCTTGCTGATTATAGCATTTAGCAACTAGTCTAGCTTTATTTTTTACAATGACTCCATTTTCTTCACACTTGTTTCTGAAGACCCACTTTACTCCAATTACAAAAGTATCCTTAGGTCTTTCAACCAAGGTCCATACTTTATTCCTTTAGAATTCATTTAGTTCATTTTTCATGGATTTATTCCAATCATTATCACCTAAAGCTTCATCAGTGCTTTTTGGTTCCAATTGGGAAAAGAAATGCTAGATTTTCTACTTCATTCCTTAAGGAACTTCTTGTCCTTACAGGATGATTGACATCACCAATGATACTATCACTGGGATGATTCTTAAGAAACACCTGGTTTGCATTTTGTAAAATGTTTTCATCAACATAGGGTAGAAAGTCTTCTGGGGTAAATGTTTCAGAAGTATCTTCTTAAACATTTTCCTTATCAGAAAAATCTTCTACCAAAGGTTGATGACCAGTTTTTGAAAACACATCTGAGGATGTAGGTTGGAATGATTTAAAAACAAAAGGATCAGATTCATCAAATTTTACATGTACTATTTCCTCAACAGTACAAGTGTTTTTATTGAAAACTCAATAAGCCTTAGAAGTTGGGGAGTATCCTAAGAAAATTCCTTCATCAGATTTTGGTGCGAATTTGTGTAGATTATCTTTAGTATTCAGGATGAATACCTTGCAACCAAATACCTTGAAGTAGGAAAGTCTAGGTTTTCTACCATTCCATAACTCATATAGAGTTTTATTAAGAAATAGTCCAATCAAAACTCGATTTATAGTATAACAAGTAGTACTTACAGCTTCATCCCAAAAATGTCTAGCTATAGAATATTCACTCAACATGGTCCTGGTTATCTCTTTAAGAATTCTCTTTCTTATTTCAACTGCACCATTTTGTTGAGTTGTTTTAGGTGCTGAAAAGTTGTGAGTAATACATTTTCTACTACAAAAAGTTTTAAAATCATAATTTTGAAATTCTCCTCCATGATCACTATGAATAGTTTTCAATGGAAGGTTTTTTTTCATTTTTAACTTCGGCTCTAAAAATTTTGAAATAAGAAAAAGGTTCAGACTTATTTTCTAGAAAATAGATCCATGTAATTCTAGTGTAATCATCAACTAAAACAAACACATAGTATTTTCCTCCAATGCTTCCAGTTTGTGTTTGACCGAAAAGATCCATGTGCACTAATTGTAATGCATATATTGTTGAGACTTCACCAATTGACTTAAAACTAAATTGATGTTTCTTTCCATATTGACAAGGATCAAAAACATTAGAAGAATCAATTCTAAGCTCTGGTAGATCCTTAACTAAACATTTCTTAGAGAGTTTACATAAGTTACTAAGGTTACAGTGACCTAGTCTTCTATTCCATTACCAAGAATGATCTTCCATTTCACTTAGGAAAGCTATGTCATGGCACCTAATGTCTTCTAAATTTAGTATGTAAACATTTTCTTGCCTACTGGCTGAGAGAATAAATTCTTCTTTGGAATTGTGAACTAAGCACTTATCATTCCTAAAATTCACAAGGTATCCTTCATTACATAATTGTATTATGATAATGAGGTTGTGCTTAAGAAGCTTAACAAACAAAACATTTGAAATCAATGTTTTACCAAGAAGAAAAATATTAACTATACAAACAATTTCTTCCTGAACATTATCTCCGAAAGTTACTCTTCATCCTTTCATTTTGATAATATTTTAAAAATATATTTTGTTACGAGTCATGTGACGGGAACATCCACTATCTATGTACGATGTATTGTTGTTGGTACTTTCTTTACCTTCCTGAAAACAAGAAAAGAATTAAACTTTCGGAATCCAAACTTGTTTGGATACTATATTTTTAGATAACAAAATTTCGGGTACCCACATCATCTTAGAAAAGTAAGCCTTATGAAAACCTAGAGATTGGGTTTTGTTTAGTGAACAATTCTTTGCCCAGTGACCACCACATTGACACTTATTACAAAATGGGGCACTTTGTGTAACAAATTAGTTATTACTAAAAGATGGTTTTGCATGGGTATAACGAAATCTGAATTTGTTTCGTAAAGGTCCTATTTGTGAGTACATCTTATCAAAATTTTTATTACCATGAGTAATGTTTGAAAAACACTTCTTTAAGGAAAATATTTCGGACATGAGTTTTATAACCAAAGTTTTATCTTTAAAATCGTTAGATTTGGAACTAGAGCTAGGCTCGAAAGCACTTTTCATAGAAATTACTTTTTCTTGTTCTTTAGAAAGTTTATTCTTCTCAGAATTTACTTCCTCAAGATTTTTTGAAATTCTTATAAAATCAGTATTTTTCCTATAAGGATCTTTAGAAAGATCTAATATTTATTTTGTAAGAATAGTATTCCTAGAGATTTCCTTATCACGTTTTTTATTGAGTTTAGAATTCTCAATCTCAAGAAGTTCAGCAAACCTAGAAACTTCTTCATTGGTAGGTAAAGTATTTTCTTCATCTGTAGAGGATTCTTCATCTGAAGAGTTATAAAATTTACTATCATTGGAATTTAAAAAAACATTGGTCAATGATTCAACATTGTGTACCTTAGCCATTAAAAAATGATTGTTAATTGGTAATATGGCTATAAGACCAAGATTCTACTCTCCTGAGGATTCATAATCAGAATATTCATCTGAAGAGTCACCACCACTGGCACTAGAAGTATCATTAGATTTCCAAACAATCTTAGCTTTAGATTTATAATACTTATTTCTGTTCCTTTCAGAATGCCTCTCCTTTCTTTCTTTCTTTTTGAGAAAAGGACAATCTGGTCTAATATGTCCAGCTCTTTTGCATTAATAACAAGTTACTTCTCCATCTTTCCCATATTTCCTTTCCTTTTTCTTATACTTGGATTGGAAATTTCTCTGGACACCTATCTTGTTCATCCTTTGACAAAGATTTTCTAACTCATTCTCTGACACTTCACTATAACTATATTGTGATTGAATAACCACCTTCTTAGACTTGGATCTAGTTACTCTCTCAGGAGTCTTTTCTTTCACGTGATTCGATGTTATTTTTCTTTTTGTTGTTGGAAACATGTCTCTTCATCCTTGTTTCATCTTGAATAAGAGTTCCAAATAGCTTATCAAGAGTAATCTGAGATACTTTACTATTCTCAACAATAGCTGTTCTATTGGATTCCCACTCATTGGGCATAATATCTATGATTTTGTCTACAAGAGCATTATCATCTAGACCTTTCTCACCCATGGATTGTAAACTGTTCACAATAGTCATAAATCTTTATTGCACTTTGCATATGGGTTATCCATTAGGAAAATTGAAACCATGATACTCAGTCCTAAGCATATCTCTTCTAGTCTAAATGACATTAGATGTACCAAAATATGTAACTTCATGTTTCTTCCAGATACAATTAGCTATTTCACAAAAATAGATTTGGATATATATATTCCTAGTAATTGAACAATGTAAAGTGTTACGTACCTTATAGTTTAATTGATAATCATGCTTCTCTTGGTTTGTGAAAGTGCTAACTTCTTTATCAGGAATTGGATAACCACCAGTAAGCATAAAAAAAATTTCTACTCCAGTATTGATTACAAATGTCTTCATACGATCTCTCCAGTACTCATAATAATTACCATAAAAAATTGGTGGTCTTGTAGGATTTAAGTTGTCGATCGAACCAATATTCTTACCTGCCATCTATAAGATAAATTTCTTTCCACACAAACTTGTTAATAAAAAAAGTTCAGATTCAAGGAAAATAATCCTAAGAAAGGAAAATATAGATCATGGAAAAACTGAGCAAGAAAAACTTATATGTGAGTATATGTATTTCAGAGACCTCCTTTGATACTAGGTGTAGTATTAGTATAGAGTATGAGGTTTCAAACCTCTGATACCAATTTTAGGATCGAAATAATGATGTAGATGCTCAATATTCTAGAGGGGGGGGGGGTGAATTGTACACTTTAAAAATTTCCTTACATAAGGAAATACTTAAGTTTTACAAAGTTAAAATAAGAAAATTCACCACACCTCTAACACCAATTGAAGAATTTGAAAAAGGTATGAATTTATATACTTTTAGTTCTATGCACTTGCTTGAATATGGAAAGTGATTCTGAAAAACAGGTTCCAAAAATATCGATCCGGAAATTGAAACTTAACTAATGTTTACAATAGGAGATTATACCTTAAAGAATATAGAATCCAAATGAATCAGATTACAAGTGTAAGGAAATATAAAAAGATTATACTTTCCTTACAATACAAAAATACAGTGAGAAAAAAAGTAATAAAACTAAAAGTAAAAAGATATGAATCATTTAACCCAATGAGAAGGGTCTCCAACATCCTTGGATAAAGGTCCCTTGATTTATACTTTCAAGAAAGTCTCTCTTACCCACACCAGGGTAAGACCTTGATAAAATGATCGGAATCTTTGTCTTTCTATCCCTGAAAGACCTCAACTTCAAGGTAGTTGGAACCTATGTCTTCCTCAGCAAGTAAGCCCTCGAAATTCAAGGAAGTCGGAACCTCTATCATCCTATCACTGTATGTCCTTGAATGTAATCACCAACATTCAGAGTCTCACGAAGAAATCTGAACAAGCAGTTTATTATGCACAAGGCATAAAAAGATTCTATATCTAGAATTCACCTTAACAGCGTGTGGTCTCTATATCGATCAACTTGTTCATTCTCTTGAGCTCTTTCAAATGAGCTCCTATTTATAGGAATGGTTGGAATGGTCGGCTCCCTCCTCCAATGGTTATATTTCCCATGAATTTCGGAGGGACCTGTACACGTGTCACTAAACCAATGGTTAGTTAGAAACAGAATGGACGACATAGTTTTTTAACAAAATATGTTTAACTAAATGAATTCCATCGTTTTATAATGAAATGAGTGTATTTATAAGCAAAAAGTTCAGAGTGTAAGTAAATAAAAGTACGGAGTCTAACCAAAATGGAATTTGGAGTCTATAATAAAAAAGATATTCAGATCTATTTTATATGAATTCAGAATGTGAATTATTTGGAAATCTAGATTCTGAATTTCTAAGGAAATTCAAAATTTGGGTTTCACCAGAGTTCAGAATATGAACTTTCAGAGTTTAGAGTTGAACTTTTAGAAGTTCGGAGTTGAACTAATAAAATTTCAGAGTCTAACTAGTAAAATTTGGGAGTCGAACTAGTAAAATTTCAGAGTCTAACTTAGTAAAATTTCAGATTCGAACAAGTAAAATTTCAGAGTCGAAGTAGTAAAAGTTCGGAGTCGAACTTAGTAAAAGTTCAGAGTCGAACTTAGTAAAATTTTGGAGTCGAACTAGTCAAAGTTTGTAATCGAACTAGTATAAGTTCGGAGTCCAGAATACGGATTTTGAACTTTGTTAGAGTTTGTAACATGAATTCAGAGTGGAACTTTTTTAGAGTTCATATCCAGAAGTCGGAGTGGATCTTTATTAGAGTTCATATCCAGAATTCGGAGTGGAAATTTTATTGAGTTCGTATCCAGAATTTGGATCCTAAAACAGAATGCTTCATACCTTATCATTTTATGATTCCGATGTTTTTGGGTATTAATCCGATTTTTATACTTAAGAAAAATATTTCTATATATAAGAAAATATAGGTTAGGGTAAATTTCATTAAGGAAGGAAATTTTCCTTATAGAAGTAAAATATAGATTTTCTTAGGTATAAAGTGTATGTGATTTTCAAAACAAGATGTAATGGACAAGTCATAAAGAAAACCTTATTGACTCTACAATTACAACAAGGTAAGCGGTTTTCATCTAACTTTTATTCCCATGAGATTCATGCAAGATTTGCCACTATTTCCTTTTTATTGTGTATGTACTACCCATGATTGTATTATTTGTGTAATATAATTTAATTTATGGGTATTTACATCTTATTTTTATGATCCTTCTTTCATGGGGTGTATATTTCGAAAGTTACACAAATCGGTAAGGGAACCTTTCACCCTCCTCATTTTTTTAAAAAAACTTCTTTTTGTTATGTATTTTAATTAACATATTCTTATGTTCATATATGTTATTATATATCCTTATTGCTGTAAAGTATATGTCCATGTAATGAGATACCCTTTTATCTCTCATCAACTCATTTTTGGAATTTTTATGTGACACCGTTAGACGGTCGAATTTCTGTGAGGGAACTTCTTTACCCAATTTCAATTCTTTGGGTTAAACATATACTTCTTGATTATGTAATGATATGAATATGTGTGGATGACTTCTGATTGTTTTAAACTTAATATCCACTTATATTGGGTGTATTTATATTTTCCACACATAATTATGTAATTGATTTATCCTTAATCTAAGGATATTGTCTTTTTAAGGGACTTCATCTTAATCTCCTTTCGTTGTGGCATATTTTGTTTTATACATGACGTTATTTTATAAGTTGTATAAACAACTTTGATCTTTCATTTAATTCAAAGGGAATATTTTTCTACAAAGAACATTACAAAATGGAAAAAAAGAATGATTCTTTTAATGTTTTCGGTGACAATGACCTTTCCGTCACTGAAAGTATTATTTGATCTTTGGCTTCCTTTACAAGTTGAAATGTTTTTAAAATGAAAATAAATAACATATACTATTTTACATATTTTGGTTTTGTAAATGGTTTTTATAATGTATTTTTTATGTCAATATATTTAAATGATATATTTTGATTGAAATGTGGGAATGTTATTTTTACATTTTTTTTTGTTTTATGAGTTACGAACATCTTATGGTTCTTGGGATTGTTACGTATACTGGTGGTTATGTGATACACCTTGGGAAGGTGAGCCCGAGATAGCTCCCCAAGGCATTGGGTAACGTGATTGAGGTAAACGTGAATGTTTCTCCTAAAAGATTTAGGAAATATACTGTGATGGGTATTCCAAATGAAACTCCATACGTAGCTGTGATAGCAACAATGTAAGTATGGCATGGATGCCACAAGTTACCTTTATGATTTGTGATTACAATGTGTTATTGATAAATTTTATGATTTCAAAAGTTATGTTATGATTAAAAATTATGGTTTTATTGATTTGTATTTATTGATGGGTTAATGTTTCCTTTATTAAGGTTATAACCCTTACTGAGCTTCTTATGATCATCTCAGGTTATTGAAATGTTTGTCAAATAATATAAGGTAGAGTAAAAGGAAATAAGTATTCAAGAATATTTATATCAAGAAAATAACTATTTTTTCATTTATGGAGTTTTATTATTGTGAAAAAATTGATTATGGTATATTTGTCTACTTTGTAATATTCAAGTTGATATGTAATAGTTATGGCCTAATTATCTACAACTCTAAACCTGAAAAGATCCCCAATGTGAATTATTCATTTAATTCCAAATTATTAAATGTTTTGAGGCTGGGTCCTCACATTAATGGTTTTCATATGTTTGGTGATTCTTTTCTTTTATGATATCAAACAGAGTTTACTTATATTCGAAAAATCATAGGGTGTTATATCATTGTAGTTTTCAAATTTATGGTTAAACCATCCCAAACAAAAAAATAAAAAAAATTAATGAATGATAATAAGGTTGTTCTTATATAATATGAGTATAATAGATTTATAATAATCTTATTTATTGCATATTGTAATAATATATTGTAATTATAAAGGATTTGAAAGAAACATTAATTCATATGAAAATAGTATATTATTTGAATAATGATTATCCTCCTATTATACTAGTTTTAAATAATTGAATAAACGATGATCATTTATTGATCGTATAATTAATTTTTTATCTAATTTATCAAAAAAGAATCTTAAAAATATAATAAACATCATATTTTCCACTATTATTATCAATATATCCTTGATTTTAATTTTTTGTTGAAAACAAAACATGTTTCATCGTGGAGGCGGTAGACCACACAACGTACTAATGATAATTACATTTTTCATAATTAAATGGTGAATGGTTTCTTGTGTTAATCTAAAAAAACAAAATAATATTGTATTATGTAATAAATAAATATATCATATAATATTGGAAGAAATATATGTGAAATGTAAATATAAAATGAAAAAATTTTAGTTATACGATTGAAATCACATTTAGAACTTTGGGTTTATTTTGGAGGATTCTATAAAGAGGAATGGAGTATGAAAATATTTTTTTACCAGAATTATATTATAATTAAGTGGGATGATAATGAAATGTAAAATTTTAGGTTTAATGTAGAAATAAACTTTTTATGTTTTCCTTAAATGGGTGGTGAGAGTCCCATTTTATAAATGGAATGAATATCATTTTGGAAAATATTTCAACATAATATAATATGAGAAGATGATAAACATGTCACTTGCCTCTAAAACTAAGAAATTATTGAGTGGGTGATATGAAAAGTTTATCACACACATCATAAACATAATTAAATATTTTTTATTCTTTTCAATCTACTTTCCCCTTGAGTTGTTAGTTTTACAATTTTAGTTTTACCATAGTAACTATTTTTTACACAATGTTACATAATATTTATTCTTAAAAAACTAAGAGCCAATTATAATATTTTTAACCTATTTATTTAAATTTGAAATCAATTTTTTCTATTATAATTTCTCTATACGTAAAAATTAATTTAAATTTAATAAATGTTTAATATATTAATAAATATCTTTGAGTAAAAAATTTGATGGGTTATAAAATAACAATCCAATATTTATATAATATAATCAATATTTTAAAATGTAATATTTAAATTATAAAAAAAATATTTATTTTGGAAGAGGTTTTGATATTTATCAATAGAATAATTATATATTAATAATATAATTAAAGCAATATTATTAGTAAAAATGGTATATAACATTATTATTGAAAAAAATTATTTTCTAGGAAAATAAAAAAACAATATTCTTATGAAACGTTATTTATAAGTAATTCAAAATTTAACTATATTATTTAAAAAAATTATAACCATTTCAAATTAATCTTATAAATATGACCATGAATAATGGATCTTTATATTGCACATTATGTGTTGGTTTGGAATATTTTTTCTAGTTACTACTATAGGGTATCATGTATTAAATATGAATCCTTAAAAATTATGGTGAGACTATTAAATATGGGTTAGTCTTCTAGTGTAACCATAAAAATTTAATATTTATACTTATATAAATTTGGTAAATTGCGTAATTACCTAGGGACATCATTGTGAACACATTCCATATTTCATGGAATATCCTCGTAACCATTAGAAATGCCTTTTCAAAAAATGAGGTCTGGATCCCTTATTCACCCTTATATATTTTCCCAGAATTATCTATCATCTATATATAAGTAAATAAAATTATACAATTCCCCAAATAAATTAATATAATGAGATCAAGAGATACATACATATTATTTTATATTAAATAAATACAATGAAATTATCATGTCCCTAAAAAAATCCAAAATAATAATAAATTAATTGGGATAAATTTTTTAAAAAAAATTGACGAATCAATTACCTTTTCAAGAAGATCTTATGTTTTTTCGTAGAAATAAAAGAATTACAAACAATTATAATCCCTATAGAATAAGTTATAACACATGTTGGTAAATAGACGTGTGTGGCTTATTTTCTTAGAACCATTACTTTAAGATTATATTAGATAACAATATGCATTGTTAGAGCCAACCAATATTACTATTCTCATTCAGTACCATCATAATCGATCACTAGTGAATAATGGTTGAAAATAATTTTTTCTCAAACAAATACCTCATAAGAACAATACATATTCTTTAAATATAAACATTTTTATTAAACATCCATACATTTACTTATACGAAAGTCAATTGAATTTATCCATAATTTAATCATATTAATTTAGTTTTCAATTTTTCTCCTTCCTACATCAATCTTATTCCAAAACCAAAGAACCTCAGTAATGTTTTATAATCCATTCAAAATGAAAGTTTCCAATCCTACTTATTCTACGTTACTAAAAAATAATATGTTTTCTTCTAATATTTGTATATGGAACACTACTAACAGCCCCATGAATATTCCAGTTGATATTCATACATTTACATCACCTATCCCAATAATATCAAGAGCATCATCTTCAAAAAGTTGAACCATTAATGAAATATCATATACATAATTTTCCACAAAACCACTATCATCCATAAATTAGAAATAATATATAAAATAAATAATCTGTTATTTCAACATAATATTGTCACTAAATAGTTATTTTTCATCACTATCATCTATATTTTAGATATGAGTTGATCTTCTGAAAGCACACCTTCATGAATTTAAATAATTATATATATAATAATTATATAACTTACCAACATTAAAACAATGATATTATATAGGTTAATTCATGTATTATATACCTTTTATTATTTCCCAAATCTTTAATACATTTTACTTCATTAATTATATTTAACAAAACATACTTTACCTTATGCTTTATGTATAGATCCGTTTTATTTCTAGTAATTGATCTATTTAAGAAATTCATTTAGAATGAAAAATATGACTTCCAAAAATGTAAGAATTATTTGAGCCAACACATATTCTAGGAACACCACATCAACTAATTTGAAATCAATCTGATTATTGTTAATTTCATTCTCCTGATCAACTGATGGAATCTCTTTCAACATGACCACTACCTATAATCTCTACATATTGAATAAATTCATCATAATTATTATATTTATAAACATTTTATATTATAATTCTTCAATTATAGTCTATGTATATCATATTTTATTAAAATCATCGTCTACCAAAGAAATCGAAATCAGTCCAAGTAAATTTATATCAAAAAATTACAATTTATATATTTTCATTTTCTTCTTTCTTATACATGTTTAACAGAACCTCATGGTCCCTCTAATTAAATACGTTCATCATATTCATCAATAAGAACTAATTTCTATCCAATAATTTTTTTTTGTCAAGACGTTATATACATTTGATGTTGTATCATGAAAAATAATTAATCCCATGAATTAGAAAATGTCAATGAATGAGTGTTTTTATAAGAAACTGTTATTTAGTGTGTAATGAAACATTGAACCATAATATTTGAAACCATATTTTGAAATTAAAAAACACATAATACTAAAAGAAAAACCATTGGAATATTGGTTAATGGAACAATCAATTAGAATAGAATCGATACTAGGAACAATAGAGGTGAAAATATTAAATATTAAAGACTACTTATCCCAAAAAATAAGAAACTACATTTATATGGTTTTGTAGAAACGATTTTGACATATAAGTGTTTTTTATCTATTTTAAAGTTCCCAAAAGAAGAATTCAAATGATGTTCCCTAAAGATATCATCGATAAAGTTAAATTTTAAATATTATAAAATAGGTTTATTCTATGGACATTAAATATAGATATTCACTATTGGAAAATTCAGTTATTGTTACCATAAACATTCAATAATCAAGAAATCAATCATCATAATAATATTGAAATGTTTTTTAGTTAGAATGAATAATGAATGTCACTTAATTTTTATTATTGATTTTTAATAACTATATTATCTCATCATGATTAAAGGCCATTATGATTTATTTTATTTTTTTATGATAATTTAGAAATGGTCCATCAACATTCATCATTTATTTGAGTATCCCATTGCACTTCTATAGTTATTTCTCTTTAATCATACTGTTCATATTTTTAATGAATCATAACTATGGTAAATTAGAATATTTTTATGGATTCAATTAATGACTTATTCATATATGATTTTTTGTCTTCAAACCTCAATTAAATAATTATACTAGGAATTTTATGATTGTATACATTTCTAAACTATGATTTGGATAGTTAAAAAAGTGAAAGGTTTCACTCAACTTGTTAATAATGAAAATCATCAATCATTTTTGTTTTTCATAATATTATAAGATATTATTTTAGGATGTTTAATTAGATATTTTTTTGTCATAATTAAAATTTTTTACCTCAAAATCATGTTTAGAGGAAACAATGGGTGGTCTATATGGATGGGGATGTATCAATTGGTGTTTTTGGACATGATTATCATGAGAATAATTTTTTTCATAATAGAGAATAGATATATAATAATATTTATATTTGGGAGAAAAATATTTATTGTCATGAACTAGTATACCTCATATTGGTCAAAGGTAATCCTCATTACACTCAGGTGGACTAGATAAAATGGTAATAGATTCACTTACTCAATTATGGATGACTATACTAGAGAAGAGAAAAATGATTCAATGGTATTTGATACTAGTGAATAAAAATGATTTGAAATAGATATTGATATATATTATACTTGACCAAATGATCATGTTGTTGTTTTCAAAGATATTCACTATGATGTTGATTTTTTTTATTTTTGATTTTTTGGATAAAGAGGACAACCCATCCCCCATTATAATCCAATAAGAGTGTTTAGAGTAGCAGTAGGGGTTTTGAAATGAATGTGATGATATATATTTTCTGGAATACCTCCTCACAAAACCATTTAACTTTATGATATTGATAATGGGTATTTATAATTTAATGATATTGAGTATTTGTTTTATTTATGCTCTAAAAATCAGTTGTTACAACATTTACCACATATGAGGGATACAATATTATTTTTCAATAAAAACATCAAAAAAGAAGGCATATTTTTATAAATAATTATTGGATTATTGCTTTATCTATTAAACAAATATTATTATCATAATGATTATCTTGGTAAGAAATGAATAAAAATTTCAATTCCTCTCTATAAAGACCAATTCCTAAATGAAACTTCTTTTTTTATTGAAGGATACTAATTAAACAAATAGATATTTTTCTCCTCAAGCTGTATTTGATTCAAAATGTATTTTTTATCAATTAAAATTGATATCAAATCAAAAATTCGGTTTTAATGATGTACTAACTGGATGGTTTTTCATTGTGATCTAGATTATTTATGACATATTACAGTAATCCACAACCGTTACAACTTTATAGAAAAATGATTTGGAAGAATAAATGTACCAAAATAATATAAATTATCTCAGATCAATTTTTATGGTGATGAGGAAATAATTTAATGTACATGAATACCCCTATATAAAAAAATCCATAAATCATGTGTGATGAATTATATTTGGAATTACACAAGGTTTTGACTTCATGAAACATTTTAGTTTGAGGTTAACAAAAAAGATACACAATGTTTTTTCTTTCACGTGAAATTAAATATTTTTCTTTCTCTATTTTATTATGGGTTTTCTCTAATATATATGGGAATTTTTTGTAATGTTTTATTTTTGATAGTTCAAAAAATCTCTTTGACTAGAATAACCATGAATCACTGTTATACTTGGACATTGATGTGTAGATGCACCTTATCGACAACACTGATTCATTCCCTGAGACATTAAAAGAAAACATATGTTGAAACAAATTGATGGAAAATAATTCATATAAAAAATAGAGAATAATGTTTTATATGACATAGAAATTAGTCATATATTAAAATGAGAAGACTAAGACATCATTTCAATTCATATATGTTATATGATTACAAATAAAATTAAAAAGACAACCAATTTAATTATTAATAATTCTAATACATGTGGGAAAGAAGACCAACCCTAACCATGTAGTTCTATCAAGACTATCACCTAATTCCACCATTATCTGTTATTTTTGGGGTTTCACAAGTTTTCCTACATAATAATACATTTCTCATAGGTGTGGCCTCGATGACATTTAAAATATGATTATTTGAGTGAGTTACTATTATATAACTATCGATAAACTATTTTGTATTCCTTTATTCATCTTCCAGAAACCATTACATGTCATAACAATAACCCTGACACATATCTAAAAATATAATCTTTAATCATTTTGACCATAAAAATGTTCACACTAGGTTTTATAATATATCCTATGGTCTACAACCTCTTTTAGGATTCTTCAATCTTCAAATTTAATGATGTTATAAATTACTAATTTCTAAATATATTCATTATGGATTATATGAATCCAAAAAATTAATGAGTATTCATATTTCTTAATATCATTTTCATTTTCTTAGGATCATAATTACATATTACTACTTTCAATTTTGATCTATTCAAATGATCTTCCAATGGGGTAGATATCGGGCTAACTACTGACATTGTAAAAAGTTATAATATCTTTTATATATACATCAAAAAATACAACATGAGATTCTTATTAATCATATTCAAGTATATTCTCATCAAATAAAATTCTATCTATAGATCAATCTAATACAAAATTTTAAACCAACATTAATTTAGCAATTCCATAAAATTCATATCATGAACAACCAAAAATATTCTTATCCATATACAAGATAAGGATGGTGATCCTTCGAATATTTAAAATCATCATATAGAAATTTTTTTCTATGTTTCAATAGATAAAATTTCATTCTTACATTAAATCATTTTCTAACATTTTTCTATAACCATGTACTTTCTGAAGCCTATACAAGCTCTTATTAAGATTTCACAATGAATTTATTTCCCATTCTTTTAATTAATCTCATTTCTATAAAAATTATTCATTCTATATATATAAATGAAGAATATCAATATTAATTTTTTTCGAGGTATAGGAATTAATTTTTATCCATTTGAAGCACCAAAAATATATATTGTTTCTTAGAATAGAATAAAAATATTGTTTTAAATGTGAACCCTTCTATTTTATAAAATCTTTTCACAGAAACCCTTGTATTTTCTTATCTACAATTATAAACATGTTTCATCATTAATTATATCATTATATTCTTCAATGATTATTTTATAGTTTTTCTCAATTTCATAACATGATCTAAAAATATTAAGTGATTTTATATTCCATGATCATTATGATACAACAAGACATGAAATAAATCTAGAATCTGATATCCATTAGAAACTTATCCTTTCATATAATTAATGACTTTATAATCCTGAGTGATTCCTAAATATTCTATTTATTCTATAATTAAATTTGGAATAACTTTTAAATTATCTAAAAATTATTTTTCGTTGGATTTATAATACCATATCTTCATACCATATGATAATATACACTCATTTTAGTGAACATTTAAAATTTGATTGACATTTATTAGTAATTTCAATATTGGAAAAATAAAAAATCATCACCTTCAAATTCAACAACGAATCAAACATAAAGAATTCATTATATTATTTCAATTTTTTTACATTCAATGAATATGTAGATATTTCATAAAATGAAATTAATTTTAACTACATTGATCGATATTTAATTCCACTAGTTGTTGGGATGTTCCAAGACAAATATTGTAGGTGGTTATACATTCTAATTTCCTGCCACATAATTAACAAAATATTCCTAAAATTAATTTTTGAACCCATAATGTATAAAAATTCCATGAGATTTCATATTCAATGTCATGTTCTTGTTGTCTTCCATAAACGTTTTTATAAGGTTCTCAGAACCCTCTTTTAAAAATAGTTTATTTTATTACAATATAATATCCAAAACTCATATACTTTATGATGACCATAATTTTTA
This sequence comes from Viscum album, assembly GCA_963277665.1. Lineage (NCBI taxonomy): Eukaryota > Viridiplantae > Streptophyta > Magnoliopsida > Santalales > Viscaceae > Viscum > Viscum album. The sequence continues at coordinate 267,218,523 of OY728164.1, read as the reverse complement.
AAACAAAAGACCATATGATTTTAACCATACCCCATTTATATATTATATATCAATAAAATAATGGTTGAAATATCATTATACTTTAAATTTATAATGAACACCTATATATTCTAGGTAGTACCATCAAATAAGGTAACACTGTAAAATGGCCTTCTATCATAATGAACATGTTTCGACTGCCATAGATTCATTTTCAATTTATCTACTATATATAACATTAGTTAATATTTTTTTTTATTAAAATACACATTGAATTTCTTCCTATTAATACACTCTCCACATGTTATATACTTAAAGTGATTGATTATTTGTATTACTATATTACTTGGGAATTATTCATTTTATAAATATATTGATAGAGATTACCATGGATTAAATTTTTATATTTCTGATTTTTTAATCATATATGAATTCCACCTTTTATACTATTAGTATGATACAATAATATATTATTATTAAATTTATCTCACACTATGGGTCTTTGTGTGATATTTCACACTACTCTACTAAATAATGTATTGAAACTTATATAATCTAGTTACCCCACAAACTATAAATTTATTCATAATTAAATTATGTGCCTCAGCATTGGAACTCTTGAATTTGTATTCCCATAGTTTATATATTAAAATTAACCATTTCAATATTCCATAGTGTTTGATGATAAACATGATGCAATTTTCATAATAATCCATATATATAGTTCCTCATAGTTCCCCTCTAAGATATTTAGTGAAAATTATCCTTAAATAAAAATGTCATGACAATAATGGATTAGAGGAAGATAGTGACCAGATATATTCCTGATCTATATTATTTATTTAATAACTTATCGATGTATTATTTTTAAATTAGATCATTGTTATCAATAATCATTCTCTATATACCCTTTATTTTTGGAATAATGTTTTATATATCTATATTTCATTGATTTACAAGGCACTTTTTTTGTTTTCTAGAAATTACATTTGAGAATTTTTAATTGAGTTGAGATCCATCAACATTTTTCAATTTATAAATTTTGTAAATCCTCCCTTCAAATATATATATTGAAAATTACATCATTATCATCCTCATATATCATTATAGTTATACCACTCTAATCACACCCCATAATATAATATTGATCCAATGATCTTATATATAATGAATGAATAAAAAATTCCATCATTGGCCCTAAAAACATCACACCTAGTTATTTTTATAATCACCAACTATAATTGAAGTAATTGAAATAAAATAATATATAGTCACAAACCAAAAATATTGTTGTTAATATCATTTTCATCAGGAAAATAATTTTTTAAAGGTATGCTTCTAATAAATTTATATAGTAATAAACATAACCACTATTGATGGATTTTCATCTCAGAGGTAGATGACCATGTTCAAGGGAACATTCATATAAATAACCCATGTTACCACTATTAGTGTGATTCTAATCACTACTTATCGAATCAATCATACATAAAACCATATAAATATTATACAAAATTTATCAGAAAATTTATATCAACAATATATATATTATTGAATCTATAATCATTTATTTTTTATTTTTAAATAAATTTCTATTCTTCTTCAAGGTTCCTTCCTTTTGAAATAAAATCATACCTTTAAATATGAAATAATAAAATACATGTACCAAAATAAAATTATAGTTCAATATAAAAAATTTAATACCACTTATTATTCCAAAACAACTACGTTCTGTTTCTAGATTTATGAAATAAAACATGTGGACCAATGTTTAGAAATTATGAAGTAACTATCAAATTCTCTTAATTCCATGATTATGGTTATATGATCAAACTCATCATAAAAAAATTTCCAAGATCTTAGAAAAGGATATAATACACACACTCACAAATGGATGAAATATGATTACATCCACACACTACTATAACAATTGAGTTCATAATATATGAAAATAATCATACTCAATGGTAGATATTGGAAGAAATATTATTGTGTGCGAGAAAGAAAATTTAAAATAAAATGTTAAAAAAAAAAATTTTAGTCAATGCTGGTCTCCAAATTTGGGTGTAAAATTATTTTTTCAAAATTAGGAAACATTGTTTTTTTGACTGTATATGTTAAATGATATGAGATGTTGTAATAGTTGATAATTTCAATAGATATATTTATTGAATAGTCAATGGGTTATATTATATATAACAAATCTATCATAGTATTTAAATTATGAGTTCTTACTCATATCAATTGATAAGTAATTGAATCTAAAATCTCACCTCCGTAATATAATGATGATGATTATGAATGATAGTATTCATTTTCAAGATATAAATATTGACCCATACTTTATCCAATGATGGTGGGGGAAATTAATACATCTTCTATGAAATATCAGTAGTAGACTACAACATAAACATATAAGAAACACCAATCGGGTAGAGGTATTAAAATGAAATTAGAGAAAAATCCAAAACCATCCACACATGAATAAGTAATGTCTAGATAATTACTAAAAAATGATTATTTCACCATAGATATTCAGTATTATGTTCATGGAAAATTTATTTTATTTAACACAATAAAAAAAACACTGATAAATATTATAATACACATATTCAAATTCAATGTAATTTTCTATCACTATAAAATGAGATTATATAACTATAATATAAAATCCACTAAATATATTAAAACACATGTTTTAAAAATGATAATTACTCCCATTTTCCAAATTAAAAAATGGATATTTAGACCTCCATGATAGAGGTTACAACTATCCAGGATCATTAAAAAAGACACAAAAATTGCATCTCCCCATTCACCATAATTTATGAATCATAAATAGCCTTATACATCCCTTCCTAGAGTTTTGTTATGATTTACCACAAAGTGAGTATCACGGGACTATTTACATAAAAAGTTTTAATATACACGTTGGGAGCATATATTTATAATTAAATTAACACCTTGAAATCCATATTTTAATTATTATATGTTCATTAATTTATGTCATAACATAACAATATTCTCCTATTTAAATGGACATATATAACATCAAGATGATTATTATAGACATTTTTCATTTAAGTGGTAAAAAATATTTTATAAAAAAATAAAATTACATTTATTTTTTTAGAGGATATTACATAATTTATCATATCTGGGAAGAAGTTTACTCTTAAAATCCATCAATGAATTCAATGTACTGTGTACATAGTTATATAAAAAACTTATATATCTTAAAATTTATGTTTAGAATATTTTACATGGGTTATTCCTATAATATCACAATAACATATTAAGAATTTAATATTGGATAAAAATGTAAATTTCTTACATAATTAAGGATTCCGTAGTGTAACCATTATATATTACATTACATGACCCAATAATATTTAAATACAGTATAGTAGGGTACTAGATCCAGTTTTCCAATTCAGCCATACTTTTTTTTCTTATAATTAATTTTTTTCAAAACATAAAAAGTAAATATTTATCTGATTGTTCAATAATAATCGAAAATATTAATTAATGAAAATTAATAATGACATATTATAAATTTAACCAAAACTAAAAAAATTTAATGAAAAGATATTATAATTTCAAAAATATAATATAACATATTTATTTGATAAATGTATTAGGATTAAGTGAATCAGATATAAGAATATATATATTTAAATAGATTCCATTATAAATTCCCCCATATATAGGATATTGAATCCTTGATATGTGTTCCCAAAAAATGTTTCCCAAGTTACATTCAAAATTCACTATTGTATATGTTTCATCCAAAACATCCTTTCCAAATAAGCTCATTATCCATCTTGCGTGTTCTTATTTCATTTATCTCCATGATTTATATTAAATTCACATCTATCTTTTTAATTATAACATTACCACTTATATATTACATATTCAAAATATTTCAATCCCACTAAATAATTATATTATGAAATGTTTTCCTAATTAAATATTTTTGTAGAGGTACCTATATGGATTTCGATTTTTCAAAATATCCACACAATAAGTCATGTATAGTGGATTATCATGATGGATTTTAATAAATGTTTTATGTATATCTTTTGGTAGGTGTTGACGTTATATATTCATTGGAATAATGAGTACTTTTGGATTTAACTGATGATAAATATAATAATATAAAATTATATTTTATATTTTCATCATCAAACACCATTCATTATAGTCATTTAGTTACCAACACCTTATCAACTCTCATGTAATATTCACAGAATAATAATTCTAAAGGTTTCAATAAATTTTTATGCATTCTTTATTTTTTTGTTTTTCACTTTTTCAATTAAATAAAATATTTTTTTATTTAGTGTGGGATATTTTATCCTCACACAATTGTGTGAATGAACAATATTAGTTTTAAAGGATTACATTATAATAAATTAAAATAATTAATATTTCTCCTTGTATCTACCAACAAAATAGGTTGTCAACTCATGTGGGATATGAATTGTGATAAATCCTTTAATTACATAGTTTTATAGTTAAGTAATTTATTCTTTTAATGTTGTTTAATTTCATGATTTTAATTATTACATAGTGATATTCCATGGGTAAAAATTCATTGAAGAATCAAAATTTTCATCAGTTTAAAAATTCTATTTTTATAAAAAATTATACATTAATAATTATAAATATAAATTCTATAATTCTCCAAAATGGTGAATAAAATTTACACCATGTTCTTATTTTTATTGAAAGTGATCATTCATTATAGAAATGATTTCATTATATTGACAACAAAAAATGGATCAATTATCCCTTAGATATGTGATTTAAACATTAGATATTATATAATTTAATGGGATTTAAAATCTATATAATTTTAATAAATTTCGAAAACATTGATTAAATATATGTATTCATTTCATAAACCATTTATATAAATTTATATGGGGTAAAATTAATTTCACAAAAAATGAAATAGGATTAAAACATATAAATATATTGAAATTAATCTCAACATGTTTCAGAAACACACAAAACCAAATCAATAGCATATAAAAAATGAAAAAAATACAAAAAAAGAAATTCCTAAAAATATAAAATTATCCCTCCCCCAAAAATTGATTGATATGTTTCGATAGTTAATTAAAACAAAAAAGTTATTTTATTTGTAGTTGATATATTTTCAAAAATAAAAAAATGTTATGGAATGCTAAAGTATGATATTTTATGTGTAATATAGTGGAATGAGTTGGATCTTCTCAAATGGTTCATGTCAAAAATTCCAAAACTATTTATTCAATATTTATCCATTGATAATGAATTTTTCACAGTATCCATTTTTAGTTATCTAAAAAATTAATGGTTTATCATTTTTTGTTGGTAAATAGGGCTTACTATTTAAAGTAAGGTTAGACTTGAACTTTTTCAATTTTGAATTATAATCCTGCACTTATTCTGGTAAATTGAATCTTATTTTTGAAACCATATTTACATAATTCTATCATATTTTTTTAAATTCAATAATTATGAAATGTGTGTTATATGATTTATGTAATTTCTTGGATTTAAAACCATATTTATTGAAATAATTTTATTAGATATACATTAATCTTTATTATTCTCCAATATGATTTATAGTGTATATCCATAAAAAATATAGATTTTCATATATATCAATAAGTTAAGGACCATTATAATTGGATTTTGGTGAAAAATTTATCACTGTAAAATATATTTTCCATCCTTTGGATCCAATATTAAAATATTTAAATGTATATATATTTGAAATTCCAATTATCTCCCTCTTCGGAATATAATAGTAAATATTTATATATTTTTATAAATACTTGATTTAATTTTTTAGAAACTCTATATTTTTCATTTAAATTACATTGAAAAACACGTAAAATAATTTTACTAGATCACTTTTTATTTCTCTTTAAATCCAAAAATATAATATATATATTTCTTGATAAAATCATAATGAAAAAGATAAATAATTAGTGTTAGTGGAGTTGGTTTCCATCTAATTTGACATAATATAAAACAATAAGATGTTATAATGTAAAAATGTAAATGAAAATAGTCCAATAAAAATAATGAAGTATCTTTCAATGATTTAAAAAAATAGATTCATTGAGTAATATTGATTATTTTTTAAATATTACAGGTGAGATATAATTTCTCAATTTGTTTTCAAAAATAAATATTCATCATTAAATTGTGTTAAAAAGTATATTCTAAAATACATGTATTTATATGTTCATATTTTAAGTATAAATATTCCCCCATTTGTTAAAGAATAGAAAAACTCAATTACATATTGTTATTCACTTTTAGGAAAATGTCTTACAATTATTATGTAATAGATTTTTTTATTGATATATATAATCCAAAATAGAATATATTTATTTATAACTAAGTAAAAAATATTAGTATTGTATTTTTATAGTATGGACACTTATAAATTAACCTAATATATTGTATAACTATATATCATGGAACCTATACTTTAATAAAATTAAATTATTCACATTGAATGGTGTAATTATGTTTCTCTCCATCTGTAATTTCTTCCTCGTGTGGGTGGGTAAGAAATCTCAAAAAATATATAATATGATTTACAAACATTATAATATATATAATATTAAAATAAAAAAAAATAATAACAACATATCTATTACTAGACTTTTCAATAAATCTAACTTCTTCATTACAAATAAATTTTTTTCATGAAGAGAGAAAATAGTCAGATGTGTCCTTAGTAAATAAGATTAAAATATTTTAACGAGATAAAATATTTATAGGAACTCCCTTTTGATGTTTTTATATATTCTCAAGTATAATCCCATTATTTAGAATCATGTTAATATATTTTAATTTTTATTTTCATTCCTTGTGAAAAATTGATATAATTATGTGATATACAACATTAAATAGTGGCTTAGTGTGGTGTTAACAATTAGGCTTTTATGACACTTGTTTTATGGTTAATGAGGATCTGGATTCCTGAGAATATTTATTTTTTTTGTCATCAAAAATGAATTTATAATCGTATAAATATGATTATGGAAGGGGTTGAAAAATTATTCTTGTTTATTTGATTAATCTTTTATATAATACTATAGGTACTCAAAAGAATGTGACATGTTTCTAGGAAATTGGAAAAATAAATTTTTTTGAGGATTTTAATTTTAGACCTATCATCAATTATCATATGATGAAATTTTATATTTACCTGAACAACATCTCTTTTAAACCTATGATAATAAATTTATATTTTCAATACAATGTTTTTTACTTCATATTTTAGTTCCGTATCCAGTTTTGTAAGGATATTATTATATAAATATCCAAAGATGTTGACTCCCTCTTGAAATACATAAAGTAATTCCTCGGTTTGATTTGAAAAAATGATTACCATGAATCATTCAAATGTACCTTATGCTCAATAGAAAAAATGGAATTCTCTTACATGGAAAAATACATTGTGTAAATGTGTAATAAACATTTTCTAGATAATTAACATAAATTAGTGACTAAAAATATAATGATAATCAACTAAACAATAGTATTGGGGTTCCTTATAATTTCTTTAATGTATTCTGTCTGTAATTTTTTTGAAAAAATGATGTTTTCTTATGAAATTATTCAATTTTATATATTCATCAAAAAACACTCAACCTTTTTTTCTCACTAGGGTTAACACTTTTTTATGTCATTTTAGTGATAAATCCAAAAATTTATTTGTACAAATGAATGGTTTTATCCCAATACAAATCCTAAATTTGATAAATTATTTAATCCATTAAAAAATTAAAATTTTATATTTTTTGTTTACCCAGTATTATTTCATCCATTATCCATCTATGTTCCTTAATCTGGTTTAAATCATATTGAAAAATATTTATATTCATGTATAGTTTAAAAAAAATCCCAAAAATCTCCTATAAACTCCAATTTATACCTAATTAATTTTACCTAAAATGATTTACTCTATTTTTAATTTTTCATTAAATTTTTTTAAAAAAATTTAAAAAGTGTTGCATATTTCATTTAAAAACAAATACATTAAATTTTTACGGAAATGATTTTATTCTATATACGGGGGCCAGATTAAATAAAAAACATTATTGTTTTTACACACCACTAAGGCCTCCAAAAAATTCAAAAACACATCTATCTTCCTCTAGTGATTATTTGTAACTAAAGTAATAATTTAAATAATTAATCTCCCTATCATTATATAATTACATCTATTTAATAATTTTTTTCTATTTTCCAATTTAATTTCTATATATTAATTTTTTACCCAAAACTATATTTTTATTTTTTTTCATATAGATTAAATTATATCCAATTTTAAATTTTAAATATTAAGTAATTTTATATTTTATATTGAATATAATAAATGATATTTATTTGTAAAGTGTTTTCTCTATATATATTGTTAATGTTCCATAATTGAATATGGTTATTTTCTATATTTTTTCAATTTAGGTCTTCCAATAATATTGGATGAGAGAGTATGAATATGATATTACTCTATGTTTAGAAAATAAATAAGCTATGAAATTTAATTTATAATGGAGAACAAGGATACAATTTAGAATATTAGAAGGAAAAGTAGTGAATATATTTTCTTATTGAACCAACACACTTTTAGTTTTTATATATACAATCTACAGTGATGTAAATATTTTACATTTCATAAAATTAATAGAAGTTCAATGATCACCCAATTATCATAAAATTATACTCCCCCTATGGTACATAAAATATAGAATTTATCAAGATCATCAAATATTTTGGGAGTTTGTTGGGTTATCAATGATAAAACATTCCTATATAAATTCAATAAGGAATTTCTTAAATTTTCTATTTTTGATTAATTTCATTATGAATATATAATATATTTTAATTTATTTATGGACATTTATTAGCGTTATGGTTATTTCACACATTATAATAATTTATAGGATCAATTTTTTATTTTTCTCCTCCATAATCATCTTTTAGTACATCATTATTGAGGGAAAAATTATCAGATTGATTTATTTTTCATTTGTTTTTAAAATATATTTATTCTTTCTTAGCCTCATTTTTAATATTTTTTCTTTTATCATTGAATTTTTATTTCATTATTTTTTATGGATGTTCTAAATTTGGGATATTTTTTTACAGTCATTATTATCATAATTATCATAATACCATTAGGACTGTAAAGGAGTTTAGAAGGTAGTTCTCTTAGATTTTTTTCATTATTTTCATAATACTCAAATATATTTTCTAATTCATTCATTTCATTTTATGACACATTAATCCATGAATTTCATTGATTATAATGTTTTATTTATTTTTTGAGGTTTGATAGAATGACTTGTTTCAAATTTGCGGTGGTTGGATGCTTTATTGATTACATAATTTATTAAATGGTTCTTGTAATAGTGGAAGTTGATTAAAATTTGTTTAGACTAGTTTTGTAACCTGATCATGTTGATTTGAATATTCATATTAAAAGTGGGATGTTTTATATCTTTGGTATAGTTATTGAAATTACTTATATTGATAACATGTGAGACAAATCTTAGAATGTTATGTTTTAAAACATTATTTTATTAAATTATATATATTATAATAAATTCCACATACATTCACAACTATTAAATTTTTATTTATTAGCTAATGTGATATCTTCCTAACTTGAGTGGATAGTTTATTTATTTTTTATTAAAAAACTAGCGATTTAGAATACATTACCTGATGAACTTCTCTCTTCCAAATACTCTTGTACCAAAAAATCATTTGTTTCAGTCAATATTTTTCATCACTCTGTGGTATTATTTTCATTTTTTTTCAAAAAAAAATAAAAATGTATATAAAATAATACAATTTCAACCAAATTTGAGATACAATATATATAATAATACTAGATAATGTTTTTTCCCTACAGGATGATGAAAACAACTAGTACATAATTAATTGAATATCTTCCCATTCCCTTAAATTGTATCTTTGGTGGATTTTATGATCACATAAAACGCATTTTATATAGTAATTCCCCTTTAATAGGGGAAACATATAGGAGAAAAATACATTAATATTTATCATAGATGTTTATTTCTCTTCTTTATATCCTATAAATAATTTCATTTTCAACTCCTTCAATATATAATATAATGGATATCCACTTGAATTTTTCATTAGATACTCCCCATGGCTTCAATCTTCCCAAAAAGTTAATTACATGATGGAATTTCCTTGATATTCACCTATGATGAATAGAAAATTGGGAAAAAGTTGAATCAATTTTGTTTTATATTTAAAATAATCTTATAATGATGGAATAAAAAAGTGAATTATTTAGTTTATGAAATGTGGTGCATATTGATATCTTTATTTTTTTGGATTTTATTATCATATATAGATGTGGAATCATAATTATCCATATATGTGTTATTAAAGAGAAATTCATGAATATTTTCAAACTATAATTGATCATTTTCTATTTTTTATTTTTAATATTATAGTTAATAAGGTTCTCTATATCATTAGAAAAAGTGTGACTAAAAATATATGTTATATCTAGTAATGTATTTAATGTTTTTGAATTTGACACCACTGCCCCAACAGTGTGATTAGGGTTTTGAAACAACTATCTAGTGTATGTAAAAGTAAATTTAAAGCCTAATTTTAAAATATAATTTAATGAGGAAATGATTTTATCACCTAAGAGTTATGAAAAATAAATAACCCGCAATTATAAATAAAATATTAGATTAAAATTCCTTATAGAATATTACAAAATAATGTTAAATAAGGTGAGAATGTCTATATAAGGGTTTTTGAATTTTTATGGGTGTTGATTTATCCACATGTATGGTATTCTAGTCATAAAATGAATCATTATTCTTCATGTTAAATGATATATGATGGAATACACAATCACATATCCATTTTAAAAGATTTAATATTAATATGATTATATATTGACACAATATTTTTGTTCACCAATAATTATTATTATGTTTATGAAAAGATATTTGAAAATCACCATGATATATTTGAAGGACCATGGAACACCCTGAGAGGGGAGGGGTGAATTAGGGTGTCATATTTTTATTCTTAAAGTTGTGAATATTTGTCCCACATTGGCATGAACTTGTTAAATCTGGTATTCAAAATAAATCAATGAGATCAAACAACACTTTCACTTGGTTCACCGAAAATAGCTACGTCCAAGGAGTATACGCCGCCAGTGTGTTAGTCATACCTAAATCCAATAATCTTTACTAGTTGTGGAGTCGAAGTGTTTGGTCATAGTCACTCTATTCTAGGCACACAAGCATTACAACGATTCATGGGTGGATCACCGCTTACCTTAGAACACTTCTGTAAACTCTCCCAAGCTCACTGTTATGAGAGAAGTCTAACTCAGTTTATTGACTTTAAGGTCACATCAATATATTGTAATTTAAGTCTTTCTCTCTGTCCAGCATAAGGCACTACTTTCCTTAAAGACCAGAGTAGATTTTCACTAAAATCCCTAACCACTCATAACTGATACTCAAATAAACCCTTCAAAAATCCCTTTCGCAAAGATCTACCCTTTGTAGAGTACACCACTCGCAAAGCTCAACCCTTCGTAGAGTTATCTTATTCATCGAGCACAACCCTTGACGGAGCTCACTGCCTTACAGAGAAACCTACATCCTGAATCTCACTAAGGCATTTTGTAGCACCCCATCTTTAAGAATCTCTCATGACTTATAAGCATTGGCATCATTCAAGACATTAAATGTCTCTTCGTGAAGCTATAACTCACATAGAACAATCTGATTTGTAGAGCACCCCTTGCTTCACGAAGTCAAAGTGATTAAATATTTTCTCTCCTAAAATCACGAGGAACAAAAAGTTTGGCCACTTATTTATAAGAACGATCAAACATGGAGCTCCGTTTCTTATAAAAAAAATCATGATTGGTCAAAACGTATCTATGTCTTTTCCTCTATCTCGCAAAGCTCCACTAAAATTTCTGGTTCACAAATCTCATCTTAACCGCAATTAAACAAAGTCTCAAATTGTGGAGCTTCATTTCTTAAAAATAATCTTTCTCATATACACGAAAACCATTCATTTTCCATATAAATTAAATGTCGATTATAGAAAAGTAATGTTCAAGAAGCTCAAAGATCAAAGTCTCGTAATCCTAGATGACACTATCTCAGTTCATTAAATATTTATGAAACACTAATCACGAAACCCATCTCAATGAAAATAATTACTTTTCCATATTTTCATAAGGCTTATAATAAGAATTATTTTTTTCAATGATTTCCTCTATCAAAATTTTGTACCAAAAAATTTAGAAAAAATTGGGAAACAACATCACCTTCAAAACTGCTTTCGGCTTGAACTTTATGACTCCATTCCTTGCAATCTCACAGATCATCTATGAGTGGATTGACAAGAAATAGAAACAATGCTCTATTTTTAGAAAAGAATAGTCTTGGTTACAACAATCTCCCACTTTGGTTATGTTGGAAATATCCAAATAAATTCAATGATGTGCCAACCATGATCAAAACCTTAACCATCAAGATACAAATCATCCATTACTCTATGTCTACGTGAGTATTGATCGGTGTAGAAAACAAGAGAGAGGAAATAATTTGAACTCTTATTATTTTCATTTCTCTTCTATAGTTTCATTGATGTATTTTAAATCCTCCATCTATCATGTATTATAATGAAATAGAACACTATCTATAGAATTTATCAATTCTCCCCCATTGGAAATAAACCCAGTGAACCAAATTTTGATTTTTTGAGTAAAAAAATGCTCCCCTAGATATTATATCCTCCATAAACCTACATTATTTCCACAAACAGATTACAAATAGCTAATAAATCTTGGGATAGGGTAATCTCAAAACCTCTTTATGAACTGGGAGGTGGCTGAACATTGAGATTCAAAAAATGATTCTCAAACATATCTGCTTATAGTGGCTTGGTCATAATGTCAGCCACTTTCTCATCAGTTCCCACATGGTCCATTTTGATCATGCCATGTTCAAAATTTTCCTTCCTGAAGAGGTATCTGATCTCAATATGTTTTGTATTAAAATGGAGAACATGATTCGTTGTAAGATAAATTGCACTCTTTTTATCACAGTAAATTACATTTGATTGTTTCACCTCATCTCCTATGTGAGTCAGTTGATGCTTCATCCAATGTAATTTAGTGAACCCTTGATAGAAGATATATATTCAGCTTTAATAGTAGTAAGATAATTACTTTCCTATTTCTTTCTTAACCATCCCACACATTTCTTCTTAATATAGAATGATCCACCACTTGTTGACTTTCAGTCTAGAACATCTCATGCCCAGTCAGCATTAGAAAATGCTGATAGATTTACTACAGTAATGTATAATTCATATTTATGAGTAACATGAATATACCTCATGATATTTTTAATACCCCATATGTTCTTCGTTCAAATTACTCTGAAAGTGGGAAGAAAGGCTAGTTATATAGGCAATATCAGGATGTGTTTCCAACATGTACAAGATGCTTCAATTGATTTTTTTGTACATGGTGAGATCTACATAAGTCCTTTCCTCATGCTTCCCGAGATTTGTTAGAGCCGCAATCAAAGTCCATATTGGTTTGTAATAATTCATATTGAATTTCATAAAAAGCTCTCTTTCATACTTTTCCTGATAAATGAAAGTGTAATCCTTCTTCTGAATCACATGCCACCCAGAAAAGTACACATGTTCGCCAATCATGGACGTTTCAAATTCTAATTTCATGTTATTAGAATTTCCATAAACTGTTCCTTGAATGCTTCCATAGAAAATAATATCATCCAAGTGTACCGATACCATGACCTAACCCTTTTGAGAATTATTCACATAGAGATTGTGATCCACTCCTACTATTTTAAAATCAATCTTTCTCATATAAGAGTCTTACTGAGAGTACCATGCCTGTGGTGCATGTTTTCGACCATGGATAGCTTTCTTTCATTTTCAACACTTTTTTTATCATTTCTAACAAGAACCCCACGGATTGTTCGATGTATAATTCTTATTCCAAAACTCCATTTAAGAATGATGTATTGACTTCCACTTGATAAAATTAATAACAACTTTGGATTTTCATGGAATTAAATAACCTAATTGAATCTACTCTTGCTACCAGAGAAAATATCCCTTCAACATCAATGCCTTTTATTACTGTGTATCCATTATAAACAAAGAACACCTTGTTTCTGACCAAATTTTGATGCTCGTAAAATTTGTTCTTTATTTTTCACATTGTGCCAATCACAATGTGACATTTGGGTCTCTTTACTAGACCCCATGTCTGATTCCTGTCAATATGGATGGACTCTTCATTAATGGATTTCACCCATGATTTATCATTTTTAGCTTCCTCAAATGGGGATTGTTCCACAACTGATAGAAATACAGATTGTGTATTATTACTCATTCTCCTCATATGTGTGGGTGTAGTAAATCACCAATAATGTTGGATTGATCAATTTATGCTATTCGATTTCTACAATGATATTCAACTGAATTCTCTCCATCCATGTTTTCCTCTTCATATTCTTCTTTCAAGTCAACATCATGATGTGGATCCTGATAATTTTTTACACCTTCATATAATTTGGTATTTCAATTTTCTCCATGTTCAATTTCTTCCTATCATTATGTCACACTAAAATATGAATTCCTCAAAGAATTTTAAGTTTTATCTTCAATGATATTAACATCGCTAATTTCCACAATCCTTCCGAAACACCTATTGAAACAATTTTAGGCATTGTTGTTCACTGAGTATCCGAAGAAAATTCTTTTTTATGAATTTTCACTGTACTTCAATTGATTTATTTCTTTGTTTCTGATGAAGAATTTACTTCCAACCACACAAAAGTGTTTCAAAGAGGGCTTCCTTCCATGCCACAATTTATATGGTGTCTTCATCTCACAAATATAAAGCCTTATTAGATTTTGTACATATATTTCATATTGAACAACCACGTTCCTGTAATGTTGAGGAATACAACTCTAAATCATCATAGTTATTACATTGTTGTTCACCTGTTGATTCCTTCGCTCAAAAACATGATTTCTCTACAGAGATCTCATAGTAGCTACCTCATGTTGTATATGATGCTTCCCCAGTTAATTTTCAAATTCAATGGGCGTGTATTCACCACCATTTTCAGATCGTAACACTTTTATTGTCCATCCAGTATCATTCTTAGAGATTCAACGATATGTTTTCATGCACTCATGCACTTGTTGTTTTCTGTGTATAACCATTAAACATTCCATTCTAAAATAATAATTTTTGAAGAGTTCAAAGTACCTTTCTCCCTGACTTCCAAAATTATTTATCAGGCCAAATACTTCGCTATGAATATGATCAAGAAGATGAGATGATCATATATTTTTTCTATGATATGGACTACAGACCAGATTCTACCAAATGAAAGAATCACAATAATTTTCACATTCACGCTTTATGGTGGGAATATCTATGACAATATTTAGTTTTGATATCTTCTCCATTTCATTTTTATTGATGAACCCCAATCTGTAATGCCATAGGTTATTTTATTCTTAAACATTCATGTAGAAAATGTTTTCTTTATTATCATGTAGATAATGGTTTCCTTCTGTTCTACATCCATTCATAATAGAATTTCTAGTCTTCCCCTTGATAGTGTAGACTTTTGGATTTAAAGTAACTATAAGTCCAGAGTCATAGATTTGACTTAGGCTAAGGATATTATGATGTAGGCTATCCACATAAAGGATATCATTTTTATTTATCTATCTATTAGCTAGTTAAGTACATCAACTTCCATTAAATTTCCGATCTCCATCATTACCAAACCTTACTGTTCCCTCAACCCCCTTCTTGATATTTGTTAACAATTCTGCATTACCTATCATATGAGATGAAAAACCGCTATCAAGAACCCAGGTGCCGTTTTTTTAGTTTTTAGGGAATCCTATACAATATTGGATTTTTCAATTTTCATCTTTTCATTATATGAGACATTTGATTGAGTGTATAACGTTAATGTACTCTCAATTATCTTTTCCGTGTACATGGGTTCTTCATAGTCAAAATATTCTCCTAAGGGATAATCCCTATTTGAATGAGAAAAATTTTCTTGTTGATGAGCTTTGACTTGTCTCGGACATCGGTATGAGGTTTCCATGAAACAATTCTTCTGAAAATAAATGGATTTATAGGCAAAGTTAGAACAAAGAAAACAATATCCATAGAAATTTTTTCTTCTGTATGTAGTAGGATAAGTGTTTTTTCTTCTCTGTTGAACTCATAGCTCATTCCCATTCTGATAGATCCATGAAACGTCGCAATATGACATATTATGACCCTTATGTCCAAAAAACTTACGATTAATTAGAGGAAATGTCTTTTCAATTCTATTTGTCCTCATGTGTTCTTAAATAGTAAATAATTTTGACTGCATGCCATTCCTAGATACTCATGTATAGTCTTCTGTTTGATTTCAATTTGATTTATGTGATTATTTTTTATCCCTTATGGTGATTTTTTTTGAAATGATCCACTTTTTACATGTATTTATTTTGGCCCACTTTTTTTGTAGCATTTGATGTTTCTACATCACAACTGATTCTTCTATTTCAAACGTGTACGGGTCTTTGATCACTCAAAATATTTTCAACTCCATCAAACCCCCGTTTTCTCTCTCCAGAAGCTCATCATATGAGATCCTACAAACTTTTATTTTCTTATATTGAACATGATACAGTTTTGAGCACACTCCTATGGGTAAAAACTTCTTCTTCAGGCCCCACAATATGTTTGAACTTCACCAACAGTATTGAGGTAAGGTCATTGATGACCTTTGTTTTTTCATTTATTCATAGCATTAGTTCCACAACATTATCATCCCTTTCATGGATGGATGATTATACATTCCCCAAATCTTATAGTCTTTCAATTTTACCTTCATGATGATCAACATATTATGATGATTATTCCACCATTTATTTCCACTTATGGAATCTATTACACTTATTATCAAGATTACCAAAATAATCCTTATGTTGTAACTCGGGATCAACATTAGTTTTCAACAGGTTATCTTTATCTCTATCTATGGATGGATTTTAATTTTCAATGGTATCCATCGTGGAAGAATGGTTTCCATTTTTAAAATTTGGTTCTTCTTCTTCATATAATTCATTATTATAAATCTTCCTCTACACAGAAAGAACTCTTCTTCAACACTTTATTTATATATTAGAAGTCTCCATTTTTTAAAAACTTATTTTTGAGGATTCACGATGTGTTTATGTTCACATTCATCATCTTCAAAAAAATTGAGCACTAAGAGGGAATGTACCCAACTTTTCTAAAAAAATGAAAATAGAGGTAACTTTCCTTTAAAATTCCCTTTTCCCTTATGGAACATTTTTGAAATGAAAGAAAGAATATATTTTTCCTTATCGTCTTCACCACTACTATATTTTGAAATTTTCAGTTTGTCTATGGCATTGAAATCAATTTCCTTGATCACTCGAGTCATTGAATATTCTGAATTGACTCTCATTTCATAATCCATCAGGTTTCTCATCAGATCATCTAGAGAATTTTTGGAAAGATCTATTTCCACAAGGGTTGAAACCTTTTCATTGTATAGGGGTTGAAGTCTTTTGAATATATTCTTTACAAGATCAATTTTTTTATTTTTTTTCACCTAGACCACTAATTGGTCCAACTACATCAGTAATTCGATTGAATGAGTTTGAATTCTCATAAGAATGCATCTTCAGATAATCAAACCTATTGTGCGAGACTTTTAGTTTCATCTCCTTCACTTGGCTATCACCTTCATAAATGTTTTCAAGTTTATCTAAAATGGAATTTTCTACGGTGAAACTAATAACCTTTAGATAGATCTGATCAAAAAGGGTCGCGGTGAGAGCATTTTGTGATTTAGCATCTTAATCAAGTATCTTCCTTTCTGCATTAGTCATAACCATCCCTATTGGATAAGTAAATTGTATTCCTTCAAAATTAGAAAAAAGGACTTCTATTACAAGAAATCTTAGATAAGATCAAATTCGGTTCTTACAAATTTGATAAATACTTATATCATAGAGGGGGACTCCTTGAAATTGGATGAATTCTCCATCACGGTATAAGATAGATCAAACACCAACAATATCTCTCTTATACCACTTGAAGAACCCCAGAACACCATAATAGGGGAGAGGTGAATCAGGGTGTCAAAATTTTCTTCATAAAGTATTGGATACTATTCAAACATTGGTAGGAACTTTTAATATCTATCAGTTAAAAGAAATAAATGAGATGACACAACAATTTTACTTAGTTCACCGAAAAGGGATACGTCTAAGGAGCACAGTGTGTTGGTCATACCAAAATCCACTGATGTTCACTAGTTATGGAGTACTAGAGTTTTGTCACAATCCCTATGTGCGAGGAACAATTCCTTTATAGAAGTTCATGGATGACTCACCATAAACATTGGAAAATTTCCAAAAACAATCTGTAGTTCAATGTTATGAGAGAATCCTAACATAGTTTATCAGCTTGAAGGTTACTTCAATTGATTGAAATTAAAATTATTTTTCTCTGTCCATCACGAGACACTTCTTGAATCAATGACCTAAGTATACTC
The DNA here is from genome assembly GCA_963277665.1 of Viscum album. Taxonomy (NCBI): domain Eukaryota; kingdom Viridiplantae; phylum Streptophyta; class Magnoliopsida; order Santalales; family Viscaceae; genus Viscum; species Viscum album. The sequence continues at coordinate 267,199,837 of OY728164.1, read as the reverse complement.
TCACTGAAAGCCCTCACGACTCAACATTGATACTCGAAACAACTAGTCACAAACCCCCTTAACAAATCTCTAACCTTCACAGAGCACACCACTTAACAAAGTTAAACCCTTTACAGAGATATATGAATTGTAGAGTACATCCCTTTGTGGAGATCACGACCTCGCAGTATGACCTACATATTATAGCTCATTGATCCAATGTAGAGTACCCCATATTTAAAAATATCTAATGACTTAGAAGAATTAAAATCATTAACTACTTTAAAATTCTCTTCGCGAATCTCATATTCATGTAGATAAATCTGGTTCGCAGAGCACCCCTTGAATCATGATGTCAAAGAAATCCTTGATTTTATCTCTTCAAATTGTGTAGAATGTAGAGGTTTGGCCTCGTATTTATAACAATGGTCAAACGCAGATCTCCGCTTCTTCACGCACAACATATGGATCGGTCAAAACATCTCTTTAGTGCTTCCTCCATCTCACAAATCTCCGCTGAATTTTTTGTTCGCAGAGCACATCATAACCACAATGAAACACCGTCTCAAATCACAGAGCTTCATTTCTTAGAAATCCTCATTCCATTATTCATAAAAACCATGCATTATTTATATAAAAGAAATTTTGATGCTTGAATAATACCTTTCATGAAGCTCAATGATCAAACTCTCGTAACCGTAGAGCACATTGTCTCTGTTCTTTAAATCTTTATGAAACACCAATAAAAAAGCCCACCCCTATGAAGCCCTTGCCTTTTCCATATTTTTATATGCCCTACAAGGAGAACAACATTTCGCAATTCCTTCCTTTCTAAAAATTTTGGACCCAAAAAATTTGAAAACACTAGGAAATGGCATCACCTTCAAAACTACGTTCATATTTAACTACATGACCTGTTTCATTCCAATATCCCTGATCTTCCATGATAGGATTGACAAAAAACATAGAACATGCTCTCTTTTCCGCAAAGAAAAGCCTTGTTTCTAATAATACAAGTGGTACACCATCCATTAATCAATGAAGGAAAAAAAAATTTGTATATATTTTAAATAATTAGTGTACAATATTCTTTCTTCCAATCATGTATGAAAAGATTCCTGGTACTCAACAAAAACCCATTCTTATTCATTCGTATATAAGTTTTAATATGTTGTTTAGAGTAAATATTGATTAAAGAAATATTAAATATAATACAATAATACTAAACTATAAAAAATTAAATTAAATTAAATAGCCTATAACATAAAAATATTATCAAATTAAAAGGATATATATGTAAGTAAATCTAATAATACTAAATAATTATAAAAAAATCCACCTAACCATTACCCTAACAACCAAAATATATTTATAGAACACCCTGTGAGTGATTTCAGTCGTATACATTTTTTAAACAAATTGCATGAGAGAAAAATGATCCTAAAAATTAAATAATGATTTGGGATTCATACATATCCTTCTCTATTCCTTAATATCCTTTTACGTGATACCTTTAAACAATGGGATTTATGGGATTCATCCAATGTGAATTTCAATTATCCCCTTTGAGATCATTTGTTTCCTTGAAGATCTAACCCTTAAAATAATTTTTTGAATTATTATTACTTCATTCAGTTATGTGTTAACATCTCATTATTCATTGCTTATATGGGAACCATGTAGTTTTGAGATGATCATTATCACCAATGATTTTTATGTGATTAAAAGTATTTTATTATAATTTTACAATACATTATTTAAATATTTTAAATCATGTTTAAAAACATGACATTTATTGGATATGATCGAATATTTTTTATAACCCATTAATCTAAATAAACAATTGTTTATGTTTAAATAGAACCGAAGTAAGATTTAAAATACTAATGAGACTGTATTATTGGGGAAATGCTTCCATAATAATTATATCATATAAGGGCTTAAACTTCTTTTACCAAGGTCAATCACTAATATATATAGAGATATAATGGCGTGACCCTTGCGCAATTAATTTTTTGTCCTTATGACCATTATATATCCATTTACAATGTACTATCTTCAGTTACTAAATTCAAACATATGTATAATAAAAACATTATTTGTCTCATATAAATATAAAAATAAATATTTATTTCGTATGTTATTAAATACTAATTATAAAAATTAATCAATGTAATAAAATTATGGGACCAATATAAATTTACCTATATTATATATTCCAATGAAATTATCATTTAACTAAAAACATCAAAAGCATAATTAATTAGTAAATATTATGGGATTGAATATATTATATATCATAAAAAACAAGGAATTATTTTCTCTTTCTAAATAACGTGTTCTATTTATTAAAAACCAATGAGGAATAAACAATTACATTCATTATTTCAATTTTAAACCTCTAATTATAATGATAACATGTATTTTTTGTGGTCTATGATCTACCACATTACAATATATATGAATGTATCTACACATAGGCATGGAAAGACACATCTACTCAATTTATTCCGAGCCTCATATTTTGATCCGTAGGGATTAATAAAAAAAATATTTTTCGTTCCTATATAACCCTCATGATTTCCCTATATATAAATTAAAACATTTAGATTCATTTTTTCAAAATTGTGGATTAAATTATAGGAATGTATAATAACTTTTTCCACACATGAATGATCTAAGTTCAATAGTGACTACTAATACTACCTTCCTCTAATTATAGTCAATACATGGTTCCATTAATATACTTAAATATAATTAAACATCATGCAATTTGGAACCAATCCCACTAGATCATATATTTAATTATCATATAAGTAATTTCCACAGGAAATTGAACACATGGGTCATTAATGATGGACTATCACCTCCAAACTATAATATAGCTCAAGAAACTGATGAAACATTAATTACCAATTCTATTTGTATCCACTCAAATGGAAACCACATTGGACCCAAACCAATACCTCACTCTTCCACAAATCTAAAAAAGCATACAAAACTATATAGAACTATCTTTATGTATACATTTAATTGAATATACAATGATCATTTGAACACACATAATTTTTTGAAAATGATTATTCATAAATTATAAATAGTTATCTAACTAGTGGTATCTTGTGTTAACACGTAACCATCATTCAATAGATCAACACAATATTATGTTCATTCAATTCCTTACAACAATTGATAATGGATAATGTGTTGACTTGTTAGAACTAATTCACTCCATTAGAATTTCATTGATCTAAAGCATCATAAAAAATATATACAATATGATATGTATCATCATACCATTTACTAGATAATAGTATAATGAATTAACATGATTTGAATTACTCACAAAAAAACATTAAAGTTATATTGTTCCATAATATATCAATAGATAATGAATGATACGTACACCTTGAAATGAATTGTTGGGATTTATGTAATACTAAGAAACTAATGTATGGTCTATCATAAAGCTAGTGAAATACCATATTTCCACAAAAAAATAGTTTTTTACTACATATAATATCAGTATATAATAAAAGTAGGGTTATCCACATGATGAAATTAGAATTGGAAAATGAGAATATGAAACAAAAAAACCAATACACCTGTAGTCAATATGAATGGAATGTGGTATGGATGAGTATATTTTGTTGACAATAGAAATTTACAATAGTCATTTAAAAAAAGGAAATCTATGAGAAAATAAGATGGATTGAACTTTATCTGTGAGAGAGGGAGTACTTTTTATGAATTTCAGAATGTTTTATTATATTGAGTATTCATAGGTGAATCATATAATCAATGTAGATAAATTAATTATATTATTAATAACACATGTTATGATACAAGAGGAAGAATACATATATAAAAAAAGGTAAAATCTATCACTGCATGTGTGTTCAGACTACAATATTATTATAGCTTATTTAGTTATATCATATAGTGACCAATAAACATTGATTTATTCTATCACATGGAGTTTTAAATAAATTATGGACTAGTCGAGTAGTTGAGATCATTATAATTACATGAGTTCCAAAAATATTTATAATTATATAATTACTACTAATGTTAATTTTATAAATTAGTACACCCAACTGAATATTATTTATATTAATATTTATTTTATTGAATTTTGAATTCTTTAGGTGTTAATATATTCTTTCAAAAATCACAACCAAGTATGTATATATATTAACACATTTTAATCCACGGAGAAGTGTTTGTTATTATTGGAACAAGTGTGGAGGAAATTATAAAGTATATTTTTTCTATGACTCAACTTCTCTATATTGGTATGTTCCAATTTATTAGTGGGTAAATTATTATAGGATTAATTTTTTGATCGAAATACATCAATTCACAAAGAAAGGAGTTATAGTTTATAATAATTTTTTTCTGCAACTAATAATCACTCAACAACATAAGTGTTCAATAAATGATTTTAAACCCCCTCATGGATTACATTCTATAGAAATTGTTCCTATTTTTTGGGATTTCATATCATTACATTGAAATTTCTACCTTCTGATTAATTATTGATCCATATTTTAATATATTATCTTATATAATATTCATTAGTCTTCCCAAATTTACACAATTAAAACCCAACCACCCCAATAATTTAATACATAAAAATATGAAAACTCTAAATTACCAGAATTGTTGGAGACTTTACAAGGTTTTAGCGTACTATATTACCTCAAATTCATAATTTCTATTTGACCCCTGAATACATGTTGAAGTCAAAAATATAGATGAATCACATTGAACCATTACATTTGATTGGGTTATTATTTTCTAAAACAAAACCATCCACACATTTTTAAAATCTATAACTCATAGTAATTATAAATTAATTATTTATCTAATGATTCAGTGAAAATTGTCATTAGATATAGGGAAATTAAAAACCAATGAGTATATATTATTTTAATTTTATGGTATTTCCATTATATATCTAAATGAAACTCATTGTGTTCACTATGAATATATGAGTAAAATAAACATATAAAACCCGACCCAATAATTAGGATACAGGATCCTATAAGACTTTCTCAATCAAAAATATTATTTTTACCAATATATATATATATACACACAAGGATTTTAAATTTTACCCATTTCAAATCCAGTTGTTTTGTATGCTTTTGATCCATGAAAGAGACGATTCGATGAATAACTTGATATAATTCACAACGATGTTTACCATATTGACTCTAATTGGTGTAGAATAAGATAATGTTTAATAGAGAGAATTTCCATAATCTTTTTAGTGTTTTGAAAATAAATTATTGTATAACCTAAAACATGGGGAAATAACAATTTCGGATGATATTTAGAGGATATTAATCAATCAATTATTCCTAATATCTAGAACTTGTCCACTGAAGATGGAGGTGAATGTAATTAAGCATGACATAATATATACATTGTATCAGTCTTGAGGAATATTTATGAAACACTATCCAAGATTTCTATAAAAATATATTAGGTATCATAACTTATTAGTGTGTTCTACCATTGTTTACTCAACAATGATGTGATTCTTCTCATTGGACTGACTATTAGAGAAATAATTGTCAAGATACACGAATATTCCAATACACTAATATAAATGATTTTATAAAACACCAAACATTTGGGAACTAGAGGTACTTCGATAATATGAGTCTATTTGGTAAAATATTTTGTATGAACATTTATTTAATAATTTATTGAATAAAATCTTAATATGTTTAGTAAAATATGTCTTAATGATTTAATTTAAAACCAACTATTATTTATGTATATACCATTCACTAATATTTAAACCATTTTAATGAACAATGTTTAAATTTAAAGGATATGTAATATTTTTCAATTCGATATACATAAACATCGTTCCAATATTCTATAAAAAATAATTGATGGTGATATAAATCCAATGTTCCTTATGTATTTAGAAATAAATATAAAAAGTACTTGTCAAAAATTAAATAAAAATTACCTTATCATCTATTATTCAAAATAAATTATAAGATATTATACATATATACATAACAATGATAACCCTTTTATTTAGAGGAAATAAAATTACAAACTTTCCTTTATTTATCAACCAAAAGATGAAAATATAATAGATCCTAGCATTGATAATTTGAAAAAAAAAGATGATACTAAAATACATGTTAGTATGTCTTATTAAAAATATGATATTTAATCATGTGACGAAATAAGATAATAAATTAACAAAAATAGTAATTAATGTTTTTTTCTAACACCATGTATCTGTATGATGTAAAAATTCAATTTTAGGTCCAACAAATTATTTTCTATTTTAGTCTGTCTAGGTAATGGGTGGCTTTTTGAGGGATTTCAATGGTAATTTTTAATATATAAACCTTAGTTTGGGATGGATTTAGGTTGTATGTGTCTTTTCATGCCATTACACATGAGTATTGTTCGATGATGTGTGTTTCATAGTATACTATTTTAATACAATGAAGTGGCTTGTATCTTGTGTAGGAGGCATGGAAGAATTATTACTTCTATATTTTCGAATAATTTTTTTCTAGATTCTTGGATACCATTTATTAATGCATGTCTTTGTGGGGTAGTTAAGGATACATGCGGGTAACCCAAGGGATATATAATTTTAAATGACTCAATGGGAGGAAATTCATGCCATGACTCATTGATTTTACTATAAATACATCTTCAAGTGGAAATCCATTATACAAATTAAGGGGTGTTATTTTCATGCGTGAATGGTTCATAGGTTGTTTACACTATATATTATATGGGTGTTATTTTCATGCTTTAATAGTTCATAGGTTGTTTACTCTATATATTATATGGGTGTTTTTTATGACTAGTGGTTCCACAAAATGAGTTGTCCGAAGAAGCTAATTGATCATTTAATAATATCATATTTCCTTAATTCATGATATAGAATTTTTTAGTTAAGTATGTTAAATTAATTTAATATTGAAATCTTAATATATTAGGAATTATAATTATTGATGAGAAACACCCACAACCTCAATTATTAATGGGGTTCATCAGGTCTAGGTTTTGATATCTATTAATTCATACCAGAATGATGTTATTTCTATCATATAAGATTTCTATTATCATGTAAAACACTCCCCTTATTTTTATATTGTTTTTTATCATTTTATTTTATCTCACATCAAATGGTTTATTATAAATATTATGGTAGTTTTTATAATTTATACCATTTTAACCATTTATTTTGGAGATATTTGACTTAATGATACTATTAATCTAAGATTGGTGGTCCCCAAAAAATATGAATACATTCTATTTGTTTTGATTATTTTAATTACTTGTGGTCATTCCAACTGCAGGGTTATATCATGAAATATTCAATAAAAAATTTTCTTGATATTTTGGGGAGAAAATATTTCTTATAGATCACGAGTATTGCATCCTAAATTCTAATTCATATCCAATATCTTGCAAATGAGGTTTTGCTAAAATTATTTTTTAGAAATGACAGAATGGAGTCACATGGAGGAGTTAATGATACTCCAAGACCCCGCTATCAATGTTTAGATATCCTAGTTTATTTTTTATAGAAGAAAACAAGGTGTGTTAATGTTAATACAGTAGTGGAATTAGGTTAATGGGAAATCATTTAGTGGATTTAGTGATTAAAAAACATTGTATAAATTAATATATGAATTTGGTGAGTTTTCAAGAATTGTAACCCTTACGTATAATGTGACGATGGTTTTTCATGATTTTTATTACATCTGGAAGAGTTATACAATATCATTATTTTTTATAGATGATGTTTATAATTTAACCAATGTAATATCGATGAGGTGTAGTTCTGTCATAATTCATTTGTTTATATCGATTGGATTAATACTATCTATGAATTGGATTACATTACGATCTTAGAGAAATTCCATATAAATAGATACTTATGACATATAAGGCATCTAGTCCCTACCATTCATTGATTGAAATGAATTTTTTATATTATTACAAACCATAAAAAATTTTATTTTAGGTGTTATGTGTTATAGAAAATGGGTAGTGATTCAAGGGGTGTGTTAGGAAGTGTGCCAATAATCACAATTATTTTTTAAATAGGTGGGTTACTAGAATGTGTAATTTATAATATACTCTAATATAAGGTGATATTAGGGGGAAAATATCCCTTCAAACTATTGCGGTTTTGTGAAATATTTAATGGAACTCTAGAATTAGATAAAGTATGTATATTTGGTCATAGGTTTCATGAAAAATAAAATAAACAGGTATATTTTTTAATTGGTTATTAATATATACATATCATGTAACACCATAGTGAAATTAAAAATACTGGTTATATTTTTAGGAAAATAGGGTTGTATCATACTCAATTATACTCACACCAAAATGGACCCCTTAGTACATTGAAAGAGATGATGTTTCATGATATAAGTATGGGATAATGTAACAAACTGACCCGAGTTACATGCAAACCTGGGACACGACCCATTATGTCACATACTTGAAGGATGTTACTTATCCCAATGAGCTGGAGAAAAGCACACAGGTATCGAACACCAAACCAAAGAGAAATATTTCTCCATATATGAACAGACAAATGGAATATATATACAGAGATAAAAAATAAACATCGAAAATATAATAAATATATTCCATAACATTAGAAAATAGAGGAAACAAAACAACTGTAAAAGTAGCCAAATATCCATGAGGCATGTCCATATTCAATTGACCAAAACCAAATAGTTAATCCATGTGATAGATTGGATGAACTCTGAGAGTCCTAGCACCTTCTACCCAACTCAGGTGACAAGAAACCTCACCACCTCACTTCAGTGCCTATCCTTTCCCAATAATAGAATACATACATAGGTCTTCAAACAAAAAATTGGGTGAATATGATGTGATATAATTGGATCAATAGGATTTCACCCAAGGGTAACATTAAATTTTATAATATAAAAATTTATATTTTATCAGTTCAATAAATAATGGAATGATAAGAAGTAATGTGGTTTTATAGAAATCATCATAAACATTTTCATTTTATCACATTTCTAAAACAAAAGCAGGTATATAAATTTCAAAACACATTTACCATATAATCTTCATAGGAATAAAATATAAAATCATGGATAAAACAACAATCCATAAAAAAAATCACAGGTAATAACACCAAAGATCACTACAAGTCACACTAGCAGACTACTCCTACCACAATAATGATGTACACAGTCTGTTTCCTAGAACATAGGCCTTGGGAGAAGATGAATACCTAATGAGTAAACCAACCTAACAATGTCAATATGTTTCCCCTATAACAACATTCCTAGGAAGTATAGTAAATTCATTAGAAAAATTCCCTACAATCACAAAAAAGGATGATGGTTTTAAAATAATCTTTCCACCTAATTACACAAGGTAAGCCATGTACTCATTATTCAAAATTCATTTCAATGGTTTGAAAACCCTTTCCCAATCCATTTAAATGATTTGAAAATACACTTTTTCATTCCATTTATACACATTCATGGAAAATAATTCTTTTAAAAACTCTTTTGAATAAACTTAAAAAAATCATGAAAATTAAATGTATAAATCCATTTATAAATCAGGCATAATAAGGATCATCAACATACGCTAAATAACGAACACCTACCTCAAAACTTGGGCCACACATGCCCGTAATGGGATCCACTAATAATTAAAACACAATAATGTAAATGAAGGCCCTCAAGAATGACCACTAGCTGCACCACAACCAAATAATGAAACAAACATCAGAAAGAGATCGTACAATAGAAATGGATGGTGATAAGAAGAAACACCATTTCAGACCATAAAATTCAATAACGCAATGAAAGAGGGATACCACGATCAATGTAAATGAAAAACAAGAAAGGAAACTCTACTAGATAGATTTATCAGAACTATAATAATGATTGAATGCCAAAAGGATTGAAAAATATTGAACTTATTCTCCCATAATCACCAGAGAGGAACCCTTGATCAAGAAAAAAAGAAAAATGGTACACAAATTGTCACTCAAACCCATTTGGTACCCTAAAAAACCTTCTTGTGAAATTATATGATATGAAATACAATTACACATCAAGAAATTCACGATGTGTGGATATGAATAAAACCCCGTAATCCTGGAATAAAATGGGATCTTTTATTAACTCATGAAATATAAAAACACATAATTCTATGCAACCTTTCACAACAAGAATCCTTCTCACAACATGTACCCAATAACTATTACATGTTGTGTATCCTTGTTACACAATATGTAAATCTCCAGCATCCTGCAAAAAATCATGAAACCAACAACAAAAACTCTTTGCTAAAAATGTAACTCAAAGAAATGGAAAATTTACTCGATCTAGGTAACATGATGTTATAAACAACCTAGCATAAATACTTTATGTACCCATGAATTCATGTGGAAGATGTAACACCTAGAAAAAGATGAAGCCACTACTACCTCATCAATGACTCACATTCCCAATTCTCATGAAAATACGATCCTAGTTTCCATAAAACTCTATCCAATAGAAATGACTTCCAACACAAGACATTGACTATAGAGTCAACAATATCAACTTGTTTCTCCTGGATATAAATATTTGGCTCTAACTCAATGTCTTCCCAACATAGAAGGGAGAGGAATTTGGATGTTACTTACTGAACGACGATATGTGGAAAACATTATGAATACAATACAACTGAACTAGAAATGCTAAATGATATGAAACTTACCCAACGAACTCAGTGACGTAAAATGGTCCATCATATCTTGGAGCCAACATTACAAGTTTTCGAAGATGATAGTGACCCAACTGAGGAAAAAATTTCATGAAAACCTAGTCACCAATGTAAAAATTAAAAGGATGATGTTTACAATCTACATACAATTTATGTTGACAATGGGATGTAACCAGACATCGATGTAAATCCTGAATCATCACTGAAGTATCGTAAACCAATGTTGGTCAAAGTAAAGATACTTCACCCACCCCATCCCAACCAAGAGGTGATCAACACAGGCAACCCCACCACGATTAAAATGGAGCCATTATGATCAACGAATGATAAAATTTTCTGTAAAAAAACATAGCATATCCCAGATTACTATCCCATGATCCAATCAAATCTAAGACATAAGCACGAAGTATATCCTCCATGATCTGAATAACATGATATATCACACCATTTGTCTAAAACGTCCTTGGTAATTATAGAATATAAAAAATTAATATATATATATATATATATGAATCATATATTTATTTTACATTAACAATGATGTTTTTTTTGATAGCTTATCCACCAAAAAATAATGGGTTTATCTGAAATCTTATGTTTCAAACAACACTGAAAAATACTGAAAATAATACATTATTAATATTAATATTTTAAATGATAGTTAACACCTAGCCATTGTACAGGAATGAATACATATAAATATCTATATTATGTATAAAAATGTTTATTAAATATTTTTAATCTCATATAATAAATTTTATTTGATTGAAATGAGAATAAATCCAATTCTATGCAAAAAAGACTATAATATTTTTAAAAGGTGGCTTTACCACCTTTTGATGGAGGACGATTTTTAAATATTTTTTTTTCACATTTATATATTTTATTTGAAAAAATAATATTTTCATTTATAAGATAGAGATCAAAATTCAATTTGGATGTATTTTTTCTATTTTTCTGATAAAATACATTTTTAATGAATAATGAAAAAATACTGCAATTTAATTCAAAACTATATTTTCATCTTATTTATATATATTGTTAGATTATCCTTTTAATTGGTTCTAATGTATAATAATATAAGTTATTTACTATTTAATTTAGTTTATTTTATTGGATGTAATTTCACATTGAAATTAGATATAAATTCATGTCAATCTTTTGATGAATTTAATTTTAAAAAACATGTTTTCCCATTTTGACAACGAGAATTAATTTCAAATTAATTAATGAAACATATTTGATTTGTATGTCAGAAAACAGATTCCATATTTGGACTCAAAAGGTCCAAAATATGTAAATATTTATTTTTTATTTTTTGGACATTATGAATAATATCTTTTGTAATTATTTCAATTACCTTGGTGAAGGGTAAATCGGGTAATTAAAGGAAAAAATACAATTTTAATAATACAATTTTTTTTAACTATCTCCCTAATTTAATTGGATGAGTGTATCCTGGCCAGAATTAACCTTTGAACTATTTTACGACCTCATGGAGCCACTTGTATGACTTTAATGCAATTATAATATTATATTCAATGAATAGTCATTTTTTGTTACACTTTTGTTCATTAAGAAGTTATTTTTTTTAATTTTTAGTTATATAGGGTATATCTATGATTGTAAATTGTACTTATAAATCTGAAAATAATACCTATATCATGGTTATTAATTTATAATTTCTAGGATATAAATAATAAAATTTAATTATGACACAATGATTATGAAATAATTGATTTATTAATTATAGAATCGTATAATGATAATATAAATAATAATATAAATACTAGTTGACATAATTTATTCCATACATTAATTTAATAGGTGAATATGACATGTTATAAGTAAATAATTTTTTTTAGAAGTTATATCTTAGTTTGGAGCTTATTTAAATTTAATGATTTCAATCTTATAAAAATTGACATAATTGGTATTTTTTAAAAATAATAAATAATAAATTATTTAGAAATACTAAAAGTATTTTATATTCATAAAGTGCCTATTATAAGTTCTGAATGTTTTTTAAGTGTCCAATTATAGGATATTGACTCCATATAAGTAATATTTATAGAATCTAAATATTTAAAACGTTGTTACGACAACTAAAAATAAAAGAGAATAATTAAGAGTAAAATGAAAAGTTAACTTTTAAAATAAAATAATTACATGTATAAAAATTATTGTATGAGATTATTTCAATCTATAAAAATCCTATATTTTCCATATATCAAATTTGAGTCATTTTGATTAAAGAATTACTTTATATTAATTTAACATTTTAAGATTTTTCAAGGGTGACCCTCCCCTCTGTTATAAAAAGGAACCCACTATTATCTAATACTCACATTCAAGAACCATTTAATTCATCCAATATATACCCAAACCTATTTATAGCATCCCTACCCACTTTTCTATGGCTTTATTTTGAAAAAAAACTTTGATAGAGGTGTTAGTGTGCTCTTCAATGGTGATCTACGGACGAAGAGATATCAATTTTTATGTGTTTCTATTTTATATATTCTTCCACATCCTTTAAATATTATTATTTGAGGATTAAATAATAACTATATTATACTATATATACATAGATGTTATTATGTTAATATAATCACCTAAGTACATTTCCAATTACATCAAATGGGAAATGAAAAATTCGTTTGTCTGTACGGCGGACTACCACCTCACGAACCGATATGTGAATCCATACTAGTTATAATGATGTAATAAATGTTAATATATGATATTAATGACATATTAAACATTTTAAAATAATTATATTTCAATTTTGTTCTTACTTTTGAAGCACATAAAATCGATAACGTCGTTCATGTGTACGTGTGAACTATCACTTCCACAAAGCGATGTGAATCATTTTTATTCACCACATCACATGTATAAGATGTATATGAATATTTAAATTATTATTATGTTAATAATATTATGATATTTATGGAAAGATAAACTAATATTTACCATATTTCTATAATGATTAATGAAAAATGGAAAATGTTACTCATGTGTACGTTCAACCTACCATCTCCATGATTATAACAGTGTTCATTTTTGATAACCACAACTAATAAATTGATTTAAAAATTACGGGTAATGCATAATTTTGATGATTATTTCTTGAATACTATTATGTAGATGATAGAATTATGACTACATGAAAATATACATTAGAATAATTTATGTTTTAGTCATGTACTGAATTGAGATAAAATATACGAAATGAACAAAAATAATTATGTCTGTTTTATAACATTTTAATAAGTTATAAAAAATGAATAATAAACATGAAAATGGGTATTAAAAAAGTATAAATTAACCAAAATCTATTATTCAAGAATATCAAAATTGTATATGATGAGTCCGACTCAAGGTAAGGTACTTTATCTCATTCTCCTTCATTGAGGTATATTTTGATATTAGACACCTCCTTCTATAATAAAATTTATAATAAACCCCTTTGAATTTTAAATTTATTTAATGTTTTTTGAAAAGAATATTTTTCTATGATTATTTTTACTCAACAACAAAAGGATTGTTTTTCTACATATGTGTCGATAAGAACTTTTCAACCATTGTGATAATTATTTTATATTTGGTTCTTATATATAACTTAATGTTTTCAAAAGGAAAATAAATACTATATTCTCTTTTCATGTATTTTGGTATTAAAAAACATTTCGAGAAGGGATTGATTTTTTCAACATCTAGAAACTATATCTTGTTATTTCAATGTGGAAAGGTTATTTTTTCCATTATGATTATTTATGTGTTATGATTATGTTATGGATCTTGGGAATTGATTATATATACGGGCAGTTCAATTATAAAAAGTGGGACGGTGTTCTAATGATTGTTGTCCAATGAATTGGGTAATGGGACAGAGTAAAACAGTAAAGTTTATCCTAATATATTTAGGGAATATACTATGACGGGTATTCCAAACCTAACTATAAATGTTACTATAAGTCCCCAACCTTAAACATTACCTAATCTTGATTTATTTCAAGAATACACATTGAGGATATTTTCAAGTTTAGAGTTTTAGAGAATTAGATCGTAAATCATGAATTACATTCCACATTTAAACAAGGCGGTCACATAAAAGAAAATATTTTTATTTCCATCAAAGGAGACATATTTAAAATAAAACATTGATTCTTTTGTGACACTTCTTTGACACTATCAACACACCATGTACTTTTCCCTTGAACTGTGAAAAACATTTAATAAAACATGGGATGAGTATTAAATGCTCAGTAAGGGATATAAAAGTACGAAATGAAAACATTAGTCCATGTATACATAAAAATTAATGAAATAATACTTTACTCATAAAACATAAGCACTTTTACATACCTCATAAAATAATTAATAAATAATAAAATCATAAGACATAATGGTAACATGAGGCATTCATAACATTCTTATGTGGGGAGTAACCCTCGTGTTTACATTTGAAATACCCATCACAGTATATTCCTTAAATCTTTTCGGAAAAAACTTAGCGTTTAACCCCTTCACGTTACCCAATGCATTAGAGATCTATATCGGGCTCACCCTCCCATAGTTTATCACGGAACCAACCATCTTCATAAACAATTCCCAAGAACCATAACATAATCGTATCAGATAAAACATGCATAAAAGAAACATAACATTTCCATATTTCAATCACAAGATATCAATAACACATTGATATAATAAAAACATTATCAGAACCATTCTCAATACCAGAATAAAAGAAAAGTAAAACATGCTATTCATTTTTCATTTAAAAAAAAGTTATGGCTTGTAGATGAAGCCGAAACTCAAATAATGGTCACGGCGGTGGAGAAGTCGTTGTCACCGCATTCGTACGACCAAATCATTCCCTTTTGTCATATAGTAAAACGCTTCATATAAAAAAGATTCATTTTAAATAAACATAAAAGAAAAAGGGGTTTATAAACCATATATTAGAAAGTTTTTTATAAAATAAAATATTCCTCAATGAAATGAGATTGAGACGAAATCCCTTACCTCGTGTCCGACTTGACTCGATCGTTCTTTAATCTCCTTTAAATCGGGTAACTCCTCTTGGTTTGAACCGAAAGGGTTTCTTGAAGAGATTTATGCCAATGGTAAGGATTATATGATGAAAGGAGGGATATGGAGAGACAAAATGAGCAGAGCATGGCTGAGGCAATGTCTTGAGAGGTGTGGGTAAGGAGGTAGAGGTGGGGGCCTTTTATAAGAGGGAGGAGGGGCACTCATGGAATGTCAAGAAATGTTACTTTATATTAAAATGAATTTCGGATTTTAAAGGTCCCAAATTGATATATTTTGATGATAAGGTGATAAGGGTTAGAAATATTCTCATCCAATAGGTTTTTGACAAGTGTATGTCTTAGATTTTACATTTTCTTTTCAGTTTATTTAAATCGTTCATTAATGAGGTAATCACTGCATCATCATGGTGTCATAAAGAAATTAATTTATTTAATGTCTAAAAATTATAAAAAAATACTATGATGAAGGAAATATTTCTAGATTTCCAATTACTATTTATAGTTCAAGAGAACGTTTATGTAGACAAAATTAAAATTGTTTTACTTAGGTGTTACATACTTTTTTGATATTCTCCTTTCTTTAAAAATAAAATGATAAAGTGTCACTATAACCCAAAAGTGTTTCCATGGGGTCCCTAAGTTTGGAACAAGTCATCCCATGGTCGGACATGAAACAACCAGTATCATTAGGAAACATGTTGGTGTGATTTGTTATTATTATGAAATTATTTTATTACCCTTAACTACCCGATTTCTAATTAATCACGATAATTAAAGATAATTACCGTCGTTACTATTCATAATGTCCAAAAAAGAGTATTAATTAAATAATTTGGACCTTATTATTAAAAATATGGAATCCATTTTACCAAATTCCAAACATGGAAATTTCAACAATTAATTTAAAAATAATCCAGTTGTCAAAACAAATAGCGGGGTTTTAAGAAACAATTTCTATCAAAAGTTTGACAATTGTTTATGTCCAATTTCAAAGTAAAATTAATCCCAATAACCACAATTGGATTAAATGGTAAAAATATATTATATTTAAATTTTAAAACCAATTTAAAATATAATCTATCTATATAATTAAATTAGATTAAAATTCATTTTTGAAGTAAAATACAGTATTTTTCCCTATTCATTGAAAACTGAACATTGTCAGAAAAATACCAAAAAAATATCCAAAGTAAATTTAAGTGTCCTATTTATAATGAATAAGCTTATTTTGACAAATAGGGCTTATAAAATTTTCAAAATATATATTATAAATGGTTCTCCATCAAAAGGCGGTAAAACAATATTTTAAAAATATTAGAGAATTCTATGTATAAGATTGGATTTATTCTCATTTTAAGTCTAGATATGAAAATAAATAATTATTTACTTACTTGGGATGTTACATCCTTCCCCTCTTTAGAAAATTGTGTCCCCATAATTTATTTACTTATCGAATAATTGGGGGTATTAATCCCTCATTGCATTTTCAGATTCCCATGATGCCTCTTCAATCATGTGGTTTTTCCACAAAACCTTTTCATGATGAATCACCATATTCCGTAACACTTGCTTCATGTGGTAAAGAATCTAGACAGGTTGTTCCTCATAAGATTTGTTCTCTTCCAACTGAACTACCTCGGGACTCAAAACATGAGATGGATCTGGCATGTACTTCATTAACATTGAAACATGAAAAACATTGTGTACCTGAGATAAAATTATAGGTAAAGCCACTCGATATGCAACTGATCCAACTCTCTCTATAATTTCATATAGTCCAATGAACCTTGGACTCAGCTTTCCTTTCTTACCAAATCGCATCACACTTTTCCATGGAGAAACTCTACGGAAGACATAATCAGCTACCTCATAAGAGAAATCCTTCCTCCTGTTGTCCGCATAACGTTTCTGCCTACTCTGAGATGTTCTCATGTGTTTCTGTATCATCTGAACTTTTTCTACCAACTCTTCTACCAATTCTGGTCCCATCAACATCCTTTCAACCACTTCATCCCAAAAAGCTGGAGTTCGACATCGCTTCCCATATAATGCCTCAAATGGTGCCATCTGTATGCTGGAATGAAAATTGTTATTATATGAAAACTCAACCAAAGAAATATGTTGGTCCCAATATCCCTGACAATCCATCAAACAAGCATGTAGCATATCATCCAATGTCTGAATTGTTCATTCTAACTTCCTATATGATTAAGTATGGAAAGCTGTACTAAAATTTAATTCAGTACACAATGATTTCTTAAGGCCATTCTAAAAGTTAGAAGTAAACCTGGGATCATGATCAGATACAATGGAGAGGGGAACCCCATGTAACCTGAATATCTTTTTATGATACAAACGTGAAATTTTATCTGGGAAAAATTATCTCGTATAGAAAGGAAATGAGCAGATTTAGTCAAGCAATCAACAATAACCCAGATTTCATTATTACCTCGAGGTGTATTCGGTAATCCCACAACGAAGTCCATGGATATATTTTCCCATTTCCACTCTGGAACTGGTAAAGGCTGAACCATCCCTTTTAGTAACTGCCGCACTACTTTAACCTGTCGACAACTCAAACACTTCACAGTAAAATCATCAATGTCTCTTTTCATTCCATCCCACCAGTAGTACTCTCTAAGATCTCTATACATCTTAATACTGCCTGGATGAAAAAAAAATGGAGAACTATGAGCTTCACATAACAATTCTCTCTTCAACTGTGAATCACACTGTACACCCAATATCTTCCCAAATCTCAAAACACATTCATTATCAATGTTTAATTCAGGCAACATACCCTTCTGAACCAGCTCTACCTTTTTCTGCAACCCACTGTCTTGCTTCTGTGCTTGCTTAATGCTGTCTAATAGAGAAGTTTTCACTGATACCTGAAAAAAATAGAATAACATCGGAAACCAACAACTTCTATGTTGAAGTTCATCAAATCAATAACCAAAGGACCACTTTCCAAACGAAACATGGTAAATGAAGCATTATTTTTTCGACTCAAAGCATCAGCCACTTTATTTGCTTTCCCCGGATGGTAATGAATTGTACAATCATAATCCTTGATTAATTCTAGTCATCTTCTCTATCTCATGTTCAATTTATTCTGAGTGAATATATAATTTAGACTTTTGTGATCAATATATATTTCACAATTTACACCATACAAATGATTCCTCTAAATTTTTAAAGAAAAAACAACAGAAGCTAATTCCAAATCATGTGTAGGGTAATTTACCTAATGAGTTTTCAACTTACATGAAGCATAAGGAATTACATGATCATTCTGCATTAGGATGCAACCGATTCCTTTAAATGAAGCATCACTATAGATAACAAACTCACCATTACTGGAAGGTAGTGCCAAAACCGTAGCATTAACCAATTTTCTTTTCAAATTCTTGAAAACAATCATCACATTCTTTTTTCCAGATAAACTTAACACCCTTCCGAGTTAGCTTAGTCATTGGACTAGATAACTGGGAAAAATTTCTAACAACCCATTGGTAATATCCTACCAAACCATGAAAACTACGAATCTCGGTTACCTTTGTGGTTCTTGGCTATTCTTCAACAACCTTTTTTTTTCAGGATCAACAGTCATCCCATATTTAGAAACAATTTGACGAAGGAATGAAATTTGTTGCAACCAAAACTCACACTTAATGAATTTCCCATACAATTTTTTTTTTTTAAGGTTTTCAAAATAACTCTTAAATGACTTTCATGCTCCTCTTTACTTTTAGAAAACACCAAAATATGATCAATGAAAACTACCACAATCTTATCCAAGAACTCATGGAAAATTCTATTCATAAGGTCCATGAATACATCATGTGAATTGGTTAACCCAAAATGCATTACTACCAATTCATAATGGCTATATCTTGTATGAAACGCGGTCTTCGAAACATCTGCTTCCTTTACCTTCAACTGATGGTACCCTGATCTCAGGTCAATCTTTTAAAAATACTGAGCTTCCTCGAGCTGATCAAACAAATCATCGATATGAGGTAAAGGATATTTGTTCTTAACAGTGATGTTATTCAAGGCTCTATAGTCAATACAATGTCTCTTAGAAGAATCTTTCTTTTTAACAAATAAGAAAGGAGCTCCCCATGGTGATGTTTTAGGTCGAATGAAAATTTTTCCTAATAAATCTTGAAATTTCTCCATCAACACTAAATGTTAAATTTGAGCCATTCGATAAGGGGGTTTTGAAATTGGCTTAGCATCAAGAACTATGTCAACAGTAAATTCAACTTCCCGGTCTGGTATTATTCCAGGAAACTAATCAGGAAAAACAACAGGATACTCATTTACCACTGGCACATCATTAATATGAACGGTTCCTTTTTTTCAAAAATATGTGAAGGGTAACATTCATTTACATATTTTACATTTTTCTCAGCCTCATGATTTGTTATCAATAGTAAGGGTTCATTTTTGTACACTAACTGAAAGTCATTCTGAAAATAAACTTCTTTAGCTCTATAATCAATCTTATCATGGTAAACAGAGAGCCAATCCATACCCAGGATAACATCAAACTCTACTAGAGGTAAAAAAAATAAAGCTTTCAAGTAGGTTTTTCCATAGATAAGGATAGGGTGATTATTATAAATTCTTTTTACCTCAAAATTTCCCCCAGGTGTTTTTACCACAAGTTCAGGAGTCATTTCTTGAGATGGAATACCCAATTTTCTAGAAAATTTTTCAGAGATTAAAGAATGTGTCGACCTAGAATCAAACAACACATTGGCATAATCTGAAAAAAAACAAAGTACCTAATACCACTTCATTTGCTGGCCCAACATCTGCTGAAGTAGTTGAAAAGGATTTCACCACTCCTTTTTTTGTAGTCTGGCTACTTCCCATCATTTGAGATCTTTTTCGAACAGTCATTTTCATAATGACCCATCTCACTGCACTTGAAACATTTCACTAACTGAAAATCAAATTTGGTCTTACCATAACCCTGTTCTTTTTTAGTGAAATCATGAGCATTATGTCCCATATTACAAAATCGGTAGCACTTTCCAGAAATCAGAAGACATTCCCCAGCATGCCTTTTACCACATTTCTCACAAACTAGAAACTTAGTTTTCTTACCATCATAACTTTTTGAATAATTCTTCCCTTTCTCCTACCACCTCAATCTCTTCTTTTGTTCGTTGTTATATAACCCTTGATCATCAGAAAACCCCATTTCCACATTCTCAGAAAATCTGACAAGCTTTTCATAACTCTTGAACTCGCGGGAAAGTAAAAATCTTCAATATTTTGGCTTTAATCATGAGTAAAAATGATTTAATTTAATATCAAGGTCTCAGATAAAATTTAGAGAATACCTTCCCAATCGAGTGAGTCTTTCTTTATAAGAAGCCACTAAGTGGTCCTCTTGCCTCAATTCCAAGAATTGTTTTTCCAACCTAAGTGGAACCGCCATAGGAAAATATTTCTCAAGAAAAATACCTTTGAATTCATCCCAGTCAAGAGCCTCAATCTCATCAGAGTCCTTGATATTTTTTACAATCGACCACCACTGATCTGCTTCACCCTCCAAACTGTAAATTCCAAGACTAATCTTTTGATTGTCTGAACACCCCATGGTATCGAAAATTTTCTCCAGTGCTTTAATCCACCCTTCATCTAGAACAGGGTCAGATGATCCTCTGAATGATGGTGGATGTTGCCCCATGAAATGTTCCACCACTGATAGGTTCCTCTGTGGCTGATTTGGCTAATCTCGTGCATAGATACCACCACCATTTATCGGTTGAGTCAACTGTTCCATTACTACAACAAACTATTCAGTTCCAATTCTGACCACCTCAGGATGCTGATTCGGAAGGTCATTTTGTATGCCTTCTTAGCACTACTTCACTATTTCTTCTGTGGAAAACGATTCTAAATAAACATGTCTTAGATAAGGCAACATGGTAATCTTAAAATTCTATATCATTTCATTTTGACCATAAAAAATATTTTTGGATAATCATTTAATATAATTCTAACTCCTAATGTTATCTAAACCGACCTCTGATACCAACTATAAGGCCCTGACCTAAAAAATTACTTAATCATGAGTTATTTCAAGAATACACATTGAGGATCTTTTCAGGTTTATATTTTTAGATAATTAGTTCATAAATCATGCATTACATTCCACATTTAAACAAGGCGGTTACATAAAAGACAATATTATTTTTTCCATCAAAGGATACATATTTAAAATAAAACATAGATTCTTTCATGACACTTCCTCGACACTATCATCACATCATGTAATTTTCCCTTTACCTGTGAAAAACATTTCAAAAAAATGTTGGATGGGCATAAAAAGCTCAGTATGGGATACAAAAGTACGAAATTAAAACATTATTCCATGTATATATAATAATTATTGAAATTGTACTTTACTCATAAAACATAAGTACTTTAACATACCTTATCAAATCATGAATAAATCATAAAAATCAAAAGACATAAAGGTAACATGAGGCATTCATAACATTCTTACGTAGGGAGTAACCCTAATGGTTATGTTTGGAATACACATCATAGTATACTTCCTAAATCTCTTCGGAGAAACCTTAGCGTTTAACCCCTTCGTGTTACCCAATGCATTGGAGAGCTATATTGGGCTCACCCGCCCTTAGTTTATCACGAAACCACCCGTCTTCATAAACAATGCCCAAGAAACATAACATAATCTTATCACATAAAACATGCATAAAGGAAACATAACATTTCCACATTTCAAACACAAGATATCAATAAAACATTGATATAATAAAATCATTATCAAAACCATTTTCAATACCGAAATAAAATAAAAGTAAAACATGGTATTTATTTTTCATTTAAAAAAATGTTATGGCTTTTAGAGGAAGCCGAAACTCAAATAATGGTCACGGCGGAGGAGAAGTTGTTGTCATCGCATACGTACAACAAAAACAATCCCTTTTGTCGTTTAGTAAAACGCTTCATATAAAAAAGATTCCTTTTGAATAAATGTAAAAGTAAAAGGGGTTTATACACTGTATAAAATAAAGCTATGTATAAAAAAATATTCCTCAATTAATAGATATTGAGACGAATTCCCTTACCTCGTGTCCGACTTGACTCGATCATTCATTAATCTCTTTTAAATCAGGTAACACATCTTGATTTGAACCAAAAGGGGTTTTTGAAGAGGATTCTGCCGAAGGTAAGGAATCTAGGATGAAGAGAGGGATGTGGAGAGTCAAAATGAGAAGATCTTGGCCTAGCCAATGGCTTGAGTGGTGTGTGTAAGGAGGTAGAGGTGGGGGCCTTTGATAAGAGGGATGATGGGCACTCTTGGAAAGTCAAGAAATGTTACTTTATATTAAAATGAGTTTCAGATTTTAAAGGTCCAAAATTCATATATTTCAGGGATAAGGTGATAAGGGTTATAAATATACTCATCCAATAGGTTTTCGACAAGTGTAAGTCTTATATTTTACATTATATTTTCATTTTATTTAAATCATTCATTAATGAGGAAATCGCTGCATCATCATGGTGTCATAAAAAAATTAATTTATATAATGTCTAAAAATTATAAAACAAATACTATGATGTAGGAAATTTTTTTAGCTTTAGAATTAATATTTATATTCCAAGATTTCATTTATGTAGAGAAAATTAATTTTTTTTACTTAGGTGTTACATACTTTTATGATATTTTTCTTTCTTTAAAAATAAAATGATAAAGTGTCACTATTACACAAAAGTGATTCCATGGGGTCCCTATGTTTGGAACAAGGAACCCCATAGCCTGCCATGACACAACCAGTAGCATTAGGACACATGTTGGGGTCATTTTATATTATTATGATATTATTTTATTACCCTTAACTACCCGATTACTAATTAATCACGACAATTAAAGATAACTACCGTTGTTACTATTCAGAATGTCCAAAAACAAAAGAGTAATAATTACATAATTTGGACCTTATGATTCCAAATATGGAATCCATTTTACCAAATTCCAAACACAAAAATTACAATAATTAATTTAAAAATAATTCCTCTTGTCAGAACAAATTGTGGGTTTTTTAGAAACAATTTCTATCAAAAGTTTGACAATTGTTTATGTCCAATTTCAAAGTGAAATTAATCCCAATGAACACCATTGTATTATATGGTAAAAATATATTCTATGTGTAATTGAAAACAAATTAATATTATAATCTATCTATATAATTAAATTATATGGAAAAGCAGTTTTGAATTAAAATGCAGTATTTTCACTATTCATTAAAAATTGAACATTGTTAGAAAAATACAAAAAATTTATCCAAAGTAAATTTAAATGTCCCAATTGTTATGAATAAGATTATTTTGAAAAATATAGCTTATAAAATTTTCAAAATATAGATTTAAAAATTGTTTACCATTAAAAGGCGGTAACACAATCTTTTAAAAATATTAGAGAATTCTATGCTTAAGATTGGATTTATTCTCATTTTAAGTCTTTAAAACACTATCTAATTAATAAATAGACATAGATATGAAAATACATAATTCAGTACTTACTTTATATGTTATAGTTACTCCCTATGTAGTTGTGAAATCTATAATATAGGTATTATATAAATGCCACAATTTAACGTGATGATTTATGAATCTTGTGAATTCAGGAGTCATGTTTAAGAGCTTATGTTTTAAGGGTGAAAATTAAGATATCATGGGATTATAACTATTAATGGACTAAAATTTTTCTTCCTTATCTTATTTACCTTACTGATCTTTTTATGCTCATACCAATTGTTTAAAATGTTTTTACAAGTCGTTAGAATGGGTTAGATAAAAGAGGATTTAACTATGAATCCTAATATTTTTAGGAAATTGAAATCATGTTTTATTTTAAGGAGTTTTATTTTGTGATAAAATGGATAGTGAGTAGAAGTGTCTACTTTGTAATATTTATGTTGTTATGCAATAGTTATGACCTAATTTTCTAAAACTCTAAACCTGAATAGATCATCAGTATTAAATTTTTATATCAAGATTAGATAATGGTTAAGGTTGATGAATTATAGTTTGTATCAAATAGAGTTTTAGATATCATTAGGGGTTATGATATTGTAAATATAATATCCATTCATGTTTTTTAATTTACCGAAAAATTGAAAGGATGTATCATTTTTTGATTTCCATGTATTTTTCAAAGATATGTTTTTTTATAAATTTGTTTCCATAGAGGAAATAGGGAATCTATGATGTGACAACATCAAGAGGAATACCACCTTCCAAATTAGTAACCAAAGATGGCTGGAATCGATGTTGATTAGTTTGTTACATGGATATCACAATTGAATTAGGATATAAATGTAGGTGGTATGTATCCATGAGATTATCCAGAAAACCATAGAGGAACATGTCAGTAGTGGAGCATTTTATGAGAAAACATCTCCCAAATTTAGTGGATCATCTGACCCTGTTTTAGCTGAAGGGTTGATTAAAGCACTTGAAAATATTCTCGACGTCTTGGGGTGTTAATAAAATAAATTGTGTTTTCATTATATTTATAACCTTGAAGGTGAATCTGATCAATGGTGTTAGATGGTTAATAATATTAGAGATAGTGAAATGATTTATTCCATCGGATGGTATGAATTTATGAATATCATTGCTGAGAAATATTTTTCGATGGAAGTTCAACTTAGGATGGAAACAATTTAATAGAATAGTGTAATGAGGATGACTCAATGACTTTATATGAATTGAAATTTACTTGTTTGACAAGTTACGATACAAATTTCATTAGAGATCTTGATAGTAAAATCAATCATTTTTATCCAAATTACAGCCGACATACCAAAGGGAATTGGAATCTCTTGGGATAACATGTTATGAATTTTTTTTGTGTGTGGAAATGGTTGAAATGGAATTTGTTGATGATCATGTGTTCTTTGAAAAACAATATAATAATATGTTAAGGTGACATGAAAAAGGGAATAATTCATAAAAAATTGTCTGATGGTAAGATAATTATGTTTACAGTTTGTGAGAATTGTTATCAAAAGCACACTGGGGAATGTCTTCTGAATTATGGTAGGTGCTTCCATTGTGGTAATATGGGACATAAGGATAATAATTACCTTAAAAATATCAAGGTAGTGGTAACAAAAAAAATTATTTTATGCCAATAAATTGTTATAAATGAAATGAGAATGGTCATTATGGGAATTATTGTCTGATGAGAATCTAAAATGATGGGAAGAATCCAGACTATAATCAGATGTGTGTGGTGAAATCCATTGAAACTACATTAACAAACGTTCATCCATCAAAAGAGGTGGTATCATCTCCATGTAGAAAAATATTTTTCAAATGTTTACTTGAGTTCGTGGTACCATCAGTTGAATATAAATGAAAAAAACAATCTGAAGACTAAATTTAATTATATATATAACCATTATGAATTCTTAGTTATTCCTTATGGGTTAACTAATGAACCTGTTGTATTCATGTGTCTTTTTAATGAAATATTATGTGAGTTATTGGGGTTGTTTATTGTTTTTTTATTGATTTCATTTTGGTATTATATTAAAGTAAAGAGGATAATGAGAGTAATCAAATGGTTTTTTTTAAAATCGTACAAGAAAATAAACAGTATTGAAAACTCATCATGTGTGAGTTTGGGTAATGAAAAGTTTCATTCCTTAGTCACATTGTTTATAAATATGGAATAACTATTGATAAATCTAAAAAAGTAGTTATATAATGGACAAGACCTAAAAATATAACTAAGAGTCATAGTTTTCTTGGTTTAGTAGGCTATTAACAGAGGTTTGTGAAAAAAATTGTATGTTTATCTAGACCATTGACTAAGTCAACCCAAAAAGGTGTTAGGTTCATCTGAAAAAAAAGTGATGATTTTTTCAAAAATTTAAAAGAAGATAGGTTAATTCCCTAGTTTTGGCATTACCTTCTAGAAATAGTTGATTTTTATCTAAAATGATGCTTCATTGAATGGATGAGGTTGTGTCCTAGTGATGAATGATTAGGTAATTGCTTAGGAATCACGTCACTTGAAAACATAGGAGTTAAATTACCATATATATGATTTGGAATTAGATGCTGTTGTTTTTTGATTTAAAAATTGTTAGGCAGAATTTTCATGGTGTAAAGTTAAAAATATATCCTAATAAAAATGTTTAATGTATAAATTATCTTAGAAATAATTGATCACTAGATATATGGGATGATTGGAATTAATCAACGATTTTTATTGCATGATTTATTACCATCCCAGAAAAGAAAAAAATATGGCTAATGATTTTAGTTATAAATGTAATTAAATATTAATCATGTTGCTTTTGTAATGTGAGCATATGATAAAGATATTATGAAACATGGAATGGATGCTGTTTGTGTAAGAAATTCATATTTTTTGTTTCAGAAGTCAGTGAAATCATCTTTATCATACAAACTTAATAAAGCTTTTAAGAAAGACAACAATTTGCAGAAATAGGTAGAATTGGTTGACCATGGTACGTTACCTGATTTTGACATTGATAAAGACCATGTTTTGTTGTTTGAGAAGTGATTATGTGTTTATTTTGATTCAAATTTGAACAAAGACTTATTATATGAATCACATAGCCTCTATTTTTTGTTCATCTGATAGTACTATGATGTACAGATACCATAGAGAGTATTATTGATGTGATGGAATTAAAAAAGATAATAATGACTTTACTTTCTAGTGATTGACATGTCAGTAGGTAAAAGTAGAATGAATGTTTCCAAAATGGACACCTTAGCCTTTTCAAGTGCCAGATTAGAAATGGAGAAATATATACATGGATTTTGTAGTGGGGTTATCAAATAAATCTCTAGGTAAAAATGTGATTTGGGTTATTATTGATTCATTGACTAAATATTCTCATTTTATTCCAATTCTAGATGTACAGTCTCTAGATCAGCATTATTGGTTGTATCATAAAAAGATATTCTGGTTACAAGGATTTATTCTGTCCATTGTATCTGATCATGATCTCAGGTTCACTTCTATCTTATGAAAAGGCCTTCAAAAGTCATTATGATGTCAATTAA
Source organism: Viscum album (assembly GCA_963277665.1). NCBI lineage: Eukaryota > Viridiplantae > Streptophyta > Magnoliopsida > Santalales > Viscaceae > Viscum > Viscum album. The sequence continues at coordinate 267,171,914 of OY728164.1, read as the reverse complement.
ATTTTATTACAACATTTCATCCTCAATAAGATGGGTAGAATGAACCAAATATTCTGACATTAGAGGATACACTATGTGCTTTCTCAATGGGTTATAAGGGATCTGGGGACCAAAATCATTCTTTGGTTGAGTTTCATTCCAGTATACAGATGGTGCCATTTTAGGCATTATATTGGATGAGGTGTTGAACTAAAAAATTTGGTATGAAATAGGTGAAATGAAGATGATGAGACCATAATTGGTAGGAGAAATGGAATAAAAAGTTTAGTTCATTCAGAAACACATTAAGATGTCTTAGAGTAGGTAGAAATGTTATCCAGATAATAGGAGGTAGGATATTTCTTTCGAGGTAGGTGATCATGTATTTCTCAATGTTTCACCATGGATATGTGTGACATGTTTTGGTATGGAGAGGAAGTTGGTCCCATGGTTCATTGGTACATATAAAATCATTGATAATGCTGGATGAGGTGTCTATCGAGTGGCTTTACCAAAATATTTTTCCTAGGTACACAATGTTTTTCATGTTTCGATGTTAAGAAATTATATTCTAGATCCATCACATGTTTCGATTCTAGAAGAAGTTGAGTTGGAAGTGAATCATTCTTATGTGAAATAGGCAGTCCAGATTCTAGACCACAGAGAGAATTTGTTGTAGAATAAAGTGATTAATCAGGTTACGGTTTTTTTGAAAAAATCATATGGTCGAAGAGGGAACTTGGGAACCAGAAAAATTATTTGAGGGATAAATACCCAAACCTATTTGATATGTGAATAAAAGTGTAGGGACATAATTTACAAAATGGTGGAAGGATTTAACATTCCATGTAACTATAGAAAGAGAAATTTTCATACATATGTTTATATTTATGAAATATATATTTATTTTACAATAATAGGGACTCATTTTCTGATAGCATACCCGATACACATCAATGGGTTATTCCAAAATATTAAGTTGCACACAAGACTGAGATATACTGAAAATAATAGATTATTAATATTATTATTTTAAATGGTAGTTAAGATCTAGATATTGTATTGGTGTAAAGGGATATAACTACTTATATTATGTTTACATGTGTTTATTTAATGTTTTTAATTTCTTCTAAAAAAATTTAAAGGCTTAAAATTAAAATAAAACTTATATTAAGCATAAACCAGTCTAATATTTTTCGAAGGTAGTTTTACCGAAATTTGAAAAGGAACCATTTTTAAATATAGTTTTTGTTAATATTATAAGTTAATTTTGAAAAAATAAACTTTTCTTTATAAGGAATACCTAAAAATTCATATTGGTTAAATTTTAGACATTTTTCTGTTAAAATTTATTTTTTTCACGAAAAGCAATAAATACTGAATTTTAAATCAAATTTTTGTATATAATTTAATTGTATTATAAGATTATTCATTTAATTGGTTTTAATGTATAATTATATAAATTTTTTAACAATTATTCTATTGTATTTCATTATAAGTAATTTCACTTTGAAATTAGATATAAACACATGTAAATCTTTTAATGGTTTTTACTTTTAAAAAACTCATTTTCTCATTTTCCCAATGGTGATAAATTTTAAATTAATTACAACAATTTTTGGGTTTTGAATATAAAAAAATGGATTCCATATTTGGAATCATAAGGCCCAAATTATTCAAATAGGTCTTTCATATTTTTTGGACATTATGAATAGTAACATTAGTAATTAGTTTAATTACCCCGATTAATGTTAAATCGGGTAATTAAATGAACAAATAATACTATAATAATATTAACATAACCTCTCACTTTCCCTAACGTAATTAAAAGAGTGTATCCCTACCATGATAATATTTTTGTTGATTTTGAGACAACAAGGAACCACATTTATTACTTTAATGTATTTATAATATTATATTCCAGGAATACTCATTTTTGTTACACATTTGATTTTAAAAAAAGTAGATTATTTTAATATGGAGTTATACAGGGGATCTATTCTACTACAAATAGTCTATAAAAATCTAAAAACATTAAATATATCATCGTAATTTATTTAAATTTTTTAGTAAATAAATAATTAAATTTTAGTATGACACAATGATGATGCAATAATAAATTTATTAATTACATAATCAAATAAATGGTAATATAAATATTAAAATATATATTATATTACATATTTTATGTCATAAAAAATTTATAAGTGACTATGACATGTTAAAAGTCTATTAAAATATTTTCTGTGAATTTATATTTCTTTTTGGATTTTATATGGATGAAATAAATTGAATAGTGTACTAATTGACCTAATTGATATTTTATCAAAATAATAAAATTTTAAATTATTTAAAAATATTAAAAATATTTTAAAATAAAACAATGTTACTATGGTAAGGTCTAAGCCTTAATTAAGTGTCCAATTATTGGATATTTACCCCATATATGTAAAATTTATAGCCTCTTAATAATTATAATGATGTTACAACAATTAAAATTAAAAGAGAATAATTACAAGTAAATCAAAAAGATAAGGTTTTAAAAAAATTCAATGCATGTATAAAAATTATTGGATGAGGGGATTTTGAAAAATTCTCATCCTATCATTGAAATATCTCATGTTGGAGTTATTTGTATTGAAAAAATTAATTTCTATTAATTTAATATTTTAAGAGTTTCCAAGGGTTCTCATCCACTATCCCATAAGGGTACCCAGTCTTCACTAAAAATAAAACATCAAGAACCATTTGGATCATCCAAGATCTACCCATACTTCTTCCTAGAATCCCTTTATACCTTTTGGAAGCATTATTTTAGAAAAACACCATTTTAAGAGTTGTTATGTTCTTCTTCAAAGGTGATCAACTGAAGAAGAGGTATCATTTTAATGTGTTTCTATTTTATTTATTCTTCCACTTCCTTTAAATATTATTCTTCTAAGATGAAATAATGAATACATTATCCAATATATAATAAAATTTTATTATGTTAATATCATCACCTAAATCCATTTCCAATTTTATAAAATTGGAAATCATCATTTCGTTCGTGTCTATGGTGGACAATTGCCTTATGAACCAATATAGTTCATTTTTTATTACCGTCTACCATGACTCGTTATAATATTAGAATCAATATTAATATATTATATTAATGAAATATTTATCATTATAAATATATTATATATCAATTATGTTCTAACCTTATATGCACATAAATCGATAACATTGTTCGTTCGTACGTGCGAACTATCACCTCAATGAAGTGATGTAAATTATTTTTATTCACTACATCACTAATTTAACATATATAATTATATTTAAATTATTATTATGATGTTAATTATATTATTATAAATCTAAAAAGTTAAAATAATAGTTACTTTATTTCCATAATGAAAATGAGAAATTGAAAAAGTTACTCCTGCGTACGTACGACCTACCATCTCCATGATTATAATGTTGTTCATTTTTTATAACCATAATTAATGGTCTATTAAAAAATGTATGATTCATGCATAAATTTTATAACTATGTCTTGAATACTGTTCTATAGATGATATACTTATGGACACATGCTAAATTTTCATCAAAACAATTTCATTTTCAACTCAAGTACCAAATATCATGAAAATGTATGATCTGAACATAAATAATTATTTATGTTTATAAATTGGTAGTATGTGATAAAATAAGGAATAATAAACATGAAAAAGGTTCTAAAGAAATAATAAATTATCCTACATTTATTATTCATGAGTACAATGATTGTATATGGTGAGGCATCCTCATGGTACAGTACATCATATCAATCTCCTTTTATTGAGGCATATTTTTTTTATTTTATACTAGCTTCTTTTATATGGTGTCTAATAAACCCCAATGAATATTAATTTCATTCAAAGGTTTTAAAAAGGAATATTTTTATATGAACTATTTTACTAAATTTAAAAAGGTATTTTTGTTTATAGACGCAGTGATAACAACTTTTCCTCCACCATGACCATTATTTGATATTTGGTTTCATATATATGACATAATGTTTTTGAAAGGAAAATAAATGCCATATTCCCTTTTCGTATATTTTGTATTATTAAAAATGGGTTTGATAAGGGATTTATTCTGTTAATATCTTTAAATTATATCATGTGATTTCAATGAAAAAATTATATTTTTCCTTTATTATTGTCTTATCTGTTATGATTATGTTATGGTTCTTAGGAATTGCTTATGTATATGGACAGTTCCATGATAAACTAAGGGTGTTGAGCCTATGATAGCTCTCCAATTCATTGGGTAATGAGATGGAGTTAAACAAAAATGTTTCTCCTAAGATATTTGGGGAATATATTATGATGGTTATTATAAACCTAACCATAATGTTTACTGCAAATGTAGTTTATAAAGATACAATGTTAGTATGATATGGGTGAAAATTATTATTTCATGGGATTATATGTATTAATGGACTAACATTTTAGTTCCTTATTTTATTTCCTTTACTCAGATTTTTTTGATCATCCAATGTTTTTAGAATTTTCTTACATGGTTTAATGATTTGTAAGAGAAAGGTGGATTTCATGAAGATTGAGAAAAATATTTTTATCAAAAAAAATTAATCTTGTTTTATTTTAAGGAGTTTGATTGTGTGAATAAAATTTATAGCGAGTAGATGTGTCTGCATTTTAATATTTCAGTTGTTATACAATTGATATGGACTAATTATTCAAAAATATAAACCTGAAAATATACACAATGTGAATTCCTCTTTTAACTTAAGATTATGTAATGTTTAAGGCTGGGGCCTTATACTCTCTATGGATGGTAAGCTATTCTCAACATGAATTTAATTCTGATCATTTATTGTGGACTTCATCAAAACATCAACATAAACCTAGGATCCCTATTCTAAATAACTACAAAAGGTGTCCCATTTATCCTAAAAATCATTTACACATACAGTTTTCGCAGATCTTCAACCATAGTGGTATCCTTGATCAGAATAAATTAGAAGACTTCATCAATCGACCATGAACTATCTTAAGAACAGTTTTCTCTTAGGGTGTATGGGGCACATAATCCACAATATCATAATTCATACTCATCCACCAAAATAAACATCTTATGTCATAATACATAATCATTGTGCTTGAATGAATGTCCCATGAAAAGTTGTGAAAATTAAACAAGACTAAACTCATCACAGATGTTGGGATGGGAACTACTTACCAAAAAGGAGAATACCATCTGAAGAGAGAGACCTACCAGAAATGGTCTCCCCACCATAAACTCTTTCTCGAATTTTACTTAACTCCTCATCCTGCTACTGAATCTGAAAAATAGACTCTAGTAGAGATTATGATAACTAAAAACTAGTCATATTAAAAAATAAAATACCCTCAAGTGAATCTAGTTGAAACTGAGTGAAAATCACCGTAATGTTCCACTCCACCATTGATTCAAAATAGACGGTGATTTTACCTTCCTTCTAAGATCATCATCATTGAAATTCCCCTTCCCCAAGGTGTAGGAAATATTGAAGTCAACCATTTGAAGGTATTATTCCATTCATATATGTCAAATATTTTATGTATTAATGATAATATATATAACTCAATGTTGTATGATTAGGAAAGAGTGTGAACCTATAACACAAAAGACAGTGACTCCAACATTTATGTGCATGCATAACTGTAGTGCTATCTGAATCCTGATAGTGGTAATTCCTCTCATGAGGTAGAAAATAATGAGAGATTTAAGCTACTGCATGGCCATCCTACATAATCACGCTTCCCAAACCAGCACCAAAATCATCATTAAACACCAAGAAACCCTTACTCAGCTTAGGTATGATTAGAAAAATGAGCTAATGTCATAAGTATCTTTAGTAAAATGAATGAAGACTTCTACATTATATCCCTTGTCAATTTTAGTTCATTCCTAGTAGTAGAAGTTATAAGTGATTCCATCTTAGAGAAATTGTTAACAAACCATCAGTAGTATCCAGTACGACTAAGGAATCCCTTTTCCCAAAGACACTCGGTGGCTCCTTCCAGGACCATAAAACCATCACCTTTTCAGGAAATCTAATAAGACCTGTTTAAAAATATTATTTACTATGAACATGACTTTATGAATCTAAAAACTACCTTTAAAAATATTTTTATATAAATGATGGATTCTCAGAATTACCTAAACCAAACTAAAGATACTATTCATTTTTATTATCATATTTCAAATATACTAGAATATATTCTAGAAAAACTACCATAAAAGTGTCTTGGTATTTATTAAATATCTAATTCATCACCTCCATAAAAAATATATAAGAATTAGTTAGACAAAAAAGAACCAAAAGATATTCATAATGTCCATACCTACACATGAAACCTCTCTAAGTTATATCAGACCCTCGAACTCTCAGTTGATGATAACATGACTAAAGATCGGTATTTGAAAATCAATTTTAAACCTTTACTAATAATAAAACGTATTCAAATGCGGAAAAGTATAATTTTTATTATCTTTCACCCATTTCTATGTCATATAGACCACAAAAAATGAAGTTAATTATCAACAATCATGGAAAAGAGTTTAGGGGATCCGAAGGAGAAATAACATAGAGAACAAAACCTTTTTCCAATAGGTCAACTAACTAAATCTTATGATCATTTATCTTAATTATTTCCATATGATAAGAAGGTATCAATAGTATCTAAATTCTTGGAACAAGGTAAATCATAAACATTACCCCCTCTCCCTCTTTCTCTCTCTCTCTCTCTCGAGGAAGACAAGAGAAGTCATCTCAAAAAACATCAAAGAAGTCCTAAACAAGAACATGAATATCAAAAATGGAAGAAATTTTATTAGGATCAATCACAATAGCAGTCAATAATCTCATGAGGTTTGGTATGTAAGGTCCTTCATGATCAGACATAAGATCCCACTCCCCCTAAAATATATGAGAGATCCAATCGATTGTAAGAAACAAAACATGTCGATTATAACAACAAACCTCATCTCATTGAGTGACCATACAATATATACAGATGATTACGTCAAACAAATCCAGATTAAGAATGAGAAAATCCAAGACCAACTCTGTATCTGCTATAATTAACGGACACAAAGGACACTAAAAACCCTACTCTTTCCTATTACAAAGTGGAATCACTAACTCCATCAAAAAGTACATATCAACCATTGTATGTTTAATAATATTTTCAAAATGTAATTATATAACTGAGTGGGAGGAAAAAATATCAAATAAATAAATCACTATAGAAGATTTAATAAAGATAGTACTACTTATTGTTGCTGGACCTGTACGGAACTCCAATAAAACATCATCTAAAACTTCAAATTTCCTAACTCCTATGGCATATGGCTGAATCCTTTTAGGCCTTGATGCATGGAACCATAGTATCCTTTAGACCTGACGATCAGTGATAATAACATCGCATAGTCAAAGCCTGAGTGAAGCACTATAAGTGACCAATGCTTCCACATCTATTGAAAATCTTCATAGGAATTGGACAAGAACATATTATGTGTCCGAACTTTCCAAAATGATAGAATTTTAAATGAAAATTGGTATCTATATCAGATAGTGTATAGGAGGGTCATTGATGAGACCCACATCCACCACTACTACGATGATCATTCCAGTTCCACTTCTTCCCATGCATGCCACTGAAAATTACACTAGATGGAAGAGATGGGGAGGAAAAGGCCAAATTTCCTACTATATTCATCTTTACCATAATTTATCAATATACCATCTCTACATAGGTATAAAAATTTAATACAAACACATGTTATATGATATCTGGTTGCAAACCCTACAGGTACTTCTAAGCCATTAACGGTTCATTCATCACGATGTCTACAGAAAAAATGGAAAAGCACATCAAACTAGTTTTGTATGTTAACACCTAATACTCTTCTTACTATAATGAAATGAAATATAGGGTCTCTCCAACATTAGGGACTCTGGAAAAAATATTTGGAAGAAGATGGTTTCAAACCCTTCCAATCCAAGTACATGTGGTTATCTTCCTGAAATGTGGAATCCCACCATCACTTACCGGTAACCTCAAGCCTGGACACTACACACATGACCTCGATATTACTATATATATATATATATATGTCAATTTTATTATATATTCAGTTTTATCCAACCATTAATTTACACCTCGAGGTTCCTTTGATCATTTAAAATACACTATATTGTCACACAAGAATTCATGCTTCCAATATCTCTCACATCCAGGTCCCTAGGGTGCCTCAACAACATTGTTATAAACTCATGGAACATTCTAGTCAACAACATTAACTTATCATATGATTTCATTGATGACTACTCTATTGGTGGATTATGTTGAGGAGAATTAGCTACACCCTCCTGAGGATATCATGGAAGAATTCACAGTGGCATATTGATTCATAATGAAAATCAACTTTTAGATAACCGAGTAAATCATAGTTAAATCCTGAAAACCTATAAGCAAAAACTGATATTTAAAACAAATCCCAAAAATTTAGATACATATCTCAATGTCTGATGCAATCATGAGTCTTTTCACAACATGATTTGGGTAGTCACTTATCATAATATACCTCTAATATCCAATAAAATCATATCTTTAGTCTAACAGACGTTCCAAGACAAAGAATCTTGGGGATAGACATCCTTTGATACCATAATGAACTGACCTGAGTTACTAACAAACCAAAACCTGAACCATTTCTTCACATACCCCGAAGGCATTCCTGATCCCCATGGGCTGGAAACAAGCACCTGGTCATCCAATAACTAACAAAATGGAACGATTTCATAGAACCTAAGATGAAACATGTTGTAAATACACATAGAGAAGGAATAAATAATGTATCTATAATAAAAATATTCCATAACTATAAGAACATAATTGAAACAAACTATAAAATTAGGTAAAATATACAAAATTGAATGTCTAGCTGCAAAGGACCAAACCCAGATAGTTACTTCATGTGATAGTGTAAATGAACTTCCTTTATCACACCAACAACTACCCAACATATGTAACATGAAACATCACTACCTCACTATATCACATTTTTTCCCTTCTTCGGAAGACATACGTAGGTCTTCACACCAAAAAATGGGTGTTTATGGTGTGAGATAACAAGATCGATAAGATCCAACCCAGGTGTCCATAAAAATTATCTTATAATAATTCATGTTTTCTCAGTTTAATAAAACTAGAGTGATATGTATTAAATATGTTTTATAGAAATCATGGTAAACATTTCCCTTTTCAACATTTCTAAAACAAAAGTAGGTAAATCCATTTCAAAGAATTTTTTTCATATCATCTTTCAGAAGAATAAACATGAATATCAAGGATAAAATAACAAGCCCTGGAAAATAGAATAGAATCCTAGGTATCAACACCAATGATCACTATAAGTGAGAACTATATAATACTAATAAAAAATTCAATCAAGTGCACAATCTGGTTCCATGAACATAGACCTTAGAGGAAAAGGAATACCCCATGAGTAAACTCCCCTCACAATGTCAATATTAGTTCCCTATAAAAAAATACTTTTGAAATAGAGGAATTACCTATGATAAAATATCTCTATAATTACAAAAAAGGATGAAAGCTTCAAGCTAAACATTCCACCTAAGTACCCAAGGTATTCTATATACCTATTTTTCATTATTAATTTCATTACATTGAAAGCAATTTTAGAACCATTTCACAATCCATTAAAATTATTTGAAATTTCTCCTTTTATATTCTTTTATCAAAAACCAAAGAAACCAATATGTTGATAAAAAATCTTTTCAAAAAAACATTTCTTCCAATTCCATGTATAACATAATTTATAATGTTGGAAAAATAATGTTCATAAACATAGGCTAGAGATAGGACCGACTACCTTGAAACTCATGATTCTCCCAACCATAATGGGATACACCAACAAAAAAACACAACAATGTCAGCGAAGGCCCTTAAGAACGAACACCTTTCACCCCACATCCATTAAAACAATGGCCTCCAAATGGATATCATACAATGGGTCTTGAAGAAGATAAAAAGAAACATCATTTCCAACAATGAATTTGATAACAAAACTAAATGGTGCTAGCATGATCTATAGAGACCCCACCCTTTTACACATATGATTACATGATTTTAAGCATGATTAAACCTTAGAGTACGTGCCAAGGATAGTGAATATTAGATTCATTGGAGAAAAGGTACATTAAACTAAAAACATAATGAATTTAATTATTTAGTCTTCATAAAGTGATCCTACCTTCCATTTTTCTCATACATCTTCATAGGATAGCCTGGGGATAACATGAACAACGAGATGATATAAAATTCTATAAAGAGAAAAAACATGATAAATTATGATTTAAAACATGGGTTATAAGGCATAACATAATGATATAAAAAGTCTTATAATCTAATTGAAAATATGGAACCAAAACATGTATCATGTGGGATCATATAAATATGAAATCATAGTAATGTGGAAAAAACATAAAACATTAATTTAGCGCGATTCAAGGCTCATTTCACTTAGAGGAACACAAGTCAAGGTTAATAACCAAGACTGTTGCACATGTTATAACAAGTCAAGGCTAACCGCCAAGATCGCTGCACAAGGTATCACAAGTAAATGATAACCGCCAAGACTATTGTACATAATATCTCATGAGACTCAAATTTACCCAATTCATTGGATCTTTATATGGGTACATCCATCTTAACATGTTCATGAATTTTCTTTCTACAAAACGAGTCATATATAATCAATCATATATAAACATAATGGAACCCATTGAAAGAATTGGGTATCATAATCTTGTCATAAAGACTAATTTTATGGGAATATCAAAGAAATATCCCTAATGGAATGGAATTTTAAAATAAAAACTCATATACCATGGTAGGTGTTTTCAAACAGAAGTGATTACATGTAAATATAGTATTTAAGAAATTGTAGCATTCAAATTTTTTATTTTTGTTTTAAGGATATTACTAAATAGCATTTAAAATAAAAAATAGAATAATAATTTATATAAAAAAATAAGTGAAAGAAGAAATTTTTCATAACAAAAAGTTAAATTAAAAAAAACAAATTAGTGCTTAAAATAGATGGTAGAGTGCACTTGAAATTGGGTAAACATTATCGATGTTCCCTCAAAACTAGGTTTCTAATCCGAGAGTATTGTGGAGGGAATCACTTAAAAGCTTGTATATCCCTTAAATAGAATGATTAATGGATATTGATACTTGATTTTTGACATATAAATAGCATGTAGTATATGAACATAAAAAGAATATAGGATTTCATTTTTTAAAAAAGAGAGTAAGAACAACCCGAAGGAATAATGGAGGTTCAGGTAGAATCCCTTACCTTACGTTTGATGGTGTTCTCCACCTAATATCACTGAACTGAATAATAAAATTAGGTTCATTTTTTAGTAATTTGAGAACATATTTTACATTTAAATGATTTAGTATAACCTTTTTATGGTAATTTATTACCTTTTTTATTGTTTATAGTGTACAATTTAATTTTTCTGGTCCGTTTATTTCAAATTCTGTTTACTTATATACAAGAACAGATAACCATGTAAAATGTAGACAGTTTAATAGAATTGGAGTTATATTTTATTATTATAAATACATAAGGTTATATGGTTGTAAATTTCAATTTGTTACTTGGATTGAAGTTGAATCATTATATAAAATATCACTCATAAACTTCTGGGCTAATTGGTAGTTTTTGATCACAACGAACCCATTTTGTTTTATAAATCAAAAACATGTGTAAAAAATTATTTCATAAAAATATATGGAACATAATAAATATATTATATTATTGGTCAACCATCAAAATGGATTCATGACACAGAATTGAATATGTTAATAGAAATTGAAAACCCATCATCCTAGAATGTGATAAATTAACCCTCTTGGATTGTGTTTTCATTTCTATTATAAAACGAGTGGAAATGGGAGATGATGATGAATTATTCCATTATTATAAATAGATTCTATTTAGTTTATATTAATTGTGTTATCATAAAGTTTGGATTAAATAAGGTGAGGAATGAAAAAGAAATAAATGAACTTCAAGAAAATAACATAAATGAAAAGAAGAATTTACCCCTTGAAAATAACCTCCTCAAGATCTTATTTAGGGGAGAGGATTTGGTCTTTTAAAGAGAAAAAAGTCTGAGGGACATAAGATAGGGGATTAAATGGATATTTTATCGGAATTTAGGAAAAGAATAGGGCGTGAATTGAGTGATGTGAAGTTGTAGAGAGGGGTAGTATTTATAGGAGAGGAGAGGAGGGGTTTACCATTATTTTAATCATTCGTTTAGTATTTTTTATAAAGAAAAATAATAGTCTAGATTATTGTGAAAAAAATAGTAAAAAGTTCATGTGAGTTTGAAATAATTTGAATTTAAATTATCTATAACTCAGGGATGATGTATAAATTCATGTTTTAGCAATTATCGTAAATTATCATATTTTACAATTCTTAAAAAATTCATGTATTTTAGAAAAATACCATAAATTGACAGAAGACATTTATCTATGTTTAGAATAAAAAATGATCTCCATTTTATTAAAATAATTTTCTAAATATTTGAAATTTAATTTTTAAATAAAATCTTCATTTATTTGAAAAATGCAAATTTTAAAAGTATAAATGATTTTATAATACATTGAAAAATTAACAAAGTTCTCATAAAATTATCCTATAATAGTAGGACATCAAAACAAAAATTTATAAATACATTTTATAATTTTTTTTATTTTTTAGTTATTAAATTATTCATTCATTTTTAATTAAATATTTATGACTTAGGAAAATACCAACACAATCATATTACCACTTATAAGATGGAAAAATAATATTTATACTTTCATTGGTGAGGTTACTATTTACTATTCCAATTTACTATTCACAAGGGCCATATTACTATTCAGAAGGGAAATATTATTACTCATAAGGGTCAGTTAATATTCCAAAAAATTATGTTTGTCTTATCAGACTCTAAACATCATATTGATCGCAACCATGTATTTTAGATTTTCAAAATTCAAAGTACAGAGGTGATTTTTTAATGGATAGGTTATAATTATATCCTTAAAAAAGTGTTGTTTCACATAGATATAATGTTTCATTCATTTATTAACATTATTTGTAAATCCTTTTTTTACATTCATTCCCCCATATGAAATTTCTCCCTCCAAATTTTGTTTTACATATTAAGGTGAAAACAGGTGAGTGTTTGAATACATATCTAGTAAACATAAATTGTAAACATTAAATATGAAAGGATAAACACTTAAAGTTAAACTATATACTATCTTTTGATTCCATACGTTTCAATCTATGTTATTCATGATATTCTTGGAAACATATATTCTTATGGTATTTATTTATTCTCTTAATAATGGTTCATAATGAGCTTATTAATTTACCAAAGAAAATGCACTAGATGTGTCAAACCAAGAGTGCAGCAAGGCCCGTTGTCATGCACCCGTTCCCATTCAAGTCTAGATCAAAGAGGTGTTTTCGGGTTTTACCCCTAGATACATCTATTCCAGATCCACCTCTAACTATTTGTATCAATACATAGATGTATTTTCTAGACAAACCACTTACTCTATACTTACAAAATTGTAGGGATGTTTTCATATACTTTTCCTCATTCTTATATTTTTTACTAAAGTTATCTCTTCATAATCTCCAAAAATAACTAGACCTTCCTATGATACCATATATAGATATAATATCCTTTTACACATGTCATTTCATGATTTCAATCATGATTAAACAATAGAGTACAAGCTAAGGATCGTGATGTCTAGTTTTATTGAATAATAGGTACATAATACTAAGGACATAAAACATTTCATCATTTATTCTCAATAAAGTAATCCTAACATCCATTGTGGTCATACATCTTCCTGGGATAACACGAGGATAAAATGAACAAAGGGATGAGATAAAAATCTCAGAAAGGGAATAAACATTAGAAATAATGTGTTAACAAATGGGTTAGAAGGCATAACATAATGATATAAAAATGCCTATAATGTAATTCAACATATAGAACCATAACCTATATTAATTGGGATCATGTAAACATGGAATCATAGTAATGTGGAAGCAAAATAAGACATAAATTTAGTTTGATTCAAGTCTTGTTATAGTTCAAGGATCACACGTCCAGGTTTACCACCATGGTTGTTGGACATGGTAGCACAAGTCAAGGCTAACCACCAAGACCATTGCACATGGTAGCATAAGTTAAGGTTAATAGACAAGACCTTTGCACATAATGTTTCACGTGACTCAAAATTACCCAATTAATTGAAGTGATACCCAGGAATACCCATCCTAACATGTTCATTAATATGTTGTACACATAATGAATCAAAGAAAATCAATAGTATATAAACTTAATGGAACCCATGGAAAGAAATGGGTATCATAATCATGTCATAAAGAATTATTTAGAGGGATTATCGTAAAATTATCCATTAAGGAATGTAATTATAAAATACATAGTCATATATCATCATAAGTGATGTCAAAAATAAGTTATAACACATAAGAATGTTATTTAATATGTTTTAGAATTAAACCATTTTAATTTGATTTTATGAAAAATACTAATGAGAATTTATGATAAAAAATGGAACAATATATTATATAAAACCATAATTGAAACAAGAGGTTTTTCATAATATAAATACTGGTTTTACAAAAATAAATGGTGTCTTAAAACAGATCGTAGAGTGCACATAAAATTCGGTAAAAATTCGGGACATTCCCTCAAAACAGGTTGTATTATTGGGATGTATTTGGGAGGGAATCTCCTAAAAGCATGTATATCTCTAAAAGATAATGATTAATGGATCATGATAAATTATTTTCAACATATAAATAATAAATTAAATTATTTAAATAAATAGAATATGTGACTTAATTTGGGTAAAAAGAGAGTAACAACAACCTGAAGGAATAATAGAGGTTTGGGTAGAATCCCTTACCTTAAGTCTGATGGTGTTGTTCACATGATATTAATGACCCTAATAATGAAATTGGGTTTGTTAATTAATAATTCCAGAACCTATTTTACATTTTATTTAATCAGGATAACCTTTTTATGTACATTCATAACTTTTTTGATTGGTTATGAAGTTCAATTTCATTGTTCAGGTCCCTTGGTTTCTTGTTTGGTTTACTTATAAACATGAGTGGATAATCATGTTAAATGATGATGGTTTTACAGAATTAGAGCAATATTTTATTATTGAACATCCACTAGGTTAAATGGTTGTAAATTTAACATGGATACATGGAGTGAAGTTGGATCATTATATAAAATTTTAGAGAAAAACTTTTGGGTTAATTGGTGTTTTTTTATCACAACAAAAACATTTTGTATTATAAATCAAATCCTTGAGTACAAAAAGATTCCATAATAATATATGAGACATAATAAAAATATAATTTTTTTATACCTTCAAAACTAATTCTTTACTAGAATTGAATCTTATAATAGACATTGAAAAGTTGTATTCTTTGAATGTGATATATTAGCACATATAAGACGGTGATTTCATTTATAGTATAAAAGGAGAAGATATGGGAGATTATGAAGAATTATCAAATTACCATAACAATATTCTAGTACATGTATGTTACTGGAGTTATCATAAAATTTGGTTGAATGGAGGTGAGGAAGGAAAAAGAAATAAAAGAACTTGAAAGAAAATAAAATAAATGAAAGGTTTAGTTAACCTCTTAAATATAACCTCCTTTAGAACATCATTAGGGGAAAGGATTTTGGATTTTGAAGAGAAAGAAGGATAATAGATGTTGTAAAAAAGTGTAGGGAGATATGTCAACATAATTTATCCAAGGCACAAGTCTTGAGAAGAGTAAAGAGAAGATGTAAAGAGGGGTTGTATTTATAGTGTGGGAGAAGAGGGGTTTCCCACTATTTTAATCATTAGATTAATATTTTGGCTCAAGATTTTGAATAATATTTATTCATGTGAATAAAAATATTAATAAGTGCTTGTGAGTTCAATAATGGAAATCTAAATGATCTATGAATCAATCATGATGCAAAAATTCAGGTTTTATCACTTATCGTAAATTATCATATTTTATTATTTTTAAAAAATTCATGTATTTCAGAAAAATCCAAAAAATTCAATTAAACCATTTTCGGATGTGTAGAATCCAAAAAAATATCCATTATATTAAAAAATTCCTATATATGTGAAATTTAATTTTTAATGAAAATCGTTATTTGCATGAAAAATACATATTTTAAAATTATAACTGATTGTGTAATACATTGTAAAATAAACTATGGTGTCATAAAATTATCCCATAATTATAGGAAATAAAAAAAAATAATTCATTTGTACATTTTATGAAAATAAATATGTTTTTTAATTATTAAATTATTAAAAAAAATTTAATTAAATATTTATGACATATAAAAATACAGATGACATCATATTGAAAATTATAGTATGGATAAATTTTATTTATTTATTCATTGTTATGGTTACTATTTATAGGGATGATATACTATTCATAAGTTTCATATTAATATTCATAAGAATAACATTACTATTTATAAGGGTCAGTTACTATTCACTAAAAATTATATTTGTCATATCGAACTCCAAATACCTTTCTGATCGCAACTATGTATGTTATATTTTTGGAATTCATTGAATAAGAGTTGAAAATTTTAGTTTAACAGCTAGGTTATTATTATCACCTTAAAATAATGTGTTTCTTTATATATACATAGTTTTTCATGGATTTCATTAAATTTATTCTTAAATCCTTGTGGTGTTACATGATTAATGGAAATGAAGAAGCAGAATGGACACTCACCTAGAGTGATGAACTAAAACTGCAATGATGATTGAATGATGAACACATCAATTGGGAAAGAACACAGTCTCCCAGAATTGCTAGAGATGAGCCCTAAGTCGGTAGAAAAAATACTGCCAATCGAAATGTGCACTCAGACCCGTACGATTCCCTAAAAATCCTTTCTTGAGAAATTACATGACTTGTGATACCATTAAACATAAGGAAGTGCTCAATGTCCAAATATACTGAAAAACCAATCGCCTTGGATTAAAATACAATCATTAATTAACTCAGGATTTTTAAAAACTAATCACATCGTGTATCTATTCATGGAAGGAATCCATCTCATGGAATGAACCCATTAACCACTACACATCATGTATTCTAGTTACATGGAACGTATATCTATTACATCCTACAGAAAATCAAGAAACCAACATAAAAAACTCCTTGCCAAAAAGGGAAATTTTTTAGATGAAAAAACATTCCCAATCAAGGTAACTTGATAATATTGAAAGGGCCTGGATATTGTGAATGGATATGTTTCTGGGGATGACATTCATTTGGGATATGGGTTTTGACTTTGAATAATGATCAGATATGTGTACCTATATATTTTTTTTATTTAAAAATTCCCACAGTCTATGATCAGATACCATGAGTTTATATATTTTTTTGTGTGAAATGAATCACTTGTGTGACATTATATAGTATTATTCTAATATATGAAGGATTGTTTTATAGCATCGTTTTTCAGGTAATTGTTATCCCGAAGTATTTTCCTTTTTATAAGTATTATTATTATTTTTCATGTATTTTGGTTTGGATAGATATATGAAAAAGGTTTCAATATCCTCATATTATACATAGACCCTCACATTTAGTCCGAATCCACTATATGTCAAATAGATATGGATGAGGTATGTGGTGACTTGGTTTTATCACGGTAGTGTTGCACCATGTTGGGGGATTTTAAAATGATGTATCAGATCTCTCTTTTTATTACAATATACTGATTGGGATTCAAAAAAATATAGATAAGACATGTGTTTACCTGATCTATACATAATACATAGTTATAGTTATTTCATGTACCATGAGATTCTATGATACTAGGGATCATACAATTTTTCGTTGATTTTCATATTCACAATTTTATAATTTTAAGGGATGTAAAATCTGTTTATTGTTTAGGAGTTTTTGCACTTTTCTAATGGTTGTATTAGAGCATGTTTTAATGCATAAATTTTCACATGTAAGATACCAATTACATTTAAATGCATGAATTTGTTTGAGTATCATAGTCAATATATGGACTTTGATTTTTTTAAAGTGTATGAATCAATATATAGAGAGTTTTTATATATAATATAATGGAATAACATTACTGAACTGTTAAAATCTTACTAGGTTATCCTATTATCAGCTATTGAATTAAATAAATCTTATATGATGCATTTTAATTAAGTGGGTAGATTTTTCTATAGAGAGTGCCCAAGTTTTGATATCCTTGTGACATGGGATGTTTTTAGAAAAAATGAGGTGTATTGATTATTAAATATTAACATAAATTTTGATATCATGAATTATGATAACTATCTTCTAATCTATTTTTCAGATATTGTTGTGATGTTCCACTATGAAATCCACTAATGGAGTGAAAAGTGTGATTTTAATGTTTATTCTATATGAGTAGGTGAGATGAAACCCCTATATAACAAATTATGATAGAATAATCGAATCTATATGAGATTTTGTTGTGGATTACAATAATTTTATTTAGAAATGGAGGCAATGTTTTCTATTGAGTTGGTGTTTGATTATATTCAAATGTTTCAGAAGTAGTATCCATCACTATTTACAATTTCATGTGTACTTAGGGTACTAATATTAGTGTCATTCTATTTAGACCTTAACTTATATACATGAGATACCTCCAGATATAAGGGTGATGTCACAAACTTTTACGATTCATGGTCTATCTATGAACTAATGGTATGATCTAATATAGGGATAATAGTATCTTATTTTTTATTTGAAGGAATTTCATGCCTGGTTTTTTGTGAATGTAACTACCCTGATTTTTATTGTCACAAATCCTATGATTTTATGCAGTTCACTAAGTGAGAGATTTTATTAATGGATAAAGTAATATGTTTCACTATTTTATATATTAGTTCATTATTACTGGGTGGGGATTAGACAGATAGAGTGAGAGAATTTTATTATGAGTTGGATATTAGATTTGGGTTCAACAGAATATTTACTATCAGTCAACATTTTCTAAGGTGGTGAATCAAGCCCTTATATATAAGAGGAACCTCATGAGGGAATTTTCTCTTGGAATTTATAATTTTCAAGGAGTATTTGTAGTCGGTATTCTACTGGTAGAAATCATAGCTATGATGGCTCACACTATGGAGAGGAAGGATATTGTATATAGATCGATGGTTCAAATTTTACACTATTAAAAGTTGTTAATAGAGTGGTATTAGTGAAAAAGGTATAGTCATATGCATACATACTATTATATATTTTCCATGGATTTTTGATAATGTTGGTGGATTGGGAATCCGTAGAGTATTTGCAACAGTGCTTCAATGTCAGTTGGTGGTAGAGGATTTTTTTTTCAAACACATCACTTGGGTATAGAATAAAAAGTTTGATAGTGGATTATTTTTATGGTTTCTATAATGATTTACGTAGTGGAGTTGTATATGTTACCTAATGGGTTGGGGAAACCACTAATGCTTTTATGTTCCCCATAGGGGAGTTAGGAAACATAAGTTTTTAATGATGTATCTGGAGAGATACATTCCATTGAGCCAACACACACACACAAACATATATATATATATATATTGTTAGGTCATAAAAAGTTTAATATGTGTAATTAGTTATATCAACCCTATATTTATCATTATTTTATTTAGGCACCCAAACTCTTTATTTTCTACTCATTTCAATGATTGTGTTATATTGAACACACAATGATTCTATGGTGTATTTTCTATTAAAACAACCGTAGTGGTGTTATTAAAGGGTATTGAATGATATTAAATATGTATCCATTTTATAATTGTTTATAAGATCATATGTTATTTCCAATTATTAGATATGTATAACATTGATGGCATCCTTGGGATGGATTAGTATACTTGGAATCAAGTGCACATCAACTGTTATCACTGATACACATTCTTCATACAAGCAGATTATTATTATTATTATTATTATAATATTGTAGGAGAGTGGGATATTTAGATTGTAAATTCAAAACATTGACCATCATTAGATTGTGAATTTTTTTGTTCAGATTTCATGGCATATTTTAGAATAAAAGAAACCATGTTAAGTGATATTTGAACATGTTTTTGATTAATTCCAGTACATCATCCCTAATGAATTTTTTGGATTAGAGCTAAGTGAGAGGTAATATATATGGTGAATCATTTACTAGGTATATATCCAATATATATTCATTCATATAGTAATATTATAATATTAAAAAATAATACGAAAACTATGATGAAGGATCTGGAGGTGAATGGAATAATTCACCACAGTACGCCCACTTAATATTTTCTATTATTATTTTCTAAAACGGGGGATGGATCACTGTGATTATGTGTGGATTAACTTAGGTGTAAGTAGGTTATGGTTAATAAATAGTACATATTAAATGATTTTTATATCATATATATTAAGTCATTTAGGGGTATCCTAGTAGTTCTTCATGATTTAATTATGTCCATATTATGAAAATTTGAGGGTGAGGCCCTCTGAAATTTATAATATTTCATTTATGAGTATAAGTTTCCTTTATCGATGTATAATTATGACATTTAGATTAATGAATGTGGCATTTTTGTTCATTTCCTAGATTAATTGTATATTATATCCATATATGTATTCTGTTATGGCTATCATCATTGATGATATTATGATATTCTACAAGAAAATAGAAGAACACAATAAATTTTTTAAAATTATACTATTAATATATTTGAATCAGAATCCTTATTATAAGCTCACTATGTATCTATTATAGGTTATAAAGTCATGTTTAATAGGATGTGTTATATATATTGGATTTATATCAATAGTATGAGGGAATGTTATGTTGTGAAACTATTTAAGGTGACCAAAGAATTTCATAATGATCCCTAACATCATGGGATTGAAAGGTTAATGTGGGTTTGTATTCGAAACCTCACTTCATATGTATATCTAATGAAACCACTAACCAAGATATATGAACTTTTATTTTTAATAATTCTCGGGGGAAAACTAATCAGAAACATAAATATCAGTGAAATTTTAACAAATAGTTACTTTAACAGTTCTATGTAATAATTAGAATACTTATTATGAGAAATTATGTTTTAGGATTTGAAAAATTCTTATGGAATGTGGAAAAAATATTCATCTATGGATCCATGATTTTGAATCCACATGAGAAAAAATATTTCACTTATGATATTGTTTTTATTATTTACTAACTAATGTGTTTTTTTACTTCTTGTTTATTGTGTAATTCATTGTTTATAAAGCCAACAAGAACCAAAATTATATAAATTCATTATGGAAATTGAATATCCGATAGAGTTTATATGTACTATATCATTGGTCATTTTATTTTTACATGTAATATACCCCTAAAATAGGGCATGTGATTGCTAATTTTTTGAGTAGATAAATTAAAGTATAAGTTATAAGGGAAGCGAGTAGTGAGTGGATGAGGAGGAGGCACTTGGATAAGATGAATCTAAATGTTTGGATGTATAAGGGATGATAAATCCTTTAAAAATTTTCAATTACTCCCTCCAAACACAAATAGTTGAATGATAGTCTGTTATTAGATTAAGATACCTTGGTGTTGAGTGACCATATAATTGGGTGGAACTTCAATTTGATTGTTCGTTGGATTTTTAAAAGATTAATTATTTTAGAGTTTGTGTGGTAGTCATTAATAGAAATTATGAGGATATAATGTTTGATTAACATTCCATGAGTTGGGTTTTTATTCAAATAATTACCAATATATAACATTATATTCATAGGGATTGCTTCCAGCCTATGTTGGAAAACAATATGATTTGTTTTGTTCTATTTTTCCTGAATTTTTGTGGATAAAAAGAGAGAACCAGTTTCCAAAAATGTAATTAACAATCACTATCCATTTTTTTGACAAAAAGTGGGGTCATGTGACTATATATATCATCAATGTATTAGTTTAATCTACCAATGATAGTAATATGTTATGGGTTAATCTAAATAAATCAATAAATATCACACATTTTACAGATAATAAGTGCAACAACTCTATAACTCAGCTAGGTAGAGTAAATTTCTATAATATGGTTCATTTATAGAGTGTGAAAAAAAAATTTAATTTCTTATTCAGAGGACCATTTTATATCATGCATCATCAAAGGACTATGGATTGAATTAGGTGTACCATAGTATTTAATACTATTTTTATAAAAATGGATTATATGATCATACCATCCAAATGATTGATGATATGATCCAATCATGAATCAATGATTTTTTTTCGTTCATGGGAGTTCTAATATTTAATTTCCAGTTTTTTTTGTTATAATAGTTATCATGAATTTATTTTGATCTAATGTTTTGTGGATTTATAATATTGTTTATATATATCTTCTATATATTTTTTATATATGGTATAGACTTGTGTTATTATATTGAGAATCATCTAAGAGATACATGACCATATAAATTTTATTATTAAGTATAAAAAAATTATTAAAGAAAGTAATGATCACGATCCAGTGGAAGACTCAACCATCAATAAATTTAAGTGGGTAACATGGTATTTCTATAAGTTTCACCATAATTGGGACTAACATGGAATCAAGGGTATAGTAAACTAGACCCAAGTTAATGGGATATTTGAAATTATATATCATGTAATTAAAGATATATTAATGATTATTTTTCATAAAAAGTATAGTGACATCCTTGATACATTCTATTTATTATAAATTAAGAGATACCATCCTAGAATTTTGCAATATGATCATTCTCAAAATGTGTGGCATGGATTTGGAAACATTGTTCAAGGAATGTACTATCCATATAGTATATTAGATTGATATGAAACTACGTGAGAAGGTGGTTACACTTTTAGGGGTGTCAGGAAATCATATATGTATCTAAGAATTAACATAAGGGGTGAGACATATATATTTACAAAGTGGTAAAAGTATTCTCTAAAAAGGTCTATTAAAGTGTAGTGACATGTCTCATATATGAATTTTTCAATAGTATGGGTTTAATAACACTATGAATATATATAAGGTATGATTTTTATTTATTAATTAACATTCCAATGTATATTTATGATTATGGGTGGTTTGAGGTTTTTGGATTGATATATGGGAGGTTTTATTAAGATTTTCCCCATGGTATGGTATGATCTTCATCTAAATGTGTCTTATCACACCATAATATATTAGGGTTGATGTTTGAATACTATTTATAATGGGTCCATCACACCATACTGAAGTGGGATCTAGTATGTTGGGGGGATGGATAAGTCAAATTTTTTGTTTCATATAAGAATAATTTTTTCAAGTGTCTATGGTTGAAACAAAACTGTATAAGACATTTATTCGCAGAGAAGTCCATAAATGAGTGACCCTAAAGTTGCCAACGATAAAAACCCAATGTGGTAAGTAAGTCATGTGGAAATATCTATACTATATTTTGAAGCATTTTTTAAGTGGATTTGCACTATGCTATGATTGTGGTATGTGTGAGGTCTTGAGGCACAAAATTTTAATTCTTCTAAGAATAACTTTTTTTGTTACATGACTAGAGGGGATATGCTACATGATATGGGGGAAAAGGATTTTTTTTACTATAAATTAAATAGAAAGACTTCAACACATGTTCCAAGAATTTTTTAAATTAATAAAATTAAATGTAATTCACATTACAATAATATTCAATACAGGTTCATCATTCATAGGATTCGACACCCATAACCACTATTATCATTGGGTTTATTTCACATCAATGATGATTTAATCAACATTTATCCCTCAAACAATATTCCTTCTATAATAGGAGGTCACCAATACTATGCCTATTAATCCTATTATTACATTTCTCATTCTCATGGATTATATTCATAACATTAATTATAAATTTCTAATTTCAATTAAATTTTATTTTTTACCCACATTTCCACCTTTTATGGACGTTTAATCTATATATATTTGTCTATAATGACCCTATTAAGACATATAATGTGTTATATAACCATTATCCATGTTTTATGTTTATATCAATGATGTGTGTGTGTTTCGATCAGACTAAAAGCCTTTTTTATTTTAAATTAATCAAAATTTCATTCATGGGGGTTTTGGTGTGTTTTGTGCCAGAAATAGATAGGTCAAAATGTGTAAACTATGAACCGAAAATATAATTATAGATAAATGGAGACATATTTCATTAGGTATTTTTATAGGGTATTCTTAAAATTGGGTAATATATTGAGATAAGTTTAACATGGACACTTTCTTGGGTAATTTTTAAAATACAGTATAAGTTTCAATGAGTATCTAACATAGTGTTAATTGAGAAATAGTTTTAGGGGAGATTCCAACCCATGTAAAATTCATGTCATATATGTGTTAAATAATTATGGTTTTTAGTTTTGTTATATTTTTTGTGGGTTTCGACATGTTTAATTTTGATAGACTATATCCATCTATAATTGAAGAAATATTTGGTTGGTTTTATTTCAATATTATGTGATTATGTTACTTTGGTTGGGTATATTTTAATGGGTGATGCATTTATTATGAACAATGGGTGAAATGAAAACCTAAAATAGATTGGTGATTTTAATTTTCACCATGTAAACATTGTACATTGGTTTGTTTTTAAATCACATCTTATACATTGATGAGTTTTTTGTCAGGTTTACTTCTTATAGTAAAGTAATTCATATGAAGATTTGGGTTTCATTACAAACATCTCTATTTTTTCTATAGATGGTATTACTTCTATAAGGTGTTTATATAATATTGTGATATCATCTTTAATTGGATATAGACATTCTATAAACCCCATATTGTTTTGTGAAATGTTAATATATAGTTAAACATTCACTAATGTTGGAATGGTTGATCCCTCGTGTCATAATAAACCCAGGTACGGATAATAATGTAACTATTTTATCATTTATTATATATATCATCTTAAAAAAGAATGAACTTATATATACTGATATGTTAGGGGCACTACTATGGGTGTCATACTGAGTGTTGATCCCACAATTATTGGTCACACCAATAATAATGAAAAAAGTATATTTCATAAACCATGAAAAGGAAATAGACTGAGTTATAAGAATAAGCTAGTGGAGTAAATATGGATCCTGGAGGAATTATTTATCCATATTGTAGACCTATTGTGGGTTCCCTAGTTTTTGGTTTTCTTTTTTATATATAATCCCATCTAGGAGATGATGATATTTGATATGACTTATAATTATTTATGTACTTTTTTTATTTAGTTTCTTCTATTTTGGAGATGTTATATATTGTTTTTCATATTTTTTTGATATCATTTATTATATTTCTTCCTCTAAGCTCATGATTTATATTACAATGAGGTTATGGTCAAGTGATATTATAACAAGACACGCACCATTGGATAGTTTTTTCTGGAATATTGTGATAAAAATTGACGTATTTAGAGACTTGGTTTTGTCATAGTATAGGTGAACATTTTTTATAATAATATAATGGAAATTTCAAGAACAGGAAAAATAATTTTACTCTTCTATGATTCCAATAGTGGAATAATATAAGAATATAATGAACATGTGGAAATTAATTTTCAAAATCATTAGATGGAATAAAAAAGGGTAAAATAATTATTCAAAAGGCAAAGAAAACAACTCATTTCCCTTAACATAGATAATTATTCAATATAATAAAAATACCATTGAGGAAATTAAATAGTATTTAATTACAAAAAATTCATAATGTTATAAAATAACATACCACTTATAAAATACCTTAAATTAAATCTTATTTATGAAACCTTTTTATGTAAAATTTCAAAAAT
This sequence comes from Viscum album, assembly GCA_963277665.1. Taxonomy (NCBI): domain Eukaryota; kingdom Viridiplantae; phylum Streptophyta; class Magnoliopsida; order Santalales; family Viscaceae; genus Viscum; species Viscum album. The sequence goes on along the minus strand of OY728164.1, from coordinate 267,145,880 downwards.
AAGAGGATAAATCAATAAAATTAAATACAAAGTCTATGAAGAAATGATTCATAACTAATATCACCATAATATCCCAAATATTTAATGATATTAAAACTTTATCATTTCTGTGAATCATAGGACAAACTTTTGTTTAAAATAGTTTTTTTACATATCATCATTATTTTA